>OX352702.1:7664316-8973632 GCA_947095575.1 Electrophaes corylata | reverse complement strand
CTATCTTTGGGGAGGTTTATTGTAGTCTGGTAGGGGAGGGTATAAGTCTATTCGTACAATATTTTTTGTGTACTAACTTTACTTGTTGTGAAATAAGGCATATTATTATTGATGGGAAATTTTACAGTCAGTTTTTGGAAGTTGTTATTTATATACTTACATAGTAGCTTTTAGTGAAGGGCCTGTCCGGGGAAGTAATACCTACATGCCTATTTCTACTCTTAGTTGCTGTGTTTCGGTTTAAAGGACGTGGGTGCCGATACAATTACAGGTACATGAAGTTTAGTACCTGTACGCCTCTGGTTGATGGACGCTGAGCAGGGCATCAAAGGGGCACGTTATAGTGTAATTCAATGAAAATTTAATTTTGATCCTCTCCACCAACCAACTTTTCGTAATACATAATTCTATACCCGATATCTACCAGAGGAAATTTTATTACATACCTATATACAATTTTGCTCGTATGATTATGAGGAAAGTATTTCATAAACAAGAGACTATTATATTATTTACAACATCATATTCATTACAAGTAAAATATTGTCTCCACTTCGATATGATTTGTATTTTACAATAAACAACACTAGCCCTATTTGACCCGGTGTTTTGAAGTGCACTGTAACGATAACCCTAAGTTTGCGTTCGTATCTTTGGCAATTTGCCGGATGTGCCTATTACCCATCAGACGGTGTGGTAATTTACCGGACACCCACGTTTTGTCAACGTGGTAAATAAATAAATATAAATATCTACTGGTGGACATTGTACATTGCCATTGTAATCTATCAGTCCTGACTGACTGATGCACCATATAAACTGTAGCATCTGCTGTACCCGTTCAGGCTAACCAGGTAAAGCGGGTGTTGAAGTTTGTATGTAAGAAACTTTACGCGGAAAAAGTTGCGCCCGTTTTCGCTATATTACCATAAAAAACCGGCCAAGTGCGAGTCGGACTCGCGCACGAAGGGTATCTATACTAGGATTATAAGCGAGATACAGCCTGGTGACAGACAGAGAGACAGCGGAGTCTTAGTAATAGGGTCAGGTTTATAAAGTTAATACCTGTATTAGCTATAATTTTCTTTGTAAATATATATTTAATTAATAAAGAATATAATTAACAAAAAAATAAATATAAATAATAGAGTCCTAGAAACAATGCTCAGAGACCTCAATATTGTCTCCCAACAGGTGGGTCTTAAAATGAACATGAGTAAGACGAAACTTATGTCAAATGCTCATGTCGCACCCGTGCCGGTATATGTTGGGAGCGATATCATCGAAGTTGTAGACCACTATGTTTATTTGGGTCAGACGGTCCAACTAGGCAAGTCCAACTTCGACAAAGAGGTCAGCCGACGAATCCAACTCGGATGGGCAGCGTTCGGGAAATTACGGCACATCTTCTCGTCACAGTTACCGCAAAGCCTCAAGACGAAAGTCTTTAATCAGTGTGTGCTACCAGTGATGACTTATGGAACTGAGACGTGGTCGCTAACTATTGGTCTCATACACAAGCTCAAAGTCGCACAACGAGCTATGGAGAGAGCTATGCTGGGAGTTTCACTGCGAGATAGAATCAGAAATGAGGAAATCCGTAGAAGAACCAAGGTCACAGACATAGCTCTCAGAATCAGCAAGTTGAAGTGGCAGTGGGCAGGCCATATAGCTCGTAGAACCGATAACCGTTGGGGAATAAAGGTTCTCGAATGGCGACCACGAACCGGAAGACGAAGCGTAGGACGTCCTCCTACCCGATGGACTGACGACATTGTTAGGACCGCGGGAAGTCGATGGATGGAAAGGGCTCAGAACCGTTCTTCCTGGAAACGTGTGGGGGAGGCCTATGTCCAGCAGTGGACTTCTACAGGCTGATGATGATGATGATGATGATAGAGTCTTGATTAGCTTAGATTTTAGCTGTAAAAACACTTTCGCAATCACCAACCAACGTTAAAGCTTAGAGATTTTCTAACAAATTTCGCATTGATAAGAAATTCTAGATTTCTAATAAGTCAGATACTTTCGAAAGAGTCATAAGTTGAATAGGTTTAGAGATGTGAGACTAAATGGGTCGAAAAAAAACCCCAAAAGTTTCTATAGTCATCAGCATCCACGCAAAGTGCACGTGACTATACATAGATTCATCGCCATTGAAAGAAGCTTATCAATGACGCAAATAACTTACCAATGCAACATGAAAATATACTCATTTCAAGTGTTTATAAAGCTTTGTACACATCGTCAAAATAGCCTCTACGTTATAGACCTCAAGCACTCGATTATGGGAGATAGTGTTACTAGAGTATTGTGAAGTGTGTGTAGGCGTTGTCATTAGAGCCGAACTCACGTGCGTCACCCAAGTTTATCAGGATTTGTCGTCATGTCGTGAGCGTTGGGGTAAAAACCCCTTTTATGCCAACGGGGTCGAACGGTACTTATCTTTTCTATATCCTGGCAGAGGTTTAGTCACTAACCTCTAAACATCTTATTGATATAGTCATGTCACATCATCAGCCTGAGTATGTTTATTAGTAGCAGAGCTCTTAGTGAAGGGCTCGTTCAGAGAAGTACCTACTACCACCATGCCTATTTCTGCCGCCAAGTGTATTCCGGTATGAAAGGTGTGGGTGGCGGTGAAATTACAGGCACATAAGGCTTAACACCTGTATACCTTTAGTTGAGTTGAGTTGTTAAGTTAGCAGTACATCACTGTCTACTTTTCTAACGTACGTGACCTGCGAGGCAATACTTTGTTAAAGGCGATGGTAACCACTTAACATTAAGTGATTGTTCCATTAGCAAGTTGTACAAAAAAATAAAAAAAAATGTTTTATGCTTAGGTAACATCACACAACCAGCAAAAATGTAACATCCGCCATTTTTAAATATTGTTATGGCTGCATTGAGCTTAATGAGCTTCTGTTTAAATAATTGCATTGTTATTTCTCAAGGTGAGATTACCAATAAGTAGTCAATGTCAAATAAGTACTTTGTTTAGTACTTCCAGCAAAGGTTAAACTTGTGCGATCGACCTACGTCCGCGGTGATGATCAGCAACTTCTGTCGAGATAATAGCATCCTGGAGGTATCATGAAAAGTAGGTGAATAGGTGATGACCGTGTCACCTACAAGAGACTAATACTATACAAAACGGCGAACCTATCGAAGGAAGAAAGAACCATATAAAAAAAGAGCACAGGGAAGCCAGCTCAAGATCGAGCAATAACGAGAGCAATTGAGAAGCAAAAAAGAACAAAATATACACCGAAAATAGAAATATGACGCATTACTTCTCGCTTCAAATACAAGAGCCAATAACGAAGAAAACCCTAAGCGATGGGGGCTAAAATGTGCAACACAACACTTATTAAAAACTAATTAATTTTTATTTTTTGACATGTTATTTTTTGAGTTGAGTTAAATGTAAAAAATAATTCTACGACGGGTCGGCTTCTGCAGTGCTTATTTTCATGGCGCCGATATAGGTAGGTATGTATTTATAGTTAATATATCTGCACTAGCAGGAATGTTGGAAGTAACTCTAGGTAGTTAGCTAGACTTACTTAGAACATTCTACTAACTTACTCTAACCCGCGAACGAAGTCGCGAGCGGGGCAGCTAGTAATAATATATAAATGTAGAGCAATAAAATGGTAGAGTACCTACCTACCTACTCTACATTTATAAGTTAGCATACCGGAACACTTAATTAGAGCATTAATTAATTTACCTGTTACCTCATAATATGTGATTTACCTAATATCAGTTTATAATAATTATTTAACGTAAACAAGTGAGCGTTCTGTATAACTTGTATTTTGGGAACTAATTGATCCTCCTTAGTAAGCATCAAACAGAGAAAAAAAAAAAAAAAAAGTTGTATCAAACAGAGAGTTCAATCTTTGAGGCAGAATTGTTTTTTTTTTTAAATTAATTCAATATTTTGGATAGAAACGGGATATTTACCATGATTTTTGAGTTTGATTGCTTCCCGATATTTCGGCACAGTTGCATGCGCCATGATCCAAAATATTGATCAAAACCATGATAGTTTAAAAAGTTATATAAATTTATTCACTTCATCTCTTGGAACAGAAAACCTATCGATTATATTATATATCGTCAGAGTTATTTGGACATCACTTCTGGATGTGGCATGGATAAATCTTTGACGAGCTTCACTGGGTTAGAAATTGGTACAATTATGTTGTTAATAACCACTTAACACCAGGCGGACCATCTGGTTTATTTAATTTACTGACAGAACAACCAGATGACCTACCTGATGTTAAGTGGTTACCATCACTTATAACAAAGCATTGCCTCGTAGGTTACATTTGTAAAAAATTGCCCTTCGATGCACTGCTCTGCCGCAGAGCCTCTGCGACCATCAACCTAACGCATACAGGTGTTAGGTTTCATGGGCCTGTAAGTTCATCGGCAACCACACCCTTCAAATCAGAATACAGCCAGCTGCTTTGGGGCAGAAAAAAAACATAGTGGTAGGACTTCTCCGGACGAGCCCTTCACTATGACTTCTATTATTACCAAAAAAAAATGTCCACAACTAGTTGGTGTCATTTCAGAAATGGATGTGTTTATAAGGTTACTTAAAAGATATATGGATCTTCAGTTTCATCCTGCAAAAGTATCACAGATTCAATTAATTGTACAGCTGCAAGTATAATTAAAACGACTACTGACATTATCAACAGTACAAGGATAACGGACCGACTTTACATAATTTTCCTATACGCTCAACGACTCGTATCACAACCACGATTTATATGAAAATTGCGTTGTATAAAGGTGCTAATAGCGGCTTCATTAAACTTTACGATTGAGTGCGATAAACGGTAGAGTGTTTGAATGGCTTTACAGCCTATTTGGCAGTAGCTCTGCCTTCTGCGCTTTTGTTGGTTCTTAGTGTTTCCATCTTAGACACGCATTTGTGTAATAATTTTGACAAATTGGACAAGCTGATGCACATAATGGGGCCGATGACAGTATGCTCAGATGACGTATGTCATCTGACATGTCATCGACAGTATGACAGATTTTCATATACAATTTATTTTCTTTAAATTGTAATTTTAAACTTAATTTAATATATTTGAATGTACCACATTTTTTTTTGTTTTATTACAAATCCTTTAGCTTGTGTAGAATTCGCAGTGAGTTTGATTGCACTGAAAACTGGTGCTAAGTGTGGTGAAGGTTAAAAATATTGAGCGGAGTTGGTAGATCGTTATAGCGATACGCGAATTTAATTTGATATAGGGAATAGTATATTGTGCCATATTTCACCATTCATGGAATAACAAGCTATTTTATCTTAGATCATTAGTATGTTGGTATCATTAATTTAAGATTGATCTAGTGTTTTCGTTTAGTTTTAAGCTGGCTTTAGGTATTTTACGAGGAATACTTACTGTCAATTATTTTTTTTAATATTGAAAAGTATAGCGTAACAAGCAAAAACTCGCGTGACTTCGTCTGTGGAAAGTTATTTTCATACACGTTACGTTATTTTTGTACTCGTTTAGGGGTTGAAGTTTGGAAATTGCTTTCATAGTAGATGCACAAAAATATAAAATAAATATTTGTGGACATTAATTATATTTATATTTGTGGCTAAGGAGTGGAATTCGTTGCCAGCGTCTGTTTTTCCTGAACACTATAATCTAAGTATCTTTAAGGCAAGAGTGAATAGGTGTCTTCTAGACCGCCCTGCTTCATCGTCGGCTTCATCGTCACTTACCACCAGGTGAGATTGAAGCCAAAGGACGGTCTATCAATGATAAAAAAAAAAAACATTTTGACGCAATCTAGCCCCAAATTAAGCATAGCATTGTTACATAGCTTTTACTATGGGAACCAATGGAAACCAGATGATGACTGATAGAATATTTATACAAAAATGAACGGATATCCTGGAAATTTCATGCCTGTGGGACCAAGTGTTGATATTCTTCTGAACTGTATTCTGGTCTGTATTCTTATAATGATTTGCATAGATATTCATAGAATATTTATACAAAAATGAACGGATATCCTGGAAATTTCATGCCTGTGGGACCAAGTGTTGATATTCTTCTGAACTGTATTCTGGTCTGTATTCTTATAATGATTTGCATAGATATTCATAGAGGATTCAGTGAGGTACTGAGGCCCTGCATGTTTTCAAAACATTTCTTCATCATAAGCATGATCAGCTTTCAGAAGTACACTGCTGGACATAAGACCCATACAGTTCCTGGATGAACGATTTGTGCCTTCTCCGTCGACCGACTTCTCGCGATCTTTACAATGCTGGTCCATTGGCTGCCATACATCACACATTACTTTAAAACTGCGCAACACTTGAATTCATAAAAAATGCAGTCTCGATGAATGACAAGTGAATGATCTTGGACAATTGAAACGTATCAAGACGCTGCTGCATCAATTATGGTGAGCGACAGGAGCGCGAGGTTAACAAGGCCAATCAGCCCTTCAGAGTCTGCTAATGAGGTGGCATGTTCACTTTCCACTCGGCCATAGAGCTCTGGTTTACTAACACTTATATACTATATGAGTGACTCATATGACTGTAATGGTAGAGACTAGTCTTCCAATAAGACCCCGATAAATGTAATGTCAATGTAATTTTAATGCTTTCAGTGATTGGATTATTTATTTGAGTTTACGATTTCATTGAATAATACACCTTCAATTGATTGATGACAGCTTACAAAAGCCATGTCTCCGTTTAATAAGACTCCGCGTTTTTGGAAATCTTCAGTTTCCAAAAAGCAGATTTAGAAAAATTGGTTTTAAAGAATTACCTAGCTACATTAATAATGCTGTGTTTACCTGTGATTGGTTTCTCATGTAGCATAAGACAGTTGGTTTGTAAAAATGTAGTAAGTAGCTACTTAGTAACTATGATGAAACTGCTAGAAGCCTATATCAACTAGGTATATAGGCGATCTATCATTCTCGGTGACGTAACGATTTGCTGGTGCTATACCTTATTGCAATGTTTTTTCCAACTAACATTCAACTGATTTTGAACATCAGGAATGTAGGCGAACATTTTTACGACACCATTATCGTACAGAGTTATCTGGGTCTAATTTAGTGGACTTTATTACGTACCTATAACTAGGGCACTCCCAATTCACTCGCAAGGGGTCAAGACAAGAACGTCTGATAAATAATATCATTCAAGAACATTATTAGCTGTTTGAGCGAATATACGTGCCACGGCTTTTTCATACAAATGATTTTTCGGAACCTTCGGAAAACTATGACGCTAAAATGTATTTAATGTAGGTACAAACAAAAAGTTCAAGTACCTATGCATCGTTTTTTTATTTGTCATCAGCCTCAATATCTCCACTGCTGCACATATGTCTCCATTAAAACTGTTACATATAGTCACCACGCTTGTCAGGTGGATTTGTCGTAGTGTCAGTGTTTAATACACAGAAGATGTTGCCCATCTCTCTTTACATTACCTTAGTCACCTTTTATGAAGGATAATGAAGAGAAACGTATTAAAGGAAATGGAGAGGTTCTATTCTAAGTAGGGATATGCTCTATTAAATATTATCAATTACCTACTTTAAATACTGCTTTGCTCAGTTCAAGATTAGGTAGTACTGTGTGAAATGCTCGTTAAAATATTTATTTATTACCAGCTCAGAGGGTAATAATTTGCAGTCGTACTCTCTTAAAAATTCTGAAGTAAATGGAAGCTTTGCGAGAATGGCCAGCAGACTTTCACATGCAGGTGGATTGCGTAAATAAAGAAATAAGCATTAGTTTTAAACGTTGCCTTGCTTGATCTACAATAGGACTCAAAGTGAAAAGCTTTTTCAGGCAAGCTAGGTGAATCTAGGCACTAACGCGCGTGTTGCTAGAGTTTTGCCCCAAATATGGCCTCAATTCATTTCTTAGCTGAACTATGAATCTATAGCAAATAGGAAATATTTTGAAATCCAAACAATAGAGCCTAGAATAAAATTAAAACCGTTATGAAATGTTAGATCAAAAGCGGCGCTGGGCTTGCAATCTCTCTGGACATATCTCTGACTACCCCCCTTAGATATTCTCGAAGAATCCCAACTGAGTACTTTGTATTAAGATATCTGAAGGGATATCTACTGTGCCTGGGGATTAAAGTCGTGATGCTATTTCTTTTTCTTTCAAATGCTTATGCAAGCAATGTTATGCATGTACATTTTTTTTGTTTTGGAGCTTTATACCTCCTTGTCATACCAACACTTATCGACACAATTCATATTACTATTGCCAGATCTCTTTATAATTACAGTTATCAAAAACATATTAAGTTTCTGTTTTTTTATGTTAAACGTGTGAACAGAATCTTCATACCATACTTTGCAGATAGCGCAAAAAATTTGCTATATCACGAGAATCGAACCCAAAATTTTTGAATCTTACTTAACCCTCAACCACATACACACACTCTTGTACATTTCGCATTACGGCACAGCGCATTATCTCAACCGTCCGCAACCGGCCCGCCAATCAGTGTAATAGGCCCTTTACTATTTTTCATTGTAGTTGGCTTCAGTTTGACCCATATTTTAGCCATAAATACTGCCGTAAAAAGAGGCTTTTGGGCCGAGACAGCGAAATGGCAATGGTCCAGGAAGTTTTTTCTTAAGGATTATATAAAGCTACAAAGTGCTACGAACATAAGAAAAGCATTCTAACGAGCCGTAGATATTTATATCTCAGGTATGAATTTAAAATTCAAACACTGTTGAGGCAAGGCTCACTCATAGTCCAATTAGTGTAACAGCTCTGATGTGTATTAATATTATAGTTAATAAGCATCCTGTCGTATCATTTCGTCATTAATTGTGCCACTCCAATAATTATAATAAAGTCTCATTATGTAATTACAAGAACTTGGTGCAAACTTAAAGAAAATACCCGATCCGAAGCAAGAAGTTTATCAGTATGCAATGGGGGTTTGAGAGAAAAAATGATTGTCCAACACAAAGGGCCATCCCGCCCATTCGCGGTTTGTAGCGTGCCTGATTCACTAGGGTTGTCACACACGGAAATTTTCAGTACAAAGGCGAAATATTAAACAAGAAGAAAAACAGATTCTTTTCGCGGTGCTTGGCTTTCTATAGGACTGCCACACTGTGGAAATAGTGGTTTTAGTAAGATTTCAGTACAAAGGCAAATATATAGTCAAGAACAAAAAACAGATTTTCTAATAATATTAATCATAATATATAAGTAATGATGATGATTATAATCTTTTTGTGAAAGTAAAACAGCTCTAACTTATATTTTTTAGAATTTTCTTGGCGATATGACAAGACGTTTAATATATTTAGAAAATAGAACATAACCAAATTATTTTATTTTTAAGTGAATGATTATTAAAATAAGCCAGGCAACCCGGCTATTAATCGTACCGTGAGCCCAAACTTTATGAATAAAGCTAGAACAGGTAAAATGTACTTCTGAGCATGTTATAGAAAAATATTTTTTTATTTAGTCTGAAATTGTTAGTAAACCTAACCTGACAGTAATTTGACAGCCCTTATTCCGTGTGAAAAAACTAAATTTGTAAAATTATGGTCTTCTAGTTACCCATCGTCGGTTTCAGTACGCGTTCATTATATTTATTACGTGTTCAATAGATAACAAGCCAACACTCATCTATGTCCCAAATAGGTAGACTCGTCATATAGTCTACGAGTGATAAAATCCCGCCACGGCGTCGCCGGAGGCTTCGTCATTATGAAAATACACACCACATTAAATGAATGAAACCAAGGGGCGCCCACGCTCTCACACAGTCAGACAAAAGCTCTTAAAACGTTCTCTATTCACGCCATAAAAGGTATTGTACAATTGTCTTTTTATAGTGACGCTGTGTACAGAATTAATAAGTCAACTACATGAATTATAAAATTATCTTTTAATGTTTACCGAGAAGATATCGGATATTCTATAGCAGTCGGATTTAATAAGCTAAATTGTGGTAATAATGGTTTTAATTAATGCAATTAGGATATTTATGTTGTGATAACTACCTGTCTTGGTCTCACACGTAGACATAACGTTTTGCGAATCTTGCTTGGCTGTTCGTTTTATTATTTATAATTTTCATTTTATTTGCAGATTTTTTTGAAAAACGTTTTTTCAGTAGTAGTAGAGTTCTTAGTGAAGATGGGGTCGTCCAGGGAAGTACTACTGCCATCCTTATTTCTGCCTCTTAACAACTTGCTGGTGTTTCGGACGAAGTAGCACGCGTTTTGCTGGTGTTTTTATAGATTGCTTACGGTCGGTCTTTACATTTTTCAAAGTTTATTTAAAACTGAACCCGAAGACAGGTATTGGTATCACTGGGTGTTCATTCAAGTCCGATATATGCCCTGTTCCACTGTCCTACGAACGTCCGTTGGTACTACTACGTACGTCTGGCATATAACCTTACACTTCATTAATACTGTAACACTAGCCAATGAGATAAAGGCTTATTCGACAAGCTACAATTTCTAATACCTAATAGGTACTAACGGACGCCTGTAAGATTGGTACCGGGCATTAGCCATTGCAAAATATAATTATGGTAGCTAATTATAAGATATCAACTCAACGAGCGGATGTGATAATTATAACCAGATCCATTTAACATAGTTTCCGTAAACATTACCATAGTGTTTTATATCTATCTCATGTTTTTTTCCATATTTATACGAATTTATTAATAACGAGGTACCTAGTCTAGTAAAATCGTCAGAATGTGTTTTCTTACAAACTTTTTCTTAGAAATTCAACTCCCTAATTTAAGAAATTTAAGAATTCTAAGAATTATTTAATAGTACACTAGTATTTAATATACAACAAAACAAATTTACCCTAAAAATACCCTGAAATATGGTCTCAACGTGTTGTAATGATTTACCAGGTTTTATGAATAAATTGTACGTTTTACGGTAGTAATACAACGGTGTTATACAGGTAACACTAAAATATTTAGGAGATTCTTAATTTATCATGATGGTATTACCATTCGTTTAAGGATTATTATTGACAAATTTCCCTTTTGACTTATTTTAATTAAGTAATGATCGTATTAAATCTAAATTGGTTTAATTACTGTTTAAAACTTAATTAATGTCTGTAATTATTAAATATAGAAAATTTAGTTGTTAAACTATATGCTTGTGAACGGAAGGGAATGCCAGTGGCGCCAATCACAGAGATCGGTAAAATTGGGAACGTGGGGTGATTGGCAATGGCGGGCATTACCTGTTCGGAGGAGAATGCGAAAAGTGTTAAATATTTAGTTACGTGAATATAAGGAGATTCATATATATAACCAAGTCGTTTTATTCATCAAAGTTCAGAAGTGCGATTGGTTAATTCTACGCCTACATAATTTCGTTGACGAAGTCGCAGACGTTTTAAATGTAAGTACCATTTGTGTACAATTTTACTATTTTACCGATAGATCGTGTTAATCATTCTTCATAATCAATTTTCGAAGTAACAAAATGCTTGAGAAGCATTTTTACAAACTATTTGCGACGAAATTTTATAAAAATGGAAAAAAATATATTTCGAGGGTATGTCGGCTTTCACACGACTCTGATAATTATAAGATTGAGCATTTTGAGCGGAATGATGGAATGCTGTGATATCGTGATATTTAAGATTTATAAGCACATTTTGCTTAGCACAGTAACAAAAGTAGGTAGTCAGTGCCAAGTGCTTCGGCACGTTTAGAAAACTGACAACGGACAAGAAATGTGTCTTATTAAATTAAATTGAATTGAATTGAATTGAACGGAACTGAACTGAACTGAACTGAACTGAACCGAACCGAACCGAACCGAACCGAACCGAACCGAATTAAATGAAATGAAATTAAATGAAATTAAATTAAATTAAATTACATTAAATTAAATTAAATTAAATTAAATTAAATTAAATTAAATTAAATTAAATTAAATTAAATTAAATTAAATTAAATTAAATTAAATTAAATTAAATTAAATTAAATTAAATTAAATTAAATTAAATTAAATTAAATTAAATTAAATTAAATTAAATTAAATTAAATTAAATTAAATTAAATTAAATTAAATTAAATTAAATTAAATTAAATTAAATTAAATTAAATTAAATTAAATTAAATTAAATTAAATTAAATTTAAGCAATTCTCTGTTCGAAGTGGTATATTTCAAGTTGTAGTTTCGAAATAACATGTATGTGTAAGTTTTACATTGAAAACATGTATGTGTTCTCAATAAAGTTATATTATGATAAATGTATTTGAGACACGTAGGTGTTTCAGTACTGTTTTTGTTACATTATTGATGTAATACACATGTAGGTGGTTTTTATTTTATTTTATTATTTTCATTCTAAATATTGTGACATGTATGTGCGATTTATATTGAAGATATGGAAGAGTTTTCAACAATTTTATCATTTTAAATTGAGACATGTGGGTGTTTCAGTATCGTTTTATATCTATATTAACATGTAGGTGTATTCAATAAACTTATATTAGTATAAATTCAATTCAAATATTTAAATAACGACGACCATGTGAAGACATGTAGTTGTTCTGAATTTTTTATAACAATTAATATCAAGACATGTAGGTGTGCTTGAGCTAGTTTTATTATTTTCTTTCTAAATATTGTGACATGTATGTGTGATTTATATTGAAGACATGGAAAAGTTTTCAACAATTTTATCATTTTAAATTGAGACATGTGGGTGTTTCAATATTGTTTTATATCTATATTAACATGTAGGTGTGTTCAATAAACTTCTATTACTATAAATTAAATTCTGATATGTGAATAACGACGACCATGTGAAGACATGTAGGTGTTCTGATTTTTTATAATATTTAATATCAAGACATGTAGATGTGCTTGAGCTAGTTTTATTTTTAATGATAATAAAGAAATTACAAGATATAGTAAGCAAATACAAATGGATTGCTTGAAGTAACATTTTTAATGATACTCAGCTAGAATATTTGGGTTATGAAATTTCGGCTAATGGTGTTAAACCAAGTGAAAGAAAGATTGCGGCCGTTAAAGATTTTCCTATTCCTCGAAGCATACATGAAGTTAGGCAATTTCTAAAACTAGCAAGCTACTTTCGAAAGTTTGTTCAAAACTTTGGAGAAATAGCTAGGCCTTTGACGAATTTATTGAAGAAAGACTCTAGTTGGCAATGGGACGACAGGGAGAACTTAGCTTTTACAACATTGAAAGCGCGATTGATTGAACGTCCAACGTTGGCACTGTATGATCCTAAATTAGAAACTGAATTGCACACAGATGCAAGTTCTCTTGGATTAGGTGGTATACTATTACAGTGGCAGGTAAACCCTAGAGTATTAAAACCAGTTGCATACTTTAGTAGGTAGACCACAGCGCAAGAACATTTTTTTTTTTCACTCTTACGAGTTAGAAACACTTGCAGTGGTCTGCTCGCTAAAAAAAAAAATTCCGTGTGTACTTGTTGGGCTTAAAGTTTACAGTGTTTACTGATTGTAATGCATTAAGAACAACCCTTACGAAACGGGATCTGATCCCACGCATTGCTAGGTGGTGGTTACAAATCAGTGAATTTGATTTCGACATAGAATATCGTGCTGGTTGTCGGATGTCTCATGTTGATGCATTGAGTCGTAATCCACCAATAGAAACGGATGCTGAACTAGAAAATTTTAATGCTAATGATTTGATCGTTTTCAATATACTACAGAAAACTGGCTGTTAACTTTACAATTAGCTGATCCCGAACTCGTCAGAATAACCAAAATTCTAAAACCTCAGACTGATAAAGAAGCTGTAGACATAAAAAAGAATGTGTTGTATAGAAATGTTGGGGATCAATTAAAGTTAGTGGTGCCTCGTAACGCTAGATGGCAAGTTTGTAGGATGAACCATGACGACATTGGCCACTTTGGTCAAGGCAAAACACTTGAAAGAATTCAAGCTCAATATTGGTTTCCTAAGTTACGACGTTTTGTAAAAAAATATGTGGCTGCATGCATTAATTGTGCTTATACCAAAGATAGTGCGGCTAAAACCAAATGCGGTCACTTGTATCCGATTGAAAAGAAAAGTATTCCATTCCATACTCTTCACATAGATCATTTAGGGCCTTTTGTGAAGAGTAAAGCTAAAAATAATTATATTTCAACAGTGGTCCATGGTTTTACCAAATATTTGTTTGCCAAGCCCGTCAAAGACACGAAAACCAAAAACGTCATTAAAGTATTGGAGAGTATATTTTATGATTTTGGCATTCCTGAAAGAATAATTTCCGATCGTGGGTCATCGTTCACGTCATCTCAATTTAGTCATTTTTGTGTTGCGAATGGTATTAAACACGTACTAAACGCTGTGGCAAGTCCTAGGTTAAATGGACAAGCCGAACGTTTCAATCAAACTATTCTTAATGCGTTGTCTTCGAAAAATTTAAATAATGATGAGCGAGACTGGGACAGACAATTAGGAGACATTCAATGGGGTATTAACAACACAATTAACGCAACGACACAAAAAACACCGCCAGAGTTGTTGTTTGGCATTAAATTAAATAATGCATCAATGCATAAGTTTGGAACTAGCAATAATGATAGCAGAGAAGATATAACACTGGATAGGGAAAAGTTAAGACAGACAGCTAGTGAAAATATTAAATCTTCTCAAGAAAAACAAAAAGCATTGCACAATACGAATAAACCTCCTGCTAAAAGCTATGAGGAAGGTGATTTAATAAAAATCTTAAAAACTAATTTTAGCAATGACGGTAAGAGCAGAAAACTATTACCAAAGTTCATAGGACCGTATAAGGTTATAAAAAAATCTAGGAAATGACAGGTATAGTATTTCGAATGTACCAGGGTTTAAATCAGCCCGATTGTATAATGCAGTCGTTGCTGCAGATCGCATGCGACCGTGGATACATATTGAGGCACTTGATTTGAATAATGATTCTCATGAGATGATGCCTAGTGAAAGTGAGACGGAAGTAGAAACATAAAACTACTAACGAAATAATAATAATTTATGCATAGGATTATTACGATTTAATGTTATATCGATTATCAATGAGCGGCAGAATGTAATGATTTCATTTAAGTTGTATAATTTAGTAGATTTAGAATGTAAATTGATTATTTGTTAATTTTATTAATTAATTATTGTACAACTATGAAAGTGTTTTTGTTCATACCATTGGATTATTTTGTTTTGTTTTGATATTATTATTTATTTATTTTTTATCAATAAACAAGGAAATGTTTATCATTTAAATGTATTAGTGCACCGGGAGGTTGCACCGTGTCTGATGGCCGAATGTAATGATTTACCAGGTTTTATGAATAAATTGTACGTTTTACGGTAGTAATACAACGGTGTTATACAGGTAACACTAAAATATTTAGGAGATTCTTAATTTATCATGATGGTATTACCATTCGTTTAAGGATTATTATTGACAAATTTCCCTTTTGACTTATTTTAATTAAGTAATGATCGTATTAAATCTAAATTGGTTTAATTACTGTTTAAAACTTAATTAATGTCTGTAATTATTAAATATAGAAAATTTAGTTGTTAAACTATATGCTTGTGAACGGAAGGGAATGCCAGTGGCGCCAATCACAGAGATCGGTAAAATTGGGAACGTGGGGTGATTGGCAATGGCGGGCATTACCTGTTCGGAGGAGAATGCGAAAAGTGTTAAATATTTAGTTACGTGAATATAAGGAGATTCATATATATAACCAAGTCGTTTTATTCATCAAAGTGTATATAAAAATAATGTCAGTCATTCAGCTAGTCAGTCAGGAAAAGGGTAATAAAATAATAAATACCCAATAGCTATAAGGATATAAGAAAAAATTACGATCGCTAGAGCAATTATTATGTTCACAATAAAAAACTGGCATTTGCATTGGTTGTAATTGATTTATACAGCGACAGAGAGTTAGCGAGTTTTTAATCGTGCCTCTGTTTACGGGATGCTGTAGTGTAGTGCCTGGAACAGGATTTTATATGGAATAGGCTTGCCTAGCACCTATTTCGTCCTTACAACTTAGACTATCACACAGAGGAAAGACATAGTCAATACATGCAGAGCTAACTAGCCATGGGTTTCCTCGTAGTCCGGTCAGACGTGCGTAGTAGTACCAACGAACATTCGTAGAACATTGGAACTGGGCATAAATAGGACTTGAACTACCCAGTGATAGCAATACGTCTTCAGGTTCAGATTTGAATAAATTTTGAAGAATATAAGGGCTTCAACCCGAAAGTAATAAAAAACAGACAGAAAGACTTCGTGCTCCCTATTTTTAGTCTGAACAATAAACTTTACATTATTTTTTTTGGCTAGTAATTGCAAAGTTCATAAACCATCTCTTAGAATTAGAATTTGCAGAAAAACCAATGAAGTGGGACCTACACACTTATGTTGTATGGCTTTCGTCAGTGTAAAGAGCCGTTAAATAACTATAGATTAATTTACCGTAAAGTACCTACTAAGGTTACTGAATTACTTGCAGAATGTTAAGCCTATGTTCTACTGACCACAAGCTTATTTGCCTTGTTGGTAAGACCGACAGACAAAAATACTCTAGAACGAATATTTATAAGGCACATCAAGGAAAAACGTATAAATATTAATTTTAAACATCTTAGCTTGTGCCACCTATAACTTTTTCAGATACATCCTCCACTTATGGGTACTTACTACGCGAGGTTTATGACCGAACTTTATCCTATTTTTAAACACTTCCTTTCTTGAATACATGGCAAAAACAGATAATGTGGCGATCATCTCATTTATCCATCAACACTCGAGGTTGTATGAATTAAGGTGTCGAAGACACATCAAGGAATGAACGTTGACAATGTGTATAATTCAACAAAAAAGTACATAAGACAACATTTTTTACATTCTGTACAAAACCAACGTTGGTTGTAGAGCATTCAGAATAATTTTATTTAATAGATCTGTACGTTATCTTGGTGCTCTGCAGGGATGCATCTTCGGACCTTCACCTTTCATGTAAAACTCAAAAGAATATACATTACGACATATTGTATGCATTATATCGAGTCGTCACAGCTCAGTAGCTCTGCCTTTTCCGCTGTAGGTGGTGGGTTCGATCCCCACCTTGCGTGATGAACATAGAAGTTTGCTCTTTAGATTTTATTCTCAAAACAAAAAACGTAATATTTGCTCATACAGTCGCAACGCAAAACAGTCATCTGCTTCCCATAGTACAAGCTATGCTTAGTTTGGGGCAGATAATGTTGTTTAAAATGTCCACAAAATATTTATTTTATTATATGCAAGATTAGATTTAATATTTTTATCCACCAGGATGAAAAAAATAATGATAGAACTCAGTGTGTTTGATTTTTAAGGTAAGTATCAAATCGAACATAAAAGTTTTTTAGACTCCGTGTCAGTAGTAGGTACTACTAAGAAATACCACTGGTAATACAAATTTATTTATTTATTTATTTATAAATGCCACACCTTTGTAGTACTAGTGACCTTATGCGGCATTGGTAGCTCAACTGAACAGCTTATCATGTCAAAAGTCTTTATTGGTAGTTCTAAACTTTAGGCAACTCATTTTCTGACAGTTTCGCCCTTATTATCACGAGCTCTAAATACAATTCAGATTCAATGAATAACTAGAGCAAATACCAACACGCTGTACTGTAGGTTACATTAGATCTAGTGTACCTACTATAGGTAATGACGATAACCTCATTATTTGGCTGTGTTTTGCATGTAATTTTCCATCAAATTAATCGGTAGGAATCCATTATAGTAGTATTACATTTATAAGGTCTATAGTTTAACTGCACCAAATGTATTTTGTAAATATTTTTATCCATTGTATTGCAACTTTGACTTGAAAAACTAACTAACTTTGTGGTTGTGGTTTCGATCCCCATCGCAAACAAACATTATGTGTGATGAACCAAACATAAATCTGTCTGGGAGTTGTATTCTAAATATGTATTTACAAAAAATATTTATAATTAAATAATGATAAACTTCACGCAACGCACTCCGGCCCCAAACTAAGCAAAACTATGGGAACCAGATAGGTAATGGAATACTAAAAAAATATAATTTATATAATTAATTTTTATTCTATATAATTTCTATATGTATAATAAAAAATATCTATATATGTAATGTATTGTATTAAGTATATCAGTCATCTAGTACCCATAACACAAGCTCTGCTTAGCTTGGGGCTAGATGATGCTGTGTAGATTGTCCAGCATTATTATTATTATTATTATTATTAATACTCATACACTTTTTTTTTAATACTTAGTATATATTAACATGGTTCCCATAGTACAAGCTATGCTTAGTTTGGGGTTGGATGGTGTTGTGTAAAAAATGTGCACAAAAAAGAAATGTTTGTTCACAAAAATAACATACGAATAAGTATTCTATTAGCCATTTGGTTCCCATAGTGCAAGCTATGCTTAGTTTGGTGCGGGATGAAGTGTTAAATGTACACAAAAACTTATTTTATTAAAAAAATATATACTAAGCTGCCATGACATTGCACCTCATCCTTTAACAGTCACGTATAATAGTAAATGGGTGATGTAATTTTGTTCATCGTGGATAACTTACACACGTAACCGCCTGGTTATCTACCATTTGTATGTAAGACATACATCTGTTAAACCACAATTTGAGGAGCAACGCACATACTACCTACTTATATCACCAGGATCTGGCCGCACCTGGCTGAGGACGGCCGAAATATTTGTGCCGCCAAACGAATTTTACCAACGCACTTAGGTTTTTTTTATATCATAGCTAATGGAACAAGTGGATGGATATGCTTATTGTTAGGTACTATGTGCACATAATTAAATATGCAGGGTGTTAAAATATACCTTTGTGTGGCGAACATAGTTACATAGTAACATATTTGTTCTATATTACTATATAACTAAGCATTGCTTAGTTTGGGGCTAGGTGTGATGTGTATGTGTGTCAATATAATTATTATTATGCCTACCGAAATATGTCGCATTAGGGCTCTAAACTAAAGAAAAAGCTCCATAAGTCATTACTGCTTTTGTACTGCAATCGTTAACAGTTATACCAACAACAGGCGCAGTGGCAGTGGAAAATAGTGATGGTGTTTATCAAATCTGCCCCAGTCATGTTTAAACGGTTTCCATATCAATTTGTGCCTGAAATACCGTTTATCCAGAACCGAATACATAATTATATAAGCTAAGTGTCGAAGTAATTATTACCAAGAAAAGTTTATAAAAAAAGGCAGAAAATTCTATTCAAGTATAGTTGATAGGTCATGGAGCTTTGAAAGTATCAATTATAGCTTTGGTACTTAGTATAGGTTACAGTCGTATCCTATGTTGAATGTCTGAGGAGTCATCACTTTGGAATGAAGATGCTCCATTATGATAAGCTAAACGCTTTAATACTAAATGAATGGATCTCATTTGGTAGTATTATATTAAATTTAACTCATAATCTTATAAACGACTAGCGAAACGCGCGCGACTTCGTCCGCGTGAAGCTATTTTCATACAAATTTCAACCTTGCTGTACTACACGTTTAGGGGTTAATTTCGGGAATTTCTTTCTTAGTACACCTGTACGCACCAAGACGAATATGCTCTGAAAATTTCAACTTAGCCTTAAACTTAATCGCTTTGATGGTACGCAGTGGCGGATTTACACACCTCAGTCACACCGACCCCACCAACGGGGTCAAAAATGTCACTCTTCTAGGACCTACTTTTCTCTATAGGGTATAAATTTGCTAGACGATGTAAAAGAAGGAATTCAGGTATGAAGAATTATTGGTGAAAAAAATACAAACCTGCGATGACTTGAAACATACTATCATGTATGCATAACTTGTGAACGGTGTCACACGGACCAATTAGGATCACCACCCACGTATTCACAGGCGGCGTCAACTAGGCACACAGGTAGTCTAACTGACATGTTTTTGGAAAGTTAATTTGAGTATGCGATTAGATATTAGTAGAAATAGGACATTTATTGGCTGCAGATTCGTGTCTGCTGAAACGGAACCTTTTTGGTTTTTAACGGTTGAAAATAAGTTCGGAGTAATCCTACAAAGCATTGCTCAGAGAAAAATATTAGAGCTGAATCAAAATGCCTTAGCAAAAAAATACACGAGAAACTGTTGCGCTAGATATCTGCAGAAAATAGATGGCAGGTGCCGGTGCGGTTTTTACACGTGTCTCACAAAATAGTCTAGAGATTGATTAATACGATATAAGCAATTACATTTTATTCAATAATTTATAAGCTGTTGTACTGACTAGAAAATACAGTCTGCAGTGTGATCAACGTTGTTACCGGCTGATGAATTTGCATAAACGTTCTTTAAAAGATGCCGCCCGCTATGGCGCTTGGCGCGCCGATCACATTAGATAGAAACACGGGAAATTACATAGCTCGTTGAAATACTGCGAATAATCAACTATTTGCTGGATAATTGTGCTCGTTTACCTACCCGAGATACCTATAGGCCACGTTTCAATGCACAAACTGTTATTATCTGTCTTATTTACTTTGTGTAACAATATAAAATACGTTGTCAGTTGATTATACTTTATTCTGCAGTGTAATTGGCAGTTAAATACGAACATATCTGGTCAATAAATAAATATTGTTAGAATTTGTTAAAATCTTTGTTAAGGATATGAATATTGCATTGGCGTAATTGGTCGATTTATCTGCGTCGGAACTAAGGTAATTTGCGGGTTGAACATAATCCACTGTAGAGTCTTGTGTTTGGCTGATTACTTAAGCCATTATCACTTGAGTTAGTAAATCACACCGATCGATAGTGTCAGATAATGATCTGTGTCTCGGGCGTCAAGTGTGTGTTGAGAAACCGCAACCTTTGCTGGCGCCGCGTTGTGGTGTGCGTGTGCGCATAGCTTTATTACTAAAGTGTGGCACAATTTATCTAATATCCAATAATGATGAAGTAAACTACAAAATATTATAAATTTACCGATATTAGGTCAGATTTGGAAATTGAAATTGGCTATTTCATTACTGACACGTGTTATGAAAAACTTTGTTAGGGCAATACTGTCTATAGGTACTGGTTAGTTATAGGTATGTACGTACATATATACTTATTAGACTGGTGTCAATTTATTCTATGATCATTAACCAAAAGTTAACATGATAGATATTACATTATTTATAAAAACAGCTGATATCGTAACTGTAAACCATTTTAAGAAAACAGTAAAGAACATAATATTAGCGAGGCACATTATATAGATTTGACAACTTTTTAGTAAATAGTTTTAAATCAAGTCAGTCAAATCCAGTTGTTGGACTGCCATTGGTATTAAATAAAAATATACTGAAATATTAATTCTTATTTTCTAAAATTCACTTACTAAGGAAAACCTAGTTGATAATAATTAGAGCGCCTTTCAGCGTTATACAGGTAAATTATGAGTTATTACAAAATAATACTTTTATGCTAGCTAAAGTAAGGTAGGTAGGTACATGCGTTAGCTAAACTTTTAAAATAAAGCCAGCAAAAAGTTATTACAAGCTACCTACTATAAACCCACATAAAATCCTAGGGAAAACTTTTCATTCAAATCAGGATGCCACAATATATACTTTCATTCTAATTGCTTATCTTTTGCAATTGATTAAAAAAGTAGATGGACCATCTGATATTAAGTGGTAACCATCACCTATAACAAAGTATTGCCTCACAGACCACAAACGTTGTTAACGGTATTACGTTTTCATCAGCGTAAAACTTTCAGGTGCATGTGTATGTATTTAACGGCATAATATTTAACGTCTCTTTAACGCCACGCCACGCCACGCACGCCAGGTCTCGTGGCGGTGCGGTGGTTTTTGCACAGTCTGAACGCGTTCTAGTATATTATTATTGTTTATAATTATAATTGTGACGAACTATTATTTTTTAATAGTCTTGATTAATCCTGTTTAGTTCTTACCGTATTTCAAGTAAATATTATTATTTTTTAATAATTCCATTTCAAATTGACGCTGTTTCTAGTCCGTATGCGATAAAGCTTGTGATTTTTCCGAGTGACGTGAGAGGTGTGAAAGATAGATTGTGAGTAAGTAAGTACTATGACGTCAGTCACCGTATCAGGCTAGCGCATCAGTGGGCAATAACAAGTGTTATTGAATCAGATCCAAATCTAGTTTTATCTAAGTAAATCATCATAATTATTATTCGTTTAGAAAACTCCACTGAATAACATAGACCACCACCACCACCATCTAAAAAATATATCATAGAACTCTCAATCTAAAAAAAAATATTAGAATATAGTCTTTTAGGATTTATTTACCTTCCCTTGGTGTTAGGGGTGAATTAAGGAAGGAATTCCTAAATTTAATCCCTCAACCGCTTTAGCAGTCGCGTACGAACCATAAACTAAATGAAGCTCCTTATTACCGATGTCTCCGTGATTTTGTCCCCTTTAACGGGGACGGCGTGAAGTTTCAATATAAATTCCCGTTGTCCCCATGAAGTTTTTATTTTAACGGGGACAGTGATACGGTACTTACTGTCGTACCTTTGTCCCCATTGACGTGTTTTATAATGGGGACAACAACTCGTTAGTATATTTGTTGACCTTTTATATAGATACGCACGACTGAGATCGTCAGCGTGAGTGATAAACACAATATTTCCCATACCTATCCGGCCGGAACTAAGCCAATCGAAGTCTTCAAAAAGCGTCTAAGAATGTCAGCCTTGAAGTGCTACAAGTACTTTACTACGTCACTATCGTGTACATGACAGAACATGTTGTTTCTTGGTTCCCGAGTAGTTATGATAGAGATTTAGCATGACAGCAGAACTGGACTTATCAATGCAAATAATGAGTAGATACCTACTTATTATTTTTATCTCTATTTTATGACGATTATTTACGTATGCAAAATGAGACATACATTTTCAAGATAAGTTTGTAAATCAAACTACCCTGATTTTAGTTTACAAATATATCATTCATTATTAAAAAAAAATATTAACCCTACTCTATCCACACATAATAATAACTCTGTTTATTTTAAACTATAGGTAAAAACAATAATTCATTGTTTATGATTATCCTTTATCGTTGTGCAATATATTCTTAAATGACCACAGTTAAGATTTTTAATGGAATAGCGCGTAATTTTGTTCATTATGATAGCTATACACAATTTTTTTATACACAACCCCCACTGTTTGAATTTCAACTCCTACGTACCAAGACGCATTGTACCTTAAAAGTTAGCAGTCATTCTATCACATTGGGAATGTTTCCAGTAGTAGTCCAATAGAAAGAAACATGCCACTAGGTAATTGGGAAACATTCATAAGTTTGATAACAAAATATGAATGACAACAGTATTGCTTACTGAAAATAAGTTCGCTAAAAAGTTACGCGTGTAGTCACACTCAAGATAGTTAATTGATTCAGGGGTGACTTTGCGGAAGTCCATTGTAAAAGTATAAAGTTTTAGTAGTACCGGGTGTAATAAAACTACTTCCGAAAACTAAAAACGCGCAAAAATCAAAATTTTTTGTCCGTTTTTTCCCGTGTTTTGTTTAATACAGTATATAATAAACATAAATACCTTATTATTTTATTTAAAATAAAAAAAAAAAAATTGCAATCATCAGACCTGTGCGTTGCCCTCTCGTGTATGTATTTGACTGTCAGCCGAGTGGTATTCTATATGCTCTTGTTGTAGGTAACTTTACACGTTCCTGGAATATTCGGAAGTGGTCTTATTACACCCGGTATATATTTAACTGTATTTGTATACTAAATAAATAAATAAATAAATAATGCTGGACAATCCACACAGCATCATCTAGCCCCAAGCTAAGCAGAGCTTGTGTTATGGGTACTAGATAACTGATATACTTAATACAATACTATATTACATACATAGATATTTTTTTATTATACATAGAAAATACCCAGAACACCCAAAATAAATATTTGCAGATCGTACAAACATTTACTACTCATACTCAATTATTCGTTTTGAACTGTAGAGGAATTGAAACTATTTTTACCCAAGCCTCATTTGTTAGTTCTCGCAGCCAAATCAGTTAGGTGAAATAGTTAGGCCATGAGGAAAAAGCCTTATAATCAGGCACTACATTTAAAGTAACCAAATATGTTCGTGCTTGTCCATTTTGAGAGTAGTCTGGAACCCTAGAAAAGCTAGTAGACATATTTATTACGATTCATGTCGCGATCAATGACTGTAAGACGGTAATGAAGTTGACTAGTAAATTGAAGCAATAATGTAGCCCCCTGGGTGATAATGGTCACTGAAATAGCTTCTACCAATTACATCATATCATTGTCTAGACTGCGTGGTATGTGTAGAATTTATACTATTATAAGAATTTTTATCCTGACTGACTGACATATAGACAACGCATAGCCTAAACCATTGGTCGTAGAGACTTGAAATAGAGTAGAGTTGTACTAAGGAACTGGCGCTGGTCGCGAGGAACTGGCGCTGGTCGCGAGGAACTGGCGCTTAGATTCACCTAGATTTAAGACGTTTCAAGATGATCCCTGCGGATATTACTGAATAAATGCCTTTTGACTTTGACTTTGACTTTAAGAAAGGAATCACCGAAACTCAACCCCTAGACGGTTAGGTACAGCGGGGGCTGCAGTTTTTTGTATGGTTTTTGTATAAAACTCAACGCAGAAGTAATCGCGTGCGTTTCTCTAGTACTAGATAAGTTGTAGGTGTGCAAAAATAATAGTTATGATGCAAATAAATAATGAGACGTTTTTACCGTCACTTGTCTCTTCTGCTTTTTTAGTTAACTATAAGTATTTACTTATCCGTGGTGGTTTCGACCTAAAATAGGACCTCTCCATTACTTCCCATAGATGTCATGAGAGGTGACTAAGAAAACCCACCAGAAGATCAGCAGCATCTGGCTTGAGTATCATACACTACACCAATACTGCAGTCACCAATTCGTCTGCCAAGTGTGGTGACTCTGTGAAACCATCCATATTTATATAATATACATATAGATAGTAAGCTATAGGTAGGTACATAATGAACGAGTAAATACCATGACCTAAGCTGGTACCTAACTAGGTACTGATGTACCTATACCACATGTCTGTGGTTAGCTGTCTTGATTGATTAGCAAGATAAAAGTTAATTTCTGTTAAACAGAATACAATTTAGGTTTTTTGCACCAGTAAACAAGTAGATTGTTTATACTATGTATTTACGTAGTTACCTATTTTATTTAGCTGTCTGCCGAGTTTTGCCTGACCTAGGCTAAGTTTTTATTAGTTCTCAATATTCGTATCAAACCTTTTTAGACAAATCGCAACTCTTTACTTTCATAAAAAATCATTCGCAGCAACCATGCAGCAAAGTGTGTTATGAGGCATCCTGATTTGAACGAAAATGTTTCCCTTTGGTTTTGAAGAAAAACGCCATCTTTTTCTTCAAAACCGATGACGGCTGACTTTACTTTTTTTACCGACTCGACTTGACTAAAAAGAATTTATTCAACCCACTTGACATTGGCAAAATTGTCCGCAAGACGGACAGATGCCACAAAAAAAAAAAAACATGTACTAAAAAAAAGCAGACCTTATGCCAAAATATTGACAGTTGCAACAACTGTTGCCCGTCTGCGGAGCTCTTTGCTGATCAAACAATAAACCGTTCTTCAGACAGAAATTCAGACCAAAAAAAAATTATAAGAAGTTTTTGGAGGCATAATATACCTATATCCCATGTTTAATAGTTTATTTGAACGTTTTTAAAATCACAACAGAATTACTTGAGATAAGCCCTATCGGCGCGTGCTTCATAATTATGATGATCAAATAATTTCCGGGTGCATGTAGGTACCTATTTCATAATATGTGAATTGAAATAAAATACTAAAAAACATTATCAGTAGGTATTATTTTACTAGGTACTAGTAATATGTACATACTTTGTACCCATGCTGTAGCACCTACTGTAGCAGGTGCTACAGCACATGAAAGTCTCTTATCTTCCATCAGGACATTTCTAAAGACATTTCGCAATATTTTTACCAAGTTTTTTAAAGAGTCATATCAAACGAAGCGGACCCTATAAATACTTGAATTATTACAAGCCGGAAACTAACAGTAGACGATTACGTTATTTATATGAAAAGTTACATTAGCAGATAAGAAAATGTACCCATTAACGTTAGTTTTATGGGCTACCGATGTAATGACATTCAGCAGATAAAGATGTTTTTTTATACAACTTGCTGATGGAACAAGCAGATGGCCCACTTGATGTTAAGTGATTACTATCGCCTACAACAAAGTATTGCCTCGTAGTTTACACTCGTTAGTATGTGCCCTACGATGCACTGCTCAGCGTCCATTAACTTGAGGCATGCAGGTATTAAGTCTCATGTGCCTGTAATTTCAGCATAAAGCATGCAGCTAGAAAAAGCATGATCTTGGTTATGACAGTGTTGGTGGAAGATGTGGTGTGGTGTGGTGAAAAGGCAGTGGCGGCGAGGTATGGCTGGTCGGGTCGGTGCGGGAGGCTGCACGGAACAGGTCCGGTGGCGGCGCACGCGCGGGGCAGAGTCGCCGCCGCGGCCGGCGCGCACAGCGGGCAGCCTCGCCACTCAGTGCACGCGCTGCCTGCCTCGCCGCCGCTAGCCTGCGTTCTCCCGTACAGCCCGCGCGACCGCCCGACACTCCCGACTCGGACTACCCCGACACGCAAACTTTCCACGACCCTCCTCAACTTTCAGAACATTTTCCCCGCTGTTTACGTTCCGTGCTCCGCGCTGTAGTGAATCACGTGTGAAGTTATTATTTTTAACGAGTGCTGCGGTGACCACGATATCGATTCTAAGGTAAGAAACTTTAAAACGTATAAAAGGTCTAGTATGGAGTCTGCTAATGATAAAAAATACTGTATGATGTATTAGAAAGTCACTTGCATAGCAACGAAACAAGTTAAAGCCATACACGTATCCACTGTAAGTACGCGAGGTACTCGAGTTGATGTAACCTCGTTATGTTGGGACAAGTTAAATAAAGTCTTGATTTTTGAAGCACATTTAGCTTATTGTATGAATTGGATTCATACAAGCCATCGCTCCAATGTATTGCTTGGTTTCCCTATTTTTATAGTGGACTTCTAATTAAGTATAAATATAAACAGGTAGACAGATAAACATGCAAAGTAAAAATTACAAAGCTTGTTTTGATCGTTCCAAAATTTAATTAATTTCTTGATAGGTTAAACATTAATGTCTTTAAAAGAGTATCTCGTGGTAGATACATGTCGCTAAGGTAACACAAATATTTAAACCAGTTAATAATGTGGTAACTCTAATATAATATTCATCCACGCGGGTATACGCCACGCGTTTAAGTCCAGCCATGGCTTTCGTTACGTGAATGCCACTTATCATACTCGTAGAATAAATTTAGAAAGCTATCACCATAAATAAAATAATAATAAACCAATTTAATCACATTTTGAAAATAACTGTAATTTAATTAGTCAAACATTGTCTAAAACTGGATTTTTTACGTTTCGTTGTAAAATGTAATATATTAAATTGCTCATCAATATTTAAACCATCATTTTTAATTAGGTTAAGGTTATATGGTAACCAATAAAATGAGTTAAATTATGGTTCTCAATGAAAATATTGAATAGTCTAAATTATTATGATGAGTTATCATCAACCTGAATAAGTCAACTGCCCGACTTAAGATTTCCCCCTATTTGGAGGTTCTACCGCAGCCACCACGATTGAAAGGGGGATTGTATATATAATATATATTTATGAAAATAAAAAAAAACGGAAACAGCCTCACGACTTTAATCCCCTAGCGCGGCACATACCGGCATTCTGCAGTAGTTAGTATTTTCATACGTGATACGTGACAGGTTGCAAGCCCATCGCCGCTGCTAGAACACTAACTGGTTTCCTTCACTGTTCGAGAGCGCTGGCATTGCTCACATATTTTTTTGTTTAGAAAAATCTATCAACTCATCGCAGTATTGCTCTCAGGAGATGTCACTACTTGGTGTTAAGATTAAAGATGTATTATCCAGAGTAATATTTTTACAAAGTCACTGAGAATTTCAGTAACAAATAAGCGCATGATACTTTTAGATAGAGGGTTTCCTAGAATTTATTAAATACGATATTCATGTTTTCCTTATTGATAAACAATAATTATCAAATAAATAAGACTTTGAACCAATAGTTATTTTGTTTGTTCAAAATATACGAATTTATTCAGTTCTGAATCGAGATGTCTTGCTTCAGACTCAAATTTTTTTATAAATGAAAACGGTTAAATTAAATTTACTTCTCAATTTTCCATAGTGAAAATCCCTTCATCAATTGGAAGATACCTCGAACAACTTAACGATTTTTTTTAAGCTGACTCTCGATCAAGTCAATATGTAAATAAAAAAGCTCAATTAAGGTTAAACAAGTCGGTACGTTGTCCATACAAACGCTGTAAGAGCTTAATGTCTAATGCTATGTCGAAAGATTTTGTACTAAATCTTGTAACGCTTGTAACTTTCAAGGTAATCTGATTTTACTGTAGCATATAGGGTAACGTACCTAGATAACGGCAAGATAATTCAGTATCAAACTTAACTTCGGACGCACGTTAATAAATAGTAGACATTAAGCTCTTACAGCGTTTGTATGGACAACGTACTGACTTGTTTAACCTTAAAATAGGTTCGTCTGTTTTGAGAGCTACAATGCCACAGATATACAATTATATATATTATACACGTTATAACGGACATATAACACCTCCTTGCTTGCATCGGGGTAGCGGTGGCAATTACTTAACACGGGATCTTGGAGTACAACTACTTCATAAAGTAAGCATGTGTTTTATAAACATAATATGCCTTTGATTATAAACTGTCTTAGTAAACAGACCCTTGCATCTATTGTAGATGATTTTTGTAGCGTCAGGAGCAGCCTTTTTTGTTCATACTCCTATTTATTTCTTAGACATCCTCAACAATCTTGAATTCTAGCTACCGTGCTTTGAGGCTACCGTCTGTGAGTCTATCTCCCGAATAATCGAAGAAGAACTCTTCAAGTGACAAATTTTTGACAGATTTTCACGGCAGGTATTTCATTTATTTATTCACTGTTCTTTTCTAGCCGGGCTAAGACGTAATACGTACAACCTGAGATATATCGCGCTCGACAGAATATAAGAGAGAGAGAGAGAGAGAGAGACAGATTATTAAAGATATTTTGTTCTTGGTGCACATTTAGACCTAGAATAAGGACTAAAATAGTTATCCTATACATTTAAAAGTTGAAGACAAAAGCCCTCACAGTTAAGTTAAACATTAGCGCCATAACATAGGTTAGATTTATTTGTTGCACGAGATAGGTTTTTGGCCCTGCTATGTTAGCACAGGTACCTAAGTGATATCCCTATTTTGTACAAAATCTAGATTAGACTTGTCGCGTTACACATCTTAGCCGTGAAGGATAAATGTTTTTAAAAATATAATTTTATTCAAAGTCACTAAGGTTTTGTATTTCTGTATATTTTCACACATTAATTTATCTGCTGGTAGCTACTGTTGATATATGTGATAGAAACAACCTCTAAACTAACGGGTAATGTTCTGGAATTTTCTTGTTTAATGTACCGTTTCTTAAAGTTATAGTCGCATAACAAGTAGGGTGACGAAGACGAACAAGGCGGGTAATAAACCACGTTATTTATTTGTCTGGACAAGCCCTATGACGACGCAATGTTTCATCGTTTTACTGAAAGATGGCATGAGTCAGCAACCATTCAGCTATTCAGACGGGCGCTTCCCGTGTACTCATTCATTATTTATTACTAAGCTCAATGTGGATATTAATACAGCTTAGCAAAAAGTCCTCTTTATATCTTTTGCACCTGCATGTACAGGAAGTCATTCTGAAGTACCTACTGAATGGTCTGCTTTATAGTCAGCAACTTTAAACACCTATGCCAAGGTGTGTTAGTGCTTATAGAAATCTGTCAAAAAGTTCAGTAATGTAATTGTAGTGACAAAAAATTACAGGGCAATTGAGTAATTTTTATATATTTAGCGTATATGTATAAATATATAAATAATGTACATTAGTATTGGGCTTAATGTCCAACGTGGTAACTTTTCATAAAACTATTTCAGTAAAGAGTTTTAGTCACATTTATAGCTTTTTTTATTTAAAAGGAGTATAAAAGTAGCTATAAAATAAATTGGCTCCACACTGACGCTACATTATTTACATTATTATTTGTAATAGGATCATACAAAACACGGTAGAAACGACTGTACAATGTAATTTTTTAATATCTACACCGTCACCATGAGCCTTAAATGAGACCACTATTAAGCAAATGCCTCACCCACAATTAAATTTAAAGTATTCACCACGCTTCACAAGCATACCTATTGGTGACCCCAGTGTACGTAGATGCCACTACTTATCCATCGTTGCATCTCCTTAGTCGCTTCTTACGAGGTCCATGGAAGGTCCATGGATGGACCCTCTATTTCATGGTGGGGTCATCACGGCTAAATAATTTTGTATATTTTTATTTTATTTCTTGCGTTGCATTATTTGTTGATGTAACAAATAAATAACCTACCTGGTAGTATGTGGTACCTAATAACATAATAATAACATGCAACATAAACCACTATAGAAAAGTTTTTGTCCTCACTAACTGACTGACTGACATACATATAAATTACACACAACCTTATCCACTGGTCGGAGAGACTTGAAGCTTTAAAAAAGTTGCGCGTTTTGTTTCTATAACATTAATGTTTTACAAAGTAGCACAAAAACAATAATTACTTAATATAAAATACAAGTAAACATAGCCTTATTTGCGTCGCAATTAAAAAGGATAAAGAAAGGATGTCTTAATTAAAACAAAGTAAATAAAGATAACCTTTAAACCTGGCAGATAAAGAAAGGACTGCATGTTGTGATTTTAATGAAAGCAGCTGACAATGCTAATTAGACTAAGAACTGCGTGGACCCCTTGTTACCTACAATTAGGGTTCAATATTGTTTAAACCGACATAGCTCTCAGAATCAGCAAGTTGTAATGGGTAAGCTATAGGTCGTAGAACCGACAACTGCCAGGAAACAAAGGTTCTCGAATGAAGACCACGAACCGAACGACGCCCGATATTGTTAGGACAGCGGAAAATACCGTTCACATTCAAATCGTTCTCCTTGGGAACGTGAAGAGGAGACCTGTGTCTAGCAGTGGCTTTCTACAGACTAAATAAGTTCAAACGAACATTAAAACATTAATATTTTCTTTAAGATAAGTACCTAACTTATAAATTAACTTAAAAAGTCTTTAGTTGGCAAGGTTCGAATCATCAAGTCAAGATATTTCTTTTATTTAACTACGTAAATAATGGTATTAGGTATACCAGTTATTTGGGATCTATAGCAAAACTGTTGCTCAGTTTGGTACTGGATGGGACTTCGAGATTGGATACTTATATTTTTTTAATTTTACCTGAATATATCTGAATTGATTTGAATGAAACTGGAATGAAACCGAAATCACTGGTCGTTAGGATTTTAAATTTTTAGGGTATGCACGTCTTGGTGCGGTACCCTGAGAGGTGTTCCTACTAAAAAAGGAGTTTTCGGTATTCAACTCAAAAACGGGTACGGGTTGAAGTAGACATAAACGTAGACATTGTCACACATTTATCTGCAACAAAAACACACATACACTGTGTATGTGTGTTTTTGTTGTCATACACATGTGTATGATACACATGTGTATACAAAACAGATAAAAAAGTGAAGACAAGACAAAAGGAAAGACATAAGCAATAGGTGCCTGAAGCTTGTATGAAAATGCACGTTTTTCGCTAGTATAGATTATAAGCTACTTATTATCCCGGAAACATATGAGTGAAGTGGTGGGAAGTTAGGGAGATATAATTTGAATTTTTATTTAAATTATATTATTATGTTAAAAATAACACAATACAATTTTTATTGTAGCAGACCTTAGCAGACATTAAAATTAAGTTTCACAACATTAATCCTGTTTGCAAAAATGAGTCAGTGACAAACAAAGATACTGATTGTGAAGCAATCAATACGAAAGCCACTATCAGCGATGACGTCACCCTACGTAACTTGAAGGAATCGTGTAATCTCTATACCTAATCAAAGAAAGAATTTAGTCTATCAGAGAATGTGTATTACTATCACATAGGTAGTGACAACAAGTTTTCATGAATAATCCTAATTGCTTGGCTTTATCAATTGCATTCCATAGGTGTAGGTAAGCTACATGAATTATATTATGTCATACATTCTAAAAATTCTATATTAAAATCGATTTGACTCAAGATAATCTACATAAACTGTTTTGAATTATATTGTAGATTATCTAGTTTTGGGTATTTTTTTTACAAATCCGTCTGTCTTTAGAATAGGATAGAAAATGTTTATTTTCGTCGGGAAAACCTAAACCTTAAAAGTAGGAAAAAGAACAATGATGAAAATAAGCCCACGCTGAGTGTTTGCTAAAAGGGGCAAAGTCCATGTAGCGCTTGTTTGTAACACTATGGTTTCCTGACCATTACTTGATTGATCAGATATTATAGCCACTTTAAACAATATAACTGTAGCCTTATAAGAACTCACTAGGATTTATGACAACTAATAAACAAGAGTTCTGCCGATGGCAATAACACTATGGAAGTAAGCAAAGCCATTCATTTATTTTAATTACAAGTTGAATGAATAGCTAGTGACCCTTGTTATCAGAAGTCGAGTGGTGGTCGGGCTCAATCCAAAGCTAAATGTTGGGGAACGCGTACGTCACATTGAGAGCTGGGGTATGAGATAAAATATTTTTATTAAAGAAGCGTAAATCACTCCCTGATGTAAGCAGAGACATCCTTTTTGGGAGCATACATTTATTAGAATATGTGAAACAAACACCTTAGATCACTCGTGCATTGCTGAAAATTACCTACTACCTATAGGTTACTTATATAGACAAGGCTGCTACCTGAATAAAAAAGGCCCATTGCCCACTGTCCTCTTTCACGAGCCGCGTCTATGAAAATCGCCTTATCTAATTTCACACATAACACAGAAAATACAGCTAGTGTGATACAACTTCTGTAACAGATTACTAATGAAGATGCTTTGTGTTTAAAATAAGGCAGCTAATCGCGGAGATTCAGAGTGAATGTGTTTATCGCACGTGGTTGAAGCTACCTAAACAATGAGATAAAATCACTTTAATCCCTGATGTAAGAAATTTAAACATACTTCTAGGCCTGCTGTACAATTTTCTTCTTTACTACGTGGTGCGTAGTGCTACTAATGTGATTGTTATGTGTAAAAATGGTTGGTTTTGAGCTGTTGGCGACAATCAGGCTGCGTGGGCACTATCGCTTGCGAGTGCGAGGTCGCACCGCTCACCCCGCTATCGCTCGCCGAGCGCGCCTCATTAGCTCTATTAATAATTCATCTCATATCTCCTCAACCCTATTGTTCTGCAAGATTATTTTCCACTCGACATATGCACCTATGAACCTACTACCAACACTTTGTTTCAAAGACCTGTCTGGTACCTTTATTTTGTATTACTTATAAGTTATGTCCTCAATAAAGTTCATTTATTATTATTATTATTATTAAAAGCTGGCTCTGTACAAGCTATGGGGTTTTCCGAGTGTCTTGATAGTTATTTTGTGGCTGAACCGGAATTGCGAGTTCTCTAAGATTTGAAAAAGTAGGATTTATGAATTCGGTGAGTTGTTTTAAGCCTATTCTGGTTTCTAGGTGGCCTTCTATTGTTATGTTGTTCTGATATTTTATGATACCAACCTAACGAGCTTACATTACAGGTTTATATTTAGGAGTAGCTTCCTACACGTTAAATATTATTATAAAAGCCATAAGCTTAAGAAATTAATTATGTTATATATTTAATTTTTGTGAGAAACGGGATATTTACGATGGTTTTTATGATGATTGTTTCGTAATATTTCGGTACAATTGCGTGCGCTATGGGGCAAAATGAAATTCAAAAACTATGGTAAGTTATAGAAAAAGTTTAATTTAAAATAATTTTGTAAACCTAGGCATAATAATTCATAGGTTTGTTAATATTAAGCCATTAAAAAGTTTTACGAATAAAGTCGATCAAAACCAATGTTCATAGATCGCAACAAAATGAAATATATTATGGTAAGGTATTGGTAGTTGGTACCGTATTTTCTGTCCCTAGGAAATACGATCCTACCTTTATCTAATAGATGCTCGTTGCTTCTGCAGGTAGACTGTAGGCGTGAACAGGTGAGAGGGCGTGGCTACCACCCCACACCTACATCTTTTCCCCACCCTTTCTAGACCTTTTACTTTTTGCCACTTTTAGAACAATGAAGTCATTGTCAAAAAAACTCAATATATTGTTTTCAAAGGACACAAGGTTAGTTTGCTGCATCTGTGGCTGTCATTTCTTGTTGATGAGTCAAAAGGAATTTTACTTGCTCAGGTAGTTTCTTGGTCTGTGTCCTTATCAAAAAACTGAGCTCTTACGTATTATCAAAAATAATACCACTTGCATAGCTAGACCTGATTAATAAACTCACTGGGGTTATTCAATGTAGTTTCCTTGATGCGTGACTTAGAATTACTGTTATGTATTTATTGAAACTTTTTACCTCACACACACCACACTTGTTAAATTTCATCCAAAAATGTTCTTGAGCTAAGTAGGTAGTGACTAAATAAGACAGCCGTCACAGCCCTGCTTTCTGTGCTGTAAGAGGTGGGTTTGATCCCCACCAAGAACAAACATTTATTTTGTGTCATAAACATAAATGTCTAATGTGTCTGGGTGTTTGTTTTATTGCATTTTATGTAAGTACTTACGCATTTACAAAATATATATAAATACTCTGGTTCTCATAGTACCAGCTATGCATAGATTGTTACTAGATGATGCTGTGTGAAAATGTCTACAAATATCAATATTATTAACTAGCTGACCCGCTCCCGACTTTGTTCGCGTTTTTCATACTAACTTCATCCCCTTTTTACACCCGTCTATAGGTTAGAAGTTGAACTATAAGGTAACTAATTCTGCAAATCTCATCAAAATTTAATTTGGTATTTTGGTGAGATGACAAACAACTGTACAAACATACAATTTTTTTTAAAGTCTAATCCGTTTTTTTGCCATTTTCAAAGTAATATTTGAGCAAGATTTGAGGAAAATATCTTTAATAATAATCTTTTCGACCTCTAGTATAGATAGTGAAAACCGAAATTTTAAAATACAAATGTAGGTAATAGGAAAATACTATAAGCAAACTATTTGGATTGGAAGAATGAAGTAGAAGAGCTTTGTAAGGGATTTCATGTTAACAGAGAGCTAATGGACATGTTGTGTTCAACTCTGTTAATACAATTAGCCACAAGCCAGACGTCGGATCACTAATCAACGGCACTCATTGTTTTTCACGCCACAATGAAATCCTTAACGCACAAAAGTATTCAGGTCAAAACTCTTTAATAAGTAAATGTTTGGACACAAGAGTAAAATCGTCTTTTTTGGGTAAATATTCATCACCATCAAGAATATACTGCTAAACATAGGCTTCCATACATTTCCGGGATATATGATTTTGTGCCCTTCTCATCCACTGACTTTTCGATTCCCGATCTTTACCGAACGTCGATCTTACGCTTCGTCTTCCATTCAGTGATCGCGTTTACATCGACACCTTATTTTAGTCCTTATTCTATGATCGACACTAATATTAATATAATATTATTATTACACATCTTATTCATCAGCACTAAAACCTGTCAACCTTAAACTAATCTACCTGTCAAGCGTAGGAATTATGGAAAACCCCCTAAATATTGGGAGGCCTATGTTCAGTAGGTAGTAAACTTATTTAGGATGATCTGACTTAGGCGTTGTTTATCACTTGAGAGAATATTTTTGCAAGGACATAAAGATACAACTACTGTCAGTAAAAGTTATATCTTTTATACATATTACCTTGCCGCTATCATATTATTATTATGATTTCAATATCAGTTGTTGGTTAATCTAATGTAGGTATGCCACGTGACGCAAGAATAGCTACAAAACGCATTAGGTAAGTGCGATCCAAATTTATCTTAGATCAGCAAACAGAAGACAATTACAAATTCAGCTTCAATATTTGCTGGAGATAAATCGCAGTACAGTGGCATATAGTGGTAATCTCCGTATAAATGAGATTATAAATTAGTTAGGTACAAATATAGCCTGGACGAGAACATAAAGTGCCTATGTTTGTTTTTAAAACCAGTGAGATTATATTATCACTAAACTTGTCTAAAGAAACAGTTTATTACGAATAACGCACGAACAAAAAAATACAGTAAAATTAGTTTTTTTAATTGAAGAAACTAATAATATTATAAGAAACCGTTAGTTTAGTAGAATGTTATCAGAAGCAGTAAGTACAGGAAAATATCTCTTAGAACGAGTGCAAGTGTCGTGGCCGGCGACACAGCGACGGCATCATGACCCTCTCTCTACTCAGAACTGCACCCCGTGGCCGGGTCTCGCGATCGTCGAACCTGCAGCGAAAAAACCTGATCTTGTTACTCTCCGCTTGTACAGTTAGCTGCGCATTAAGTAATCGGAGCCGAGAGCTACGAGATAATGTTGCGCACGCGTGAAATATATCCGAGCGTTTTTATTGCGGCCGCGTTCCGCACCCGGACTGGTATGCGCGTGTCTTTGCGCCGAAGAAATTCTGTCCACGAGTGGTTTGCCTCAAGCGACCTTGCGGTCCCGCCCCCCGCGCCTCGTGTACCCCGCGGTCTGTGGCGTTCCTCCGACGCTGCCTCCGTGAAAGTAGGTGACGCTGCTGTCCGCCTCGGTGGCACTCGTCTACACATTCGCTCGAACAACTTGTCGACCCTACGACAGATTACATGTGGCTTTCTAAATGTGTACTGCATATTACGATACATGTCAACATCACCTATCTTGGAATCTGGACCTGCTAGAACTTTCTGTTACTATGTGTTTTTTCTATGTACAGTTACAACTACTACATACGTGTGCCGGTTGCAAAAGTTATCTAAATAAAATTTTCCTTAACTGCACAATGTACAAGTAAATTTAAAATAAATGGCAATATTAACTTACTGTTTAAAAAAGCATCATCAGAAACCACCTTTTGCATACGTTTGACTCACGGTTTTACCTTATCTGTACTGTCATTATAATTCAATGGAAAAATATTTTTTTAATTTCATTGAAAACTAGTTTTAAATGCACACATGCAATTAGACGTAATTTTATTACAATGAGATGGATTGAAGGGTGGTCCAAGTAGAAGTAATAAAACATCTGTTTTGTGGGTTTTCTGGCAGGTAGGTACCTACTTCATTGTCACACGTATAGTGACAACAGAATCAAACCAATCCTCGGAATCAGATCAATACATAGTACACCGCATTGTTGCAATAAATAACACAAAAAGAGTCATCGCATCGCAACGAAACGCCGATAAGCGATTGTCTTTGTAATATTTATCAGAAGGTGTATTACTCAACGCGTTCGAAGAAAATGTAAATATCGCCCGCGTGGATGAAACTGAACACATCCAATCGAATGCTTACAGAGGCCTTCCAGGATTGTGTATTGCTCACTGTTCGTTCATCTCTTCACGGAAGTTGTCGCCCAACTTGTCTTCATTGTGTTGTCAGTTGTTCTCCGAGGTACTATAGCTGTGAGCCAAACACTTCCCGAGATGCTTCGAGATTTTCAAGTTAGTAACTTTGACCTACAAAGCTTTCATTGTGAGTTACTGTTAGTTTATTATCTATTAATATGATACAATTGTAGAGGTCGTAAAGTCTGTGCATTAAAGATATTGCTGCCTTGTTAATAGTACTTAAAAAACCAGCCAAGTGCGAGTCGGACTCGCGCACGAAGGAATCCGTACCATTACCTATAATAAAAACGGCAAAAAAATCGTTTGTTGCATGAGAGCTCCCTTAAATATTTTATTTTGTTTTTTAGTATTTGTTATAGCGGCAACTGAAATACATCATTTGAGAAAATTTCAACTCTTTAACTATCACGGTTCATGAAATACAAAGTGATGATAGACGGACGGATAGACAGACAGATAGACAGCGAAGTCTTAGTAATAGGGTTCCATTTTACCCTTTGGGTACGGAACCCTAAAAAAAGCCAAAAAGACGGAATCGATTTTTATAAAAAAAATTTGTTTGTCACGCATCACGCAAAAACTACTGAATTAATGTTGATGTGATTTGCAGAATTAATTAGCTTAGAACTTAGTGATGATGATGATGATGGGTTTCATTGTGCTGTCATCCCTAAAAAGGGCGTAAAAAGGGAGATGAAGTTAGTATGAAAAAGTACAGTAACCACGCGGACGAAGTCGCGAGCGGGTCAGCTAGTTTTAAATATTATTGTGCTTTATTTTTACTGCTTAGTGCTTGAAAGTTCAACCAAATTACTAATGCGATATCACTAAGAGTTTATACTACTAGCTTTAGGTATAACAATGTTTCTTGTTTATACTCGTTTAGCAACTCAAACTTTTTATCGCTTCTATTGTTCGTTTGGTATTTAGTTGATTGACATGTGGAATAAAAAATAGTAACGATATCAGAACGGATGCTGCTACCAACATGAATGACATCTAGTGTTTGCCTTTTCTACATTTTTTATGTTACTGCCTATGCAGCAACTTTACAGCCCACCTGATGTTAAGTGGTAACCATTACCTATAACATAGCATTGCCTTGTATGTCACGCACGTTAGGTTCGTGCCCTATGATACATTACCCTGCGCTCACCTGATTATTGCCTATTACAGGTACATAAAGTTTAACATCTGTATGGACGCAGAGCAGTGCATCGTAGGGCACGTTCGTAACGAACGTGACCTGCGTGGCAATTATTTGTTGTTGGTGATAGTTATCATCAGAAGGGCAACCAGCTTGTTCCATTCGCAATTCGTATAAAAAAAATTGTGAACATTTCAAGAACACCATCTAGTCCAAACTGAGAAAAGCACAGAAATGTTTGTTCTCTTTGGAGATCGAACTCACAACTACCGCAGAAGGTCCTCTGCTTCACTAACACTGTGAAGTATGTAATTATCTTTGTAATAAGGAACTACCTACGCATAGTAAAACTAGCAATAATAAACTGGTACATTTAGTGTAAATGAACACACTGGAATAAAAACATTTAATTTATCTCAAACATTGTGTAATTTATGCCAATTTTGTCTTCAAGCACTAAATTTACTTTAGTACATAGTTAATTATATTATTTTGTAAAGTAATACACCTAAACAATGTTGTTAATTATAATTTGTTGTTCCGCGTTATAAATTGCGTCCAAATTAGCCTCGCACATTTCATTTGCATTCAAACATTTCGATTAAACTTTTTACTTACTACCTACTAGTAGTTTACTAGCCGCCGAGTTTCGGCGCTACTTTTTTTATACAACTTACTGATGGAACAAGCAGATGGCTCACCTGATGTTAAGTGGCTACCATCGCCTATAACAAAGTATTGCCTCGTAGGTCACACTCGTTAGGAACGTGCCCTTCAATGCACTCCGCAGCGTCCATCAACCTGAGGTATACAGGTGTTAAGCCTCATGAGCCTGTAATTTCGCCTGCAACCCACACCCCTCAAACCGGAACACAGCAAGCTGCTTGGCGGCAGAAATAGGCATGGTGGTATTACTTCCCCGGACGAGTATACTACTACTAAAAAAAACTACAGGAAATAGTTAAACTATTTCAACATTAACAGGCCTGTACATGCCAAAGGTTGATGGACGCACAGCAGTGCATCGTAGGGCACGTTCCTAACAAACGTGACCTGCGACGCTACGGTTTGTTATAAGTAATGGTAGCCACTTAACATCAGGTGGGGCATACGCTTGCTCTATTAACATGTCGAATAAAAAAAAAAGGTATGTTTACGGTTAGCCCAATCAAATTACTAGGAGGATCTAGAACCGGAACTACATTTAATTGACATTGTAGCAATCTTTAGCGCTCGTGCAAATGTAAACGCACTTTATTGGAGCCACTTTTTGCTCTACTGTGTCATTACTATCGAATAAATACTTAGTAACTATACTACGAGTGGTCGAGGTCAATGTACGAATGGAATGCTGTAAAAAATGCGCTAAGGACATCAGTCTGACAGTCTATTAACTGTACGATCCACTATGCTCGGGGTCATTAATTTTGTGATTACTGATTAGCATTGAATAATTACGTATGAATACTTTGTTTCATATTGATGATTGGCAGGTAAGCTTTTCTTATCCGGGTAACGTGAATCTGTCAACGCTTACAAGAGTAAGTCACAGAAAAGCTTTACCAGTAAAACAGTTCGAACTCCTTTGCTTGGAATTTTTGTCTAGTTACTAATAAACACTGTTAACACTATTACTAGCGGCGATGGGCTTGCACACTGCCACGTATGGAATACCAACTACTGTAAAATGGTGGGTTTGTATCAAATGTTATTAACTCTAACTAGGAGGGTATTCCATAGATATCCTCGAAGAATCTCGAGTGAGTAGGTACTTTGTACTAAGAGATCTGAACCATGCCTGGGCATTAAAGTCGTGATACTATTTCTTTCTTTTTTTAAAACTAATATTAATAAACGCGTCGTAACTTTGAAATGTAACACCGTGTTTGGTCTTTTTTCAATCTTATTTGAAACTTCCTGTCAATGCAGAAGACAAAACACGGTTACGCCTAGATTTATTATTGATAAAGAGGTATTATTATAACGAAGATATAACAAATAGTTTGGACCTAGCAGTGTAACACTTTTTAAATTGGTAATCATAATTCTTTAGTTTTAGAGATTTTTCTTTTGATACGAATGGGATGGAAGGGTAATGAAACAGGCAGAAGGCCCACCTGATGTTAAGTGGTTACCATCGCTTATAACAAAGTATTACTTCGTGGGTCACGCTCGTTGGAACGATCAGCTCAGCTTCCATCAACCTAAGGCATACAGGTGGTGCCTGTAAGTTCACCGGCACCCACATCCTTCAAACCGGAACACAGCAAGTTTGGTGGTAGAATATTGAAGCATAATAGGAGCACTTTATTCTAAAGCATTTTCTACTAAGCCACTCAAGTGGTGGTGTAGAAAAAGCGACGTGCGACAAAAATTAAAAAACCGGCCAAGTGCGATTGGGACTCGTGCACGAAGCGTTTCGTACCATTATCTGTGATAAATTTAAAATATCTATATTAAAAAATCACGTTTTATTTTATTCTGTTTTTAGTAGGTATTGGTTGTTTAGCGGCAACAAAAATACATCAACTGGGAAAATTTCAACTCTCTAACTATCACGGTTCATGAGATACAGACTGGTGACACACAGACAGACGTACGAAATCCTAAAAATTACAACTTATGCTATAATAATAAATAAAAAGATCTTTGTCACTGTCACTCATCACACATAAAAGATTGCAATAGCTTAAATATCAGATTCTTCTACATTATTATTTTCTTCTTTTATTCTTGATTATTGTTATTATTTTTATTGTTTTTTTTTTTATTATTCTTTTTAAAAGATTTTAACGCATAGGTCCATATGATTTTTTCACAAGATTTGTAGACTTAACAAATCTCGAAAACACCTAGTACTGAGTAAAGAATACAACAGGAAAATTTGGTCAAATTGTTAATTTTAATGTAAGTTTACCTGTTTATCACCATTCTGTGGTTTGCCATGGTTTGAAGGTGGTTCTGTGGAACTGAGCAATTAAATCATTAACTTATAATTTAAGATCTTTTAAATGTTGTTTTTAAGGTAGGAAAGCCGCGTGATAAGCGCGTGTTATGAGATAGATACAAAGAACAGAAATTACATTCCAATTGTATCTTTACAACAGGGTTAGTTATTGCTGTCATAAAATAATCAACATGCATATTGCATGCCAAAACAGTGATACTGGTAGGGTAGTGAAACTTTTCACAACTTCGTTCGCATGGATCTATGTTTTATCGCAGGGTGCAATGTTTCAAAAAGCGTAGCGTAGACGTCAAAGCCTGTGCCAAATTTCAGTACCTAATACTTTTTGTGTTGGGGACGACACTATAGGGCCTGTAGTTATATAATTAAAAAAAAAAAATATTGATAAGCTGAAAGTTGATATAATACTTATATAGGTACTATTTTTTAAATACCTGTCACACCCAGCCACAGAACAAACATCTGTGTTCATGTTCTCGTTGGGGATCATTACTATAAACAGAGGACCAATAAAGTTCTCGTAACAAAATCGAATGGTCCCTTCGAAACTGAAATTTCAGAAAGGCTTCATTTTGACAATCAATTTCTAGATTAATTCTCGTCTCAGCTCCAAAAAACACGAGAATTTTGCCTCTGCGTACCCTATTACTACTTTATTAAACTATCATGGTTTCGATCAATATTTTGGATAGAAACAGGATATTTACCATGATTTTTGAGTTTGATTGTTTCTCATGCCCCATGATCACGGGTCGAACTGATTGATCATGGCGCATGCAACTGTGTCGAAATATTGGGAAACAATCAAACTCAAAATTCATAGTGAATATCCCGTTTTTATACAAAATACTTACCCTATTACTGTCTCCGGAATGCAAGCTATTACCATACCAAACATTGAGTTCAGTTCGGTGGTTTAGCCGTGCGTGACAGACAAACAGATTGACAGACAGAAATTATACTTATAAATGGTATGAATGGGTGGATGGATATGGATGATATTAATGTTAAGCTTTATACATCCAGATTATAATCTCTAAGTAGGTAGTCCTTGCTCTGACGAGTATTCTAATACATTTTATCTTAGATTTTTAATGCTACTTTGCTAATGAATTCCGTGATTCATTGCTAAAAATAAATTAAAAAGCAAATTATGGACATTTCTAACGAAAATAAGATCCACCTTGGAACTTGGAATATGTTTGGACTAAAGTAAATTTTGTTTGATAATGAGAAAACAGAAACAAAATCAGCCTCAGGCACGGTAGATATCCCCTCAGATCTCTTACGGCCTACCAAGTAGCACCAACTCGAAATATTTTCAGAATGTCTAAGGGGGTAGTCAGAGTTACGTTCAAATATGTATTACATTTGGCACATAGGTACCCACATTTTGCAAGTATCTTATACGTGACAGGTTGCAAGCTTATCACCACTGCTAGAACACTAACTTTCCTCATTTAACCCTTATGATCAAAATCCATTGGTACACGACCGAATTCGAATCCACGGCCTTGTGATCAGAAGACGGGTCGCTCCCACTAGTCCCACCACCAGTCCTCTTCAATTTTATATGAGAATAGAAAAATATTATTAAAATTGTATGTACCTATTTAAAAATAGTCTTCCAAATACGTCTGTAGAGTGTATATATTATATATATATATTTATGAAGCTATTATATGAATTATCGGTCAATGGTTTCAAAGAAAGTAACCTAATCACTTATGAAATTATTTGCAATATCACGCTGATATGATAACTACTGGCTCGTATGACGTCAAATTTGTTATAAGTCGATTGAAACTCTGGATTTGATGTGGGGCTCATCGCACTGTCTAAATTGGCGGTTAAAATGATTTGGTACGTAAAGTATTTAATTTTTTTACTCTACGGTTTTAATTATTACGGTATATAGAAATCCTATATCTATTTAGCCTGTGTGCTCAGTTATTATTTATTATTATTATAATCTCGCAGTTCTCCCCCATCCTATATTCTATAGCTCTGGCTCGCTAGCAATGGCTAGCCAAGTTCTGCGATAATATCATCCAACCATCGGGCGTCGTCTGCCTTGTGTTGTAAACTGTAACTGTAAACAGGTAAACTGAACTTTAGTTTGTTAAACGTATGTAATTGTTGCAGGTGTTGCGCACAAGTGGCGTGGCGCGAGAGTGTGATGCGAGCACGGTGGAGCGGCAGGCGCAGGCGCCGCGAGTAGCGACCATGCGGGACCCGCTGCTCCTCGCCTGTCTGCTTGTCCTCGTCGCTGCTGCCTCAGCCTCCACCGATGTCAGCCTAAGTGCGTTCCTTTCTCTCATATATTCATGATATCATTTAGAAACAGTAAAAATCTCATGACTATTGTACGGTAACGTACACTTTTATGAAGGTGACTGAGTCGACATTTTACTCAACCTCGATAGTTTTATAACATTTAACATACAGTGCGGATCTAACAACCGAACGACACGGGTCGGAAACACCAATCAACTTTTAAGTGTTTAATGTCTACTATTTATTAACGTGCGTCCGAAGTTAAGTTTGATACTGAATTATCTTGCCGTTATCTAGGTACGTTACCCTATATATTACAGTAAAATCAGATTACCTTGAAAGTTACAAGCGTTACAAGATTTAGTACTAATTCTTTCGACGCTTGTAACTTTCAAGGTAATCTGATTTTACTGTAGAATATAGGGTAACGTACCTAGATAACGGCAAGATAATTCAGTATCAAACTTAACTTCGGACGCACGTTAATAAATAGTAGACATTAAACACTTACAGCGTTTGTATGGACAACGTACCGACTTGTTTAACCTTAACGAGCGTGAGCTGCAAAGCAATGCTTTGTTATAAGATGCTAACCATTTAACATCAGATGGGCCATCTGCTTGTTTCATCAGCAAGTCACATAAAAAAAGGTACCTTATTTACAGTACGCTATAGTACATAGTTGCAGAAAATAACTACAATTTACAACAAAGTTTTAAATTTCGCTTTTCACGCGCTGCTGCTTAAATTGCCTAATTAATCTTTATTAGATTCGCGACTTTGTCTGCCCCCATCATTGTCTTAAATCAGTCTTGTAATCATGATGGTGTGTTTTTAGAACAAAGCAGTTGTCGTAGAGGAAAAAAGAAATATAGCATCACGATTTTAATCCCCAAGCACGGTAGATATCCCCTCCGATCTCTAAGTACCTAGTACACGAGATTCTTCGAGGATGTCTAAAGGGGGTGGTCAGAGGTACGTCCAGGTAGTACATTTGGTACATACTCATATTTTGCAGTAGTTAGTATTCTAAACGTAACAGGTCGCAAGCCCATCGCCGCTGTTAGAATACTAATTGGTTTTCTCGCGATGTTTTCCTTCACTGAGAGCATTGGCATTGCACACATAAATTTTTCCAACTAGCTAGCTTATAAGGCAAGCTAGATTTGCTGACCTGATGGTATTTTATGACCATGAGTCAGTTTCGTATCGAGAGTATCCAATCTTGTCATATTATGACCACAATACAGATCTTAAGTTTTCTATCGAAAACACAGGCTAAATCGATGACGTAGACAAACTTGTTTGTGGGCAAATTCAGCGACAAAGATCGGTAGACAGTCTTATCTATGACGTCACTAATGAGGCAAAACTCACTGGAAGAGATAAAAACACCGTTCAAACTAATTGAGAAAAGAAGAGTAAAGATGAAATACTTTACCATTATTGGGGATATAAAAGCGTTATTTATTGCGTCCGTATGGGTTTTATGAGTTTAATTATGGTTCTGTCGAAGTTTCACAAGTTGTACCTACAGCCTCACAATAAAAGACTCAACGGTTGCCTTATACCGGTTGCACAAGCTGCGCTCGGCGACAATTCTTCTCTTGCGAAACTGTTCGTCCGGACCCGGTTCCCACATAGATCACGCATACGCTCTCCGTTCTCGATCGAAGCTTCCAATCTATTTTGTATTCTATCTAATGAATGCTTCGATATTCTATTCAAAGTTGAACAGCAATGGACGTAGAAGCGTCTCCCACACTTGCAATTCTGATCTTTGGAAAGTAAATATTCTTCATTATTTATGGGTTACCAGTTTGGGTTTCTTCAAATATATTATATTTAACATTCGGTTTTACTAAACAGATTTGCGGCCTTAGTGCGCTTGTTACTCATATCATAGAAAAACAATTTTCATTAGTATATCTTTCTTTTGAAATGGTAGACAGCCCACTTATCACACAGCTTCAATAAAAATCTTATTGCCTATTACCCAATTAGACTACATAGAATTTGTAATAAAATAGGTCAATTTGGAATATTTTTCTTTTCATCAGGAGCTATTCAGATTGAATAAAATATATACACCATAATTTTCTCCGGATACAAACATCACTATCCTGTATTTTCGTGGGCTGACTTTTTATGTCATAGGATTTATAGTCCTTCAAATTTGCTGTGTTCAATAGAAAGAGAATCCAACTGACCATTGTGCCCGTGTGTCAAATTAAGTCCCGTATTCTGACTGCGAAGTCTGAATATTTTTCGTGCAAAGACAAAAAATTTGAAGAAAAATTAGAAACTCGATTTTTCGGAAATTGCAGAACTTTAAACTTGTGGCAGGGAAATAAAATAACGCATTACTAATAGCAGTATAGGTCGGTATATAGGTCTCGAATTTTAAGAGTCATTTTAAATAAACTTTGATTTTTTACTTATCTTATCAACACTATATTTATTTATGCTTTTAAAAGGATCTTAAAGTGCTGAGAAGGGCAAAGCAAAAAAGTTACGCGCTTATAATGTAAATTTTGAGATTATGGCGAGGTATCTACAGGTATGAAATGTTTCAACCTAAGGCATTTATTTATTTATACCACTTCCTTGCTCAACATGCTACTGCTCTGCCTGAACAAGCAGATGGGTCAGTTGATGTTAAGTGATAACCCTACAAACCTAACTTCGGTAAAACGGGCTACAAAATAGGCATATTGGCAGTACTGCCTCGGACAAGTCCATCACAAAGAGCCCTACTACTAACGTAATAAATACTACGTGCTGTACTTAAAACGGTATCTCTAAAATGAAATAAGTTGATTGTTTAAGGCAGTGACCTAGTGAGTTTCAAGTACAGCTCCAGAAGGTCAAGTTCATAGCCAAACTGCTTCCCACAGTGATGACATTGATGCAGTTACCTATAAGCTTATCTGTCCAACCTTATCTAACAAGCCATTTATTGCGAATAGTAGTTATGAGGTCAGTCGTGATCAGAATTCAATGGAAAATAAAGTGCTACCTAGAATTAAACCTGTTATATTTGTGTAAAATTCTTCGGAATTTTACTTTTCGCTTAACAACAGTATCTGGTTTGATTTGCTTATCTTCCAAGTAATTATTTAGTTGGAGCTTCTTTTCGCGCAAATGTGAATTATCTTCACGGTAACTACTGATAAAACTAATAAAAGTTCTATATGGTCAAAAAAAGTCAAAAAAGTAAAGAATAGTTATCGATTTTCTTTGAAACACTTCGGTAGGTTTGATATAATAACTGAGAATGTAAACAAGGTAAGTATACTATGAGTTTATGGATAGACATACTACAAAACCAGCACCTATACTGTTTCCTATTACGTTTGCTACATATAATATTGAAGTACCTAACACGGTATGATTTGTTAATAAACAAAGCAATCATATTCGTATGTGTGTGTAGTAAACGACGAGAGGAATTCTCAATATTCATATACAGATAGATACTCATTAATTACCAAAATATTGACGCGGTTCGCATGAGTGAGCGGTGGCGCCCGCGGTGGCTGTCGTAAGAATGCGGATCTTCGGATCTAAATCAAGGTAGTATAGACGAAACTACACGAGCAACGAGGTCCAGTGTCGATGTCATCTTTATAAGATCGCCATATCAATTCGTTGATAAACAGTGAACTCAAAAGAATTTGTAAATACTATTAAGAGTACCGGAAGATCATTGAATCATATGTGAACGTACAGAAATTGTCCATAACATTTTAAAATTATATAAAAATCTGAATTATTTTAAAAATAATGATGTACTTTAGTAGTATTAAAAAATTATCTCATCCATTTGATCTAATTTGAAACGTCTATTCAAAGCCGAAGACAAAACACGGAATAACTATTTCAACGTTATACTGAGTTTTTTTTATGTAAGTAAATCATCTACTTACAAAGCAAACTATAGCATATAAAGTATTTATAATTGGTATGTATGAGTACAAAATACATTATTTTATTTTTGTTTATTTATTTTTTATTGTACATGTACACATAATTGATATATACAAACAGTAAATTACACAGCTGTCATTTACAAAGGCAAGCTTAACCCTAAAAAGAGTTATTTTACTAGCATTTTAGTACCAGGATCAGTCTTGTTTTTTTTAATAAAACTATAGAATACAGATACAAAATATACAGAAACATCTTAATAAAGTCAGGATGGTTTTAATAATAGCTCCCCAATTATACTGGAATTCAATCTAACGAAGGACGACGACATTGATTAAGGCTGCCCCATCAATTTTGCCAGATACGAAATTATTTTTAACTCTATTGCTTAGTTACCTAAACAAGCTTACTACTTAGCAGGCTTTGATAAGGAAAGTCAATTATACTAATTGTTTTTATTTTCTTGTCTGTTCAATGTATTCACAAAGGTAATTACAACTAATATAAGTAAATAAGTACTTTTATGTAGGAAAGGTATTACAACAGTAATAAAGTAAAGCTCAGTTAGAAGTTGCTCCGCGTTCTGTGCTGTAGGCTGTAGGTTCGATTCCCACCAATTACTAACATTTGTGTGATGAACGTAGATGTTTGTTCTCTGTCGGGTGTTATTATTGTATGTATGTATTAAGAAAAAAAACATTTATAAGTATTCTATCTAACGTATATAAGAATCTAGTTCCAAGTATTACTATTCCACAGTACAAGCTATGCTTAGTTTGGGGCTAGATGGATGTTGTGTAAAAAATATCCAAAAATATTTATTTAATATCTCTGAAGGAGCTAGGTCTGGGCACAAATATGTATAGATAACTAATAAACATATTTTTTTTAATGTCTATTTTTCACCTGGCTTGCACGTACCTATGTTAATGTAACCGTCATGGTTGCCCTGAAGAAAATATTTAGTTCATAATATACTCGTACTTGATTCAACAAATAAACTTATATGGTCTTGATCATCTTTCTGTAATCGAAACAATTGTAGAATATGAACTTTATAATTACGTATCTTAGACCACATACTATATTATGGCAGAAGATATATTACTAAAGAAAATCAATATACATTTTCTCCTCATAAAGCGTGTGTTGCAACGACCTCGCTTTGAGAAGAGGTTTATCACGAAAACTAACTTCTGATTAAATGTTTTTGTGCATTTGGCTGCACGTGCAATGTTTATAGGACGGTCGTTTCCCACGCAAGTTGCATTAAACCACAACTCCTCCGCAACTCTGAGGTAACTGGTCACTCAGGTAACCTGTACCTAAGGTTTGCGATCAGTATCGTTTAGAGTCCAAGCTGATGCTATATTCAGCGGCTTAGCTAGTTTGTTTTGATTGCTAATATTGATTTTTGAACGCGCTAACGACACACTGGCAGCAATATTTTTTTTGTAAACTGACAATCATATTGCGCATAATTAAAGAATAGAATTGTGATACACACTACGTTATAGCTACATCGGTGAAACTTCGTTGATTTTACTTCATCTTTATGAGAGGTTCTTGTTGAGGTACAGTAGCCATCAACACCATCATCACCATGATGAAATCCACAGCTGGACATATGCTTCCACTATATTTTTCCTTTCAATTCATCGATTCCTCGCAGTCCTATCAATGTCATCGACCCGTCTGGTTTTCAGAAATAATCAGTTTGAATTCACAATTGAGTCATGTTGAATTAAGTTGGTAGTTCTCGTTATTTGGTTAATGAAAATTTGTTATGCAATAGGACAACACAACAATTTTAAAGAAACTGAATTATTAAAAATATGTACCATATCCAAATAAGTCCGCAGTAGACTTTTTCAGAGTAATTACCCTGAAAATTATTATTATTGAACTTGTATTTTATCATTTAGACAAAATTATAAAATACAACTGAAAATAACGTGGCTACTTTAGTACCTACTGCTGTTTCAAAAGAAAATGCGACTTCTCAGTATAAAAATACAATTGTTTTCTAGGAGGCGTACGTGCTCCGTGCTCGAACGAAGGAGAACCTGTGAGACTTCAGGACGCCAGGCTCGAGCAGGACTGGAGCAGTTGCTTCCGCTGTATCTGCAAGGTAACTATTCCTAGATCTTAAACATGTTAATTGTTAACGTCTTTGAAATAATTGAGATGAATGAATGAATGAATGAGTGAGTCAGCTTTAAGGTTAATACACACAGTATATCTTTAAGCCAATATTTTTTTCACCTCACTATTTTTTCATACAAACGTTGCAACTTTGGTTGTAAATAAATACGAAGTATGAAGTCAGTATAAAAACTATTTATCTAGGTACAAGCGTAAATTCTATTAAAGCTCCTCAAAATGATGATTTTGAATTTCATCAGCCCGATTCTCGGAACGAAATATTGTCAAATTCAAGTTTCGATCGTGTCAATCACTATACGGTATTCTTTGAAACTGACATTTCAGACCGGTCCAATTTTGACAATTAAATTCTTGATTCAATCTCGTGTCAGCTCAAAATAAATCAAGAGTTGGACCCTCGTTGAGTTGGCTTCACCTAGTAAGTTTTTAACTCCACCCATCGATGACTTCGAGTTGTTGACTAGCTTTATCTGAAAAATAATAATTAGCTGTTATAGTTCTTGTTTTTCAAAATTTCGCAAATGGTATGCTGTCACACCAGTCTGCCACCAGTCACCATACAATCATAACATCTTAACCATTGCTTTGTAACTATACTCTGCTCGACGACCAGGGTTGAAGTTAACTTTAGAGGTGGAGAATATCATACGTTTTTTTCCGTTTCGCTTTAAAAAAAAACCATGCAGATGAAATCTCAATTAATCGTTAGCGTTCTCTAGATTTTTCAATAATTTCCCTGGAGCGTCGATGCCCACAGCGAATTTCTTCGAAATGTTAAAATAGAGATACCTAAAGTTGTAGCGGATTTATTCACTGACCTTGCTCTGATTATCCAAACTCGCGTTAATCCTTTGAACTCCACCTTACATCATACTGTGAATGATGTTTTCCAGGTAGCAGTTAGGTAACTAGAGATGCATGGTATCAGTAATGCTACGGCCACAATCAGGCTAAAGAGACTAAAGTGAACAATATACTCCGGAAAACGATAAATAAAGATTCTTAATGACGTTTTTAGTTACACTGCGCGGTATGGCAGGCAGTGTAAACTTGATTGTGGCACGGCTAACGACTTGCCCCACAGTGTAACCAAAAACAACAAAAGGAAACTTTGATGATCGTTTTCCACTCGGGCTCTAAAGTGAAAATATTTAAAGATCTGTGATTATTCTATTATTCCTTATTCTTATTTATTTTGTGATGAACATAAAAGTGTTTTTTCTGTATATTTTATTCTATGTACTTATTTATTTACAAAAAAGTAAGTACATAAGTATTATATCAGCTGGTTTTGTAGAAGCTTTATTTAGTTCGGAGCTAGGTGTTGTTTTATGAAACGTTCGCATATATGTATTTAATTTTATTATTCTTTGGGTCATGCACCCGCTGCGCTGTACCACTTACTTCGCGTCTTATCCACCACACTTTATACAGCTTCGCGTTCGTGTGACAAGTAAAATGGTTCTTCACACATTAGGCAAAGAACACACAACTCTAATATTCTTTAAAGCCTTACAATTTGGCCGCAGCATACGTAAATACGGTTTAAGTACTATCGTTAGGTGGTAACACTCGTTGCGAATAAAGACAAGCCTACTCGCCTACAGTGATTTATTAAAATTCCAACAGAATCATGCTTAGAATTACATCAATCCATTCGTTTTGAACACACGCGAACCCAACATACCGAAACGAAGTTGACATATTACATTTAAATAGCGTAAAAAGTTTACATATTTTAGGTCTAAGATGTCCGATATTTTTAATTAGCAAGTGGGAGATGTTGGAGTGGGCAGATGTTGAAAACCTGACTCTTATCCACAACGCCAAATTACCAGCGTCATTTAACAGCTCTCGATGGCGTCGTGGCTACAATCCCGACCTAATATTTGCCAGTTCTGACATAAATAACCTATGTAGAAAATCTGTGTGCCCAGCCATCCCCAACACTCAACACAAACCCATTATATGTCACGTTGAAGCTGCTGTTACACCCCAAAAAGTACCATTCCGACGTCGTTTTAATTTCCACAAGGCAAACTGGCATAAATTCTCTGATGGAATAGATAGTAAGCTGCTTGACATAGATCCTGCTCCATGTAATTATGATAAATTTGTTGACATTGTGTGGTCCGTATCTAGACAACACATCCCTCGTGGATGTCGTACTTCTTATGTACCGGGTTTAAGTGATGATTCTACCAAACTTCTTAAAGAATATCAGTCGTTATTCGAACAAGATCCGTTTGCTGAACAGACTGTTGCAAGAGGTACTGAGCTGATGCAACTTATCGGTGAAAATCGGAAAAGAAAGTGGATGTCACTTGTAACTAACATAGACATGACACACAACAGTAAAAAAGCTTGGCGTACTATTCAGAAACTTACCGATGACCCCCCAGCATCTAGCAATCCAGGCCAAGTTTCCGCTAACCAGGTTGCCCACCAACTGCTTCTGAATGGTAAACCACCAAACCGCATGCCTAGATCCAAAAACTTGTCCGACCCTAACCTAGGCACTGACCAAATTAGCAAGCCATTCACCCTCACAGAGGTGATCTCTGCCATAAAATCTATGCAGAATGGTAAGGCTGCTGGCTGCGATGACCTAACAGTCGAACAGATTAAGCACCTTGGACCTGTTGCAGTCTCATGGCTCCACGCTCTGTTTAACTCCTGCCTCAAATATTGTAAGATCCCACAAATGTGGAGACGAGCTAACGTGATCGCTTTACTTAAACCGGGGAAGAGCCCCAAAGACCCAAAAAGCTATCGCCCCATTTCTTTATTGTGCCACACCTTCAAACTTTTTGAGAAATTACTCCTGAACCGACTTTCATTAGTAATTGAACCTAGCCTCATTCCTGATCAAGCCGGTTTTCGCCCTGGTAAATCCTGTACCAATCAAACTCTCAAACTCACCCAGTTCATAGAAGATGGGTTTGAAACTAACAAAGTCACAGGTGCCGTTTTTGTGGACCTCTCTGCTGCTTACGACACCGTCAACATCAAAAGACTCTTGATAAAAGTCGATAACCTCACACATGACTCCGGATTCTCACTAATACTGGGTGAGATGCTGCGCAACCGTCGATTTCAAGTCTACCTAAATCACAGCAAAAGCAGATGGCGCTGCCAAAAAAATGGGTTACCACAAGGTAGTGTTCTTGCTCCAGCCCTTTTTAATATCTATACAAATGACCAGCCTAGCACGCCACTGACACATCGCTTCCTGTATGCTGACGACTTAGCACTGACAGCTCAAACCGCTACCTTCGAAGAAGCTGAGAAAACCCTAACAACTGCACTTAAAGAGCTAGAATTATACTACAGTGAAAATGCCCTTCGACCCAATCCGTCAAAGACCCAGTCATGTGTGTTCCATCTTCGCAACAGGCACTCCAAACGGACCCTTGATATTTCGTGGCAAAGCATAAATATTGAGCACTGCTCGTTTCCTCGCTATCTAGGCATTACACTCGATAGGGCCTTAACCTATAAAGCTCACTGTCAAAAAACTAAGCAGAAAGTCGGGACTCGAAACAATTTGCTGCGGCGCCTCACATCTACCACCTGGGGGGCATCACCTCACGTGCTCCGTACAACTGGTTTGGCACTCTCGTACTCGGCGGGTGAGTTTGCGTGTCCAGTATGGCATCGGTCTGCCCACGCAAAAGAGGTTGATGTTTCCCTAAACGAAACGTGCAGAATTATTACAGGCTGCTTAAAACCCACCCCTCTTAAAATACTTTACCCTCTGGCTGGTATTTCGCCACCAAGTGTTCGCCGTAAGGATACTTGCACCACTGAAAGAAAGAAGCAGGAAACCGACAGTCGACATCCTCTTTACGGCTACCTGCCACCTCCAGTCCGATTAAAGAGTCGTAAGAGTTTCCTGCGTTCAACATGCAACACAAAAAATAGTCCAACAGCGTCAATTCATGAACATCAAGCTTCCTCCAACCACACCTCTCCAGCAGTGCACCTGCCTCCTGGCCACGACTTGCAGTGGGCAACTTGGAAGTCATTAAATCGCCTGAGAGCTCAAGTAGGTCGATGCAGGGAGAACCTTTCCAAGTGGGGCTATATTGAACCGTCCGGGAGTAAGTGTAACTGCGGAGAGGTACAGACTATGGAGCACCTGCTCTCTTGCTCTCTCTGCCCAACCACCTGCACACGAGAAGACCTGTACCAGGCAACGGGACGCGCTATTGGAGTCGCCTCTTACTGGGCTCACATTGTATGAAGAATTTATTGGTTTAGCCAATGACTCGAAAGAAGAATTAGCAAGTTTGAAGTGGCAATGTTCAGAGGTCTACTCATGGTCTACTCGTAATTTTTTGGAGCTGAGATGATATTGAAACAAGACTGACACTGACACTAACTGACAAGAAAACAATTTGACTGTCAAAATTGGGCCTGTCTGAAATGTCAGTTTTAAAGAATGCCGTTTGTAGATTGACACGTTCTTTGAACGAAAATGTTTCCCTTTGGTTTTGAAGAAAAACGCCATCTTTTTCTTCAAAACCAAATGACAGCCGAACTTACTTTTTTTACCAACTCGACTTGACTAAGAAGTATTTTATTTAACCCACTTGAAATTGGCAAAATCGTCCGAATGACGGACACATGCCACAAAAAAAAACTTCGATATTCCGTTACGAGAATTGGGTCTCAGGCCTTATAACTCGTAGGACCGACACCTGGAGAATAAGGGTTATTTTGCGACCACAAACCGGAAGGCGAAGTTTAGTAGAACCTTGAAAATGCATGGGAGAGGTCAATGCCGTTGATGAAGAAAATGTGTTTTTGATAAAAAGAAAGGGCATGTAGCAGTTTCAAAGCCTAATATAAAGCTTTAAAGCATTTACCCTTAAAATACTTACGTATGTGGAACCGCGTGTTGAGGTAGTTGAAGCAATAAAAGCAAGGTGTGAACTGTGCGCGAGAGTCGTTAATTGTCCCTCTATTTATGGGACGTTCGTATGCCTGTACGGTGTCTGTCACGAAATCAATTTACCACACTCCAGACACAGTAAAAATGCTTAGCAGTATGGTCACTCGAAATAATTGCAAAATGGTAGTGATATTATGCTCAGTCTCGCACTATCAGAAAATATACGAGAAATTTACGGATCGGCATATAGCGTTTTGAGTATGATTCTTCTTACAATCTGGTTATCGATTTCTAGTTTAAAAAAATCTCTCTACTCTCTATAGTCTAACTCTCTCTAACCTCTAATGTTTGTATGGCGCTAACTATTTTTAGGCTTGCCTTTGTTCATCATGTCTATATTTCCATATGTGCTATTTATGGGTCTTTTTTCAGCAGAAATTTAAAATGTAATCTATTGTCCCACCGTACATATTAATATCCTTTTGCTGACATAAATGACTGCTTTTAACTATGGGAGAAGCCACTGGCTTCTGAAACACAGTTTTTTACTAGCTCGGAAGCCTCTGGATTCAAAACTTTGTCTTGACAAAGTTATGTCACGTTTCTGTAAAACTAGCTTCTGCCTGCAGTTTTCATGGTACTAAATTATAATATTTATGGCTGTTCGCTGAAATGTAAAATACGCTTGCTTTGTTTTGTAAGTCCTACCTTGTGTCTGTGCCTACTGCTTGATAGCAGCACTATGCTACACGTTTAAAATAATAATGCTCCGCACGTGCGACCAGCTAACACCTAGACAATAACTGAATTTTGATTATCAGACATTTTACTTTGGGAATTTTAAAGTGTCAAAAATGGGAAAGTGTCGCTTTTAACTAATGTGTGAACTGAAAGGGTTCATAAGTACGTTTACTTGAAATTATTCTTTTTAGAATATTTCTCTTGTTATTTCGGAACTGAATTTATAAGTTAGTATTGTTAGTATGTATTAGTTTTCCTAATAATTATATCTAGCACAGTGGAAACATGGGGACGTAAATATTTCCCTTATGGATTCCTTGAAACGTGGGCCAGTGATATTGTAATCATATTTGTTACCACTGTGGTTTGATCAAAGTAATTCAGTGGCATTCGGTAGATCCCGCACTTTCTACGTGTTTTCTTACGTCCATTATGGTTAAAACCGGCATTTTAGTAATAAAACCTATGGATACGATGTGCTAATTGTTCGTATAACTACATGACGTTTCACATACCATCGTCAGCGAGGAATAATAACCTGTTTCGTTCGTTTCGCGTAATATTTGCTCAGCAACGTAGATTTTCCATTGAAAAATAAATTAGATAAAAAACAACGAATAAATGTCTTTTCATTTATTTAATTTTTTAGCTGCATTTGAAATCGTTATAATATATGCACTATACATAATAATAAATTTATTTCACATAATATATAATACATAGATATATAAAAATCAATTCCTGTGTGTAAGTCTCGCTAAAACTCAAACACAGACCGATTTGATTTTTTTTTATTTTTTTCCATCTGATTCAGGGATGATTAATATATAAAAAAACGTTGGTGATACAAAGTTCACCGGGTCAGCTAGTTTATAATAAATCCTTTTTATTAATACTTTGCAAACAAGTTTTTGAAAATTATTGTAAATAAAATCTTAATAAGCACATAGGTTATAATAGTAAAAACTTGCTACGAAATTTAAAAAATCTTATTTCTGAGTTTAAATCGCGTTTGATTTATTCTGTTTCTTTTTTTTATTTGTACAAATCACTATCAAAAACTGTTTTGATTGCCATGTGGTTCCCTTCCCAAAAAAACATGTATCTAGGTAGTGAAAATCATGAACAACCAATGTCTTGTTATTAAGTAAATAAAGGTCTATCGATACATTTAGAGCTACTGCAGTAAAGGTGTAATTTGTAAAAATAAGTAAAAACAATTGGCTGTTTCAATTAAAATAGCAAGGAACTGGGTAGTCACGTGCGTGTTTGTAGATATGCGAAGTGAGCATGGAGTAGAAATACGTAGAAGTGGCAGGCTTTACTCTTCAAATCAAAACCTCGAAACAATGTTTTGACTACAGCCACGTGGAAGAAAAAATGTAAAGGCTAGTTTTAACTCTTTGTTCAGCGATTTTCTATACAGCTATTTAATACATATCTAACAGCTATATAAACAGCGCGGCATGTGGAGCCAGAGGCAGCTCGACTGGGAACGGCTACCAAGTTACTCCTCAGTGTAACTCAAAATGTCAATATGAAACTTCGTTTCATCGTCTTACATGGTAGGCCAGAAGTTAATATGACAGTTTATCAAACATTTGCATGTAAATATGTATAGCAGACTGCTATAAGCTAAGTGGTGAGTTGGTGGACAATGTCCTTTCTAAGCGTTGTGCTGAATTGGATATGAATGGAAACCCATCATACACACACATCTGTCATAAAATCAATTCAAAACAAACACAGGCTCCATCTTCAATGAAATGCCTTTTCTATATTTTTTGTGATCCGTGGATGTGAGTGCAGCCGGCGCAGGCAGGGCGCCCACGTCCTGAGCAAAAACGATAGCCAATGCGGAACCTAGCGACTGGCGACCACTGCCCAGGAATCCGGCGTACGCGCAACTGTTCCTAGCATTCCATTATTATTCACATTCTTCAAGTATTCAGATTTTTTGCTAAGACTAAGTCGCTATTTTATTTGATATCATCTAAAAACAACCTCAGCTAGAATGTTATTGGCGTTGACACGATTCCGGTACGTGTATGTAAAGTGTGTACCTATAGTAACATGGTATTTCCCAGCCGATCTCACCTCGCCGGATGACTTGCGCGGAATTCGAAAGCCCATCGCGAGATTTATCGCTTATTCTGTATTAAAATATACATTTGCCTACTTAATGAGCTTTTTTGTCGCGTGCCAAATAACGACTGTGGGATACTGTCTCGATGTTGATGGAATTTTTATGATTTATCAATCTTATTTGACAGCTATTAAAATGTAGTATGGGATTTTGAGAACTTTTTAATTTTTTAAATAAATGATAAAAATATTTTTGACTAATATGATCAAACTTTGGAAAAACAGCTGGGTATCGTCTAAGTTTGGTGTTTGTCCGTCCGCTTGTCCACTCAGCGTGCAACCTTGAAGTAATGATTAAAAAAGCTATTATATTCTTTTAATTCTAAAAATAATATTTGGGCTCCGATGAAAACCGACCCTTTCATTAAAATATGTATATGTTTGGTGTAGAATGTGTGTCATTGGTAACTGATGAAAAACACACATTTGTACTAAGTTCGTTATAAATAAAGTAATAACATTTGAGCAAGCCTGAGCTGTATCATTATTAACATTCCTACAAATAGGAGCTCATGTTACACTGTTTTTTTATATGTTAAAAGCTATTAGAATGCAAATAAGTGCCTTACACTATAATAGTTATTCCACTTGGACCCAAACTAAGCATAGCTTGTACTTTAGGAACCAGATGACTGGTAAAATGATTTATATACGTTTTTTTATTTAAACACATGTTTTGAATAGAATATTATAATACCCAGACAGAGAACAAACATCTGTGTTCATCATACAAATGTTTGTCTTCGGTGGGAACTGAACCCACAACCTACAGCAGAGAAGAGAGAACTACATGTAACTGAGCCGTGAGGCTATTATTATATCTTTATTTTTTATGATATTATATGTATTATTTATGATACTTATTTATGATTGGTAGTCGACATGGTGACCCCGAGGGTGCTTCGCGTTTTCGTGTAAGTCAGTAGCCGTTCGATAACATCGCTGCTGCCTACCGGTTGCTTTTAATGAGCCTGTCATTTATCGACCGTCGATTATGTCGAGACTACTCTCGAGCTTGCGAGATTTCTTCATTTGTAGATTTTCAAGCAACTTGTTTGTTTCACTCAGAATGGTTTCCTCAAGGGTTTAGAGCTTTTTTTTTGTACTGATGTGATTCATAGAAATTTTCCAATCATGAACATAATGGGGAAAAAAAATCTAAAAGTATAAATATTATTAAGGATATAATATGGTATGCTACTATTATATTCTTTTAATTTATAGACGGGTTGTTTGATGTTTTAATAAATAAAGTGATTGGGTTGTCCCAATTTCTACACTAAGCACTACTCTTTTTTGATCTTGGAAGTCGCGTCATCTTAATTTATTCAAAGAAACTATCAAATATGTAATCGATTCACATCCTTGACATAAATAGCTATAGAAGTCTTAATAGTAACACGGGCTGCTTATGTCAACGCAAAGCGAACAGCGTCAACTACACAATGCATGTTTCTGAAACAAAAACCATCAATAGCAAAGTAAATGTCGACGAATACTGTCGTGAGTGTAAGACATATTGTGACAATGTTTTGACAGGTAAAGAGCAGCCACAATATAAAATACTTTCACGCACTAAACTCATAATTGCCAACGACACGACAACAGGCAATTCTTACTTACCACTATGGGCTACTGTGCTAATTACAACTGTCGTAGTTTTGTGCTCTTCTTTCCTCTTCAAAGTAATTATATAGACGAAGCATGCCACATAAAATATGACTTTGATACTTTGGTATCATTTTAAGTAGCACTTAAACAATGTTGTATCGTGTGAATAGACTTTAACATGAAAATTTTCCGTGCTATAAACCAAGCTTAAATAAACCATACGCCGTAATAACAGCTCTTGAGAGCCTTCATGACAATTTAATTGAATCGTGGCCTGTAATTTTCTAATGTAGGTACAGAATAAATAATACTTACAACAGGGTAGGTATGCGTCCTCTATGGCCTCGAGACACAGTGGTTTGCTAAATTATAATTAAATATAAGTTATTTCTACAGATACTATCGCAAAAGATTTTTTTACGGTTCAGTGGCGATTGCAATTTGCAAATATGCAAAAATTTTTCATCCTGGATTTCGTGTTCGTATTCTTATATCTCAGGTTACTGAGGTTTTCATGTTCATGATTTTGCTGAAACATTCGTACAGTACCTACGAGAAAATAACAAAGTCCAAGAAACGCGCCCTACTAGAAAGTAATATATTGCAGGAAAGCAACTAAAATATTCAGAATATGTTCATATTTCCAGCTGAAACTAAAAAAAACTTTTAGATAGAGTAAACAAATAAATATCTAAATTACAACATTGAAGCAATTGTCTAACTTTAATATTTTTTTTGTAATTTGTCATTTCTAACCATTTGACATGTCAATCATTTAGTATGCATAATAGGCAGCCTACCGATGAGTTATTCCTGTCTCTTACCCTTCTCCATAAATTGCGTTAAGGCACCAGTAAATTGCTAAGTCAAGTAGCCTTAATGATCGTGCACTCCTTCCAGAGGCGTTCAATTACAGATTGATGTATATTTTCAGAATGTTACTCACAATTTCGCCATGCCTGTTAACTCGAAATTGGTCCATTTACTATGACTAAGTTGGTTTATTTTTGCCAAAGTGGAATCATTATCGAAACAGCTGCATACGTTCTTGCTAGAACCATCGCTGTGTAAAACTTATTGGTCGAGAGAGCGAAGCGATCAAAGATCTCTTTGGCAACTTGTGACGATTTTGTTATGTTTGTTTGTACGATCATATCTACTTCTCGAAGCGTTGATTAGATCTGCGTGAAACTTGGTAGGTCTATACTATAGTAAAATAAAAGCTTTTTTTCGTACTGAGGCTCGAGTCTGTGGCATCGAACCAAGCATACGTACTTTACAGCCTCTTTAATGAATCTATTTCGTTAGTGTCTGCAACACAGTTTTTGGAAATTGCAGTGAAAAAAAGTTCTGTGTTTTACGCATTTTCCAATAAATAACTATTTATATGCTACCTCTTTTTGACAGACGCTAAGCACTGACCATTTATAAATTAAGCCCGAAAACGATCGACATTAGCGGAATTTTCAGCAGCTTTAGCACACTTCTACTTACCAAAACGAATATACCCTAAGAGTTTCAAGTTTCTACATCCAGTAGTTTAGGCTATGCGTTGTCAATATGTCATTTAGACAGGATAAAAATTCTTAAAATTGATATAGATTTGATACTTCTTCAGAAACTATACGAGTAGTAGAATAAAAGTAAAAAAAATTGTGGTCAATAAAAGTAGAAATGGTAAAATTTTTTTAGTAAGTAATCCTACCTAGTTAGCTTTATGGCTCAACCTTAAACAAGTTTATTCTATTTTTTGTAGCATCGCAGGAATAGTGTTGTATTTCCATCTCAGGGTAATTAGGATACTTTACTTGCACAAATCTTTATAGGTATGCGCAGATTAACCAACTCAATTGCTAATTCCATAAAATTTTGGTATAAAATACGTTTGATATCAATCGACAAAGAATTTTCTAGTGCTTTATTAGAAATACTTAGTATTATGTGTACTCAATTGCAGTGCACTCAAACGGTTTAAGAAAACCCCGTGAGAAACCTGGTATTCTAGTATCGGTGATAGGCTTTCCACGTGTGGGCAAGTACCAAATATAATTCTTGGGACGTACTTTTTAACCCTATTAGATCTCGTCAGGTCTTGAAATGCCAAGATATCTCTGAGCTACCGTGCCATGCTACTAGCCATATTTAATGAACTTCAGTACCTACTTCCGAAAGGGATAAAAAACGTGGGGCTATTCCGATTCAGATCAGAGGATTTTCAGTTTTTTTTTTCATGAAAATGGTGTGAAGTGGTTATTTGGGTCGGCTCTGATTGTGAAAGTGGGTTGGATCAGGTGGCTGCGGGAGCGGACGGCGGCGGCGCAGGTGCCGAGGCCTTGCCGCGAGCGCCCGGTATGCGGTCCCACCGGTTCTTCTAGCAACGCGTATTTTTTACACCACACATCATTCCACATTGTTCATAAATGTTTTGCTATGATGCAAAAAATATCAATTACTAATAGAGACTAGATAGAACCGAGGATTACAGAGAATTTTGTTCCGTATCCGCGTTTTTATTTTCGGTATTTATCTTTTTATAACCACTGAGATTTAAATGGTATTAAAACTACTATAACGGGAGATAAATTATGCTAAAACGTTCTCGGCAGATAAGATTTTGTAAACATTAAATACTAAGGTACGGTTGTTCGTATTTTCACAAAATTTCTAGCATCTGCATTACTTTAAAATTTTATACAGTCATTAAATATTAATGAGTGGAATTAAAAGATCAACATTTACAACTTCATTCCACATCCTTTACAGTTTTAATAATCTAGCCCTTATAAGGTATAATTAAAACATTGTTGGCTATTTTGTCACAGTCAAGTAACGTCCTGACGCGTGCGCGTGTCGAGCGCAAAAAATATCTTGAGGTTGGAAGGCGCCAGCGCCAGCGCTTGCGCAGCCCACACTCGGCCTTGCGTCGCAGAACAACATATTACTCACGAGCATAAGTTTCACTGTAAGCATTTCAGAGTAAAAAATAAAAAAAAGTAACTTTTTAGTAAATAAAAAAGTCAGTGGTTTACTAAAATTTTATTCTAAAATAAAAACAAGTTTATCGGTAGAACTTAGGTATTGATTTTGGGATTAATAGTTGTTGAGGTTGTTTAGAAGTAACTTAAACGTTTCTATACTTCCCATTTGACACATAACATGATTATTTTTGTGTTTTGTATTTATTTACACAAATTACAAATTGTATGTGAAACCGCAGCGCAGAATTACCCGCTCTACTTAGAAAGCTGACTTTACTAGGAGTTAGTGGGTGCAGGAAACACAAGGCAAGGCACCCTAGTAGTTTACGACGGATATCTATGTTCAGCAGCTGTGCACCTACCAAGGAAATTATGATGATGATGAAATAGAGTATTCTGAAATATGAACTACTCAAACTTAAGTCATAAATAATCTGATTATATTAAAGTTCATTTTACATTGACAGCTTATTTGAAGTGGCACATGTCTGCGTGCGCTAGCTGCTAGGTAATCTCACTGCACTGTCGCCCCAGGATCATTTACGCGCCTAGATACAATTACACCTGGTGCCTGCTCCACCTTAAATGTTACTGTATAATTAGCACGATTAAACGTAGATCTTGGTACAGATAACTATTCATCGATGGAGAGTAATGGCAAGTACAAGTACAACATCCGGCATCAAACGATTAAGTTGTGCTATAAGTAAAGGCTTCAAAGTTTTTTGCAACTAATATGAAAAAGTCTATTTCATCTTGTTGGTTCAGGTGTGTAGGCACATAGATACCGGTTAGGCTAATTTGTTGGCAAATACAGAAAGCAATTTTAGCAAAAACTCCTCTATACATTAGCTAGCTTACTGACTTACACCATGTTCTCACTAAAACGAAGCGTTGCCAACGTTTTACTAATACCATTATAATTGTGCTCATTTGCTATGCAGTTTTATAAATCATTATTATAAGAGAGTCTAGGTCAAGAGTACCCTTAACCGACGAGCATGTATGAAGAATGTTATGAGAGTAATTTTAGCAAAAGAGGTATGTCAGGATTGTAGCAAATGAAAATCCAAAGTCTCTGCCTAACCCTATAACAAACAGGCGTAATTTTATGTAATTATAAGACAATTATTCTTATTTACTATTAATTTATTACATTTGGAACATCATGATGATCTTGTTGTGAAATACCTACTACTGCCTTATACTGTATAACTACCTACTACATGATCTAAAAAGTCAAACTTATGAGTTTATAGTACTCCCAATATGATGTGAACAAGTGTGAACACCTAGACTAAACTTTAAATGTTTAAAGGTGCAATATCTAACGAATGTACGAAACTTAGAAATTGTAAATTACAAACTTTTTAGTTTTTAAAAAAAATAAATATTGACAAAAATTCTCCCAACGCTCTCTAACTCAAACTAACCAAAGTTTATTTTAAAAATAATTATTTTTATAAATTTTATAAATACTTACTTAGCATGCCTATAACACCCAACACAGAATAAATATCCTATGTTCATTTTACAAATGTTTGTTTTCGGTGGGGATCAAACCCATCACCTACAGCGTAGAATTCAGAGCTACTACCAATTGAGCTGTGACGGTTGTAACAATGGTTTAAAAGTTATACTCTTACTGAAATCTTTGTTCACTTCACTCAGTTGAAAAATAAAATGTAAAGAACAAACACTATTATTCTAAAGAGTTTAGTGAGAACTACGTTCAATCGGTACCTAAGATAAAACAAGAATCCTCAAAGGGCAGTTATACAAGAGTCCCCAAGCAGTCTGTTGAACGCGACTTCGTTATGTAAATGAAGAGATAGACATTTTAAATGAATGTTCACGTCCTAGTGTACGAATCCAGTATATTTGCATCTGGCTGGGTTACTGAGCGGTTGGAATATACAAATATTTAATAAGAATTACATCACGTGGTATAAATAGGACCTCTTTATGTATTCTATTAGGACGCATGGGATTTAGCTTTCGTGATTTTCTGTTTCTTTCTATTGGGTATTTACTAACCCAAAGTTTGTTTCTCCACTGAAGGCAGGCAATTCATTTATTTATATGGATATTAAAAGTTTCAATACTAATTTCGGTGTGGGACGCTATTTGTGTAGACATGCTGGTTGTTTCACACGTGTATTGTCCACATCAAGAACAGCGGGAGCGCAGAAACAGCAGTAGAAACCTTTGAAAGGCGGAAATATGCACTCTCGGTGATGGATACATATTTATACCTTTTGGGGTAGGAACGTTCGGACCATGGGGTCTAGAAGCGTGGCTTTTATTTAATGAGTTATACAAGAGGCTTAGTAGATGTGACTAACGACCAAAAGGCTGGCGCTTACCTTGGACATAGAATTAGTTTAGTTTTCCAAAGAGGTAACGTTGCCAGCCTTTTGTGCACACTTTCTGCGGTCAGTGATTTAAATTCGGTTTTCTAGCTATAGTAAGGACCTGAAGTAAGAAAATTGAGTTATTTTATCATGTCTAGGTAGGTTAAATATTGTAAAATATTGTGCGTTAATGTTGTAAATAATATAAAATTAAATTTTTCTGTTAAAATAAGTATAGTTAAATACTTATTTAAACTTGTCTATTGATTTATCAAATATTTTTATAATATACTAATTACTAAAGATCATTTTATAACGATAAGACCTGTAAAAATATTTAATGTTACCAATGACTATTTCAAAATAATAGTATCTACCAAATAGTTGTAGTATTATGTTTTTAAACAATAGTTTCTTATAAAAATCTGTCAAAAGATAAACAAAGTTTATACGCTTGCTATATATCGCCATCTCTTATCAATGGGTAACGACAAATAGTGCCAGGCGACATATTAAGCGATATTTAAATTTAAATAACATTTTTAAGAGAGTATTTATATCCCGAATGATTTACGAAACATTTTAGATACGGCATCTCGTGGACAATCATGCGTAGGTGTAATCAAGTTACAGTATATACAGCGACAGTATAGTAGATACGGCTTCAACCAGAAATCTACCAAAAATATGAACCATATCACGATGCGATAAAGGTCAGCGGATATCAAACAGACACTAGACAATACGCCACGTCTGACTTTAATGATTTTTAGAAATTTATAAACCTACTTTAGCCGTAGTACCTCTGTTAATCAAGCCCTGATTTGAGGTTTAAGAGTATTTTAATTCTCAAAAGAATACAATATTCACTTACATGAGAAAACAAATTAACTATGGTAGGTATATACCCACCTAACACAAACATTGTTGAGCTCATCATCTATAATAGGTACAAATCTAAAACAACTAAAGTTAAACAACTTACATTACTAAAGGAACTAAATGTTTTCTGTTTTTACCCATAAATAATTCCATAAACAAATTAAAATATTCCATACCACTGGAGGATTTTCCCTAAAACAACAAAACCCGGTGCGTATAGTTATAATAATAATATAATTTTAAGAAACTGGGTTGAATTAATTATATTTATATATAATCATCCGAATATAATTAATTGAGGCTGATGTCAATTAACTTTGAAGGTGTTTCTGGCAAAAAACACAATCAGTTTCCAGGAAACGAGGAGGATATTTGACGCTCGAATGGTTTATCAGTTTAACGGGAAGTGGTTCGGCCAAACCGCGATACTGGTTATTCTAGAAGAGATTGATTTATTCAAAAAGTAAAATACAGAACACGTTAGTAAATAAATAAATATTCATACACATTCACTTTGGCAGGGTTCATAGCTCAGTTGGTAGTAGTTCCGCTCTCTGCACTGTAGGTTATAAGTAAACAACGTGCGATAAAACTCAAACAACTTTGCATAGCCACATGGAACGTACCTAAGCCCTCCTATAGATACACGTACAATATAGCTGGACAGCTCTATTGCCAGTCGTGCGATAGAGTTTTTATAAATAAGTTTGGTCTAGCCAGTCATATAAGGGCTAAATTTTAAAATTTTTATTTTATTAAGGGTCGCCGTCATCGATATCGATGAGGAGGACTATGTGTAGGTTATGGGTTCAATCACCATCAAGAACCAATATTTTTGTCTGTCTGGGTGTTATATTGTATTATATTTATACAAAAAAATACAAGTATTCGGTTCATTATCAAATATATCGATTTAAAAAAGCATAAAACTTAAGTAATATAAGTTTTTATCTGCAGCTTTGCTTGCGTGGTACTTGAAAACAGTAGCTTTTAATTGTATAATGTTATTCGAAGTTGGCGCGAATTGCCTCCGCAGTATTAGTTTTTGGGTTGCATTTTTATCACAATGTCATAAAAGAGTAGAAAAACTATAACTATTTGATCTAATTCTTATGAAAGTACTTATTTACCTAATTATAGAACTGGAGGTGTGGTTACTAGTTGTCTGTTTTCTCTCACTCAACACATACTAAATTACACGATGGAAACCTACTTACGTTTACCATGAAAATGGATTGCTACATTTACTTCCAATAATAACCTCGTCCATCGTTTGTGTATAAAGTCCATTTAAAGTTTTATTGTTTCTTTTTACAGCAAAAACTGCTATGTAATTTCAATAAAATTCAAATATTTGATACCTACAATACTCGTAGTAGCTACTATGACAGTAACAAGTAATATGACAGTATTATGACAGTAAGTATGAATTTCGTCATCTGGACATTATGGCACCCATTATACGTTGTCATTGACGATTTTTAATCTTCTCTATCCACCGACATCCCGTGATTCTACTAATACGTGGCAAGACATCAGACAAAAGATTTGCCACTGTTACAAGTTTATGCCACGACAGCTTCCAAACATCAAAAGCCATATCAAAAAATATTTATGACCCTTTGAATAACTGTTGAACGATGCGTAAATTCGGGCAGGGTGGATCAGGTTATCGTAGAAGATCTCTACGCTGTAGACGTTCGTAGCACTTTCGTAGACGTCACATTTTTGGGTCGTCACTCATCACTTGTCTATCAGGCGTTTCGTCTTTATTACTTTGTGATATTCTTATCTTGGTATTTTAATCCATTAATTAGACCCATAATCAAACATTGATATGGCATAGCAACTGATATAACATTGTTTCAAATAAAAACAAAGACTGTTTTTGCTGTTTATCTTAATTGCTTAGGCCAACACATTATTAGGGTAATGGTTAATACCAATGTAAGATACGTAACTAATTGTGCGTTACAAAAGATAATTTTATGCCTATGTTCAATTACTTGTTAGTGATTAAAGAATCCAGTTTATTTTATTTTTCTTAGTTTTGATCTTACATGTGACGGCGCGTTTAGACGGCGCGAAAGCTTTCGCGCGGCGGCACTGAAATTTTATTTTTATTTTATTTAATGATCCATTTTATGTTTTAATTATACGGTTTGAGTGTAAGGGCCTTGCCTTTGATACCCCTCTATGTACCAAGACAAATATACCCTGAAAATGTTAAGTTTCTACGACCAGTTTACATTACGGTTTAGGCTGTGCGTTGTCTATTAGGTCAGGACAAAAATTCTTATATTTGGTAAAGATTATCCACATATACCGTTGATAAAGCTGCCGTCTGTGGACTAGATGCGTGTTGAATTCTTTTTCTAGTATTTCGACCCAAACTGAATTTTTGATATTTTTTGTGCTGTCTTATTTCTGCCTCTTACGGCTGATAGAGGGGAGCCACACTCATACAACCACTCTGAAAATACCATTGATTGGCGAGCTTATTACTAATGTATGGTTTCTTGTCGTCAACCTCGCAGACTTTTTACTTAGCTAACATAAAAATAAGGACCTAAAATCGAACGTACTTAAATTAGCTCGAATGGCGTAACAACAGCTGATCACCACTTTATATCTTCTTTTGTAAGTCAATCTCAGTTTTTTGAGGTTCAAAATATATTAAACAGCTGATCACCACTTTATTTCTTCTTTTGCAAATGAATCTCAGTTTTTGAGGTTTAAAATATTTTAAAAATATAATATGATTTAAAAGAATAGCTTATATAAATATTTCTCTCTTTTGTCAAGCATTTCACACTATAGGTTACCAAACCACAGGCAGTATTGTGATTGAGATACACTCAACCTGAAAACCGTGGATAATTTGATCTATCTCTCTTATAATAGAAGCTCAGCTCCATAAAATGTGAACTATTGAAATATCACTCACTTAGAAAAGAAAGTTATGTTATGATAATATATGTAAATTTTCCTACGCGATGGAATCAAGAATTATGAAATCCGTAGAAGAACCAAGATCACCAACATAGCTTTCAGAATCAGCAAGTTAAAGTAGCAATGGGTATTTATCTCGTAGAACCACAGAGCAATAAATGATTCTCAAATGGCGACCATGAACTGAAAGATAATGCACAAAATCCAGTGGGCCAACGACATTGGGGTTGCGGGAAGTTGGCGCAAAAGTTAAATTAGTTCTTCCTGAAAACGTAATAGTAGAGACCTACGTGGGCCAGATCAGCAGTGGTGATGATGATGATGTTGGGTTCTATAAAGTTTGAAAAAAGCAGATATGATCTTATTTAATATTACCCACAGTATCATTCACTGACAGCATCATTTTGATTTGACTAACCTTTAATAATTTGTTGGTCCCAGGTACCCCAAGGTTAAATAAATTTATTTTTTTTGTCTTACGTTGCGATAGTTTGTTATTAATTAATTGTACTTTTTAACATTAAATTTTTTTTAGTTAGTAAGAACTTGATTATCAAAGAGTTGATTAGCCTCGACATCATTATGGTGATGAAGATTCCGTATATTGTTTAGTGGCATCATGGACAAACTCTCTATGTTAATGTCCCGAATCCCTATAGAGATCGTTATTTTGTACATAGCCTTCACCCACAGTCATCCTCTTGCATCTTAGTTGCAACTCAATGATCAGGTCATAGTCTACCTTCTTATACTGTAAAGTTGAGCCTCTCTTTTTATTTTTAAGAAAGAAATAGTTTTATGACTTTATTCCCCAAGCACGGTAGATATCCCCTCCAATCTCTTAGTACCAAGTATCTACTCAAGATTCTTCGAGGAAGTCTAAAAGGGTAGTCAGAAGTATGTCCAGATAGTACATTTGGTACATATCCACATTTTGCAGTATTCTATTATAACTTAATCCATTATATTTATTTTAACTTGATCGTAATTCATTGAAAACGATTCAAACACTGCATACTAAAGTTCAAGTTGATCCCTAGCAAAGAGTGTAGGGGATACTCAAATTATGGTTAAAATCATGTTCCGAGAATTTTATAGTCAAACTAAGATCATTTTTATTATTTTCAAAATTGGACCCCGTGGACCCCTATATTGAAAAAAGGGGTTAAAATGTCTTCATTTTACTTGTGTCAACCGCGTAGTGACCGCGCGGTTGGCTGCTTGACAGGAATTTGAACGTTATTCTTTAGAACATAGAGACGATATTCGGTATAGATCTCTCAACCGCGTGGCGGCCGCGCGGCGGCCGCGCGAAAGCTTTCGCGCCGTAGGAATTTGAACGTTATTATTTAGAACATAGAGACGATTTTCGGTAAAGATCTTTCAACCGCGCGGCGGCCGCCGCGCGAAAGCTTTCGCGCCGTATAAACCCGCCCTGACAATAAATGTGCTTGTTATAAGAAATTTATGCAAGAAATATTAAATTTTCGGGTTGTAGGTCCGTCATAGCAGCGCTTATTTCACATTGCTTAGCTATCATCATATAAATTATATCGTAACAAAGAAAGAAAGAATCTCACAACTTTAACCTCCAGGCAAGGTCGATATCTCCTAAGATCTTTTAGGGTAGGCCCTAAACTTGTACCAAGTAGTACTAATTTAAGATTATATGAGAATGTCTAAAGCGTAGTCAGAGGTACGTCTAAATATTGCGTTTAGTACATACCCACCCACATTTTGCAGTAGTAAATATTCCATAATGTGAAAAGCCTATTGCTGTTGCTATAGAATACTAGCACTGGTTTCTTCACAATATAGAAAACATTGTAAAGAAATCACTGCTTAAGAATACTGGCCAACGCCATTTTCTTTGTTAATTAACTCGACAATCCAAGGAATCGAATCCTAAGGAGGAATAAAATTTCATGATACCAGCCTTATATCATCATTTTCGTGCCCTTATCCCACATTACGTGGGGTCGGCACAACAGGTATACCAGCCTTATATATACAGGATACCAGCCTTATATATACAGGATACCAGCCTTATATAACAATCCAATAATCTGAACGCATATCCAACAATGATCCGAAGGTTTGAAAGACTTATGTACGTCTAAATCTTTTAAAATCATCTAAAACCTTTTGAAACTATCAATTCAAGGTTACTCATGGCACCCATTAATTTGTCGAACACCGTCTTCATCTGTTCTATTTAATTCCGTACACATTAAAGCAAGTAATAGGCAGTCGACAGACTAACAGTTATTAACCGATGGTTAATGTAAATAGAGCTGTGCTCAAATGTGTTCAAAGAAAGCCGCACGTGAAATTCGGTCGAAGTATTGAAAAACAATGAACATCACTATGTAATGTGTGTGACCTCGACTTGAGCTGTGAAGGGCTGGTAAAGTTGGAAAAGTTACGATACACAAATAAAGTTTTCTTACTATATGCAAAGAAGAAGTCACGGTATATAGGTAACCAACACTGAGATATGACAGCCATTATAGCTCGGTACGTAGTAGCTTTGCCTTCTGCGCTGTAGGTGGTGGGTTCAATCCCCACAGAGAAAAACATTTGTGTGATGAATAATGAACACAGCATCATTTAGCCCTAAGCAGAGCTTGTGTTGAGTACTTAATACAATACATCACATACATAGGTAATTTTTATTATGCATAGAAAATAACTAGAACACCTGGAATATTTGTAAATCGTAAAAACATTTATCCCAAGGTGGGAATCGAACCCGCAACCTCAACCTCGAACCCGCCGCGCCACATCGGTCGTCGTTTTCTATCAGTCATCTTGTTCCTATAGTAGAATAGTTGACTTGCTTTGCTATAAAACCTATGCTAGGTAGTAGGAATTCACAACTAAAATACAAGTGTAATCCTCATAAAACTTTTATTGAGGAGGTTAAATACAGTATCTTCATACATTTATTGTCGGCACTGTAATTGAATTGATTGCGTACGACTCCAAACTCCAACTTCCTGATTGATATCAAACACTTTCATCCTGATAAAGTTATGCAATGTGATTGTAAAGTATGTAATAGTAATGTAGTATGTATGTTATATTCATCAATTCCAAAGGGCACAAAGATTATTCGCGCTGAACTAAATAGCGAAGAATGGTCGAACGAATAATTTAAATTGGCTACCTACATCTACGTTTGATGTATCGTTCGTGTTACTTTTACTGCGGGTATACTAGGTATTGTGGTTGCAGCAACATTCAGGCAAACAAAGATTGGTGTGTCATTGACTTTACGCAGGATTGCTGCGGTAGAACCAGTGACATGACGAATCAACGATAGGTTCAGTCATATTGTATGAGTTGCTATTGTATGGAGTACCACTTACGATCCTGCTATGTTTGAACCTATCACAAATCTTTATTTGTATGAAGTTATCACTTCTGGCCAAAGATTAAGATGTCCATTGTGATGCGATGCGCTTTGGCCAAATCTATTATATCTCTAAATCTATGCCAATCTATACCAATTATAAGAATCTTTGTCCTGAGTGACTGACCGACTGACTGGGATATAGACAACGCACAGCCGAAAAAATTAGCTGTAGATGCTTGAAATTAGGAAGTATATTCGTCTTGGTGCGTAGAGGTGTATTAAGGTCCTACCCATTCAGAGAATTGTGTCAAAAACAGGTTCGAAAGTTTAACAAATTCAAAACAGAGATGGCATTGCCTGACGTAAGTTGGAAATTCACGTATTTGATACTAAGTATTACTTATTCTGTGCTTGAATTGTGCGCTATGCTACGTCACATCCGGTTCATATTCTGGTACGCTATATTATTTTGTCCAGTTCCGGTCCAATATTTTGTCGTGTCTTTAAGGATCACGTGGATCGGGTGATCCGATTCGGATCCGAACCATGAGTAATGGGTGAGTGAGTGAGAGTTTGATTTCAGTTTATTACAAGGTAACGTTTATTTTACTGTAAGAAGTTCATGTTGGATAATTACTTCTAGACTGAAGCATATTTAAAAAATTACGTCAGTGACAAACCATTCAGAATCAACTTTTCAAACGTGTCTAAAAGTCGGTATTCGAATTGAACTCAAATTGAAGAATTTGAACCAAATTAGGAGTTTTTGTGCTTCGGAATATGACTGTACAGCTTTCTTATAATATTTTATAATGTTGGCATTGATAAAGATTTGTAGGATTATTATTAGGTGAAATGAACTTTTTTCTCTCTCTCTCCGTGACGGTGGACAAACACTACCAAAATCACTTCGGCGGTTCTGACTTTCGATGCGAATGCACACGTCATTCGTAAAAGTCGATAAACAATAATTTTGTTTACTAAAATATGTTTTCTTACATTGTTGTTAGAATTCACAATATAAAAGCAGGTAATAATACATCTTCTGTGGTATATCGACTTGAAGTTTGACTTATGTCACTATGTATTTAATGTACCTACATGACTGAAATTTTCACTTGGAAAATGAAATATAAGAAAGTCATCATCATCATCTTCCTGCCCTTATCCCACACTAAGTGGGGTCGGCACAACAGGTTTTTTCCTTCCACTCTCTTCTATCAGCCGTCATCTCAGTGTTCACTCCTTTCTTACTCATATCATCTTTCACGCAATCCATCCATCTTTTCTTTGGTCTTCCTCTGCTTTTATAACCTTTCACATCCATATCTAACACTCTTCTCGTTATATGGCTTTCTTCCCTCCGCATGACATGCCCATACCACGCTAACCTATTACTCCTCAACTTATCCGTCACAGGCGCTACTTTCAAACTTCCTCTAATATACTCATTTCTTATTTTATCCATCCTTGTCACTCCACACATCCATCGCAACATTCGCATTTCTGCTGCATGCACTCTTCTCTCATCCGTCCCTTTCGTGGCCCAACACTCAGATCCATACAGTACGACAGGTCTTATGATGGTCTTGTACACTTTCCCCTTAAGTTTAAGGGGCATACGTGGATCGCAAGTTGTTCCTGAGACCTGCCGCCATTTCATCCATCCCGCATTTATTCTATTCTTCACGTCTCGATCAATCTCACCGTCGTTTTGAATTGATGCACCGAGGTACCGAAAATCGGAGCAGGCTGGTAGGGATACACCGTCTAAGGCAATAGGGGTGAAACTGGAGGGACCACCGAAGTCGCAGAACAAATGCTCGGTTTTTGTCCTGCTAATCTTCAATCCGACACTCTCCAATTTCTCCTGCCATTTTCCCAGCCTGTTCTGGACCTCGAGTGCATCTTCACCAACAAGGACAATGTCATCGGCGAACAGCATACACCAGGGTGCTTCTTCCTGTATGTCCGATGTCAGTGCATCCATAATCAGGAGAAACAAATAAGGGCTTAATGCCGATCCCTGGTGCAAGCCTACAGCCACACTGAACTTGTCGGTGACGCCGGCTTCCGACCGAACGTGAGTGCTGGCTCGACTGTACATGGCTCGAACCAGCTGCACATACTTCCCAGGCACTCTCTTCTCATTCAACGCCCACCACAGAACCTTCCGGGGCACTTTGTCGTACGCCTTCTCCAGATCCACGAAAACCATGTGCAAGTTTTTATGCACTCGCTTATACTTTTCGCACAGTTGACGTATTGCAAATATGGCGTCCGTGGTACTACGTCCAGGCATAAACCCAAACTGGTTCTGTGATACCTCACTCTCCTCTCTCATTCGTCTCGCGATCACTTTCTCCCATATCTTCATACTATGCGACATTAGCTTTATTCCTCTATAGTTGTTGCAGTCTTGTACATCACCCTTATTTTTGAAGATGGGTACCAGTGAACTGTTACACCATTCGTCCGGGATCGCCTCTTCATGCAGCAACTTATTGAAGAATAAAGCTAACCACTTCCATCCATCCGCTTTTAAAAACTTCCATACTTCTGTTGGTATGCCGTCTGGTCCTACCGCTTTCCCATTTTTCATACTCTGCACAGCCATTCTTACTTCATCCATAGTCACCTCTTCTACTAATCCCATGTTTACTGACGTTTTATCTAGCTCACCACTCCAATCATTCTCATCATTCATCAGTCTTTCAAAATATCCCTTCCAACGTTCTTTTATATCTTCATCTTTTGTTAAAACTTTTCCATCTTCATCTTTTATACATCTAATGTGTAGAATATCTTTTGCATTCCTCTCTCTTTCTTTTGCTATTCGGTATAGCTCTTTTTGACCGTGCGGGCTCTGTAGATTTTCGTACAGCTTATCCTGTACCCTGGCCCTTGCAACCGCAACAGCTCTCTTAGCATTCTTCTTACATTCTATGTACACTGTCTTTTTCATTTCTTTCATAACATCCTCACCTGCTTCAACATTCTTCCAATCCTTAAATGCATTCTTCTTATCTTTCAAAATCTTTTGAACCTCTTCGTTCCACCACCAGGTATCCTTATCTATTTTACCTTTCCCTTTCGTTTCCCCGAAAACATTCTTCGCCACTCTTCTTATACAAACTGCCATTTCATTCCAGCACTCATTCACTGACTTCTCTGCCATATCCTTCATTTCAATCATCTTATCTACCACTTCTTTTTGAAATTGCTTTGCATACTCATCCTTCTCTATCAGATGCCATTTTATTTTGGGTGGGGGCTTTGGTTTGCTTTGAACAGGTTGAACCTTAATTTTCAAATCTAAAATAAGCAGACGATGTTGAGGGACTAAGGCCTCGCCTGGCACAACTTTGCAGTCTTTGACTACTTTTATGTTACTCCTTCTAAGAAGAAAGTAGTCAATTTGGGTGGTGTGCTTACCACTTTGATACGTAATTAGGTGTTGGTCTCGTTTTTTAAAGTATGTATTAGCTACCGCAAGATCGAACGCAGACGCAGCTTGCAATAAGGCCTCTCCTTCTTTGTTTCTATTTCCAAAACCCCACCCTCCATGCACTCTTTCATACCCTACATTCATTCTTCCCACATGTCCATTAAAATCACCTCCAATATAAATATCTTCACTCTGTGAAATATCCATCATCACCGCATCAAAATCCTCCCAAAACTTCTCTTTCACAGCATCATCACATCCAGTCTGCGGTGCATACACACTTATTATGTTTAAAACTGAATCTCCAAGCATTACTTTTACAACTATTAATCTATCATTCATCCTCTTAACATCCGTCACGCACTTTTTCAATTCCCTATCTAATACAACTCCCACACCATTTCTCTTACCATCACTTCCGCAGTAGAAAATATGAAATATAAGAAAGTAATATGATAAAATAAATGTCACAGATTATAGAACATCTTCCAGAACGGGAATCAGAATCATAGTTTTAGAGATGTCAAAAATACGTAAGGTTTTCAATAATGCACTCCTGTGTATGTTATTGAAAAATATCTGACACATATTTTAGTTTTCGTTTGTTTTTTTTTATGTATACAATTTGCTGATGGATCAAGCATATGGCCCACCTGATGTTAAGTGGTTATCATAGCCTATAACAAAGCATTGTCTTGTAGGTCACGTTAGTAAGGAACGTGCCCTACAATACACTGCTCTGCGTCCATCAACCTGAGGCATACGGGTGTTTAGCCTCATGTGCCTGTAATTACATATATGTATATACATATACGTATGCTGACTGGAACCTAATTATTAAATATGGAAGAGTATAGTTTTATTAGTTATTTATACTTGGGTTTCATGTGCTTAATCGGAGAGTGTCCACAACTAAAGCAACAATTTAACTTACAATAGGTTTGAATAAGAAATAAACAAATCTGAAAAATAACCACGATCACCGACATAGCTCTCACAATCAGCAAGTTGAAGTGGCAACAGACAGACATAGCTCATAGAACCGCAAACTACAGATGAATAAAAGCTCTCGATTGTCGGCCATGAACAGGAAGACGAAGCGTAGGACGCTCTTCCATCCGATACTTTGCTAGGATCACGGGAAGTCGGAGGATAAAAAGTTTCACAATTGGGGTTTTGAAAAAAAAAATGTTTTTTTTTTATGTATTTTAATACATTATTATTAATAATATTGATATTTAATGCAAAAAACTTTAAAAAAAAAACTAATAATAGACAATTAAAAATTGATAACATTTAAAAAAAAATCACGTGACTATAAACGCGCCATGATTGATCACCATAGTTGTTGTTACATAGTGACGTCATTATGTTATAGCTATCTAATAACAGTAGGGTAGGGCGGGTCTAGTTGAGCATAGGGGCAAGTTGGGCAATCAAAATATCTCGAAAACTATTCACCGCACACGTGGGCATCATATGGCGGAAAGAAAGGGTTGCGAGAGAGGAACTCATCGTGCGACCACCATTGACGAGTCGACGAGCGAGTGAAGCATACGTGCGCAATGTTTATTTTGTAACCAAAAAGTAAAACATTTGTTTACCGTAAGTTTTCGTCTGTATTAGTCAAATGTTATCTGTTTTCAATGCGGTAAGTGTTAATCTTCCATGAATTTACTGTTCTTTTGATATTTATAAAGGTTCTGGGTATAATTCTTACCGTTTTTTCATAACATCACTTTTGTTTTAAAATTTCGGGTTGGGGTTAGTTGAGCTAAAGTTGCTTCATTAGCCTCTCACAGATTAGAAAAAAGTAATGTGTGTTTTAATTTTTTTTAAGGATGCGGACTTATAAAAAAAGGCTACTAGATAATCTTACACTACTCAAGACTTAAATAACGCTGCAAAAGCTGTCAATGATGAGGGAAAAAGTGTGAATGTCGCCGCCAAAGAATTTGGTATCAAACGGATGACTTTGGCAAGATTTTTGAAGACAATAACGATTAAGTTTCTAAGATCCTATTAATCTATAAGCTATATTGATAGTAACATAAATATTTAAGTCTGATTTTGAACAAAAAAACTGAATCTAATCCTAAAGTTAATCCTAAGATACGTTAGTATTTTGTTGATTCTATTTCCAGTTAATTATTCAAAGAAAATTACTTTAAGTTTTGTTGTTTTGTCACTAAAAGACTTTAAATAAAGAGTTGATTGTCAAACAAAACAATTATTTCATCTCTAGTTAACATTAAACCCATGGTTTGGCTAGACATTCGAAGTGCTCAACTTACCCTATACCCTTGCTCAACTTACCTCACCCATGGGGTACGTTGAGCATGCTTGACTTTCTGCATTTGAACCGCTGTAGCTCTTAAATCCAACATATAAGAAATAAATTACTATGACACTTTTGCAAAAGGATAAAATACTAATCCATCAGGATGCGTAACAACTCACTGAGACTTATAGTTAAGGAATTATGGCCGCTCAAGTGAAAAATTGCTCAACTAGACTCGCCCTACCCTACAGCGTGCGCGGCTATTGCAATGAGTGAAAACCGCTCGGGTTTGTTCGGGAGGTGCCGGCGTGTTTTCGGTACTGGATTCAAAAAATATTTTTATTTTGAAATAACTTTTGAATTATTGTAAAAAAAATAAAACATATATGACCTTTCAATTACCGCAAAAAAAAAAATTCAAAACCCCCATTGCTCTTTCTGCAGTGGATTATGTCTTCAGGGTGATGATGGTAATAGTAAAATTTTAAAATAATATATAAAATACTATTCTCACCTTTTAAATCTTTTTTGGACTTCTACATATACTTTAAATCAAAAACTAGGCAAATCGGTTCAGTCGTTCTCGAGTTTTTGTAAGACTAACAAACATCAATTAATTTTTATATATATAGATTTATATTGAAAATATGGATAAATTAAATTTTATCTTTACATAAGTATTATGAAATATTGTACCACAGAGTATTGTACACACTTACACAAACTGAACTTTTTGGACAATGTTCTGTCAATCTAAAATGTCAAATTGAAACCAACGCTCGTATTCCAAGACAAATCTCAACACTAACTCAAAATAGGTGTTCATTAAAAATTTTGTTTTTTTGGTTAGATTGGATAGAAAACAGATCTAAAAAAATTATCGGCAGTGTCAGATTGCAAAGGAAGGTATAAGATTATTATGTTTACGGAACAACTAAGAAAAGTAGATGGAATAAAGTGCCCTATCGCCTTTGGAGTGCTTATCACCGTACTAAACTAGCTGACAGAAAACTTATGTACTTTTAATTGTAAACACATACTTAGAATACAACTCGCGACTGTATTCGATTGTTATCTAAGCGAAAACACTAGTAAATGGGGGTGTTAAAGAAATCTCAACCTTATCTATACTGGTGCAAGTTTTATGTCAATTTTAGCTTCGATGAACAGTAATGAGTTCAGATAGATTCAAAAATTATATGAATTTGACATTTTGACAACAAGGGGCATAGTTACTTGGTAACCTTATACAGCCAGTATAAATATATACCAATTATTGATCAAGCGAGCGAAGCGTCTTAGTTTCGAGATTAGTAAAAAAATGCATTTGTCCGTGTGTCAGTCGGTCTGTTTTCGCCTACAGGTCGCATTTTTCGATTTATACCTACTGCTTTTTTGATGGAGCAAGCAGATGGCCCACCTGATGTTAAATGGTTACCATCACCTATAACAAAGCATTGCCTCGTAGGCCACGCTCGTTAGGAACGTCACCTACGATGCACTACTCAGCGTCCCTCAACCTGAGGCATACAGGTGTTAAGCCTCATGTGCCTGTAACTACACCGGCACCCACACCCTTCAAAATGGAACACAGCAAGCTGCTTGGCAACAGAAATAGGTAGTAGTACTGCCCCGGACGAGCCCTTCACAAAGAGCTCTACTACTACTCATAGAACCACTACTTAGTAATAATCTTCATCCTGACTAACTGACGAACATAAGACAACGTGCAGCCTAAAACACTGGTCGAAGAGAATTGAAATTTTTGGGTATATTTGTCTTATTGGGTGAAAAGACCAAGGAACTAAGAGACTAAGAAATAAATTCCTGAAATTTAACTCCTACACGGGGTACAGCAGGGATTGAAGTTCATATGAAAATAACGTCACGCGGACGGAGTCACACGTGTTTCGCTAGTACATTATTCAAGGATTGATGTGATCAAACCTTGGAACCGACGATCGCTTGTATCTTATGATAAAGAACGCCTAAGACTAATGGACTTCTTCCACACGATGATGTTGATATTTTATGACCCAACCGTAATTTCGTTACACTGTGTCTTGTTGTATTTGTATTGACTGTGACAAATAAATGACACCTATAGTAACTATGTGATTATCACTGTCAAACGAGCCATAGAATAATGTATAGTTGCTAGGAACGACTTTTGACGTGGACCCTGCCTCCTGAAGCGCCAAAGCGCTACTGAGCTTGTATAGGTACGTCTCGCGTATTTATATTTTAGGCTATCTACTATTTTTATAAAAAAGTAAGCTAGCTAACAAAAAAATTACTCCGGCACACGATTACGTATCTTTTAAGGAACACATGAACAGAAAAATCGTTGGAATATCTCGATTAACAATCGAATAAATCACCCTCGGTGTAGTCGGTAGGCCAGAGATTTTAGTAAAACTTTGTGTAAACTTTTATCGAACTCAATGGAATCAAGAGTGTTTCTGGTCGCTCCGAAATATAGATGGTCCTTTTAAATGTAATATTCAATTTAAAAAAACACATGAATATGTTGTTTTAACATAATAAACAGGTGCTGATCACACGACCGCGTCGCCTTAAGAAAGGAATTCCCGAAATTCAACCTCTAGTAAAGCGGGGGTTGAAGTTTGTATTATGAAAGTAGCTTTACGCGGACGAAGTCGCGCGCGTTTCGCTAGTATTTGTATAAAACTTATGATCTCGATTTTATTTAGATGATTTAGTGATTAATTAGTCTAACAAATAATAAAAAGTAAGGAATATAATTTCCATTCCTTGTAGTAAGTTTGCGTATACAAATTACAACGTTTTTATACAACTTGCTGATAGAATAGCAACGCAGTGTTTGGTGTTAAAACATTCGATAGGTTTACCAGTTAGGAGCAAATGTTTGCCGCCAATGTTGACCCTGTCTGCCTGTTTAGATGCTAATAAGTTGTTTGACTCCATGGACTGTTATAATCTTTTTAAATTCGCAGTCCAAGTGTTGATATGCAGAACAAATTACTTTATAGCTAAGTGTGATTAAAGTTTTTGCTTTAAAACCAGTTAAGTGCATTTGGACAATATTATATTTCGCAAACTAGCTTGGAACCTAACGGGTTGACTATTTACTAAAGCATTAAGTACCTACCTAAAAGTTCGTCTTGTTTTTTACGTAATTTTTTTATACTTATGCTGTATCGTTCCGGATGTAATTGTGAAAATTGTATCCGTTAGAATCCACTACTGAGCTCTTAAGTCTGAGATTTTTAGGCATATGTACAGTCAGCTGCACTAGAATGTATACAATTAGTAACTTTCAAAATGGCATCACAGCATTTTAATAAACTTAAAAAATCATGAGATAGTTTAATCAGGTTGCTTATTTTTTGAGTATTTGCCATGTTAATATTTGTTATAACGCTGTCACACCATTTTGAAAGTTTTCTTAACTTTGGTTGTATACATTCTAGTGCAGCTGACTAAACATGGTTAGTGTCGTGTACACGGTTCATGCATTACTTTGACTAGCAAAATCAGTTCTTTTAACGCCCGACTTATCGTGTATCCATACAATATTACACATGAACCACAATACTTACGCGTAAACCCAAAAATATCAGACTTGTCTCTGAGCATACGCCTCCTTTCAGCTACGCCACTCTTTTCACTCCCTTGACTCTTTTGACTCCCACCCAGTACCTCCAGTTCTTCAAACATATCTTGGCCACCGTTACGCAGTCGTTTCATCTTTCCATGTTTCCACTTCAGCTTGAAATCATAAATTGTCTAGGGTAAGCGTTCGTTTTTCTACCAACTTCCCTGTTTTAACTCAGCGGAGGTTACTGACCTACACCTTTTTTTATATAAAATCGTACTTGTGCACACACCGTCATTTTACAATCATACATTGTGAGGTAGTGTTTCGATAGGCTATGAAAACTTACATGTAGGCATTACAATCAAAATCTCACACATAGCAAAGTCTTGAATCATGAATTATCTATTGTGCACTGATAGATATTGAGTAGGTACTTACTGTGGTATAAAGTATTTCACACCAGACGCACGTGCTTGGAAAATACAAAATATACTTTTATACATAAATTTTTTCACAGTGAATCACGATAGAATTATTCAGTTTGCATCAATTCCAGTCTTATTTATTTATATTTAGTTCTCGTTTATATTTTCTATAGAACACAAATATTAGCCTGTTCCACTCTTATCCACTGAACAAATCCATTGATGGATTTGTTTTCATATTTTGTTCTACTGTAATCTAGCAATGGATTTAATTCCACGTACAGGTGCAAACAAAACAAAAATAATATTATAGCATATATATTTTCCAACTTTTTTACTTTTTAATCAAAATTCAATATTTTTCTGTTTCTTCTTCATATAGGTAATGCATTGGGAAGTATTGTGTAAATAGTCTATCAATTTACTTATTTAATTATTTTTTTTTCTCGCTGACAAAAAAAATCATTGAAAAAGTAGTTCAAATTGATCGGTACTTTCAACTTCAGATGTTGTCGGGAGCAGACTTTTGTAATCGAATTAAAAAAATTAATAAGTAGGTATTATGGGTATAAATAAAACTATTTCTCAATTTACTCTCCGGATTGCTCATAATACTTCTAAGAAACAGTCATTATATAATTAGATGTATTTGCTTTAAAAAAAGCAGATAAACAAGTCTCGGAAACCTATTTATATTTCCTTCAGTGGTTATAGGATTATTCATATTGTTGTGAATCACATTGCTTGACCACAAGCCTATAATGTGCATTTTAAGTTACAGCTTGTAACTCAAAATACTAGGTATATATGTATAGTATCAAAATTTGTAGTGAATATCATTTCTCCTAAGTTTTAGGTCAACAGAGTACAGTCACCTGCACAAAGCAGTAAGCTTGGCAAATTTAATAATTTTCATAATTATGTTACTTCTTTTGTATTCACGTCTGGTAGAACTATACCAGATGAGATATCAAAGAAATAAGAGACATACCTATCAAATGTGAACACGAAATTATTTTAAAATTATTGCTTGTGATCTTTATGCAGATGACTGTACGTATTGTTACAAATTTACCAGTTTAAAACCAGGGGGTCGATTAATTTAAATTCATATTTGTTGGCATTATCTCTTATGAATCGTTAAAGAACTTATGGATACCACACCTTTTATTATATTCCTGTACAATGTGTGTGTAGTGTATGTATATCTGCGTACCAACAAAACAAAGCACCAGGAAAAAATGTATTTATCGCCATAACTAACCGCAGGCGACTGGCAGACAAAGGTAATTAGATAGACTAGACGGTCGTATCAAAATACTTTGATAAACACATACTAAGACATTGAGTCGGTGATACCGTAACTGCAAGGAACTGCAATTACATAAGTTGATTGAGTATTTGCGTCTTTCTTTTGTTCTTTATAAGAACTAAAGGTATTTACACACTTATACTCACGCTGCTTGTCGCGTCGCTTCAGAAGCGTATTGATGTATAGAAATGATTAGAAGAGATTACAATAGTTGTACGCAACACACAAAAAAGTTAAAAAACTACAAATTGGCTTACACAGAGCAGACGGCGTGGGTCTGCTCCCTCTGTATCTGCCTCTGTCTGTACTTTTAAAAACTGTCGACACGGGTCCACGCAGATCGTGTCTAATGTGATTTTTTTACCTTTAAGATTTTTATTGTATGACTTGGCTTCTATTATACTGGCAACAACCGATTTTCGGGAATTTTTAAATAATACCTGTAATATGAATACTTACCAAAACCAAAACCAACCACCAACCCAACCAAAAGCACTAAACCAAAAGTACTAAAACAGGATTTTTTAAATTTCCAGAACGGTTTTGTGGAGTGTCGCAAATCGTCGTTTTCAATAATACCTGTAATATGAATACTTACCAAAACCAAAACCAACCACCAACCCAACCAAAAGCACTAAACCAAAAGTACTAAAACAGGATTTTTTTAAATTTCCAGAACGGTTTTGTGGAGTGTCGCAGTGGCGTAGAAGAGTGCGGGCAGATGGACGACTGCGCAGTGGTGATGCCTCGAGAAGGTTGTTGCGCCAAATGCAAGGGATGCTGGTATAACGGCACCGAACACGCATCACACTCAGAGTGGACGGAGGAAAGCAAGACACTACGCTGTGAAGCAGGCGTGGTTACCATTTCCAGACCACAGTGTTACGCGCCTTGCGACACTCCTAAGCATCAGAGGCATTACAACTGCCCTGTCTGCGACGGTAAGTGATACTTGTTCTCTCAAAACAATGTTTTAGTGCAATTGAACAGAATTTACCAGCTCATTTATAGCTTGAAAATAGACTGAGAACTTTAATAACCGATTTTTGGACTAAAACATTATTACGTTAAAATAAATAAGTGTATATACACCGATATATCCGAGAGTATGTGATGAAGTTTTATTATACTTGGTCTCATTTTATTTGTACCCCAGTAATTAAAACCGCAGTGACTCAGAACAATTCACTGACCATTTCACGCTGTCTTTTCCCACAACTGATGATTGCTGCTCAACGAATATAATTGAGCGGGCTGGCGCAGCCGTGTCTCGCGCAGCGCCCACCCAGATGCTCGGGAGAAAAGAAAAAAGGAAACAACCACCATAATCCCTTACAAAAACAAACATACACCGCCGCGCCGCCTCGCGAACTTAATAAAAGCATAACGGCAAGCAATTTACCTTCGCTTCCAAAGCTTAGCAAGTTTATTAAATTCTAATCAAATAATAGTACATCATTTACAAGATGACGACTCGAAATCGTTTTTGGATGTTGCCGACGCATTCCAACTAGCGTTTTATTGCCTGTGTTTAAACTTTAATAATTACCCTCTAGCCAGCAAGTCGGATCGGAACCCTTACATCTAGTTAGGTTTTTATGGTCAAAAAAAAAATAGGCTGTTTGCGGTAGGTACCTTTGCATAATTTTTCATGTGTCGCCAGCATTCACCCACACACAGCACCAACAATGGCTAAACATAAGATACAAGTGTTGCGCAGTATCATACCTCCAGACAATGGACCAATCTGCCATTATAACCCGTCTCGTTTGCAGCGCCATAATTAGCTAGAGATGACTATTATAAAACAACGGAGTGATTTAAACGATTGCCCATTAAAACTAGGTATATCTATCAGCTTCCAAGGACACTAAACTTATAGGTACTTATTGAATTGTGTTCACATAATTATGTACCTACTCGCACTGTGTACATAGTATGGCGCCCAAGAGCAATCGATCCTTATGTTAGCTTTGAATAAATAAAGTTCACGTGCAATAAAATCTTGATGAACCGCGAACAAGAGGCTATTAATACAGAGATTTTGATTGTCTCAATTTACCGAAGCTAATGAAAATTGTATGTTCCCTGCAATGTGTTTATTTAACAAAGTTTTACAAATATAAATGGACCACCCAAAGCAAATTCTGCATTTTGCGATTGACTCATAGCTTTCCCTTAGTGATTTCATCGGATACCAATACCATAACAGGAGACAAAAAAGACAGCGGAATAAACTTATTATACATCCTCGGGGGTCCATTAAAATTATATATTTTTGTGGTCAGTCTCCCACGGCGTTGCGTCTCTATTATTGACCATAAATCAAAAAGTTAACAACCTACTTAAAAGGTTGGGGCGGGTGGGTTTTTGTGTGGTGGTCAAAGCAGCCGACGACGGTGCGGCTGCGGGAACCCGGCCTACCTCCGATTGTTTGTTTTACGATCCCAACAGTGCATTAAGAGTTTTTTCTTTCTATTTATTATTTCCTCACGACTCTCGCCCTATCAGCGCGGGAATTCTTGGTCAATAAATAAATTACCTTTGCGATTGTTTGCAACCAAAAAACTAATAATACAAACGAAGCCCAAAAGATGATTTAAATTCTTGTCAATTTGGTAGTCTAATTTCATAAAAGAACCTAAGTGCCTTAGTACCTCGATAACACATCTAGCTATCTAGCAATGATATGAAGTGCGCGCACCGGCTATGCATACGTAATACTTAGTTCGTCTTTATATGGATACTGATGGAGAGTCAGCCTACTTTCTGGAGACTAGTTTTACGACAGACACTTGTCCGTTTCATTGTCACAATTATTATTATGCGACAATGTAGCGGTCCACTTGAGAATATTGCATAAAACTGATCGTTCATGCATCCATTGAATGTTTCTTCTATTCTAACGCTTCTCTCTATTCTCTTTATTGAATGTAAACACTCCAAACCCTAGTTTGATGACAATTATACCTAAATGTGTCGTGTTTGGACATAGCAATTTGAATGACATTAATACAGTAAAGGTTTGGAAGCCTATTGCGCTTTCTTTTATAATGTCCTTGTCATTATGCATTTCTGCTATCTGGGTTGTTGAAGGATTGATCTGATGCACAAAGGTAATCCTTTAGTTAGATAGTACGAAGAAGGTATGCGATAAATTTGTTCGTATCGGAGAATCTGATTGTCCGAGAATGAAACCTACAGGTGGGCATGCGGCCCAGCGGTGGGCCACTGTGTGCGGCCGTCCGCGCCTCTCCGTTCATTTGGCTGTCCTAATTGATTCATCGTTCATCCTCACAAATTTATGGAGTTAAAGCTTTGTCGCAGCCGCTGCGTTCTTTTCGAGCGCTACACAATAGCACACTATATACATAGGTATGTTGCCATTGTGTTCAGTATTTTGCTTTAACTTTTACTGTTAATCTGCAGAATTCTCGAGCACAAAAGCAAAAGCACCTCTTTTGTATTCCCATTGTTTTTAATTACACATATGTATGGAACACAAATAAACGTTTAAGCGTTTCATTGCATTTAAATTTTAAATGAATTCGTGCATTGAATTTGAATAGCTTAACGTGTATACCTAATAGAAATTCCTTATAAGTAAGGTGTGTCTGTCAGACAAGATGTCTGCCTTATTTGATGCGGTGATCTAGTGCGCGATATTTTCACGAATTGAGGAAACATACATTCTAGCATCCAAAGTTGATATACAATTAGAAGTTTTCAAAACTTCTTTTTTTCTCATTACGTAGATAAAAATTACAACTGTGTTGAAAATTATTACAAGCCGAAGCATATTTTTATATCTTAGCCATTAAAATTTTGGTCTAAGTTATTCAAGATTTTAATAAAGTAATTAATTGGTCATGAACTTCCAGTGCTGACTGTACTGGAGAGAGACTTCTAATGAAAATCAGGCAAATTTGTTATGCAAGCGTATTGTGGTGTTATTTTGTCGAGCTTTAGATAAATTTTATTCCATAGGTTTTATGATAAATGTGTATCTCATTTATACTGAGGTCCAGTTGCCAAAAAGTTAAAGGTCACATAGCTAACTATGTATTTCCCTACTTTTATTTAAATAACAGTATCCAGATAAAGCTTTGTTAGTCATAATAACTCAGTAAGTCAGTCTCTTTCAACGCTAAATATCTTTGATGCAAAATTTCATAGGCATTCAAATGAACGGCTTCTAAATAGAGCCGTGAAAATGTAACAAGCTTTTCTTCTGGTTTTGTCTATGTAGTAATAGAAGTAGACTATTAGAGTATAGTATAATTATGTATAAAGAATTTTTATATATTGTATACTATATACTATAGTAATGCATCATCATCATCATCATCATAACTAGATAGAGCTCATAGCTAGGTAGAGCTCTATGTGAAAGAGTTCGTCCGGGGAAGAAATTCCACCGTGCCTAATTTCTGTAACCAAGCAGTAATAGACGCAATGCTATGTTCTGATTTGAAGGGTATGGGGTACCGCTGTCATTATAGGTACATGAGAGAAAGCACCGCTACGATTCAGTGTTGGATGTTGTGAAATGCCGTTCCTTCGAGGGCATCTGTGAGGTCGTACAATTGTTATAGGCAAAGGTAAAGACCACAAGGGGGGCGTTCAGACATTTTCAGGGATCATGATGAGTACCAATAGATCTGAACACTAAGGCACTAGAGAATGGAGACTACACACACAGGAATTATTCATAAAAAAATATTACATCTTTACAAGTTTACCATGTTCATCCAAGTACGTCATAAATTCCAAACAATTTAGCAGTTAAGATATGCTACAAGTAATATATTCCCATGTTTCAGAATGTGTCATCAACGGCCAGCGTGTTGGCGAGGGCAGAGATGTGAGGATACCCGAAGAGCCGTGCTTGTCGTGTCGGTGCTTACGCGGGTCTCTGTCGTGCTCAAAGCGCGCGTGTCCCGTGCTGCCGTGCCATCGGACGCAGCAGTACACGCCGCCAGGAGAATGCTGCTCACGTTGCTTACATCCCACTGCTGATAAGATACTGCCGAGTAAGTCTGTGATCATTCCTAAATTGTAGTCTATCTTTTAATTAGGTTTTTACTATATTTATCTTTCTGTAATGTTATTTTTACATGCCGAATAAATAATAATAATAAAAATAATAATGCTGGACAATTCACACAGCATCATCTAGCCCCAAGCTAAGCAGAGCTTGTGTTATGGGTACTAGATGACTGATATACTTAATACGATACATTACATACATAGATATTTTTATTATACATAGAAAATACCCAGAACACCCGGAATAAATATTTGCAGATCGTACAAACATTTATCCCGAGGCGGGAATCGAACCCGCAACCTTCTGCGTCGCAGGTAGACATTCGCCCACCGCGCCACATCGGTCGTTATTTTACAATATCTGTAGCATTGTAAAATAAAGGACCTGTAGGTGTTTTTTGTAAGGTACGAGTCATCGAATCTAATCATCTGCCAGCTGAAAATACCTTACTGTTAAGATTTTATTATTATTAGCACACGCATACTTTTATTGTACTATCAAATAATATATTGTGGTTTTAGTTGCAGGTAGTAAGCCCTGCATCATCGGAAAGGAGTATCATGGGCATTTGAGTGCATTCCGAGTGGACCCTTGCACGGATTGCACGTGCATGAATGGTACGGCCGTGTGTATGCGACACACGTGCCCTGTGCTAACGTGCGGTGCGCGTGCATTGCCTCCCGGCCAGGGGAAGTGTTGCTCCGAGTGTCCACAAGTCGAGGAAATTAAGTCTGCCTGTGTTATTGGAAGAAAAACGTATCGGGTATGTTGAAGACTTTTTAAATAGCTTAAAATTTGTTTTGTGAAGTCGATTTTATTTTTTGTTTTGTCATTCCAGGATGGGGAAACGTGGCAATTGGACGCATGCAAATCCTGCGAGTGTCACAATGGTGAACCAAGATGTGCAATGGAGAGATGCCCATCTCTCACCTGTCCCTCCGATCAAACGCTTAGGCAGTTACCAGGACAATGCTGCCCCAAATGCGTCGACCTTGATGGCATTTGTACAGTCTTCGGAGACCCTCACTATAAGACCTTCGATGGAAAGTTCTATAGTTTCCAAGGGTCGTGCAAATACCAACTAGCGTCAGATTGCGTAAATAAGACATTCTCTATAAGGATTTCAAACGACGCTAGAAATACTTCACATTCCTCCTGGACACGGACTGCAACTCTCAGAATCGGAGCTACCAAAATAAACATGGGAAAGAAAATGCGCATTAAAGTAAATTCAACGCGAGTGCAACTTCCTCATGTGATAAATGGAGTAGCTAAGATTGTACGCAGCAACGGTTCCGTATTACTAACAGCCGATATTGGAATTCAAATGCTGTGGGACGGTGATGGCTTTTTAGAAGTAACCGTTTCGAGCACATACAAGGGAAAGCTTTGTGGTTTGTGTGGTAATTTCAATTCGGTAGCTAGAGACGATATGAAAACCCGCGATGGTAGAATGATGACCGACACGTGGCGCTTTGGATCTTCGTGGCGCGTAGGAGGCACAAAGGCCTGCACGAGGCGGCAGCGAAGACTAAATAATATAAGCATACCATACCGGCAGTCGCGAGTAACGAAGGCACGTAGACTGTGCCGTGGGTTCGTAAAGAACGACGCGTTCACCGATTGCGGCATGAAGGTAAACCCTCATCATTACCAAGCAGCTTGCGAGTTAGATGCTCGGAGTTGCCCTGGAGTGAGGTGCCACTGCGCTGCATACCGAGCGTACGCCAGGGAGTGCTCGCGGGTGGGCGCTGAGCCTCGGAACTGGTTGCAAAGCATGTGGTGTGAGGGCCCGCCACCGAATTGGCTAAACCGCAGCCGTAAGGGGCTCCACCGCGGTGCTAAGTCTAAGGAGTCAAACCTACTGGACCCTAGCGCGATCCCTAAGCCGATCGCCCGCTCTCGCCCTCCACCGCCTATTCTGCATTAGCTTGCTTACGGCGTCACCTTTACTAGTCAAACCAGCCAGTGTGGCGATGTAAGGTACGATATTCTAACTGTCTGCATATATTATTATTATTGTGCATTGTATATTGTTTAGAGGTTTACCGAGTAAATTTTTTGCTGCGTGCTGATGGAACAAGCATGTAGTTACCATCACCTATAACAAATCATTATCTGGCAGGTCACGTTCGTTAGGAACATGCCCTACGATGCACTGCTTTGCGTCCATCAACCTGAGGCATAAAGGTGTTAAGCCTCTAGTGCCTGTAATTTTATGGGCACCCACACCTGGAACCGAAACACAGCAAAACTGCATGGCGATAGTAGATTTCGGGAATACACTGTGATAGGCATGATGTAGTATTTCTCCGGACGAGTCCTTCATTATAAGCTACGTATATCTACGTAGACATATACGCAGGTATACGTAGTACCTACCTACTGGTGTCTTTCTGTAATAGTGAAAGCTCTCTGCAATAGTTCATAGAGTCTATCCCTACGACTTATTTTGAAATGTTTCAATTAAAGTAAGATGTTTCTTGTTGCAGAGTATACTCTACAATATATCTCTGTAATATATTACGAATATTGCAACTGGCCACTACATGGGTTGCATCTGTAAGGCGCATCCAGCTTTATAAGGAATGAAGATCTATCTACTAAACAGTATTCATAAAACTACTTTTAGTTAGGTAAACGTTAATTTTAAGTATTACTTTAGTTGAGACCAACTAGCTCACAATTGCCTCGCATACTCAACCAGCACATTGCATGATTCCATAGTTTTATTTGAAGAGTGAATAAATAACACCAAGTACATATAAGTATCTACTGGTGGGTACTTTTATTCAAATGCATTTTGTATGTTATTTTTTTAAGTAAACCAATACGGTAGAAAAAGAACGACTCACGTTGGCTGGTTGATATTATAAGCAATGGGCAATCACGCTGTTCAATCTTAGGAAAAATCTAATTTATTGCGTGTTAATACTAAACGTTTCTTTAAAATGTGATAATTTTTTTTTAATTACTCCAGGCTGGCGAAGGACGTTTGGTACAACATAGTTCAAATTGAGATCTCATCTGTAGGTAGTTCTTTACGAAATCTTAGATAAATCTAGCTGTCCGAAGCCAAGAAGCTAATGAAATTGTGAGGGACGTGTACATAACACAGAAACGTTAAATTAATTAGCTGTATTTTTAAATGAAGACTCGTTTTAAAGCTTAGTGTTATTACGTTACCAATGAATTTTAATTTTTTGACTTTGAAGTGTTTATATAAGAATTAATTTAGCTAGCGGGACGTTATGTGATTGGGCTAAAATGTATCTAGATGTTTACTAGTTATTTATTGTAAGGCATTTGCTGCGTTTTTATCTTGGCGTCGAATATATAAGTGCTGCTTGTACACCAGTGCCATGAAATTCTGGCTCCAATCAATAACGTGATAATTTAACAGTTTACTTTCAGTTATTATTTACCTTAATTTACAATCAATGTGACATTTGTAAGTTTTAGAATTTTTTTTTTAAATAGGTCCGTCGTCCATTTTAATTTATATAATTTCGTATAAGTGTCAGATAATTCCTAATCAATCCATTCCCAATCATCTATCTTTAGTTCTACTTACTTTGTATTAGTTAGCAGAGTCTACGTTTTATGTAGGCTTGTAAGTTATTTAAGATCTATCTGGCTTAACTGGTACTTAATAAGTGATTTTTAAAATAGAATTGTGTTTAAAGGTTCTCCAATACATACGTTCAGGTTCGACAGAAGTACAACTGTGTTGCATGGGAGTAACGATTCTCTAAATTTTATCTTTAACAGGTGTATGCAGTACAGTCAGTGACGAAATTATGTTTGAAATTGAGCTAGTTTAAGAAATATTGAAATTTTACAAGACAGAAATGTTAATTTACCTTTGTTACTGACCGTACATACTTAAAAAAAATAGTAAGAGCCAACAGATTTGAGTCTTTATGCACATAATTAATTATCTGTCTATGTTTTATGCTTCCTATAACCTACCAAATTAATACAACCATAATTATGAAATTTCCAAATACATACCCTACTGACTGATTTGTTATTTCTATTTTGTGTTGGTAGAATAGATTCTTGTGTCTGTAACTTTTAATTTACGTTGGTACACTCTTTTTTCAAAATTGACCCAAAATAAATGTTTTGTAGTATTTTAATGGTAAAGTTTATTAGGTAACGTTGTTAATTCATTTTATTTAAAAATGGCCATATTAAATTGTATTTATTTTTGTACAAATGTAACTGCGTGTCATAGAGTGCTAAGAATAGCTTATAGGTAGTAATTGTGCTTTTGTGCTATTTGTAAAACGTTACAGACAAAATAAATCATCCAGTTTGCGGTACATATTGCGAACATGATCAAACTATGAACGAACAAAGAGTTACGTAAATAAATAAATAATAATTTCCAAATGTTGTTTATTTTTATAATAAATAAGAAAATAGTCTAAAAAATACCGAGTGTCTACGTAAATGTGAACGAACTTCTGTTTTAAATTTGGCTAGAATCCAATTTTACTAAAATCAAGTCATCAAAATTATGTAGGACAATTTGGCGTTCTCTTTAAAAACAGAAGATTCATTATATTTATCTCCAGATGAAATCTTAAAGTGAAGGTTATTTCAAGCCAGTAAATATATTTTAAGAGTTCTACGCCAGGCGGAGTTGCTGCTAATTCGGACTGCTTTTCGGAGTAAAAAGAAGTATAGTAGAATAAAAGATTTATTATTAAAGATAGGTATAAACATTATTCGCAATCACACACATCAATTAAACAAAATATTATTTTATACAATACATACATAATACTTGATTATGAACCAATGAGTGAGATGTTTTCGCATAATGTTAAGGTAATGCTGTCCAATGTTCCCAAGATTCGAAAGGTTGAAGTACCGAAATGTAGAGATTCCTTATATTAAACATAAATAAAAAAGCGTAGGTATATATATTTATTCTCCCGTCATCATTTCCATGAATTCTGAAACAATATAGTTTGAGATAAGTACCTATAGTAGAAATAGTTTATACCTATGTATACAATATTAGAAGGTACCTATTAAAACTAATTCTGAAGAACAAAAAAATGAGTGAGCTTGTCAATTTACTCCATGATTTTTAAGTTTTTGCTGTTTCTTTACGTTAGTATGATGTGAAAACACCCAGAATTTAATTTAAAAAAATTAAGCAAGCTGGCTTTCGGCCCACCTGATAGTAAATGGTTACCGTCGCCTATAATATATCGCCACCGACAATGCTGGTGGCGTTGTCGGTGCGTTGACTACCTGAAGGACTTGTTTAATAATAATTTCTCGAAGTTTACATTTGTAAAGTATTCATGTAAACTCTAAAATAACCTGCCTCTAAAATAAGCTCTCAAAGGCAATGAACGGTTTCGTCAGGGATTCTGGCATTTTTAAGATTTGTATAAGTATGTGGTTGAATAATTATTAGAATAATATTTACCATCGAAGTCAACGGTGCCGCTGCCGTCGGTGTCGATCTCTTGAATGAGGCCGTCGAGTTCCTCTTCTGTCAGCTGCTCATCCAACTCACGCAGGATCTCACGCAGGCTTGAGGTGGGAATGTAACCGTTGCCTGTAACCAAAATGTACTTATCACTGACAAAAACATATATTCTATGATCAACAAACTACCATCAGGGTCCATTTATACGGTGCGAAAGGAGGAAATCAATTCCTAGTATCGTCTACAAGGTACTAACGTTCAAAGTCCTATCAAGCGGCTAACCGAGCGGCCACCGCGCGTCGGCTAGAATAAAAAGACGATACTTGGTGGACACTGTATTTTCTATTAACCATAAGTTTTTATCTATATTCTCAAGAATAATATCCTACATATATTATAAACGCGAAAGTTTGTAAGTATGAATAAATGGATGTTTGTTACTCTTGCACGTTCTTACCAAGTCTTACCGATTTGGATGAAATTTAGAGTAATTATAGATTGCAACCTAGATTAACATATAGGCTAATTTTTAATCCCGAAAAAATAACGGGAACGAGAAAAACTGCCACGCGGGCGAAGCTGCTAGCGGCCGCTAGTAAACAATATATGTACATGAAAGTAAATTGAAAAATTACCCCTCTCAATATAAGAGACATTTACATCGTAAATAAATAAGGTGATAAAACAAAGTCCGTATACATGAATTTGTCTAGCTTACTAGTCTAGTTTATTAATAAACCAAGACCGTGGTTGACATTATGATCTAGGTTCAACTACTCACCTTCTTTGTCGTATAATCTAAAAGCTTCCCTGAGTTCCTTTTGCATGGCCTCAGCATCTTCCTCAACGATGAACTTAGCAGCCAGGGTCACAAACTCTCCAAACTCAAGACGACCAGACTCTAAGTAACAAAAGAAGAATTTTTGGTTTTGATTTAGGTTGACAAAAATTGATTTAGCTATCGTATAGGTAGCGCAATATAACAATTTTTTTGATTTTCTATATAAAAGTTTAGAAAAGTTCTCGGAAATAAATCTGTAGATTTTTTTAAAACCTTAGCAGGATTTCTAGATTCTTATGAATTGGTATTTTAATACTTACTATCTGCGTCGACCTCTTCGATGAGTTCTTCAAGGATCTTCTTATTGAAGGGCTGCCCCATCATCCTGAGGATGTCTGCAACGAAGTCGCAGGGGATACTGCCCGAGCGGTTGTGGTCGAAGCCATCGAAAGCCTTGCGGAGGACTGGAATAAACCACACTTCCATGAAAATTTTATATTACGTAACAAGGAACTCGAGAAACTAAACTATACCATCGATATTTATTGACGACATGGCGCTCACGAAAGCTAACTGGCAAACTAGGATCAAAAACTGCGTCCTGGAGCTTTCTCCGAAGTTTAGTGCTGAAACGTAGTGCACTAGCAATAAAAATTGTTAAACTGATCGTTCGGCGGGTTAGGATCGGATTAGGACAGTTCAATGCACCGAGGTGTAGTACTGCAAATATTGTGCAATGTATCTATTTCGGTGCAGCAGCGTGCGCGGTGCACCGAGTTGGTCAGCGGCGCGGGCCTGTTGTACCGTACGTCTTATCGTTCCCCCAAAATTAGGTCGCGGACGATAAATAATGAAAACATACCATCATAAAATACCCAATCATCATCATTAATATCTATTACAACATCGAAACAGTAGGATCAAGAACGCATATCTATTTCATTTTAATCAAACAGATCTTACCATCGAACGCTCTCAATGAATCTAGGCCATACACGAATGGAAACCATGAAAATTCTCTGGCGTCTCAGAGTCTGTTGTATAAATAGAATGGTAGATGTTTAATAAAACGTGTTATTTCGAAATATGCAAGATAACGTGTGTGGTGGATGTGGTCGAACAGAGTTGAGGATAGGAGGTAAACGCTCCCTAACTTCCTTTCTGTATGAGTTTTTTGTGTAGGTAGATGAATGATGAGTAAGCGATTGTCATAAAATGTTTATCATCATTCCCTCGTTTCGGGCGAGGCTTAAAAACGAACTTGCGTCATAATTTTTCTCAAAATAAATGTTTTTTTGCGTGGAAAATAAACTCTTTCTCGTTTTTAATGACTCGTCTGATAGACACACCGCTGGAGTATTTTTTTACATACCTATATTAAATTTAACGATTATTATTCTTTTGATCTTTCATGACAGATAAAAAATAGAAAAGATTGACTGTCTGTTTCAATAGCACACTTTAATGAGTTCTGGGGTCTGTAACCTAGGTACTTTTATATAAGTATAAATTTCATTTCTATATAAAAATAGCATTTATATCAGGATATTTATGAGAAGTCAAGAGTGTACTCCATTGAATGACCAACTGACAGTTCTAGACTCGCGTTAATATCTCCCGGAGTTCGCCTACTAATAAAGCAAGTCGACTGAGCTAAGGCTAAAAAATGCAAGAATGAAAAGAAATAGTATCACGACTTTAATCCCCAACCACGGCAGATATCCCCTCAGATTTCTTAGTACCAAGTAGGTACCTCTTCAAGATTCAAGGATGTCTAAGAGGGTAGTGAGAGGAACGACCAGATATTTGGTACATACCCACATCTAGCAGTAGTTGGTATTCCATACATGAACCAATGATTCCAACCTTTAAATGAATGGAAAATAATGTACCGATATCTACTGTTGTATGTATCTACTATTACTATGTATTTGTGAGCTAGGTAGGGTTTTAGCTAAGTGTTTTTAGCGTATATTTGTAAGTTTAGGCACCTGTTGTGATGTATTTATGTAAAAAATATTATTCTATTCTATACATGACAGGTCGTAAGCACATTGCCGCTGCTAGATAACTAACTGGTTTTTCCCAGACCTACGACCTTAGAATCAGAAGACGGGGTCACTTCCACTAGAACACCGGTGTTCTAGTGCACTAAAAAATAGACTATATTATCTAACGCTGTCAGAAAGCTAGTCATTTCGTGAAAATAGAACACGTAAATAAAATTTGCTCAGTAATTAAAATGAAAATATAAACACAACACTTCCACTTTATCCATGCATCCGGTACATTAACCATGACATAATATAACTTATATATATATGACTTAACGAACAGATGGCTCACCTGATGTTAAGCGGTTATTTATGTATCTACCTACCATCTTGAACTTGTATTACGTTGCATGCATGTTAGGTATTTTATTGTTTGCAAACTTATTGTTTCTATAGTTCTTACCGCATCCAGTTCATCCAAAGGTTGACTGGAAGAGATCGCTTTCAGCTATACGACCGCCCAGTGTATTCTACTGTGTTATTTTTTGTTATATTTGTCCATATTTACTCTCATTAAATTCTAATTTCTATAGGTAGTTTAGTCTTATTATTGATATTGTAAATTGTATTTATTCAATTCAATCATTTAACTCGCTTTCGCTATGCCCGGCTAAGATGTGCAGCGCGACAAAATTTTGTCATCTCGTTATCTCGTGCAAAATAGAGATATCTCTTTATATCTTCCTGTGCTAACATGGCAGTGCTAAAAATCTATCACATTCTGTCAAATGAAGACTTAATGCTAATGTTTAGCTTATCTGTGGGACTTTTATCTATTATTTCTAAAATGTCCATCAATAAAAATAGTATCTCGTATCAAACGCGACATACCTACCTATTATCTCGCGTTGCACATACATACCACATTACCCCGGCTGGTCTTACTAGCTCGCTGTCTGTCTTCTATTTATTGTAACACTTGGCATAGACTGTTTTAATTATTTAAACAGTTCTAAGTGAATTGGTCTATATAATGTTGTTGGCTCAAATAAAAAAATAAATCACTGGTACGATAGAAATAGGCACAGTGGTAGTAGGCACGACCCCGGATAATGAGTATAAGATCTCCGCTTTATACTCATTTATGTAATTTAGATTCCTCATTAAATCACATAGCAAAAACAACACATTTAATTAAGCTCCAACCTCACTAAAATGCTAAATCAGATTAACATCAGCCTATCTATTTCTTTTATAATTACCAGAAAATCATGATAACTGTCAGTGTGACAACATTTTGCAGCTGTCCCATGGTATTTTGGCAACAAAATAGTTTTAAAAACTTAAATTTATTTTTACCACGCTTGTTGTAAATTTTAATCGTCAAGACGTCTTGGCAGTATTTTCAAAGTTCCATGGAACTTTATAACGGTTTAGAATCAGCTGAATCAATAGGATTCAGCTGTATTGGGTACCCCCCTGCTGACTTACCGGCAAAATGTAGATACCAATGCATATATAAAGCTAATTCGGAAACTGCCAGAATAATAACTACTAACCTATAACAATTATGAGAATCGTAGAGACATAACATTTTCAAGCTTTATTTGTCTTGGTGTGAAGGGGTGTACTCAAAAAAGAATTCCTGGAATTCAGCCCCTAAAGGAGCACACTGGGTGCTGAAATTTGAATTAAAATAGTATCACGCAAACTACTTTAATATAGGTATAAAGTTTACGGTAGTTCAAAGAGATAAATATTTCATAAACTACCTAACCTTTTTTTTAACAGTTTTGAACTTTAAAAATAATCGACAAAACAAAAATCTATCTTTTTAAATACAGACAAATTAGAAATTAAGTAACAGAAATCGTTACTTTATCGCTATAGGTACCAAACTATTTTAAGCAAATCATTTCTCTTACATTAAGAATTAATCAAAATTATAAAAAGCAAAATAAATCTCTAACGTAAAAATGTTCATGCGCTTTTGTTTGTTCTGTGTTATGTATATTCTAAGTATGAATTTACAACAAAAAAATATTATATCAGCTATTTAGTTCTCATAGTACATATTTGCATAGTTTGGGATTACAGGGCGTTGTGTGATCGTTTGTCATAATTAAAAAGAAAATAAAATTTGCGACAACAATATATTAAAATGATACCAAAATAGATTGTGTTAGCTTTATAGTTTTTCATCTGCGTGAATGCTAACCAACTGCTTAAATGTTAACCAGTCTACGTTGAACCTATAGAAACATTTGAATGAATTTGACCGAGGGTACCTAGCGTCTAGTCTAGAGTGATCGGGGCGTCCAATTGGAAGTGACGCGTGACCCGAAGGTTGGGGAGTATCTGGTTCAGCGCAACAGTATTGTCCATTCGGCATGGCAATGCAGTCAGCATCTTGGAGACGCTTCCGATTGGTATGCTAATTTCGATCGTTTACAACAGTCTGCGATACAATAGTTCAACTGTTCCATAAGTATTTTGTAAAACTAGTTAGCTAATTCAGTTTGACTAATAGACGTGAGCACACAGGTGAAAGTTTACATCAGCTGATTTGTTATAGGTGATGGTAACCACTTAACATCAGGTGGGTCATTTGCTTGTTCGTTGCTGATAAAAAAAGACTACTCGTAGTTCTCCTAGCGAATGGTCGCAGGATACATACATACATACAGAAAGACATACATTGTCGTATTATGCTCATGTGTAAACAATATTATTCTGCGATTTGGCTTGCAGTCTTCATAATTTAAAACTCGCAAAGACAGTACCGCGGTCAGACTGTTTTGCTTTATATTTTATCGTGTTTTTTAGAATATTTAGTTTTTTGTGGGTGTTGACAAATAGCTATTATCTCATAGAACCACTAGAAATTCTTACGCCTATTTATATTTAACTGCGTCAATTGAAATAGCAGGAATGGGTTGTGAATGAACTTCGGTCTGGCGACCCAGAAGATTATAATTTGATCTTACGCCCGGTTTCAATATCGTGCAAACATTTTAGTACAATGCGGATCTACTCTTTGGAAGTAATCATAACTTTTCATCATCACTTTTTTTTAATGGCACCTGACCCTCATTCTCAGACAATTTTGCTATTGTCAATTGGATGATTTAAAAGGTTTTTAGCTAAGTCAAGACGGTGATAAAAAGTAATGCCCTACTTTCATCGATTTAAAAAAAAGATAGCGTTTCTCTTTACAACCTAAGAGAAACAATTGGTTCAAATTATGACGCCATACCATTTAATTTCAACTACTCAAGTAATATTTGCTAAAATGGGACAGGGATCACGCAACATTACTAAAAAAAATACGAGAAGAATAATTGAAACGTAAAAACTATGGCGCTTCCATAGCGAAACAGATAATGAATAATTTCTAACCATAATACTACTCTAGAGTTTGTATTAGTCACTGATAGTTCAAGAAACGTTAAAAATTACAGTTTTGATTCTTTGTTTAAAAACATCAGAGACCCAATTCCCGTATTTTTTTGAGCTAAGACGAGATTGCAACAAGAATTCAATTGTCAAAATTTGCGTTGTCTAGAATGTCAGTTTCAAAGAATACCATTTGGAGATTGACACGATTGACACTTGAATTTGATGATATTTCATTACGAAAATTGAGCCACTTAATCCAAATCTTGTAAGCCTGTGTGATGTCAATCTTTTGATATGCAATTGTACAAAAATTGTCGGCACGGCTAAAAGTTATCCGTCATGCAAAATTTGTTGCATGAGAGCCCCCTTAAATGTTTATTTTATTTTGTTTTTTAGTATTTGTTGTTATACCGTTTCAACTCCCTATATAACTATCACGTTTCATGAGATAGGTACATACTGGTGAAAGACAGACAGACAGTCAGACAGCGGAGTCTTAGTAATAGGGTCCTGTTTTACCCTTTGGTTACAGAACCCTAAAACGAAAGCGCTTGGCACTTTTTTTATAACCTCGGTTTAAGAGTATAATATGTACCTTTTATCGTATTCATTAAAAGCAGCACTAAAATATCCCCATTACAAATTTTACTCATTGGTACAAAAAGCAATCGCTTTGTTTAATTTTGTACATTACAGACAGTTACATAAACATAAGCAATAATTACCACCGTTGTGCCCAAGCTGTAATTGCTTGCCGCCAAAAATAGGGCTGCGAATAAACATTAACCGTGGCGAAGTGGCGAACTGTAAGCCTCTGGTTACTCATCGGTTGTATTTAGAAACATCAATTTGGTAAATTACGAATACTCCAGAGTTCTGGGAAATATTCCCTATGATCATCTAAATATAACTAGAGAACGTCTAAACATAGAGAATGGTATCAGTCTAATGGTATAGAGTACTATATCATGATACTGACTAGTTGTGGCTAGAAGTAACTCAGTTATAATGTCTAAAAGTACTGGATTTTGATCCTGCTTTAAATGCTACAAGGGGACAGCTATAGCTGGGAGTTTGATGGACTTGATGGAGTATAAAATAAGGAAATCAGTAAAATAACCAAAGTCACCAACATAGTTCGTAGAATAAACCGGCTGCAGTGGCAATGGGTAGGGCTATATATCTTGTAGAACCGTTAAACGCAGGAGAATAAAGGTTATCGAATAAACTAATATACAAAAGATACCGAAACTACTGTAATTCCTTGCTCCGTAAACTTAAGAAGGCGTACGAAAAGATGCAATTCGATGAAGCTGGCACAAATGTAAAAAAAATCTGGAAAGTGATAAGCAAAATAACTAATTATAAACCCAGTAAAGCCCTCCCACAAGATTTAATACAGTGTAAAGATCCCATGTCAACTTTAAATCACATAAACTCCTATTTTGCTAACATTGGTGAGTCATTGGCGAAGAAAATAAATAGTGGCGATCCACAAAATAAACAACACATATCAAATAATCAACCAAATTCTTTTGGACTAATTGGGATAGATCAAGCAGAGATACTAACACTTATAAATGCATTAAAATCGGACTGCTCTGTAGGTTGGGACAGTATCTCAGCAAAAATTATAAAACAAAATCAAATGTACCTTGTAAAACCTCTCACACATATCTGTCAACTGAGTTTCTTACTTCAGTTTTTCCTACAGCTTTTAAGAAGTCTGTTATATTACCAATACATAAAAATGGAGACAAATCCACTACTACAAATTACAGACCGATATCTATTTTGCCAGCATTATCAAAGATTTTGGAGAGAGCAATAAATAATAGGCTTGTTAACTACTTCGAAAAATATCACCTCATATCGGAAAATCAATATGGGTTTCGAAGAGGTAAATCCACTGCCGATGCCGTATCGGAGCTTAATAATTATATTGTCGACTGCCTAGACAGTGGCACGAAATGCTTGGCAATCTTCATTGACTTAGCTAAAGCTTTCGATACGGTATCAGCAAACCTCCTGTTGATGAAGATGGAACGGTTAGGAATAAGACAAGAACAACTAGAGCTGATACGAAGCTATTTGTGTGATAGGACTCAATGTGTTAAGATCGGAAATTACCAAAGTACCGAACTACCTGTTACCTATGGAATTCCTCAAGGAAGCATTCTCGGACCGACTCTCTTCTTGGCATTTATGAACCAGATCTGTGAACTAAGAATACCACACGGGAAATTAATAGCTTTTGCTGACGACACAGCATTACTATTCCAAGGAGAGAGTTGGGAAGAGGTCTACAAAAATGCTCAGATTGGTTTTAATCTAGTATCAAATAATCTCTATGAAAACCTTCTTACGCTGAACCCTACCAAAACAAAAATTCTTACATTTTCATTACGTAAACCAAAGCAACCAGACCATACGACCTATAACATTAAAGCCCATACACCACAGTGCCTACAACTTGACTCGCACAACTGTACCGACTGCATTGTATTAGAAAACTGTACAACAATCAAGTATTTAGGTATCACCTTAGACTCACAAATGACATACACCCCTAATATAAAGTTACTTACTTCGAGATTAAGAAAACTAATTGCAGTTTTCAAAAATATTAGACATGCAGCTAACAAATCTCAGCTTAAAACGACTTATTTTGCTCTGTGTCAGTCCTTATTGATTTACTGCTTAACGTCTTGGGGGGGTGCGTCTAAGACCCATTTACTGCCGCTTGAAAGAGCACAGAGAGCTGTGCTTAAAGTGGCACACTCGCGGCCTTACAGATACTCTACGGCTTTACTATACCACGAGTGCCAGGTGCTAACAGTAAGACAATTGTTCGTACTACAGACTATTCTCAAGCAACATTCAAGTCCTAGACTTGGTTCAACTCTACCAACTAAAAGGCGAAATGTCAAAATATTTGCTCCAGCTTCTTGCAATACCTCTTTTGCGCAAAAGCACTTCGGTTTTCTGGGCGCTTTTCTATATAATAAAATAAATAACAATACACCCATTTTTAAAACAACGTATCAGGAATGTAAATTTAAACTCAAAATATACCTCCAGAACTTGGATTACGTAGCAACTGAAGATCTTTTACAAATAACATCATAAAAAGTTCTATATTTGATCAAAACCGGGTTTTACCCTAATTTTTAAGTTTGACAGTTACTAATAATCTTACGAGTTGGTTTTTGCACAAAATAGAGATAAAAGTATAACAACTGACACATACATACATATTACAGTACACATTTTCGTGCACACCCCCACACGCTTACACTCACATGCACCCTATCACACCACATGCACACTCATCACACTTTCCCAAATTCCCTTCCACTCGACACAATTATACCTACTACTCCCACAACTCCTTCCACTCCTACTATTTATATAGCAAAGTTCTTTTCTATCATAACTCACCCAGTAATTTGTAGTTTTCTATTCTTTTTAGCATAAATAGATAGTACATATATGTATAAGTCCGTAAAGTTTAAATTGATAACCTAGGTGTTTTAGCCGGAACACGGATCCCTCGCGTCTAAATACAAGTTTACACTTAGTTAGAGCGAGTAGTCAATGTAAAGACTATGCACGGGTTACTCTCTTTTGCTTTTTACCTTTTATATTCTTATATTCATCGTCTTTTTGGTAAGGTCACTCCTAGCTATGTATAGCTATACCGACAAGTTAGTTTTAAATAATTAAATATGGTTCATAGTGCTGTAACTTACTTAAATACCTATGTATAAGACGAGTAAACCTTGTAATCAAGTTTTTTTGCAAATAAATAAATATTATTATTATTTTGCAAATAAAAAAAAAAAAAAAAAAAAAAATGGCTACTACGAACCGGAAGATAAAGCGTTGAACGCCTCCCATCACTCGATGTACCGACTATATGACGAAGTTCGCGAGAAGTCTATGAATGGAGAAAGTTTAGAATCGTTCTTCCTGAAAGAGTATGGGCGAGTCTATAGAAAACTCATAGAAAAAAATTTTAAGCACCTTTATTCAGTACTTTTATCTAACGACAAAGTGCGCCAGCGACAGAAAGAAAGAAATAAATATTTCTATTCTAAAGATTACTATGGCACGGCCATGTAATGAGGAGGGATTGTTACGCCACTGATGAGTGATGAATAGGAATGTAGATATGTGCGGGTAAAGGTAGGTCAAAGAAAATATGGATGAAATGTGAGAATTATAACGTAGATAACGACTAACGGAACATGGAAGAAGAACTTAGAACCGTGTTGTGCCGACCACACATAAAGTGCTACAGGGCAGGAAGATGATGATTAAAAAAAGAAAAATACAGCTAATAGGTACAATATACATACATGTAACGGTTGAATTAACTGATAATTTAAAATGACTACCGGACAGTTCATGAAGCTATTGGCTGCATTACTACTAAGATACTATTACTACTATCAGCCCTCGAATCACGCATCTCTTCGCAGAAACTAGGACATTATTGTATACATATGACAGCTGTCACAGCTCCACATTTCGATCCACGCCAAGTATGTTTTGGATTCTTTTCTGTCATCTTTGGAAGCAACATTGTATTTTCATTTTAATTGTTTTTCTAGTGTTATTTTAAGTTCTGATGGGTAATTTTGATGGTATTTTAACCATCATTACTTGAGGTCTTAGCACAAGTGTGAACAATTGAAATGAAAGTGTGTTATGAGGCATCCTGATTTGAACGAAAATGTTTCCCTTTGGTTTTGAAGAAAAACGCCATCTTTTTCTTCAAAACCGATGACGGCTGACTTTCCTTTTTTTACCGACTCGACTTGACTAAAAAGAATTTATTCAACCCACTTGACATTGGCAAAATCAAAGGCAAAATTGTCCGCAAGACGGACAGATGCCACAAAAAAAAAAGTATGTTTTGTTTCTGGCTAGATGTTATACCTATTGTATTCTATGTTTATATGTATATACAAAAAAAAGGTATTTGAGTATTTAAGTAATCTAGCCCTAAACTAAACAAAGCTTGTACTATGGGATAGTACAAGCTTTGCTTAATTTGGTGCTAAATGGCGTTGAGCCAATGAAGTGTGTGAGGTCCATTCATGCTGTCAGCTAGGTAAACTCGAGTGCCCTGTCGTTCATTGACAAGTCCATCTCTTCACAATGACGGTAGCTATCTGATTACGGTACACGGTAAATTGGCAAGCGTCCAACCGTGTTGCCACGCAGTCGCCCGTAATCCGCCCAAACGCGATCAAAGGAGACATTTGAAAGCTTAGTTTTTGTTCGTGGTTTCTGTAGCTTGAAAACTAGAATTTTGGAACTTTTTGAAGTAATACTTCTTATGCGACTTCCAACAAGGTTGCATTAAACGTTTAACACTACCATGGCGGGGTAATGAAAACATTGTTCTATCTCTCTTTCTCTCATAGCCAGTTACGTTCAGTCGTGTGGTCTAAAGCACACTCGTTTTTTCTTTAAAAGGTTAGGAGTTGAAATTTCGGGAATTCCTGCCTTAGTACACTTGTACGCACCAAGGCAACTATATCCTGAAAATATAAAATCTACGACTAAGGTTTAGGCTGTGCGCTGTCTATATGTCAGTCTGTCAGTCAGTCAGGACCAAGAATCTTGTAATTGGTACAGAGAGATTAGTTCATATTTTATAATATAAAAATATAGTTATTAAAAGTATATTTAAAGTTGGACCCCACTAACTATTTGGTCTGTAGGTCAGAGAAGCAAATTGTAATGCTTGCAGTGCATCTTATATTTGTTTTTCACACGTTTTTGAAGTTTCATTATATTTTACTTATATTCAGCCGTATTTTTTTTATGTTAATTTTAAAACTAATGATTATCATCATTCATTTTATAAATCAAATATTAGCTGTATTATAATACTGGTCGGTTCCTTTCAAACTTCAAACATAATTTTTTTACTCATTTTGGTAAAATTTGGAATTACCCTGATTAATAACTCTAGTTATTATTATTTAGGGGAGGCAAGTTTGCTGTAGTTATAAACACATATTTCGGAAAATGTATACAGCTATCAGACTACGCAGTCCTTTCTGTCTTTACGAGATGAACCCGTAGACACCAGATATTGGATCTCCTAGAACCAAAGGAACGCAAGTAAGCGCTAATTCTTATTTTACTCAAAAGTCTTACCTATGTAGACTTTTGAGCCAGGTCTACTGTTCTCATAACCACCAGTATTTAAGGGTTATTAATTAGGTATTCTAAATATCTACCACGGAGCACGCCCTCTAATGTTTTCTTTACATAATAATATTCGTCCATAAATTAAACTCGTGCGCATGTTATTTATTAATCTGGCCTCTGTTTTTTATTAAGTCCAACCATTGTGCAGATTGGCACATAGCCAAGACTGAGCTTGCGTTTTCTTCATCGTTTCATGTAAACATTACAACATTTAATGTTGTTTAAGAATATTGTGAGGTTGGGATGTAAATAGTTTGAGTTTCTAGCTATTGCAACAAAATTTGCAGTGGTTAGGATTTGTAGAGTTAAGGAAAACGCTATAGTTTTTTTGCGCATTCTTTGCGTTCAAGTTTATTTACTCTAACTATGGTAACAATCTAGACTAGGAGGCGTTAGGGTCTATATGGATGAGTCATAGGTCCTATCGGGATAACTAGAATGAGGTCAAGTTTAAATGTATATGTTTTTGGGTTGTCGGAAATGAATTAATAATTACTATCGATTTTGACCAAACCACCGTTTTTTAATTTTGCTACAATGCACAATCTGAGTAGCTAATCTGTCTCGGGATGTTCTTCTACGGCATCTTCTAATTTCCACTGGTCTTGTCTTCCAATGTCTTTCTAATGTATTTTTTTATGTTTGAATTGTATAGAGTTTGAGAACAACTGCAGTCTCATAGTTCTGTTATAAATATTTTGATGATACAATCCGCTGTATTTTGTATAATGGCGTAACAAAGTAACTGGGTAAAGTCGTTTAGTTTTATAGTTGTCCTTACCGGCAATCTGTTCTGCGGGCAGCTCGTCGGCCTGAAAAGTATAAAAAATATATCAGAAACCTTTAGAGAACTATGTTGTGGCTTTCTGAATTTTTCACATAATCTGAGCCACCGATTAGGTTAGGTTAATTATTAGGTTCCTACCAAATTAAGCCTACCAAATTAAATATTGCTTTCGTTGTACTTAGTACAACTGATATTTCATATACCATGAACAAAGTACTAACTTCACCTAGCCTACTAACCACTGTGTAGTAGATATATAAATTACTAAAGGGTAATAAATTTACTTTACGTGCAATTGAAACTAAATTAGACTCATTGGTGCGTCCGTACTCCGTGGAATCGTGGCGTCACCCGATCGCAAAGTTTTAAAAGTGTTTTTATTATATCTCAAGAATTTTCTGTTGCTAATATAAACTTGCTCTGGCATGTGCTAAGGCACAAGATTCATCTTATTTTTCCAACAAAATCAAATTGTTTAAACAATAGACAGACACAACACAAATGGATACATGAATTGAATTATTATAATACAATGTTTTTTTAATTGGAACGTAAATCAAAACATAGGTACATTGTGTACTTGTTTACCTAATTGAATGTATCTTACCCAATCACAGTTAGTTAAAGTGCCTTCGAAAAAATAATGTAATATTGTATATTAAGAAGTTCCGATGGAGTTTCAAACATTACTTGTTAGGCCTCAACGGTCTAAATTTTAGACAATTTTCTGTTGTTTTTGGACTTCTTTTTAGAATACTTATATAGCATTAAGAGACTAAATGCAAAATTTTCAAGGAGAATTCTACTGACATATATGAGTAGACTACATATAGTACCTATTATGTAATCGTCTCTTACGATTTAAATATTAATCTAGGAATAAAAACATTAGCATTGTAATGGATATCCTCAAACTTTTTTCAAATTATTCTAAAACACCTTATGACAAGGCAGTTTGCAGTAGGTAACCAACTTTAGCTGGGTTAACTATCATTGTTATATCTTCTCATATTTTATACCTAGTTTGTGTGGCGGAATATTGTTTTAAACCCTTATAAATACATAGTACATATGCATATTTTTTCGTCTTTGGCTAGTAAGGACAAACATTATTTTAATAAGAAAGCTATCTATTGCAGTTTATATTATTGGCATAAAGACCACATTATTGCAAACTAGACTAATTATTGTTATGTTTATATTTTTAATTTCTTGCGGGTTTGAGCTCATATTATATACAAAACCTACATTCCAAAAATAATTTCAGCTGTAATTATAAGTTGCGCCTTTGTTATGTTATGTTTTGGTATGAATTAATAAGTGTATTGTATTATTATTATAATTATTATATATATTATTACTTATTATATTATTATTTCATATTGGGTAATAATCTTAGAAAATAGAGGTCCACTGCTTTACGGTTAAATCGCAAGATATTAGCTAATTGCTTCGTCGCATCAGCCGCTGTGTCAATCATCTACAGTGTAAATATGCCTAATAGTTTGTGACGGACGAACATAATGACAACACCTGTTAGCACAGCGGCCACGCGTCTGCGGCGCCTCTGGTGTCAGCTACGCATCCATCAATCAATTTGTTAACCAGAAAACTCAAGAAATTATTTTGTTAAAGCATTATTATTCAAAGCTTCCACAAGCAGAAGACACCTACCCAGTCTTCAGTATCCAGAACCATGTTTGATATCACTAGTTAACACTTTGAGACGCACAACACGACTGACGGGTTATCCGATGTTTCCAGCGTTCAGGGTTATTTCTGCTTCTCCGCGATATTCGGGTTTTTGATACTTTCATATAAACGGCGGGTCAGCGGAGGAGGGAGGGGAGAGCGGGGCTGCGCAGAGTCCTCCCCGGCTTCCTGCGCTTGCGTCGACCAATCACGTCAGCCTCAAACGGCAGGATGTTACAGTATTTTTAGGTAAGAAACGTGGTTACTCAGAACGTAAACAAGCGGTGTGTTCGTAGCCGAAAGCGCGGCCCGCCCGCCCTGAGTGACCTCGCCGCCCGCCTTGTAATGACCCCAGATTTACTGTCATAATGTGAATAATTAGAATTTTAAAGTTGTTTGTCGTGTGTAGGCCGTTTACGACTATGATGTAAACGAATCTTACTAGGATTAAAAATATTGCTAAATGTTACTCGTAGGTACGCAAGTCGTTATATTTCTAAGTTTTATTACTTGGCTGTTACTGAGTTATAATACCGATAAAGATACACTCGTAGTACAGAGAACGCGAGAAATTTAATCGCAATACCTATAAAAAATAATTTAACCAAAGACAGCGATTCAAATCAAGCTCATTCGATTTGATGACTAAAAAGGCCTGTCACTTATTCCAATATTGAGGCTACATAGGTTATAAAAAAATAAAGGTTCGCGCAATATGAGTATCTAGGCTACGAAGCTGCTACGGGATTTGCTACGAAAGTCAATGCTAGACTTTTGTGTTGCGGTAGCCAGAAGAACAGCGTGACTTCGAAACTTAGGTGACCTATCCAAAATAGTCACCGCTTGCTTTTGCAAACTTTTTACGAAACTCAAAAAAGGTAAGTGTGTAGGTACCTACCTAAATAAAACTAGCCACTCAATTTATCAACGCCCAATGATACGTGTTGCTAATGATATATGGGTTGAAAATTGGCACAAGATACCAAGAACGTCCTTTCTGCTAGGACGTTGCCCTGGCTATTGTTGGTAAACAAAATATCAATAAAAATGTATCAGTAATTTACCACATAAGAACACACTTGTTGAAAAGAAGAGCAGTCTTATTCCGAACACTATTGTTTTAATTACTTCAACACAGACGCGAGTATTGACAGACTCTGTACCTAGCGCAGTCAGTAACTTAGTTGAGACTTGAGACCTAAGAGGCGTGGGCTCGATTCCCGTTGCGGAACCAATTATCTGTAAATATTTTTCGGATGCGGATATTAGGTGCAAGGAGAGCAAAATTACTCAACGGTGTTCATCTAATAATACATAGTCTTACAGTAGTAGTTAAAGATTTTTACACATTGATCGCGTTTAAAACTTCGTTTGTTTAATCTTACATCTAAACTAATATTATAAAGAGGAAAGATTTGATGGTTTGTTTGTTTGCATCGAATAGGCTCCGAACTACTGAAAAATTCTTTTACTGTTGGGAAGCTACACTATCCCCGGGTAACATAGGCTAAAAAAGTAGGGATCTTTAGTAAAATTTCAGTAATGTAACCCAAGGTGTAAAAAAATACCAAATTCGTCAAGAAAATTTCTTAACATTGACGCCTCCCCCATTGGTATTTTTTGATAAACTATTATGCATTATTTAATAAACTGCCGCGCGGCTCACTCGCGCGGTTATTAAAATAATAATATTATCCAAGCTTTATTTATAATTATTTATAAACTTTTTTTTAGTAACTTGACGTAAAAAAAGGGCATATGTGTTGAGTTTGCATATGTGCCCGTGTACCGTAATACCCGTGCGAAGCCAGGACGGGCCGCTAGTTCATAATAAAATTGCAGTCATTTTGTGTAACAACTGTGGTTATAACTAACCCTCCCCTAGGTACTCGTAATTTAGGACTTTAGATTATAGGATATATACATTTTAATCGTTTTTTAACTACGAGTGCGGATTAATAGTATGGGGTCAGGGCTATAATCACTGATCGTTCGTACTGTAGAGTAACAAGGGACGTTTTGTTCGATAAGATTAATAAATAAAATGAGATATACTAATACCTTTGTTTTGGACGCGCGACCGAACGAGTACATTACCTATGTGTTACAATAGTAGATACAAAGAAATTATAGAAAACTATTATAATGATGAAATATCAGAGATTAATCACAAGTCTACTTTTATTTAATTTTAGAATGTTCTTTTATAAAATAATGTTAGCTCAGTACATAGGAACCGACAGTAAAGATACGTGTTAATTTTCGACTTCCTTCATAGCACAAGGTGCTAGTAATAAAATGGCGGTCGCTGTACCATCTCAGCGGAAACTCAATAATGCACGTTAATTTATGAACAATTACAATGTTATAAAATTGTCATATCTAAAACTATAGTGTACTCATAATGGGTGGTTGCCAATACAAACGCCACTGATCGTAAATCAGTCGCATTTTTATGAGCACTGGAAATCTCTAGACCAACTATTTTCAGAATCAGTTATGAACTCGCCGGTTCGTAAAACCGTTCGGATTGAGGGCGGTGTACCTTTGCAGCAGCGCTACACAACAGCTTTATTATTATCATGGATATTTACAATAAGCAGAAACTTGCATAGGTACCTACCTATAAACATACGTGTACCTAGTTAAGACAGGCCTCACTTATCAGAAATAAACTCAATAAGAAATGTTTGTGAAATGAATATATTGTTGGATGTTATATTGTATGTAAGTATATAAGTACCTATTTACAAAAAAAATTGTATGATGATATTATTAGTTTTCTGGTTCCCATAGCTCTGCTTGGTTTGGGGCTTGATGTCGTTTTGTAAATTATTTGCTAGGTAAGTATGTTTATTTACATGTTGAATGTTTACAATGTAAAATAGATGTGTTAAACTGTAAAATAAAAAGTATAAATTTGCTTGATTGCAAAAAATTTTGTACCTTCCATAAAAAAATATATGGGACCGATAGGGTACAACACGTCACAACACGCGGCGCAGGTATAATGTGATTCTGCCTTTAGCCACAGAAACATAGCTAATTTAACTCAACACCAGTTAGGCATAAAATTGAAGGTGGCCTAGTAGCTGTAGGCGTTCCGAACGGAATCTTTCAGAGGCTGAAAAAATATAGCGAATTGATTAAAAATAAAAATAAGCATTTCAAATGTCTAATGTACACATCCGCCCACGCATTGTGTCTCAATTTGTTTACAGAATGCATGGCTGCGGAATGATATGTTTCAACGTGAAATAATGCTCCCGAACTTTAGCCCCGTTCGTGTTTTATTGTGTATGCGATCCCGAGTTTTATCTCATACAGCTGTTTGCCGGATAATCTGATAAAAATAGCTTATAGACAACAAAGCGTTAACAAATCTTTAGCGTGGATATCGGTTACCACGTTTAATGTCGAACGTTATTGCAAACGGACGAATCGTTTATTTACTGGTTATTATAAGAAACTATATTTTTATAGCGGTATTTTCGGATAGCCAGCGAGATAAATGAGGAGATTGTGTGTGTTAGCATAAACTAGTAAGTTTGCATTATATTTCACAAACTATAACATGTTTGCGAGCGACTTCCACCCACGATGATTATTATCTTGGAAACCTAGCTGTTCTACTTTTCGTAGCACAGAATAGAATAATATTACATAGGAATAGTTTATTCCAGGAATCTCTCAAATAACCACCTAATTTTCTTTTCTTCAATTTCTGATCCGACGGGCGTGAGGTACTCTTAAGTAGTTATTGACAGCAAGGTAGGTACGCAGTGGTTACCGTGATATATCTAAAGGGATACAATGCTGGTAGATTCGGTAGGTAGGTAAATGCCTACTTATTTTCTGGATCTAGCGAAGACATACAAATAGGTAGGTATACATAAGTTTGCAACCAAGCGAATCTTCAGGTAGGTAGGTACCTACCTAAACTTTAAATCGACCGCGTCGCAGACATCGCAGGTGAGATTGCTGTCATTTCAATATTTAATGTTCAATTATCTAGGTATCATAAGCTCATACTTAGATACCTACTTGTCTTTTGCTTTGACCATTTCCATCGGTTTTGAGCCTTATTTGTTTCTGTATTGCAACGATGTACTTACCTAGGTTATTCAACCACTTATGGTGTTGGTCTATACCAAGCTCTTTATGGGTAGGTTTGTAATGTAAATATTTCTCAAGCCAGTATACTTTTGATACGAGTTTTAAAATTAATTTAAAGGTTTACCTTGACCTTCAATTCTTGTTAGTCGCTGACTGTACCTACCTCACCTCTACCGTTAAAATGGTGAATATAACTTTACAACCTAATATTATGATAATTACCTACCTAAGTATATAGAATATAATATATATGTAAACTAAAATCCGGAAAGAGTAGGTAAACTAAGAAATTAATGAATATGCAAAAGCTGCAAAAGTCAACTCTTGGAGTCATTGGTATTTATTGAGTAACAAATATGTAGTGTAAAACTGGATTGGTATTTACGGCATCTATTCGTAAATAGCGGAACTAAAATCATGGTGACAATAAACTTTTCTATCTCAACGTCATTCTTGTGCTTATGTAGATGTCATGTCAGTTTTATTTCATCCGTCATTCCATTGAGTCCAGTCAATGTACAACCACAATGTAAAACCACAGAGTACACCGCTCGGGAAATCACAGCCAGGAATGCGTACAAGAAATCACGACCTTGGTGACCATTACTCTGATTGGTCGAATGAAAGCTTATGTTTCATTTGGATGCAATTATAGAGTTAAGTTGTAGGTACCATCCTATTTTGAGATTAGTGCAGGTAGGTCATGCAGTTTTATTTCTGGTGCTTTGGCGGCTCTCGCTCGTCTCGTGCGTTTATTTAATGTTCTAACCTGACCTATCCGAGTTAGATCCGCCCTGGAAAGTGAGTGCAAGTTTTGGCATCCAACTCCACAGTCGTGTTTGTGATTCCTGGCTGTGGTTTTTCGGGCTGTGTATTCCATGGTTATACATAAACCGGACTCAAAATAATAATATGAACAAAACAAACACATGAGTAGGTACCTACCTACTTTTTTATAGACTGGAACAAAATTGTTGTTTCCTTTGAGAATTGGTATCAAAATAAAATCAAGATTGAACTAATGCATAAATATAAAAATCATAATCGCAAGAATGAACTAATTTTGCTAAACTATGGAAAGCTATGTAGTTATATCCTTCGTTGGTGAAGGTTCATTTGGTCGTGTTTTCAAAGCGAAACATAAAGAAACTGATGATATTGTTGCTCTCAAAGTTATAAGAAAGGTTTGTTTTTATAGTACCTACCGACCTATCAAATCGGTAGGTCTTAAGACAATTTTGATAACTTTGGATTACCTACTGTTGCATGTTTAGGGACGCAAAATACAGAAGTTATTTTCTGTATTCTGAGTTTATTCTGGTACCAACTGTTACAGAAAGGAAGGTCTTCAAAAGACTTGAAGAATTTAAAGCAAGAATGTGAGATTCAAAGACAACTAAAACATCCAAACATCATACGGATGATAGATAGCTTTGACACTGAATCAGAGCTAGTTGTGGTGACAGAGTATGCTGAAAAAGAGCTCCACAGTGTACTTGCTAAGGAAGGGTGTTTGAATGAAGTTCAAGTGAAGAAAATTACATGGGATTTGGTGTCTGCTCTTTATTATTTGCATTCACACCGAGTTCTTCATAGGTATGTAGATAACACAATATGTATGTAGTTGAATACTATTGCCCTATTATTATACCTAAGTTAAAAGTCACTAGCACAATGGGCTGTGGAAGAGCTTGTGAAAGAACCAAAGTCACCACCATAATGCTTACACCGTAATGCTCCCAATAAGCAAGTTAAAGTGGCATTTCTGGCATTTAGGATGAGATGAGAGTATCAATTAGCTCCACCTGTTGATTTTATTTATTTATTTAACACTATTGCACAATTACTATATTTTCTACCTGCCAACCTTAAAGGTAATGAAGGTTGATGAGTTTGGGTAGGTGACGAATGCCACACTAAAGCCAGTTCTCATCGTTGTACCTTCAAATTTTGTTCCATACCAATTATTATATTTATGTATTAAAATGATCTTTTGCAGAGACCTGAAACCCCAGAATGTGCTACTTGATAGTTCAGGTTGTGCCAAACTGTGTGACTTTGGACTGGCTCGCATAATGACTAATGCAACTCACATTCTGACATCTATCAAAGGCACTCCACTTTACATGGCACCAGAACTAATTGATGAGAAACCTTATGATCATCAGGTAAGCACTGTATTGGTCAAAAAACTACAACAACCATTATTAAGTAACATGCAGATGACCTGGTGTAAGTGGTAACCAAATATACCAAAATCATATAACATATTGTTGCCTAGTAGGTCACGCACGTTAACGTGCACTACAATGTACTGCCCTTCTTTGGCCCTGCTGCTTGCACACAGGTGTCAAACCTTGTGTTCCTTTGATTTCACCAGCTACCACACCTTACAAACCGAAACTATTGAAAACAGCGATACTGTTTGGTAGTAGAACAAGGTATGGTAGTAGTACTTTTTACCCTGGCGAGCCTTTCATGAAGAGGACTTATGCTACTTTCACAATTTTTTTTTCAAAAGTATAAAACTTTGGATTTTAAGTGATCTGAAATAATTTCTCTCCAGGACCCACTTATTTTTTAAATTTAGGTCTTGTATAGTTTGGTAAGTATAGAAATTAACCTTTATGTTAGAACTTTATTTTATTAGTAGTACTTATCTAATCTGTGGTAGTAAGTAGACTACTTACCAAAATTTATGTGTACATTGATGTTATTCTGATGATGTTATTCTGATTGTGTGGTGTCTTCAGGACCTACCTTTCTGTTGCGCCCATCTTTGAATTTAGTGATTTATGTGTATTTTCAGGCAGATCTTTGGTCCCTCGGCTGCATAGTGTATGAGCTGATGGCTGGCCAGCCACCATTCTGCACTATGTCCATTTGGCAACTTGTACGGATGATACGACATAAGCCGGTTCAGTGGCCTAGCTTTATCACTTCTGAAGCTAGATCATTTTTACAAGTAGGTATTCATTTTTATGTTTTTTTACCATTGCATAGTCAAAATGCTTTGCGTTATATCTAACTAAGGAAAAGAAGAAGAATGAACGAAAACATGTTCATTTGTATCAAACTACACAAATTGCACATGATGGATGGAGTGTGCACACTAAGGCACAAGTATATAAAGCTATAAAATAGACGATTAAATACGAGTATACTTACGAATACTCCAGGAAGTTACCCACTTGGCTGACAGTGAAATACTTTTAGAGTAATACGCTTTTTTTACTGAAGTATCTATTTATCAACCAGCGATGTATTACGTAAAGCGGTTAATGACCGCACGGTGGCGGCAACCGCTAGAGAAACATTTCGGTCAGATGGTCGCGATTTCCTTTAGATTGCTGTTTTTTGTGTCGTGTCGTTTTTACGCTTTTTTAAATGAAATAATTAGGCACTCATGTTTATTTTATAAAGTATTGTCGATATTGATGCTCAAAAAACGGACAAAAACTGTTGAATTTTTTTTGCATTTTTTAATTTAATTTTTGTAATAAAAATCATGGTCTGAATGCGCAGCTTCAGTTTAAGGAAGTAGCCTTGTTACAGTATATAGTACTATTACGCCACTTCATCCCTATTAGATAAAAAAATACAAACGTATATATGTGCGGCTTCTACAGTACCTGTAATAAAGTTAATATTTTAAAACTTTTCAGGGCTTACTTCACAAAGACCCAATGAAAAGGATGAGTTGGCCGGAAATTCTGGAGCATCCGTTTATAACTGGCCATGTGCTGATCCTCCCCGAGGATGTGCAGAGCGAATCTCCATTCACTAAACCCTTGACGAGCAGTCAGCAGGAGGCGAAACAACTTCAGAGAGCTAAGATTAACAATAACTCAAGGTACTGAAACCATTGATCTATATGTATATCTATACTATGATAATAATAATGCTGGACAATCCACACAGCATCATCTAGCCCCAAGCTAAGCAGAACTTATGTTATGGGTACCTACTAGATGACTAATATACTTAATACAATACATTACATACATATAAATTATTTATTATGAATAGAAAATACCCAGAACATCCGGAATAATATCGTACAAACATTTATCCCGAAGCGGGAATCGAACCCGCAACCTTCTGCGTCGCAAGCGGACATTCGCCCGCCGCGCCACATCGGTCGTTACTATGATAAAACTGTAGAGGTTGAAAAGTCTGTACATCAAAGATATTTTTCTGAAATATTGCTAATTAAAATAAAATAGCTGAGACAAAGTCGCGAGTGTGTCAGCTAGTAAATTATATATAATTGATATTGTATGCAGCTTCTATTCCTTGTTTACTTGGATACCGAAGTGACAGTTTATGATATCATCAGGGAAAAGTCTTTACTTTTAAACACTTGAGACGATTAATCTACTTATTTTTAGAATTAATAATTATTGATAATATGACCAATAAACACAACCTGAGGGTCTAATTTATTTTTTTAATATAAAACTATTTTTTGTGACTTAAATATACAAGTTAGACATAATAATATGCTGTTGCTGACTTTATTGTAGGCATTACCAAGTTCTACAACTTTTCTCTCGTTCTCTAGTTTTGTCTAATCATACATCTTTCATCATTAGGCCAGTCTTTTCATTTTTCGGGTTAATATAAAGACTGTCACTCACAGATAACGTGGCTTTCGTTTAGTAGTTCCAGAGATTACCCCCTGCAACGTCACAAACTCACAAACTTTACCTCTTTATAATATTAGTATTAGTAGCGTCTGTTTTTCCTGAACACTATAATCTAAGTCTCTTTAAGGCAAGAGTGAATAGGTGTCTTCTAGACCGCCCTGCTTCATCGTCGGCTTCATCGTCACTTACCACCAGGTGAGATTGAAGCCAAAGGACGGTCTATCAATGATAAAAAAAAAAAAAAAAAAAAAAAAAGTACACTGGCAGCGGCACTGGGCTTGCAACCAGTCACATTTGGGATATAAACTATTGTAAAATGTAATACTTGGACGTACCTATGACTAATTAGGGTTGTTATTAGACATCCTCAAAGAGTCGGTACTACTTGGCTAAAAAACTTAGGGGGATATCTACCGTGTCTTGGGATTAATTAAAGTAAGTTTTTTTTATTCCGGGACATGTTTTTTGACTTTATTGTTTACCGATATTTCGGCACAGTAATGATTTGCAAGTCATAACAAATATTTAGTTTCTAAAAAAAATATATCATAACCATGATCGTTTAAATAAAAATATTTTTAAGATGATTTAAATATATCAATTCAATTATCTTTCAGAGCTGCAAAACTAGAAAACGAATCTCACAAACCAGAAACAAGAGAGCACGATTTGCGCAATGTCCGCGTGATGCAGGCTTTAGAATGTATACCGATGTCAGACGACGATAGCGTCCGGGCAACTAGCGCTCTCAGCGTCCGGGACAGCCTCAAGACTGACGATGAAGACCAAAACCTCATCACAGCAGCTAACGCGAAGCTACTCCGACACGAGTACAACGTGATGAATAACTCAAACCTGGTTGTATGCAACTTTGAGAACAATATGGCCCAACTCATGGCTGCAAACAAAAAACAATCAGACCTCAGTAAGATGGACAAGATTGATGAAGAAAAACAAATCACAGAAAAACTTCACGAAGAAACAAAACAAAAAGACACTAAGAATGAAAGCGTGGATGTGAAACAGAAAGCTAAATCTGTTGACACGGCATCACATAGCTTGGAGAACCCGAAGAGTACTAAATGTAGTAGTGAGGTAAGCTCAGGTCTCAGCAAAAGCGTCCCTCCGTCATACAAGCAAAAGCTTCTGCAATTCTCTAGAGATAAACTAAGATTTGGCAGCGGCGGGAACAGATTGACTAGAAGCATAAAACGATCGTTTCACTTCAGCAGGAGTTGGGATAAGAAAGGAGACGGTCAGAGACGGACCAGCGAGCCAACTGTTGAAATACCAAGCATTATAGACGGTGAAAATAAAGATACCGAAAAATGCTCTAAGGAAGACAGAGATGAGGATATTGAAAAGAGGGAAATTATAGATGAAACGAGTGACGAGAAAGATGTCGCTGATAATGACAAAATGCTGCTAGTTGAAGAAAATAATGATGGTACTTAGTTTTATGTTACTTTATGCTTTTTAAAATGTTTTTATTTTTGTCACTCTCATGTCAACGAAAAGAGATGGCAGCAGATTTATCGGACATTTCTAATGAGACTAGTCTAGTAGCGGAGTAAATATAAAGTGGAGAAAAAATACAAAGTATAAGTGTACACAAAGTGAATACACTGTATGTATTCACCCCACTGCTAGATTGAAGACCCTTCAAAACATTTTGCTTATCCCATTGATTTCCAATTGATTCAAAAATTCATTCCATTTCAGTCAAGGAACCCTCAACGATAGAATTAGAAGAATGGGAAGCATTTCTGAACTCCAATATTAGTGAAGTCATGAATGGTGACGTAGAATCACTTACACAGCTGAACATGGTAAGTATACTGTAGTTACAGTTTGAATTGCTTGTACACTCAGCTACACTAGAATGTATACGATTTGTAATTTTCAAAATGGTTTCACAGCCGTGCTCAAAATATTTACACGACAATTATTTCAAAAATAAGTGAAGTTTTTCACTTTTCTTACAATCTTTACGTATTTAAAGAGAGGACGCTTTGTTCTTGTGTTCATGAACAGTAGGACTATCTACACTACTGACTATTAAGGTTAATACTACACTAAGTCAAAAGGTTTGGTTCTTTTGAGCCTTGAATATATTATTGATATCATATTTTTGTGTACAGGTGAGCATGGTGATAGGAGTGGTGGGAAGTGCGGCAAAAGGTGCTGGTGGTGGCAGGGTTTGCGGTGCTGTTGCAGCCCTATTAGCCTTACCTGCCTTAGTACACACATTGCCAAGACATACACTGCTCAACATTCAAGATGTAAGTCAATACAACATGAAACCAAGCACGGTAGACATTCTTTTAGATCTCTCAGTCATCATCATCAGCCTGTAGAAGTCCACGTTTAGATCTCTCAGTACCATGTACCAATTCGAGATTCTTCGAGGATGTCTAAGGGGGTTGTCAGAGGTGCGTCCAGTTACTACATTTGGTATATACACATTTTGCAGTTTTAGGTATGCCATACGTGACGGGTTGCAATCGCTGCGGCTAGAATAATATTGGTTTCCTCACGATGTTTTGCTTTACCGTTTTGAGAACACTGGCATTGCGCACATAAATTATTCGAACAGAAAAACCCATTGGTGTACGACCGGGGTCGAACCCATATCCATAGGATCAGAAGGCGGGATCATTCCCTCTAAACCACCTTTGCTTTACACATGAACACCTTTAAAATCATCTTAACCCCAAACTTATTGCGTAAAATTTGTCCGTCTCGTTTGTCACTAGATTGGAGAGTTGGCATTTGAAATATATTTATAATTCACGCACATCATAAAAATAAGAACACAACAGCAGAGTGTCTTCGCCTTAAATAGAGACAGTAAGAAACGTGTTATTGGACACATTCTTAGAATAATAATTTATGCTAGCAATTTAAGTTAACTTAAAATTACTCATTAGCCTACATTGTGGCTAGATTGTAATGATATTAGAGTACATTGTTTAAAGATGGTGTACGCTAATTCATAAAAAAAAAACATCATAAAAATTTCAACCCCGCTAACCTTCGAATTCTAACGAATACCAACGCGCAAATAGACTTCAAAAACTCACTGAAAATACCCTAAAACTTATTTATTTATTTGGTTTACCAACGGTTATTACAATGTTTCAATCTTAAATATAGTGTAAATGTTATACATTTAAATTGCACAACCAATTAAAGGTAAACACCGCATGCACAAAAAAACAAAACAATAAAAAAAGAGTAACAACAAAGCGAATGAAGAATATGATTATTAATACAATGATTTGACAATTTAAGATAAAAATTTACAATTTATTCGACAACTTATGGCGGATCGCAGTGAAATGAGACTGCAGTCTTCAGTGGACATGTCGAAATACAGCGTGCTCAATAGACAGATCTCCAAGTCCATGCGACACGATCATTTCTTCCTTAGTAGGTACTCTACGTACCAGACAAACGTACCTTGAAATTTTCAAGTCTACAACCAATGGTTTAGGTTGTGCGTTGTCTATATATCAGTCATTCAGTCAGGACAAAGATTCTTAAATTTGGTATAGATTAAGTCTTATCTTATCTTGTATGCGTCTTACATTTTCAGGTATATCTTGAAGCCAAGGTGGTGTACAACTTTGTCGCAGCCATCAATACACTCATGAAGGACAGTAAAGATACTGATGAATCGGCTGAAGACAGGTGAGAACCTTGCCAGATTGATAATAATTGAATACTTGTAATAATAATGGTGCACAATCCACACAGCATCATCTAGCCCCAAGCTAAGCAAAGCTTGTGTTATGGGTACTAGATGATTGATATACTTAATACAATACATTACATGCATAGATATTTTTTATCATACAAAGAATATACCCAGAACGCCCGGAATAAATATTTGCAGATAATACAAACAGATTAGCAGATTATCCCAAGACGGGAATCGAACCCGGAACCTGCCGCGCCACATCGGTCATCATAATAAATATTAGGTACTTTTTTATTTAGGCTTAAAAAACTTGTGTGATAGGCATCTGCGTATTTGAACATAGGTCCGTGTTATCTTTCACTCCTTCACCAAAGCGAGTGGGTGGTACTAAATACATCAACTAGGTATACCATCCCATTCGCATTCCTAGAATGATGTTGTGCCATGCATATACTGGTCCTATAGTACAGTTCCTGAACGCATTCCCCAAAATGTTATTTAAAGGTCGATAAGCAAGCTACTATAACAATGAAGAAACTTTTGTATTGTCAGATTACAAGGAGTAGGGCGAATGGTGGAAGTATGTTCATGGCTCTGCGTTCGGTCCTGCCGCGGAGTGCGTCAGCTGGCCACGGCTCTCAGCGCCTACCACGCATATCCTGTCTTCACGAAGCTGCTGACCTTATGTGAGTTACTGACATTTTATAATAGTTAACCCCCTTATAGGACTATAGTAAAGATCGGAGATATACGGTGGAAGTAGAAGGGTCAGGAGTATTTTTTTCTGCAAATACATGAGGTAAGTGATGGAAAGATATGAGAACTTGCAGTGGCGTCCACACATCAAACCTTGAAACCTTGAAGGTTTGCTGGAAGATAACTATTTTTAGGGTTAAGCTCGCCTATGTACATGTCTTATGGTTAAGTTTAATTTAAATATAATTTATGGTGTACAATAAAGAATAAAAATTAAATCACTTGCTAGTAGATTTTAATCGGTTACATATCTACTCCGAAAAACGATAATTTATGTTTCGGATTAACCTTTGATTCAATAGGAAACTTAAATATTAATTTAAATAACCGCGGAGCAACTCGGTAACCGTTCCACAGTCAAGTTATCGCTGGTGAACATGTGCAGTGTAGCTCAAAACGATATTACAAAGCATAGTTTATCTATAGTTTTCCAGTTTGTACAATGAAATGGCTCGCTGATGAAAGCTACAGTTAGGTCAGTTTATTTTAGCTACTTTCATAATGTAGCTATTCCATAGTGAGATATTTCATAGTGTGTAATCTTATGGTATCCTTTTTTGAAAAGTTTTATTAAATGAAATAAAAGGTTTAGATTCAGTAGTATTTCCCCGAGAAAACTCTTTGACAGAAAAGTACTGCGTAGATGGTGATGATAGCTGGTTTCATAAATTTTATCGAGTTTCCGGGGTGTGACTGCAGTACTTTGTATTAAAACCCGACAGGTACAGTCAGCTGCACTAGAATGTATACAATTCGTAACTTTCAAAACGGTATCAAAGCCTTATAGTAAACTCTAAAACAGTAAAAACTCAAAAATAGTGAAATTAGCTGATAGGTTCACTTATTTTTTAAGAATTATAAAGCTGTAAAACTATTGTGTAAATTACGAATTCTATACATTCTAGTGCAGCTGACTGTACCTATATTTTATGATAATCATCGATACATACCTTGTCAAACATTTTGTCCTTGAGCGTGTCCGATTAGCCGGACGGCAAACTGTTCGAATATAGAGTTTGATAACTCAGTGAGATAAATAGATACTGTAGTACACCTTATTTGGACGAATGTCTACTTATAACGTGGAAGTGAGTTATATGATAAAATATGTTTATACCTTCGATATATCGTAAGATGCGGCTAAGGAAACGCACCAAGAGCTTGTCAAGCCAAGGGCTTGTCCGGGAAGTATTAGCATCTATCTATTTCTGATAGTAATTACTTAGCATCAGGTGGGCCATCCGCTTGTTCCATCTAAGTCGTATAAACAAACAATAAGTGCAACGAATTGTGCAAAAAAGAGGCATTCTACCTATATTTTATGCAGAGAAAGAAATGTTTTACATTCAAAATGCGATTCATTGACTTTCTTATCCATGTCATCTTGCACAGAGTTCATCCATCTTGTCATTGGTCTACCTCTTCCCACATATCCATCAACATTCATGTTCATCGCTCTCCTGGTAACATGACTTTCATCCCTCCTCATGACATGCCCGTACCACGCTAGCCTATTGTTCCTCAATTTTTCCGTCACTGGCGCTACTTCCAAACTACTACAGGTCGCATTTTCCAACCGATTTGAAGAAAATTGGCACATAAGTTCCTTGATTTATTTAAATTGGTTAATCCATCGCGATAAGGGTGAAATAGGGGTGGGGGTTTACTGTAGCGTTCTATATGGACAGATTTCAATTTTGGGAAAGGGGAAGTGTCGGTTATTACATGGTTTTAAGGGTTTCTGAAATCTACTGTTCTCACAGAACCACTAGCTATATTTAGTTTTCGTTTTAAGATATGACATCTCGCTAAGTTTGATTAAATAAATGCAATCGACAACAAAACAGCATGAGATGAAACGTCTGCATAGTTTGCAATAGTTTGCATATTCAACGGTTATTCACCTTTCGCCGACTTTGCTTAACTCACACCAGCCAATGACTAGGCGGTTAAAGGCCAGTTTACATTGTTTGCATCAGCATATAGTATGTTAGTTAGTTTAAAGAGTGTACACCCAAGTCCAAATCAAAAAGTACGAGTATAATGTAGTAATTCGTGGATATTTCAGCTAACCCCAAATTAAGCAAAAGTGTTACGTCCCGTAGATAAATTATGTACCAGCTACTGATATATTAATTTATCTTTTTTTTAATAGAACTTTGTAATAGAACTTTATGGGGTAGTACCACTAATACAACTACTATTTCTCTCGCCAGGAAATTATATTTACCAATTATTTATCCTGACTGACTTATAAACAAAGCACAGCCAAAACCACTGGTCGTAGAGACATACAATTTTCAGGGTACATTCGTCGTAGTGCGTAGGTATACTAAAAAAGGAATTCCTAAAATTCAACCCCTAAACGGGTATAGATACGCCGACAAAGTCGCGCGCGTTTCGCTAGTAAATAAATAAACACTTAAATAAATACTGGTGGACATTTTTACACTACATCATCTAGCCCCCAGCTAAGCAGATCTTGTGTTATGGGTACTATGACTGATATACTTAATACTTATACATTACATGTCATACATACATACACATATACATACATACACATATACATACATACACATATACATACATATATTTTATTATGCATAGAAAATACCCAGAACTCCTGGAATAAATATTTGCAGATCGTACAAACATTTATCCCAAGGCGGGAATCGAACCCGCAACTTATGCGTCGCAGGCGGACATTCGCCCGCCGCGCCACATCGGTCGTCAATAGTAGTAATATATAAATGAGAATGTGAACGGCCCTTAGTGCTGAACAAAGCTTACATATCGTCTGCTCTATAACCGCTGACGCTAAACTATCTCTCAAAACGTAGACGCTTATATTATTTGCCGACTTACATATTCACATCTTGCAACAAGCATTCTTATTATATTATAGTCCCTAAATAAATATAATAACTGAATTATTTATTATTTTCAGATTCAAAAACACCGCGCATAGTTCTGAACATCGTCGGTCTACTCATCACTATTCTACAAGACTTACCCGAGCACGCTGGCGTTGTAGAGAGAATCCTATTCGACGAGAAAACTTTCAACTTTATGTGCCTTTTGGAACAGCCGAGTGACGCCCTCAGAATGAGAGTCTGTATACTTATAAGTTTACTATGCACATTCTCGTGCACTACGTTTTCTTCTGCCATGGCGTCTAAGTGGAGTAAAAAGGAGACTGATTGCTTAGAATCTCTACACACTCACTGTAATGTAACATTGAATAGAGCAGCTAGGTTGGCAACTAAGGAGCTTGGTAATATGCCGTTTTATGTAAGCTAAATAAAATGAAATGATTATTAGGCTGTAGGCAACAGAAGTTCTTAAATCTAAATAATATTTCGCACGCGTTACTGACCGACATGCCAAAAATTGAATAAAAAAATTATTAGATTGCTTTATCCACTTGACCGTACAGCGCCCTCAGCGGAGCGAGCGACTTACGTCCCAGCCTGCGCACCGCGAGCGTGGCGTGACACGCTGCGCGATCTTCCCGATAAAACGATTTATCACTTAAAAACTACTAAAGCGACTTCAACCAAACATTTTCATATACTAAAAATGATCAAACATAGGATAGTAGCACTTTTAGACCAGTTTTCTGCAAGTTTTTTTTTGTGATTTACTTGTGATATCTGTATTAGGAACGAAAATGTTTTAACAAACTAGACTTTAACCCTTAGACGTTTACTCGTCTAAGCTTTAACCCCGTTATAACGGTACCAAAATAATAATTAAACATGTAAAAGAAGTATTTTAAATAAACTTATCAAAGTAGGTCTCCTCAACCCCAAATTTGGTTCAACGCAAGATGCTCCGACAAGCAAAATGGCCGCCGCCCGGGTCTGTGCAGACGAGCGATTCTAGTGACGAGTGTTTTTAGATTTGTACCTACAAATGTACCAACGTGTCAATAATTTTGTTTTTATGTTTTACTAAACTATTCTTATTTTTATACTATACAAGTACCTAGTATTATTTTTTCATCATCATCATCATCACGAAACTTGTTTTATTTTTACATAATTATGTATGAACATAACATTTAAAAATAAAACTAGTACACACTTATATCATTTTATATATGTTGAGACGGGTCAAAGGTTAAATAAAATGCTTGTTTATTTTATTTTTTTACTGAATAAATTAGCTTACTGTTTAATAGTAGATTGTATCATAAGGGAGCAAAATAATATTTTTACGAGGGCGCTTTTCTGAATCCAGAGCGAAGTGAGGGATTCTAGAGTAATTCTTTAGTAGAATCCTGAACGTAGCGAGGGATTCAAAGTACGTCGCCCGAGCCAAAAATATATTTTGCGCCCGAGTGATACACTACTTTTCATCACCCTCTATGAGAAAATAAAAGGCGCCTCATATTTTATTGTAATATTATAGTTTAATAAAACATAAAGTAACAACTAAATTAAAATTAAATACTATCTAATATAAAACAACTAAAAACTTATATTACATTTGAGATTTTTTTTCACTTTGAGAACTTTTTAACCTTCAGGGTCGGGCTTGTGGTAATCCCTGAAGCACCCAATTATGCACAGGTTTACCTTGCATTCCTGGCACATCCAGACTGACCGGGTCATGACTCTCCTCTTGTGGAAGCACCACCAACACCGGCCTCTTTTGGCCTGGCTATGTGCCGGGAAGTGTTCACCTTCCACGACCGGACGGTCTGTCTTCACTGAAGACAAAATTTGTTTGAATGTATCAAATTCCTGATAAATTCAAACAAACAAACCGTTTAAATGAGGACCTACCGCTGACTTAAGTTGATTTTACAAACCGGCGACGGTTGGCTGACTACCATTAAAGCTGGTAAAATAATTACTAAACAGTTTTGGTACATTCTACCTACAATAGTTAAAGTAAAATTTAATTGAATACCATATAAAATTAGATTATTTAACTAACTGATCTTGTTCTTTTTACCATAAACTTTGTTATATTTTACCAAATAACTTTCGTATAATTGCTAAGCAACTTTGAACTAATTGGTATTATTTACGCAACTCCTTTTGTATAATTGGAAATTTTACCATAAACTATGATAATCTTCACAAGACAGCTTTTGTGTTATCTATCTAAGTATTTTTATTGCTTTCGTAGGTTCTTCTATGAACTATGATTATTTTGACTAGATAACTTGTGTATTATCTACCTAAGTACTTCAATTGCTTTTGTAGATTTGAATATGACTTACGATGAGTTTTATCAAACCCTTTTTGCATAATCTACCTAATTTCTCATGTAGATTTGACTATAAAAGGTGGTAGTATTTACTAGATAACTTGTGTATTATATACCAAAGTACTTCAATTACTTTTGCAGACTTTACTATAAACTTTGGCAAGTTTTAATAAACCACTTTTGCATTATTTACTTAATTACTCTTGTATATTCTACTATATACCATGGTAATGTTTACTAAATAACTTGTGTAGTATCTGCCTAAGTACCTAAAATACTTTTGTAGATTTTATTGTGAACTCTGGTAAGTTTTACTAAGCCATTTTGCATTATCTACTAAATTACTCTTGTAGGTTCTACTATGAACTGTGGTACAGTTTACTAGATTACTTGTGTAATATCTACCTAAGTACCTCAATTACTTTTGTAGATTTTACGCTGAACTCTGGTAAGTTTTACTAACCAACTCTTGTATTTTCCATTAAATAACATTGGTAATATTTACATAACAGCTATTTTAGATTTAACTTTGAAGTTTTGGTAATTTCTACAAAACGCATTTAGTGGCATCTACTTAATTTTACTTATGCTCCGTCATAATTTTGGACTTAATTAAACACTTGTTTTTAATAGATAATACAAAAATATAAGCATGATGCCACTAGAGACGCTTCACTAAAAAAATCTTACCAAAGCTTCAAAGTAGAATAACCTGTTGAAATAAATATTAAAAATGTAGCTTAATCGTTAACACAAAACATAATAATCAATAAACAAACCCAGATTGACGTAAAAAATACAAAAAGTTGATTGAAGAAGAAATCTAGAAAGGAAACATTAGAAAACATTTATACATTTATTTATAAAAAAACAATATATTATGTTAGAGTTAGAAACCAAAAGTTACACCGACTATTATTAAGGTATTAGCAATAATCTTTTATAAATTATAGTATAGGAAAAGAAGCTGCTATTTTGAAAATCATTTAGTTTTCTTAATCAATCGTAATCATATTTTGTTGACCACAATATAGGCTTTTTAGCTTAATCGCGTTCACTGTAAGTGGCAATTTGTTCCAACAGCAGTTTGTTTGAACAGTGGGAACTGTCCAACTTGGTGACTACTTCGCCGTCATTCTGAAACAAAATAAACATTTTTATTTATAGCTTACCAACTGAACTGTGATGCCAGTCAAATACCATTCATAGTAAAGTATCGGCCGTTGCTTAACCTAGCTTATCAGTTATAATTAATGCCTAAGCAATGTTTGCCACGAGCGCTTCATACTGTACATAGATACACTTTATATATACTATACATACATACAACAAAAAATATAGTAACCTTCGCTTAGGTGATCTTCGTGTATTGACATCTATTGCTTTGCATTTATATTTTGAAACCTTGGAACGATTTTTTTCAATGAATTTGGGTCACTTTTTATAAAGCAATATCTCGTGTTTTGAATATCTTTTATTGAAATACACTTCAATCTGAAAAATAATACACAATCTAATTAAACCATCACATTTATACAAAACCATAGACTATTCAAGAAGGGCTGCTTAACTGGTTTGCCCACGATGTTTTCCTTCACCGTTTGAGAACACTTGCATTGCGCACATAAAATTTTCAAACAAAAAACCCATTGGTGCACCACCAGATTAGAATTCACGATCTTAGGATCAGAAGGCGGGGTCACTACCACTAGACCATCGATGCTCTCATCCTGAGTAATTCTAATAAATAAAATATAGATTTAGAACATAAAACTCACCAGTTTATAGCCAAAGCTAAGTTTATATTAAGGCCATTCTTCAAGTACCTCCACAATACTGACAAATTTGTTTGAATTTTGATGATTTAACATCCATTTGTTGCTTAGATTTTTTCTTCCACTTTTCAAGGATTTCGTTGAGTGGCTCTTTATTAAATGTCAGCCAAACTTTGTGCTCTTCAAATTCTTCATTCGATACTGTAAATTAAGAACGTACTTACATGAGTGTTTCATACAGACTAAGCTATGAAATTTTTATACCTTGATTGACCCTCTTAATACCAGAATATTTTACTTTGGGATACTAAAAATAAACACACAGATAAACACACGAGAAATAGACCCATCCAATGAGCTGTGCCAAACGTGACCTAGCCTAGTTGATCCACAATGAACGACGCCAGGCCGCGCCATGAGCGCTTCAAGCTGATTAAAAGGGACAGATAAATTGTACTAATTATCTAATAATATGTAGATAACTTATAACTTACTCTCATGGTCATCAAAATCCAATTTACTGATTCCGGTTGTTGTTGCCTTTTTTTTGGTTCGATAATGACAATACTACGCAGTTTTCTTTTGTGGTTATTGTACTTATCAACCAATTTACCTCTTGCAAAATGTATTTACCATGATCATATTTATGACTCGGTATATAGTAAGTTTTCTGTAATTGAACGAAATTCAAAAATTAATAAATCATCGATTTTTAGACTTCTAGTTAAAAAAAGTACTACAAATCATTTAGCCCCAAGCTAAGCAAGCTTGTGTTATGGGTACTAGATGACTGATATACTTAATACAATACATTACATACATAGATGTTTTTTATTATACATAGAAAATACTGAGAACAAAATTAACAAAACAAAATAATAATAAATCAAATAAAAAATGAAAAAACAAAAATAAAAACTAATTGATTATTAAATGAATAAAAACGGCTACTATATGTTGAGCGGATCTAGTAAAAAAAAAGTAAAGTATAAAATAATAATAATAAGACTTGTTCATTTACATGTCTGAACTTGAATCCGACGACGCGACTTCAAGACTGACGGTGGCGGCAGCGTGGAAAAACTACCAGACTACTTTAGTAATTTTAACATAGTCTATTTTGTAATTGTAACATTACTTATTATTATTATTATTATGTAGAAATCTTACTTGCGCCAAAGTGGTTTTGTTTCTTGTATTCTTGCAAACCATGCCTGAATTTAATACCATCTTTTATTTTATCAGCGGGTATTAAAAATTGAATATCGTTTTCCGTTATTTTATCTAAACATGATAAATCAATATCTTGCGCTAAAACAATAAAATGACAGTGTTTTATCGTTAGGTATAGCTAGACAAATTTATTTTCTCCTGAAATATAAAGCTATTATGTATGCATGTACCTATTTACTAACCTTTAAGTAATTCCTGTATCTTATTAGATACACCCCACGATTTCAGTAGTTCTCCCACAAAATTGGCCGGTATAATATCCTCCACTTCCGACCCAGACATCATGAAATACCTAAATGAATCACGTATAATGTAGGTCCATAAAAACACAACGCACGATATATTTGTAATAAATAGGTACTAATGATTTATTCACAGAATTTTTTTCACAGGCCGGGCCTGTCTATATTAAAAATCAAAAGAAAATTATCAACTCAAACGACTGAACCGCGACGTGGTCGCAACGGAAAAGAAAGTTTAAGTTCACTTGCTCGCTTCACTTTGGCTTCGTTCCTTAACTCGGGCACAACATGGCGCGATCGCATATTTTATTTATTGGCCACTCACTCACTCACTCATCACTTGGCGCCATGCCGCTGCACCTTTGCTTTGAAACCGCGTGGCAGCTAATAGTATGCTAACAAGCGAGTTTGACTGCCATCTTTTAACAACAACGTACTTTTATTTTATTTGTTTTACCTAAGGTGTATTATGAAATCAATTCCTAAAATTCAACCCTTAGATAGCCGCTGCGACGGTTGACTTTTGAAAGAAAAATAGCTTAATGTGGGCAACGTCAAGTACGTTTCTAGATAGGTAGCAGATCTATTAAATACCTACCTAGTTGGTGCAGCGGCTGAGGGCTTCTGACTAAAGTTATAGTAGGTACCATCCACTACCAACCTACCTGCTAAGCACCTAATTAAGTACTTACCTAGGTACCTAATTTGGATGATTCCTACTATAACTTTGGTAACCTAATAAAAAAACTTTCATTAACGATCTTTGACCCATATTAGAACCCTACTTACCTATCTACCTACAAGACGTGCACGAAAAGAAACTCTGAAGCACGCTTTAGGTAATCGCTTCACCTCACTGGTTCTTTCATTAACGGTTTTTGATTCTTATGCTACAGATGTAGGTACGAAAGGAACCTCAAAAGAGGTTAAAAAAGGCATTATTAAATCTTATCACCGTAGTACACGTTCACTTGCCGTTTTTATGAGGTATATATAGATAATGGTAGATAATGGTTCGTGCACGAGTTCGACTCGCACTTAGCCGGTTTTTGTGGATTACCATTGGTGGCCACTATTAGTGCAGAAAGACAACGAACCGTCGACGTTGACAAGACAATAATTGAAATAGAATTATGAGTCAGCACTCGCTATGTAGGGAGGTAGGTAGCTAGCTTTTTTAAATCACTGGGTAAGTACCTCAATAAGTACCTATTGGCAAAACTGATAATTTTTGTCAGATAATTGTTAATGTTAGCAACAAAAAACAGCTGCAATAACCCAGCAAGAGCAGTGCTGTGCTTTTGTTTTTGACGGGTCAGTAGGTACCTAGGTAAGGTTCACTTTCGCAACAGTGCTCCGCAGCAGAAATAGGCATGTTGGTTCCTTCCCTGGAAGAGCATTTCACAAAGAGCGCTACTACTAAATACTTAAAAGGGACGTAAGTAGATCGGTATTCTTACTTTAATTTGTGCTACCTTCCTACATTGGTAACTGTATATATGTAGGTAGGTATCTAGGTAGGAAGTTGACTAAACGAGCGAAGCGTCTCAGTTTCGAAATGGGTGTAAAAATGATTTTGTCCTTCTGTCTGTCTCCTTATTCTCACCTACAGGTTGCATTTTAACTGCACGGTTAAAATGGCTTGCCAGATGTAGGGATTGTTTTTACAGAACCTCTAGTTTAGTTGGGACCTATCTGGAGAAGGGACTTACCTACCTACCTAGGGTAGGTATCTACGTAGTTACTGAAGTCACATACCTACCTACCCACCTATCTATCTATGTTTATAGTACCTTAGTATAGCTATGCGTATCTACTACAAACTTGACCTACCCACGTCATGTGTTTCAATCCAGCTGGTCATACCAATGGATTTAAAGAACACTAATTGTAACCCTCGACTTCGTCTACTCACAACAAATTTCAAAACCAGTCGTCTATTGCTGATGCCGGGACCTTAGAATGAATGCATTAGAAGAAAGAATGTAAGTATCGGTAGTGTAAGACTGTAAGAGGAGGTATCGATTTTGTAAGTTAATAGAAAAACATCGATTGTATAACAAAAACAAGTACTCTATTACCTACCTCCAGAGTGCAAGCTATCACTAGGTCAAATTTTATCGGGATTGGTTCAGCGGCTTAGTTGTGAAAGCTTTACAGATAAACAAAGAGACACACTTTTGCGTTTATAAATTGTATTTAGACTAGTGGAATCGCGTGAAGCTACTTATAGCCAATTTTGACGCTCTTTCATCGGATCCAAATTTTCCTGATCACTAACCAAACTCTGTGTTCTGGACCGTGTAGTTTCGAATACATGATTAAAGCAATAAGCTCATTAGCCTACCTAAATTTCAACAAGCCGAATACCTAGCCTATCTACGAAAACAACAGAAAACAAATGAAATAAAAAAAAATGCTTACCTACTTAATTTTTATTATCTTTAGGTATGTGGGTGAGGGAGCACCGGTCTAGTACGAAAACTAACTTCGTAATGTTCAATTTCCTGGCCTCATGCAGGCCAGGCAAAGTCAGTCAGTAAACAGAATTACATAGGACCACATTAATAAGTTGCGCGTAGGAATGGGCCAGGCGTAAGATATTAATTACTAGATACGTGAAACTTTTACAGAAACAATGTAAATTCAACATTGTTATTTTGTGATTTCAACTTGAAATTATGTTACGAGCACAATGCCTCGATTCGGTAAAAATGGGAACTTTTCTACCTAAATATACCTACTCGTAAATATAACCATACTCTCTGGTTATTTTCTATGAACTACTTTATTTTACTGTAGTATTTTACCTTTATTTATGGTACGATTACAGTGCCTCGCTATTGTGAAAATTGCGAAGTGAGCTCGTAAAATTAACAATATTTGTAGTGTAAATATATTTTCACAAATAATTGTACATACGTTATTATTTTTTAAGTCAACTTAAAATTATGTTAGGTACGCAGTGCTTCGATGCACAAGAAACTGGAAATATCCTTCCTTAGTTTACTCGTATATATAACCGTACCACACATTTAAAACCAAAATTTTCACTTTGTCGGGAAACGTGACTGAATTATGCTTTAATATTTTTTAAAGGTAGATCCAAAAACGAACATCAATATGGTAGATTGAATTTAAAAAATAAACTATAGTTTTTATATTGGATGCTAAATACTGGGTTTGGCACATACTGCCAAGCTTTCTTGTTTACGTTTTTGTATGCACCCGATTTGCAAATAATTGTTTATCAACTTTGATTTGTAATTAATTGTTGTATTGGAACTTTTTTATTTACGTGAACAAGTAAATTGAACAATACTTGTCGCGTAGATTTAGCCTTAAAAACTTTTAAACATATAAAAGTTACATGATACTATTAACTCTGTGCAACTTTGGCCAAAAATTTGTAAAAGCAACGTTATATTGTTGTAATTATACCTAGCCAACTGTTTAACGCACAAGTAATAATATGATATTGTTTATCATGCAAATCTTTAAAGAAAAAAATGTAAATACTATTATTATTATTTTGTAATTTTGACTTGTAATTATGTTACGGATACAGCGCCTCGATGCGGTGTAAATGAGAACTTTTGTGTCGAAGTATATTCGTAAATATAACAATACTGTTACCGCGCTGGCTACTATTATGTTGATTTTTCCCAAAACAAAGATACAGAAAATAGGGAACAGAAATTTGAGAGGACTCACCGTTATTTTTAATTTGGAGCACGCACACACGTATTTTTTCGTCTAATATTGTTTCACATCTCGATGCACTGTAGGTAGGTACTCACCATCACAGGTTAAAAGGGTAAGTCAGGGACAGATATATGGATTGCATATTAAAACGCAAAGGATAGGGAGCGTCTCTGTAAACAAATACTATTAGGTCTATTCAACGTAAAAAAATCTGCTATAAGTATAACAGAAACATGGCTATTTCTAATAAGCTAATAGTTTTGTGTAATCTACTGAACTTTTTGTCATTTAAAGACTTGTTATACAATATAGGGTAGTTTCAACATAAAAAAACTCAAATATATAATTTAAAACTACTAATTTTTTTTTTTAATTTCGACATTATAAATTGCAATTTATATACCAACGTGGGCTCCTTAACTTAAATTTATTTTTGGTGTAGATTTAACCTATAACTGTGAAATGTGCAACAGTTATACAATAGTATTACTATACTATAGAATAGTATTAACTATTATTAAAAATAGTAATATTAACGCTATTATTTTGTTATTTCAACGTCCATTTATGTTACGGACACAGCGCCTTGCTGTGGTAGCTATTGGAACTTTTCTACTTACGTTAACAAGTAAATTTGACAGTACTTGTCGCGTAGATTTAACCTTAAAAACTTTGAAATGTATAAAAGTTATATGATACTAATAACTCTGTGAAACTTTGGGCAAAAATATGTAAAACCAACGTTATTATTTGGTAATTTTAACTCTATGTTACGTAACAGAAACAATGCGTCACTGCGTTAAAGATGAAAGTTTTCTACCTAATTAAACTCGTAATTATAACAATACTTTCTGATCAATGTAACGTAAAATAATTTAAAAAGTGCAACAAAAATATGGTTATTTGTAATAAACTATCACTTTTGTATAATATACAGATTTTTTTGTAATTTTATATGCTACGATACCATATTTTTATAAACTTAAGTAAAAATTACTTAGTGGAATTGTTAAAATCACAAAAAAAGTTAGTAAAATTTTTATTTTTTCATCAACCTTTGTTGTTTTATAAGTTTAACAGCTAAGATTTAGTAACTTTTACTGCTACTTTTGTAAATTATGTCGACTGTCGGGACTTTTGTAAATTCAACCATAGCAATTGTTGTATTTATTGGTAAACTTTTGTTTATTCATCAACCTTTATTGTTTTGTGATTCGAACAGCCGAGATTTAGTACCTTTTATGATTAATTTCGTAAATTTTGTCAACCGTCGGGGCAATTGTAAATTCAACCAAAGTGTGTTTTCAGTGTTCTTGGCGGTAAAGTTTTGCTGTCTCACAGTAAAAGTCTTCTGTCCGATAGTCCGAGTTATAACACGTGTCTCTGTCGTCAAGTCGATGTTTCTGTAAGTTTTCAGTTATGATTCAGCCAGCGTAATTCTGAATTGTCTATGTGAAAGTTTGTATTTGGTGCTGTACAGTACAAAACAGTTAAACACAGCGCAATTGAAGAGTCTGCGAAAACCTTTTTTGTACCATACGCGGCTTTTGGTTCTCTCGACTTGGTGGGCTGACAAATATTGATCTTTGCGATCGATTCCACCCATGTTTTGGTTGTAATCCAGAATCACGCTTGGCTTGAACGTCGTTCTGTTATATTTTTCATTTGTTCCGATCTGCAGTTGATGGTATGTCGAAATCATACTTACTAAGTTTGAATCTCGCCATACCATCAGTGTCAGATCGGAACAAAAGCTTGCGACAACCTCGCCATGTCGTAAGTCGGTTTTGGTCAGGGTTTTCATAGACGTGGGAATGAATTCCCGGTTCAGTCGTTGAGTCCCGTAACAGTCAGTTTATTGCAGTTTGAGGTACCGTGCTAATAATGGGCAATTATAAAAATTGTCCATTAATACGGTGTGACCTCGGCCAAGAAGTGGTTCGATGAGGTCAATCACTATCTTGGCTGTCGCATTCGTCGGTCGTTCAATCTCAGTTGTCGGTTGGGTCTGGCTCAGTCTGCTGTCGTTGTCAGTCGTCTGTTGAGTCTGGTCGGTCAGCCTGCTGTTGTCGTTGTCCGGTCTTGTTTCGTTGTCGTTGTCCGTTCTGCTGTTCTCATCGTCGTCAGTCGTCCGGTCTGGTCTGTTGTTGTCGTTGTCCGTTCTGCTGTCGTCCTCATCGTTGTCAGTCGTCCGGTCTGGTCTATTGTTGTCGTTATTCACTGGTTTGTCTTTTCCAGTATATACTATGAACCGCCAGAGATAGCCACTTGCCGATTCACAAAGCTCATAGGTTTTGACACCTACTTGAGCCGACTTTGAGTTAATTTTTTGAGCGAAGCTCAGTCGGCCATGCCACTTCATAAGTGACTCGTCAATAGCTATCTCTTGCTTTGGATAGTACAGACTGGAAAATTTGTCGTTAAAGTAGTCAATCACCGGTTGTATTTTAGACAGTTTTGTCTTTGTCCGCAAGTCAGTCAGGGTGTCGTTGTTTACGAAGTGAATCATTGATTTCAGTAATAGGTAACGGTTGTAAGACATGATTTTAGATATGTACGGCATTGTTCCAAAACCGTTGAAAGAAAAGTATGATTCCTCAACCGGAAGAGGATACAAGCCCATGATTATTGTCAGGGATAAGTAGGCTAACATTTCAGGTCGGTCAGTCGGGGTCCATCGTCGAAGTCGGCTGTTTATATGTAAGTTGTTCGCGTCTGTGAGTGATGCAATTTTTTGCGCTGCATATATGTTGGTCTCAGTAACCAACATGTCTACAAATCGCACGTCAATCATCTGTTCAAAAATGTCCGTTGGTCTTGTGTCGTTCGTTATTTGAAATGTCGGCCCAGGTGTCCCCGTAAAAGTCTCCCGTTTACCTTTAAAAGTCGTTTTGTCTCTGTTCCAGTCAAATCTGTAATGGTCAGTCGGTAACAGTTGCCGTAGGGCGTCGTCATTTTGTCGGTCTTCTATGTCCATAATCAGCTCTTGTTGTTTTGTCATGTCGTCGACGTACAGTGACTGTTGAATTGAAGTCGGGTCGGGGAATTGGTCGGCGTTACAGTCGGTAACCGGTACCGACTCGGTAGGGCAGTCAAAGTCTCCGTCACTGTCACTGTCAATCAGCCATTCAATCACCGTCGCGTCAAATTCGGAATTTGTCGAGTCTGAAAAGGAAAAATAAAAACGATTGAACATACCGCCACATAAAGTGATATCACAAGCCACAAATCTGTTGATAAATTTGTGCTCACCAACAGCAGACCGTCGTCGTCGCAGATCGGAGATGGGGGAACCGCTCGCCACCTCCACCTCGCATCCCATTGCTGGTACTGCACCCCATAACAATATAAATAAAACATATTAAGAGACTTATATTTTTATTCAGAGTCACTAGAGAATTTCTCTTCTTTTTTCGGCGTACGGCACACAACTACCCAGTTCTCTGTAGTTGGTAGCCTGAACACCATTGAATCCAGAGAACTGGGTGAGTTGGGTGCCGTATCCAAATCCGGCGTACCTATGCGTTGAATTTCGTCGTTCAAATCTGTAACAAATTAAAAATATTTATTACGTTGTGTTATCTGCATAGTATTATCGCCTTAAAATAATGGCATCTAATGTGACATTTACCAAATTCGTCCACTGCCGGAGAAATCGATGGCACCACAATCAGGGGCGGCGAGTCCACGGGCGCCTCCACTTCGCTGCGTGATGTGGACGGCAGCGGCGAGTGTGGTCTTTGCGCTGAAGTGGAAGGCACCATCTCGCACGCTTCCCGCTCAGGCGACTGCCTTCTATAATAAATAATGAATATATAATCACATCAATTTTTATGAAAATAGACGCAGTTAACAGCAGCTATATAGATAAAGTAAATGATTACATACTGCATTCTCCGTTTGCGTGGCGGCGCATCCGGCAGAAGAATTCTATGTAGTTCCTTCTGGCGTTTTTTTGCCAGAAGTTCTTTTTTTTGTGGCCCTGATAGGCTGGCCACCCGCCTTTGGTCAACCTGCCGGGCCACACGGATGCTTTCGAGAATTTTACTGCAAAAGTATTATAATAATTATACAACGAATGTTTTTAACAAAAAAATACGTAGACATATTGCCTAAAACAGACTTGATTTAAAGATTAAAAATATCTTTAACATGATATAAAAATTACTCACTTATCTACTGAAGCTCCCCCCCTGCCTCTTCCACGCCCCCCCCCTTCCACGGCCTCGACCTTGCCTACGGCCCGCGGCGTTATCTTGATTTGATCTAAAATTATAATATTCAATTAAACCCTAATTACAATTATTGCCAAGAGAAGCGCCATCACCTTAGCAGTTTGTAAGCATATTTCAGTGTATTGCCCTTCAGTAGACTTTTACGGGCTGTTATGATGATGATGATGTCAGTACAGTGTAAATGGAATGAATAATACATATTATATGCATATTTCAGTGTACATGTCTTTAGGTGGACTTTTACGGGCTGTTATGATGATGATAATGATGCCAGTACAGTGCAAATGGAATAAACTGTAAAAACTTTTTAGTTGTTGAGCATGTCATGAATATTTCAGTGTGATGAAATAAAAACGCAAATTAAAATAAAATCACGCAAACCAATACACTTCACCGCAACCAAAAAAACCGACTGTGAAATCTCGTCTGTACGAACCTCACATTTACAAACGTTCATGACACTTTTGAGCCACACGCTCAAAGGCTGAATACCAACTTACCAAATTCGTTGAATCTGTGTAAAAATAAGGTCTTGATTACTTTGTTCTTTGTAAATAATTATTCTAGATAGTTAGTTTTACGATTTAAAGACTTAAATTCTTAAAAAACTTATTCTAATATCACGTAAGAAAACATAACACCGCCATTTTCATACAAGAACAGCGATTCGACTATCTGTTTTGCTCAATTAATCAACTTTGGAGTGCAGGAGAGTATGTTGTTTTTATTCTTAGTTCACGCGTAGAATATAAGGAAAAATTACATGTATTACAATCCTAAAAATACACATTAAATCAAAAGAACTTACGACATATTCACAGCACGGCACTTCACTTCACTTCACGGCAAAATGTTTTCTCGCTCTGTTGTCAAAATATTTTTTTTTTGAATAAATTTTGTTGCCACGTAAGGGAACTTCTGATAAAAGTATTCATGGCATAATATTGGCTATCAAAAAATATTGAGAATTATATAGGTGGAATAAATTACCAACGGCCCTGTCCATAGACAATATGAGCCATTTAAGTAAAATGGCTTTGCGTGAAAGTGCTTAGTAACGAAGGAACACAGTGAAACTGCATTAAAAATAAATCTTATTAAGATTGTGAAAATGAAATAGACTGAAGAGGTAATAAATAGTACCTAGCATAAGTTAAAAGAAAAGAAAAAAAATATAAAAATTATAAAATATTTTAGATCTAAGTATTGTTATCGTGCATTTTAGTTGTGATTTAAGAATAATGAGAAATCTGCATGTCTATGGTGCTTTGATAAGGATCATGGAAAATTTGAATCTCTTAGTGATGATGATGATGATGATCATCTACATAATGGGCACCTATTTCAACTAATATAATAATAGGTTCGTTTTGGATACCTTACCCGGATTCGAACCCGGTTCCTTAGGATCAAACGGCGGGGTCAATCCCACTAGACCACCGGTGCTCGGATCACTGCCGATGATTCTATACTTATGTAAGTAATAATATTATGTAAGATTTTATTATATAAGAATTATGCTTATTAATTACTGTAGTACAGTGCCATATAATACAATCCTAGAGTTTAGTTTTTTTTAATAAAATATGTTGTCACCAAGTATAATTTTTCCATCTATTTTATTTTTTGAAGTAGTAGGTCCTAGATATCTAATGCTTCATATCACCACCTGTTACCAATCGACGAAGACAAAATATGATTTTAAGCATTTTTTGCAACGCTTCCATAATTTAAAAAAACAGCCTCACGACTTTAATACCCACGGTACCTATTTATGCCCTCAGATTTTTTTGGGCCTATTAAGTAGTACCAACCCTATATTATTTGGAAGATATCTAAGGGGGTAGTCAGAGGTAGATATTCTGCAGTAGTTAGTTTTCCGTGACAGGTATCTACCCATCGCCGCTGCTAAAACACGAATAGATGGAACTCTTCAAATAGAAAAATCCATTGGTACACGACCGGATTCGAACCTAAGCCATTAGGATCAGAAGGCGGGGTCGCTCTCACCACCAGAGCACTCCGCAAATGGAGGCTAGCATTAATACAGGCTCACGACTATACCTACCTAACTCCCCAAATACGGTAGACATCTACAAATCCAATCGTCATGCTAGACGAAGGCACAAGACGAAAGACGTAGCCACAGATAGTAGATATTTTTTTTCATACAATTTGCTGATGGAACAAGCATATGGCTCACCTGATGTTAAGTGGTTACCATAGCCTATAACAAAGCATTGCCTTGTAGGTCACGTTAGTTAGGAACGTGCCTTACAATACACTGCTCTGCGTCCATCAACCTGAGGCATACAGGTGTTAAGACTCATGTGCCTGTAATTACACCGGCACCCCACAACCTTCAAACCCCAAAATAAACAGAAGACGTAGAGATCGCGAGAAGTAGTGGATGGATGGAGAGGCTTTTATTCGTCCTGAAATGTATGGGAAAGTTCATTCATTCACATTCAAGCTTATGATTATTCTCGAACATGTCTAATGGTCCTTCTATATGTATTTTTTGAACTACCTAGGTACCTATTCAAATCTACAGCTATAGAATCCATATTGTATGTATCGTCGATGCCTTGATGACAATCCCGGAAGTAAAACAATTGAGCCACATAATATTCATTACGAATTCTACGTTTCGCACACATCAATATTCAACTACTGAAAGGTATCAATCGTATTCCGGGCACAAACGTGTATAACATCCTAAATGCCGCAATAAGTCCACTACCTACCTCAAAAGTCAACGACCTGTGGAGTTAACATGAATATAAACAGTAACTGATTTGTTTATGTGAAAGTTTATAGATTGGTTCGTCCGTTACAAAAAGTTAAAATTGTAAAGCTGAAAATAAATTGATTTTTGATCTGTTAATAGTATTTTCGAAATTTGAATAATGTCGTTTGAAATAAAATGTTAGTACCCAAATGCAAATTAATGAATCAAGTAGGTAACTTATTGTACTTTTTAAATTAGTTTTAGTCTATGGGACGTAAATAAAATTAAAATATCATCAGTCATTAGTACCCAAAACATAACCTCTGCTTAGCTTGGGGCTAGATGATGCCGTGTGGAATGTCTAGCATTATTATTATTATTGTTGCCTGAAATAAAGTATAATAATATTTTATCATTTATTTTTACGAATTGTAGGATTCTTTTCAAGTTGTAGGTATATGCTTCTAGTAGCGGCCAGATAAAAGAATATATTTTTGCTTCCGAGTGCTGGATCGTAGGTTCTATGGTACCTACCTATCGACTAGGAAACCTTTCCTGAAGTTTTTTTATATTCTTTTTATAATTGTTTATGTGAGGTAGTCCATGCGATAGGCCTTAGATTACAAAGGTACCTAATAATTATGCATGCAATAGAATTGTACAAGGTATGTTAGTAAATATAGCGACAGAAACCACGCGTAACAGCTAGTATCATAAACAACAGGTAAGTTTATCAGCTATGCATTCGCAAGATCAAAGACCTGTCTCGTATTTCAAACGACAACTGCACTTTATGGTGGTTACATAAGGAAGGTGATCGGCCGACCTCGCGCGGATCTTGCGTTCACTGACACGCTTGCACTTAACAAACTCACTAATATGCATTCTATAGCTATCGCCATTCGGCATGGATGAGACGACGGCCTTTTGTAAGGTGCAAAGTCTGATGCTAGTAAATTTTTTTGCTGACTTCTGTCGAACTAAAAATCAGCAAGTGTTGATTTTTTCGAATACAATTTTTTTTTTAATCTGTTTTGTTTGGATATATTTCAGCAAAATAAACAACGTTCCTACACCTGTTGATCGAAAGGACGATTTGAAAATAGTAATTTCCGAACCTTAAAAAAGTTAACCTACCTTGATGATTTATTATGTTATTATTAGAACTTATAAAAAAAAGCCTATGCATAAAACTCTACCTATTCATATCGTACTTGAGCTCCGGTGATCCAGTGGGAGCGACCTCGCCTTGTGATTCTAAAGTAATGGGTTCGAATGCACCAATGGTTTTTCTATTTGAAAAAATTATATGGGCGCAATGTCAGTGCTCTCAAACGGTGAAGAAAAACACCTCAAGGACACCCGTGTCTTAGTTAGCCCCGCACATATTGACCATGTCTTTCCTGTGGAATAAGCTGACTAAAACTGTGGGGCTGAAATAGGTGCTGGGCAAACCTACTCCATGTAAAATTCTGTCTCAGGCACTACAGCGTCCTATATATAAACGCACGATTGAAAAAGTCACCTCTGTCGCTGTAAAATTTGTCTACAATAGATGCAAAGGCCTGTTTACTTAAGTATCTTATTTTCAGGAACTTCAAACATACGCCTCGTCTCACTCGTTGAGTAGGTTTCATTGTAAAGTACCTCCTATGAAATACGCTTACGTTTTTTGCACGTTAGTTTTAAAAGAGATAATAGATACGTAAGTATTGTGTTGATGAACTTTTATGCACTCGAAGCTACTTAGTCCAATTCCATAGCATTGACGTCAACGCAATTGTTCCTGAATAACAATCACCCGTATTCCGGTCGATACTAGTCCTAAAGAGGTAGGTACTTCCCTGTAGTTTACGACCAGGCACTGTTTCTGCATTCTTTAGCAGTAAATTTGACGTTGCCGGTTGATATAGGATACCTAACTAGGTATCCTAACTTGTAGGTAAGTATTTCGGGTATAGACAAAAAACTGTTTTTTGTCGAATAAGTTTTAGCCAGTTAGATGCTAGTAAAGTTGATTGCCCGTACAAAGACCTATCCACCTACTGCCTTAATTAGTTTGCAGGTTATCGTATCATTTCAAAAACCAAAATATCTAGGTTACCTCAACATACGAAAACGATAAAAATAATCTTGGGGTTACACTTTTATCGGACGATAGGTACCGATTTTCCAATAGATATTTCAGCTAAGCGATCACGTATCGTGTCCGAGATCTGGAGTTCGTCGACCCACGTATTCACTGTACCATTGGGTCATGAGTATTTTGACAACGAACTGCGGAAATTATCTAATCGGCACACGACCGCGAGGACGGCGCGGGTCGTCGACACCGCGTCCGATCGTAGCGGGGCCCGCTCAAACCGCATCGACGAAAGTGAAATGAGTAAATTAATACTGAGCCAGCTGTGCGGCAACTCCCATGACCGAATTTGGTTCATTGATACGAACGGCCAGAGTGGGTGGTCAGTTGCCACGGAGCGACCGACGACGGGACGCAAGCTCTATATTTTGATTGGAACTAACAATCCCGGCATTTCCTCCTTAGAAAGAAAGTGATGTCTGAAAGGAAACATAGAATAAAATAGAATATTGATGCTATTGATCGTCACCAGTCTAAATAAGTTAGTTACTGGGCGTTAAATAAATGGGAGGCCTTTTTCGAGGAGGTTTGCTATAGTCACCAGTTAACCACGGTTGGCAAGTCTGCCCCAATGCCCAACTTCTGGATGGATACACCTCTTACGACGTACATGGGAGGTAATGAAGGGGTCTTATGCTAAGCCATTACGGCTGATGTTGTACTTTAAATAAAACTGTAGGTATTTCAGTTTTTTTTCACGCCACAATGTAAGTAAAAGTGCTACGAATCTCGTAGCACTTTCGTAGCACTACTACGCAGCAACTCCTGTCATTAGGAACGTTTATCCTTTGGATAAACTATTGATCTTTCGCAGTATTTTCTCAACAGTTATATATTTTTACAACTTACGATGTTACGTAATTGAAACGGACTAATAATATAATGCAATAAAAACTTGTTTGCTGAATCTGTTTGCAAAATGTTACATTAAGGTCAATGGCCGATCACTCAAATATCGTTACATTGTTACAGATGACAGGTGTAAGATAAAACAATCACAAAGATTGACGGCCCACATACTTTGTGAACTAGATAAAAAAAATATAGATTCAGCATTTCTCATTAGCGCAGCTATTAAAAATGGCATAGCGACAGATTAATCTAAATCGATCACGCCATATGTATTAATTGAAAATAACACACAAAGTGGTTAATAAAAACTAGATAAGTTTGAGGACAAATGACAAAAAGTGTATGTGAAAAAAAAAGTTTTTTTTTGTGTAAATAAATTACAAAAAAAGCTATAGAAAATAATAACTTAGGAGGAGGAAAATGAAAGGAACTCAAGGAAGTAGGCAGAACTGTCACATTTTCAGTTTATAGTTTTGCTAACCAAGATTTTAATACACGTAACATATTGATGCTATTTTTAGAAATAGACAAAAAAACTAGCAGTGAATGCCGCTTTTTAAAACTGTTGAATCAATTAGCGGATGATACACCTGATTTTAATTAGTGATCACTACTATAACAACGCTATTTTACGGTTTTTAGCCAATGGCACTCACTCTCAGGGTAAATTGGCCCCGAAAATTAAATTAACAATATTAAATTAATATATATAAAAGGCAAGAAACATATCAAATCACAAAACATTCATACACAAAGTTAATTTTTGAAACCCTGTCAAAGCAAAGAGGTACGAGTATATGGCATCAATAAATGCATCTGTTTTGATTAAAATTGTTTTTTTTTAAAGACAACTTGATCGATAGTGCTTTTTTTAGATGTTATTAAGCACTTAAAAAGCTGAATTCATTCATGTATTTTCTAGATGTGTTTTAAAAGGTTTTAAGTAGCTTTAATTTATATTTATACCATTGGCTATCCAATTGAGAACTATTCTAATAAACCTGATCCCAAAATCCTAAGTCTCCTTCTGGGATGACATAAATGAATAAAATAAAAACTGTCTGATACATCCAACCATATTCAATTCTCAAAGGGGGAAAAACCACGTCGTGGAATTCTAGTTTCTAAAAAGAATAAAAGCTGTCTATTGTATGTTAAAAGTTATACGACCAAATTATTTTTATCTTTAAATGTACCTACATGGTAAGAGACGCGCGCGGTGGGAAGTTTCGCTTTATTTATGTAATGTAGTGATAGATAATGAAAGTAAATGTTAGGTACGTTCTACCATTACCTACATCAATTATGGCTCTTAGATAATGGTTATAGAGTCGAAACCTTATCAACGTATACACGTATGTTATTTTGCTGAGCAAAACGAGACGTCATTGACCGTCCTTGCTAGAACGTTGAACCCGGAATTCTAAGATAAGGCCAATAAATTCTATCATCCAATCTTGATCGCTCTTATGTAAGTCCTTGGAGATTATATAGGCATGACCTTCGTGGTCGATGAACTTAGCATGAAGTGTGTCGATGACACAATTACCTAACGCGCAATAGCGCGTGAGGAGTTTGGATTCTTGAACGATCAAATACAACGCCAAACACCAATGGCCTAATAAAATATGTATGTTTTAATTAAAATTTACATAGTTGTTTTGTATATTAAATCAATAAGGAAGAAATTACTAAAAATGTTTGGCCATATTATATAACCTACCTTTCATAAAGAGCATGTTTTTTATATAAAGATCTGATGTGGTAAGAGGTAGGTAAATTCTAGCTTCGTGTATAGGAATACGTATATAATTATAATAATAATAATGCTGGACAATCCACACAGCATCATCTAGCCCCAAGCTAAGCAGAGCTTGTGTTATGAGTACTAGATGACTGATACCTATACTTAATACAATATATTACATACCTATATATTTTTTATTATGCATAGAAAATACCCAGAACACCCCAGATAAAAATATTTGCAAATCGTACAAACATTTATCCCAAAGCGGGAATCGAACCCGCAACCTCATGCGTCGCAGGCGGACATTTGCCCGCCGCGCCACATCGGTCGTCAATATGAAAACATTTATTTTGAAAGCTGTATTCTGTACAAAAGTTTATGAAAAAACAAATTATAAGAAACAGAAACGCCTCATGACTTTAATTTCCAGGTACGGTAGATATCCCCTCAGGTCCTTTAAGGGCCTACCAAATAATACCAACTCAAGATTTTTTGTGGATGTCTAAGGGGTTAACCAGAAAGTACATCCAAATATTACATTGGCACATGCCCACATTTTGCGGTAGTTAGTATTTCATACGTGACAGATTGTAAGCCCGTCGACGCTGCTATAACACTAGCTGGTTTCTTCACGATGTTGTCCTTCACTGTTTGAGACACAGATTATCATTACTAAGAAAAATATGACCAATCCCAACAAAACACAGGTATATAGATCTCGATATTCACCGAGTTAGACTAAAATCCTGTGGCGAAATTGGTTAGCGCATCTCTGCTTACAATACCAAATATTCTTGCTCTACGCACCAAAACGAATATACCCGCTGAAAATTTCAAATCTCTACGACCAGCGGATTAGGCTATATGTCGTGTATATGTCAGTTAGTAAGGACAAAGATTCTTATAATTGATATAGATTGGAGCCAAAAATAATGATACATATTAAACATTATTTCAAGGCCAATGTTATTTTTCCCAGAGTTCAATGACCTAGTGATAACCTAGTGGTAATTATGCGCTATTACTTTTATCACGTAACTTCGTTATCAATGCACTTCTGATCGTATAATGCATTTGATAATAATCATAATCAGGTTATGTATGATCATGATAATATGCCAAGCGCGTTCGTATCTTTTTGTTCCATATAAATAGTGCCATGTACGACCGCTTCTTTGCATTTGGCTCGCTCGCAATCTACGATAAATACCTACAGTCAAAACTGAGCTGCAATTTTCCGCAATCAATTTAAAATTATTGTGTTATTATTTATAATTTCAAGCTTTTAACTCAGTAATAAATCGTTATTACTTTAGTATGAGCTCATAAGTTAAAAAAAATTTTGACTAGCTCATTTTGTTTATATATCCAAAATAGCTTATCAAAAGTGAAATAGTTCTGAGATAAATAAAATCAAATAGTGAATTAACCCGGATTTGTGTAAAATGTTGAATATATTTTATAATATGTATTTGTGGCTAACTTTTAAAACATCAAGCTATTTATTTCTGGATGAAATAAAATATGTTTTATTATTAACATGTGTGATATGGATTGTTAATAACAAAGTTAATTATTACAAAAACCTTCCACCTGGTAAGTTTTCTATTTATAATATTCTTTTAGCATTTATTACAAGCCATCTTCAACTTGTCTATAACTTGGAGTATAAATAATAAATAAATAAATAGCATTACGACTTTATTCCCCAAGCACGATACATATCCCCTCAGATCTGTTAGTTCAACTCGAGATTCTTTTCTTCCTTATGTCTAAGGGGGGTAATCAGTGGCACGTCCATACATTTGGTACATACATACTGGTTGCAGGCCCATCGTCACTCCTCGAATACTTATTGGTTTCCTCACGATGTTTTCCTTCACCGGTTGTAAGAGCACTGGAATTGTGCACATAAATTTATAAATTTTTCAATAGAAAAGTCTTTTGGTACACCGGACGGGATTTAAACCCACAACCTTAGGATCAGAAGACGGGGTCACACAGAAGACCACCGGTGCTCTTTAACTTGAAGTAACGTAACTATACGTACGTAAGGTTGCCTGGAAGAAATCGCTTTCAGCGATAAGGCCGCCTATTTTACTTTATTTGTTTACACCTAGATGTATAATGTATCCTTATGTACAATAAAGTGTTATCTATCTATCTATAAATAGTATTTAACAAAACATTTTTTACCAGGACCTTGGGGCATACCTTTTCTTGGATACTTACCCTTCATGAAGCACCGTGGGTCTCCACACTCGTGGTATTTAAGGAAGTCTGCTAAATACGGCGATGTATTTTCTGTGAAGTTGGGCAGTAATCTCATAGTGTGCATCGGAAATGCTAAGATGATGAGAGAGCTTTTCTATAGACAAGACTCTACTGGACGCCCGGATACGCCTTTGATTAATCTGTTGGGCGGATTTGGTGAGTATCCTTTAGATTTATCCTTAACATTTGCTAAAAGTCATCGTAGCTCATTTACGCCTACTTTATGCAAGAATCTTGTTTGCTAACACTTTATCACTAGGCTGGTAGATATTTGTGAAAAATAGGAATATTGTCCCTACTAAGGCATTACTACTAGGCTAAGGAGTAGTGTAATGTTAAGAAATCTGTTATAACTTTAGTATTAAGATTTTATCGTCATCATCGAACTATCGCAGCTCACTGGTGGACATAGGTCTGTCCCATGGCGCACCATTGAGCTCGATCTTCGGCTCTCCTCATCCACATTGCACAAGTCATCGCTTCATCTAGTCTGAAGGCGTCCCACATAACGTTTGCCGCGTGGTCTTCCCTCCAGATCTCGTTTACTCCAGCGGCTGTCGGTTCTTCGGCAGACAGTTCTATGGGTTATGTCGACCATCTTGGTATACAACCTTGACATTAAGATATAACTGTTGGAATAAAGGCTGTGGGTAATTGTAATAAATAGAATGAAATAAATGCTTCAGGTATAGTCTTAAGCGAAGGCATATTATGGAAAAGACAGCGTCAATTCCTTCACGAAAAGTTTCGTGCACTGGGAATCAAACTTTGGCCTAATCAGCGCTTTGAAAAGTTCGTTTTGGTAAGTCATTTACCGAGTTATTTGATGTTTTCAGTTCTTACAATATTTTTGAACTTATTTTGTCACTTTCTATATACAATTGAAACTAAGTTCAAAATAGACTCTTTCTAAATTACTAAAATTTTGCTAATTTATAGATGGAGTTGGATGAATTTCTTGAAACTCTTACAAGAACCAAAAAAAAACCAGTTGACCCTACGTTTATATTAGGGCGTCACATGCACAATATTATTTGTCAGCTAATGATGAGTTTCCGTTTTGAAGAGAATAGCGAAGAGTTCAAAATGTTCAACGAACGAGTTACACGAGGCATGAAATTGTATGGATCGGTTCATTTTGGAGAACATGTGAAAGCTTATTTGGTGAGTTGTACACAGAGTGTGCTGAGATACCTACACTAAAACTTAAGTTTATGTTCAACACAACTACTAACTTTGGCAGTAGTAGTGCTTTTGATTAAGGCCTTGTCCGTGGTTGTACTACCACCATGCCTATTTCTGCGCCAAGCAGTTTGTTGTGTTCTGATACAAGAGTATTTCTCAGGTTAATGGCCTGTAGGGCAACGTAGGACACGTTCTCAATGAATGTAACCTGCGCGGCAATGCTTTGTTATAGGTGATCCATCTTAACATTACGTGGGTCATCTGTTTCTTCTATCAGAAAGTTTTATATAAAAAATTTGCTGACCCCGCGAACTTTGTGAGTTATAAGTGGTGTAACTAACACGACTTTCTTTTATATATATAGATTTAAAAAAAAGCAGACATTTTTCTCCAGGAGGATAAGATTTTTGGCTATTTGTCTGTATGTTTTTTGTGAGCCGTTTTTTAGTACCTGTAAACATATAATTTGAATATTTAAGAGAAGAGTGAATCTTTAATAAAAGCGTGCTATACCGTCAGCCACATCATCACTTACCATCAGGTGAGATTGCGGACAAACATTTACCTATAACTTGTAAAATAAAACCGGTTTTTATTTTTATTTGCATACGGGTTTTTTATTCTTTTACCTGTTTATCTGCACTGACTGCATGCTATGCAAGTATTGGAGTTATAGTGCATCTATCTATACTAATATTATAAAGAGGTAAAGTTTGTCAGGTTGTGGGGGGTAATCTCAGAAGAAACCGATTTTAAAAATAATTTTACCAATATAAAAGCCACGTTATTTGTGAGTGCCATAAGCTATATATTAACCCAAAAAATTAAAAGTAAAAATGTTTACTGCTCAACGAAGTGGGCGCGGGTTAGCTACTATAATAATAAACTAGTAGAAGCGCGTGACAGAATTTATATAAAGGTCTAGTTATTTACTTATTGAAATGAAATTACCCAAAAGTGCACTAATTTTAGTGCTAGAATAAAATATTGCTATCTCAAGAAGGTACTTTTGAGAATACCGCTCTATAACCTAAATCTGTTACAAGAACTTGTTATTGGTCTATATGGATGGATAGACCAACAACTTACTATTCATCTGTCAGGATGTATGAAATAATTAGCTATGGGAACACTAAACCTATTTTTCTATGACTTGTGGGTAGATTATACTTTCAAGGACCTGCCTATATTTAGGTTATGCAAATACTTTATGAATAAAGATATCAGAAGCCTTTGGTACTTAGTAATTTATTAATTACCCACTAACACATTAACACAATAAAATAAGCAGCAGTTCAAACACAATAAGTCAGTATTAGGTATAGATAAGCAACCAGAAATAACATCATACCTTGTCTCTCGTTAGCACATAGTTTACTCGATCTCGAAGATAATTATACTGAACTTCACTTGTACAAAACACTATTACAATATTACTGTATAAGGCTATCCTTCTGTTTCACAATTACTGTCTGTTCAAGACTGTTCTGTAGACTCCTGTAGACTGTCTGTAGACTGTCTCTCAATATGTTTTACATTTCAATTTATACCCTCCAAGGGTCGTAAAATCTTGGACCAATCACAGACAAGGAAGTATTAAACCAAAATATCTCGACTTAATAGCAATAACCACAGTATTTGCTGTTGTTAAACTCTTTTGAAACCATATAGATGGCTTATGAAAGTATTTAGAACCACTAAATCCTATTATTTAAGGCAATATTTCCCAATTCTGTTTTGGACCAATCACAAGTGTTCAAAGATTATCGTATTAAATAGACAGTTATAACATAATACATTTTAACAGAACCTTTTTAAAAGTTACTTTATGAATTATACTATTTTCGTATCAATTTATAATATTCTCAGAATAAAGTCAGACATAAATAATACTTCAAACAATACAATAACAAACAAGCTAAGGTAGTCATTTGTATACTCAAATATCTTATATCGCATAATGAACCATAATGTTATTTGCATGAGCCATTATAAACTAAACCGTTGTTTATAATTTACACTGTTACCACAACAATGTATTATTTACTTATTTCGATGTTTATAGTTCTTTCATTCTAAAACATGCTCTTGGGTTGCCATGATAATATACTTTTGACATTGACATTCTCAACTATAATCTGTCACGCGCGCAACTTCGTCCGCGTGATGTTAATTTCAAACAAAGTCATCTTTGGAAGCAACATTGTATTTTCATTTTAATTGTTTTTCTTGTGTTATTTTAAGTTGTGATGGGTAATTATGGTGGTATTTTAACCATCATTACTTGAGGTCTTAGCACAAGTGCGAACAATTGAAATGAAAGTGTGTTTTGTGGCATCCTGATTTGAACGAAAATGTTTCCCTTTGGTTTTGAAGAAAAACGCCATCTTTTTCTTCAAAACCAATGACAGCCGACTTTACTTTTTTTACCGACTCGACTTGACTAATTTTATTCAACCCACCCACTTGACATTGGCAAAATTGTCCGCAAGACGGACACAGGCCACAAAAAAAAAAAAAAAAAAAAAAACTGCAAACCTCAAGCCAACCTACCCCAAAAATGTCAAGTCTTTACGACCAGTCGTGAAGGTTGTGCGTTGCCTATATGTCAGTCAGTAAATCAAGACTTATAATTGGCATATAATATGGTATACACGATACATATGATTAAACATGTTACTGTATTTATTTACTAGTATAATTTTAATTGTATTGTAGAAATTGCCTGGAAAGCAAGCTGTACTCAAAGAGGTGAAAAGGAACCTACAAGATATCAGCAAGTTTCATGCCGACCGCATCATAGAGCGCGAGAATCAACGCAAAGCATTGTCATCGAATGGTTTTGAACCCGTGGACCTACTCGACTGTTATTTAGAGAGGAAGGAAGCTGAATGTCAAAATGATAAAGCTACAAATGATACTACAATTTTTCCTGGAGCTGATCCAAGTTAGTGAGAAAGTTGATATAACGAACAGACCTAATCAAAAAAATCAATAAAAACATATATAAATAAATTCACGACTCACGGTAGATATCCTCAGATCTCTTAGTACTAATAATCAGGGGCGTAGCTACCGCCGTATCTGCCGTATCAATTATACGAGGCCACGGGGCCCGAGGGCCTTTCCGTCTGCACAACGTGGACTTACGTCCGTAAGCAAAAATTAATAAAAACATCCCATTTTTTTTTATTTCATAAATGAATAGTCAAAAAAAGCAATTTGTTTTCCAGCGTAAAGCGTGCGTTAAAAAGTTAGCAACACCCTGCATCGGTTATCCCAGGCTGCAGGATTTCCCTGTTTAAGGGACTGCCCTAACCCAAAAATCCGTAAAAGTCTTGTTTTTCGTCGCGCAGTTAGGCAAATCAGGTACTGACACAAACTTGAAAAAAATATAGCGCATAGTAAAGAGACTACACAAAAGACTTATCTAACGATATTTTACTCAAACTATCTAGAACGTTGCAAAAAAAATTGCAAATAATAACTTCAGAAAAAAAAATCGTCGCGGACTTCTCAAGATTTTGAGTGACCACTACTGTATTTCTTATATTCAGGAGAAAGGTAATTTATTATTGAATAAAAGACATCCATAATTTTTTCACCAAGGTGGCTTAATTTATTTTTAAACAACTGAGGAAAAAATAATTCCATTTATACAAATAAGAGGCACGCGCTATTGCCATCTCTTTTTTTTGTGTGTATCAGACGTTATACCGTCACTGTCACCGCCTGCCTTCACTCACTGGCCTGCCCTGCCTTCAACTGGCCCCACTTTAGCGATGCGCAATGTCGTTCAGTAGGATAAGAGAGTAACAATTCTTTTAAGCCAATGATACGTATCTATTGTGGTGGGTTCGATTCCCACCGAGAATAAACATTTGTGTGATGAACACAAATGTTTGTACTGTAATATTGAAGGGTATTTATTGTATTCTCAGTAGTGTATTCATTGTTTAGCAGCTGCCTGGTTCGCATAGTATAAGTTTTACTAGATAAGCGTTGTCTCAAATATTTGTCAGTATTTATTTTAGTTTTTATTCAGCGGTGTAACGATTTCACTAATTTTTGTAATGATGATTTATGATTTCCAGAAAAACAAATTGTTCAGGTAATGAACGACCTTTTTTCCGCTGGAATGGAAACATCTCGTACTGCTCTAGTCTGGTGCCTGGTGATGATGATGCGAGAGCCTCAAGCCGCTCTGAGGGCCAGGGAAGATTTGCGAAAACATGTGGGAACAGGAAGAATGGTTACTTTGGAACACAGGTCTCAGCTACCTTACGTTGAAGCAATTATATTTGAAACTTTGAGAACTATCTCCTTGGTACCTTTGGGAACGACCCATGTAAATACTAGGTAAGTTGTGAATGTTAAAGATGTGTATTTGCAGTTAAATTCAATCATTTCAGACTTTTTGACGACGATCAATTAAATAACTAAGCACTAAATAAGCAACACAAAACATGATGATTACAATAAATTTTTGCTACAGGGAATGGAAAATAGACAACTACACAATCCCGCCCGGCACACACATCATACCTCTCATCAACAAAATGAATGTGGACCCTGAAACATACCCAGAACCTTACAAGTTTCAACCTGAAAGGTTTATGAGGAATGGTAAACTACAAGTTTCAGAAACCTTTGCACAATTTGGCGTCGGGCAACGGATGTGTTTGGGAACGCAGTTGGCTAGAATGGAGCTTTTTTTGTTTTTTGCCAATTTAATGAACCATTTTGAGTTTTACATGCCATTGGGTGATGAAATACCAGGGTTAAAAGGCGTTTTGGGATCCACACATTCCCCAGTGCCATTTGACTTGTGTTTCAAACAACTAGAACACTAAAAAACTATAGATTATTGTTATTTTTTTATTCGTTTTTGATGTGTATGGTGCCGCCTACTGAATAAGTTCCTCGTGATTTTGGCTCAAAAAGCCAGAAAATACAAGGGCTGTAAATGTACCTATTGTAAGAAGTTGAGATTCTTTATTATTCTCAATCGTATTTTATATTTTTTAAGTTAAATCGATTTCAAGACGATTCATTTATTTAAATTATTTAAGATTTTTTCGACGTGCAAATATTGTTATTTATGCTTAGTATTTTTTTATAATTTTACATATTTTAAGTGATAATAAGTTTACTAATTAACTATGTATTCATAATAGGTATGCCAGTTAATCATAGTCAGTCAATCAGTCATGTACTTATGTATATTTTTTGAGGTCAGGGTGTCCTGTTATTAAATAACATTAGAAAGTTAAAATACGCCTCGTACATACGAGGCGTATTTTCAACATTCAATGAAGTTCATTGTATCTACTTATTACCTGAACCATGAGTTCAGTTCAAGTTAGGAGATATTTGAATTATTTTACAAATATACCTACTTAAACTCTTAAAATAACGGAATTCCAGAAATAATAGATTTCAACTTTCATTGTAGATTTGTACATTATTTATTTTCTCGTTCCGAGATTTAATATGCTTACAAAAGTGCAAAGAAGTGTTTTGTGATATAATCACACTTTATGTACCTATTTATATATTATTTTCTTCGACTATAATTGGACTACGTGCGGACGTAATGTTTTTAAACTTTAAGTTTCTCTTTTATTTAAGATTTACTTGCACAAGTTTATTTTTAAGTTCTATTTGAATAAAAGTATTTAGATTGAATTTGTTTTTTTGTTTCGTGTCAATAATCATACCTTGCTCTTACAATGACGAGCCGGTTATCATCTCATCAAATGCTAATTACAAATCATTAAAATAAGATTTAGAACATCGTGATAACTTACACAACTAACTGTTACAGTTGATGTATATCAAACTTTTATAATTAATCGTTGATGACTATTAAGTTAGAGTTAAGGTGCATTTTAAGACTTAAGTTTTAAGGTTAAGACAGACGCCACAGCTCAGTTCGTAGTAGCCCTACCTTCTGTGCTGTAACTCATCGACATGTGTATATTGCCCGTCTTAACCTACGGTGGACAGACATGGTCACTGACAGAGTTGCAGAAGTCAAAACTCAAGATTTGCCAGAGGGCCATAGAACGCAGCATTCTCGGCATCTTATAAAGTTCGGTTTCTTCAAAGTGACCGAAAAGCTAGGTGTGAATGGAATACCAACAGATATGGGTTATATTGAGCCGTGCGTCTATTACTACTTTAGTGGAATCAGCTATTAAAGTAAAAGGCCATTCAGATGAGGACAGTTTTTAGGTCGAGCATATGCATGTGTTTATCAAATACAAGAATCTCCAGGCAAGTTTTTCGCATCTTTGAGGAAAAAACTCATCTCATCTAAGCAGCCTTTAGTGGAGTCACAGAAACACGAATGCACTCAGTTTGCACATGATACATTTAAATTTATTTTACATAAAGTAAACTGCTATATCTTAATACATTAGACTTAGTCCGAATAAATATTTGAAAACATAATATGTGCCTGTGTTAGTAAGGCACACAGGCGTTATGCCCTTATGAACTATTAACCGTGACATTAGCCATAGCGTTTCAATGTTAATTGTTTTCCGAGGTTAGGTAGGTACTAAAATACTACAGTTTTATGATTTTACCTTAACTGATGAATCAGCGTGTTATATAATCTAGCCTTATAAAACTTATATATAAACCATACGTATTCATTCATTTTATAGTGTTTGTCTACGGACATCAAATTATAAAAAAACAGAAATAGCATCGAGATTCTTCGAGGATGTCTAATGGGTTTTTTTATGTGACTTGCTGATGGAACAAGCAGATGGCCCACCTGGTTAAATAGCTACCATTACCTTTAACAAAGCCTGCCTTGCAGGTCACGCTCGTTAACGTGCCCTACTCTGCATCCGTCAACCTGAGGCATACAGGTGTGCCTGTAATTACACCGGCACCCACATCTTTCAGACCGGAACACAGCAAGCTGATTGGCGGCAGAAATAGGCATGGTGGTTGTACTTCCCCGGACTAGCGAGTGGGTAGCGGTGACTTGAGATAGGATTTGTCCAGTCAGTCCAGCGTACTGGACTGACTTACTGTACCTACTGCCACATTACTGCTCTCATGTTTACCAGCCTAATGCCCAGCCATTGCTTACTCATCCTTATCTATAAGAAAACCCTGCGAAATCTATCCATTTCTTTAATTAGAAAAGATATACCTACCTATCTTTAGTTACGTAATAGGGGTAGCTAACCAACCAAACTCTACTACGACATGCTTGTTTCGTTCGTGTTAAAGCTTCAGTGCTTTAGCATAGAAATAGTACAGTTTCAGGCGATTTAAATAGTGATGAACGTAGTATATATTATGTTTAGTTTTTAGGAATACCTATTTACCACCAATTTTGAGAAAGGTTTTGATTTTTTGAAAAAGATAAACTGATCTCTGGTTTATCTTTTTTAGAAAACCTTTGCAGATTATTTTACCGACCGGCTTTTGTGTTCTTTCAAAAAAAAAACATTATAGTTTTTAAAAAAAGAACACAAAGTTCTCATTGGTTCTCATCCTTCAGCAACTTACTATTGAAAGCTTATAAATAGAACAAAAAAAATGAGTATTTCAATACAGAACAAGTCGTTTCTCTCTACACGTGGCTTAAACCTGATCGTCCCTTTTATAATATTGACCTCGAGACTTCTTCGTGAAAAGCATTCATAGTATTCATTGGTCGGAAGGGAGAATCCATTTAATTTTGTATTTTTGATCAACACGATGTGACCGCCGCAAGTTCAAGGCCATAAGCCGGAGTTTTGTGACTTCGAATGTTGAGCATGGTACTTACATACCTACTTATAACAAACAACTTAATCATTTTTGGTCTGTAAAAGGAAAATTATACAGTGTAATTTTCTAGCATTTTTTTACAGCAACCATAGGATCTATTGAATAAGATTACAGAATGTTTAAAAAATACTACACATAGGTACACTACTTGAATGAAGTCTATATAATTCAATGTTGTCTTAAACGTGAAACTGAGATTTATGATATTTAAAGTATCAAATGCCGGTCACAAAAATAAATTGAGAATAAATAGTTAATTCGTACCTTGACACAGTTTTTAAATTTAGCACAGATCATGGTCTATGTTTAGTCATATAACCTTAATTCTCATTTGGAACTTTTGAACTCAGGGTTTTTCTTTTCATGAATTATTCTCCTATTCATAATGGACCACGCAGCGCGCAGTCGTAGCCAATGAGTTTTTTTTGTGGCCATGAATGTGACAGTGGAACATAAGTCTAAGTGTAGTGTTTAGTAAAAACCATGGAAGTAATATGTACTAAAACTACCTTCTGCAGGTAGCTATACTAATTAAATACGTATCGGTTGATTAGGGAAATCATAATCAACATATTAAACTGCTACTGGTATACCTCTTTTGACAACGGAAACGCACCTTAAGTTCTCCACGTGTAAGCCAACGGGCAAACCTTAGTCAAGGCTACCGGGATAAAGTGGGCACGCTGCGCTCGCGCATCCATGTGAATCATGCGAGTACTTACTAATCAACTGAGGATTTACTGCCAATTCTTCACATGGTAACAAGGGGTGCCTACAGTTTTAGACGACAGTTACAATATACAATGAGTTGGCCAAGTTTTAGACCTTAGCTGATTGAGGTTATGCAGTGATAAAATAACTACCTAAGTGCCTTGCATATTAGTGTAATTGGTTTTTTAAACCGTTCTAGTTATATTCAATAAATAAATATAATTATTATTGCACAACCCGATGGCATACCTAGGTATACATTATAAGCTATGAGTATACTTACCTATAGAGAGTTATAGGATGGTTTTTTGAGAAGGGCGGTGATGGACAAATCCGAAACCACGCGAGTTAAAGGAAAATCGTGAGGGGAGTCATGCCCCCGATTTATAAGAAAACAATAACTGCATATTTAGATTTACTTCAAACCTTTTGTTATGAAAATGTACCCAAATAGGCGATATGGTTCATCTTCAAATTTTTAATTTAAATATGTAGTAACATCGATAAGGTTGTATAAAATCACATGAAACTTATATTGGGCCACTTATTTATTTAAGTGCCTAGTTTTAAGTGAAAATATCTATTTACATTCTTCCTGCACTCCAAAACGGCATACATTGTAAAAATCGTACCGAGGACTTTGATTTCGCGACCTTTGCAAGCTATGTTGAGTACGCTCATTAATTAACTGTGTAGCATTGTCAGAAAAAAAAAGATTGTTCAGGTCACCTTGAAGCCAGGAATATTATTAGCATTGTTCTCAATTTTCACGTTTTATTTTTTGTTGCGAAAGCGTGCAAAAATAGATGATGTTAGTGACGTTACGCACCGCCGAAGTTACGCAAAACGGTACAAGAAAAGATTACAAAACTCAAATCAATCAGCCTGGATGAAAAACGAACGCGCCAGATCGATATCTTTAGGTTTTTGATAGTAGCAAATTGACTAGCAAATAACAAATTAAGAATAAACAATGAATTAAGTTAATATTTTATTCATAAAATTAAAAGGAAATTTTTCATGATTGCCTAATATACTTAGTACAATTTAAACTCATTTATCAACTCAATTTACCTCTGACTAAACCCCTTAGACATCATCAAAGAATCTCGAGTACCAAGGTACTTAGTACAAAGAGATCGGAGGATAGGATATTATATGATGCTATTCATTAATTCAGTTGTATTATATTTTAAATCACTTGCACCCATCTTACTGTTTCTACCTTGGCACCAGTACGTGTCATATTCCGAAGTATCTGAGGAGGCGAACGAATGGACAGTCTGCCGGCTTTGATTGCTTAGAGGAAGATCTTTCGCACCTTTTTATCTATTGATTGTAAACGTCTGTATACTTTTTAGTGATTAGTTTTAGGAACTCTTTGATGTCACTAGATGAGCACAGGTGGTCTATTGGGAGCTTACTACTTTAGTCCTTATTCTATAAGAGCTTAGAATAATCAAATCCAGTCGTGTCAATGGATTTTTTCGTTTGAAAAAATTATGTGCGCAATGCCAGTGCTCTCAAACGGTGAAGGAAAATATCGTAAGGAAACCAGCGGCTCGCTACCTGTCACATATGGAATACTAACTACTACTAAATAAGGGTATGTACCAAATGTACTGTCCGGACGTACCTCTGACTACCATCCTTAGACATCTTCAAATAATCTCGAGTAGGTTACTTAACACTAAGAGATCGGAGTTCCTTATATTATTAGAATCACATGTTTCTAGGTAAGTACCTATGCTTTTCATTGCTGTGTATTGTCATGTCAGTTATATGCGAGTTCAATGATAATAATAATGATACAATCACTACGTGAAGGTATATGCATGTAGTCACGTGAGCTATTTTGTACTCGGGCTGTCTCTCGTTTTACCTTAAAAGCTCTGTACTTACATCTATTACGCAAAAGGATGACATCACGAGGATGATGAATGGTTTACCTTGACATTGCGGTCTGAGCGGCGCCAATTATGCAATCTTATGGCAGGAAATGCACTTCCCGCAGTTATTTCTATGGCTATCCATGACATTGTTCTTTTTATGTAACGTCCTCCCTACAGGCACGTAAAAGGGAAGTTGTTTTCAGTTTGACTAGTTAAACGGTGCTAAAGTGAGCAAGAAAATAACTACTCACAATCTATGTAGATTGTAAATAAAACGACGGTAAAACGGCTTGGCTGTTTATAAAACTTACGAGTTTATAGACAGACACTGAAATATGAAGATTAACTTAAAACCCGTATTATTTAGCACTTATATATAATATATATGTATATACTTATATATACTTACGATACGATAAGCGCCCTTAGCGGCCTATAGGGGCATCCTAGCGTATCTCCATACAAAAAATGTAAGCTCGCAAACCGAAATCCGGTATCCGGAAAACGAAAAAAACTCAGAATCCGCCTGCTGGTCCTAACAATGTCGTCTTTCCAACGAGTGGGAGAGCATCCTACGCTTCATATTCCGGTTTGGGTCACCATTCCCTATAGAAGCTCAATTCCCTAGCGGTTGTCGGTTCTAAGAACTTAATGGCCAGCCCATTGCCACTTTAACTTGCTGATTCTAAGAGCTATTTCGATGACCTTAGTATTTATACAGAATTCTTTATTTCTGATTCTATCGCGTAGTGAAATTCTCAGCATAACTCTCTCCATAGCCCGTTGTGCAACTTTCAGCTTGTATAATATATGAAGCCAATACTCGTAGTTAGCAGCAACGACATCTCAGTTCCTAAGTTATGACTGGTTTGTCACATTAGTTTGCCAGTCATCAGTAGGTAACACGCGCTGAGTCTCAACCCTCATATTTTTTTGGAGCTGATACGAGTTTGAAACTAGAATTTGACTGTCAAAATTGGGCCTGTCTGAAATATCAGATTTAATTATATAATACCATTTGAAGATCGACACGATCGAAATTTGAATAAGGTTACGATATTAAGTTACGAGAAATTGCCCTCTGATTATAAAAAAAAAAACTCTTAAGACTACGGTATATTCGACGAGAACATACCGAGACGAATGTACATATTTTTACTATAGATATGTACATAAGAAAAAAACTACAGATAACAAACGCATCAGCACAAGTACTTATCAATAAACCATGAACATTATTTACATTATATTATTTACAATAATATTACATAACGAGTCTATGAGACCTTGTACAAATCAAGGAAGTGTTTAAACCAGTAATATCCAATATTCAATGATAATAAAATTTTATGTTTATTCCATAAAAACTATTATATGTTGTAAATTAATTTAACCTACTTAGTTGCGTTAGTAGTTATTATGAAAATTAGACTGTTTCAATCAATCAAAATCTGTTTTGTTTTGGGTGAATATTCAGTTTCATAGGTATTTTACCTGAAACCTTGTGTAACTAGTTAATTATAACGGTTTATAAAGTCCTTGTTAGTTTCATGTTTCTATTTTCGTTCCAATACTTTTCTATTTCGTAACATCCAGACGGAGATAAAAGTCTCTGCCATTTATATCTGTCGCAAACAACATTTTTTATACTTTTGTTTGTTTGTTTTCTTTCGGGTCAGTCTCTCTTCTTGGTAAATAAATGATGCTGGGTAAGGTGGGGAACAGAGCAAACAAACAAATTAAGTTTTTGCTTTATTTGTGCCTACTTACTTACCTACTTACAAAGAATGGTTTCTCTTGCAACATCTATAAAAGATACTTATGACTGCATAAACTCACAATTTGTAAATGTGTACGTACATACAATATATTTCTACTTTAATTAGTTTTAGGTAAATTACAGCGTTAAACTAAAATCATTTATATTAGGTAATTATAATGTATATTAGGGTAACTAATGAAACAATTTAGTAGCTAGCTGTAGCAATAATAAAATACATACATATCCACTGGTATATCTTCAACGGTAAAGGAAAACACCGTGGTGAAACCCGTGGCTCTGTCAGCTCCGCCAGTATTTACTTTCTTGTGGTTGGATTCAGCTCATAAAGCTGTTTGGTGCTGGGCAAGCCTTCATCATCTAAAATCCTGTCCCAAGCACTATAACGCTTTACGAATAGAGTTAAGCACTTGTAAAAAATTACCACTGACACTAAAAGCTATCTACACTAAATGAAAAGACCTTTTTTTTATAAATACGCTTTTAAATTATCTGTTCATAACTAAGTATGTCTGTAATGATTTTATATTTAATTTATTAATTAATGGTTCAAAATTATCTGTACATAATTCAATCTGTAATTATTTTGTAATCTAATTTTGAATTGATTGTTTTGTATTGTTTATGTAATAGTTATTATTTAGGCTAGTACTTCTACTCGTTTTACTCGCTCGTTTGTATTTTTCATTGCGTGTAGTCTGTTACCTATAAATTCAGTATAATAATAATATTAAAATCACACATTTATAACTTATTACATAATTGTTTATTATTTATTAATATATATTTTTTTCTTTATTGTAAGGCTGCCCTTTTTTTAGCATAGGCCTCCTCCAACCCTTTCCAGACAGTTCTTTGTTGGGCTAAACGTAAATACAGTAGCACTTAGATAAATTCCTTTAAGCATGTACCAAGTTTTCCATGATTACAGTGTTGTTGACACTTTAATAAATAAGCCTCATGTGCTTGAAGTTTCATACATACATATTCATTCAGGTATATAATCGTGGTAGGAACATATATTCGTAAAAGTTATTCTAAAGAATTCCATACGTAAGTAGTACCTACCTATCGAGCAAATACCTATTCTTAAATGGCAAGAACCGAAGGTAACCTCTTGAACACTTAATTTAATTTTAAATGAATATTATTATGAGTAATTTTAAATGTCGGGGTTCATAAAAATGCTTAAAGCGATGATAAGCAAACTACAATTTACTCTGCTGGTTTTATATAAAGAGACTAAAATACAATAACTTGGCTAGTTTATCCAGGAAATACATAGCAACAAAATATAATAAAGATTGGATGGAGATATTACAACCTACGCTTATTCCCAACGGCTTCGAGACATAATAGAGTTTGTAAGGATTACAGCAAAAGTAATTTATGTGATGCAATGTTCCAATCTCATTGGTGAAAGCTTTTACTTTTTATTATAACGACGGGTTTGGCTGATCAGACGGGTCAAGGCCGCAGATGGAGCTTTGCAAGCTCGCAAAAAATGTTCGGCGCCGCGAATATACTCTTTATATCGAGCGTAACCAATAAATTGTCTACATTCATGAGTAACGCGAATTAATTACGTTTTAGAACCGGTTTATATTAAAAACAACTTTAATTTATGACTGCTAGTGACACCACGCTGCCAACTCAGGTGTCCATTTAAAATATTTGTCGAATTAAGTCTGCAGGTCTACTCTTGCAACCGGTAAACAGAGTTTGTCATAGTCGTTTTGAGGTACACTGCGGGACCTCGGTAGCCCCTTCCACAATCAAGTTGTCGCTGCCTGACATGCTACGCAGTGTAATGCAAAACATCAATACGAAACTTCAAGATTTCAAGAGTAGACTTGCTGGATGTTCTGAGAATAGTATGATTGAGAAACTTGAGGCGATTGACTTTCCGCTACGATCCAATTCATAAAACTACAACCATGGCTTTTAAGAATAATAACGATACTGTCGCTTTTGGAATGGAATGTGTATCTGTATTAATAAGATATTATCATATTTAATATATTTACACACAGTCTTCTACGTCTAACTGATCATTAAATTACCTATATTTCCTATAAAATTGAGTACAAGAACCTATTAGAATAGTATACCCTCATTATGATTTTATCAAAAGCTATTTATAGAACTTTCTGAAATTGTTACCGTATCGTGATCGTTCATCGTAAGCAAACTTAGTATTTTATCTTGGAACCGACGTGTTTTTGTTCTTAGTTAACGCCGAAATATTGTAATCAATCGTACCGAAATAAATGGCCCAAGGAAAAATTACTTGTGATGTTCTTACACTACCCGATTGCTTGTTATGCCTCTCGCAATTTAAAAGCGTTTATTTGCGTAGTAAGTAGGTATGCGAGAAGGTTTTAATGTATTGCCAAAAATGAGTGCGGCGCCTTCCACCCTTGACCTGGCAGGATTATTGCGCAACGAAGCTCGAGGTGCGCAAACCTCCAAGGTTGGCTGAATTGCCCATCTTTTTTCCTTGCCGAAATATACCTATCTACCCTCAATTCAAACATAATCAAAGGTTTTTTGAATAAAGTGTTAAATCCTCTTCACCCGGCCATCTAAAATAAATTTCTTATTTCGTTTAATTATACACAAATATTTAGACAGTCAATGAAGTTAAAATCTTTTTACTATAAAATACGAGTAGGTACCTTGTTTTTTCTAACTAAATTTTTAAGCACGGACGTGAGATACTGGCTTGCCTGTTCTGAGGCCCAATTTTCGAAACAAAATATAGTCAAATTCAAGTTTCGATCGAGTAAATATCCAAATGGTAAACTTGGAGATTTACTCTGTTTAAGTGACATTTCAGACATGCCTAAGTTTAACGATCAAATTCTAGTTCTAATCTCGTCTCAGCTCCGAAAATATACAAGAATGGGGCCTCTTTTGTCTGAACCCTGTGATACTACTGCATAAAGACAATTTTAATTTAGTATCGTTATTATTTTACATGTTTATTTTTAGATAACCCTGAACCCCAGTAGTTTTTTAGCACTAAATTTAGTTTTTTTTAAAAACAATTTATAAGATACGAGTTATCAAGAAACTGCATATATTTTTTTAAACAATTTATAATCACAATTTAAACATGCGAGTGAATTGACTCTTTAGTAGTATTTTTAATAAAAAAAGTGAGATGTGATAAAGCATGTTTTTTTATAAGACATAATACTATTCTTCTAATATTTAAAAAAAATTAAGCAAATTTGCTATCTCTATCGGCGTTTTAGCCAACGTGAAATGATAAATTCATTTGTTTTTCTCTAGTTCTATGAATAACGACAAGTCACAATAAAGTTATAAGCTACTAGGTATTATGACAAATATTTTTTAGATTACTTGCGTAGTTTTTATCTTCATACAGATAAAAACTACGTACGTACTTTGTCCCTTTTAGTTTCTACAATTTTTCTCTACTTTTGTCTGTATCTTACTTTGTCATCGTAAAATTATTTTGCTGTCGCACTACCCAAAACAAACACATAAAGAAAACATACTACTGGAAAAGCACGTTACTTTATCCATGTGAAGTTATTTTTATGCAAAGTTTAACCCTCTCTGCACCCTCTCTGCTCAAGGGTATCAAGAATTCCTTTCTTACAATTTCGTTTACGCACCAAGATGTATATACTCCGGAGATGGTAAGCCTGTACGATCAGTGGTTTAGGCTTTGTCTTTATGTCAGTATATAGATAAAACCTTTATTTGTCTTAACTTAAACAGTCAATCTATCAAGACAAAGATAAAAACCCAGGATAGATATAAGTGGTTTAGATATAGTAAGATAAAAAATCTATATGTAACTTCGTCTCGGTGTTCGTGTTACGTAATCTCGTAATTATGAAGAAGATTCGTTTATTCAGGCACTCTAGTGACACTCAAATGATACAAACTTTTCCCGCAATAAAAGTAGCTTTGTCACTTTTCAAAATGCAAGCTGCTTGCAAATCCTGTGTAGCTTTTCATTGAAATGGTTTTGGCAGTATATAAAACTTCAAACCCGACAGATAGACATTATCGCATAGACGCATAAATTAGTAAAGATCACACATGCACTAGTCTCTAGTGTCATTGTCATTGATTGAGACCTTGGTGAGAACACGGTTGCGTAACTCAGCTCAGAAATCACTCTGTTCCGCCGTGGTGGGTGTTTACAGTCTACCGGGTTCATGCACCGACCGTGATCAATTCACAAAAATATTATTCAATGATGCTACTATTTGTTTTTGAACTTGAATGGTGTGACATTGAAACACAAGGTTGAGAATAGATATAGTTAATAACATAGTTGATAAAGCGTTCTAGAAAGAGAGGTAAAATAGTGATAACTGTAAAAAAATCGTATAAGCCACTTATTAAAAGAATCAAAGCTTTCAAATGTATTTGAAAGATTCAGAAAAAACACAGATAAACTTATATAAATAAATAAATATTTGTGGACATTTTTAAACTACGTCAAGCCCCAAGCTAAGCATAGCTGGTACTATGGGTACCAGATGACTGATAGAATACTTATTAATTTTCCGGACTTTTTCACAAGGGACTCCACTGCCTGCTTCTTATCATAAGGCTTATGCCTACATCCTTTAGGATTTCATAGGCTTTTGAGGCTTTGTTCCATCAGGGCTATTTTAAATTGGCTTAAAACAAGTACAACTTTAAATAAAAACTATCATCTTTTAAAATACTCTACAATCATCGTAGGTAATGTAACTTCGATGGTAATTAATCAAAAGCCATGGTCTGGGTCTTTTGCTTTTCGGAAGTTGTTCATTTTTCACCCTGTATCACGGACAAACAAGATCCCGCTTGTTACCTGAATTAGATTTATTGTACTTCTCGGCTTGTTGGCCGCTGCAATTGCGATTAGCATCCGTGTATCACTAGTACTATAAAGTAATACTTATTACATAGAAGAAGAACTAAACCAAAAAAAAAGGGCTGATATTCATTCTTTATTAAAAACTATTAGTCTAAATATATATAACCTACTCGTCATAGATACCGCAAAATCTCAAGGTTTTAATCATTTCGTGTTCCTTACCAGTAATGACTTATGGAACTGAGACGTGGTCGCTTACCATTGGTCTCATACACAAGCTTAAAGTCGCACAACGTGCTATGAAAAGAAAATAGCAGCAGTTTCACTTTTAGATAGAATCAGCAAATTAAGAATTCTATAGAAGAACCAAGGTCACTGACATAGTTTTCAGAATCAGCAAATTGAAGTAGATGAAGATAAACCATATAAGTCGTAGAACCGACAACCACTAAGAGAATAAAGGTTCTCGAATGGCAAACACAAATCAGAAGACGAAACGTAAGACGCCCTCTTACCCGATGGACCGACGACATAGTAAGGATCGCGAGAAGTCGGTGAAAAGAAAAGGCTCAAAATCGGTCTTCCTGAAAACGTATTAGGAGGCCTTTGTCCAGCAGTGGACAGAGTGTTGATAATGATGATATGTACTCGGAAACATCACAAAAACTATAATCATAGAAGGCCAACATGCGCAAAGAATTTACTTTGAATTTGGCACGATATACGAGTATAAGAGTTTCGTATCTATGCACTCTTTAGGTACCTGCATTTTAATAGAGGTACTAGTCTATTATATTATATAATTCATTGCACATATCTATGAAAGGTACTTCCTTAGGTTGAGTTGAGCTGCATTGTTGAATTATTGAAGAAGCGTAGTACGTATGTTATTGTCGACAATATTTTCGATGTCGCATGGGAAATGTGATGCGGCTTCCATGTATGAATATACATAAGGTTTCAAGTGTAATGAACTGGAAGTAAACAAGTGTCCACAAGAAATAAAACGTGATGAAATAAAATAGTAAAATGTCAGCGGAAATGTATTCGGTATAGCAATGAACTTTTTTGACCCTATGGTATTTAAGATTGTCAAGGAAAAAATTGCATAGGAATTATCTACTAGAACCGTAATACATCCAGTTATTTCGATAACACAAAACCCTTCCTCTGCGATACTGTCTGACTGACATCTTAGTTAGTAGTAGCTCTGCCTTAGTAGTAGTGCTGTAGGTTGTGGATTCGATCCCCACCGAGGACAAACATTTGTGTGTTGAACATGGAGATTCTCTGTTTTGGAGATTTAATCCTTAACCGTAATACAACACAACGTACGTTGTACCCGTGCACACCAAGGGTTGAAGTTTTTTATAAAAATAACTTTAGGCGGGCGAAGTCGCGCGCGTAAAGTTATTTAAATATATAATACTGCACTTTTTATATACTATGTAAGTAAATTGGTACTTGTTATATTTTTCTGATATGACACTAGGTACATAACTACTGCTATTTTGACAACCTTACGAATGTCATTACATAGATATGCCTGTTGCAGATAACTGGATTATATTCAAGGTGACATGGAATTCGGCAATCAAGCGCAATACGCACACGTGCTTGTCGAGTTACTATCTTTTTCAGGGTTTTCAGGCCATAGGTAGGCTTAAGGTTTTTTTTTCAAATGACACTGGATCTCCACGCTATATTATTTTGTAAAAACCTGGAAGGAAATCGTAAGAGCAAAGCCGTATGTTTTGTGTCTGTTCTTCAAATTTACCTAGATGTAAGACCTAGACATAGAACAAACATCTACGTTCATCATACAAATGTTTGTTCGGTGAGGATCGAACCCACCACCGACAGCGCAGAAGGTACAAACTGAGCTGTGACGGCTGTCTATTTATTATTATAATTACGCTTGCAAAATGGGAATGGGGAATGTTACGACGGCAATCGTTTTTAATCGCATCAGCAATGTCCATCACGTTTTTCTTTGGCCTTAAGGCTTTGCCTGGCCTTACACACAATTTAGCCAGTGTCATAGTTTTTGATCTGCTGTAATTGGTTTACTGACGTAACTCTTTATACCCAAAGGGAAATAATCACGAATTATCGAATTACGTCATAGTTTTTCTAAAACACGTTTCGCTATCAGCCCGAACGAGTCTACTGGATATAGGCCTCTTCCATAATTTGGGAAGTTTGATATAGTGACTACGATTGGCAGTTGGATAAGTAATAATAATAATAATTGATTAATACTTTATTTAAAACTAAACAGTAATTGGTACATTTTTATAGGTTACTTAAGTAGCTGTCCATTTGTGGCAAGTATCTGATGTAGCTCTGTCCCCCACACTACGAGTAGGTTTCTAATGAACCTGTATTATAGGGTTACAGTGATTCGCTTCAGACTCTTATCAGACTAACTAATTACAGTATTACAACTAGATATGGAAGTAAAACTTTACTAATAAGGCTAAAGCAATATATCTTGGCTTGGCATTGTATTTTGTGTGATTTTATATTAATTTATATCTTACAATTTTTCAGTTTCAAAGTAGTTAAGTTTGCTTAGGTAGGTTTTAATAGTCCAGTTTAGTTTTTTTGTAGTTATATCGACAATTGGTACATCTTTACTGTTACGGTTGTAGAGCACAGGACCTATAATGGCCAGCTCACTTCTCAAGTGAGCTCTTATTTACCGAAACGGATGGAAGGGTGCAAAAATCCATAAATAAGCTAAACACTACCGCTAAGTCTCATTAGGCATAACGAGATCGGTTTTGAACACCATGCCATGTTAGCATAGGTAGACTTTTAGAGATATCTCTATTTTATACAAGAAAACGAGTAGACAACATTTTGTCGCGTTGCGCATATTAGCCCTGCTGGTTTATTCCCTTAGTTGTCTCTTACAACATCCACGGAAGGTGATGGAGTGGTATTATTCTAAGCCAGGACCACCACGCTAAAAAAACGTGTCTGTAGATTTTTGTTTAAAAGTTTGCATTTATAGATCAGTGATACAAAGCAAATTATATTTTTTATTAACAGAAGAAAGATAACCTGCGCTCATTTTCAACCAAAATGTAGGTACGTAAAAAGTGACATCTATCAAGGTACAAACAAGTTACTTTGCTGCCCGCCTATTAACCTACTTTTACACTAATTACACGTAAATAGGTACTACTCGAACTACAACCGCTATGCAGTGGTGCCATTCAATCGATTTATCAACATTATCAATAAGGTGACCTTACGTTAACTGCCAAAATTATTATCTGTAAGGTGCCCCTTATTGTATCAGGCACATTAAGGTCGTAAAAACACTACAATATTTTTAACTGATAGGTTATTTTACAAAGAGTTATTTTCTGGCCATGTAATAAATATACATCGTTTCAATCATATTTAAAGGTCGAAGTAAATACCCGAGGGTAAGGGGATTATTTGGATGAAGGATAAGACGCTCTCTCTCCAATAGACCGACGACATGCCTAAGATTGCAAGAAATTGGTGGATGGAAAAACAACTTATAACACTTCTGTTAACACTAAAATAAGCACTATCAACCTAACATAATGCTATACCTAGATGTAAGTTTAAAATATTTAAGTAATCCGTGGTAAACGGAGTTGGTGTCACTCTCGAATAATTGTCTACCTCAAACTTCTCTACCTTAGCCATTATTGTGTCACTGTTAGTTTACCCCAATAAATAAAATAAAAGGTTCAAAATTATTCTTCCTAGACCAATAGTATTGGGCCTATGTCTCGTAGTAGACTTCTGCAAGCACTACTACTAATTTAATGATAACATTATTATGAATATTCTGAGGATAATAATCCTAATTCTGCAACGCAGTAGGAATCAAGAAGTAGGTTATCGGTTGACCTACGAAGTGCGTCGTTGATAGTTTTGCGGAGTGACGTCACAGGCCGTGGGTAGGGTAATAAATCACTGGGTTAGGAATCTTAGAAGAGATCAATGAACAGATTACCTACTTAGATTAATAATATGAACAATATCGTTAAATTGAATAAACAAGTACAAGCAATTACAAGTATCTAACAATTTTTTAGCATAATTGTCTGTTTTATGACGAATAAATGCTACAGAGAAAAGTGGAGTAGAAGAGTTACTTATCTTGTAATTTTGCAAACTTATAATAAGTACAATATTTATTGAAGTCAGTTGACTTCAACAAACCTGAAAATAGTTTTTTTTGTATTTGTGCTATACTGCTATGTTATAGTAGGTACAAATAGTAACAAACTTAAAATTTTGATAAGATTTTTTTGGGCAAGTTTTAGGGTAAATTTTGTTGGGCCAAAACTCAACTGCTGAACTGGTTTTAATTAAATTTCTATAGGTTATTTTATGGTTATTCTATAAAAAATCTGAAAGTATATCTATTCAAATAAAGAATATTTCTTGAAACTTTCATAAATACAAAGTTATGAAGTAAAAAGCAAAAACATAAACTGAACTGGAGACGGTTCTCCTTCTTTTCTTGAAAGTCGGTTAAAAATATATATTATGTTTCTTCTTCTTTTCAAAACGAAAACTCAACATTAAATATATGTTCTTCATTTTTGTTTGGTTTTTACTTTAATATTGTTACCTGGAAGTGGTTCCAACTAACACGAAGAATATATTTAGAATATAGAGCAATGAAGGCTGCAAATGCATTCAGCCTATCTCATTTAAAGGTGTGATAAGTTTGGTGGCGTAATAGCTTTTAGGGAAGTAGAATAGCTTGATATAATTATAAGACTACTTTGTGTTCGCTTAGTTAGTTTATGTGGTGTCTAAGCGTAATCTATTTCTCGACAAGAGTTCCTTATAGTAAATCCCTTAGGAGGGCGTGCAAGTCGCTTACGCAAGAGTTTATCGATTGGTTGCGCCTGCGCGTTCACTTCGTTCTAAACGGGTCGATAACCCCAGCCATTCACGCAAAATACATCGATTTTGAAATCTCATGAACCAGCCTGCAGCCGGGCAGCTGCATCTGACATCCTTGCCCTTTCCCGCACAATACCTTCCGCTTTGAACTATGCTGGGGTTCGTTTTGTACCGCCTAGCCTTTCACACCGTTTCATCACATTGATAGTTAAATTACAACTCTGATTACATAATTATTTTGAATTGTAATAGTAGATTGGGTAAACGCCGCGGGCGAAACAAAACAAACAGATAAAATTGTGTGTAATTCATGAGACTGGTAGCGTACGTAACTGGCGCCGAAATGTTTATTTTGGCAGAGTAGGTATGCAAAACATCATTGATTGCTTTTCAAAGAAGCTATAAGCGTACTGCCATTACTTACATAAGGTAATACATGTCGTGAATTACAGGTTATATGTAACACAAGTTACGTTTCGGGTTACGTCGCATTGCAATCCCGGGAAGACATTACAATTTCGTCACGGCCCGAAATGGACCCAGCTCAATATATTGCTTCCACGTAAAGACATACGAAACTTGTGAGACCATCACTACATATATAGCAAATAGTACGAACAGTACATTTCCATTATACACTAACCCTGGTAGTTACTAATAAAATAGGCGTAACGTTGAAATACCTGATGAACTGACGACGTTTTTGGAACGCGGGAAGTCGATAGATGGAAAGGGCTCAAAATCGGTTTTCCGGGAGTTGTATGGAGGAGGCCTATATCTAGCTAACAACTTAAGACAACGTAAAATTATTCATTAGCTTACATTGTGGCTATAGATTGTAATTATATTGGAATATTTTTTTTTTTAGACAACTTGCTGATGGAACAAGCCGATGGCCCACCTGATATTAAGTGGTTACCATCACCTATAAAAAATCAATGCCTTATAGGTCACGCTCGTTAGGAACGTCACCTATACAATGCACTACTTAGCGTCCATCAAACTGAGGCATACAGGTGTTAGGCCTCATGTGCCTGTAATTTCACCAGCACCCACACCCTTCAAACCGGAACACAGCAAGCTGCTTGGCGGCAGAAATAGGCATGTTGGTAGTATTGCCCCGAACGAGTCCTTCGCAAGGAGTTCTACTACTACTTCATCTATTTATTTAAGGCTAAATTGTGTTGTTAAAAAGTCTTTATCCTCGGTTAATGATTACTCAGTTGAAAGTCCAAGTACCTACCTTTTTGAGTGATGACGCTGACGGTACAAATTACGTGTTCAACCCTTGAACTGGAGGTAGAGATAGACGTAGGTAGATATATATATGTATATTTAGCACCATTTGTCATTTTATTATTCATTAATTTATGTAGGTGCCGATTCCAAGTAGAATCCAAGTAAAAGGTGTACAGACAAGCATGTATCATACATGACAATCGTCATGTATTCTACTAGTTTTATTCGTATGATACCTACAGTTTGTTTTTTTCGATGGCTGATGGAACAAGCAAATGGCCCGCCAATTCAAACCCTTGGTACAGTAAATATACTTTAAGATCCACTCGAACCAAGTTGTACCGTCTCAAGATTATTTGAGGAAATAATCTAAATATTACATTTGCACATACCCACAAACTAAGCTACGAGCTACAACTTAGCCTACGACTTAACTTAGCTACGAGTATATATGTATTACTAAGTATAGATATTAACGTGTTTAAACTTGTTATAAAAGTAACTATATTAATTGAAGTTTCCTATTAATGGGTTCAGTCGATTTGAGTTGAGGTAGTATAATGATTGAGCCTCAACCATAAAATCACCAGTTAGTACCTCTAACTTCCAAATATAACATATAAACTCATACTAATATTTAGATACTAATCATAGCAATAAAGTAGTTTTCTTATTGTTTTGGATAAGTGTTATAGTTGCTATGATATAACAAAATCTTGTAAAGTATTATGACATTGTCTTATCTAAGAGCAACAAATCGCTAGACGTGATTTTATTCCAAAAAATTGCCAAGATGCAAGTTACTTGCGTAAGGTTAAGTGTGAGAAAAAGCAGGTAGAAGCAAATGGTTCCTGATACTCAAATCAGAGGCTTTACACTGCTAAATCTTTAAGCGCATTGCCTTCTTTCGTAGAGTGTTGTTGCCTCATTCTTTGCACGCACCGTATTTTATGTGACTCGACATTCTCGCCAGCGTACTAGGTACATATAACGTCGTCTCTCGATTGTAGTGAAGAGTGACTAATCTTTGAGCATCTTAACCAAGAGTACAGTTGCAACATGAGCCTACGCTCATTTATAACCATAATTGAAAATATTATGAACCATATCTACTAAGTAACCTGCTATAATAAACAGAGTATTTGTCACAATCTCGTTCGCCTCTTAATATCTTCGCATTTCTTCAATCACTATTTTTTTCATATTTAAATACTCACATTGATTTAAAAAACCTTCTATACTGTTTATTTATTCTCATCAAACGGTGAAGTAAATGAGAAATCCCGCGGCTGCTTTACAAATATTGACTGTATCCTGTGGATTAAGCCGACTATGTTGTAAAAATTGCATAGAACTTAAGCTTAATGCCATCTTCTCAGATAAAGAATAAAGTCACGCCATACACTGAAAATAAATCAAGGATGCTTTATATATTGTGTATCAATATTTTATGAACATAAAATGTATAAACAAATATTATTTTTCTCAAAGAAAATATCTGCGTTAAGCACTAACTCTCATGCAATTTTTATTTGTGAGGTTTACTCACAAATAAATAAAATTACGTATATTTATATATTTTTATGTCATTGCTATGAAACAAGCAGATGGCCCACCTGATGTTATATGGTTACCATCAACTATAACAAAGCATTACCTTGCGGATCATGATCAATAAAATCGTACCTTACAATGCGCTGCTCTGCGTCCGTCAACCTGAGGCATTCAGGTGTTTAGGCCTCATGTGCCTGTAACTTCACCAACACTAGTGTATTTCTAATCTAAATGATCTAAAATCGTTAGGTACTTGCGTGACCAACTATGGCAGAGTCACAGACAACGAATGGCGTAAACAATAAACCCTAAGCTAGCTAACGAGCAGAGCTTTCAATTGCAATGCAATAAGGGATTTAAAAAAATATTTTTAAAGTATGCAGCAGGTTGTTCAATAAAACGCCACGCGAATAAAGCACCAGCACATTATTAGATAAATAAATAATTTTTCCGGTGCGATTGTGATACAAAATAATGTAGTGTATTTACCTACGACACGCATGGAAAAGTACGATCTATCAACGCGCGTAAAGACTTCTTATAAAAGTTCCGACAGCTGTGGTATACTTTTTTATCATGCTATATAATTCCATTACATAAAAACAAACGATGACACACAAGTATAAGATTATTTTCGTGACGTAAACAATATTATTTTCTCTCAGTTGTTATTGTGTAAATCTTTATGTATTGATACTTTTATTCATATTAGTTTTGGATGGGCTATAAATTTTTAGTCTTTTTTACGCACCGCACTACGGTTTGAATTTCTTTTTAATAACAAAGATATTTACGCAAAGATCGAGTGCCGTAAGACTCCTGGTTATCTTCAGTTATCACTCTGTCAATTATTATTGTATAGGTATTGCAAAAAAAATGGTGTCACCTACTTTATACTCGCTCAAGGTCGTCGATAAACATTATTTCTTTTATTAATAATTGTTTAATCATCAAATCTTTAGACCACTGCGATCTTGGTGTCACGGACAGTAGATTAGACTTATCATTTTACAAAAATATTGTCAAAAAGTTAGGTTAAATATTATATTAGTTTACGTGAAATGTATCAACTCAATAGCCCTATCACTGAATAAAAGATAGATTAGATTTTGATTTTACAACTCAAATTTCACCTTCAAAAATATTATCTAATCTAAAAATTTAAAACTAAGTAATGTATATAACCAGTGTAAAAGCGCTGTAAATTATAGAATATGTATCAAAACAGCTTAGCAACAATTATGTTAAGCGCCATGGTACAATATAAAAACTATAATATTAAAATTAAACAGGAGTGTGCAGGGATAAATTCTCGCAACATTTTTAATCGTTAATTTGTATCTAAACTAATTTTATTCAGTTATAAATATTACAATTGGATATGCCAATGTGATGATGTTTATAACGCCACTGCATAAAAAATGGTACCTATCAATTTAAAGAGTCTAAAACCTAGTCTTTTTTATATTGTATAGTAGCTATTTATTTCATATAAACACACTTACTAGTAGTAGTAGAGCTGGGCTCGTCCGGATAAGTACTACCATCATGCTTATTTCTGCCGCGAAGCAGCTTGCTGTATTTTTCGGTTTGAATGAAAGATATTTAACTACAACAACAACAAAAAAACTCAACAACTCAAAAATCATTAAATATTTAAAAAAAATTAGGGACGGGTGACGACTTTGCTTTTGTAGTACTTATTTTTTATGGCACCCATAAAAAAAGAAATAACTTCCCGACTTAAATATCCAGGCACAGTAGATATCCCCACATTATCTCTTAGTACTAAGTACTGACTAAGATTAGGTTGCCGATATAAGTAGAGGTAAGTATATTTTATAAGATGTAAAAAGCTTAGTTAGAATGTTATCGGCCATAGCAGTGATGTTAGAAATAAGTCTTAGTAGGTATAGGAACATACACCAACCCGCGGACGAAGTTGTGAGCGAGACAGCTAGTTGTATATACCTAATATACATAACATATTATGAGTTACCTAATGGAATTTTTATTTGTTAAATCGATGTCTGATATTACTGATATACAGTACCTTGGAGTTTTTTATCAGTAATTCCCACGTAATCTGTTTGTATTTAATGACATGGACTACTGCGATTTTTATAACATTTCTCACTGATTAATATCTCTGTATCATCATTACTCTGTACTGATGACTAACCTGCACGCATGTGTGCGAATCACACACCAATAATGGGCGCGCTGTCAAATAAATTGCTGAAAATGAAATAGTTCGCGCACACAATACAGGCTTAATACTTTAAAAAAACCTAGATTGGATAAGATCATTTGTAGTGAATATGACCCCATTCTCTGATACAACTCGTACGTTTGTTATGACTTTCTCAGGGTTTGCGGCGCCTACAAAGAAATGATGACGAAACATAATAATTGTGATCGAGATCACGTAGAAAGACATTTTCTCTAAAGTAGGCCACACACTGGTTTTGACTAATTTTACTATTGCTTCATCGACAGTTTAACAAGCATGTGTCATAGGTTCAATGTCAATAAATCATAGTGATGTCGAAGGTCACAACGAATACGCATGTAAATTGAACATTATCTAAATCTGTCGGTTCTTATACTCTGCGAGCGTCCGTCAGTAGTTATACGGGTGCTACGAATCGTATTAGTCCACCAGATAATCTATCGTCTAATTGGCTAATGTAATATTCGACAAGCCAAGAGTTATAATTAAAATAATGTCTATATAAAATAAAAGTTACTTAACTGGTTTTTGTTTTATCGTAATATAAACCAAAATTTGCGTTTAAATTTATGTCAAGGTACATTATTGAGGATAAGCCAAAAACGCACGCGGATTTATTAAGCTTGTTCCGTCAGTCGCAACAGGGCCTTATTTTAGGGTTCTTAGGGTATCTTATCTTATCTTAGGGTTAATATAGACTTGCAATTTAGGTCATTTTTCTATAGATAGGATACATTTCACCGTATTCTGCCTTGTCCATATTATTTTCATACATGCTTGTCAGCCTTTCTTTGAAAATAAATATTTTTGGTTATTGTAGGTACATTGTTTCAAAAAAAAAATATAAAAATTTTTTGGCTGAAGCTCGGCTTTGTCACGAAAAACCGGTGCCTAGGTTTACCTAGCTACGCGATCATTGTAAGTTCAACGAACACATGCCTTTTTACTTTCACACCTAAACAGAAAGCAAACATCTATGTTCGTCATAAAAAATATGCTTCATGTCGGTGGGGATCGAACGCACAGCCTGTAGGCCGAAGGAAGAGATACCACCAACTGAAATATGAAGTAGCATAATTGGTACCACCGTAAACATAAATAATAACGGACTACTTTAATATAATGATGACTGCACCATTTTATTTCAATTTTAAACTAATTTTATAAAGTTATCCTGTCTTGGTTTTCAAACAAATATTTATAAATTAAATGAAAGTGATAAACAGCCATGAAATGTATTTATCAATGTGAACCTACAATATTGTATATAATTTTGAGAAATAATACAAAAAATGTTTTGTAATTTTAAATAAGCTTCTGAATAATCTCACTCCAGTACAAAAGACATGAACGCGTTTCGTGCATTTTAATGATTGCATGGATTCTGTCTGCTCGCAACAATATAACCATTTAGCAAAATCTATAGTCAATAGCCTGAAGAGCTTTAGTCCGAGTCTAGACTAATAATTAGAGTCTAAATAGTGAGGCACTGAGACAAAACAATGATTTTTACAATATTAGTAAAGGTTATTTGAAAATATACGTGAATGTATGTAATTTTTATAACGACCACGAGACAGTAACATATTACTCGGTCTTAAATATAAATCTCATCTCAAGTTCTCTGATGAGAATAATGATGGATGATACAAGGAACCCTCCCAGTGACCAAAAAACACACTTTACGTTTTTTTTATTTAATTAATGTATAGGTTTTTAAAACAGGAAGTAAGATAATATGACTGATTATAATAATTTAGGTCAAAGTAAAACATTTAAAAAAATAAAAATACTATGTCGATGGACACATCACACAATTTAGCGATAAATTTGAATTTATTTAATTTATAATATTAACATTTACAAATATTATGAATCTGTATTTAAAATATTTGTTATACAATGTTGTTTACTGTTGTCTGATTTAAACATTGTTTAAACTTCAAGGTTATCAATTTGACTGGATTCAATAACCTCTTGTTTACTATTTAAAATTCAGTTTACGGCTATTTTCTATGAACGTCGATAAGAGATGATTACATAAGCTGCCGATTCGTAACAAGTTGGATAATGAATGCAGTCTTATCGTTATTGTGTGAACTAGTAACAAGTATACAGGGTGTTCTACGAAAAGGAAAGAAGATATAGATAATATATTTATATCTATATATATATATTATATAAAAAAAATTGCATAGCGCCTTTAATCCTATCAGATATCCCCTCAGATCTCTTAGTACCAAGTACTTACACGAGATTCTTCGAGGGTATCTATTGGGTAGTCAGAGGTATGTCCAGATATTACATATGGCACATACTCACACTTTGCAGTACTTGGTATTCCATTCGTGAGGTTATGAGCCCATCGCCGCTGCTAGAATACTAACGGATTTCCTCACGATATTTTCCTTCACTGTTTGAGAACACTGGCACTGCGCACATACATTTTTCAAACAGAAAACTCTATTGGTGCACGACTGGATTCGAACCAGCGAAGGCGGGGTCACTCTCACTAGACTACCGGTGCTCCATATCTAGGGAGATAGAAAACACTTTACTGCACACCATAACACAAGGATATTATAAGAACATAAAAATAACGCTATATACAAAGGGCCGTTTAATCGCAAAGAAGATCTGCGAGTTGATGCTTTGTTATTGGTTATGGTTACCACTTAACACCAGTTGGGCCATAGGCTTGTTCCATCAGCAAGTTGTATAAAAATAATATTTTATAATATGTGTATCGTACCGTAGAGGTCACATCGATAAAGCTACGGCGTATATTTTTTATTGTAATTAGTGCTTTTGGTTTACCTATACATCTATATATATATATTTATTATTATTTATTTTTAGTTCTTCGTATTAGCTTTATTGAAAAATGAAACCGCGGGATAGAAGCGGTGAGAGGTGCCCGACGTGACGGCGCAGTGGTGACATGCGCGTGGTATGCGCGCGGTATTGGACAGTACTTGGACATTTTGGAATTTTTCTAAGATAAAAGTAGCCTAAGTTACTCCTTATTACATCAGCTATCTGCTAGTGAAAACCCCGTCGAAACCTGTCCAGCCGTTCCAGAGATTAGCCGGAACAAACAGGCAGAAAGACAGACAAAAATTGTAAAAAATGCTATTTTTGTATAAGTATCGTATATGTATACAAATATACATTCATTATGCATGTATTAAAAAGCGGTTATTTTAATATTACAAACAGACACTTCAATTTTATTTATTTGTATAGATAAACAAGTACCTACCTCTCGCTAGAGTGTGCGTTTGTAATACCTTACCAAAATAGTATCTAATCATGAAAATAAATTTTATTGCAAACATTTATTTTATTTGTCATAAGACTTTCATATTAGTAACGCAAAGATTATGCTATCATGTATAATAATATAAGGAAAGTGAGCATGCTTGCGAGTAGTGATATTTTAGTGCATTCGCGTACCTAATACATTGTCGGAAACATTGTATGACATGAATTGCCAAGTATGTAAAATCAACTGATAGTAAACACCGAAACGCGATAAACTATAGTGGCGTGGCGTGGCTCAGTAAATCGGGGCTTATGATAAAAGGGACGGTCATTGATCTTTCGGCACAGTGCACACTTGGCCGTTTGTATAATGGTACGAAGACACAATATAGCTATTTGAAGGGATTATGATTAGTAAAATATTACACAAACTCAAATTTACAAACTTGTTAAAAGTCATTTTATTCAATATTATATACACACATACACATACCTATTATAACGTAAACTAATACATAGTAAATGAAATAATTGTGTCATATGGTGACCGCTGTCGATTATTTTTGCAAAATGTATTGTACCTGAAATGTAAATCCGATATGCTAAGATTCTAAATAATTTTCATAGTTTTCAAAGGGCACTGGGGATTTGATGAAAATTGCTATACAATGGTTAATATATAGGTAAATATTTACATCTTTATATAGTTTATGCCTATCTAAAATTCTGTCTCAGGTACTATAGCGTCCCGTCAATAGAGACATGACTGAAAAAAATCACCTTTGATGCTGTGATACTGCATCTATTGTATGTGGATGATATCTACAATAGATGCAGAGTCCCGTTTACTTCTGCATCTGGTTTATATGTACATAACTTAATTGTTATATTTTTTTACATTATGAGCCAGTGGTTTTGCCAACGTAAAGTGTTTTGCTTTGTCCAACTGGGTACTTAAAGAACAGAATGCAAAATCACAATTTTAAAACTTCACTATTTTACTAACTTTTTTAAGAAATTAAAATCGAAATAAGAAACTGGGTTTAAGTCATGTGTAAAGTGAGTACTTGGAACATTCTGTGATAGTATTAGTTTAAATGATTGTTAGTATACATGATTTAAATAAACATAAGTTGCTTGACCATTCAATGTAAAATGCAAAAGCGGTTTTTATAATTTTCCTGTTACTGGGTACTTATATTTCGATTTAATAGATGTATATATTCTCTTAGCATTCTCATGCATATGCGAATATGAACAAAGGTGACCCTAACAAAGATGTTTTGCTAGAATTAGATATTTTATGAGTTGAGAAACTGATACCTTATAATTAATACCTATACCTTTGGTTTAACCTCTAGTCTAGGCTATCCGTCGAGACACAATTGATATTTGGACGGATCCTTGAACATTAAATAGGTAGGTTTCTCGATTGTCACAGTTTCTTTTTAGTCACCTGAGTATTTTAAAGAACTTTTTATAAACTTTAGTTCGCTTGTAAAGATCTCGCGATGTCTTTACGGTTGACTCTGAGAGATCAGAAGTTCAAAAAAAATCGTTTAATAATGAGAAATATTGATTTCACAAAACTAATAAAAAATCTATTCAATACAAAGCAAGAGATCTTAGATTGAACCTGTGATATGAAGTCTTATTATAAATACTATTTAAATTCCTATTCGATAGGTAATATAATAAATAAATTTATAAAATAATATATTTGACTTGAGTATTTTTAGAAAGCCGACACCTGACTTACCAGTTTCCGTTAGAGGTATCGCTCACGTGTTACTGGATAAAAAGTAGTCTACATACTATTCCAGTTTCCGAACTATATTGATGCCAAACATCATGCAAATTGGCCCAGTTTTTTCCATGTGATACATACTTGTACCAGGTGTATGTATACAGACTGATGGACGCATTTTAATGCACCATAGGACACGTCCATGGTGGATGGCTCCTCTAGGCTTAGTCGCGAGAAACTGGCGCTTAGATTCACCTTAATATAAGACGTTTCAAGATGAACCCTATGGATATTACTGAATAAATGCTCTTTGACTTTGAATTAATGCGATTGTTACAGGCTCAAGTAACCGTTCAACATCAGGTGGGTAATTTGCTTATACTACAAAAACAATGATTTTTTAAATATCCGTCACATTTTGTCTAGCATTTAATTTTATAAGAACAAATGGAAAATTAATCTTTTATTCAACAGATATTCCGCTCTAGATATGGTTTATTGTGGAAAAGAAATTACACACGACTGCAAAGATTGCGTACGGAATAAAATATGTACAGACGACATTATTTTATTTATTTTCTATTAGTTTTCCTTCTCATATTAATTTACATGCCAAGGTAGAGCGTAGACACGGCCCCATGAAGGTAAGGCCGGACAATGGCATAACGTGCAAAGTAGAATCAATAAATATAAACGTGATTTCATCTCAACAAGAAGGGTCCAATCTTAGCTTATATTGTAATAACAATAGAAATAGACGACGATTTGCTTACTGATTTTTCATGAAATAGTTCGTTATGTCCTAATACATATATTAGGCGTGACTGTGATGTTTTTGCTGTTCGAAATAGGTAAGCATTCAAATAATAAATTTTTCTTACATGACAGGTATTTCCTATCTTTTTTATATTTTTTATATCAAAACTGGTAGACGACCATACGGGCCTCCTGATGGAAAGTAGTCATTCGCCCACGGACATCTGCAATACTAGAGGTGTTTTTTGTTCTGCAAAGCAGCAGACGCTTCTGCTTGCTGCAAAGCATTTTAAGAGATTTACCCGTTTTTTGAAAGTTCCCCATGTCGAAATTCTGAATATATCTTTACACGTACCTACGGTTCTTCAAATTACAATTTTTCTTCATGATTTACTTATATAATTTGCGGCAGTATGCGACAGCGAGAAGTAAATATTATTTTGTGAAGCTTCTTTGAAATGTAACTACTTACTGCTATTTAATTTGCGATGAAGCTAGCTGCTAGAGCGGCTGAGTGCAGCGCATAGAAACATAATGCATTATGTTTTTATTCCACCGGCCACACAAAGGCAATCAATTGTAAAAGTGATATTATAGTGTCGTTTAGAGGTCACACTGCGTAGTTTGTCCAAGGCCCAGAATCGCGAGTCGTTGACCCGTCACCTTGCCTCGCGGCAGTCTTACGCAATCCATAATCTTATCATCTGCATGCGCACCCGCGCGACCTCTCCCCTCACCCCTCGCCGAATTTCGACGCATGCATACCTACGGACGTTTTCACACGACACCGTGGCGGTCGTTTGAAAGTGTCACACTTTAAAGCATTTAAGTTTTTCACTCGCGCGTCACTATGCCTAATACCCATAATCAAAGTGTCTAAGGTAGGATAATAGAGGTTCCAACACAATGGGCTAATGAACTACTAAACACTTTCATTCAATATGCTTTTGCCTTTCTTAAATTATACCTAGTTCGGATATACATAATTATTATTTATATATTTATACAAGGTTCAGCTATACCTACTTAGCTTTACAGTATTCAATGCAATCTGATTGCATGCAGTCTGTTTAAAAGAAATAAAGAAATGGCTTCACGACTTTGATTCCCAGGCTCGGTATTATCCCTCTAATAATTGAGTAGGTAATTATTTAAGTCTTGTAAACAGATTTGGCACCATTTAGCTAACGTAGGTCATTGCCAAAGCTGGAACCAGTACGATATAATTTATAAATTCCGTTGTACAATGGAAACGCACATGTACACGTGACAAATATTCGAACTGAGGTCAAACCGAAAGACGTTTACGCATTCGAATTAGGCAGGCAACTGACATAAGCTTTCGAATTGACGTCGCTGAATACTTAACGACTGAAATATCCTTTAACCTGTAATACAACTATTTAGCTTATGTTCTTGTACGTAAAGCTACTGATGAATATACATAATCAAGATCTCATCTCATCATCAGGTTGTAGAAGTTCACACCCTATACGTTTCCAAGAAGATCTATTTAAGCCTTTTCCATCCACCGACTTGGCGTGATCGGATCAACGAGTAACAAACTCCATCGGGAGATACACTGATTGTGAAGATTTTTACACTATATTTTCTAGTCGCAAACTAAGCATTACTATGGGAACCAGATACCTGGTAGAATACTTATATACACTTTTGTAAATGAATACAGACCCAGACACAAAACAAACCTCTATTTTCGTTCATCACAAAAATGATTTTTTAATGCCCTCGGTGAGAATCAAACTCACGACATACAACACACAAGGCTACTAATAACTGAGCTGTAATACTACAGCTTATAAAAAAACCAGCCAAGTGCGAGTCGGACTCGCACACGAAGGGTTCCCTACCATTGTCTATAGTAAAAACGGCCAAAAAATCACGTTTGTTGTATGAGAGCCCCCTTAAATCATTATTTTATTCGGTTTTTAGTATTTGTTGTTATAGCGGCAACAGAAATACATCATCTGGGAAAATTTAAACTCTCTAACTATCACGGTTCATGTGATATAGCCTAGTGACAGACGGACAGATAGACAACCACACAGAAGAACAGCGGAGTCTTAGTAATAGGGTCCCGTTTACCTTTTGGGTACGGAACCCTAAAAAGACAAGGTATTTTGTAATGTGTCTACTGTAACCAGTTAGTGTATTTCACGGAGAGCCAATCCAAATTTGGAATATGCCTTTAAATTTTGGTGGACGTTATCGTATTAAAAAATAGAATTTATAGCCTTTTATCAGATTGGGAAGCTATTTAGAGGGCTCTGTACTATTGAGTCAGAGTTAGTAAGTGCTTTGCCTACAAATAATACCTACCCTCTTATCGTATTGCTTTGACTTATACGTTTTGAGGTACTCAGCCAAGGGCTGCTTCAGTCAGTGCAGTTTTGTTCCGCGCCTTGATAAGTCCTGAATCCTGTTTTATCGTGTATTTATACTTTTCTAAAAATCAATCAAAAGACCAGTTTTTTTCTTGTTAAGTTTGTTTATTCAGCAATGAAAACAGTCAAATATTTTAGATTTTCCCGATGTTTCTAAAGAAAACAGTGTTTTAATTGTTGATTGTACCCAGCTATTAGTAGAAACAAACATGGCTGCAGTTATAACGCACTCAGATTTTTACGCTTTCATTCAAAGAAAAATGCAATAGTATTGTTGTAAAATCTAATAATGGTGAAAAATAAGAAAATGCAAGTAGTCTACGGATGTGCTACGCGTTTCGTAGCACCGGCCAGCGGAAACCGCTTTTCCGAGAGGTTTCAGAAAGAGGCGCAGGTGGGACGGGCCGGCGCGCGCGCAGCCCCTAGCCTGTATTTATTCGCAAGGCCACACCGCGCCGCGCCAGTGCGCAGACGTCGCTCGCACGCGATATACTTACAATCACATCGTCCACCGCATCGCACTGTTGCGATTTACGTTCGTTCGTACTAATGTTACGTTTCCTTCACAATTAAATACACACATTATAATTTAAAAATATAAACATGTTGACAATGCTATCGAACTCGAGGTTGTTGTGGGGACTATGGCAAGTGTACAATTATTGTGCTACGCGAATATCTCTTCCGTTGGTGGTGATGGCAGGTGTGGTGGTGCTAGCGTCGCGGCTGGTGTCGCTGATGCGGGAGATGAGGAAGCTGCCACCAGGGCCCTGGGGCCCACCTGTCGTCGGCTACTTGCCCTTCCTGGGTGTACGGCACAAGACCTTCCTGGAGTTGGCGCGAAACTACGGCGTGCTGTTCTCGGCGAGACTCGGAAATCAGCTCACGGTTGTGCTCAGTGACTACAAGCTCATCAGAGAAGCTTTCCGCCGCGAAGAGTTCACCGGCCGCCCCAGCACTCCTCTTATGCATACTTTAGATGGTCTCGGTAAGTGAATTAAATAGATTCAGCCATTTTTAGTGGAATACACATCATTAATTTACTTACCTTTTTTTGTAGATATGTTTTTTTATCAAAATAGTTAACTTCCCTTGTTTTTAAATATTACCTTATTTAATGCTTACCCATGTGTATATGTGGGCGGCACACGTACCAGCAACGACCCTCCTGTTGCGCGTGCGCCGCCCTCTTTTCAAGTCCTTGCTAAAACGCCTTCCTCTATTCAGGCATCATCAACAGCGAGGGTCGTCTCTGGAAGAGTCAACGCCGCTTTTTGCACGACAAACTGCGCGAGTTTGGAATGACCTACATGGGAAATGGCAAGAAAGTTATGGAAGGAAGAATTAAGGTTAGTATTAATACTAAAATCATATCAAAATTATCATCTCAATGATTAATCAAATAAATCAAAATTATATTATATTTTTTTTTTGTATAATTGTCTTAGTATAAATGCAATAATAAATAAACTAATATTTCCTCTAGAATGAAGTACACGATCTCATCGCAAACATCCAACGGGCGGAAGGCGCCCCCATAGACGCGAACCCCCTCCTGGCGCTGGGCGTGTCTAATGTTATCTGCGGAATCACTATGTCGGTGCGGTTCAACCACGGAGACGTGCGGTTTGAGCGCCTAAATAACCTTATCGAGGAAGGCATGAAACTATTCGGAGAAGTGCACTATGGAGAATACATTCCTCTTTACAATGTAAGTAGTAAGAAGCTTAAGAACTAGTGCATTTTTTTCACTATAGTATTTTTTGGTGTTGTAACGTGCTTTCAAAAACTTTAATATTATCATTATCTGCAGTACCTACCAGGAAAAGCTCAAGCACAAGAAAAAGTAATGAAAAACCGCGAAGAAATGTTCGCTTTCTACCAAACTCTGATCGACGAGCACCGTGAGACTTTGAATTTGGACAATGCGAGGGACCTCATTGATGTCTATCTTATCGAGATCGAGAAAGCTAAAATCGAAGGTAGAGAAGGCGAACTTTTCGAAGGACGAGACCATGGTAAGCAATACTTAAGACACAATGCTCAGTTTTACAATTTACAAATAACATAATACATACACAGTGTCCACTACTATCATACTAATAAATTCTGCCTTATTTCAGAACTACAAATAAAACAAATCCTCGGAGACCTATTTTCGGCCGGTATGGAAACAATTAAATCCTCTCTCATGTGGATGTTGGTCTTTATGCTAAGAAACCCTGATGTCAAAAAGCGAGTTCAGGAAGAAATTGATGCTGTAATTGGCAGAGATCGTTTGCCCACCATTGAAGATATGCCTAACCTTACGTACACGGAGACAACGATTTTGGAGACTCTGCGTATGTCTAGTATTGTCCCACTGGCCACTACACACTCTCCTACAAAGTAAGTTCCTGTTATAATGAGCTCATTATTTTCTTGTTTAATTTTGATTTAGGAACTTACACCCGTCTTCTTTCGTTAACAGGGATGTCAACCTAAATGGCTACAAGATCCCGGCAGGCTCGCAAGTGGTACCGCTTATCAACTGCGTCCACATGGACCCAAACTTATGGGACGAACCAAACAAGTTTAACCCTAGCAGGTTCATTGATGAAACTGGCAAAATCAGACGCCCGGAGTTCTTTATGCCGTTCGGTGTTGGGAGGAGGATGTGCCTGGGTGATGTGCTGGCGCGGATGGAGATGTTCATGTTTTTCGCGTGCATTATGCATCAGTTTGATGTGCAGATGGTTCCCGGTGATGCACCGCCGTCTTTGGAGGGTACGGTAGGTGCCACAATATCGCCAATGGCGTTCCTTGTCAGGTTTATTCCCCGGACGGGCCCTACTGTACCAGACCACCCGCACCTGCGATACGTCGGCGCGCACTAACACGTCGCGGTAAAGCCGTGCAACACCCACCAGTATTTAAAGATCACTCGTTTTAGAGCGCATCAAGACCGTTTATTTAAGTCATTAATATTTAAGTGTAGACGTCGCATCGCGATGGTCGAGGCTGTGCATAAAGTGTTCAATTTTAATAGTAACAGAAGGTTGAAGAAGAATGTGCCTACTAAAATTTCCCATCGTTGAGATTACGATTGAAGTGCGTTGCAGTATTAGAATGCATGTATGTTTGGATCGTTGTAATGCTCGATAAATCACAGTTCTATTAAATTCTAGTATAGGTTACTCCGTAAGTTTTAGTACCAAAATAAATTTAGATTGTATTCGATTATTTATTAGTAGGTTCCACTTGTGAGAGTGTTGTCTGTTGTGTGTGATCTCATGATTATTGCGTTACACTTAGGTAGGTAGCTCGTAAGTTATTACAAGTGTTCATTTAATTTATCTAGTGTATTTAAGTGCCTCTTGGGATAAAGTTACATTCCATGGTAAAGTAAACCATCAGCTAGTCTAGTGCGATACTATTGTTAAATAGATATTACTTACTTTTATTTTTGACATAGTTTTCTAAAACTAAATTTGTTTTTTGCAACCAAGTTGCTGTGTATTGGAATTCACTTTCAATTACTTAAGTCTGTTATAGCTTGCAGCTAGGTACACGTTTGTCTAACATTATAAGCTTTGTTTATATAGTATCACACTATTTTTTTTTTAATCTAAGCTATTTACAGTTTAGTAAAAATTCGTTTGAAATATTTATGCATTTTATTTTATCAATTCAACCTCTTTGTATAGGTTTTGCAGTGATGCCCGCAAATTTTATTTTATCCTTTTTCATAACATTGACGATGTTTCCATCTACTATACAACAATCTCTGAAAGAAGGAAAAAATCGGTTACAGACAGTCTCAGTCATAAAATAAATTATGGATAGGACATATAAACAAACAGACAATAATAACAACAACAATAAATAATGTCAGTAAAAGTATATTAATTGGAAAAGCTAGATCTCATGAAATTGAATCACAGTAAATCAGCAACTTGCAATCAATGGAGATAATGTAGCTCATATAACCGAAAACCGCTGGGGAATAGATGTTATCGAAAGGCGACCATGAATCGGAAACGAAGAACCCTCCCTGATCTAATGCTATAAACCGACGAATTTGCAAAAGGGAGAGTTCAAAATCGTTCTTCCTGAAAATGTATGAGAGAGGTCAATAGCCAGCAGTAGACTTGTCAGGCTGATGATGATGATGCCAATGGGTCACCAATATCATAAATACATAAACATGAATTGTTAGTAAAATAGATGATCGTTTTGATTTGCGTATGCGTTATCTACATTACATCATTTAAAAAATTCAGCTGTATTTTCATTCATCTTTTATGCAAATGCAAGCATAAGGCAGGTGAACGACCTTTGATAAATTTGCCTATACCTACCGATAGTGATGCCATTCCCCTTAGTGAGCAATTACCCTGACTCATGGGTTATTACGGGGATTTTCCTTGAAACTATGACTTTCCGCATCGATAACGAAAATGGGTTTAAGAGTTAATTTGCTTCCAATTTTACTAACATTTCAAAACATTCGCTTCATAATAACACTGGCGTTAATAAATAAAAATAAATTTAAAAAGGATTTAAAAGTTCATCACTGGACTCTCCCATATTTGAGGGTTTCCCGAGGTTTACGCTTGGGAAGTAGTGACAGCACGTTTTCCTGAGTACGTTCTTAGTCGTCTCTAGCGATTCCATAAGATATGATTGAGGGGTCCTATTCCTTACCGCCGATTGAAACTTGAATTTCACGATTGAAAACTAAAAAGTATCTAAGATATTTATTAGCAGAGTGAATGGCCTCCTGAAAATATAATGAAAAATGTGCTAATCTGGATTGTTAAAAAAACGATTACTTAGTATAATTTTTTAGTTATTGAGATATTCATAGAAATACTGTGGTTTCGACTACTTTTTCTATAGCAGCAATAGAATAGTGAAAAAAAGCTGTTCCATACAAAAGTTCAACCTACTAGAATCAAAATGGAATAAATTAATGATTGCCTTGCCGGTATTATGTGCTCAAGAGATTCTGCTACAAAATAAGAAAAAAAATTTTTGATTGTCAAAAAGAACTAAAAATACTTAAGAAGCGATGCCAACAAGCAAGTCGGACGGGCGAGGTCGCTCGCGCGGCCGGCAGGCGCGGCGGGCGCTCGCGAGTGAAGGCCGGTCAGCGTCCGCGCAGCCTGTTATCGCACCAATCATAACGATCAGTACCCACTTCGCCTCCTGTACGCTGAATGCGGGCTGGTTCCTTATTTACCCGCAAAACTATAATGTAAGAATATGTTTCAGATCTTAACACAGCTCAGTTCGTAGTAGCTCTGTCTTCTGTGCTGTAGGTTGTGGGTTCAATCCTCACCGAGGACAAATATTTGTGAGATGAGCACAGAATCTGATGTTTGTTCTCTGTCTGGATGTTATATTGTACTCTTAGTATGTATTTATACGAAAAGGTGTTCTATCAGTCATCTGGCTCCCATAGTACAAGCTATGCTTAGTTTGGGACTAGATGATGTGTAAAATGCCAATAAGTATTTTTTTAATTGCCGACTGCTAAACAACATAAACTTTGCACGTACTCAATGATAGTGGTACGAAATCTACACCAATTATAAGAATCTTTGTCCTGACTGACTCGTTGATTGACTGACTGACTGACTGCAGATAGAGCGAGGGTAGTTTGTATGAAAATAGGTTCACGTGGATGTTGTCGAATATAAGAACCGGGAATAGGTAGAAGCGAGTTAACCGGTTTTCTAAGTAAGTGCGGTCTAACGATCTACTCACTACCCACTAATGCACGACCATTCTGACTAACATTAGCACGTGCTGCTATATAATGTTTAGAATTATGTTACGTGACGCAATTTTAACAAAGATCTGTTGAATGAATATTCACTACGCAGAGACCTAAATTGGGGGTGTGAACTGTATCTTTAGTACAACAATGAACGTAGTTTTAGGTGAATTACGGTATTTTAGTTTTTTCCTTAAACTTGTTGTATTTCAGTTCTACTTATGCTTAGTAGGGATACTAGAAGATAAAAAACTGAAAAAAAACAATTATCAACAATGAATTGTTGATAATTGTTTTTTTAGTTTTATTCAACAGCTGAAGCTCCAATTGTTGATAATCAAATGGCTGGACATGGGTCTCCCCCATACGTTTCCAGGAAGAATGTTAAAATCATTTTTCCTAGAAACGTATGGGGGAGCCATGCACGCGAGTTCCCACGATCTTTACAATTTTGTCGGTCTAATGTATAAAGACGTCCCACGCTCTGTGTTCTAGTGCGTAATCGCCATTCGAGAACCCTTATTTCTCAGTGGTTTTCGGTTCTACGAACTATATGGTCAGCCCATTGCAGTTTCAACTTGCTATTTCTTAAGGTTATGTCGGTGACCTTGGGTTTTCTACAGATTTTTAAACTTTTTATTCTACCCTTACCAAATCGTTACCTAGTTCTATTACTTAGTACTAGTTGGACAACAATTCCTTATCTTGGTTCCCGAATTTTCACACCAACAAGATTATGAAAGAATCCCTCTGAGGACTGGTTCCAACATCTTGAGTAATTTTATCTGTTTCTCGATCTCTTGATATCGCTTTTAATTTAAATTATTAACCCATAAAAGCTCCATTACTTGTCAACTGTAATGATTATTGGAGCAATCTAAACATAGCCTTTAGCGACAAACAATCTTCTCTGTTAAGGACACCAACTTCCCAATTTGGAAAGTAACTCAGTTCAATCAATCGTAGTTAATACTTGTTGTACTCTACTTGGTATCTGTTACTTTTATGGATATAACATTTATTTTAATACCTTATGAGTTACAATTGCTTCTAACTCTGCAAAAATATAATAGCATTCTAAAAATATACTACTACGGTAATCAAGCATTTATATACATTATTCGCTATTTTTTCGAATGCTCGAAGTTTTTGGCAAAGGTTGGGCAATAAATTGGCGTTAGTAAATGTAGATTACCTATTGTAGTCTCGTCAGCTTCGCTCAACCACCCACTAACTAGCTCATAATAATCATAAAGTACGAATATAAGTACCGCGCAAGATATGTATCCCCGGCCAATGTTATTGGACAGGACAAGGTTAACCAGGAGGTGGACGCCCGCACAACTGCCAGTACCTACCTACTAAAAAATATACTTTAATTAATCGGTTCCGATGGACAATTTACAAGTAAAATCTACTTTCAGTTACCAGAAACAATAAGATTGTACTAGATAGATAGATAGATAGATAACACTTTTTATTTGTCTTACTAAAACACACACTGTACAAAAATAACAAAGGAAAATAAAATAAAAATAAAATAAAATATGAACACAGTGAATAAAAAAAGAAAGAACAAAAAAGAAAGAAAAAGAAAAATTAACTATTATTATACTATAAATATCTGGTTATTCCTGTGTGTGTTGCAGCTAGACAGAAAGGCAATAGCTCAGCGCATAATATTGCTAAGAGCAAAACACTGATTTTCAGCTATTGCCTGCGAGGTAGCAAGTTGAACGAGATGCCATACAACAGAACTATACTTTTTGCATGTTAAAACGTAGTCATAGCTCAGTATGATTGTGTATTTGTAAATAGGTAGTTGTGTGATGGTGTCTTGGTGTATGTGTGATACTGAGAGTTCTCCTGTCAACGCAAAGCTCATAAGAGCCAAGGTTTCAAGGAGAGCTCTAGGGTGTGTTTGTGGAGTGCGTGAATGTAAACTGGGAGTGTGTGAATGTAAAATGTGCTGTATGTAGTGTGTAGTGGTAGCCTGTGGAAATAGTCACTAGCAGTCCCATTGTTGTGGTTGGCAAACGAAGTGCTTAGGGAAACCCTGTTTTTGTTTTTGTAATAAAAAAGCTTTTAATTTAATTTTAAAGTTATACTTCGTTTTGAGATTACGAATTGGTGGTGGAATATTATTCCAACACCTCGTTCCAACACCTCGCATTTCCTTTCCCACGCATGGAAGTCGCCTGAGTCAGACCAGCAACCTTGAATTGGAATGGAATTTCCTTACGTATCATTTTAAAATGTTCGTGCATTCTGGATAGGTACTTGAGGAAATAAAATCGATTAAGATCACAAGTCAGCTAGGATTCCAAGACAGTGTGGTAAATACAGATTTCGTAGAACGAAGAAATCTTCATAGTTATCCTTGAAAAAAATAATAAAACGGAATTTCTAACGAGACACTCAGTTAATGAGGCAGTAGTTACGACTCAATCGAATCAAAACAAATATCTATCGTCTATAAAATAGTGCATAGGGCTAAGTCGGCGACCGAGCATGAGGTCGTCTACTCCAACCACCCCAGGCCACTGTACTTTCTACATATTTTTTTTCTTATTGCCCACAAGTGCTTTGCGCCGCTATATTCGTACGTGTAGAATGCCTGCATCCCATGCATTCGTCCTCCTTTTATTTTTAATTCCCGCAAAAGTGGTGGTCGACCAGTTGCGCCGTGGGTCAACGCATTCGAGGCTTTTACTCCTAGCAGCTGTTGCACAATAGTCTAGAAATTCCTGGAATATTGTAGGTACATCATTGAACAGGTTATTTATATCTTGCACAAGAAAAATGTAAGCGGATGGCTAAAAATAAATTTATAGGACATGCCAATTTGGGTATCTTTATGCACACTTAGGTAAATAGATTACACATGTTTTTTGTATTTTCTTTTCTTCACAATGGCATCTGTCCATCGTTTGATAGACAATTTTTCCAGTATCGAGTAAATAAATTTAAAGTTTTAGCGATGTCTGGATGTCTGGCTTAATATCAGACAGATTTCAATTCAATCAATGTCAATGTATATTGTGCTTATCAAAACGTTAAGTTCAAATATAAATTCAACGAATCTTTGTTATTGACAATATTCTAGAAGTAAACATCATTATCAAGGTGAGCTATTGCGTGTTTTGTATCATTAACCCATTCATTAGCAAACCAACCAACCCATCACAGGAATTTCCGTAAGACGAAAACAAAGTTAGTATGTGCTTAAAATAGGCCTTTGTTGACTGTCTACAAAGTACGGTGTCGAGGTGTAGCATTTAAGAGGGAATTTCGAAATATATGTTTTGTGGTAAGTAAACTACGATCACGCAACACGACGACACACCTTTGCTTTCGCAGTCGCAAGCGGGTAGTCTGCATGTAGATGATAGAGACAAAGGGCAGTAAGGCTGCAAACAGGCACGGCGGCGGCGGCGGTGATCGAATCGATCCAGCGATCCATCGATGTCCTTGCATTCTTCGAAGGAATAGCAGAATGCTACCGGTTCAATGACCCTTGACAATGTGAAGGGATCTACGCGCTCTTGGGCCATGAGGTGTGGCTTTACGTAATGAAACTAATCGTGAGGGTCGAGATCGTTTGGCGGTCACTCGTTAGATTGCATTTTAGATCGACATTGCACAAAACGCTCACTTAACTACACATAGCTTGTATTGTTACAAACATAAAGTATGTTTTTGGAAAAAAATGTAACGTCGAGATTAGCTTTATCAAAAATGAATGTGGTCATTACTAGGATAGACGTGTAAATTGTGTGAAGTGTGTTTCCGAGGGACAATTCTTTGATTCATCAAATCTAATCACATATTGTTTTGTTGGCTATTCGGTACCATGTTATGGAGATATTACATTTTACAAAATCTATTACGTAATTTATTGGTATAACAGTGTAAAAAACTTACACTGTCACTGTTGGATAAAAAATTTACATGATTAATAATAAAAAATAATAACAATATTTTGTATACTTACTATTATTTTTCGCTGTTTGCTGTCATCGTTCGTTTCGTCGCATTACGACACCCACGGAAAATGCTATAGGGGTCAAATTCTTTGCCAGGTCCACATGGACAAATATACAAGTGTTTAGGTATAACGAATGAATAAACTCTAGATCTTCCCCCTACCGTGAGCTCTTACGGCACGACTGCAATGTCAAAAACGACGTCAAAATTGCCGTGCTTTGACAGATAGCATTGTTTTTTTGTACATAGTACATTTTCGGATTACACGGATTTCGGATTTGTACGAAAATGTTCGGACTCAGCTTATGGTACAGATAATTAGGCAAGCAAACTATCGAGCTCATTAATTTTCCGATCATGATTTGCAGCTGTAGAGAATCTATAAAATAATACCCTCTTACGCATATCTATCGGATCGAAGAGAGCATTATTTAAGCCATTAGCAATGATAGGATAATTCAATGCACAGCAAGTCATGTTGAGGCGTCGCCGTGAATAAATATCCATGTATTGAGACCATATCATATTCTCTTTTGTTACTTAGGTATATACCACAGATAAATAATACCTTTCAGTACTGACTGGCCTCAAAGCTCAGTTGGTTGTGTTTAAGTATGTATTTTGCGCCAACACTTATAACAAAGCATTGCCTAGCAGGTCACAACCATTGACGGATGCTTGGGGGGGAGGCAAAGGGGACATGGCTCCCCCAAAGATCTAGGAATTCCATAAGCACTTTCGACTCAGCTTTTTGATTCAATTCAGGTACACTTTTACACAGCACAGCATACTCTTTACTCATAGGTAGGTAGGTACAGCACGACGTAGGACGACGCACGCGACAACACGACAGACAAGTTCATTCATTCGGTTCGAGTGCTATGCGCAGTGCAATGCATGCATGCATATTGCGTCCTAACAATTTCTGTGCAGGATGACTCTGGAAAAATCTAGAAATAAAAGGGTGAATGACTACTCTACTATTGACTCTATTTCAATGGTAATAAAGATTATGTTCAGAACGAGTCTATGGAGTCGTTCTTCTGTTAGAGTTTTGTTAGTGGAATCTGAAAAATTAAATATTCTCATTCTTATTCATTAATTCCCCACTAAATTGGTTTAGTGGGGCAGTTTCCACAACTTTAAAGTTTGGTGTATTCTGACCCACTGGGGCTGGCACTTGCGTTTGTATAGGTAAGTATAGTGGGGCAGAATGTACCAAACTTTAAAGTAGTGAAAACTGCACTACTAAACCGATTTAGTGGGGCAGATTCCACTGCAAATTTTAAGGCTGTCTACTCTGCCCCACTAGTGGGGCACCTTGGTGGGGCAGAGTGGAACAATTCCCCTCGATATGTATGAAAAAATCTATTAAACAATAGATTTTTTCATACATATCGAGGGGAACTGAAACCAGTCAAATACAGTACAGTCAAAGGAAAAAGTCTCTAAAGGAATATTAAAGAACAGAACTCTTTGATTGAAAACATATCATCATCATCATCATCAGTCTGTAGAAGTGCGCTACTGGACATAGGCCTTCCCCGTACGTTTCCAGGAAGAACGATTGAAATCATTTTTATAAAAAAAATCAAATTGTAAACAAAAAAAATATGTAAATCATATAACAAAATTAAATGATTAATGAACTACAAACAATTAACAACAATTACTAGTGCATGGAGTAAATCTACGTCTAGGATAGGTAAATAACGAATAAATTTATAGGATGGACGTTTTTTGAATATAACATTCATAACTTTTACAGGAACTATACATAAACATTCTCGTATTTATTTCCGATCGTATCTGACGATGACTCTACATTTTACGTTTCGTGGTGAGCGATCCCAGTCGACGGATTCAAAAATGTAATCCGGCGACTAGGACCGCGGTCCCAGTACCCAGCGGTCCTAGTTGACGGAAGCCTCTTGGTTTTGAGCAATACGATAATAGACTCTATATCAATAGGCATAAGGTTTATGTTTAGGAAGTCTCTAGAATATTCTATAAAATATGGATAAAATGTATTACGATAGAAATAAAGTTTAAAACTGTATGCAAGCCGTCGCCTTCTGTGATTGGTTTAAATGATTGTCTGTTATTGGCGGATTTATAGGACCGAATTAGTATAAATACGCGAACTTTTTCGGCGCAGCCCAAGCCGAGGTCCGTAACTAAGTGGTGCCCTTGTGCTCGTTGCCAACAAAACCATTTTTTTTCGCAATGGCATAACGCCTCCTGCGTTCGCCAGTAGCCCGGTAACGCTGTCGGAAATCGCCAGGCGATTATACTAGCATTTTAAGTCCATTCAAAAAAAAAGCGCTAAGCAACTTGTAGTTCGATAACGCTGTTGAAAATTGCCGGGCGATTAAACCAGCATTTTAATCCATTCGAAAAAAAGAGCGCTAAGCCAGTGTAGCCTGGTAACGCTGTTGGAAATCGCCAGGCGATTATAACCAGCATTTTAGTCCACTCGAAACAAAAAGAAGCGCTAAGCAAGAAGTAACTCGTTAAGGCTGTCGAAATACAAAATACTTACAAAAAATAAAAAAATTACCATCTAAGTTAAATTCGTCAACTGACTTCTTTGACAAAGTTGAATTTATCTAATAAATATGATACATTAGTGGTTCACAACTTCGATGATATCGATCCCAACATGTACCTACCGGCACGGGTGCCTTTTCGGTATTTGGTTTGTTTTGGATAAAAACTAACAAAGCTTCGCTTAGATCGGGGATAGAATTATGGCACTGTGTGAAATGTCTGTCAATATTGAACACTTATATTATACGGGTATTTATCGCGTATTACTTTTTTTTTAAGGTTCCGTTCCCAAAAGGTAAAACAGGACCCTATCACTAAGACTCCGCTGTCTGTCTGTCTGTCTGTCTGTCTATAGGTCTGTCACCAAGCTGTATCTCAAAAACCGTGATACTTAGAGAGTTGAAATTTTCATAGATGATGTATTTCTGTTGCCGCTATAACGACAAATAATAAAAAAAGAATAAAATAAGAATAAAATAAATATTTAAGGGGCTCTCATACAACAAATGTGTTTTTTTTGTCGTTTTTACTATAGATAATGATACGAAACCCTTCGTGAATACTATTAAATGAATTAAAAAGGTAGTATGCGATAAATACCTGTGTAGTATAAGTGTTCAATATGTGTTCCGATCGCGAAAGTTTATAAAATATCTGTAAATATTTATATTTGTACCTTCGCAAGAAGATGTCTATGCGATGTTAAATGAAGAGCAATATTTGCTGAGCAAACCGAACTTTCCGAATGCTTGTTTGTTTTCATTGAATAGGCTCCGAAACTACTGGACTGATTGGAAAAATTCTTTCACCGTTGGGAAGCTACACTACCTACGGATGACATAGGCAATATTATATTTTCAAAAAAATTTGGGATCTTTACTAAAACCCGTGCGAAGCCGGGACGGGCAACTAGTAATTAATATATACCAGCGCTTCCGGTTGGTACTGATTTGGATCAGTTCAGCTATCTCTAGATCGCTTGCAGTGGTCTACAACCAGCTCAACTGTTTCATTATGTATTTTGTGTGTCATATACCTATTATTATTACCTTGCAGCCTAAAGCGTGACATGACAACTTTTAAAATTGATCATTCCAATAGGGAGAGCGAGGCTGAAAATCGTGACGCTTGGAGAAAAACCGTAGCTGCCGGTGTTACCGCTCACGATAGCACCTGGTTCGCCATCTAGCGCAGAAAAGGGCTCAGCGTCACCAACGCGCCGCAAACCCAGTAACATCCCCAGGGTCCTTCGTTTGTGGAAAATGTGGTTTTGGCTGTGACTTTCGTATAGATCTTCTTAGCCATGAGCAAAAGTGTTAGGTGCTCTATGACCTAACTGACGCCACCTTAATCATCTGTAATAGATGTTGAAGGCCAATGATGATGATGATGATAATGATAATGATGATACCTATTATAAATACTTATATAATATTATATTATGTACCGGGCCTACTCTCTAAAACTTTGGTGGGGTCAAAGCACCCATCAACTACTATATAACTATATGAAAAAATATATATACATATTGGCCAAGTAGGAATTAAAGTTTTGCATAGAACAGTACAGATTTTTTTCGCACTTACTGTTACTCTTTTAATTTTGATTTGTACCTGGATACCTAGACGTTGAATATTAGAATTTAAAATAAACTAAGCAAGGGACTTGCAGACATTGATTAGAACTAAGTAAGATATACCTACGAAGGTTTCGTAAAGTGTACAGAACCGTCAAAAATTAAAAGCAGAAAGGGCTTGGTGCGCTCGGTTCGCCGCCATGTTCGCGCATGTTTACAAACAATGAGATCAATGCTCTGCAAGTAGGTTAGCAGTAAGCGTGCGCCTGAGTCCATGCCGCCTCTCGCCTTGTTGCGCGGGTCGTGGTCTCCGTTTAGCGCTTTTAATCAAAATTTATTTAAACTTTTATGTTTACCGCTTAGTCATAAAAATGCCACATAGTGTATAAAAAACTATTTAATTAAATGTAGGTATTTAACTTGTACTTGTAAATCAGTTATTCGACTTTAAACTTTCTTTCTCAATTTTCACGAATTACTTTTGATAAATAATTAAAATATTCAAGACACAACAATGTACATACAAAAATAAAAATGCGTACTTATTATAGGTATTGTTAGTATAAATAAGCTGTATTATTAATATGGTGTTAATATATAAAAATGAAAGATGTATAACTTTTTTATAAAAAATATCGATGGAACATGCCACCTAATCCTAAGTGGTAACCGTCAAAAGCAAAGCAATTACAAAACAAAGCATTACCTCACAGGTTACATTTGTTAGAAACGTGCCTCAAACCGAAATACAGCGACGATGTTTGACCTAAACATGGTTGTAAGGCTCTACTTCTACTAGGTATATTTCTCTCTTACTTTTATTATTAAAAATAGAAAGAAAAATATCGACTCTAATACTTATACACATAACTTCACTTCTACAAGTAATCAAACAAGAGTCAATTCGCCACAATTTAAATACCTAACGGTTAAGTTTTGGCCTACTCAACGATAAAAGAAACTGGCCAAAAGCACTTCAAAGCTCTGCGTTCAAATAAAAGCAATGAAAGCTAAATTGCATTCTGATTCATAGGTCGGCGTCCCAGTAACATAATTTCCCCTAGTAACACAATACCATGACCACGCTAAGTTTCGGGAAGGCGAAAATCGTGCGGTCGCACCGGAGAAATCGGTACAATGGCCTCTCGCGATGCCGCCGGAAGAAAGTTCCTAGCTATCTGCACAGTGTGTTGCTTGTACCGATCCCGCCGATGGCCCACAAAGACACGCTTGTAGTTTACTGTCGCGGACCCATTTCCGTGGGTGCACGAATCAAAGCTCGGCAATGCACTGCGCCTGCAGGCTGACACACTTTGCTCGCTCCGAAAGTTTCACCGATAGAGAAACTCACTATATCTAATAGCACCAACATCCGTCTATGCAGATTTCCAGAGCAAGCCTTCACTGTGACCTAAATATGGTACTCACAATGCCAATAATACGTGGAGAGAGGCTTCATTTCGCAGCCGCTCAATCATATCTAATTTAACGGAGGCAATTTATGCGTCAATTCAACACGTAAGTATTGAATGGAAGTTTTATTTCACATTAAATATTCACAAATATAATTTTATTTAATACTAAATGCACGTTTAGTGGTTAATATTACTGTTATTAGTATAGTCCCATCTAAGTTAAAGTAGGTCAAAGTTCAAGCCGAATCTATTAATAAATGATTGACACCATCAAAATAATTATAAAGATTCATTTTCATTTCATTTCCAATGATAGGCGATAAGAAATCTTGTAGGTACGTTAGAAAGCGTAGACATTTCACCATAGCCTAGAAAGTGTACATAAGAAGAAAGTGAAGAAGTTGGAAAAAGGTGTAATGCAAGTGCTTAGAGGTACGGAAACGTTGACGCAGTGTCGAGACTGTTTAAAACAATGCAAGCTCGTTCCGTATCCATAGTTTCCAGTGCCATAAGCATCACTTTTTCCCCCAAGATGAAATCGTTGCATTTCATTTGAGCACGTTTCTCGTATAACACACGTTTGCCTAGTTCTTATATCAATGCACTCATTTTTACTTTCTTTTCCGTTCGCTCTTGTTAGTTTATTTCTCCGCTTCCATGCTAGATACGGTATATCACATCTAAGTGTGTATACTTGTATCATCATTAAACAAAGTGAAAATAAAAGCAGCGAGTAGTCGTTCTAATTTTAGATACTTATACTCGATAGAACATTGCTCTACATAATCTGCAGTAATATATAGATAACAAGTTGGATTCCATTGAGAGAAAACATTGCAATTGCAAATTATAAACATATGTTGGCTTGTTAGTATTTTCGAAGCCTTGCCATACCTACCAGTACCCCAGTACCTAACCTTATTTTCATTCTTCAGTGTTGATGTTTGGTAACCTTACTATTTAATTACCTCTGTACTTTTTGTTTCGATATTTATATTTACTTCCATGCGCACACCAACGTTTAACCTTTTTTGCCGTACACAGTGTCGATCAGTGCAAGCTTATTCACATTGGCGAGTTCTGTCATTGCCTATAAAACCTACTGGTCAAAGTGGCTTTAAAACTTAGAGATAGCTCAACTGATCCAAATCAATACCAATCGGAAGCACCAGTTGAATGGTAATGCTGATACAGTGAGCCAGATACCGACCTTCGGTTCACGTGTCGTCTCGACTCTTGGACGACCATAGAGAACTTTGATACCCCAGGAGCCTAGGTACCCCTCGAACTTATTCGCCTCCCAAACAGATGCCTTGGCTTTGTCGAGCCCTTATATTTGCGCCTGGTACGTTCACGGTGATATAAGCCCACCGGTTAGCGTGCCGGAATATTTAACTGGCGGTAGCAGCGGCGCAGGATAATGGTGTAGCTGCGGTAATGAAGCTGTTTGATTCGAAGCCGCAGTAGCAACTATGAGGTGAGCAGCACCTTATACTCCACTGATAGGTAGCAAAACGGAACGTGACAGGATCTTTCAACCAATATTTTGACTCCACTATTATCGGATGATCAAAAATGGCCAGGTAACAAGCAGGACCTGCGGAGCTAGAACACGTTTGTAACAGACAATTACGAATCAACACGAACTAAGGTCCGTCTCATTGTCGTTGCGATGAAATAGTTTTGGAGAAACATCATCGTGGCAATTACTACATCAAGCATATCGATTTTCGTCTAGAATTCGGAAAGTAATGTCAGGAAAAACCACCACAATTTTTCAATCACAAAACTATTGTTATCAATAGAAAACCGCAACGCGGGTAGGGCTACATTTAAAATCCACACTTGACAGCATCTTAAAAAGTTCCTATGGAAATTTAATGAAAACTGAATACTTAATTACCGTAAAAGTCATAAGACTATTAATTTTCAGTAATATGTCTTAAGCTTTAAAATCATCCTCATCTTATGGAACAACGTAGATACATTAACAAGTTTCTAAACATATAATACTATTCATAATAAATGGTTCTGCTTGTACTTCCGATTCATGCGTTCGGTTTATCGAGGAAAATGTGTTTTTTTCTCACCTGAAAGTGAAAATCGTGCATTGTTCACACAAATCTGTGTTGGTCCATGCATGCAGAGGCGTAGCAAGCCACGCATGACTAGTGCATGCCATCGTAGATCACAGACAACGTTTATTTTCCAGTAATGTTCCCGTCTCACTGACGAATATAGGTGGTTAACTGAACGCAGATCAAACATTCTCGAATTTTACCTGATACTTTAATGACAGTTTCTTGTGTCAGTTCCGATAAATAGTTCGGATGGTCACATGCAAGCCTGCAAGAGAAAACAAACATTATGCTGTCCAAGGCGCACGCTAGTTGTTCACTAACAATATACGCATTCAAAACATAAGATCTGAATGATGGAATGTTGTCTCTTGTTGTTTCTTTACGTTTGCAAAATTTTCCGATAGGTAAATTTCAACAAAGATTGCTATTATACCTTCAATGGCTTCAATACTCCGGAAATACACATAGTTATTTGTAATATACCTTATTCTGTCAGGTTGGGTGTGTGATAGTATTTTCAAATAACATCTAACTCTGGGTACGTTAAATTACAATTGTATCTAGTAGGTAGTATCTTTTCATGAGTTATTTTGCGAATGATAGACGTAGTGAAATATCTGAAGATTTAAACTGTGTTGGCAATCAGCACGCCAATGAGTTTGCTGGTTTCCGTTTTCCATTCATATGAATATTTCCTTTTACAATGTCTTCGTAAATCGACCTTGTTTTGTAAGGCGAAGGAATTGTGCTATGAAGATTGCATTGGGTTAGAAACGGGCAGTGATTTCGAATCGTTTTTTTACTGTGTGAGTTAACTTACTCAAATTCAAATGCTACTGGATCCGATGATTTAATTTAAGATGTAGGTGATTGCATTTCCATATGTTATTTTTAACACATTTTGCCACACTATTAAGTAACTAAATAAGATGAAGCAGGCTCTATCGTACTTTAGCGTCAAATCAAACATAGTAAGAATAGAGTAAAATAGTAAACTCTTGGTTTGGATCGAATACCTACGTCACGTGGAAGACCGTGTTCGGGAAAGCCGCGGCTCGCGACGTCGAGAGAAAGAGTGTAAAGTGAGATGGGCATTTCACCGTGCGGGGTCAACGCACTCCGTGTACTGTCGCTGATTGTGGCCCAATTGCGGGATGTGGGTCTAGGCCGGCGTTCGTCGACCCCAGTGGCACACTTAGCGGCGCCCGCGCATGACCGCAGTGCTTTCACGCCCCACACGGGGGTGGGGCGATGCACGGAAAGCTGAGAAAAGTTGTCGGTGCATAGTTACTGCTGGGCGGGCTACCACGCAAGCTACGTGCGCATATATTCCTTAGCTAGAATAGTCATGACTGTTTTAGTACTTATGCCCGATTCCAATATACTACGAGTTACCTAATACGGGTCGCTGCCTATCAAAAAAACTCGCACCTTATCATTGTAGTTTACTTACACTGATCTATTAGGTGCGAGTTTTTTCTATCTCTGTAAAATTCACCTATTAAATTAAGACTTATTAGATAAGCAACTTTTAACCTTTCATCATCATCAAAAGCGTGAAAAAGTCCAGTGCTGGACATAGGCCTTCCCCACGTTTCCAGAAAGAACGTTTTCGAGCCCTTTTCATCCATCGACTTCCCGCGATCCTAATAATGTCGTCAGTCCATCGGATAGAAGGGCGTCCTACACTTCGTATTCCGGTTCGTGTTTACCACTCGAGAACTTTTATTCCCCAGCGGTTGTCGGTTCTACAAGCTGTATATAGATAAGTTAGTTTGAGTAAATAATAACCTGATAGTGTCAAAAGGAATTACCGATGGTCACGTGCTGCTAGGATGCATCACATGCAGGATTCTGTTACAATTGCATAAACTATCAAGTATCAGTTAGCAGCAGTTTTATGTCATTATTATTATCAGTGTGCTCTACAACGTTATCTATAATGAGCAAGGACAATGCTTGTGACCATTGTTAAGGTGATGTGTTAAGAAATATGCACACTGAAAATGATATTATTATCTAAATTAAATAATTAGGAAATATATTTCCTAGTTAATAAATGTGCACACTGAAGATACAATCTAAATAAAACTTGAAATTAGGAAATATGAACACTGAAAATGCTATCTAAATAAAATTTGCTTGAAATTAGGAAATATGCACACTGAAGATGCTATCTAAATAAAACTTGATTGAAATTAGGAAATATGCACATTGAAAATACTATCTAAATAAAACTTGCTTGAAATTAGGAAATATGCACACTGAAGATGCTATCTAAATAAAATTTGATTGAAATAAGGAAATATGCACACTGAAAATGCTATCTAAATAAAACTTGCTTGAAATTGGGAAATATGAACACTGAAGATGTTATTTAACGAAAACATGTTTAAAATTAGAAAATATGCACACTGAAGATGCTATCTAAATAAAACTTGATTAAAATTTTCGATAGGACTACAACAAAGCAATCTCATAAGATGACATAATACACATAATAAAAACAATCACAGTGAGATAAAACATCCACGACAAAAAATTTCTCTTATATTGGCCCATTGTATTCCCATAATGAAAGTTATTTTTATTTAAACTTTAACACATGCTGTACTCATTTAGAAGTTTAATTTTAAGAATTTCTTTCTAAATACACCTCACGCACTAAGACCAATATACGCTGAAAAATTCAAATCTGTGGTTTTGGCTGTGCGTTGTCTATATGCCAGTCAGTCAGGATAAAGACTCTTATTGGAAAGATATAGATATCATCTGGTATAAAATATTCTGACATTCAACAACGGCATTAGTTGCGTTGCGTCATAATCACAATCACAATAACTAGGACCTTAATATATGCACTTGTCACTTGTGTTTAGACCTTGCCTGTCTCAGATGCATTGAAATAGTTACGTTCTATCGCCCGCATGACAGCTCAGAATGTATTATCATCCCTATGATATGCCTTCAGGGTCTCTATTGTTCAACCTTCCGGAATAATAATTATCGTGTTATCTCATTACTATTAGATTAGATAATTGGATGATGATCTATGGATCACGGCTTTTATATTGATGGATTATGAAACTTTACTGCTATTATAAACATATTTACACAAGGTATGTAAGAGTCTAATTTGATTACAGACGCAAAGTCAAAGGCAAAAGGCATTTTTCCCATAGAATCAAAGTGATCACTTAGAATAGTCTTAAAACTAGAAAAATCTAAGTGCCATTACATCAAGACTAAGCCTAGAAGAACAGATAAGAAACTTACGACTTGGTTCCTACCGTTTTTTTGTGTGATCTTTGTTACAGAATAATGTTATAATAAAGAAGCTCCAGTGTGGTGACAATCAAAATCAAAATTAAAAAACGATAAGGCTTATCATCTGTATCCTTAACATCCTGTGTGCTCAGGTTGATAGACGCACAGCAGTGCAACTAACGTGACCTGTGAGCCAATACTTTGTTATAGAAGATGATAATCACTTAGCATCAGGCGGGACATCTGCTTGCTACATCAGTAGTCGTATCAAAAAAATAATTATGATCTTTTATTAGAAAGATATTTTATTATATTGCTGAGCTCAGAGCTTTTTATGCAAGCCGTACATTCCACATACATATCGCGTTTACTTGTACCTACTAGTTCTGTTCTTTTTTTTTCTTATAATCTACGTGTGTGGTTTAGTTAACTATTTTTTTTTTCATGATGCTTTTTCTTTCATTCTTTCTATTCAAAAAACTAGTTTTTGTTTTTTTGCCTGGTATATTTATCTAGTGTACACCAGGGATCTCTACATGGACCTGTTTTGTTTAACGGTAATACTTTCACTTATTGAATGTTGGCTTGAATATTATTATAATAGAGACACCATAAAATAATATTTACCTACTTAGGGTAGGTAAGTACTTTTAAACTACTGACCAGGTCAGTAGCTCATAATAATATAAACTGACTTCTTTAATGATTTGATTCTTGAGAGTATTTGTGAACTGTTGCATATTTATTTTGAAATCTATTTTCAAATAAGCCTGTGCTCAGCACAGATGTTACTATAAATGCAGGTCTCATAGCTCAGTTGTTGCTCTGTAGGATGTGGGTTCGTTCCCCACTGAGTACAAAACATAGATGTTGACTCTCAGTCAATTAGATATTTCCAAAAAAATTAAACTGTCCGATGAGTGGCCTCACAGCTCAGTTAATAGTAGATCTGCCTTCTGCACTGTAGGTCGTGGGTTCGATCGCTACTGAGGACATGTGTTCATCACACAATATTTGTGTGATGAACACCGATGTTTGTTTTCGTTTTGGGTGTAATATATTCTAAGTATGTGTTTACAAATAAAAGCATATAAGTATTTTATCAGTGATTTGATTCCCAGATCTAAATAGTTTTGTATAAAACATTCACATACAGCTTTAGCTTTACGTACATACAAGCTTTGCTTAGTTTTGGGGCTATATAGATGATGGTGACACACCGTATAAGAGAAAATTGTATCTTTATTATTGGGGCATATAAAATTTACTTCAAATCAATTATTTTATCTACACAATGTTACAAATGGTTTTTTATGGATAAACCTGTCTTGTTTGATAGGGATTGATATATTGTATGTATGTCCGTCTATCAACAATACCTCTTTTCTCTGAAATCGCTATAGATCTTCTTGAAATTTATACCAATACTAGTGAAAACGCGCGTGACTTTGTCCGCGTTCTGCTATTTACAGAAGATCAACACTCGCTGCACCTCTCTTGAGAATTTTCTACACTTTTACGCACTAAGACATATTTTCTGAAATTTCAGCCACTACAATCAACGACAATTTCTCCAGTGGTTTGGGCAGTGCCTTGGCTAATGTCAGTCGGTTTGCAAAAATATTCTTATAATTATTATAATATTAATTAATTATACTGACGACCGATGTGGCGCGGCGGGCGAATGTTTGCCTGCGACGCAGAGGTTGCGGGTTCGATTCCCGCCTTGGGATAAATGTTTGTACGATCTGTAAATATTTATTCCGGGTGTTCTGGGTGTTTTCTATGTATAATAAAAAATATCTATGTATGTAATGTATTATATTAAGTATATCAGTCATCTAGTACCCATAACACAAGCTCTGCTTAGCTTGGGGCTAGATGATGCTGTGTGGATTGTCCAGCATTATTTATTATTTATTTATTTATTTATTATTTAAATTGAAGAATATTTTTTGACCTCCAAAATAGAATAGTGAATTATGTTGACAAAAGTGCCTGGAAACCGAAAATATTCCCGAGATGAGTGAACTTTCTACATACCTAGAGGTAATTTAGTGTATTACCTATTAGCTTGAGAGTAACTCAGGGCGTTAGTTCTACTCACACTACAGATGTTTTTATTAAGCGTTAACAAATTACTTAACTATGATATAGTAAATCAACAAACCATTTGTGGTGTGATTGCAGAAGTTAACCACAACCTCAATTCAAAATACGATTAAAACGCACCTACCTATATACTACAAAAAACAAAATCACCAAAGCGTGAGATGACAATTTGACACTTTGTGATCCCAATTTATTAAGCACTTGCTGTTTTGAAGGTCTTGTTTTTGTCGGTGCCATGACAATGACAAAGTACCTACTCAAGAATAACAATATAAATGGCATTGATCCTTATGGGAGTGCAGTTCAATTAAGCGCTGTGGGCCAGCAAATGCGTCTAATGAATAACTATAGCTGATACGATACGGCAAGCGTTTGTTACTTGTTAGCTCGTTGGAGAGAACAAGGTCAGGAAGAAACTAGAGCAAGGTCACAATGAAGTCTTCGAGTGATAGCGTGACCTCTGCATATTATCGGCAGTATAATACAAGCTTGCGATGCTATGCATGCATGTTGACGCATTCCTTATACACATTTGTTGGATGTGGTTATAAAAATGATATATTTTATGATACTCGTATACGTGAATGAATGTGATAGTGTATTGAATTATTACACTATACTGGGTGTAATTATTAATCGAACGAGCGAAATATGTTTCAAGTGAATCCGTTTTAATGAATTGAATTTGAAAACCTCTTAAATAATAAAGAATCAGCTAGTTAGACGAATTAGTATTTGGGCTGTGTCATTAGATTAGTAACTAATCGATTAAATTAGCAACTACAGAAACGATAGCAAAAACAGAACGTGCCTTTTTTTGCACCAGATGAGGATTACAATGGATAAAAATGTATCCTTAACTGCATAATAGTTTGTAGGTTGTTGGTAAAGTATAAATAGAATTTGTTAAATTTTTAGGGTACTTTTGTCTTGGTGCGCTAGAGTATACTAAGCAAGAGATTCCTGAAATGTAACCCCTAAAGAGATGCAGCAGGGGTTGAAATTTCCATAAGAATAGTATCACGTGAGAGCAGTCACGCGTGATTCCACTAATCTATACCAATTATAAGAATCTTTGTCTTGACTGACTGACTGTTATATAGGCAACGCACAACCTAAACCAAAGCAAACCCCCTTAATATGAGAGAAGCCTATGTCCAGCTGTGAACCCATTCAGGGTGATGATTAAAATATATCTTGACGATGTCAAGCATCTAACTGAGCTATCAAATAGTTAGTAAAATGATAAACTGTAGACATGACCTACGATCAACTGTAGCATGCACATGACGTCAGCTTAGTGCAGTTTTCCTGTTACATGAGCCCGGATCACTAATGCAGATTCCTCTTAGCAAAGCTCACACAAGTGCGTCAGTCAAGGAAAAAAAACAAAAGCATTCGCTTTTAATGGTGGCCGTTTTTCATTCATCCCTCAACCGCATTGACACAAAAAGCGGATTCAGCGCCTTCACCTACGGACGTTAGGTGCCGGGTTCAGATAAATACTAGACTATCTACTTAAAAACTACGGGTTATGCTAGCTGAACAATGAACATCTAGATACAATGTTTGGCTACTGAAATTCAATTTGCAATTTCAAATTACTCACGCAACGCTCTCTGCCGTGACGTTTACGGCCGTTTAAGGTCCAAAGTGTAAGAAAAATAGACGTTTTTAAAGTATTTTTCCTTATTACTGTTTGAAACAAATTTACTGTCACGGTTGGCAGGCGAATTGGTGACCGTTGCTTGTGATCGATGTTTGTCGGATAAGCCCTCATATTTTATCTAAATACCAAATTTTACAGCGTCAGTTTACACTGACTAATGAGGTAGGAGGTCTAGTAGCATATACAATTCTAACGAAGACATAATTTTTGAGCTAAATAGCGTTGTGAAAAATGTCTAGAAAATAAAAGAAAATGTTCACATTCTTATACGATTCTTAAGTAATACATTCAGTTTCAAAAAATGCCAGGATTGTATTGTATTGGCTGTGGTAGTCTTTTAGCAGTACTAGAGCTCTTTGTGAGAGGGCTCGTCCGGGGGAGTACTACTACTGTACTTGTTTCTACCGCCAAGTAGTGATGCTCGCATTCCTGTGTTCCGGTTTGAAGGGTGTGGGTGCCGGTGAAATTACAGGCACATGAGGCTTAACACCTGTATGCCTCAGGTTGGTGGACGCAGGGTAGTGCATCGCAGGGCGCGTTACTAACGTGCGTGACCTACAAGGCAATGCTTTGTTATAGGTGATGGTTACCATTAACATCAGGTGGGCCATATGCTTGTTCCACCAGCAGTAGCATAAAAAAATATTGTTTTATTTTTTTATGCTAAAAAAGTCCCGGAACAGAATAGGACCATCATAAAACCGATCTAGGAACGCACCAGGAGGTGGACAGCCTGCATTTCCTGACCTGAGCACTTAACACCGACTGGTTTCTATGGTAAAAAGGCTACCTGTTTTTTCAGTGACGTTGACTCTTTAGCTTTGGCGCTACGTCTAAGGCTGAGTCACAGCTATTTTTAGCAACATCCCTGGTAAGTGCACTGACTCTTTTCTGACGCATTGTGATACTACAGAAAACTGGTAATATGAGTTTGGGAACACGACGTGTACTACAATCTTATATTGCAAAATAACTGATTTTATGTACTCTATAAACTTCGATCAAATTGATCGAAGACTCTACATAATGTAGAGCAAATGTGTGGTCTTTAGGGCATCAACTCTGCTAACTCCAATTTGAAAAATAATTTGTACAGAGCAAAGTATATTGCTTGTAATATATGTAAGTATATATATTGTAAGTTGGGTATAAATTTGCAGTACCTTGATCCTTTTAAGCACTTGCATCAGTTTTGGTATTGTAGAAGTAAGAATATCAATGTGTAGTCATATAAACGCACGTTAAGTGTAACATTTAGGTATTTTTAGTGGTTATGGTACCTATGGATGCTTTTGCAGTCCCTAGCACCCATAGGTCCCTTAACCTTTACGTTTACCCTACAAAACAAGTCATAAATTAACCTAACCATCAAACTTCCGCAAAAGGTAGGTATCGAAAAACTACTCGTCAGCAAACTTAAATACACTTTATTGTCATCATGAAAACTAACCCAGTATTTTTCGCTTATTGAAATTATTTAGTGGTTGATGACGTCGGGCAGAACCACGGGTGCAGGGATCACCACCTCGGGGTTAACGGGTGCTGGCAAGACCACGGGTGCAGGAATCGCCACCTCGGGGTTAACGGGTGCTGGCAAGACCACGGGTGCAGGAATCGCCACCTCGGGGTTAACGGGTGCTGGCAAGACCACGGGTGCAGGAATCGCCACCTCGGGGAGAGCAGGTGCTGGCAAGACCACGGGTGCAGGAATCGCCACTTCGGGGAGAGCGGGTGCTGGCAAGACTACGGGTGCAGGAATCGCCACCTCGGGAAGAGCGGGTGCTGGCAAAACTACTGGAGCGGGAATCACCACCTCGGGGACAATCGGTGCTGGAAGAACGACTGGCTCGGGCAGTACAACCGTTTCGTAATCAGGACTATCGACGATGTTGACGGGTCCAGGGGTCTCGACGACGGGAGAAGGGACCACGGGACTATCGACGGCAACGGGAGCAATGTTGGAAGGAGCGTCGACGTTAACAATCAGCTGGACGAGAGGAGCGATGGGGTTGGCGGTGGCGACTGCCACTACGGCCAGAAGAGCGACGAATACCTTCATGATTTCAGCTGAAAAGAAAAAATATTTTACAGATGAAACTAAAATAACTCCTTATATTTCTATTCTCTTTTATTAGAATTTAGGAAGTGTTTACACTCGTTTTACCTTGCTTTTTCAGAAGACACTTTGAAAGTATATAGCTAGTACATTTTTACTTCGTTTTTATACATTTCAATGTTTATTGAACCTAATCATTCACTATCGGATATCGTACGCTCAATAATACCATTAATCCAACTATACATTTTATTTTAGTAGCTAATCGAATATACCTACCTAGACAATGAAATTATGCTGGACATGGTATCTTATCGTAACAGATAAAAATATTATACTGATAGTTATTTAAAATATGCGTCACAAATTCAGTTAACACCGTATTTTATTTTATAATCTTAGGAAAACTTACAGTATGTAGAACTATGCATTTATTATATTTTTTTAAATTTTGAACAGTTAGTAAATTGCGTGTATAGAAGATCTTTTGTATAGAACACTTTTTGTTACACGTGATGTATATACACATTTTGTATGACACTATTTTTTAAGACAATAATCAATACATGAACACTTAGGGTGTTTAATCATTTTCATTACTTATTCTTCCTTTCCAGATTTGCATTAAATTATACAATCCATTTTGAATATAATGAAAGTCTAAACTGTTTACCATCATTCTAAGCGAAATCAGCGCTGGAAGTTTTACTCAAAGCGACACTAATAAAAAACGAAAGAGGAAGATTTTGTAGTAACCAGTTGGTTAAAAGTATTTTTTTTTGTACATATTTATTTACAATTTGATTTAACCTAGTAAAACAGACTACATAAAATAAAGATATGAAAAATCAAAATACTAGAAAAATTATCAACATATTTACATAAATATTAAAATATGTATATAGCCTACGATGTACACTGGCACTGTACAGGCAGCTAGTTAAGAGAGATCTTTAGTGTCTATAGGACATCTTTGTTTTTATATATATAGAGGAGAGGTAGGGGGGCTCAGTTGCTTGAGCCCGAAGTCGAACCATGAGATTTTTTTTTGTTAGACCTCAGTCACGCCTGCCTGTACTGTAACGAGTGGTTTTGGTTTTCAAAAGCAAAACCGGGTAAGACAGTAAAAAAATTTAGCTTACTAGCGGCCGCTCGCAGCTTCGCCGGCGTGGCAGTTTTTACCCGTTTCCGTTATTTTTTCAGGATAAAAAGTAGCCTTTATGTTAATCCAGGTTCCAATCTATATTTATTCCAAATCGGTCCACTGGTTAGAGCGTGAAAGAGTAACAAACATCCATCCATACATACAAACTTTCACGTTAATAATATTAGTGGATATGTCACTAAAGTTATATTGTTTCTTATCATAAACATACTTACCTTTAGTATCTTGGCTTTGCCGATTTGAGAAAAGTAATAAATAGTGCGATTACCTATCATAATATATTTAGCGTAGAAGGTTAGGTTGTTCTCACAATAACTAAAAGCAGTATGAAAGTTGATTAACATTTTATTTAGGAGAAGGTTTACCTTTTAGTAATAGAACTACCAGCCCCGCTAAGATATGCAACGTGACAAAATTTTGTCAACTCGTTATATCGTGCAAAATAGAGATATCTCTATATATCTTCCTGTGCTAATATGGCAGTGCTAAAAATCTATTTTGTTCTGTCAAATAAAGACTTAATGCCAATGTTTAGCTTATCTGTGGGTCTTTTATCTAGCATGTCTAAAATGTCCATAAATAAAAAAATTATCTCGTGTCAAGCGCGACATTTTTCATGTTGCACAGCTTAGCCCGGCTGAAGTGCACTAGAGCAAGCCATGACAGGGCTTGGTTTAAACTTTTATTTTAAATAATTAGTGCGCCACCGAGCGCTGACCTATAAGTGAAGACCCGATAAATTATTTTCATACAAAACTTCAACCTTCGTTCTGCCCGTTTAGGGGTTGAATTTCAAAAAGTAGTACACCTCTACGCACCAAAACGAATATAAGTACCTTGAAATTTCAAGTCTCTAAGAGTACCTAGCATAAGCTATGCGTTGTCCATATGACAGAAGACAGTACCTACAGAAAATCTTATAATTGGTATAGATTAAGTACGATAACCTCAGGTGGACAGATGGCTTTTCCATCCTTTTTTCATATCGAAAAGATACCCATCAACAATAATAAATATCTTTCATATAAGGCAAGCCCAAGGTATCTTGTTCATTACTCCGATAAATGCTTACAAGTTCACATTTTTCACACCAGCGATTCGAAACAACTATTTACTTATCAGGAAAGTCTGCAAGCAACGGCGCGTCATTCCATCCGGTGACTAATATTTATTACCTGTAAGTATATGAAAAGAGAGAAAAGGAAAAAGAAATAGCTTCACGACTTTAATACCCAGGCACGGTAGATTTTTTATTACCAAGTACCCACTTGAGATTCGGAGTAGTCAGAGGCACGTCCAAATATTACATTTGGTACATACCCAAATTTTTTAGCTATTTGTATTCCATACGTGACAGGTTGCAAGCCCATCGCCGCTGCTACAGTACTAAATGCTTGTAGAACACCTTGCCGGTCTCTATAAGACAATCATCATCACCCGCTGTGTTTAAAACAAAGGTTAAAAACTTTTACCTGTCTGATTTTACTGGAGCGTCAAACTAATCGGTGTTACATATCTATAGTACAAATACACATAATATGTATCTAAATATTGTATTCTAGTTATTGTTTATGTGTGTAGGTAGTATTTATTTATTTTGAGTTATTTTAAGATTTTGTTTTCATTTTTATTTTTAAGTGCACCTCAACCAATCTTCTATAAATAATTATCTTTCCATCCAAAGGTTGCCTGGAAGAGATCGCTTACTAGCGATAAGATCGCCCATTGTACATATATTTATTTGTTTTGTAAATTTTTCTTTTTATTAGTTTCTAAGGTGTGCAATAAAGTATTTTCATTCATTCATTCACTAAATGGTTACTTGACGATGTTTTTGAGAGCACTGATATTGCGCGCTTACATCATTTTCACACAGCCGCATTCGAACCCACGACCTTAGGATAAGACGTTTGTATGAAAATAACTTCACGCAGACGAAGTCGAGCGCGTTTCTATTAGTATCTCATACCTATAGGTACTTTACACTTTTTTAGTACAACTCTATAAATTATAGCAGGTACAGGTTCCATCATGTACCATCTTTTAAATAACTGCAGAAAACATTCTTAAAAATGGTAAATAAAATAGTATAATTTTTTGTGAAAATTACATTTATTTTCTGTTTATTTAACAAGTTACTGTTTGTAAGTTATCCAAATTCTTCAGAATAGGTCCGAATAATTTTACGATTTCACCGCAGAGAGCAGAGAGCATTGACATGTCTATACTCTATTCTATACTAATAAAGAAGTAAAGTTTGTGAGGTTGTAAGGGGTAATATCTGGATTTACTGAGCCGATTTTTAAAATTATTTCACCAATAGAAAGCCACGTTATTTACGAGTGTCATAGGCCATTATTAATCTGAAAAATCAAAATGTTTACCACCCAGCGAAGTAGGCACGGGTCAGCTAGTAGAATATAAATAAGTAGGTATTATAATGTACCGTGGCATTGGAAAAATACTGGTTTTCCAGTTTGTGTACCAATCTACCATTGCAATGTTGTCTAATCATAATTAATATTTATAGAAAACTATTTCTGTATTGTTAATTTTTTTTTTAATTAAACCAGTTCTAAAAACAAAAACAACCAGAAAATGTTATCGAAAGATGCAGAAATTTAAGTAAAGTGGGTACTTCAAGATGATTTAGTAGTAGTAGAGCTCTTAATAGTAGAGGGATTCGTCCGGGCAAGTACCTACTACTACCATGCCTATTTCTGCCGCCAAACAGCTCACTGTGTTCCGGTTGGAAGGGTGTGAGTGCCAGTGAAATTATAGACATGCGAATTAACAACTGTATACCTCAGGTTGATGGACGCAAAGCAGTGCAACGTTGGGCACGTTCCTAACGAACGTGACCAGCGAGGCAATGCTTTGTTATAGGTGATGGTAACTACTTAACATCAGGTGGACCATCAGCTTGTTCCATAAACAAGGCGTATAAAAAAAATTGTATAAGTAGCATGTTTAATAATTAGTGTAAATAATTGATTTCCACCGTTCTGATTCATTAATTAAATAAACGACATGAAATTATTAAAAAGTTCCATTCACGGTTGTGTATCAAATTTAATGCAAATCTTTAAATGCATTTTTTGTTACTCTTTAGAGCGACATGGATTTTAGGAACAAATATATGGCAAATATCTCTTGTACTCCGACTCAACTTCCTCCTACAGACAGGTTTCGATGAGCCACCCTGTATATGCACTTAACAAAATCACCTACGATAACTTCTCGACATCAATTCAATAGCAAGTCAATTGGATAAATGCCGTTTCATATTATTAAGATTTTATTGCAAAAGCTGCAGTTCTGTGCCCTATTTCACCGTACGCGCCTGCCCCGTCCCTGACACCGGTCGTACCGCACTATCGCGTCACGCGTGGAAACTGTGTCACGTCTCAGTAAAAGTACTTTCTTCTGGCCGCTTTCGGAAACTTGTCTAGAACAAATTTCCTCGGTATGGTAGGTAACCTTGTATGAAGTGACATAACGACGCCCCAACCGAATAAAGTGGTATTATGAAAATCGTAATTTTACAGGAGAGCCAAAAAACAGAAAAATTTGTTTCATCGCTCGTACAAACAAGCAATTTTGACAAATGTGGTATCGTTAGACGCGAAAAAAAAATATCTTCCAAATAAAATAACTAGCTATCGTGTCAAGCTCTCAGGTTCCAGATTAAGAAACAAAAACTATATTACAAGTTTATTCGCTCAGGACCGTGTTTAGTTTTTTTTTGCGTATCTGTTTACGTCTTTATTCGTCTCAAAACGACAACAGAGATTTTGTGTAACAAATACATACCTACCTTTTTAATGGTTTTTTTACGTGTAAAGGCTCTACGTACTAAATCATTACGCCATTATTCACCTACAGATTATATAGTATACTTTCAGTAAATTTGTACTACCTACCTTTTTAAAAATCAAAACGACCACCATTTCAAACGCAAAGAACTCGTGTAACTTTTTGTTTATTTATTATAAATCAATAAAACAAAGTGTTTCGAAGTTTAAACTTTTATCAACTTAATCATTAATCAACAATTTACTAATCTTTAATAAAAAACACGACATTTCTATCATAATTTAGCACGAAAAAAATATTTTTACATTAAATTTTCTAAATTTAGTATTATTTATGTTATTCATGATTTTTACATGTTAGAGCAACAAAAATGCTTTCATAGAATCAATGTTTCTTTGAATAATGTTCAACAACCTGATTACTTACCATAAACTACGTATCTGTATGCCATTAACAAAAAATACCATGGTAAACAACCTTCTACCCTCTGGGTATCTGTCAAGCCGTATAAGTAGGCAATTCTAAATCAAATAGGAACTATTCTTTACATAAAAAAAGATCAAAATTGATGATTCTCTTCAGTTACTTTTGCGTTAGTTATGATGCAGTACATTTGATCTGGTGTATAAAATCACATGATGTTTCTTAGCTCTTTCAATGCAAGAGTGCATCGTGTCACCTTCCAACCAAAAAGCCTGTGCATTATATTAATTGCAAACTTTCTGCTTGCAAACTGGTACATGGCAAAGACTATCCTATTACGATTTTGCCCAGTGCAAGAGCCAGCATATAATTAAATTGTGTATTTTCTTTGTTCTGCTTCCTGTTTTATGTAATGGTTAAGACAACTTGCTACATCGATGGCTCCCGTTTAGCAATCTAGTGATGCCAAACGAAACAATACTCTTGTTTAGCAAGAATATTGTAGAAACAACTCACTTCGGACTGTGGAATGTGCAGAACTTTTTCTAAATCGAAGCATGCAACGGTTTGTGTGGATTTATCAAAAGTTGCATGCAAAAGCTAAATCTTTCATCTTACGTACAGCATCTTTAGTTTCACTGTGTTTTTTTTAATTTTCTTGTAGTTGAGCCATACTGAAAGAGTATCTGCATTATAATAAATCATACACTGTTCAGGCACATCCTTTTTGGGGCAAAAGAACGAAAAATTAAACCTTCTGTTAAAATTAAGCTTATATTGACTTTTGCTGGTCATTTTAATGACTTCGTAATCAGGTTGTGAAGTAAACCACTCTTTATACAATCTGTACATCTTAGATAGATTTAGAATTTCGTTTAGATAAAGTCTTGTACTGGCCACTCTTGTATAATGGGACTCCACTACGGGGAATGATCTGATATGATCAATTATACTTTGTCGTATGTCTTCGCTCATTCTTTTGAGTCAGTATGTCTTAATATGAAACTCCATTGCTTCGCGTGCTCTCCTAAACTCCAGTACAGTTTAAAGATCTTTTGTCTTGTATCTTCGTAACTTTTTCCCTAACATTGACGCTTACCGCTTACATACCTCCCCGTATTTGTGTTTTCTCCCGAGCTTTTTTAGATCTGGCGCTCATGCAAGGTTGTCCTGCGTTCTTTTTTTCATTTCTACATTAGTAATAACATCTAACTAAGTGGGCACAAAGTTATTGATACCTATTTCAAGCGCTAACTCAGACGCTGGAGTTTCTTCAGGAAATAGCTGGTGTTCAAGTTAATTGAATTCAGGAATCATTGGAATCTCCGATCATATTAAATATTCGCCTGCAACGTTTATTTCGCAAGTAATTTTTATTAGGAGACGCCATAACTATCGCCACACGTACACACCACCTTGTTTCTTATCTAGTAATAATTATAAATATAAACACGTCCGCACATTGTTTACGTTCATCAAGACTGATCGCAAGCCGCGCACTTGACGCCCGCCGTGCTATCGGGTACTCATTTGGTTGTCTCTTTCCGACAAAGGGTAAGGGGAGAGATGAGTAACAGCAATAAGCGTTCAAATTACGCATTAAAAGCATTTTTAATAATAATTTATAAATCAAAATACTTTACATTCTGGAAATACGAAGCCTAATGTTTACGATTACTTGTTTTATCTAGATTAATATTACAATAATTAAAAGTTAATCATTCACATTCATTTTTAAACCATATTGCGATAAAAACTTACGGTTAACTAATTCGTATTAGTTGTCACACTCTAGTGAAGGTTTTGTTATTGCGAGAATAAAAGACTACTAACACAACACCATCAAAGCATTGATCGTATTCAGACGAATAATAGCGTAACATTTTCTTACTTGTTTGTTCTGGTAACTGGCAGATATCTGGTTGAACGTAAGATGTTGCAGTGGTGTTATTCGCCTTTTTTTCGTATGACAAATTTCGATAGAACAAAGACGTCTCTAGTTATAACTCTGCAAGTTTTGGCTATAAATTTGTGAAAAAAATATATGTCATGCATCTGGGTGCGTAGAAGCGTATTATGCAATAAAAAGTTTTTGGCGTACTACGACATTACCGCTTTATTCGTTTTGGGCGTCGATAAGGTGTTCGCTGCGCGAGCACTATAATTAGAACTCTCGGTAGTTTATAGCTGTTCTGAGAACCGGCAATCGATACGCGACAGGCTCGTCTCGTCTTACGATCGTGAGAAATAAAGCTCACTTGTTATACCTACTGACTAAGCGATATAAGTTGCCCACTCTGATGTGTTCGACGAAAACGTAAGCGGAGTTATTGTTACAAATTACAATGTAGCGTTGTCCTAAGTATACCTATAGGCAAATGGAACAAAAACGTGATTGTAGAGACCACAGTGACAGAAATTAACATAAATATTGCATATTTATTTGCATGAAGCAGCTTTGTTTCGACGATTGGATAAAAAGCTTTTTATATTTTTTTTTCATTTAAATTTTAATAAATTTGTGGAATATGGGCAGGCCATATAGTTCATATAACTAACATAATAGAATAAAGATTCTCGAATTGCGACCACGAAACGCCAAAGAACGTGTCTGGTGCCGTCATAAGAGTTTCAAGACCCGTATCTAAGGCAAAGAAAAAAAAAACACACTTTTTAAACTTTTTTAAAGTAAAGACAAGTTTTTGTTTACCGTCAGTGGGTTAGATTGCCAAGCCCAAAATGGGTTTATACTGTTTCTAAGCATTCATTGCACTTAAGATTTGTGCCGAACATTACCGCAACCGTTGACTCGGTATATCAGGCGGAAATCAAAACATGTCACGACTACGAGCCACGTCCTGTTCAAATGAACCTAGATTCGTGTGCCAACTTCACCCTGTCACTTGGATAAAAGAAGTAAATTTGAAGAAATTTAAACTAAACTTCGTAACGATCCAAATTTTACTTCCAATCTCTTATTACTTGCCTAGTATTTTTTTTATATGACTTACTGTTGGAACAACCTGGATAGGTGTATACTGGTGGAATAGAATAACCAAATCATAACTTATTCAGAAGTATTCAGGCCACGCACATTTGGAATCTAGCCTGCGTCCATTAATTTGAGGCATAAAAGTGTCAAACTTCATGAACCTGTAATTTCACTAGCACCTTTTTGGTAGCCTTCACAAAGATGCCTATTTCTTCTCAAGATGGGCCCGTGTAGTCACAACAATGCACATACCCTTATTTTGCAGTTGTTGGTACTTTATATCTGTAGCGATTTGCAAGCCGTTCGCAGCTGTTTAGATACTAACTTTCTAGATCGATAATAAAACGATTTGGCTATACTTTAGGAGCTGCGCGACTATAACAGAGCTCTATAGTGCAAAGAACAATGAGCACTTTTGGGAAGGAGCAAAACTCAAAGTGAATTCCAAATGAGATGATTGTGTAGGTATGCATCGCATTTGTCTAGACAGGGTGGTCCCTGAAGTATCCTGAACTAGACGTCTGGCCATTCTTTAGGTATCAAGATGATCTAAGGTATCAAGTAAGTATTATCCATTATTTTATTTACCAAAATGTTATTTTATCAGAGAACTGTTGTTTCTACTTATCTATTATTATCGCGGCGGTGTTTTCCTATTATTTTGAAATAAAGCAATCTACATCAATCATGATCGTAATGGATGATCTAAGTTAGATTGGCACCACACTAGAGCTTCATATTTTATAACTTTGTAAAAAGAAACACCCAAAAATGACGGAAAGAGTCAAGTCTTAAGTTTTTCTAAGTTTGGTCACGAAGAGTTGATCACTTTGATTCCACGGAATAAATGCCTTTTGACTTTGAACTTAGGTTATTAAATAAGTACACTGTAGTTCTTCTGTTAGCCCTGTCACTTACGACTATTGTATTGCGATAATACCAGTATATCTGTATCAACTGCAGGTTTGGTTTTTAGGTAAGTATGAGGTTTGTATTGAATTATCAGGTTCAACTATAAAAAAATTAAATACTAACATACATTTGACACAGCGCCATCTAGCCTCAAGCTAAGCAAAGTTTATAGTATGGGAATTATGTTCTATAATATGAGTAGGTAGGTACTAGGAAAAAGTTTTATTGTAATTTGCGTCGCCACTGGCTAAACTGCAAATTAGGAATGCATATGAGGTACATCATCCAAGCAAATAGAACTTCATTGAATCAAATCGTCATAAGAATTGTTACGACATGTTTTATGCACTAGTTTTCGAGGGTAAGACGAATCGAATAAACGTGCTGCTTTCATGTTTACGTCTATCTAACTTTACAATTCTTTAATTTTATGAGAAATGAGTAAGTCATAGATTAGAACTTATTTCGGGATGAACTACTAGAAGTTACATAAGAGTGTAGTACCTACACTCGTTTATTTTATCAGCTCATAAACCCAGTATTCTAACCAAGATTCATATTTGCTTCTACCAAAACTTTATTTCAAAACTTTTTTACTCCCGCCCTACAGATCGGTATCTTACAATAGATTTGTAAGTATAGATTTATGTGTTCAAAGGAACCAGTCCGTTATTCGAGACATCGTAAAAATGTTCCTTCGGAATTTTGGCTGTTTTTATGTGTCTGGACTCGGACAAAGAGACGCTACTTCCAAAAGGCATAAAGAACTTTCCCGTATTGTTTCCGCACACGTGCGGAATCAGGTCAATCTACTCGACGGCCCTTTTCGTAGAAAGCCTTTACTACCAACCACTCTAATAATATGTCTACGCTAGCAGTGTAGACTTGTTTTTTGAGTGAACGAGCACGGTGCGGCGGCGGCACCCTGTTCGTTTTTCACACAAATGTTTGCATTATCCGCACAGTTTTTTCCTGGTCTGGGTGTTAAAGTATAGTCAACCGCATTAACTGTTACCCCTGCCATAATTAAAGATCAGGCAAGGCAAATTACGAATAGGCAAGTAGGTACATTTTTATTATTGATCTTATTGTATTGCATTGTTGGTTGAAAGCACCGGTGGTCTAGTGTGACCGCCTTCAATGAATTTTTCTGTTCGGAAAAATTATGTGCGCTATGCCTGTGATCTCACAAACGATGAAAGAAAACACTGAGGAAACCAGTTAGTATTCGAACAGCGGCGATGGGCCTAACCTGTCACGTATGGAACATGTGGGTATGGCCAAATGTAATATCTGGACGTACCTCTGACTAACCCTCTTAGGCATCGTCGAAGGATCTCGAGTAGGAACTTGGTACCAAAAAAGCTGAGGGGATATCTAACGTGGTTAGGGGTTAAAGTCATGATGTTATTATTTATTGCATGGACGACAACGTGCATTGTAGATAATGTAAAACTGTCAAACCACAGTACTTATTCAAAAAAATAAATATCCTGCGAATTTAAGACTTACAGAGTTCTACGAACGAATAACGAATAGACGCCTAGAAATCAACTCCAAAAAAATACAATACGTAAAATATAGCTACTACCCAATAGTCCCGGTTGGATAGAATGTTAGTAATGTTGTCTATGTGAGTATTTCTTCTTGAAACCTTCGTTTCGAAGAACCAAGCAATCAGTAGTATGCTACAACTTATGCAAGTATTTTTTTTTTCATTTATGGCACACGCCTTGGAATTCGAGTGGAATTTCTTTTGGAAGCCATCGACCTTTGGTCTAAAAAAATAGTATATTAATAATTCTGGACAATCCACGCAACATCATCTAGCGCCAAGCTAAGCAGAGCTTGTGTTATAGGTACTAGATGACTGATATACTTAATACAATACATTACATACATCGATATTTTTTATTATAAGTAGGTACATAGAAAATACCAATGGTGATAACAATAATTTATTTCTGCTATAATTTTATAAGCGTGGATAGTTAATCCTGTGCTGATTACAAGCGTAGTGTGTTTATCTACACGAAGGTCCCTTGACCCATGTAGGTACTAATACTAAAATAAAAACCTAACCTAAAAAGTCAGTTTAAAGAATTTATTCTCATAAAGAACATAGTTCACTTATAATGAGATAAAGGTAGTACATAATAAGGTTATTACGGCTAGTGGCGAAGATACAATTATTTTATATTGTGACATATTAGTAGTATGACATATTAGTAGTGACTATCAAACTATCTAGTTCTAGAACTTATCTACGTAAACCAAACAATAATGTAAATGAAAAACCCCATCAAAATCTCAATCTCAAGTATTAGTCGTTTCTAAAGTAACAAGAGTTTTTCGAGAATAATGAAACAAGGAAAATGGTCCACCTGATATTATACCTAACAACGTGCATCCTATGTACATCGCACTGCGTCCACCACTCTGAAACGTAAACAAGAAAAAGTGGTAGCTTAAATTGATCGTCAAAGGTAAAGCCTAATAAAAAATTAAGATAAGCAACCGCACGCTGGTTGGTTACGGTGCAGTTTAAGTCGGCATATCTTGTGGCCGCAAGCCTGCGCAGGCGCTACGCGCAATCTCCACGGCGAATTTCGCCGCTCTCGCCCACTGATCTACATTTCACCTCCAATATGGGTCGATAACTGCCCACGCTCAGCCCCTCCGACTGAGGCCGTTCACCTCGCCATTCCAAATCATTGTTCGCCAAATGTAAAACGTTGGCACTGTTGGCAAAGTTCAACGAACTCTCAGTTGGTGCGGCTGCTGTTAGTCTTCTCTGAACGACACTCGACTCGACACCATCAGCTAACACAAACATCCTCTGTCTGTTCATTAACGCTCCAATGGTACTCAGATCAATCGTAACGCCAGCGTCGAGAGGTGTAAACAAACCTATCATTTCGCACAAGCCTTAGAAAATCAGGTCAGTTATTATATGATGGAATAAAACCACTGAAGGCATTGTGAGAAATTCCAGGCGCAACAAATAGCTATTAGCAGGTGCTAAAATAATTTTAGTGAATATTATCCTGACATAACAGATTATAGATTTATAGAGAAATTACTATTCTAACTAGTTGTCAAGTGGTAGTAACCAGCCATCCGATCCTAAGGTCGTGGGTTCGAATACGGCTGTGTGTTTCTGGATTTTACTGTTTGAAAATTTTTTGTATGCAGTGCTAGCGCTCTTATAAGATAAAGAAAAACATCGTGAGAATATTCACGGCTCAGTCAGCTCCGCACGTATTGATCATGTCTTTTCTGTTAATTTATCCGACTCAGCTGGGATAGTATAAGTGCTGCAAGTCTACTCCATCTAAAATCTTAGGCTCTTTATCCCAGGCACTACAGCAGCGCCCCGTAAGTGTAAAAAGTTGCCCTGAAGCTCTATAAATCGACAACAGTGTATGTATGTAAAGGCCCGTTTACTTTATATTTTACTGCGCATTTCGGAATTTCTTCTCTGTTATGTTATAAAACCGCAACACTTTTATAAATTTTGTATACAGAATAATAATAACGGTGGTGATAAATTTAAGGGTTTTTGTGTATAAATCACGGGCAAATTCACATTCCTATTAAATTACTACACCGAGATAAATGTAGATACAGTACTTTGCCTTCTTTACTACCTACGTTTACTACACCTACATTTACAAAATTTACGCACACACTTCACTTTTAGCGTAATTCGAAAGTTTAAAGTGCATATAACTGTAATAATATGTATGGGTGAGACACGAACACTAACTACCTTTCAAAGGACTCAAATGTCGGGCAGCTGCAACCAGATCGTAGCCAAATGGAATTCCTATCTAAAATGCTTGACGGATCGGCCGAGCCCGTAGAAATGTATTTATCACGCAGATACAAAATTGTTTTAATTGCTGTAATACCTGTTGTCTGTAATAACCCTCTATTAAGGACATCAAATTGACAAAAAGCCGACTTTCTAGTATTTGGCGGAGCGATGGAAGGTAGATAACTATCCAAATATTTGTGCGCAAGGAAAGTGGCGCGCTGAACGGGCGTGCACCGACTCTACCCAAAGTGTCACGTTGAACTCTTACATAAGGACTCGGTGTGCTTTCGAAATCAGGAATTTAGCTTTTTTAAACCAAACAATACCTTTTTAGAGTTCCGAATTTTGAAAAGTAAACCCTAAAGTATCGCCACGTCCGTTCGTCTATCAGTCTATCCGTCTTTAGAGAGTCGCACTGTTACAACCGTCCTGAAGTTATTTATATAAGGTAAATATATATATATGTTACGCTTAGAAAGTTTAAAGAACTTACTAGTTTTGACTGTCTTTTTCTCAATCTTTTGAGAACTCTTTCTTTTATTTAATGGGAGCTTGTCTTGCAAAGGAGATTGATTAAAAAAACCCTAGTCGTACCAGTTTTCGTTAGGTATTTGCAAATAGTTTTTCGATACAGCAATAAGTTTGGAAAAAGCAGCTATGGAATTGTGTTTTCGTGAGAGAATTGAAATAGACAGAAAAAATTACCACATCTTAGAATACTTTACACTGAACCGACTTTGAAAGCCATCTCTGTGCACGGTTCCGACACACGCTTGTCTAGTTTTTTTGCTGTTAAGGCAGTAACAAAAGAAAGTTGCTAGATACGCACGCATCTGAAGCCATATTCGGTAGAATCAAACCGCGTAATCTGTTTTAAGCTGTATTTATAGTAATGAAGCACTATACCTAAGTAAATACTTATGTATATTCTTTAGCATTGCAAAGGATAGCTTATCTAAAACTTCAGCGCTGACCCGTGTTTATTTTTAAGCACAAGAAATGCTACAGTGTGGTGAGCTCAACTCAATTATTGTGGCCCGGGGCGCTGGTAGTGGCACACCACGGACAGGTTACGCCGCCGTGCCGTAGCCCAAGGAGAAACATCGGTTGCTCTACATTCGTCGTGTTCGGAGCCGATGACTCCTCGTGACCGTGTCCTCCTTCGCAAGTGCTGCTTTATCTCACCGAATGTCTCTCTTCGGTTTGGCATCTCCACGAACAAAAAGTCAAGACGCGTTCGGTGGAAACGCGGCCTAGTTGAAGCAGTGGCCCCACTTAGTAGCCAATGAAATTCAGCCGAACCCAACCGCGGCTTTACGCACTTTAGGTCAAGCAAAGCACTAGTTTGTATTGTAGTTATTGGGCAAAACAATCACATCTAAGAGTACTGTTTAAACTAGTGGGCAGCTAGGCAAAACTGGAGAACATCAAAACGACTATAACTTCCAGGCACGGTAAATACTGGAATTTTTATGAATTATAATCATCGGCCTGAAGAAGCACTGCTAGACATAGGCCCCCATGCATTACCAAGAACAATTTTGAGCCCTCTCCGCTCACCGACTTTACAATGTCGTCGGTCCATCGGGTGAAGGCGTCCTACGTTCCGTCTGCCGGTCCCATGAACGAAAAAGTGATTTTTGCACTTAGACACGAATTATTTTGAGGTTTGCAATATAATCAGGCATCCCCAATTCTATAACCAGTAAGGTTTCGACCTTCTAGTCTAGGCAACAAGATTACATCATCGATTTTGAATATTTATATCAGTCAAACATTTTCCGTTAAAGCCTTTATTATAATTCTTCTAAATATTACCACATTCTTAGTTAAGTAAAGCTTACCTACTAATAATAAGTTATGCTAATTATTTTCCTAATTTCATTTTGAAATCAAAAAAAGTTTGTTTCGTGTTATTATATATTCATTTAAAATAAAATCTTCAGCGCTAGGATTTGTAATAATATGTTACTATTAAAAGTGCGATGTTTATGAAAATACTTAAAACACAATATATCGATGAAATTAATATAAATCAAATATAGTTTTTTTTTTTTTTTTTTTTTGTTGTATTATGTGGAATATGGTCATGGATCCTTGATAATGGCAAATAGTTATACTGTTTTTAGTAAAAAAATTCCGATAGTAGTAGCGGACGTTTACTTTTACTTCTTTTATTTTATTATACATTTCCAAAATAAAATATTTTATTTCATCCAAGATGACTTGAAACTGTGATGTAACAAGTCAAGATGATAATAACAAATGTAAGGAGATCGCTGTCATCCTGTCTCGGACGCGTGCGATCTACGCTAGATGCAATGCAGCGCAACCGCGTGCACCGATCAGCTAATATCGCGCGTGCGGCCTCAGCACTCACAAACGGCCTTTGCAGTTCGGCGCGGTCGACGACCCGCCATAGGTTCGATGACCGGGCTCGCATTTAGGTTTCACTTTCATTCACTAAGGATAACTGTACCATATACGTCACGTACATGCCCACAATTCCGCCCGCGGTCGTATAATTCCTGGAACCTGCAGAGAATACGCAATATGTATTGGCACACATTTTAGGCTGTAAAGAATGGGCAAATTTTGGACAATGCATTTTGTTGCTACCCAGAACCACCCATTCATTGTTTACAAGCGTTTCAGCAAAAGCCAATGCCTGCTTCTAGGTTCGGTACTTGCACAATCTGTTCGAGAATTTGGTTTGAACGATCATATTTCTATTTACATAATTCTAAAGGTTAATGAATCCAAACGCTGGAGGTAAATTGTCACCCGCCTAGAAGGTTGTTGCACTAATGATTGCTGGTGTTGTAACTCGGGCGTTGGACCGGTGTCCTTTTGATGCATTTCGGGTACAATTAGGTAATTTTCAGAGTTGGTGGGAGAGTGGCCGATCACCACCAAAGGCGCGGTGCGTGGGGTTGCGGGTTCGGTGGTTGCGCAACCAGCGGTCGTCGACTCGGTTATGTCAGTGGTTTACGTAAGCGTCACCTCGCAACGCTCTTGGGCAGCGCTCGCGTTTCGCACTTCTCAGACTATTTGCGGACGGTCGCGGCTAATTAGCGATCATTTCGCATCTTCTGACCGCGGCACTGCTATGCTGCTGCAGTGAGCCTTTCAGCCCCCGACTTAGTGTTAATTTAGTAAGATCGTCGCAAATTACATTACATGTTGCATACGCTGAAACAATACAGTTATGCGTTTAGGTATAGAAGTAAAGTTTGTAGTGCCTTGTTACTTGAGGTATAACCGAAGCCTTAACCTACCCTCGTGTGCATTTTAAGAATATCCACCATCTGGACGGCGTTTAACATAATTCGAACGACACCCAAGCTACTACGCTCCGCTGTGCGAGCTTCGATAATATTGATTGAAGGTGAATGAGTTATAAGTAGAGTTTCATAATTTCCAACCAATGTAATTAACTTTAACCTTTTATGAATTGATTAGTTCTATCAACATATCGCTCATTGTAGAGAACAGGTGTGCCCTAAAGGAATAATTACGCGATTATTGCGGTTGGAGCGGAGAAGGGGCAGGAGCGGTTGCATCAGCGGAGAGTGGTCGGACTCAACGCACAAGGTTGTGCAGAGGTTCAATGATCTAGCTTGAAATACGAGACCCGACCACGGACAACCACACTCTGCGGGTCGAACCTGCGTGCAAGCTTTGCATACCGCGCTGGGCTTGCAACGCAGTGCCCGCTCCGCTGCCGTCGTCGCCGCCGCCTACCAACCTCTACACGTAGTCACGCTCGTAGGCAGCCGAAACTCAAATGCGGTTAACACTTTACAACTAATTTAAACGCAATAATAACTATTTTTATCTATACCTACTAGTTTTATTGATCATCTCAGATGATGAACACACCAATATAATAAAGATTTATATCTTCCGCTCCCAGAAGTGCTGTTTCATTACATAGATAAATAAATACAGTTACATTAAAATAGCATTGTTAAACTAGTTCTCCTAAACGATGACAGTTTTGTTTTAACGGTACCCACACGCAGGTTTGTGGGGTAACCTTCAAAAGAGAGAACGCGGTGTTCGTAAGCACGTCCAATGTGCCAACTCTTTTTATGTGTCCGTTTCGCAATTTTTTTATAATTTTGCCTTCGACCTTTGTAAGCCGCCCAATTCAGGCTGATTGGTATTCCTGTAGCGGTATCAGCGACGTGTGATTTTCGTAACTTGTGGTTGAGCGCAACAGAGCACTACGTGATTCTCATACAGCTGGCGCCACGTAAAGGTTATTTAGAAATAATCCTCTTAGTAAAATAGACTTTTACGCATTAAACTGCTAGCTTTGTTTCTAATAGACGATAACAAGTGTTTATGAATCTTCGTCCTTTGCTGTCCACTACGTATTGAGAATTTAAATGATGTTTCTCATAGCATGTAGGGATAAAGTAGAGACTTAATCATTAACATAAAACCTTACTGTATTTATTTACTATTGCAATTGCACGTTGCGCTGATATCACGATTGATCATAGACCATTGTCATATTAAAATGGTAGTTTTTTTTAGATTTAGCAACACTGTTTAGTTTTATAGAAACCCTAACACTTGCATAGGCATCGTCATCGCCATCACCCTAAATAAGTACACTACTGGACCAAGACATCCTCCAATTTGGGAGAAATACCATAGTCGCCACGCTTGACAGGCGGATCGGTGACCGGTGTGTTGTTGATCCTGGAGCATTTCCTTAGTCGGGTCTGGACGTACTCCTAGAGCGTGGCAACTCAACGAGCACACTACCTCGGAACACCTAGGACGCCTACGCCTAGGAAGGCCTGCGCCGGCATTAGTGAGCTATTGGCCTTCCTGGAGGACATCGGGTGGCTCGCCTAGCAATCACCACCCATCACGCAAAAAGGACCCATCAGCCTAGTTGCGGAAACCAATCAGTTCACCGAGTACCGAGTAAGTAGTCGGCTCTTACAACATCCAAGTCGGGACCACCACGGCTAACTTAGCCATAGACACGAAGTAATTCCCCAAATGATTAAAAGATGCACGACCTTAAGAAACCTACCTTGCCAAAGGTAGATTCATTACCCATTAGGATAAAAGGCGGTGTTATATGTTGGTATAATAAAAAAAATCCACCATGCCAGGTCAGCTTAGGCTATAATATCAACATACCTGCTCGTTTATCTTAAAATCTGGAAAATTATGTAGGTGAGTGTACCAACCGACAGTTCTCGTTTTATTGTTTCTTTTTAAAACGAACCGTTACGACAGTGTCCACAATTTCTCCGTTCACTTCTTTGCTTATTCTGATTACAAAAAGGCGTAGAAAGCGTTACAGTGCTTATACAACATTACATCGAGCTTCATCAACACCACCAGGGCTCGTTTCGTTTCGCCAAATCTGGTTGGAATCGCGAATTTGCTCGAGTTCACTGACCTCGACAGCCTATTCTACGAAGGTGGGCTCGTATCGTGTTAGAGCATTTATTGTAATTGGTTTTTAAGAAGCAATTCGAGAATTGGTGGAATTGGTCAGATAAAGATACGAACGCATCGGAAGCAGGTCGAACAGCAGGAAGGCCCAGCAGCGGTACTTGCGGCGTTACCGGAAAGGCTGCACGCAGCCTTTCACGCACTTTATTTGGCAGGACCCCCTTCTCACCGCTACCTTCTCGCCTCAACACTGAGAGAAAGTAGCTAGCCTACGCAATGGTAAGGTCGATGACCGTACTCGAAAATGCTGACTTCTGACAAAAGTGACACATTAACTGCGTGCATTTCATATTCAGTATGTGTGGTCAGTTTCTTGCACGGATGTCGTTTGGCCTATGTGATCAGGTCAGGTGGTAACCATTGTTACTGTGGGGTATCGAAGGCTGGCACGTAGGCATTGTTCCACCATACGTTAAACGTGGTCCAATCTTTTCAGCAGTCCGATTTATTGTCATCACATTCTTTATAATTATTACAAAGTTATTATTTGCGAATATTAAGTAGGAATGCTTTTAAGAATTCGTTCAGGTCCATATATTTTATTGAACTTTGTCATCATTTTATTTTTATCTGTTGACCTTATTGTTAAACGACTTATTCTATTATTATACATATATTTGGTATGTTACTTATATCATATTGATTGTTTTGAATGCAATTTGACCACCAGTTTATGATGTTATTTAGTTTTCAGATAAAAATTGAAAATTGGTATTGACGACCGATGTGGCACGGCGGGCGTAATAAAAAATATCTATGCATGTAATGTACTGTGATTAAGTATATCAGTCATCTAGTACCCATAACACAAGCTCTACTTAGCTTGGGGCTAGATGATGCTGTGTGGATTGTCCAGCATTATTATTATTATTATGGAATAAATAAATTAAATGTTGTATCTGGTTTATATGTCTTTATCTTTACAAAAAAATACAGGCACTGTATAGGTAAGTATTCTATCAGTTTGTCGTCATCAACAAGCTTTGCTTAGTTTGGGGCTTAGTAGCGCCGTGTGAAATGTTCAATAGTACTATTATATTTTTTTTAACCTCAGGGAAAATTTAGTAATAATACTAAACGATGCCTAAAATACAGGAACGAGACATAAAAAAAACTATTTCTAAAAACAGATTTCAGTAGATTTTCTAGTTTCCTCAGTTACTTGATTAATTTTCAATTTGAAACTCAAGTCAAGTTTTAAGTTGTGCCATGAGTTTAACTTTTTCTTAAAATTACTACGGACGACTCTATTACAATTCAAAAAAGCCGGGCTGCTTTTCTTGAGACAGAAATAGTCAGTTTAATTATTTTAGAAATTACATTTTACGTGCGTTATGAAAACTCCAGTTTCCCGAATAGGTTTCGTGGTCTCTGAGAACAGGTATAGAAAACACGATGGTATGCAGCAGCACCTTAATAAAAATTCAATCAGATAACCAAGGGCTTGGCCTAAATCTGTACATGATCAGGGTCATCAGAAAAAAGTAACCGTATAAATACAACATAACTGAATAGTGCTCTACTACTCCACTAAGCGTATACTAACGCAGCATACCTTGAGGCAATGTTCAATTATTAAATGTTATGTAGGTAACTGCCGAAATAAAACTGAATTATGAGTTACCTACACCAAAAGATTTAATGCTATTGAATTATTCACTTCATACAATTCATATAAAAGCATCATAACATATAGGTACATAACATAATAATAAATTTAAATACAAATAAAAACAAACGATTAACGAAGCGAATGTTGTTTGAATACTATTATAAAATTCAATATATTTATAAATATCCTAACCCAAATCAAAGTGTTATCTGATTTATGGTTAAAGCAACCGCAGCCAATTACCACTACAAATAAATGGCGGCAAAAACTATTTGCCTACCGAATCCTGAAAGAGTAATTAAATGAATTTATACAGCGACTTGGCAATGCATTCATCGATTTAAATAAGAAGGACTGTTGGAAGCGAAGTGCCTAGCTCGCTACTGCGCAGTTGTCCGGCTGACCACGTTAACCAAGCGATAATTTATTGAATTCGCTTGCATGAGAAATGAGATGTCTAAGTGGACACATGAAGAGTACCATCGGCAAGCAACGCCCGCGCGCGAGCACGTGCCATGGAAAATCACAGAAAACAAGGACACGATGCAATGGTTCATTCAACCGAACGTTATTATTCAACGAGCGCATTGTGATGAAACTGCTCAGATCTTCATTATTATTAACAGAGACTAATGTTACGAAAGATTGGACCACGTACTACGTAGGGCTCACGTACGGAGCCCTTAAGCACCGAAATATGACACGCTAACGGCCGGGCCGACGCAACTAAATCTACGACATGTTCCCTAAATACAAGATTATTGATGAAAGTCATTCTACAGTTGCTTCATCAACTGAACAAGAATTTCAATAAGCGTTTGCATGAAACTTTTGTTTCCAATGTACACACGTGCGTGTTTAAATTACGCAGTAAAGGTGCTACTAACTTATGAAAATCGAGAAGATCTAAATGTATTGATATGTTCATAAATAACTATATTTTATCCAGTTTTATAATTGATCGATAGAGCGAAGCGAAGAAGATTCTTTTAATTTTCGATATGTTCAGCTTGAGCTGTTTTACTTTGTATGTTTTTTTTAATTTTATTTTTCCAACCACGCAACTACCTATACCTACCTAGAACCAACACAGCATAAAAAATATCTCGATATCTCAGTTCGGGGCGAACTTCTAGTAATTGATCGAGAGAGCGAAGCGATTGAAGATTCTATTAATTTTCGATATTATGTTTAACTTGAGCTATTTTACTTTGTATATTTTTTTTAATTATATTTCCAACCGCGCAACTACCTATACCTACCTACCTACTTATAACCAACACACCATAAAAAATATCTCGATATCTCAGTTCGGGGCGAACTTCTAGTAATTGATCGAGAGAGCGAAGCGATCGAAGATTTCTGGGGCATGTTACTCGCTTTTGCTTTGAAAATTATATATACCTATGTTAGTTTGAGCAAACTTTCGAATCGTTTATTTAAGATGCATGAAATTCGTAGATGTATAAATTGTTGTTGAGAAATTTACTGGTACTGGTAAGGCGTTGTTAAAATAAAGGGGTTTAAAGGGAGCCAAAAAATCGTTTTTTCTTACAAATAGATATAATGGAAAAAGTAAGAAAATATAATGGGATGTCAAATAAAGACATTCCAAAAAATTTTTATTTTTATTGTAAATTATATGATTTCTGAGATACGATTAAAATAGTAAAATTTGGAAACCACTATAAAATGAGCTTCTATTTCCTAGTTTTATAGTTCATAAATTTTCATGATTTCATAGTTCAACCTAGATTGGTTTACTGGTACGATTTGAAGTGATCCTGGTTAAAAAGTTTTTTACTTATGCTAACTGAATAAGGTATGCACAAAAGCAGCAATAATATGGTGACAGCAAGCTGGTCTGATGAAAGAGCCAAGATCTGTTAAACCGAGTACCACAACAAATAGGCCGATAGTGCTGAAACTTCGCACAAGTACTTTTAACGGAACTTTTGACGATAGAGCGTGCAAAGTAGTACTTAGGTACCTACTTACCTTACCATTGTGTTTGGCACTCATGCTTGCTCATAATATGTGTCAGGTTGCATGTTGAAATAAGTATATTTAACAATATTTTACCTCCTTACGATTCGTTGACAGAACGAGCCGATGGACCTGATGTTAAGTTATTTAAGTTTAAGTTATTCATAACTAGCGGCCGCTCGCAGCTTCGCCCGCGTAGCAGTTTTTTCCCGTTCCCGTTATTTTTTCAGGATAAAAAGTAGCCTATATGTTAATCCAGGTTGCAATTTATAATTATGCTAAATTTCATCCAAATCGGTCCACTGGTTAGAGCGTGAAAAAGTAACAAACATCCATCCATCCGTCCATCCATCCATACTTACAAACTTTCACGTTTATAATATTAGAAGGATATTATACCAATTACTTATGATATCTAAATACACAAACAGCCTAAGCCAAAGCTTAGTTCATACTAAAGGTGAACTACTGAAATTCAACCCAAAAGCTGGTGTATTATTGGTATTATTTTAAGTGAGTAAACTTACGTGTTTATTATTGCCACACAAGTAAGCATACGAAGCAGACAATGACCCAGGACGTTCTAGAAGGTACGATTGTTTTTCTCGTGTGGTTTTAATATTGAGTCTCAGTACAAAATGCGAGCAGTTGAAATGAAAGTATATTATTTCATTCTGATTTTAAAATGTTTCCCTTAGATTTTGAAAAGAAACGCCATCTTATTCAAACTAACGATATTCGACTTTACTGTTTTTTACTGACGACTTATTTTTAATTCATCCATCCATTTTTTCAGCGCAAAGTTTGGTATTCTATTAAATAATAAAATACTCTTAGTATAAACTTAATGTAGTATTGTACTGTAGTATTTCGAACCAAAAATAATGCATTAGTTCTTTTTTACCAATTATCCTATTTATATTTTGCCGACTTTTAGTTTACGGTAAAATTTATATTATCAACTGGTTGAAATAAACTGGTAAATATAAAAACTCAACTAATATACATAATTGATCACGGCGATTTCGAAAACGATTATGATATTTGCAATCTAACCGGGGAAATTAAATCAAGTTTAGACTAATCTAACCGAATCAATGTTGCCCCATCCGCCTAAATATTGTATCGAATAAATGGTTCCTTTCGACAAAACTTCATCAAGATCATGACGTCAGCAAAGACATTTCAAAATCCTGCCTATAAATTAGAAGTTGCTATCAAACTATTAATAATTTTGTGGATTATGAAATCATCTGTAGGTTCCCTCGTCACTGTTACACAACACACTGTAGGTAACCTAAGTATAAACTTAACCTTTCACGAGTCCTAATTGTTAGCAAACTTTATTCATAGCAGTTTCTTCATCCGGAGCCTGAGCACCGTCCACCACGACGCGATGTTCCAACCTCAGGTTAAGCAATTTATTTGAACTTCTTCAATCAAGTAAGATACCTTCCCTAGTCGGGTAAGCACAGCTTGTACCGACTCCACATACATTAGAATAATTATGATGATGTAGCAAGATGTGTAATACCTACAATGTGCCTATTCAAAATAATGGGTGGTTCCTGAAGTAAAACTTAGTTGTGAAAAGTTTACAAGTTCTGATGCAGACGGTCTTACAAACAAACTAATTTACTTTATACTCTTAGGAAAATGTGTTACTATGAACTAACTACATCAAAAGACTTATGAATCGCATACTCCTTTCATTCACCAAGCAACTCTATTTTTAGTAGTACAATGCAGGTTTAAACAACTTGACAACAAAAGAACCGTTTATGCTTCACCGTGGAGAAATCTAAACAAGACAACCCTGAGTGGATTAGTATGCATGCCGTAGTGTCAAACGTAGCCAAAACCAAGTTGCATGGTGTAACATCGTGAGTAAGGTAGTAATGGGCCGGGTTCGTTCGCCGACAAAAGCGAAAGTGCTGCGTTCAGTGGGACGTCGACCGCTGGCTCCTGAGGGCAGCCCGTCACCTTCCCGCTAGCGCCATCGCGGTTGCCAACCGACATTTGCAGTCGGGCGATACCGGCACGATACTGATTTACATACACCTTTATGGCAAATGTGTATACTCCGAGATGTTCTTATATTTTATGGCCAGAGGTAGTACACTGTGTAAAGTAATTACTTAAATAAATAAATATGGGCACACATTCACACAACGCCCTCTAGCCCCAAACTAAGCAAAGCTTGTACTATGGAAACCAGATAGCTGATAGAATACTTGTATACTTTTTTTTGTAACAGAACAAACATCTATATTCATCACACAAATGTTTGTTCTCGGTGGGGATCGAAACCACCACCTAATATGGGGAACCGACTATTTAAAATTTACCGTTTGTACGTAGAAGTTTGCACTAAGTTTCTGGCTTAAATATACGACGAATCAAGCTCTCTCTTTTTCTCTCAGATTGGGCACTAATTCGGGCACAGTTTTTGGCATACTTCATGTTTTGAAGCGAGCTGGCGTTTACCCAGAATCAAAGGAAAACCAAACGTCAAGTTGGATGTCTTACCAATAGGGTTACAATATTTCGGTTTCCACTGAAGCATAATTGTTGAAACTTGGCACTTTATATTGATTGATTTATATGCCAAACAACTGTGCCTAAATAGTTCGTGGGCACTATTTAGGCACAGTTTTTTGGCATATAAATCATCATGGAGCATCACGTGGAGCAGTTCTTGGTGAGGGTTCTAACTTGACGTCAAGTTAGAAGCCTGACCTAACGACCTAAATATTTCCGAAACTATAAGGATTAATTTTGTGCACAGTTTTATAGCATGCTCCAAAACATCAGATTCCAATGTGAGGCTTCTAACTTGACGCACACCTCTGGGCGAGTGATTTTGCCTGTGAGATTTTCAAATCTGTGAGGTATTCAAATATGGCAGATTTTTCAGTAAAATAACATTATGTGATTATTGATAGCAATAAATACATAACAACTTTAATCCCCAAACACGGTAGTTATCCCTTCAGATCTCTTATACCTCATTTACATTCAGCCCCTGCCGCTGCCCCTCGCGCTGCCGACAATAATTCCCTAAATACTGCTGCAGCAGGATCGAGAGGAGTGTGTGTTTACATACTGCCCTACCACTCACTTCGCTTTCAAGTTTCGGCAATGGCAGACGTCGAAATAATTACAGCGGCCGCGCTGTCTCTTTTTGCGATACATAATTATGTTCGATATTTAAAAAGATATCGAATACAAAAAAAGAATGCAACGCAGAGGTTGCGGGTTCGATTCCCGCCTTGGGATAAATGTTTGTACGATCTGCAAATATTTATTCCGGGTGTTCTGGGTGTTTCTATGTATAATAAAAATTATCTTTATATGTAATGTGGTGGATGATATCTATCCATCGAAATAACCCTTAATAAATAGCAATAACCATTCGATATCTAGCGACTGGAGATAGGTACCGAAGTCTATACAACTTATTCAAAGTCTTTCTCCTCCAGGCGCTCGGCGAGTACTGAGCGTCGGAGCAGAATGTAAACACGCACTGCCACTCGCACTGCCGGTCCTTTGACTTCTGCACAAAAAACCGCCATTTTGGGGAGCGCCGGGCAGCGCGAGTGGCAATGACAGTGGCATGAGAAGTATCGCGTTTACACACTCGTCCTGCCCACTTCCCTGCTCACTACGGCTGAATGTAAATGCGGCATTAGTACCTACCAAGCCTACCAAGCCTCCAACCGAACCTCTCCTACTCAAGACTCTTCGAGGATGTCTAACGGGGTTAGTTAGAGGTACGTTCAAATATTACATTGGCACATACCCACGTGTTGCAGTAGTTATTATTCAATACGTGACAGGTTGCAAGCCCATCGCCGCTCTTAGAATACTAACGGTTGTCTCACGATATTTTCCTTCACCGTTTGAGAGTACTGGCATTGCGCACATAAACTTTTCGATTGAAAAATCTATTGGTGCACGACCGGATTCGAACCCACAACTTTAGGAGCAGAAGGCGGGGTCACTCCCACTAGACCACCGGAGTTCTCGATCGATAACAAGATTGCTAAAAATAGATATTGCGACGAACATTGTAATATAAAACAGAGGCTTACAGAGCATTGAACCAGGTAGCAATCAAAGATAGGTATGAATTTTAAAGGCAATTATTAACCAAATCTTCCAAAGGAGTTGTATTTGCAGATTATCAATTTGCATAATTTCTGAATAAAAAGTTCCTACTTACATAAGTTTCTGCTACTTTGTATATGACCTACTAGAAAATTGAGTATCCTCTAAATTTTTTTATACTACCCAAGCATATGGCAAAATAGGTACGGTGGTAGTACTCCCCCGAGCCCTCTCCCAAAAAGTTCTACTACTACTTCCTGTACACTCTATACTAGGATTTTTTTATTAAAGCCAACAGGGGACACCAAGACTAAAACCTACCTGACAACAAATAGTACTTAGTTTACATAATTTTGCCAAAAGAACAAAGTAATTTATTCTTGCTACGAGAGGTATAGGTATAGATAGGACGATTTTGACGTTTCATCTATATACATCTATGTATATTCGACGACCGATGTGGCGCGGCTGGCGAATGTCCGCCTGCGACGCAGAAGGTTGCGAGCTCGATTCCCGCCTTGGGATAAATGTTTGTACGATCTGCAAATACAATGCTTCGTTATAGCACAGATAATACAAGTACCTACTAAGATGATACAAGTTATTATAGATCAGGTAACGCAGTGTCGTTAAAAAAAATATATTTACACGTGCATCATCGTCATCATCAGCCTGTAGAAGCCCACTGGAAATTATTTTTGGAAATGTATAGGGGAGGTCTATGTCCAGCATAGACCTCCCCTATACATTTCCAAAAATAATCCATCCACAGACTTCCCAAGATCTTAACAATGTCGTTGGTCCATCGGGCGGGAGGGTGAGAGAAGTTTTACTTCCCAGCGGTTATTGGTTCTACGTACTTCTACTAATATGGCCTGCCCATTGCCACTTCAACTTGCCGTGTCTGATAGATGTCGATGACCTTGGGTTTTTCTACAGATTTCATCATTTTTTATTCTATCTCGTAGTGAAGCTTCCAGCATAGCTCGTTTACGTACGTGCGGGTCCTATTAATTTATAAAAAAATTTACATAACACCTTACCTACTGTAACACCTACGCATAAATCCCTTCAGATCTCTAGATATCTACCTATAGGTCTTAAGTCAGAGCCTATACCTAATATGCCTTCGTTATTAAACTTCTGGATATTAAGCCTACCACCCACGCTATAAAACGAGCGCCGTGCCGCCTCGCCTACAAAATCATTCGAGCAATCGTAAAAACATAAACCTTTACACCATTAGGCGCAGTTTTATAGCATAGAGTTATTGTGTGAACAAAAATTTTTTAATTTATTACAGGCATGTAACAATACAAGGTAATAAATAAATGAAAAAAACAAATAGCATCACGATTTTAATTCCCAAGAACGGTAGATATCCACTCAGAACTTTTAGTACAAAGTACCACTCAAGGTTCTTAGAGGATGTTTAAGGGGGGTAGTCAAAGGTACGTCTAGATATTACATATAGTACATACCCACATTTTGCAGTAGTAGGAATTCCATACGAGACAAGTAGGAAGCTTATCCAAGAGAACTGGCATTGCGCACTTCAATTTTTTGAACAGAAAAATTCATTGGTGTACGACTGGATTCGAACCCACGACCTTAAGATCAGAAGGTGAAGTCACTCCTACCAGACCACCGGTGCTTTCTAAGATAATAATCTATACCAATTATAAGAATCTTTGTCCTGACTGGCTGACATAGACAACGCGCAGCCTAAACAACTGTTTGTAGAGACTGGACATTTTTGACGACCGATGTGGTGCGGCGGGCGAATGTCCGCTTGCGACGCAAGAGGTTGCGGGTTCGATTCCCGCCTTGGGATAAATGTTTGTACGATCTGCAAATATTTATTCCGGGTGTTCTGGGTGTTCTATATAATTATGTAATGTATTGTATTAAGTATATCAGTCATCTAGTACCCATAACACAAGCTCTGCTTAGCTTGGGGCTAGTTGATGGTGTGTGGACTGTCCAGCATTATTATTATTATTTTTAGGGAATCTTGGCGTAGAGGTGTACTAAGGAATTCAGAAATTCAACCCCTGAACGGGTTCAGCTGAGGTTGAAGTTTGTATGAAAATAACTTCACGTGGACGAAGTCGCGCGCGTTTCGCTAGTGTAAGATAGATAATAATAATACAATAACAACGCAGTCTAAACTGCTGATCGTAGTCTTTTTGACGGTATATTTGTCTTAGTAGGAGGTTGTGATAGTCTTTTCATCAATCGACCACTGTATGGGTAGTTCTTGAATTCCTGAAATTTAACCCCTAAAGGTGTGCGGGTTAAAGTTTATTTTAAAAATAGTTTTAGTAATCAAGTGAAATTTCACCAATAATGACACAATATATGCCCTTACTCGTATTCCTAGATGTGAGTAAGTTCATGTATTGTGTTATATAGCCTATGTTTTGCTATAGAGCCACTCATATTTAGTGCAGCTCTATAACAAAACATTGTTTTAAATAGCTCATATTGATTATAGAACTTCCAGTTTTTTTCGGTTGCTGGGAATTCGAATATTTGAGAGGGAATCTAACAGAATCAAATAGCTCAAAAAAATTATTTTGGCTGCGGCTGTGACGTCGTCATCCTCAATGATCATGGCATAGGAACCACGTGATCTCAAAGCATGTCTGTCTATCTACCGTTTATTAGGGAGTATACAACAGGCGTGTCAAAAAATACTTCTTTTCAGCCTTCTATGGTATGGTTTGATGACGTGTCTCTACAATAATGATAACTGAACATCATATTTGCTCTATAGTTGATATATTTTGTTAATTTTAATTAGGTACATTTTCTTACTGACAACATCATTTTTGCTCTTTGTTGTATTTAGTTAGTAACCTAACTTGCTAAGCCCGACCCACTCATTTGACAATCAAATCAATCAAACGCTTCGAATCTTTCGGTCGATAAGTAGCGCACATCGCAGATGGTTCTTAAGTCTAGAATCTAGGCTGAAACTAAAATAAACAAATGCTAGGTAACAGTGACGCATTCGTTTGTTTGGTGCATTGTTTAAACTCTCATTGTGGCGGTCGGTGGAGACAGGCAGTCGCGTACCTGTCTGGGGAGCGCAATCGTTACCCCAGCACGTCGGTCTGCATCGACGGGCATGCGCACTCGGGTGTCGCGCCGCCGCCGCGCTCGCGTTCGACCGATTCTAGTACGAAGTGAGGAGTACCCGAGGCACGCAGCGCCACCGCCTGCGAATGGAAGCCGAGTCCGCACCGCCCGCACCCGCAGTCCTCCCGCCGCGCCGGCTCTGCGCACTCCTCACTAAACCGCAACATGGTGAGTCATTCCTAAGTGCGAAACTATTCATTTGCGACGGCTTTTCATCATCCGATCCGTACCAATATAAACCAAGCCGACCCACTTAGTTACACCGAACGCCAATTAACTAAAACTCTACTTATGTGTAAAACTGAAGCGCAAAACATTTCTAAACTGATTAGCTTAGTGCAAATTTAACATAATACAAGAAATCGCGACTGCGCACCAACAATGAAGGTCAAGTCACATTACAAACGTGTATCTCATTTTCAGGTAATGGACAACCGCATGAATGATGATTTTGAGAGTGAACACAATTCCTCCATATTTATAACAAATTTTCAAAATGGAGATGCTATAAACTATTCACTAGTTCTCCTCAAAGGATTCATAACTAGAGGAAATTCAAACAATCAGGACAAAATACTTTGTGCAGTCAGTAATAAAGACGAAAAAAGTAAGTCAGAATGGAATGTCCACAATGGAGAGTTCAAAGTGATAGTCGAACTGAAGAAGGGACAAAACATTATTCAGTTGGAATATGCTGAACACCAAAGGCAAACCATTGTCTTAGAATACACCCCAAGAAAAACAAACCTCAGGGTAACACCGGTATATATCATATGTCAAGGTCACGACGGTTGTTTCCAAAGTCCTCCTGACATTGATAGCTCTATAGAAAGTGCTTGCGCTCGTATCGCATTAGGAGCAAAACTCATACAATGTGTAACTGCTGAGAAACTATTCGAAAGTGGTGTCGGAAGAAAAACTTTTCAACTTGAACACGAAGTAAAACCTCAAGAACCAGAATGCATCGTTTTCAGAAGCGGGCTCAATGTGAACAAAGCCAGGAAAATGAAGCAAGCTGAACTATGGTCACATTTTGGTAGAGAACTGATGTTATCCGACCTGGGCAGCAATGAACGTAAATTTTTAGGTTTCATATCGTGTACCCGATTTAAGGGAACAGATATTGACAAATCCATGTCACATGATGAAATCGTTTCAATAACAGAAGCCTATGCAGCACTCGGAGGTGGTGGATTAGCTTTGTTTGGTACCGCATGCATTTATACTTGGCCATCAAATGTTGCAGAAATAATACCAAAGTTTATGGACCCCACTCCAGTGAACTCGAAAAGGTTCATGGATGATAGTGGATACCGAGGAACTTTAGGTGCTTGCTTTGCAACAACTTTGGGATCAGTATTCCATGAGTTGGGCCATACGTTCGATCTCGGGCATACTAAAGATGGCATCATGGGAAGAGGCTTTGACAATATAGACAGAGTTTTTATTGTTGGAGATAAACGCTCAGCCTTAACAAAAGATAATATGAACAATTTTAATGGGAAACCAGTACAGCATTCTACTGTTTCTCTTCAACGTAACATAAGTGTGACAGTGAATGTGGCAGAACCATTACGAGTTTTAGGCCCAAGAAGCAAGACCACATTAGGAAATTTTGCTCAAATGTCTAAATCTGACATTGTAAGAAGAAGTCCAAATATTACCCCGATAACAAGACCGTCAAGTGTTTATTCTAGTATGACAAACAAATTTTCAGATTCCAAGAAAAATCTTAGTCGATCAAATGGCAATGACTCTATATATTGGACGAGAAACTGTGCAGTTATGTTATCTTATCATAGATGGTTCAACAACGAATATGGAAGAGAGCGGCAAGCTATTACAAGATACTTGAAGTTTGATACAAACAAAATGATGATAATATCCACAGCTGGATTACGAATTGTTGAAATAAGAGACGAATCAAATGGAATGGTGTTAGATTCGTATGAATTTACAAATCTGTTGCCGGAAAAAAGATTCTTACTTCCATTCACATTTTCACCAAAAAGCAAAGTGTTGACAATAGTGGTAGAAGATGATTTGGGAAATGTTTTAAAACAGACATTTTCCTATTGAATCTTATTTAATATTGATTAAGAAGTATACTATGACAATAAAGTGACAAACAAAATAACATTAACACGAAAACATGTTATCAAAACGAACGTTGAACTTTCTTAAATTAGGAATCAAGAATTTTTCGTGTAATCAGTTCTTATTTTAAAGTGGTCACCCTATTTTGGTGTAGGCAACTCAGACGACTGGATGTTTTGACATTAGTTATTCAGCCAAAATAATTTCCGTGTAAAGTGCTTGCTATGATAATATTTTAGTGATTACCGTGATAATAAGATATTTATACTTTGTAATGTTGTGCGATTTTACTGTGTAGTAAGATTGACACTGTGAAACTATATTTTAATACGTTTTTGACTGGACGGTGTTGAAATGGCAGACAGCTCTACTTCCGAGGAAAGCAATATTTTTGTAAATACGAATGCTTTTCCAACGGTTATTAATGGACAAATAAATATAATAAAGTTTTTAGAAGCATCGACTGATTTAGTAGCCGTTGTAGGTGAGTTTATATGTAAATACCTGAAAAAAACTACGCTTAATTTTTTCCAATTCTAAAACAAATCTCTGTTTATTTACAGAACGCCTTGGCACTGTGTTCGCACCTGTGAAATATGACATGCAAGGAAACATTGATGTAAGTGTTAGAAATTAATATGCTTTTGAGGTTTCTCTGTGCTATGTATATTAATTTTAATGTACTTTTTTATGCAGTCATCAACCTGATAACATTTTAATACAACGTATTTTCAGCCTACCTACGGACTTTGGTAGAGACTGATGAACCGTCAGAAATAAATAATATGTGCAACTTATAATACTGTTTCAGAAAATACAAAAACATTATAAGTATAATGAGAACTCCTGTGTTCTTGAGTTGATGTTAGAAGAAGCAACATCTGGGAAAACTCCTGCAGCTGAGGCAGTACTATGGCTTAACAGGTACCTACTTACTGATAGTTTCATATCTCCATACTTTTTTATAACAATAAAATGATCAGATACCTACATCATAAAAAAAGATACCTTTATAATATTTTTTATCCCTATACAGAGCTCTACTATTTTTTGAACTGGCATTTCAAGAGATAATAAATCACCTTAGATCTGGCAACTACGACGTAAACATGAAGAAAATATTCACAGTAGCCTATGAGGGGTCTGTCAAGCAATACCATGGTTGGGTCACTCAGCAGTTGTTTACTGTAAGTACTTATCATCACACTATACAGGTTAATAATACCATACAAGTATATTAAATTAGTTAGGTATATATCTCATAGTACCCACAGTATTAGTAGATAAATAAGAAAATATTGGCAAACTTTCACAGACCGCTCTAGCCCCAAACTAAACAAAGCTTGTGGGTACTGTGAGATATATACCTAACTAATTTAATATACTTGTATGGTATTATTAACCTGTATAGTAGGTATGTCTAAGTGTTAACACTAAATAAGTATGTGTAAGTGTTGTGTGTTGCACAAATGAAATCTCTCGGTCGGGATCGAATCCACAACCTACAGCGTTAATAATAGAGCTACCATCAACTAAACTGTGAAGCCATTACTTACATTTTCATCCACCCACATTTTTATTACAGTATGATTATTTTACAATATTTGATGAAGTACATGAAAATGTACATCACAGCTTCTTTATAACGTGCCTATTAACCTCAATGTCCTTAAAGAAGTCTAAGGATAGTCAGACGCATGTCTTTGAGTAGGTACCTATGTCTGCCAGGCTTTATTTTGCTGATCAAACCTACCTACCTACGAGTATATGCGTTGTATATCACAGAGAAATAAATTTCACGTGCACAAAAATACGGGCAATATGCAAGTATCTACAAAATTCGCTTATCACGACGCGATTTTACTATTCGGTTACATGTAAGCCTAACTGATTAACCGAACTGTGTTTTGAAGTTTGAGTGTCAATAATTTTCTTAAGTCAAAACTTTCCAAGGTAACTAAAATTCTAAAGAGAGGCGTCACTATAGATAACCTCTAGTACGCATGCCTAGTAAAATAAAATAACTAACTACTTGGATCACCACCAAATAATAATACGCCTTATTTTTATTTCAGCTCATTTGCAAAATGTCACCATCTCTTCCTCAAGTAATGAAATCATTTGAAGTAGATCATGATATAAATAAATTTGAAAGTAGACTAGAAAATTTTAACATAACTCTACATCTAGTGAGATGCAAGATTGATGACTTTTTTAGAGAAAACGATATAATCAAAGGTGGAACTCAACGCCAAGGCAGCTAACAAGTTTAGTAAAATAGTATATTGCAAACCAAATTACTAATGATAAGTGTACAAAGTAAACGAAATTACCTAACTAGATTTACCAACTTGAGTATTTTTACGTGAGTGTGACTAATAAAAAATACCAAAAACATAATAAATTATAATGCATTTGAATACCTAAGAAATAAGACGATAGTTATACCTACCTATATTAGTGTGATTGAAATGTAGAACATATGTGATGATGGCACTAAATTACGTACGTAATAATTTTTGTATCTAAAATATCTCGGGTTTTTTTTTACACTTCAGTACCTGTTTATGCCAAAGTATGTGCTGGGCAAGGTTAATTAATTAAAAATTATACCCAAGACACAGCCTCGTAAATAGGGACATACCTATGTGAAAAGGTACCCTGATGCTGTTTAATAAATTATTTGAAACAAATGTCTTTACCTAAGTCTAACCGCCTAAGTCTAAGTCTTGCCGCTAAGTTAGCAAGCTGCTTGGCGGCAGAAAAAGGCATGGTGGTAGTACTTCCCCGGACAAGCCTTTCACTAAGAGCTCTACTAAAAATGAAATTCACCATATGCTACGCCAGGTACATAAATTACCCTACCTAATTTATTGCTATCAGAAGTATAAAATGTATTTTTTTATGTTATATACCTACTGTTTTATCTATGTCAAAAGCAAACTTCAAAGAGGCTTTTATAGTGTCTAAAAAGTAAATAGTAACTTATCTACATAATTTAATTTATTGATATAATTACCTACCGAATTGTTTCATCGATGAATCTCCCACATGTCCGATAGCATAAGGTCGTTTGATTATTTTTTATTGTATATATTGGTATCTTGATTAGCAATAATCTGGGCTTAGCCACATTAAATAACTTATTAGATGAGTATTACTAGCCGGGAAACAAGTGAAACTATATAAATAGTCATAAATGTGTAGATCCGATTTTAGGAACATAAACGTGCAAAATGTAGCGCAGATACTTGCAGATAGTTTCACAGAATTCAACTCTGCCGGCTTCTACACAGAATTGAAAGAGAAATAAAAGTGTTGACATAGTCAAGAATAGAGATAGGACTGAAAAATGCAATATCTCAGAAAGACGGGTCTGGAATGTAGTCCGGACCAATCACAAGTTCAGAATCAGCATTATATATCCAGTGCCTTGAAATGATTCGGAATAGAACTAAAACTAATAAGAACTAATAAAAAGTGTATTCAAAATGCAATATGTTTTATTGAAACAACTATATTTGATACCAAATTGGCAGTGTGATAAAATAGTATATTTCTTAGGCGCTATGTGTTACTAAAAAAATAGGTATTATTAGTATTAAAAATGTGCATTGTATAAACTTATAATAAGTATTTATTAAGCTATTAACAATGTAAGCATCTTAAATTGTTTGTATATGTTGATTTGCCTGCATTATTTATATCACTAATTAATACGTATGATAGTTTAACAAGCTTACGCTGTATTTTTTCAGTACCTATGTCTAAATTAATATACGATCACGTATGTATTTGCAAAATACAACGAAGCTTAGAGATCAGTATTAAAATTTGTACGGTCATTGACAAAAGTAGATATTTCCTTGTAGATTTATATTAAGCTTTATTTGAAAATCTGTCTGGAGTTACAAATAACCTGCAAGCCGAAGTTGCCATTACTTTGATAAATCCGGATAAAAACAGTACCTATTAAACATGAATTTATCTACTTTGTCGCTGATTGTACCTTTATAAAACAAATAAATAACGTAAATGCAAGATTATTTAAATTTGGTACAACTGAACAAGAACATGCTCAATGTGATGAGATTAGTAAGCTTTTCTTAACACAAAAAAAGATTTCTTATAAATAACAGTTTTATGTGAGAGTGCAACATTATGTCCAACTACATTTATTGTAATAAATTCTTTTGAGTATTACTTACAGCTTATTTGTATTTCATTTTTGTACCTCATTATCATCAGTATCATTATCATTATCAGTATCATGATCATGATCACCACCATCATCATCATCAACTACCATAATAGTCCACTGCTGGACATAGGTATCCTCCATAAGCTTCAAGGAAGAACGATTTTGAGTCTTTTTTACCGACTTCCCGCGATCCTAACAATGTCGTCGGTCTATCTGGTTTGTGGAGGAAGTTCTACACTTCGTCTTCCGGTTCGTGGTCATTTATTCTCCAGCTGTTGACGGTTCTAAGAGCTATATGACCTTTTTTTATGCTAATACTGGTGGAACAAGCATATGGCCCACCTAATGTTAAGTGGTAACCATCACCTATAACAAAGCATTGCCTTGTAGGTCACGAACGTTAGGTACGTGCCCTACGATGCACTACCTTGCGTCCACCAACCTGAGGCATGCTGGTTCATGGGGCTTAACACCAGTAGGCCTTAGTTACGCCGGTGTTAAGCCCCATGTACCTGTAATTTTACCGGCACCCACACCCTTCAAAGCGGAACACAGCAATGCGAGCATTACTGCTTGGCGGCAGAAATAGGTACGGTGGCAGTATGTACTTCCCCGCATGAGCCCTTTTACAAAGAGCTCTACTACTAAACACTGTTTTGCTAACATAAAAAGGTAAGTAGATTATATACTAGGTACATAAAGTAAGGTTCATAAGGTTGATATGTGGTTAAGTATTTGATGACCCTTTTGGGACGTTTATTAGGTAAAGTAATTACATACTACATATATACCAATTATTAGAACCTTTGTTCAGACTGACTGACTTAGACAACGCGCAGCCTAAACCACTGTTCATAGAGACTTTCAGAGTACATTCGTCTTCCAGAGGTGTACTTATAGTAGGGGAGCCCACGATGCTAAATGGGGATTTACTCGAGCGTCATAGAGACCTATTAGGTTGCAAAGCTTAGATGATAAAAAGAAAAAAATGTTATATAATTATACCTTTTCATCGGTGGGGGAAGCGGCTATAGATTTTTAAATATGTAAAAAAAAACTGTTGCATGGACATACTCGAGCGCGTCAGATATTGATAGCATCAATGTCCTACGTATTTTTAATAATGTACGTATGTTAATCTGATCATTTGCATGATGGGGGTGGTTGTACGTAAGGGTTAAAAATGAAAAAAAAAAAATTTAATCGAGCGCGTCAGGTTTTCTAAGAGGGTGTTAAGTGCACCAAAAAAAAGCTCTCATTCAATAATCTGACGATTACGACCTGACGCAAATTCGCGGCCATTATTATAATGTGCAAAAAAAATCGCCATTTTGAAATACTCAAGCGCGTCAGATTAAGATATATGTTGTTCATCTCTATGTTCTAGACGTGCTGTCTCATAATCTGACGATTATCTAAAGGGATTCGCTTAATCTGATAAAAAAACATTTTTACTTACAAATCTCAACTAAAGTACAACCAACAGATGGCGTTAATACGGCATAAAATATAGGTATCACCCAGCTGCACGCATTAAACTTTACCGACGATTTTTTATTATTTTGGCTTGCGGAAATCGTCAGATTATATATTTTTCGTTATCCTTAAATTATTTCTTTCAAAATAAAAAAAATTTGGCTACGCTCGAGAATGTCGAGATGCCGTTTTTTTTTACAACTTTGCTGCCCTCCCCTTTCTTTTCGTAACTCTCAAATTGTCAGATTGGTGGAATATACACTTTTTAGCATATAATTAACGCACCTTACCTTAATCTGACGCGCTCGAGAATTTCTAATGATCAATTTTTTTTTACTAATCTGATCCTTTATCCTTCACGGGCGGCCTTATATATGGGGCTCATATTTGGTGGAGGTACTTAACCGGATACAAGGTATCGCCCTGTATATTAATCTGCCGCGCTTTAGTAAATCCCGAAATCCCATCTTGGGCTCCCCTACTATTAGGAATTCCCGAAATTCAACCCCCTAAACGCGTACAGCGGGGGTTAAAGTGTGTATTAAAATAACTTCACGCGGGCGAAGTCGCGCGTGTTTTTCTATTTACAGAGAAGTAATTCAAATTTTACTAAATTACATAGGTACCTTGGGGATATCTACCATGGCCGGAGATTTAAGTCGTTCAGCTATTTAATTTTATTTACACATACCAAGACTAGACTAGACTTTGTATTTAAAGACTAGAAAATTAATCAGTCTTTTATTTTCTAAACCTTCTAATTTCTTTATTTTATTTTGAACTTTATTTGAAGATACACCTTCAACGGTTGCCAATCTAGATAAAATAGACATTGACTGTTTTTGGTTTTTGGTATAACTGAAATTATAAATCTACTTCCGACACTAACTATGCTACTAACATATTCGTCTTCTGGAAAACCACGTGACTAAGCTGAGCTTAGTACATTTCGTGAATATTTGTTCTGAGCAGCTGGCGAAAGCGATTTTTGCACTCGCGGCCTTAAGGTCCGCTCAGATACACCAACATGAGGTATCTCAATGGGTGGGAAGTGAGAATATAGTGCACGAGGTGGAGGTAGGACGAGGTGGTCTGCAGCATTTCTGACAGTGTTCCATACTGCTAGGAAACTTATTAAACCTTCCATCAATGTCATTATAAACAGCAGAACATGTAGTATAAGTTCTACAGGAGTACACAACAGAAAATTAAAAGAAATTAAAAAAAAGCTTACAAGTGGCATTTGTATCAGAACCGTCAGGAGGAAGAATCGTGTCAGCTTTGAAATCTGGAAATGAAACATTTGGAATGCAATAAGTAAATAAATACATAGATATTTGTAAGTATAGTAAAAAGCGAGTAAAACAGTTTGTATGTCAACTTACATCAGATGTGAAGTGCCTGCGGTGGACGAAGTATAACTTTATAGAAAATGTGATGAGCATTGTAAAGTATGCCGTTGCCACCAAAAGTTTAGGAATTTTCAAATATTCCATCTGAAAGTGATAAATGTAGATAAATTAGACACTGGGTACTTAGTGAATGCTTAGTCAAGATTTTTGGTATTTTGTGCTATGCAAAATGCAAGAGATTTTTGTATAGAGCCATCCAATTATATTCCTAGTGATTTCAGACACATCCGCCAGATTCCACATTCCTCAGATCATTTATTTATTCAGCATGCAGGCTCGATAGGAGACCTTATCAGTTTATCATGACACAAACAATGGACTCTAGCTGTCAAAGTGTACTGATAAGTATGTAGAAAGTTGCAGTATAATTATGTACTAGGAACTTCAGCAATAAACTGTACCTAAGTATTATTAGTGTGCTTATTGTAAGACAGCAGAAATATTTAAATAAACCGTTCAAAATTTATCAATTACCTTACAATACAACAATAATCCATTACATAATGTCCAAAGTAGGTAAATGCAGTAATCAAAGTACATGCCCTTAAAGAGAATAAGTCCATTCTGAAAATTCATTTTGGACCAGGTTTTAGACTTCAGACTTATATTTTGTTTTTCTGAAAATTAGAGATGAACTTTATGAGTGTAGCTAGGCTAAGTACCTACCTACTTACTCATACTGAGTAGGTGCCTACAAAGCCAACAGTTCTTTACACAACAAACTAGCCTAAGCACAAGTCCTTTGCTGGACATTGGCGCTGCCAAATTAGGGGCATTTGCCATAGATTGATGAGTACAGTGTGGTGTTTATTAACACTAGAGATGCTGCTACCACCTTCTGCTGCTACGTTTTCTCTTCGCTATAAGTAGGTAATATATGTGAAGAGATGACCGTAGCACACAGAATACTATTACTCACGAGCCGTAGCAATACTAGATATGCGCGCGAAGAGCTGGTAAATTAGGAAGAACTGAAGAAGTCAAATACAGATGCATCGCAATAAACAGTACCTAAGTATCCAACCGATCCAACCGTACATGATCATATTACATAGTACACAGCAACATAAATAATTTTTGGACAGCTCATTCTACACAGTTATTTCAAAACTTGATGTTACAATTAGAGTAATAGTAATAACTTTTTAATTTAAACTCTTAGACAAAAATTCAAACAGTTCGCCTAGATCGGAAGGCCGATCCAAACAATATAGTGGGCCGATCCTTACAAGTGGTGGTTAGCAAACGAAAAACAATACCCAAACCTTTTGAAATTTGCTAAAGTCTATCTTTCTTCGGAAGTAGCGTGTATAGTGAGAGGTTATTTTCTGGGCTGGTAACATTTACGATGAAAAACATAATCGTTTGCTACCAAAAAATGCTGAAAAGCTTGTTTATATCCATCACAACTTACCACTGATCAATTTTAAATACTAAAGTGTTTAAATTTGGAAATAATTACATAATTTTGAGTAATATAACGTGTCTTTTTTACATGATTTGGTATTCGGCCGAATACCGAATAGCAAAAAAAGTGGCCGAATAGGCCGAATACCGAATAGTTGCCGAATATTCGTGACATCTCTAATGTATATACAATACATATCCCAAACAAAATAGCATTTTTTAAAATTCTTGTCTGTCTGTCTGTCTGTTTGTTCCGGGTAATCTCTGCTGGACCGATTTCGACGGAACTTTCACTGGCAGATAGCTGATGTAACAAGGAGTAACTTAGGCTACTTTTTATCCCGAAAAAATAACGGGAACGGGAAAAAACTACCACGCGGGCGAAACTATGAACGGCCGCTATTTTATGCCGTATTAACGCCATCTGTTGTCGACATCGAGTACTACTTCAGTTAAGATCATCAGTAGGTAAAAATGTTTACCGCCCAACGAAGTGGGCACGGGTCAGCTAGTATATAATAAAACCTAAATGATAAGACCTAATACAAAAAGTTAATGTACCTACCTATCTAATGCAATGAGGATAAAATATGCATTGATATTATTTTTTGTGTTTTGCTTTGTTGGATGTCTTACAAATAAATAAACTAAAAGAGCAATTTTAGTTTATTTTTAGTAGGTACACCTGTCTTGATAAGGGTACGGGCTTCTCTCTACTTTTACTTCAACTCTGGAACTGCAGAACGTACCTTAGCTTGTACCTGACATAAATAAACTTTGACGCTGGCAGTGATTTTTTAACATTTTTATTTGTTTTGACATATGATTGGAATGGTACCTACTAAAAATATGGACTATATATTCTATGGGTACCTATTAGCTTAGCTTTGAGGTTATTTCTACGTAGAAAATTGTTGGTTGGTTTTGTTCAAAGTATTCTGTTGTATTGATGTGGGATAGAATGGGATCGTAGTGGGTCGTGTTTATATAATTATTGCAAGTACATTGTAGATCAAGAATTCAAATAATAGGATATTATTTGTGTCAAAATGTTTTCACGAACATTTCGGTTTACTGTTGGTGAGTATAGCGGATTAAAACAATATTTATTTTGTCAATCGATCGAATCGGACTAGTTGTAAATAGGTATTTGCAACAAATGTTTATAACTACGGTGTCATGGTATCACCCTGATTGGGTCTACAGCTGAACATAGGCCTCCACCGTAGTCACCGTGCCGTACCGAAGTTACTGCACTTGGCAGGCGGATTGGTGGCCGCAGTGTTGGTACACAGAAGATGCTGCTGCCTATCACCTGTCGTCTCAATATCACGACATCAATGGGTGATTGACGGGTCCTATTGTAGGCCTTCTCGCCCTATATTAGTGGTCCCCCATCGACTGCATCAGTGGTTACTTATCATACTATTTAAACTGGAATTTTAGATTATGGAACAGGCCCTTACTTTCTTATTATTTAAGTTTGAGGTTAATAATGTACTTACTACTACAATATTTTAGGACTCTTACACCCGGAATGTATCCAGCTTTCAGCAACAGCGGGAATAAAATATTTCCCACCACCCAAAAATTATGACCGTAAGTACCTACCCACCTACTAACTCAAATCAAACTGACCAAATTTGTACTTATTTACAATAAAAAATACAATTTATTACATTTTATAATATACATTTTTTGCAAAAATGCTGTAAATGCAAATGTAGTAATAATGGTAAGTTTGTCAATACTACCTTTTCAACTCTTATTTTTTCTTCAGATATTGAAATACCTGAGAGACAAAGGTTGCGTGTTTTTGAAAAAGTACCTACATACCCACCAAACCTAAAACCTCCAAAGATGCAAAAAAGGCTGAGATACATGAGAGGACCTGAGCTATTGCACACTTCCTTGCAGTTGAAGCAGTATGGCGTTGTTGTAAGTCAACCAGTAAAAGCAATTCCCTCTAAGTCGTGGTTTTCCACTATTTGATAGCCATTGAAAGTCATAAAATAATGAGAAACTAACCTTGCAGGCTTTAGGTGGAGGAAGATTAAGATTTGAACATCTTGAAATGATCCGTCTAACGGTTGCAAGACATCTAGACCAGAAAATAATGTTTGCAATTTGGCGTGTTGATCCTCCATGGCAACCCATTACTAAAAAGGGTCAAGGTCAGAGAATGGGAGGTGGGAAAGGTGCTATTGATCATTATGTTACTCCTGTCAAAGCTGGAAGGATTATTTTTGAAGTTGGAGGAAAATGTGAATATGCTGAGGTAAAAACACTTTATTGATGACATTTTTTGTATTAGATTGTAGTTTCTGCACTAATGTAAGAGTTCCATAGTAAGTACATAATGTATAAAGGTAATCGGGGTTGATTTTAAAAGTACAGAGGCTTGGAAAAGTAACCTGGGGCTTTCGAAAATTGGGGGTATTAAATTGCTATGCCCTTGCAATTGGATAACATCATGGGCAGCTGATTCATGTTCAGTTAGACAGCCTCTGCAAAGTGATGTTTTCACATATCTAGCCAACTATCTTACCTTTATAAAACTGCTCCAGGGTTATTTCTCATGGGGGAAAAAGGCAAAAAACACTACAGCATCACTACATCATCATCTTACAAGTCCTAAAGCTACTTATTGACAGATAGAGCATGCATGGCATACATTGCTACTTTCTTATTATTCAGCATATAGTGCTGTATATTTCGTTGTCTATTTTAACTTCTAATTAGGTTTATCATCTTGATGCATAATCATCCTTTTATGAAAAATATAGTTATATCTATTTCAATTTCCAGGTGAAAAATATGTTAAGAATAGTTGCTGAAAGATTACCATTCGCAGCGGAGCCTGTGTCACAAGAAATCATGGAGGAAAAAGCTGCTAAGGAGAAGTGGTTGCAAGAAAATAATAAAAATAAATATACTATGAAATACATAATACAAAATAACATGGGCGGATGTCACAGGATGCTTTCGCCATTTGACCATTGCTGGTTAGGTAAACATTCGTAAATCAAAAAGTTAACTCATATTAATAATAGATTTAGATGTTCTTTGAGCAGTTTTATTTCAATTGGGCCTTAAAACTGTGTCCGACATGTTATAGGATGCCACAGCATGCAATATTTACTTGACAAGATAAAGAGTATGATATAGGTATATAGGGTCAACTGTCGGCACTATATATTTTCTTCTGTTCCTACCATAATAAGTTTTTTATCTACTTTAGTAAAAAGTACTTTAGTATTTTAATCTTTGGGTGTTTTTACTTAGATTTATCTTTCTTTAAGCCTACATATTCCAAGGGAAGGGTTTTAAATAAAATAAATCTATGGATACTTTATAATGGTTTATTTAAATTTGACATTTCATGAAAGGATAGTGTTGTTAAGCCTCGGTTTGCATACATGTATAATCTTGTAGCAATAATTTATAAATTCCTTTCTTACAATTACAGCAAAAACTCAACGAAAACATATTTAAGTAACAAACACTACAGCGTAAAGTACTTAGACCTTAAGACTCATTCTTAACCTAACGACAAAAGCCAAACGTACCATATGAATATATTTTTTGTAAATTCAAGGGTGCTTTTGAACAATTGTTACTTAGGCATTTTTATATACTTAATTGAAATTGCAGCTAAAGTAGCATACATTACTCTGGCTTCTAATATTATAGGATCACATCAAATACACATTACTAGATCAAAACATTTACTATTCAGTGTAAATATAATATAACAGACAATTCATGATATAGTGAGACGCTATTTGTCCATATAAGTGTTCTACCACATGCCGTCTATATTCTGTTTGTTAACTCCACATAGTACCTATAAATTATATAACGTCATAACAATATTTACAAAGCCTAGTACACTAACTTACAAGTACTTAAATGAAATTTACATTCAATAAATTAATAGTGTTTACAATATTATACAAGCGCTAGGTTTTATATATGATATGGCATTTATTTTAAATTGACTGACACCCATTACAATGAAGAACCATTACAGTAGGTAAGTAATATATTATTAAACCACATATACATCTATGAGAAGTTTTTGGACTCTATGGGTACTTTCGTGTCTGTGAATGTTACAAATGTTTTAACGCTATGTTAAATATCAAACATCATAATGCTTTTAAGTTGTGCAAGTAGCAAAATTGTATACATTTGAGCAACATAATTAGCTCCGATTAATTTTACAGTTAACGTGACTAGTACCGGCTCTTAACTACATTCTTATCCTAAATATATTTTTCTAAACACTGGCATGTTGCAGTCTTAAAACTATTGTTTAAAATTTTTAAAAGGACAACGGAAATCTGCCTATTTTACAAAATAAATAGGTACCTACCTACTATTTAAAATAGTTTACATTACACTTTGCGTACACAAGGGTTATTTAGCTAAGCTATAAGTTAAAAGTGAGGTAGCGTTTTTACCTTCTTGTGGAAAAATATGTACAGTTCTAGAAAAAATGCAGTTTTTATTTTATTTGGTATAGAATTTATAGTTAGCGATACATCGAAAGATAAACATGGAAACAGACTGAAATTTTGAGTCGGAAATTAGTCCGTTTTTAACTCTGCAGCACAATACAGCACTTTACTCAACTCAACTCAACCGAATTTATAATTTTACTTGGAATACTTAATTATTACCATGAGTCTACTTGCACACAATAATTATATCATTAGGTAGGTATTTTAAATAGGTGCAGCTTTGTTGTTGACTAGATTAAATATATTTAACGATAATTTTATAAAACAGTTACATATTATATTTTCGCTTTCGATCACTGCAAGGATCCATAATTAGACACATATTGTTATCTACTGAGGATAATACATTGACAACTGACAACATTATTCGTACGCTTCACTCAAGTTATCCAACAAGAACTTGAGTTGTGTTTTCATGAAAGTATTTTTATGGGCGATGGAGTCACAGAGCATCTGTGTGGGTGCGACCTCATTCCCGTTATTAATGTTTTCATAAATATGCGCGTTGGTTGAACTAGTGTTGTTATTGCGTGTGTCAATAGTACCATCCTCGAGCCCGGCGGACGTATCGCGTGCATCGTATACGTCAATTGGAGCTTTGCTGATATGCTGATAATTATACGTAGACAATATCTGCCGGATCTTTGCAATGATCTGCTCTACTCAGGCGTTTGATTCCTGTGGAAAATTTGAAAAATCAGATTTCTGAATCTATTGACACAATTTCTAGAAGACTGTGACTGTGTTTTTGGCTACTGCTAGTGATCAGAGATAGCTTCTAGCTCTACGTGGAAGGTATAAATGGTAATACAGAAGACAGGTGAGTGGAATGTGTTAGTTGTAGGTAGGTACAGTCAACGGCTAAAGCCAATATACATTTCTGAAGGGCTAGCCAACTACAAGCGAACTTCACTATCGCCTAAATTACTAGGTATAGACACATATTATTTAACGTAAGAATATTTCACGTCACGTGGACTAAATAGTTATTTAAAGTTGGCTGGTTAGAGACGCTGCGTTGGTTAATAATATTCGATAATTTTTCGAACATTTTTTTAACGAAGAAATGTATTCAATTTTTTCTTTTTTAAACTACTTATTTGCAGTCTAAAAACTAGATCTCCAATAACTGAAATTGTAAATCTGCTTTTGTCGGTGACTGTACCGAAATCGTACCTAATACTTAGTGAAAATTAACATAGATAATACTGTACGGCGTATGTATAAAACGTATAAAATATTAATCTAGATTAAATGCATAGAATTAGGCTATTCATAAGAGTACATCGAATCCTTTACGTGATAGAACCGCTCGTTAGCACGATCTAACTTGCGCAAGCGAGTCAGCTACTACTAAAAGCAGGTGCAGCAGGGACCGTAAAGGGGGTAAAATAAATTTACAGGGTGTTTTCTTAAAGATTTAGATTAGAAGCCCGTTCTCGAAGGTTAACCCGGATTTTTTTGATAATGCAGTTAATGGATAAAACGTTTGCAACAAATTTTCTCTAGTAGAAAGTAGTGCAGATGTACACACACTTTTCAACCTCTTTAACTTTAGGTAATAATTAGTTACTCGGTCGGTTTGTGTATACCTTTTAAACTACTGTGACTGGGTCGAATAGTTTAGACCTTAAGGTTCAACACGATTATAGATCCGTGAGATAGTTTATAAGGTTAAGCCCAATTAGGTCCCTGAGGTTGCTTTATAGTTTATACCTTGAGGTTGTGGAAGTAGTGCATGATTTGGTCGTAGTCCATATGGAGATCGTCTAAAGCGAGCGGGTCAGGTACCGCAGCACCCGCCTCGCCACGGGAATACATCGGGTTACCAACGATCGTAGCGCGTTTTACCTCCGGAGAACTTCCGCCTGGAAAAACAAGGAACTGTAAGAATAGTGAACCCATCGGTAGTACAGACACCTATAAACCACGATATTTTACTTGACTATATTACTATATTATATTTGTGAATGGAACTGTCGAAAGAGGAAGACCTGGGCGTACGTATCTCAACCAGATAGTAGACGTTTTAGCGAGAGGCCAGCAGGCCGATTCTGATATTTTTCGTTTAAGAGTTACACTAGCAGCCAAGGGGAGCATCCTCTTGGCTGCTAGCGTGGTAGCTGGTAGCGTGCTCAAATGGGCCCTTTGTAGATTAATTCGTTGTCGATAAAAAGCTTAAGCCCATCTCCTGTACGAAAGCTATTTCTGTGCAATATTTCATCTCAACCAGTTAAGTTGTTTAGATAACGTAACGGACAGACTGACACCCCTTCTTATAGGTAGGTATATAAATTAGTAGGTATGGGCTATGTGAAAAGGTATATGACTTAATCTTAAGAAAGAGATTCTATTTTTCTAAACAAGTGTAGGTAATCCACCTGAAAATAAGCAGTGCCAAATTTTTTGCCATCTCTTACCTTATTTGAGCAATGTTTTAAGCGTGTTAACGTTTTGTGGTAAATAAGCTTAGCTTATTAGTAAACCCCATTACTAATAAGCTCGACGTCACTTTGTAATAGTTATAACATGATTTGTATTTAACATTGACAGGATGTTTCAAATAAGATCGAAAGAGACAGCACACGGTGCATTTTTTCAACGTAACGCCGAGTTTACAAGTAGGAATCTACTATAAATGTTTAGAATTTACCTTTGTTCTGGTTAGTAGCATCAATGAATTCTCCCTTAGGCCTGCTCTTACGCCTCATCTGTACTTCCGGCAAACCTGTAACAAAATAATAACATCAAATAGTAACTAAGTAGGTATACAGCCATGGGAGTAAATTCTCATTATCACTCGACATAATTTATCTGTCGTTGTGTGTTCTTTATAATCTTTGTCTACGATAAAGTATTTTCTGTAACTTCTTTGATGGCGATTTTATGGAGTCTACTTCTGCCTGTCAGTGACTTCGTGAGACTATTTCCTGATTTGAGAGACGAAATAGCGGGTCTCTCGACAGGTTCCCAGTTCTTGATTTCACTCGACAAAAAATCGAATCAACCACTTGTCTGCTTGTCTCTAATGCTACTAAGAATTGCTTTTCGGATAAGCCTTCAACTCATTGGAAAATTTAGGAGAGAATATGTCAGATAGGTACCCGTAGTAGTACTACGCTGTATTAGGACGCTCATAGGATATTGGATAGTGTGTTGAGCATTTGTGTCTACGATAGTCATTTCTGCCATTTTTTTGATGGCGGTTGATTAAAGTCGACTTTTGTCTATCGAATGTATTGACTGATTTCAAAGACAAAATGGCTGATCACTAGAGCCATGTAGACATAAAGGAGCAATCTAGTTCCCCTGGACACCTAAAGTAAATTATAGTCTTTACTAACCTATTCCAGAGTCGTGCATGTAATCGGGGCTTTCAGGCTTAGCAAAAGTGCGTCGCGAATCATCCGTGCCTCTATTCAAGCCCACAATCTCTCTATAATCCTTATTCTCCATAATCAGAGGAGCGTCGTTGTCGAATTCGAAGAGGCGAGCGCAATCTTCCTTGCTAGCTAACTTGTCTACTGGGTTGTCGTCAAAGTCATCTCGGATCGGGTTGGAGTCTAGTTTGTATGGATTCATGTCTCGGCTGATGTATGGGGATTCGGTCTTGTTTAAATCAATAATTCTGAAAAAAAGTTATATTTTAAAATAAAATGGTATAATATTGGTCATGTCTGCCGCATAATAGAACAATCAGAATAATTATCAGAACTTAGAAATTAAGTTCTGATCAACCCCGCTGCACTCCTTTAGGGGGTGAAGATAGAAAATACGTACTTTCTAAGCACACCTCTACGGCCAATTATGCACCAAACCCAAGACAAAATAATAGAATTCTTATTTGAAATAGAGTAGGTACCTATTCTAAACTCACCGGTCGGATCGTCGGCCATTCTCCGGAGATCGTTTCGACTCATAATCGCGGTCGTGTTTTTTGTGATGATTCCGCGAGTGACTGCGCCGAGAAGGGGGCATGACGGTCTCGGGAAAAATCTGCAATTCATGTTTATACCATTATCAATTTTGATTACTTAGAGTGAACAGTGCTAAGGCCAGACTATTACTATAGCAACACAATTGCACAATTATAACTCAATATTATTTCGGGGTTACGCTCAGTTTATTAAAAGGGGCAAAATTACGACACGACCTACAGTACAGAAGGCAGAGTTACTAACACCTGGGTTGTGACGGCTGTCAAATGAATAATGAATATGTTTGCAATGGTGATTAAACTATTACTTACTTTGCCTGCGTTCCTTGGGGGCACTGGGACCTGGGGTTGAGGAGTCGAGGAGTTCCGATGTGGCGGCACGGGAGGTCGGTAGTCCTCCGTGTCGTCATCGTCAGCCCTGCAGACCGAATGTAGGAAATTATACCCTCATTATTTAACCTCTCGAAACACATCGAGAACACTACGGCGTTTTCTTGATTTTAAAGCTCAGCAAAAAAAGGATAAAATAGACAAAGTGTCAATATCTTATTAAGTTAAAATTATTATAAAGTAAATTATAATTTTGCTTTTACATAATAATGCTTGCAGGTTTTAATCAAGATATAAACTTTATTGCAGGTGCTGTAGGAGTTGCATACTTATACGTTCACAATTTTTTGAACCTAGGCAAAGTTACGCCTGAATCAATGTGCTTTTACAGCAAATAAGTTAAAAATGATCCTTGTCATGCAGGATAATAAAGAACAATACACTTTGTCTGACTGAAATATTAGGGCGTGCAGTTTAAGATGGGACGATTTCCCTCTACCTTATTAGATTACATATCTACTGTCAAAATGTCTGCATACTCGTAAAAGTGTGTCAATAGAACAAATGGCCTACCACATGTCAAGCGGTAACTATTTCTTATAACAAAGCATTGCCTCGCAGGTTATACGCATTAAAGTGCGCATACGGAATGTGCCACGATACGCCCATCAACCTAAAGCGTATCTACAGATACTTAATAAGCCTTAAGTTTCTAACCACGTCACCCTTCAAACCGGAACATAGACACGCTGCTTGGAGGCTGGAAAAAAGGTATGGTGGTAATAGTACTTCCCCGGCCGGACTCTAGGCTTGGACGCGAGACCGGCACCTAGATTCACCTAGGCCTATTTTAAGTGACCGCTTTGATTCTATGGAATAAATGCCTTTTGACTTTGACTTTGGACGAACCCTTCACAAAACGCCCTATTACTACTACTACTTACTGCCAATGTCCATCCTCCAACGAAGTCCTAACATGCCGGGAAGATTTCTTGCAATAAGTTGTCGAGTCAATCACTTTATCACGCCGATCGTTCTGCGACGGTAGCTCAATAGAGTTGGGGTTATCAAAACTCGTCACCATAACGTTCCCATTATCCTTGATAGCGTCATCGGGATCCACATAGTTATAGTTCAGCGGGTTAGCTGTGATTCGCATTTCTTTACTGTTGTCTGTTTGTGGTGCTGAGTTCCTGTTCGCTGGGACTCGGTTGCCGTTTCTTTCGATTGTGGCGCGGCCTGTAAAGAAATCTGATTTTAATCTAGACTATTCTTGTTTTATCGATAGCGGCGAATCAGTCTTCTCTGTGGTCGGCACTTCATGACTTGACTGAAGATCGTGATCACTTTATATCTTTGTAATGGAGTGAACAGCTTGTCTCGAACGCGTTCTATTAATCGCTAGTCGTAAAACTGGTCACTATGAGGGTCTTTAAGCTGATTAGTCCATCTTGTTGTGGATCTACCACAAGACCGCTTTCTTTCTACGAATGAGTCTTGGGTATTTCAAAAAAAGTTATTACCTACTTTATATTTTTGTACAAAAACCAAAAAATGTGAATTATACGAGCTAGAGCGACAATGATAATACGTACGAACGGAGCTTAACCACATCATAGAAATAGAGAAAGAGACAAGACTCTCGCCAGTTCAAGGGTCGTCTTGACTTGTCCAACCACTTGTAATTTTTTTATGTGTCTTGCTAACGGAACAAGCAGATAGCCCACCTGATGTTAAGTGGTTACCATTACCCATACTAAAGCATTGTCTCATACGTCACGCTCGTTATGAACGTGCTCTTAGATGCACTACTCTGTGTCCATCATCCTGAGGCATACAGGTGTTAAGCCTAGTGTGCATGTAATTACACCGGCACCCACACCCTTCAAACCGGAAAACAGCAAGCTGCTTGGCGGTAAAAAATAAGCATTCTGGCAATCTGTCGCCTTTTAAGTCCAGATGAAAAGTGTCTTACTGCTATTTGTAGCACAGATATTAAGCTTACCTAGCCAGACCCAATCATGTGCATTAGTGGTCGACTCTCTCGAAGGTTTCTCTCTTGCCAGTCCAAGGGTAGTCCCGACTAATCCAGCCACTTGAATCCTGCCGCCTTCGGCCATAGCTGGGATTTTCCTACCGCCGGTCACCGCAGTATCCGCGTTGTTTGGTTTCAACCGAGATGCGTAGACCATGCATGATACGGCAAAAACCTGGAAAGATTTTTAATGTCTTAAAAATTATTAATCAAGTGGCATTCGAACCAAACCAACTCTTTATAAGCTCTCCCGACGAATAACTCTATTGGTATTGGGTATGTAAAACTAAGTAGGTAGGTAATCGATGTCGCCTTGATGAGTAATTAATAAATTCGTTTCTGGAAAAAAATTTTGGTGTTCTAGCCATAATACGACTGGTTTACAGCTGGACACATGCCTTCACGAGTGGCATGCAAATCTGAGTGCTTCTGACCTTCTAACAAAAACTTGTCGATTAGGTATATGAACCGGGCATTCATATTTACCCAGAACTCAATTTCTAAAGGTGCGCCCTTTAGAAATTGAGTTCTGAGTAAATATTAATGCATGCGGGCGGTATGTTATAATAAAAAAAAACACTACGCTTACAATGTAGCAGGCACTTCACGAAGTTCTATTTAAATATTAAAAAGCGTAGTGTAGCAACTTACCAGTATCGCAATGCAGAACGCTCCAAGTAGAATGTACATACCTGTAATAATAGTTGATTGTTACACGAGGGGATAATGGTAGATTTTTGACAAGTGCAAATAAAATATTTACTTACTTGTCGCAAGCACAAATATTATATTTAATTCTGATGTACTTTCTTTATACAAGGTCATTGACCATAAGTATGTTATTAGGTCATCGACCACACATTGTCCTATTTTTTAATCAGGCCGCCCGTTTCTATTAGAAGCCATTTTCTCTAGTACATCTATTTGAATACAAAAGTAATGAAACTATAAGGTGTCTCGATGCTATCGTGATTTGGCCTAAACCGTGGCCGTATAGTGGCATTGACATCAATCATCTGTCTTTTTCTCACTACCTATATATGCGTTATATTACATGCGCGTAAGTGACGGTGACGCAGCGTACCTACCATATCTAAACATCGAATGTGATGTGATCCAGGTAAATCATCTATATCTATTCTCTTGTCAAATCATTGGATGTATCCAATGATACAGGTCGATATAGGTTAAGGCAGAAGCCGATCGGTCCCATTTCGTACCTATAGAAGTGATTACACTAGAGCAGACGGTGCGGGTGTACTACCTGTCTTTTTTTGTCCCATACAAAATGTCTGAGACAGTCGACGCGGGTCCACGCAGTTCGACTTAAAACTTATAACGTTGTTTGTGTTGGGGGTTTATAAAATAGATAATCTTCTTACCAACTTCAATAGGAGACAAATAGGGTGGTCTATGTTTTGGATGCAAGTTGTTTCCCATGTAAATGGAATTGTAGTGCTGTGCTTGAACAGTCGGCTCATGATTGTTTTCGTCTTTGAATGGCGATAATCCTGAAAAACAATGGCAGATTGAGCAAATCGTTTTGTCTTGAGCGCTTATGGTAGAAAAGTATTTAAAGAAAAATGTACCTTTGAGAACATCACCAAGATCAGACAATCCGCTTCTACCTCCTCCTCTCGCCATGATGTCATCATTTTGTGGGGTGTCAGGTCTTTGGGGGGAATCCCCTCCGCTAAAGTCAACATCCACACCGGCTGCGGCAGTTGCTAGTGCGCCTGGTATGTTCTTTATGTTAGCTGGAGTCTTTGTGTCTCCTTTGCCGGGTAAGGCTACTCGACGGAGAGGGCCGGAGCGGCATTGGTCAGGAGTTAGAAGTGTTACTCGGAGTAATTCGCCACTGCCTGAAAATATAAACAGAAAAAGAGATTAATTCAATGTTTTATTTACTTACTACTTATATACTTATTGTCACTAGATTGATTCTTTTAAGCCTTTTTTAAATAGACTTATTTAATTTTTTGGTCCTATTAAATCAAGAATCATAGCATGAAGATAGATTATATACTTAAAAAAAAAAACAGATTTAGGTACTTCTTTTTGACTAGTTGTGGTCTCGTGTTTTTGTTTTAATTAATTAAAAAACAAGAGGGACAAAATGGAACTAACGATATTCCAAGCTTTGTTGGTTTCATAAAACCTACGTAATAAATGAATTCGGAGATATTACTATGCAACACATAGCTGATGTAGGTAGTACTGGTTGATAAACAGTTTTTTTTCATAATACGTACCTAAGTACTTAGAATGTTTTACAACACTGCAGACAGAGTACATATACTAACATCTATGTTCTATACACAAATGTCTGTTCTCGGTGGGGATCGAACCTACAACCTACAGCGCAGAAGGGAGTGCTATACTACCAATAAAGCCTATATTGAGACTTTTGTAAGGGAGGGGAGCGGACCATCCAGCAGTAGACTTATTCACCTTCTCCTACAGCAATAACCCTGGGATGCTTCGAAGCCAGCATGGGCGCGAACGCCACAACCTCAGGGTCGAGGCTCTCCACCAGCAGGTAATAATCTGGTACAGCAACATCTCGTAGCGCTGTACGACTACCGTCTGAGAACTCCAGGTCTATATCGAGCAGACCCTCCTGATAAACAAAAAAAGAAATGGCATTATTAAACTTGAAACATGTTAAAAGATACTTTGCATAACTATAGCGGAATAGAAATGTCAATAATAGCATAATATTGCACAATTTTTTTTTCATGGATGATGGAATAACCTTAGGACCACATGATGTTAAGTGGTGAATATCAACTATAAAAAAACATTGTCTTGCAGGTCACGCATGTTAGAAACAAGCCCTACGATACACTGCCTTGTGTTCATCATAACTTTACTCATGGTAGTAGGTACTAGGTACTCCTTCAGACAAACCCTTTCTCTACTACTACTAAAACTGTATCGTACATAGGCGAAGTTAACGCTAGACATCATTATCTTACAGTGAGAAAAGTCAAGGTTCCAGTTAAAGAAAAAAAGAAAATGTGTTTATTTATCAAGGTACCTAGGTACTTAAATTGAGGAAACGCAGGGTATCGGCAGCAGCATCTGCTGAGTACTGTATACCATACTGCGGTATACAGTATAGCACCTGCCAAGCGTGGTGACTATGGCAAACTCCTCTAAATACGAAGAGGCCTATGTCAAGCCTGGACTCATTCACGCTGATGAAAAAGAGAGTTTGGATAACATGTCCTCATACCTATCCGTATACTACTTAACTAATCAAAACATTGAAACAGTAAAGATAGATGTGAGATTTTAAAACTAACCTGATACTGCGCAGTAAGACGACGGGTGACGGTAGTTTCAGAGACATATCCATTCTCGATCGCAGTGTCGGGAGAAATGTTAAGCTGCAAACCCGATATGACACGGACAAGCAGACGAGAGATGGTCACTTTATCATTTACCACGCGCACTTCACGAAGTCCTATAACGCGTCCTGTAAAGAAATATGTTATATTTTTGTAACGCAAGTGGTAGTAAGAACATAATACAAAACAGAAGCCACCTAGTACTGTATAAGAGCCTCACCTTTCATACTTCACCAGATTTTAACACGTTACTTTGAGCCAGTTTCGACGTGAGACAATGATGCTAACACTCACCAGTGATCGGCGACAGCACTTGAACTTCAGTGCGTCCAGTGCTCCGCCCTTGCAGTGCGCGGGCTCGAAGCGATGCAATCCGAGGATCGGCCACTCGCATCAGAGACATTACTAACTCTGTCACTTTGAGCCAGGTTCGACGCGAGACGAAGTAAGACACTCGACCCGAATCGTGATCTTTGGCAAGGAAGCGAGCGTAAACCTGTGGAATATGGTCTTTGATCAACTGTACCTACTGACAATATTCTCAGCCATCCACTCGGCCGCAGCTACCTCAAACTCCCCAAAATACGCAGTTATCCCAAGATAATACCTATAATCACTGCGTTTTAATAAGTACGCGGGACGTCTATTCTACAAAATTACCATTCTAAATCGCTTTATATGAGTAATAATCCAATTTTACGTTAAACTTCTTTCAAATTTTACTTTTGGACTAAATTCCATAAGTCGTTTTGATGTTCTCGAGTTTCGTTAAGCTGCAGTTATAGTTTAGTCCGCTAGTGCAAACACGTAGTTAACATTTATTTTCATGTATCATTGTTGCTCGTACATATTTATTGCGGAGATACAGTTAATACGTGTAATTTCGCAATGGATCAGAGTCAATAATACTTGGCACAGCTTCGGACATACTTTAGAATACATGTTGGTAATAAGTGCAATTTTTTTTACAGTAGTAGGTACGGCGCGCAATAGTCTCAGTGTAGTTGATCAAAGAATAAGGTTCAAAGAACATTCGGCAGGATCATAAATTCAGTCACATGAGATAATTAACCGATATTATAACGAATAAGAGATGGCGTTCTATGGAGCTGAACTTTGTGACCCAATTGTTTAAGTAAAAGGTAACTTTACAAAGATTTACCAAAATGTTTTATAAAATTCACCCTTACAAACCATTTTAAATCCTAAATTCCTGGAACTCAGTTTACTTTGGAAACTTGAATAAAGTTTTTAACGACACGGTCGCGAGCACAATATAATTTTCGGTTGGATTGATGGTTTTCGCTGTGTTCATATTACCAGAAGGATTCTTTATAGACGACTATAGATTATGTTACCAAGCCATTTTTAAGATAAAGAATTATTTTCTTTTGGTTGGAAAAAACTCAAAATCGTTCTTCCTAGAAGCCTATATGACATGAGCAATAAATAGTTGGGAGACATGTCCAATAGTTGATTTCTGAAGTTCAGCTGACTGATGAAGATGATGAATCTACAAACCTCAACATTACTCTGCTGGTATCTCAATCTGCAAGACCTCTGCTCTGAGAGGGAGTTGGTCGCATCTGGCCTCGCACCGCCCCACCCTCGCGACAACGATCGCTTCAATCTCTCCTTAGAACTCGCATCGTCCGATACTTTCCACCCTGCACAACGATCAGAACACATTATACTTCCATTCAATATCCCACCAAAACGCACTCGAAATAGAGCACAATTTCTGTTTTATCCACCCTCTGAAGACACATGCGGGAAGATAAAAATAGATCAAACCTGGGGGTTGTTCCGTGATTTACGGTAACGGTAAAGAATTGGACAATAACCTCGTCAGCAGTTGATAGGAACGATTGTGATTGTTATATATCGGATTGACTGCGAAGCTATTTTTATTCCCGATTTAGGCGCTTCCTCGAATTCTGTTATTTCAAATAATAATAGCTATTCGTAGAAAATAAATGAACGTTTCATTTGGTGTAATGAATTTTACGCTTAATTCTGTTCTGTCATCAAAGTCACCTATAAAATAGGCAGTGGAATCTTTCTAGTGAGACTAATTGAATTCCGTTGGGAGTCATCGATTGGAGTTGACGAACAAAATATGCCCCAAAAGGCTGAAAAAATCATCCATTCGTTCAATGGGCAATTCATTTAAATAAAGTTTCATAATGCACTTGCGAAATGGAAAATTGTAGGAAATGTAAAATGTAACCACAGTTACTGTCAAATAGTGAATGTTTAGGTCACAGAACACTCCTAGTTTAGAAAGTCAACTTTGAAAGTCAAGCTTAGAGAAAAATACAGTTTTAAGCCATCAGAACTCATCAACCGTTCATATTATAAACTAGGTAGAACCTCTTTGACAGCAACCTTTTTACACTCGGATAAGTGTAATCAAGTCACAAATCTAAAATCAAGTTGACATTTACACACTGCATAATAAAGTGATTAACGTAAAAATAGTAATAGTAATACTTCTATATAATCTATGGTAAACGGTGTTGGTTTCACAATTATTTGCTTGTATATTACTTTAAGTTAGCTATGTATATTGTGCTACTGTTTGTTTACCCAAATAAATATAAAAAAAAAACATAAACGAACCTTTGATCTGCGAAAGCCGGTTGTCATCAACATCGATCTCGAGTGGGTACTCGGGCATCCACACGGTAAACCGCGCGAGGCCGGTATACGTGCCGTACTTCACGATCACTGACGCGTTTGAGGAGCCGCGGATCTCAGAGCCGTCAACGTAAACGGAACTGCATGATGAAGAAACCTACGGGAGATTTTAAAGTTTAGATATTTTGGCATTGCTTTTTTTTTCTCGTTTATTTTATCATCCCAGACGAAAACCAGCCACTTCGATGCGATGTGTAGGGGCCAATTTGTAGGCCCATTTCCCAAAAAGATCAAGTCAGACAAGCTACCAAACTCGTGGACTGTAATAATGTATTTTACTTTGTTGCTATATTGGTAGAAAAATCATAATTATAACCTCATAGTATGCTTTGTGAACGTTTACCTTTAGAACGCTCTCGTCTTCGGAATGGCAGGAACTCTGCAGCGTGACGTCGGCGACCTGTCCTGCCTGCGAGACGATCAGAACTTTCATAGCTTGCGAAACTTGGCGGCCTGTCAGCACAGCCGTGTTGAGGACTTCCCAGTTCTGTGCAAGGAGGAGATACACTTTAAAGCATAATTAAATTGATCTACTCGTACCGGCCGCGTCTATCTAAGTAAATAATACCAACACTGCGTCATCAATCTGCCTGCCAAGCATACGCTTGGCAGACTATAGAGTGACTACGGCAACCCAAACATGGGAGAGGCCAGTATCCAATGATGATGATGAGGACTATGATCTAGTACCTAACTAAAAAATGTACAATTATACATCGCATTTGGCGCAATTTGTATAGCGGACTTTAATTTTAAAATGTTTTACTAGAAGATTAACCACAAAAAAAATTATAAAATAAAATCTTTCCACGGTTGATTGATTTTTCAACCTCGAAGTAACTCTTGAGGGAAAAACCTTAATCACTGGAATTTTATTGCGATCCGATTTCTCTAGCCAATTACGTGCCTGCAAAGTTAAAATAGAGCCTTTCTCCCTATTTAATTAGAAACGCGCCATAAATTGTTCCCGAGATAAGTTTAACCTAACTAGGTAATTAGATTATTCCGAGCCAGCTGGCCCACAGCGATGCGGCCAAATATTGCTTGCACAATGCACTTCATCACTCATGTGGGATTAATTGGTTTCTAGCTGGCATTTAGAGCAAGCGAGCCGTCATGTCAGTAAGCGGATATGAAGAGGCTTGGCGACTAGGCCCATGTCAGCTCGCCTCGGGCGGGCATAGCTCAGACAACACTAACTGAGGTCTAGTTTTCGGCACCTGTATAACTTATGGTTATGACTATTGAGTCACTAGTTCACCGTGTGATATATTTATGTTAATAGCGATAAAAGTCTAAGATAATCGTCTATCTTCATTTATTAGTCAGCATTGTAGCACATAAAATAAAATAATCACCTTTATTTCAGACAGCAAAACCTATAGTTGTACAGTGTAGGCACAACCCAAAAAAAACAGAACAGAAACTAACAGATCTTTATATCGTAATATAGAGTATTACATATCAGAGATATTATAATGTCTTTTATACCAATTATAAGAATCTTTTAAAACTCGTCTTATCTGACTGACATACAGAGAACGCACAGCCTAAATCACTGGTCGTAGAGACTAAATGAGGAATTACATTTTCAGGTTAGTTCGGCTTAGTGCGTAGGTAGAGGTGTACTAAGAAAGCAATTCCCGAAATTCAACCCCTAAATGGGTACACATGGGGGTTGAAGTTAGGAGAAAAATAACTTCACGCCGACAAAGTCGCGCGTTTTCGCTAGTCAGAGATTGGTTAATTGGGATCTCAAGGGGTCGGTATGTATGGTAAGTCTGACGATCCAAGATTTAAATGATCCCACAACGTTAAAGGTGGAGGCATTTGTAAACAACGAGGTTATAGACAAAAATATTTCTTTTTATCTCAGTTTTTTCATCACCATTTTCCTGCATATAGGTAACTAGCGGCCGCTCGCAGCTTCGCCCGCGTGGCAGTTTTTTCCGTTCCCGTTATTTTTTCGGGATAAAAAGTAGCCAATATGTTAATCCAGGTTATAATCTATGCTAATTCCAAATTTCATCCAAATCGGTCTACTGGTTAGAGCGTGAAAGAGTAACAAACATCCATCCATCCATTCATACTTACAAACTTTCATATTAGTAGGATAAGGTGGGACCGCCACAACATGATATTTTCTTATATTCTACTTTATCATCCGTCATCTCAGTACTCACTCCTTTCACAATATTGTCACCTTTCACCTTTTCATCTATTCATATTTTTTTAAGGCCTATCCTCTACCTTAATATCCATTCACGTTCATACCTCAGATTCTTTTCGTCACACGACACATTTTATCGTGTATTAAAATACATACTTACAATCTGGCTACGTCTTTAGTAAGCCGGCCGTTCTCATTCGGCCGCCCCGGGGCAACCTCACAGGTTAATATCTCTACGCTAATATTAAGATAAACTAATTGCTTTATAAATATCACTCTCTTCATTACTGGCCCGCACACGATGGCTTATAGAGTGTTCGTTTTATTTCAACCAATTGTGCTTTGCGTTTAATAACTCAATGTTTCCGTTTGGTAATCAGTCTCAATTGCTTTTAAATGATTGATGTTATGTAGATATCAGTTATTTTAATGGATTTTTATAATAGGGACCTATTATCATTATCAGCCTGTAGAAGTCCACTGCTGAACATAACCTTTTCAGGATGAACGATTTTGAGCCTTTTCACCATGCCCATCCACCGACTTCTCGCGATCCCAGCAATGTCGTAGTCTGTTTATCGGGTAGCAGGGCGTCCTATATTTTGTCTTCCCGTTCGTGGTCGCCATTCGAGAATCTTTATTCTTTCTACGAGCTATATGGCCTGCCTATTACCACTTTAACTTGCTAATTCTAAGAGTTATGTTGGTGACCTTGCTATTTGCCATGGACAATTTTTTACAGTCAAATATGGCAGAAAAATATCATCTTATCTACTTATGGAGTATGTCACGGATGGTACTATAAGGTACTTAAGATCTATAAATGTTTATTGTTCTTATAACCTAATCCAAATCGGATATCCCAATTAGCAGTTTAAATCAATTAGGTGAAATTTGCGCCAATTACCCGGCAAATACTTTGAGAATCGCTTTATAAAGCGCGCAGCTGGTGTGGGCGTTTCCGTAAGGCCTCCATTAGGCGGCGATAAAGCTCCCATTACACCACTTCATTCATGCTAAGAGTGCACCATTAGACGTTAATCTCTACCATTTGTTGCGATCACGTCCGCTCTCAAGAATCTCACAAGTTGTACAAAAATGACTTTACTCGTAGGGTTTCTATTATAATATATACAAATCTGAACACCAGCAATACACGAAGAAAATTGGAAACAAGAAGCTTACTGTATATTTTATTTAACTTATCGACGGAATATGCAGGTGGTTTATCTGGTGTTCAGTGGTAATACCATATCTAATAACAAAGTTTTTCCTAGCACATCAGATTCACACGTTAGGCACGTATCTCTACGATGCACTGCCATGCGGCCTCTAACTAGAGGCATACAAGTGTTAAGCATCATGTTCTTGTAATTTCACCGACACCCATACCCTTTAAACCGAACACAGAAACACTGCTTGGCGGTAAAAATAGTTCACTTAGTTTTGAGCATTTGCCAAGTAAGTAAATACAACGCAAAATATTACAACGCTGTAATACCATTTTGAAACTTACGAATTATCTTTGATCAAATAAATAATTGAGTCTTACGAACCAGAAAAATATTTATCTACTTCTGTCGCTGACAGAACCATCACACTCAGTAAATTACGGTAGAAATAGCTGATAGCAAGTCTACGATATTAAAGCCGAAAACCTTCGAAACCCAACAAAGATATCGTTTTATCAATGAAAGAGAGGTGGCTCCATTAATTACGAAGAAAATACCTATTGGATAATTTATCGTCGCAATCGATGTCTCAATAAATTGTTGATTTCGGCCACCTCTATATCTATTCTATTAAGTGGGTGTTGGAGATTGTAATCGGTATTCGCATTTATCTCTCACACTGAAACATACATACAGTGCCGCTACCACCTTTGCACTAATTATCTTGTAACCAAAAAATACCTGCTAAGAACGAGGAAAGTAATTATCTTAATTAGGTACTTATTGTACTAAAATACTTGAAACACGGTAAGGTTAGAGTAACTAATTAATCATAGAAGCAATATGATTTCTTACCTTAGAAATTGGGAGAACAGCTTGTATGTCATCTTTTTCGATATCAAGTCGGGTGTTAACTCTGTGTTCGTGAGGAGGTTCCTCTGTTGTGGAAGCAGGGTTTGAAGTGGACGAAACTTTGGCAGACCAGCTTATCCTTGCAGTTCCGCGACCGGATTCTCCTTCTGAGCCTTCGCCATCCCCTTCGCTCTCAGCTCCGACTTCCACTAACCAGGTCAGTACTTCTTCCCAACCAGGACCCGCCGCACCACTGTCCTCTATATCTCTAGATACCAAATTAACTAATATTAATAAAAGTTCCATCATAAATCATTACCAATTAAAACCCTACGATAAGCTAACCTTTCGTTCGCAAGCTTTTTAAAGGGCGTGGGTCGTGCAGGGTGAGTAGAAAGGGGGACGAAGTCACAATAAATCAATAATTCACGTAGGCAGTTCGGCGGGCGTCTGCCGTGGTCTCATTTTCAGTCAAACTATGTAAATTTACAAACAGAGATATGTCCGAACGTCATCACGCAAAGTTTCATTAACCGCGCAAACTCACCCCCGATTTATAGCTCTCAACAAATGCAAAGTGGTCGTGAACGAAATTGTGAACAAATCCCGGCCAAGAAAATGAGAGAGGGGCTTTATTTCATTACAAAATACACCGAATAAGAAATATGTTTTCATTTCGGTACGAATGAGAAACAGTACAATGAAATTATCTCCAGTTTGTATAGAGGTATTATCAAGTTCACTTGATATATAGATAGATATGTAAATAGATAGCGTAGGTTGAATAAAGAGTTGTATCTTCCTTCGTATCGTGAGTGATATAGTCATGTCATCAGTCTTAATAAGTCCCCTGCTGGACATAGGGCTCTCCCAAATTTGGGAGATTTCACCATAGCCACCACACTTGTTAGGCAGATTGATGACCGCAGGAGGTACAGATATCCATGAGGGAGAATGGAGGAGTTTTATTCTAAGCTACCAGTGGGACCACCACGTCACGTGAGAGACATACCAATCTGATGTCATGAATGAATGAATAGTAAACAACGTTCTAGTTCATCTTATTTATCAAGTTATCATTGTTTACAATGCAGGAATATAGAGCAGTAGGTATTTGTTTACAATTTATAAAAGTATATAGACACCGGAAGTCATAATGCTGCATAACCTACTTACAATTGTCGGAAAGATAGTTGACCCGTAGGTGCAGTTAGAACAAGTAGATAACCAAATTATAAATTAAAATTCCCACCCAAGTGAGTGGGGTCCCCTAGTGATACTTACCAACTTTTTATAAACAAAATTTTTATGTAGTGTTGATGATTATTTTTAATTTATAAGCTGTTACATGTTTTATGCTACTGCTAGTGGAACAAGATGATGATAGCACCTGATGTTAAGTGGCACATTACCTATATCTACAGTATTGCCTTGTAAGTCACGCACGTTAGGTACGTGGCCTACAATGCACTACCCTGCGTCCACCAACCTAAGGCATACTAGTGTTAAGCCTCACGTTCCTATAACTTCATCAGCACCCACATCCTTGACAGAGAGCATCACTGCTTGGCGGCAGAAATAGGTGTGGTGGTAGTACTTCCCCGGACGAGCCTTACAAAAAGGTCTACTGCTTCCTTAGACGAGTAAACCAGACTGCTTCTAAAAAGCTCTACTACTACTAATGTACCTACTGTTTTTTGTTGATGAGGACATATTTTATTTTTAATCTGTTACATGTTTGACTAGGGAAAACGAATGCAGTCATAAACACAACACAAGTCCAAACGTCATTTCCGTCTCACCGCCGGCACCGCGCCGCAAGTACATTTAGAAATTAAATAAATCTTGCAAATTCACGAGCGAAGCAATGCCCGGATGGTCGGTAGAGTGCAGTTTCAAACTACCGCACTATCTCCGACTGGAAGACCAGATTGCAATCTCGTTTCGTATGCAAAACATGGCTATCTACCTTCGTATATTTGCTTTTGAATTTTATGCACTTACACGGTGTAACAACCGATACAGATTCCTATTTCATGAAAGTATCTTTCTACATGAGAGGGTCTTGGCTCGTGCGGGTGCTTCGTTAAATGGGTTGTGGAGCACCACTCCGAACACCCTAGTTCGTTGTTTTGAATCTGTTGTTTACAAACGTTAAGGCTCCCTTAACGTTAATCCTTCAGAGGATGCAGTAAAGATAACTACGGCTGGGTTAGGGGTACCTAAGCCGCCTGTGGAGTACCTAGTCTTATTAAAGTTGTTAAGAGAATATCGAAAGCTACTGCCAAACGGTACAACTTAACTTTATTATTGTTTTATGCGGTCTGTAAAAAAGACATATCAACCGCGATGCATTATAACACTGTGCCGACTATAGACTTCACTCACTTTACTCTCCAGTATCTTGGGCATAATAAGGCTACTCTTAAAAACATCAGGGCAACATGAATAACTTTTTCTGCGGAACAAACACTGAGCTCAAAAACTTTAGCCAAGTAGTTATCGAACTATTTCATTGAAAGAGATATCAGATTTTTCTTAGCGCTTACAGTTTTGGTTAAGCTGTAAAAGTTGTTCATATTAATGACTACTTGACGCGAAGTTTTCGGGAGCGGTCTTATTAAACCCGGTATGAAGTTGTTTTTTTTCTAGCAGGGCATGGTCTGTACGTTTACTCTAGAAAAACAGTAATTAAAATTTTACCGTGTGGTGTGTGTGTTTGTGGTATTCAGAATACAATGTGTTCTGTGCGATGCGCTCTCGAGTCATTCGCCACTACGGTAGTGGTGAGCAAAAACAAGGTCGCGCCGGGCTTGGATCGAAAAGATAACTTTTATTCATCTTGGAATTCTTCAGGACAAATGGTTCAATCTCATACACCGTATAAAGAAAGAAAGAAATAGAATCTAGTCTAGAAGGTACTTACGTATCAAAATCGTCGTCATCTCGTAAAGGTTGTTCCAATCTTGTGGCAGTCACGGTGGCCGCGCGGGACTTCACCTCGGCTGTCACTGCCCATCGAGAGTTGGCTGCTGTGACGCTGACCAGCCGCAGCCCCGACTTTACTTTCATCCTAAAGTAAAACGCAATAGCGTTTAATGACTATAATCTACATAGGCGGCAGTGATAGTCACAAACGAACAATAATTTGAAACGAACAAGCAAAAACCGTTATTTTCAATCAGAATAAGTGATACAAAAATCTATATTTTTTATAAACCTTGTATGCTTTAGGTTTTTGTATATTACGATTTCCTATACGGCTAATGAGTAATTTGATTTTAACCTTAGTTCTTATGTAAGCTTCTACTAAAAATATTGTTATGCCCACTATCTATCTATTCTAACTCTATTCTTAATATGAAAACTATTTATCTGTGTGTTATTGATAAGCACTTTGCACTTTAACACAATTGAAAATGTCAGGGTACCTATAAGATCGATTATTTTAGACATTTAAAAGCATGGTCTGATAGTCCCGTTGAAGTTAAGTCTGAAAACTAAAACGGGACTTTTAAGCTACGGCTGAAACTTTTAGTCTTTTACTACCACCCTTATTATTTAAAACCCAGACATCTCTAGAGACTCCTAAAACTAGGTCTAACGTTATATTCTTTAGGAGTTTCTTTTTTCTTAGGGATTTCTTGATTTTATATGAGATGTGCGCTAAAACAGGTTCGTGATAAATAAGCATTTAACAGATGAATTTTCAATTACTACTTCGTTACGCTGAAAATAAACTTGCGCATATATGTGTATCCAAAATACACTTGCAGTTGCAAGTAAGTATACCTACTCACTTTGCTCAATCGGAAGTCAAGATGCCAACATTTTAGTGTAAACCTGTGATTTCCTTAAAAACGTCAGCCGTCATATTGTAAAGCAGCATCATTTTTGTATATGAAAATGATACTTAATAAAACATTCATATGGATTATAAGGGATATCTGCTTAAGGTTGAAAAACAAATACGCTACAACAGCCGTTGTCATAAAAACCATAGCTTAACTCAATATACGGATGCATTTCCGAAAAACCGGTTAAAATGTCGCACGTTACACTAAGCCCAAAATTTATTCTGGTGGGAAGCGAAGATGTTATAAATTCCTATTTATTTAGGCACACGCGGTTATACCCACCCAGCTTGCGCTCAAAGCTTGCTCGTACAGTCGTAACTCAAAAGTAGAACCCGACACATGTATCTATGAAGTTTGGGAGCAGGTGGCGCAGATAATGTATGGGGTGATTGCAAGATTTCTACCGACACAATAAAAGAAAACTTTACTAACGCGAAATAAACGTGCAGCGAATGCGTGACAAAGCGGAGCAATCGTTTCGAGGTCTGATTAATGTTTGCGATTAACTGAGTTCGGAAATCGATAGGCATTGTTGGTGCTCCAGTTGGCGTTTGGTAGAGTCCTGTTAAAAATCATTTTAAGTTTCATTGTTCATGAAATTATCGATGAAACGTCAGGCAACGTTTCTAAAATACCGACAATTTAGTAGGTAATCACGCGATTTCAAAAGTCCCCACCCCACCAACCACTCATTAAAATATTCAACTTTAACAAACTAGAGAGTACGATCAACAAAGAGGAATGGTTTATAGCAGCAATGAATTAGATTAACGGTCAAACTACTACGCAGACTGGCCATTTCGAATTACGGGGCTGCGGGCCCTAATTTATGCACCACTCGGCGGGTACCTTACCTTGCAAGTAAGGTAGTTTTTTCCACGTTCCGAGGCTTCGTTACATTCCTGCTTATGTAACAAAGAGTGGGAAAATTCACTGCTTATTGTAGACCGGTGCATTTATTACGGACACGTACGAGAAGCGTATATCAAAATTTGTGCAAGCTATTCTTTGGAGTGCCGTTTCGCAAATAGCTTTGTAGAGCGGTGTAATTTACTGTGAGTGCTGCGTAAAGAGTAGGGCACAAAATCTAGTGTGAGATAATGGTAGTATAAAATTAGCGCCTAAATAGTGAACAGCATACTCTGTTGAAAAATCATCTTCCGATAAATACTGATCATCATAACATTTAAGTTCCATATTTTTTTAAATGTTCGGTGACTTTTTAAAGTTTTTGGTAGATATGGTATTAATTAATAATTAAAACAAAGAAACAAAGTAACTGTGTATATGTAACTGAAACAGTTTTATAGTCGAAGTTTGAACGTAATGTCGACTACTGAGAGCTTTTAAACAATATTGTTTGTAATCTAATAAAACCTCATTACTAAACGTGATGGGTAAAGTTTTAATTGGTGCATCAGGGTCGAAAGCATCGTTCAAAACTCTGAAGCAACCGCAGGCCAGCATACGAGAACATACTTTGCAGGCGTCACATGCATTTTCAATCCACAGCCGCTAGTTAAAACTTTCCAAGCTTTAAAAATGTCAAGAGCCCTTTACACGGTGATTTTACGTTTTTATTTTGCATCTCTTAAAAAGGGTGAAGTGACGCTGTCTTTGTGTAATGACTTCTCTATGCAAACAAACCATACATGTGAAGTTACTTCCTCCTACGCGAGATTTGTTTACACAGCGTATAGTTGACATGCAATAAACCAGTCAAGTCTGATGAAATAGCGAGGCAATACACGGACAAGTTCAATAAACAGAGATGTTCATTCAAATCGTTTTAAAGCTGACATGAAAAGCCTTACGCGGCGGTGACGGCTTTTACTCGGTGCTACTGCGAACCGCTATCTACACAGTTTGATTGGCGTTGGCGACATGTCAGTGACGATTGATTATTTTTAAGATTATAAGTTCAATGACACTGTTGACATTAATTCGGATACATAATATGTATAAAAATTAGTAGCAATAAAATTCATATAAATCCACTAACCTGATAACGACATGGCCTATGGTGTGGCTGGTATCACGGCGAACAACGAATGGTAGATGTAGCCGCGAGTGAGGATACAGCGGGGCACGGGGTAACATCAGAGCGGCATCACCCCCTCGAGCCTCGCGATAGCCAGCGCGCGCTCCTGCCAGGGTCACAAAGCCAAGAGGCCAAGCCGGTTGAACAGAAACCCGACCACATGCGTCTTCACTGGAATCACTACTGGCTTCTGCCGCGCTATACGCCAGCCGCACAGTTCTTGGAGGTCGCTTTCCTTTGCCACCAGCTGGCCACCACGCAGCCGGTACAGTCAGTTCAGCCAGACAAGCACCTTCTTCGCCTTCAGGGCCACACGTTGCGGTCAGGGTCCTTGAACCCAGCGTGGCATGTAGCGTGATGCAGACGCGGCGCGGCCTAGCTGCAGACCGACGCGCACCACCTTCTCCACCCGTATGGAAGAGCACGCGCAACACGGGAGCATCACGAGGCAGCTCTCTAAACACGAGATGAGCGGACACATCCAGCCTATGCGCAGTTGCATCTTGCAGCTCCGTCAACGAGGCATTTCTTTTTGGCGGTTCTAATGGGTCTGGCACCGCATATCGAGCTGGTACCGTTTGTTTCGTAGAAAAGGGTCCGTAAGTAGCTCGCACCGAGGCCGGTGCTGAGCCTTGTAGAACCGTAAATCGATCTAGAGATAAGAGAGCGCCCGGTAACGCGGTGCCCATAGGCTCAGGAGGCGGACCCGCTCCGTTCCATCTCGCCGTATGTTTCAAAAAGAAACCGCTATCTTTGTTTTCGAAGTGAACTTCGACGGTAAGTACCGTTCCTGTAACAAACGAAAAAATGCAATAAGCTTACGCCATAAAGAATAAGAAAACATAGCGTGTGTAAACTTTTATTTTATTTTTTCGGGAGATAAAAGGGCGTCGATGCACAACGTTCTGGCGCCGATCCAACGGCATTCGTGATGATTCGTGTCCCTGAGACATCAATTATGACCTGTTGTGTTTATAAACACATCGATATATTAAATTTGCATAACGTTTGTAGTACTTAAGTTATTTCATTTTATTCATCTAGCTTATTAAACTCAAAATGTTCAATTTCTCAACTAAACATTGGTAGGTATCTACCTCCTAAAAGACAAAACGATGCGATAAGAAATTCATATTACGTAGGATTAGAGTGAAGGCGAGAGTGGCTGCTCTTGGTATGACGGATGGGCTGCGTCACGCTCGCTAGGCCTCTTCTCGTTTATTGGGTCAGGATTTGTGTCACGTTCCTGTTCTACAAGCCCTCTCATGGAATTCATTATTATCGTATTTATAATGCGGTCGGTCTCTTATAAAATATTTCGATACTTTTGTTATTGAGTTATTAGGCGTTGGACGTGTTTGATCCGTAAACCCGGTACGTGATGTTTTCAATTATAGAGAAATATAAAATAAACATGAAGCATGTATATTGTATACATTCATTTCAATGCAAATTTGTGGGCGATTAAGTGTAATTCATGCATGCGGGTAGGAAGCAATCGCTTCATTTGCAAGGAAACGGCAGTATTCAGACACTTCCAACCCCCGTTACCGCTATAAGGTGCAGGTAGATAAGGATATAAGGAGTACGTACGGATAATAAAATGCTTTGACCCGTGATACTTATACAATAAAGAAAACGGGAAGCTTTTAGTTTAGATAAATTTTGCCTAAAGGCAATACAAGTATCCAAATTTTCTAATTTATATGTTAGAATAACTAGAAGATTTGTTTTTTTTTCATCATTACTTATGGTCTTAAGCGCATTGCGTGAGCAATTAGAATGAAAGTGTATTGTGGCATTCTAATTTTAATGAATATGTTTTTTTAGGTAGGATTTGAATAAAATCACCATATTTTTATTCAATGCCAATGACGGCCCACCACCAGTACACATCATTATACAGAAATTGACTTTAACTTTATTAAATAACTTGATTAATTACGTTGGCAAAATTATCTGTCGAATGACGGACAGGTGCGAGACAGGTAGAGAAGATGTATATAGGTAACTACAATTTCTTAGTTTTTATAAACTAGTAAACAATTGAACATAACCTAGCATTGTTCTCTTCAACAATGCCATCAGCGAAGATTTTCCTGCTTTAATTTCCCTCGAACCACTAACTCTACAAAAAAAAAGTTTTGCGAATTGATATCGCGTTCCTCGATCGAACCCTCAATTGCGGAGGGTGGAAGCGGGTGTAATAACTGCCACACAAGTAAATCCTCAGATACGGGTCAGGCGTCCACTTCCAATACTATCTTTTATGTTGATCTTTTGAATAACTCTTCTATCATTCGGAGAACTCAATTGGATAGATGGCTCGTAGATCGCTTTCTAATTAGCGTATATTTTATTGAAGTGGTTCTTTGAATTGAGGTTAGTTACGCTGGTGTGCTGATGATTTTTTAAGATCTTTGAGTATCTGAATACTCTCTGAAAACCTAAAGAATGGTAATTTCTCTTTTATGCTCTTGCTGGTGGAACAAACTAAGACTTACCTGATGTTTAAGTGGTAACCATCACCTATGATAAAGCATTGCCTTATAGGTTACGCACGTTAGATACGTGCCCTACGGTGCACTACCCTGCGTCCACCAACCTGAGGTGTACTGATGTTAAGTATGATTAACGGAACACAGCAATGTGAGTATCACTGTTTGGCTCCAGAAATAGGTACGTTGGTACTTCCTCCGACGAGCCCTTTAAAGAGCTCTACTACTACTATTAAAAATTACATTCGGATTATTACGCAAATTTTGTGCAGTGACTGGACTTTTCGAAAACAAACACTTCTATATAAATAGGTAGGTACTTGTTTTTGTAAAAAAGCTTTGTAATAGGTCATTAAAGGGTGACACAACAATCATAGCGATGACACTGATACTAAACACGTGTTAGCAACGTTCCAACCATTGTCTTCAATGAAAAGCTTTCCAATTAGGTACAATATCTCAACACCTATCCTGCGTAATTAACGTAAAACACGTAGGTACCTACAGGCAGTGATAGATGATATGGCCAAACACTCCATTAACGGGTAAATATTTGTACAATAATTTTATCATGCCGTGTTGCCGATGCCGTTTTGTCGTCACAAACTCCGATGGTCGTTTACAAGACCACAGGTACTTATAATATTCGCATATCAAAGCTAAAAACTACATAAAAACTATACGAGAGCGTTTTTAAATTGACTCGAGTAGTTTCCTTATTCCTATTACACTACAACGTTTTTGTTTTAAAATAATTCAGATGTCAAGAAAATATTCGAAAAGAAGCCAGAAGTAGTATAAGGCGTGTGAGGCAATGGTTTGTTAAAAGTGATGGTCACCTGCTTATTCCATCAGCAAATAGATTATAAGGACTATATGCTTGCTATAATCTAAGTAGGAAGAAATCCGAGAGCCAAAGAGAAACAGTTTTATTGCCAACCAAAAATCAGTGAATGCGTACCATTTTTAAACATAACGCTATTTCTGAATATTATATTTATAGTATGTACACCAAACGAAACTTTTCACAGCCGCATATTTCACAGGCAATTAGCAGCGATAAATATTGGAACTGTTGAAAATGGGCTTTTGTGATTTGTTTCTTTATACGCTACGCCAGAAATGGCACAATAATCAAAATGTAGGTACATTCAGCTGCACTAGAATGTATGCAATCAATATTTATCGTATTTTATTAAAATGGTGTCATACTACGAGTATATCTAGTAGATAGGCAGCGAAAAAAATAGCTCAGATATCTCATTTTTCGCCTGGTAAGTAACATTGAACGAAGAGAAAACTGGTGTAGTATAAATTGGCAGATATACCACATAGGTATTTTACAAAAATTATAACGATACAGGTACCTACAGGTTTCGCGTTCCCTGGAATACAACAGTTTTCGTTTTGCCATCTAATACACCAGTAAAATATCTCTCTATGCATAAAAGTGCTTTCAGATACTTAGCTCTACCTACCTTCTAAACAAAACAGGTCAAAATTGTCTTTAAAATTTGTATGAAACGACACTAAACTTGGAAAATTGAATAAAGTGTAGTCGACGTAAAAAATAATGGGCCACCCTTCGCTGAATAAGAGGGTGGTCTGCGAAATAAATTGTTTGCCTAATTCAATTTTGAAATGGAAAAGTACCTACAGGTCGGTAAATTTAATCAGACGCTTTATAATGGTATTTTCCATATCTAATCCATCATTCTCCTTTATTTTATTATTTTATAGTTACCAAATCAATAATATTATTTCAGCCTTACAAGCTATTTCAATTTAATTCCCGAGGTTGTATATTACAATTTTAATATTTTTTTAGTAGAGGTTCATCAATTATGAAAACCAGTAATTCATTACTTACCTACTCATTTTAACTGATGAGTTTATAGTGGCAAACTTAAAATACCATTAAAACTCTACATAACGCACTGAGTAGGTAACATAGGATGAGGTTTTCCACGACGTATCCAAGCTTAATATAGCTTATTATAGCTTACCTACAGGACATCAAGTAAAACGCTAGTGTGACCTGCGAGCAAGCCTACATACAGGTTAACTTGTCGCGTAATTAAATTGAGGGTTGCTTTTAATTTAGCCGCGGTAAATTCCGATTCCGCGACTCAGTCTAGTGCCGATGCAGTGCCGAATCAATCGTCAGATGGCGAGTGGTTCGATGAATGCAATTGGCACTGAGTGCAGGAATATCGAGACACAGAGAGTTTGACATTACTTTCTACTCTCCCCGAGTGGGAGCATTCGTTATTTTCCCCCGTAAAAAAAGGTTTGCTTTTAATGAACGTTACCTACGTCTAATATCTTTTTAAACTTTAAGGTTGTCACGCACGTTACTTTTGTTTTGTTTTTTTTTTCATTTTAAAGTAAAAAGTTGAAACCGATCAAAAAGAGTGTGTGTAAATTACAAAGACAATAAACTTTCCAGTCTCATGACCTCTGTAGGTCTTTGTCTCCTTCAAAGCACTTCGGTAAGTAGTGTGTTTGATTGAGTTGTAAAAACGTGCCGCGTTAAAACTTAATTTTCGCTAGGCATTTTGTTGCGGATAACACAAACGCAAGCTTAGCATTGCCGAGTTGTCATACGAATCACTAATAAAAACTGCAATAAAAAGAAACATGCGTGTGTTCTGAGTAACGAGCGGCGAGACAGACGCAATCGAGGAGGAATGCGCAATGTCTACAGACACAAACATGAGACTACCATTAGATGCATGCCTCAAACAAGTGAATAAATTAAATTGATACACGTCCGGACTAACTCGTAGTACACAATGAAGTCATCAATGAATAGAGCTCCGATTTGCATTTAGAGAGAACGAGATGAAATATTTTCACGATCTGTTTTTAAGGTTCCGAAGTTCGACAAACAGTTTCGCCGGTTCCGCTACGTTTCCCGTGTCCGTCCTTGAGTCAGAACAGAGTCGTTTAATTAGTATTAATTTTCTAACCATTTTACGATACACAGCCATAAATATTGTTTTATTTTCTATTGCGCTTGTCAGAAGTATTCTCTTAGCTTCAAAGGCCTTACGCTGGTTGTCGAGTAAAAGCTTATCTTGTAAAACAGAAATATTCTCGCAGCGCACAATGTTTGCAAGTGACAGAATGTGATTGTTTTGTAACCACTGCCAATTTTACTCCTTACTTATTTATAGGAGATTCTAACTTGAATTCAATCTGCTAAAACCTGCAGAATATGGCACATTTGCCAGTCTAGTCCACACTTTGCACTTACAAAAGCAGTATGTTGCAGTCGCGAACAACTGCCACCGATATCTCAAACACACTGTCGTGTCTAACACATATTAAGTCAATGGTGCTTTCGTAACTTATTACCGAAGATTCCCGGAACCTGACTCACGGAGCAAATATAATTTAGCTGAGCTCGATATAGAAACTGGAATTTGTCAACAGTAAGCAATAAGATGAACTAAAGCATTATTGGACGTGTTATGGGTAATAAGGATTTACGGGTTTATGTCCTTGCTCGTGGAGGCTATGAATTTCGTTTGCGTAATAAAGTGGAGTAGGGTAAGGATTAATATACCTACCTAAGTAGTAAGTATGCTACATATCTCATAGGTATAATTGTCTAACTTTTGCATTCGTTACGGTTTTAAAACATGATTCTATAACTCATTAAGATCATGTACCTACCTATTACCTAAGCTACATCAATGTACGCCCAAAAAGAAGCTTAAAGTAACATATCCTACTCATGATTATTTCATTTATTTGAATTGAAGTGGTCCCTTGACATGAAAGTACAAAAGGGATGACTTGGTACTTTAGTCCTGCCACTATGAATGTACTATGATAGCTCGTCAGGCACTTGAAGCGACCTTCCGGGACGTCAACCTCTTATTCAATGCTTCACTCGAGAGCTCTCATAGAAAGCTCCTACGCTTCTCTATCCCTTCTAGATGATTAATGCTCCACTACATAATTCAGTTAGTATATGTTCTATCTACACAAGTAGGCATGAAAATCTTGTTTCGCATCCCAAAGGAAATCAGGTGAAATCGGAGATTTTCCACGCTTAAATATTTTGCAACATCGAGAAACTGGGGTAAAATATTTACACCAGAAAATCAGTTTTTATGATACTTTTATATGCGGGTTGTAGATGGAGATTAACCGAAGTCGTCAGACTTGTAAATTTGCTAATTTTATTTAAGTAAGACAGTAAATTCTGCTAGTTCTAAACTTAGAGCATGATATCCCTTACAACTAATTACTCTAGGTAAAGTACGGAAAACAGATTAAGCACAATTTGTTACAGTTTGAGTATAAGTGATTGTCCATCGTCGAGGTGAGACAAATCGTCTGCGCGCAATTGTGCTTGTTGTGGTGGGATGACGACGGTGAGACCGGGCTTTCCGTTAGTCTATATTGTTAACGATTTGCGCAGATTTTAAAGAAGAAATTCTCATATGCTAAAATGCACTAACACAGTCTAAAATTCTCTACATTACCTACGTCTTGGAAAATGTGGGTGCTTACAAAATAGATTCGTTTTTCAAAAAAAAACTCTTTATAGTTTATAGTAACTTACCTATAACGTAAAAAAAACAGATCCCCTCAGATCTCTTAGGGCCTACCTAGAAGTACCAATTTTAGATTTTTAAGGATGTCTAAGGGGGGTAGTCATAGCTATGTCCCAATATTACATCTAGCACATACCCACATTTTGCAAATCAGTATTCCATACGTGACAGCTTGTATGACCATCACCGCTGCGCTGCTAGAATACCAACTGATTTCCTCATAATGTTTCATTCACCGTTTGAGAACAATGGCATTGCGAGCAATTTTTTGAATAGAATTATCCATTGGCCCACGGATTCGAACCCTCGACCACGCCACGGCTTGGCTACTCCCACTACACCACCAGTACTCATAAAACAAAATCAGATTTAATCGTTTATTGTAATTTAATACGGGTTACGTTTGTTGCATGAGAGCCCCCTTAAATATGTATTTTATTCTGATTTGTAGTATTTGTTGTTATATCGGCAACAGAAATACATCATCTGTGAAAATTTCAACTCTCGTTCATGAGATACAGCCTGGTGACCGACGAACAGACAGACAGACAGCGAAATCTTAGTAATAGGGTCCTGTTTTACCCTTTGAGTACATAACCCTAAAAATGAGGTAGAATAAAAATGAGGTTACAAAAAATTTATGTTACAAAAAAATTCAACAATCACTTAGGGTTGATTATGACGAGTAATTAGCAACAATGTGGTTTGAGGCGCGGTTGTCGCGACGGCCGGGCGACGGTAGCTTCACAATAACACTTGTCGCACCCATCCAAATGCAAATAAAGGCGCCAGGCAAGGCAACCCTTCATATTTGTTTGCGTATCCCTCATTTGTCTACTTTGTGGCTTGTAAAAATGAAGTAAAAAACATGACTATGCACAGGCGCGTGTCACATTTTGATAAGTCTCTCCCATCACCGTAGCGGAATAAATGTAGGTATACCTACGTAGGTATGTGAATCGGCTACAAATTAAACAATAATAATTATAATAAATATTTGTAGACATAAGTATTTACGAAACATCATCTAGCCTCAAACTAAGCATAACATCATCATCATTATCATCAGCCTGTAGAAGTCCACTGCTGGACATAGGCCTCCCTCATACGTTTCCAGAAAGAACAATTCCGAGCCCTTTCCATCCATCGACTTCCCGCGGTCCTAACAATGTCGTCAGTCCATCGGGTAGGAGGACGTCCTACGCTTCGTCTTCCGGTTCGTGGTCGCCATTCGAGAACCATTATTCCCCATTCTACCCCTAAGGGGTGAAAAACAGGAGCAAAGTTGTATGTATGGGACAACGTGATTCCTTGATCCAATCTACTTCAAATTTTGCATAAACATTCTTTAATAGAATTGATGAAAGACGTGTTTCATATTTTATTAAAAATCATCGCCTAACGGAGTTAAAAAGGGGTAGAAAGTTATTTCGGGGGTGATTTGCACCGAAGTTGATATCAACACTTTTGATTTAAACTAAGTACATTTTATTTTGACACCATGTTTGAAAATTCAAGCCACTTTTATTCAAAAAATGTTGAACTCACATAAAATACTCTATAAAATTGAAATGTCAAACATAAAAGCACATTTCAATCGGACTAGAATTCGACAACATTATTTGTTCTTGGATATTTAAATGAAAAACCTTGCAAATCTCTTAGATTACCTATTCAGTGAATATTTGCGATTGCAAATATAATTTGTTAGGAAGTTTATTTTCACTTATCTTTTAAAAAAAATGTTTGTAAGTTTGTTTGCTTGTAGGTACACGAATCACACAAAAACTGCCAAACCGATGTTAATGGGGCTTTCAGTAAAAGACAATGTAACTGCGGGTTTTTAAGTGAATTTAGTAATACGAATACGGGTTATTATACTGCACTACACCTCCTATTCAAAAATATTTAATTTGAATTTTTTTGTCATCTCCCTTTTGAGTCAGAAACCAAAATGTAAAAAAAAAATTGATGGTGCCAATATTAGGTTATGTATATATCGTACTGGCCCTAGCAGGAATCTTGGAAGTTAGTCTAGGTAGGTAGGAATATTCGGACGAAGTCGCGAAAGGGACAGCTAACGGCTGATAAAATAGTTATTTGAGTAGCATTTGTAAATATATGCTTACAACGCTTTGTTATGTAAAGTTACTGCTAAACTGAAATTCTAAAATGTAAAAGAAATGTTCGGTATATAGTAAATCTTTCAATACCGGTCGGTAGAGACAATCGAACCCTAACGACGTTCAAAGTTAGAAAAGGATGAAAATAGGATAAGGCAGAATAAGAAGCTATCGCCTAACGGCGACTCTTTGTTGAAGGAAAATGTAAATTGAACGAACACTTCGTACAAGCTACTTTGACAATACTTCACATTTTCCCAGCTAACATTGTTTACATACACATTACTCCCTTCTATGTGTTACGTGATCTACCGAGCGGCAAATATGAGTTTATTCCTTTTTATTGCAGTATGAGACGTGTATGACACGACGCAGAAAAGTTTGAAGAAATTCTTGATATAATGCGGCATCTGCAGATATCAAGCTAGGTATAAAACAAGCTTATTCATTCTGTACTCTGTCCGCGTGATTCTATACCATAGAAACTTTTTGCTTTCTTATATGAGAAGGGATTTTCTTTTCTGAGTAATCATGCTTCACCCGTTTTAATACATTATTTCTTAGTAGCATGTCGGGTAATGATCAGTACCTAGATATATTATTTCATCAATAATGTAGAAGAGGGGTGGTAGGTAAGTGATTATTGTGGGGCGGCACTTTTATGTATTCTCATTGACCAAACTAGTAATTTATTTTTACGGTCACATTTATATATTTTTGTAGGTAACTTTAACAGTAACCGTCAAAGTGCCCCTTCATCTAAGGCATTTAGATAAATAAAGAGGCACCGACTTAATAAAATAACTAGAACTATTACTAAATTGTAAAATAAAAGCGGAATACGTTTTCCTAATAACAGTAACCGCTAAAGTTCACAAACTAACCATCAGGATGATAGCGATTAGTAGCAGGAATAGCACAGGCAACTCTGCAACCTCGGCCAGGTAGACGCTTAAATTCTGTTAGCGACGAGGAAAATTAATTTAACTTGGACTATAGGCGACCCAAGTATTTTCACGGTTGTAGTTACAATGACTTGATTGTATTCTACGACCACATTAGATTTCTACTTAGGACATAGTGTCTTACATTGATGTTTAAATTGTGAATTATAGAAGAAAATTATGCTCTTAAAATGCAGTGAGGTTTGGAAGTACATCATGAAATATGAATACCTTTAAACCTATGGCGTACTTATTGACTAATTGAAGTGTTTAGAGTTGTTGAATGGAGCAACATTTATGTTTCGAGATACGATATCAGCTTACAAATTACTACAGTGATAAACTATTACGACCTCCAATATAATGCTTTACTTTGCCCGATGTTTATGTGACATTCGTATAGTTGGCTCAGTAATATAAACAAGACGCGTTTGTCAATAAAATAGGTAAAAATCATTTAGAATTATTCTTCATGAAAACTTATTACTTGGAGAGGCCTACTCTCCAAGAACAATGTCCAGCAGTGGACTTCAACGGGCTGACGATGATGATAATAGATGCATAATGATATGCAATCCATAAAATGTATTCTATATTATTTTAAATTACATTTTATTCGGTTAGTGAAATGGTTATCGTGACCATTGCAGTAAGTAACGTAAACTCCCGCTGAGACGTCGGCGCAGGCGCAGCGGGGCAGCGACGCTGAATATGCAGTCGTCACAGCTCATGAAACACCATCATTCAATGGACAGTTGTGATGTCGATTTTAATATTTACCAGTAAGGTTGAAAATGAAGCAGTGGATTCCTTTGCTCGATTGGTCTGACCCCTCAGCGGTGAACAGAATGAACTATGCGCATACATTGCCCGCAATGAGACAGGTCGATTGTAACGTGCGTGATTACTCACGATTATTTTATAAGTTACATGTCGCTCCGACAATATTCATCCTTTGGTTCTTAAGCGCAGCGACATAAATAAATTTAATCACTTGAATACGAAACAATATGATTGGAACGTTACAAATAAACAACTTCCATTACCTACATAGGTACGTCATAATTTATAAGGAAGCGCCTGCTTACACAAATATACATATGAATAATGGTTATTTATACGACCATTGGGAGAAATAATTTATTTATTTACAAGCTTTACGTTCTTAATACACCTTTATTCAAATATGCATGAACGTGCGGTTATAAAAATTCTGTAGTTTTAGAGCGGCGAGAGAATATTTACGAAATCTCTACTACAAAGCAGAAAGGTTCGTTGGTTCATGCTTAATAGAATAAACCAGAGTAGTTCAAACCACTCTATTGCGGTCTATCCGAGAATAAATAAGTATGCCATCTAACTAGGACTTTTGACTTTGTATATTGCGCCCAATACGAAGAATCTCATCGAATATAAAAACTAGGGCAACCTAAATTATTTATTGAAACGGTTTCATCAGTACGAACTGCTTCATCCATTTGCGGCGCACCTACGTCACGAAGTCGACACAATGCAAAGCAAGACGCGCAGTGATGCACTCTCTTTGCTTTTAGAGATATTGTAGTTGAGGCTTCACTCAAAACTTTCCTTTTGTAGAGGAGTCGTATTGTTACGTATACGGAGAATACGCGACACACAGTGAGTCGCGCATTACCATTCACTCCGATTATCACAATCCCCAAGCACAAACTTCCCAACTTCCACCTAGCATTTCATTAATTTGCAACTTTTGGCGCAAGACTCCAGAAAGTCATACAGACTTGGCAGCACAGCTTCCACTTGACATTTTCACTTCATTAATGTTCTCGCTGTAATTAACTTTTATATACTCAAAAAGATCTTCATGCTGGTTTTATGAGCATCAAAATGATTTGTTTATACTGCTGGTTGCTATTTTGTCGCACATTGCTCACATCAATTGATTACGAAATGGCCACCTTAATTCATTCAATCGAAATGATTTCCACCGTTCGATATTGTAGCTATACAATGAATCCAATGAATCATTAATATCGATGAAGCTGAATTGTACTCTATTTAAAACCAGTTGTTCACAATTGGATAAATTAGTGAGCACTTGATAATACTGTAAGCAAATAATTCATCTATCTGAATGTAACAAAATAAAGCATTAAGACTTATTGTGAGCTTGTGGAAGTCATCTTATCACACGATTAAATCCAATTTGATTTGGTCCCTTGTTGAGACAAAAAGCTTAGCTTCGATCGCTAGTAATTTGTTTATGTTCAACACATTTAACAACACGAACAATGTCTTATCGCGATTATGCAAGGAATCCTCATTCGACATTTTTTGATTCTATAAAAATCTTGTTTAAAATATATATAAATGGATTTAAGTGCTTACCGATTGAAATAGGAGGATTTCGCTAGAGCGTAGCTTTGCTACGTTTCCTAAAGCATCGAATCGCATCGTCGTAATGGCCTTTTGCGATCACAAATCTGAGTTCTCTAGCTCCTTTACTTGCGCCACTCTTTGAGCGGGCCCGGCTCGGATGCACATCTCGATTGCTCGGAATGTAATTTAATTAAACCAAGAGCGCATTAGAGATGCCGAAGAGGTAAACGCGAACTTTGCTTCACCGCTCTCGGCGTCCAACCGGGACTTCAGTTTTATTTGAACGGCAGAAAATTCAAGCCGCTTCCCTTGTAGACAGACACTCGAGATACCTACTCTAATTACGAGAAGCACTAGTTTTGTTAAGAAAACCGCAGTAAAACGGATTTCGCTAGTAGAAATAGCTCATTTAACTTTTGCGAGAAGGCTGTACCTAGTCTAGTGTCAGATTCTCGGTTCTCTTATACAACTTTTTTAATCTTTCCGATCCCGAGCTGTTTCATCCCCGAGGTGAAGGGAATTATAATAGGTGCTTCCATTAGCATAATTGCTTTGTTTGCCCCTGAAAATACAAAGGTAAAGTTAATCGTTTTATCGGGCTTTATGCAAACCGCATGATTTTTCGGTCTAGGCTTTTTTGTTTGTTCAATCTGTAGAATAAAAACAGTTTTGCAGAATTACATTTGGTTTAAGAGACATCAACAACTTTTGATAGTGAATTAGGTAGGTACAATGTAAATATCTTGAGTGCAATGTAACGTGATTTGCCTAGCTTAAGCTTAGGCTAAGTAAACTGGAAACCTAAAACTGCCTTATAAGCCAGCACAGACATACGGGGACGTGGTTAGTCCTTTGAACGAGCTGAAAGCCTGCTGTGGTCTTAAACTAATTAAAGCCATTTACGGCTTCAAAGGGTGATAGAGCCATAATAGGTGTGGGCAAGTTAACAAAATGCAAGGAGATAGCAAAATTACTTTAGACAATAAACTTATACCTACTAATATCTTTAGCTTTAGCATCTCTGCGAATGGTTTAACTGAGTGATTAATTAATTGAGGTGAGCTTACGAAAATATAAAAAAGAATTGCAATCAAATTAATTCCTAGCAATCCATGCACTAATGTCACCTCACAACCCACCCACCTCTATTTTCATTCCAATGAAGGTTTGCTGGAAGAGAACTCTTTTTAGGGTTAAGCTCGCCTATGTACATGTCTTATGGTTAGTTTAATTTAAATGTCTTTTATGGTGTACAATAAAGAATAAAGTACAAAGTGGAACCCTGAGAGACCTCTCTTGTGAAACTATTTTCGTACAGTATTTAACTCACCACTACTTCGCCTTTGGGTTTGAGTTTTGGGAATTTCTTTCTCTTCTCAGCTTGCCTTCAAATGTCATCTTCTAAAACTTTTGTCTAGGCTATGCGTTGATTGCCAGTCAGTCAGTTTTCGTTCGTTCATTAGTTTACTTTTAGGCACTTTAAAAGGACCGAACAATCATTTTCGGGCCAGTTCAAAGTTTCCACGATCTTTCAGGTTGTGATGGCAAGCATCCTTGTATACATATTATCCTATTTCTTTCCGGAAGAAAATTTAATGCTTTTTAGGGTTCCGTACCCAAAGGGTAAAACGGGACCCTATTACTAAGACTCCGCTACCTGTCCGTCTGTCACCAGGCTATATCTCATGAACCATGATAGTTAGAGAGTTGGAATTTTCACAGATGATGTATTTCTGTTGCGTTATAACAACAAATACTAAAACACAAAAAAAAATCTCTCTCTCTCTCTATGGGGCTTTGATACCACAAACGTGGTTTTTTTTACTATAGATAATGGTACTCGCACTTGGCTGGTTTTTTTTTCATATTTTTACGACCTATGTCTAAAGTATATGCATTTTATTCTGCGCACATTGAAATAATGTTGCACATTGATGTCGTTAAACAAATGTACTTGACCTAGTATTAGTTTTTAATGAACGATTCGATGCTTTTTTTAGTAGCACAGTTTCTTCAGAATTTTATCCCTTAAGTATATCGGTCATTTCTTTTAAAATTTCCTTAGCAGCCGACACTTGGCACGAGGAGCATTTGCATAGCTGGACGTGTCACGAATAATATGGAAATGACCTCTCGCACTCGGCTTCACTCGAGAAAAGCAGGGTTGCAATGCGACCCACGATTGCCTCGATATTGCTTCGATTAACAATAAATGCAATCTCGAGGTGACGTTGACCGAATGGCAACATCCGAGAATCCGCCTTTCGCGGTCCATTTGACCACTTGTCTCATCAAATATAAAAAGAAAACCTATTCTTCACATATACCTATATGCTTTAGCCCGACCTTCGTAATGCTCTAACGACTTGTGCAAATTACGTGAACTTGACAGCGTAATTTCAATTAATTATCTCTTTCCCTTGTTGGCAGATAAATGAGCCTCGAGGGCGTCGTTCGCGGTGAAAACATGAAACTTTGCACACATACACGCCCATTCGCCAGCTTCAGAACCCTAAAGTTTGAATAATGTATTCTTCGAGCGATTTTTTTCTCAATCCTAAAGCTCGAAATAAAGTTGACTTATGCGGGGCTTTTGACAGATGCATTTATAACATACGTAGAAAAAAGAGATCGTTGAGAATACTGTTCAAAAATTGAATGTCTAGACATCAGTAAGTACTAAATTCTTTCAGAGCTTAGTACTGATGGAAAACGTAAAACATCTGGCGTGTGAGATCGTAGCGCTCTTGATACGTCCGTCCATGGGCTGGCAGGAGCAGCCAGTTTCCGAGGCCAACAATGACTCTAGCGGGTCGAACTCAATTTCACGCGTGATTTGTGCACTTTTATTTCATTTCCACTCCGAATGAACTGCTGTCGGAACAAACGATATCGGGTTGAATTTATATCGAGCACTAGCAGTTTGTTAGAATCAAAACTTCTGGGATCGGATAACGTCTTTCGGCAACTTCTTCCAGTTATAGACTGATTCAGTGCAAAATGTAATTTCGCGAGATTTGGTCGATAATTTTTTAAAATTACAATTTTGTGTAGGTTAAATATACATATTTTTGTAAGTTAACCAACTCTAAGTCGTGTGGTGCAACATGTTGCGGCTCACGGTAAAGTCGACTCGACAACTTTATTTATTGGGCTGCTTTGCGAGGGGTCTGGGTAAACACACGCAGAGAACGCAGTCAGATAACATTCTTCAGCAGGAGGCTACTAAATTATTTTTATCTTCGACTTGCACGAGCAATTCACACTTATCTAGAGTTGCACAAATTTAAGGCGAGTTGTTTATTGTGTTCTTTTCTTGGTTGCCAGTAAACATACCGGAAGAGTCTTAAAACGCCGTGCGCACGTGCCTTTGTTTATTTTCTTTAGTTGCAAAGTGGGAGCTAAACCACGCATGGGGTTAACAGGCGTGAGCCCATTTCATTTTAGTTGTAACATTAAAATTTAGTAAAAGAAACCATTATATACAATCAAAACCCTCGCCTGCTTGTAAATTGTTGACTTTATGATGCCTGACACACACCTTTGTTTGAATTTGGAACTATGTCCTCAGTATGTTGTTGAAGTATCAACCATTTTCACATGAAAGTTGAAGGTTAGATACCCAGTATATGTAAAGTACCAGACCCGTAATCTGGGTAACATTGATAAAAAATCACTCGGCAGACAAAACGAGCGGAACATCACAAACGATGCTAAAACGGTACGGCTCGGTAGCCAAGAAGCTTCATGGAACTTTATGGCCACCAAACGATGCGTATGTATGTGTACGACAGAAAAAGCCGTACGCCGATAAAAAGTCCATTGTCGACACCGGGACGCTCCGAGGCTTCGCAAATGACGAGTGGAGCAGGGTAATGCGATAAAAACTACGGACGCCTCACTTGGACTAGAAAGGAATGGCATGTTGAGAGAAGATTCGACGAGCGTGAAATTTGATTGACGTCAGAGATATTGTACCAATGTGACGCTGACTCTCTCATCTGTGAACTTAACTTCTGCCAAATATGCACGTACACTTTTACAACCTACCATAAACTTGTCAGGATAAATCGATTACGATCTCTGTCATTAAGTTTATGCAAGTCCATAAAAAGAGGCAATGTTTTCGGTAAAGCTCTACTTTCTGTGCCAATGGTACTTTAACATAATGGGGGCAGACGCGCATTATAGCCATTACTGTTGACATACCTGAAAAAACGAAAATACATTGTTAACATAAAAAGCATGTAATACATATCGATCGTACAAAGTATCATATTTCTTAATAACAGACTTTCTGATAAAAAAACAAGGCCCTGCTGAGTTTTATTCCATTTTAATTAAATACAGATTAGCGGGGAATTATCACAATGAGGTCCTGATTTACGAAAAAACTTCAATAGGTTCTGTTTTTTGCTAAAGGAATTATCCTTGGAAGTATGCTAATTAATTCGGAAGTTTGGCTACAAAAAATAATAGCGTGATTCAAACTCTACCACGTTTCACGCAAACATCTACCAGTATAGAAAGAGAACGAGTAATACTTCCAAAATTGTTTTTCGCGTGACTAACAAAACGTAGCGTGTATTTTTCGTTCGTTAATACAAAGTGTTAAATATTACCGAAAATCCGTTTCTGTTTCAAGCTGTTCGATCTGTGTCGCTTCGGTTTCAGGCGTAGCCTCCATTATGCAAATGGAGTCGCTGTGCAGCGTTCGTATTTAGCCAGTCTATTCAAAGCCTTCGCGGCCAGACAAAAGCCTTCAGCACCGGTTTGAATCAAACACTCTATATATTTGTGTTACTATATTTTGATATTTTAAAATGTTTAAGCATTACATAAATTTATACTTAGATACGGTGGAACGTAAATGTTCAAATATTATTGAGCTTGTATCTTGTTCGGGTACAACCCGAACAAGACACAAGCACTCTGTATAACTGTATAACATGAATAACAACTGCATAAAATGATGTGAAACTATACATATATCTCGTAGTGTTTATTCAACATATTTGAATTTATTTTATAATACTAGACTAAGCAAGTGCATCGATTTCTATGACTTTATGATGCCTTATCGCATATAAGATACTTAGATCGGTGTTCTTGCAGTTACAAACCTCCTCATCATCATCATTTTCTTGCTCTTATCCCACTTTACGTGGGGTCGGTTACAAATCTTCTCATCATCTTCCTGCCCTTATCCCACACTAAGTGGGGTCGGCACAACAGGTTTTTTCCTTCCACTCTCTTCTATCAGTCGTCATCTCAGTGTTCACTCCTTTCTTACTCATATCATCTTTCACGCAATCCATCCATCTTTTCTTTGGTCTTCCTCTGCTTTTATAACCTTTCACATCCATATCTAACACTCTTCTTGTTATATGACTTTCTTCCCTCCGCATGACATGCCCATACCACGCTAACCTATTACTCCTCAATTTATCCGTCACAGGCGCTACTTTCAAACTACCTCTAATATACTCATTTCTTATTTTATCCATCCTTGTCACTCCACACATCCATCGCAACATTCGCATTTCTGCTGCATGCACTCTTCTCTCATCCGTCCCTTTCATTACAAACCTTTCATTTCTTTCGGTTACAAATCTCCTATTGTCGTAAAATAAATAATCACTAGTACTATATTATTTTTTCTTATTAGGACAACCAAAAGAGAAATCTCAATATTGAAACGTTTATTTAGGCAAAAAATGTATTTTATGTAGCTGCCCGTGGCTTCCACCGCGTGGGGAGTAATTTTGCCAACATCAATATTTGGGCTCGTTGCTATGATACATGTAATTGAAGTTATTTTTTCACCAGGGCTTCTCGGTCTATTTAATTTGGTTCCTGTAGTTTTTCGGATGAAAAGTAATTTATACGTAAATCAAGTACCTAACTAACAGTATTTATTCTGAGCTTCATCCAAACTAGTACAGTAGTTATAGCGTGATTGAGCCACAAACATCCAAAAATCTTTCGCATTTATTAGGACGTTTAAGGACCTACCGCTTGCAACCCGATGCAACCTTTGTAATAAAGAATACAACGACGCGTCGGATTCAGTAACAACTATATTACCTACGTCAAAAACTGGTGCCCAGGGTAAAGAATTCAACTTCAACTCTGATCGGAATCAGATCCGTAAATAAAATAAAACGCAAGCTAGTTTCCATGCTAATGCAGTATGGACAGTGTAATCTTTTTTTTCCGTTGCAAACTGTTGAGTCAACAACAAGCCCTCTGTCAATACAAATGTTGCAATTTGATTTGGTTTATTTGATTATTTATGCTACATTTTCATGAGCAATTATGTGTTGTAATACTTATGATAATATTTTTTTACAATTTAATGTACTGATCTTCTTATTAAGAAGTAAGACTTAAGAAGTACTGATGTTAAATACTCATTTAGTCGATAGTGTAGTAGTACGCTTACCTAGAAAATACCCATTTACTCTTCTCTTCAAAAGTTACAAATGACTTTCAAATTACTTTTACTGTATGACGACATGATATGTTGTGATGATATCGCACTAATGTGTCGGTTACGATCGATACCTACTCCATTAAAAAGCTCCCGTGAAAGGGAGATGCGGGAAATGTCAGTTACACCTTTGAAGTCAGCAAACAGTGCTTACCGCCTACACATATCATCATACAGTACATAATACATATACCACAAAACATAACAGTGATAAGACAGTACAGTTGTCATGACTACCACCATGCACTTTAAAGAAATCTGTGTACATACTTAGTAGGTAAAAAGTCAGTGTGTATATTGTTACGGCATACAAACTAATAACTTAGAGACTTTGTTTGAAAAAATGTTTGTTACGCAATGTTGATCACTTGTGCCATCCTTTCTTATCCGTGACTTGGATAACCCTATTGTCTGCTCTATAGGAGAGCGCTAAATTGGTAGCAAACATCAGATAGAAATCGGTTCAATGATCTAGCTTTCTGATAAAATGAATGTTTACCCACTTGAAACAGGTCTGAAGAAAGACGAACAACAGTATGTTTTAATTTAATCGAGATATTATAAACATTGACCGAAGAAACTTCCCACGGTCGCGTCCCCCGGATATTCAAAACAAACGCGTATGTTACTCACTGAACCAAATTAATGAATAATGTATTTGGAAACAAATCACAAACGAAAAATAATTTTCTTTTTTTCGTATAAGTTTTTCCTATGGTACGTATACGTACGCATATGTAGCATAGGTAGGTAGGAAGCGATTAAGATGTTTAGTTTAATCGTAGATAATATGTATGGTTTAGTAAGGTATATCATTGTACATACTGCAATGAAGAGTTACAAAAACCTCTAAGAGGAATGTAGTCAATTATAAGGACGACGTATGTAAGATTTTTTCTTTTACAATAAATATTTCATTCCATTCATAGTACCTACTGAGAAAGAAGTTTATTAATTTTCAACGATACTGTGTTTTATTAAAAACAAAGTGTTTCACAAATACATCGTGTTTCAAACAATAACAGTATTAGGTATATTAGGTACCTACTTACTAATACAGCAAAAATGTGCATTGTGTTTCGGTAAAGGCGTTTCTTTCCAAATATATTTTATATTTGGCGAGCCATACATTTTCCAGCAGAGAAAACTAAATAAAATAGTTTACAAGGGTTGTTCCCAACGGACGCTATACCCTTGTTAGGTTTATGTGACTGGAACGCGCTCCAGTATTAGTTTTACTGAAATTGAAAACATCGAAATATCGATAAATTACAAAATCGCGAGAGGAGTTGCATTTTCTACTTCAACAAAAATAAACCTAACCCGAGTAATATTCTAGTTTTATTTCGTTTTAGTCGTTTGTACAAAAACCTAGATAAAAAAAATTCCTTGATCTCTGAGTACTTAAATCAAATATAAATCATGAAGCCGCGCGTAAAATTTTACGACCGTTTCTTATATTACAAAGATTGAGAAACAACGTAAAAGAGGACCTTACGGGAGTAGGTAAGCAATTTCAGCGTCCACGGAAGTATGCCCAGAGTCATCAAACAAATGTTTAATTTGAGATCCACCATGCTGATCTCATGTTTTTTGTATTCGTAGAACTTTTTTATAGATGATTATTGTACTGCTGATTAACGAATAAATGTAAGTTATTTTACAAAAAAATTGTTTTACTGTCTATGTATGGTTTTCAGGATTTCAATAAAATAAATATCATCACAACTTTAAACCCCAAGCTCGGTGAATATCCCCTACGATCTCTTAGTATCAAGTACCTACTCGAGATTCTTTGAGGATGTAAGGGGGGTAGTCAGAGGTACGTCCAGATAGTACATTTGGTACGTACCCATTTTGCAGTAGTTAGTATTCCATACGTGACAGGTTGCAATTTAAATTGGTATTTTAAGTACTCAACACCCCAGTAGCTATAAACTCAAAGTGTTCGTAGTAAGTTCAAGACACGCGGTATCTATTGGAGCGAGAACAGCCATTCGGTCCACGTCACGTTCGCTCGACGAAAGTTCATGCGAAAACTTTAATTGGAAAAGACTGCTATTCTGTTCTACTTTCCTATAATTATATATTTTCAATAATATTTCCGAGAATATGGGAATAGGGGGAGATGTGATTGGCAAAATAACAGGCCGAAATTGGATAACTATTGTTAGTAACGTAAATATCGGGCGCCAAATGTATTTTTTCCAATAGCAATATCAGTAAATAAAATGTTTGTTTCACCAATGGCAATACAAATTTAGTAATTGCCACAATTTATGCTCTAATTTGGAACCATCGTGGTTATGAATTCAGGGGCCATGTTTCAAAGAAGTCTACGCCAGCTGTGCAGCGGTGCTCGTCTATAATGCAAGCCTTCCCTAATAACGAGGACGAATGGAAACTACGACCACCACACGCTGGTAAGTTCCGTTTGCTATGCTAATTGGCTGGGTAAGCTGCCAACACATGGCCCCATCCAATTAGAAATCCTGGAAAAATACTTAATTTTCTTATACATACTTGTAATTGTGAATTTAAAGCTCAATTTAGATGACGTCATCGCAGGAGCCAATTCATTTGAGTAATACCGAAACCAATGAAATGTGGCGCACAGATATCTTAAATATCTAGCTTATTATTTCCACACATTTCACTAGAAAAACCAGTACACAAAAATTAAGTAAGTTCATACATTTTTAAGTTATAGTTAAATAATCACTACACTAATTTAGGAATAAATAATAAATAAATACAAGCAATTTAACAGAGGTAGAAAATCCGCTGAAGATCGTAATAAAAATAAATACATTATCAAGCTACATAAGCTTGTAAACGTGTAAATCTGGTAATTCTGAAAGATAGGCGAAGTGGATAACATTAAATTCAATAGTTGGTATGGTAGCATTCAAACACCCGTTTTGTATTTGTATAACAACTTTTTACTGCAATTGCCAGGTTATTTTACAGCTAAATCTCGTCCTTTATGCTAAGCGGTACTTACAAGCTCCGCTCTTGACTTTTGTTGTTTAAAAATTAAATACGTTTTTTGAGATTCTCTTTTATAAAAGCAATTTCAGCCTTTGTCCAGGACCATATTCCCCAGGTGCCTCGGGCCTTTGAATAAATTCCACGTACCTCCGTGTATAAGCCCTACCTACATAAGTAGGCACTGAAAATATTTTATGACTTCTATTTCAATGAATAAATATAGTTATTCTCCCGAGTCCAATTCACACCTTTTGAAAATATTTATATTTCAGTTTTTTGACAAACAACGTTTACAAAAGGTACCTTCGAGATGTGAATCTGAGGAATAGAGATAGATCAAGCGAACCGAGTTACCACTAATTAGTATTTGATGCTGAGGATAGCGCACGATCTCAATTAGTCTAAGCCTTAGTTTGTTGATTAACTAACTCGATTTGCTTACACAAATTTCGCGGAAGTAGAGTGAAACCCGTATTCTTAGTCGATAGTTCCGAGAAAGTTCCTTTGCGCTTGGATCTTAGCAATGCTTTTTAGAATGGTTTCGTAGTTAAGCTTAGACGAGCTCGTCTAAGGAGTTAGGTTACCGTGGTGGATCGAGTATACTCTAATAACAGTAGTGCTAATTTGTCGATTTACCAAGAGTAACGTTACAACAGCTCTTGTACGTAGTGCACGTCAGATAATCGCTCCTGTAAGAAACTCGAAACTGTGAGTTTATCCGAATTCAATGTGCGTTTTGGTATGATTTAGCTAAATGGAGCAAGCTGTACATAAAGGCGTAGCAAAGTTTAATTGGAAACATCTTCTTCTAAAATTGATAGGCGCCTCACGAAGTTAAGCCAATTTGCTTTGGAGATTCAACAACCTCTTGGGGTTCTATCCCATAACAGTCCTTCAAATTTTCTGCTAAGCTGTAAGATCTATAAGTAGGTACTTTGCTCCAAAATTTGAGAGCAATACACCTTAAAAGCTCAGTGTTTATGTAAGTTTTGGTCGTTATAGCATCACTGGGTGAAAATATGACAATTTGAAAAAAATGTGACAGGTTTGAAAAGAAAATTTAATGCGTCATATTTCGTGATATATAGTAGGTAATAAGCCGTCTGAATTTTGCAGCGAATAATAGACCTGCTTCATTAATAACTGATGAATTCAATGTTTATCGTGTTTTCCTAGCAAATATCACAAGTCCTGTTATTATTACAGCTCTCCCACGCGCTGTTTTGACGTCAGATGATTGAAACTTTATTAAGTACCTACATAAGTACCTGCTTACATTAGTTGCGTGGAAACACGGTCCATCGACGGGGCAACCAAGCGCAGCGTCGAGTGGTACTTCAAAACGCATTAGCATTACTCGCCTGATAAAGTTTATGCATGGCCCCATAGCGTATTTACTCTATGGTACGACAAGGATAAACAAAGTGTCCAAGACTGGTAGTAACCCCTGCTCCTACCGCCCACCAAAGACAATGTTAGCTTTACTCTTCACCTGTTCAGTAGTCAAGCAAAGAAGAAGCAAATTAACTGGCCTCACAGCTCAGTTAGTAATGGCGCTTCTGTGCTGTAGGTTGTGGGTTCGATCTCCACCGAGGACAAATATTTGTGTGATGAACATAGATGTTTGTACTCTGTCTGAGTATTATGTTGTATTCTAAGTATATTTTACAAAAAAACTTACTTATATAAGTATTCTACCAGTCATCTAGTTCCCATAGTACAAGCTATGCATAATAACAAATAATATATATATGTAATATAATGTGTATGTATATATATCTCATGTATATGTATATATTCGTTTGGGACTAGTAATGATGTTGTGTGAAATGTCTACAAATATTTAATTAGGTTAAGATTTATTGATGTAAAAAATAGGTTTTAAATGTTATTGTAGGTGGTGCAAACTACATTGTAATGCAAATAACACGGACTAAGTTATGCCTGCCGCGAATCATAACTACTTTTTACACATTCACAGAGTTTCAGATGTAAATAATTATGTGAACCAATTTTTTTACACGTTATCACAGCCATTCAAAATGCTCTTGATTTAATTTTCCAGGACAAAAATAAAATCATTGATCGTTTAGTTGACTAAAAAATAGAGCTTATAGTTTGTCGTCAATTATCAAACTTATCTCATCGTTTACATATTTAATGCTGCGTTACAAGTACTATAAAATAGTAAGCGAAGCTACAATGAAAGGCTTCAACGTTATCGTAAACTTCACTTCGACTGGAAACACAATTCAAACCATTTCGAGCTTGACTTGACGATGTTGATTTAGCCTCAATACTCGTATCTATAGGTTCTAGCTTAGCTAGCTGTAATTATGTCAGAGAGGCTCTTAACATAACTAAAGAACATACCTTACAAATATTTTAACCATTTTAAATAATCTTCTAAGAACTTCCACAATATTGTGAAATGAATGGTGCGACACGCCTATTCAAAAGAGAACTCATCAATCATTCATCTTGCCTCTCAAACCCAATTCCTGGCAAAAATTATGGCGAACGTCGTCATGCTAGTTTCATATAACTAGAAGTAATGACATCGACCAATCGACCCATTGACCAATCGAATTGTTCCAATTAGCAGAACAAATGATTTTGATTAGAGCGCGCTCGAGTGAAAAATCGTTACCAAACTATCCGCAAATATAATTGCGAATAATAGGAAGATGGTAGATTAGTTAAACATGAGGACAGCGGGCATGTTATTACCTATTCGGGAAGATAAGTTTTATTACAAGGGAGAAATTACTGTGTTCTTTGAACGTGAGCGGTCAAATATTGCCTTTTCCCCCTTCCGGTCATGACAATGCACCATTATGAGGACAATGTTACATGCGTCTATACGAATACTAATACTGTACTTTGTGATAAGAAGGTTCAGCTCCTACAGGGAGCGCCAGAGCGCTCCAATTCGACTCGAGATGTAGGTAATTTCCTGTGGCTTATTTGAATGCACAGCGAGAAATTACTTTGCCTACGCTATCAGGATCGTGGTTTCGAATGGCTCATAGCTTTCAAGCAGTAAGTAATTACTTACTTACGAAAGTCATTTTTATGCAAAAATATATAATTTAGTTAGATTACATAAACAATTTAAAAACCCTTTTTTATAAACAATTTAGTGTTTTTACATAATACGCTTTAAAATTGAGACAAGATGTTTTATTCATGAATTATATTAAGCACAAGACATTGACCCTAGATAGGTAGGTACATCGCTGACCCACTAGCACTGGAAGGAATGTTTCATTAATATTTATGACTCATGAATTAACATTAAAACATATTTTGACTCACGAATCTTATATCACCAAAACCCTGCTCAATTATTCTCTACAAGGGTCGGCTTATTGGATTTTCTTAATAATTTGATAAAAAGAATCCCAAATCTACATGAAACGAAATTAATAATATACCTACGACACTCCATTACTTTAAGATTACGAGAGGTTTTTATTGTAAGGAGCCTGACTGGCCTTTTGACCGTGCCGACATTCATTTAATAACACATTACACATGCATGTTTAACGGGTTGGTGTTTAAGTGTTCCATGTAAGATAAATAATTTTGTACGCATATAGTTGAAAAATAATGATTTATGGTGTAAATTGCAGGCTACATAAATCCACGGCTCACGCGCTGGTAAAAGTTAGTACGCAGCATATTTACGTTGCTAGTTTATTAGCTCAGAAACTACTATAAACAACTACCACGGATGCCAGAACACACTATACCCAATTTGCTAAGCATATGTATCAAGTGTTGAAATTCAAATATTTATCGTCGGTTCCCAGGCACATGCAGGCCGACCGTTGACCCTGCGCCCGCGTCGAGAATGCGTCTGGTTGCGCCCGCGCACCCGACTAGGGACATGCCAAACAACTACAGGTTCTCGATAGCGCAGCCACACACAAACGACAAATAGTTATGACACATGGTGCGATAGCAGAATCTGATAGCGAACGTTACCCGATTCTATCCAAGACCGGCATTAGTACACATCTTTAAAGCTCTAAGTAGTTCTAACCCCTATTCCTAACTTTTTTATGAAACTGGCTTGAAAAAAAGAATGAGGCATACTATCCCATAGTACTTACCTACGTTGTTCTAAACTGGTAAGTAATAATAATATCTATCTTTTAACAATTGCGTAACCAGCCGGGTTCTCTTATTTCACCACTTCACAGAACATCCTGAGAACAAATCTATGAAATACTATACGGTGAGTAGGTCAACATAAAATACTACATTATTATTATTAATACGTCCTAACTGGCCTTTCGGCTACATAAGTAAGAAAGCTACTTGTTAAAATAGTTGCATTTTAAAATGTGTGTGTGGTGTGTGTGTGACCTTTGATTAAGGTAAATAATCAAAGGATAGCTCACATGCAAAACGAAATAGTAGGTAATAGGCAATATATGATTTAAAACTTGTTCAATTATTTGAAACCTACAAAACACACATACAAAATACACTTGAAACAGTACAAAGCACTATGTGCACGTCTATTAAATCGTATGAACAATGTAGGCCATTAATCCCTAGTCTACGAATGAGCTCTATGGAAATTATGGTATTCCATAGGAGCTTTGTATGTGGATCTTATCAGCTGGTGTTACTGATAAGTAACTGCTCTTGTCTAACTGGGACTAAGGGTGTTGGCGTATCCTAATTGTTAGTACCTACAGCGGAAACCCTATTGATTTTTGTTTTGTTTATTTAATTTTTTTGTTGTATTATAAAACATGTTTGCACAACGGTAACGAATGTTATCTGCTTGCATGGGAAAAGAAGTTTGCTTTTCTATAAGTTCTACTTTGTCGGAATATCCGCGCTTATATGGAATGCTTGAATAAGTACTCAAATTATGGTAAACGAATTATAAAAGTTATAAATAATATGATTGCTGTAGACTAATCCAATACAGTGGTTAATACAGCAAAAATCTGCACTCATACTTTGCGAATACACAAAACATGCCGTTTAAAGTATCGTATAATTGGACTACGTGTCAATCAAGTTAATTATCAAAGAGCTGTCATCCGAGCAGAACAACGAAGCCCTCACACAATATAGAATTATATATTAGAATCGTAATAACCTTTATTCTATACTGTTGAATGCATAAGTTGGTGGGTATATTAATTATTGTAGTACAAATATTCATAAACAATTACCGTCGACGAAAAGGGAGTTTACCTACACCATAAAATGAATTACCTACTACCGTGTAACAAAGTTACCAATCAAAAAGCTCAAGTGTTTTTTGCTCCAGCAAAGAAAAATAAATAAACAATGAATCTGGCTCAAATTCGTTTTACAGCAAAACTCTTCAAAAATGTTGAGCATTGAGTTTCGACATCTGAAAGTTACTGGTACTGTAGGCTTCCGAAATTATTTACAAGTAGGTACAGCTCAAACACACGGAAACGCAAACAAAACATCAATTTATTTGTGCGAAGCAAAAATACCTACATCAAGAAAAGAATAAGTAAGTGCATCCATAGTACTTTCATATTGCTATTAATAAAGATAATTACTTAGTAATATCTAATATGAGGAGATTTCATATCTAATTTATAGTAGATATGTATGTAGACGTAAAGAAGTAGATAGATAGACATGTATTTATGTATAAGGAGCCGCGTCGTCGTCTTCACCAGTCGGTACACAGGAAAAACTAATTAATTAGCTTGTTAATGTTTCCTTTACAGGCTTATTTTATATCTTTCTGAAAACTTATGCATATTTTGATGCTTGCAGCCTTTTTATTAAAATTCCATTCCATATGTACGTTGCAGGACTGCCGATACCAAAACTTTATTTTTACCATCATGCGTGTACGGAGCTGTCAGCGTCAGCGATTCGCGGCAGTCAATTAAATTAAATGTCAGCGCGGTCGGTGCACCGAATGTGTCGAATGCACTAGATTAATAGCAAAAATCATTAAAATGGACAGCCACTTATATTTATCCATTCGTTCGAATTCAGTTTATTGAATGGCATTTTGTCGAAAAACAACATGACTCGAAAACAAATGTTAAATCAATATATTCCGATATTGTTGGCCTCGGTTATTTTATCAATGTTATTCGATACAATCAGTAACGTATTTGCATACATTTTCAGTACCGAGACTAATGTTTTTATTTCCGAAGCAGGTAAGGAAAGTTTCGACACCGACAGCGATCTCAGACGCAACAAAAATAAACTGAAATGATCCTTGACTGGAAATTAAGGGATAACGATTATTAATATCGAGTTAAAAAGGGCTCTACCTGAAGAGCTCTCGACATTAGGTCGCTCCCATTATGAGGAGCTCTTAACGAAGGCGCCTTATGTTACGTTACGTACGACCGACGCTCTCCCTAATAGCGTCAGGCTTTAATGCTTTATGGAATCTTGATTAAGACATGTTTAAGTCCTTTGAATAGTTAAGGTCTTTTAATTAGTCTTTTATTATCTGAAATACGAGCGGGGATTCTAATTATCATCACGAAGTATGATCCGAGATCAGAGATAACAAACGTATGAGAGTAACTTTATCTTGTTGATTCCAAGCGGGCTGCGCCACAAGTTGGCTGCGACTCAAGTTAAAGAAGTTTCGAGAGTCATCAACATGAGGAAAGTTTTGAGACTGAGATGGAGTTAACATAAAATAAATAAGGTTGGTTTAGGAACATAGACATGGATCACGTTCATGCGGTGAGGGTAAATAAAATTGGATCAAAACAAACGTGTTTCAATTCGAGAACACAAATTGAACATGCCGCGAATGTGCAGAGTCGAAATACGATATAATAATAATAATAATAAATAACTTGTTTATTCTCTCACACATAGGTTACAGCGTTATTAATATGGGTACAAAACTCTGGGGTTAAGAGCAGTAAACCTGTTTTGTGTGAGACTGGTGCCCGAGATAGGTTAGAAACCTGTGATACGGGTCACCAGTATGATGAGAAAATGTAAGCAGAAAACCAAAGGTCCAAACAGAAGCTTAGTATAAATCTTATGGTAGCTTCCGAACTCGTGTGTGGGTAACATCAGTTCCAATTGATTGGGCAACCGTTGAACTGAGGCGGTTAATCACGGTTACACGCCGTGTTACCTCATTATTGGTGGATTGCAATGTGATTTACTGCTGAACGTGCTGATAGTCTATCAATCTAAGCCAGGAAGCTGAAGATAAGAATCTTATAGCTGAAGATAAAGGACCGGTATCCTATATAGCACCAAACTTTGGTAAATTAAGACATCTATAGTTTGTGTTTGAACTGACTCCCAATTTTTTTATAATACCTGCATTTTTATCCATACATATAAATGATTACTAAATAAATACTGACATATATTTGACACAACGCCATCTAGCTCCAAACTAAGCTAAGCTTTTACTATGGGAACCAGATAACTGATAGAATACTTAAATAATTTGTACTACGAGTAATATTTGATTACTTGGGTACCTTTCTCTTTTGGTATTTTGTAGTACGGATGACAGAAGAACATTAGGGGTGCGACGCCGCAGCACATTAATAAAAATATGTTGAATTTAAGCTGCGACACAATGTGTATGTAGCATATGCCACGGGTTCTGAAAAAGGTAATGGAGAGAGTGAGAGGGGTAATATAGAGGCATATACATATAGGTTACCATCTTTTGGCTAACAGTAATAGACAATCATTAAATATAACGACTGACTAAAAATAAATAATTCTATTTATCTTTATCTAGAAGTTGTACGTAGAAACTTCAGAGTAAAATTTCCCGACCTAATCAAAACCGTAGTTTGCAGAAAATAGTGTCAAAAGTTTGCCTACAGTGCAAGCGCCTGTACAAACTTGACGCGCGCTCGTGACTGAGAAATGTTCTCTTGGGACATCCCGAGCTTTTAGTACTTAAGTAATTCTTAACTAAGCAAAAACAAGTTTAAAGACCGCTGAAGATGATGGATCAAGAATCAAGTTACGTGCGCTCGCTAGTACGTTTTGCTATAGTAATTACCCAATGTAGAATTCGAGAGCATAATGTCAATTTGATTTATACACGACCAGTTTTGAAAATAACACGTTGTATATAAGTAAGTAGGTACCTAAAGTAAGGGGTCACCAAAAAAATAACGCGTTTATAGTAATAGAAAAGTCCGCTTGTTATAGCTACAGTTGTATTACATAAAAGTAATAAATGAATATGAAGCAATTGGTAGCACACCAATAAATCGTGTACAAAGAACAATTTATAAATAACATATGACCAATTCGACACACATCAACCTACATAGCTTTGGAATCTATAAATCTTTCTCTTATTGACCCCAAAGACATGCAATAAAATGAACCGTAAAATTTTACACCCGTACCGAGTTGTGAATGTACAATATACGCAAGTTTTCCTAGTTCAGCTTTTATGGAAAGTAAGAGAATAAAAGCCCGAGAAAAATAGCAAAAGGAACCAATCTTCAATATATAAATATGAATTCTGTAATAACAATCCCGTCCTAGTCGCTACCATGGGCTTCGATCTTCATACCTACTACTTATTTATGTCAATGACTACGGATATAATTGTAGTTCGAATATTAGGCCAAGGAAGACCGAATGAGTACCTATCTTTACAGACTTCGAACATTAGGCGGTTATTCTACGATTCGTAATTGTGTTCCAGCTAAGATGGTCGCGACAGAGAATGCTGAAAGCTCTAACCTTTCACGACAAAATGTATGTGGTAAAATTAAGTAGTTTTTCGTCATGAACCGTTTGAGTCTGTGTAGCTTTCAGTCTTACGACTAGTCGACCACCCTCACTTTATGCCCCCTTCCAAACGTCTTGGCGTCAGTGAATGGCTAGACAGCGCGGCACCGCAGCTACAATACAGCATCGTTAGACAACGGCATACTGCTCACACTATACTATCACGAGAAGAGATGGGTATCTAATTCAAAATTTACCTTTTAAAATTATCGTCAAGTTTTCCGAGAAAGAAAACAGCGTGTAACCAACCTATGCTAGCAGAGACGGTGTACAGAAAGTGTCTAAGTTTTGCAACTACGTAATAACATAGTAGGTATATTTAATTTAGTAGCTAAACGACATCAACATTTTATTTTAAGTATCTAAAACGCATGAAATATTCAAATAAATGAGAGACTTGCTTACTCCGAGAAAAAATACGAAATTGTTAGTAGAAATTCGACTTTACTGTCGTCCTTGAGAGGTTAAACTATCAAAAGGTCGCCGAGACGATTTGAACGAAACAGAAGCCGTTCAGGCTCTTAGTATTTTGTAAACGAAACGGGTTTCAGTAATTCGCAAACCGCAACCGTTGTTTGACCTGTTTTTGAACGACAATAGATGCCAACTCCTAACCAATTATAGAAAAGGTAAAATAATTAAGTTCCAGCTTTGATATAAGTAAAGCATGATATAAAATATAAATAGTTTTGCAATGTCTGTACTATTCTCTTATTTAAGTTCATTAGATTGTAAGCATTACTTTTAGTTGAAGCGTAGCGTGTGCTGTCTTTTGAACTTCTGTTGTATATTAAGTTCTTAAGTTCAAGTTTAGCCTGTTTAGACCTAATATATCTACTCCAGTCTAGGAAATCCATACCTACTGGTTAATAATAATAATGGTTGGATGTGCTTTAAGACATTCCGAAGGATCCTAAGTTTCACAAAACAGATCTGTTATTTTAATAAATTACAAAAATGTAACAAGCTTTTTTCCCGAAAAGAATGTATATCAAATGAAAGCCCCTAAGTTTCTTTTTAAAGAGTATAAAGTTTGTTTTTTGAGCTCAGCTGCAAGACGAAGTTCTTTATATCTGTTCTTAAAATAAAAACTGAAAATGCTTTTTTGCAGAAAAAAATGGCCTTGGTTTTATGATAAATTTCGTTAGACTCTGTTTACGCTTAGGACACTGGTGCAAGTCAACAGATTTCTTTAATTTTGTTGACATTTTGTGTCAATTGCAACAATGGATGCTTTTATCATAAGTAGGTATTATGTATGTAGGTATCATCATCTCAGTCTAGTTACCCAGGAATACCCACTTCTGGGTAGCCTTACTTATTTCTTTACCAGTCTCCTCTTTACCTCTCCTGCGACCTTTACGATGTCATCAAACCTTTGCACTTTGAAAAAAGAAAAGAAATAGCTTCACGATTTTAATCCCCAGGTACGGTAGATATCCCCTCAAATATCTTAGTAGTTAGTACCAAGTACCTATGAGGTTTTTTGAGGATGTCTAATGGGGGTAGTCAGAGGTATGTTCAAATATCACATTTAGTACATGCCCACATTTTGAAGTACTGCTAGGATATTAACTGGTTTCCACACGATGTTTCCTTCAACGTTTGAGAGCACATGCATTGCGCATATACATTTTTCGACAGAAATATCCATTGGTGTACGACCGGATTCGGACCCACGACCGAGAGATCAGAATACGGGGTCACTTCCACCAGACCACCTGTGCACTTTGAGATCGCAAAAAACACCACACCTTTTTTTTACAATAACAATAAAAATAATAATACTGTAAAACTGTTTTTTTTCTTTAATACTTGATATGGTTAGCGTGTAGGTAATCCTACCCGCAGCCAGTTTCAGTTACCATCATAATGGCTGAATACCTCGCCGATTGAACCGATAACCGATCGCTTCACGAACAAAAGAAGCTGTTTTATGTTACGGCACGCACGCGACGCTTTCACACACAATTCCTGTAGCGGTTTTATATGGCAGCTTTTGGGATTAGCGACAATGGAGGTATAAAATGCATGCACGTGCAAATCTTAGCATGAAGTTTTATGGTGCAAGCTAGATAAAAAAACATTCCTATTAAGGCTATATATGCTACTCGTATATTATTCATGCTCATTTCCTTGGCTGGTTTTACGCCACCTCAACCAACTAAAATTTACTTAAAACTTGAAACTACAAAACTTTAAACTTTAAAGGGAAACTGTTTTCTCGTATAGGTAAAGGACGAAGTTGCCCTGACTTCCAATCTCGTTGCAAGACCAAAATGCCCAGTTTTACTCAACCGCCGAACTTTTGCTGCTTAAGACACACGCGATATTAAAATTAATCAGTTATTATACATATAACCAAGTTATATTTTATGGAATAAATTGATTTGACGAGGTAATTTTGTATGGATTTAGTAAACCGATAGCAGAGTTCATAACTTGTGTTGAAATTAATAAGATCACGTTACAAGAGCATTATCTAGAAATATTATACGACGACCGATGTGGCGCGGCGGGCGAATGTCCGCCTGCGACGCAGGAGGTTGCGGGTTCGATTCCCGCCTTGGGATAAATGTTTGTACGATCTGCAAATATTTATTCCGGGTGTTCTGGGTATTTTCATGTATAATAAAAAATATCTATGTATGTAATGTATTGTATTAAGTATATCAGTCATCTAGTACCTACCCATAACACAAGCTCTGCTTAGCTTGGGGCTAGATGATGCTGTGTGGATTGTCCACCATTTTTTTTTATAGCGTGACTACTATAGACACCTTAAAAGAGGCGAAGATGGAACGAGTTTCTTCTAACCTTAGCCTTCTAACTGGCGCCTGGCTGGGGAGCCAAAAAGTTTTTTTAGGTTTTTATACAAAAAATCACAAGACTCGTCACCATGAGTTTTGTGATTTTTTGTATAAAAACCATTGACTTTGACTTTATCATAAAAATCTGGATATAGAATCTGCCATAATTATTAGGCCGACCGGTTTTTAGCTTATTTTCTACGACCTTCACAATGTCTTCGGTCCATTTAGCAAGAGCTATACGCTTCGTATTCTGGTTTGTGTTTTCATTACTTAACTTTAATTATTTTCCGGCAACGCGGTTTTGTGGCTCTCGTGATGATACTTAACCTCAGCTGTTCCTAGTAACATTAAAAGTTAAATTTTCGCTTAAAAACAAGTTTAGCGGTAACAGTGCGTGTCTTGAATGGTGGGCGCGTCGTTAACTTTGGCGAGGTTATAAATCTCATGAATGGCCAGCTTTAGCGGCGTCGTCCGTCCGCTAGTCTACTCCCACAAACAGGCTTCAAAGCTATATCAAAGAGAATTTAATTGCTTATTCCACCAGAGTTTACAAACATAAAAAATTAAATATTTATCCTTTTTATGATGACGATAATTACGAAATAAAGGCTACTAAAACCGTTTCGTATTTTATTAGGTCCCATCAAAGTTATTTTCTTTTTGCAAAGGAAAACTTTCTGTTAAGCCCGATGTGGTTGCGCTGCTTATAAACATCTACAAGCTTTGTGGATCAATCTTATTTCATGCTGATACCTAGAAAACTCATTCACCTAAAGTTCATGTTGTTCGTATTCATAATATAGCATAATATACATCTTCGTATCAGTCTGACTCTGACTGGATGATTTTGGGCTAAAGGATATTTTCTATAATTATTTTCGTTTTGCTTATCATTATTTAAAGTAAAACAGTATTATTTTTCGTTGAACAGGAGACCAAAATATAATCGTATTCCTCCGCAGTTTATTACTACACGGGAGCAAAAGTAAGTGCGAGCGGCAAAACAGTTTGAAAGAGATTTGAAAGAGATTAATGGCCTTAAAATTGCATCGCAACAACGCAATAAAAGCAACCGGATAGGTGCACCAAATAGTGCTTTATTACTTACTATGGAAGAGTAAGTCTAGCTTCCGAGAGTTCAAACTTTTCCTATAGAATTAAAAGTGGATTTTAAAGATTCGCTTCGTGCATTGAATTACTATAGGAACAGTGCGATTTGCCTAATGTCTCCATGTACTGTTTAATTTCGTGCAATTTAGAGATTGAGGACAGCTTCAGCTTTAAACTGTAAAATAAATGAGAAATTCCAATCTCACAGGCTATGAATATTCTACGCTTGGAGTTATTTTATTATCATCAGAATTTGTGAGTCGCTTTACTCCAGTTTTTGGAAATATTTCAAACAGTTATTATAATTTCAAGAGTCGCACGATGATGGTTCACTTGCCAACAGAACCTCTTTAAGGTTACTTGGCTAGGATTGAATTGGCGTGGCAAGAAATTAAACCTTACGTCTTATAGCCAGTTTCTTGGTATACCAAATATATATGATATATAATTTCAAATTATCAAACTGCTTAATAGATAAATGTAAAAAAGGAATAATCTTAGAAAAAAACCAGAAGGATGGACCAAGCTATAAACATAAAGTTCTAACAAAAAGTGATATTGACAAGTTGGAACCGCAAAGGCCGGCAGATAGGTTCGAGTATGTTCGATATCCCTTTGAAAGGTCGCCGATAAAACTAGTTCCCGAAGTCTTTGAATGTGAATTGGGCCTTCTATTACTGAAGATTCTAGCAAATTAGGATGTAGATGGAAAAGCTCGCATGAGATTGACTTGATGGAACAGAGATGTATATCAAGGAAATGCATTCATTTGGATGTTAACAATCAAAATTACGATCGATGTTTTTGTGTGTCACTCAAAAGAAACGTTTCTGTGGCCGATGTCTGTTTTTCCTAATATCTATAACTAGATGTGGTAAAAAAAGCATGAATAGGTATTATATGTAGGTAAGCGTGCCACACCGTTGACGCAATTCTTAGCATGTGAGATTACCGTGTGTCTATAAAAAAACATTACGAACTTAAGCATAAGCGTCATTCAACAGAGTCAAAGTCAAGGGGCATTTATTTAATAAAACCACAAGAGCCACTCTAAAACGTCTTTAGACTAAGTAAATTCAAGTGCCTGTTCCACGCGGCCAAACCTTTATTTTGTTCATTGATCGCAGCAAAGACAATTTTAAGATAGATGCCTTAGCGGCGATTCTCATAAGCAAGACTATACTAACGGACGAAAAACATAAAAAAGACCAATATTTGTGCAACATATTGAATTTGCATACGTCTTATTAACTGAACGAGGAACACAGACAGGAAAAATAAAGTTTCCCGTGCTCTCGACAAATAAGCTTCAGGGCAGGAAAATGAACAGACTGGCCGATCGTTGAGGTCAAACAACTTGTGCAACACAAAACAAAGCACGTGTACAGTCGTTGGTAAAGATTTTTAGAAATGCGGAGAAACATTCGAGCAATGTTACACAATATTTTTCTTTACTTTAATAAGAACTGAGAATCGAGTTGTACATAATACTAACATTACGTGTTTCGCTTTACATAAAGGGATCTTACTCTATTGTTGCAATCACTTTGATTCAATTTCTAAACTGGGTCAAGTTATAACTATCACATCAATAAACAGCTCATATCATGCAAGATACGAGCATTATTTTGCTAGACTTGTTAATTTATTGTGTACCCAACTACTCTTAAAATTCAAATTTTATATTAGCAACAAACAATACAAAGAATTGTCAAAAATACTTGTATATTATTTATAATGTAAAACCTTTATCTGACCATACTTACAGATATTTGAAGCCAAGAGTTAAAATTAAAAATATTAAATACTTTTGAGAAGCTTGACGCCAAGAATAACTTTAGAAGAACAACATTTAGACCGGAGGAACTCAAATTAGTGTTTGAGCTAATTTCAACTAGAGTAGAGATTTTGTTTTTACAATCGTAAATAACGAAAATAATGCTGATAAAATACATGCACTAGAACTTTCTGCGTGCGTGGTTTCCTAAGCAAAAATGTTGCGTTGCGCAACATAGCTGCGCCATTCATATGTATAAACAATTCTGTATTTATCTGAGTTCATACCTATGCAAATGAATGAACAACAATCGATGGACATCAATAATATGAATGGAAGTATTGAGATCGGAATATTGGCATGCATTTTATTTATGGGCCATCTGACGCAATGAGCAAATTAATACACTCATACGTCGGTATTATATAAATAATTTTATTATAGGACCGATTCTTTTGTATTTAGTGGCTATAGGCATGTCTGCTTGACTTTGTTCATGCAAATATAGTACCAAACTTTACAAAGAACGTAGCAGTCCATAGTTAAATTCAAATGTCCAAAACTTGTAGTAGTATCATATTTTTATGTAGGCATCTTAAAAAAAAGACAAAACTCGTCTCTCGCGATAAAAAAAAAGTAGGATTGATTGCATCGGTCGATACGTGCCTGCTGTGGCTTAAGATAAATTTTCACTCACTTGGTGAAATCGTACACTAAGTGGCAAACCCAGAACCCAAAAGCTTTTAGCCACTCCGCATCTAGCCAATTGGTCCAATTCGCTGACTCGAGTCGATAGATAGATAAACAACTTGGGGACACTTAGGGTGGGGCGCGAACCCCTCAATACTCCTGAGAACGCAGATGCCCATGCATGCTACGAACATTACGACATACCACAGCTCACAGAGAAAAGCTCGTTCTCTAAGCGAACAAAAACCCAATAAACTTACCCAACCCAATACAATATCAAATGAACGTACCGTATGAATTGGGAAGTGAGCCAGCTTTTCTGAATGCTATTGTAGTAAGACTTTAATCTGGTCCCTAGACGCCAGGGTTGGGTACACATTAGAAGATACATAATGAGACTGCGGCTTTCAGTTCTATTGTTATTGAGGGAACGTCTGTGCACAAGTGGTATAAAAGCTGACATTAAAATCGCGTGCGTCGCATGTAGGTCAGATCTCTCCCATCGATTCATATCTTTATGACAATCGGTTCAATCGACCAAAACCTTAGTGATGCATTATAAGGTCTAAGTACCGTTTTATGATTGAAAAAAAATCTGGTGAAAAAGGGAAAAATATTATTGTATAAAAGACACGTTATGCGATTATTAAAGTTCTGCAAAATTATATTATGTATTATCAGACAGGATCAAAAAATAAATTACGTATACCTCCTGTAATAATAATCCTTAAACTTAATATGAGCAGACGCGACGCAAATATTTGCTTAATCTCGATATCATTAGATACAAAAGGGGAATGGTTTGATCCCCTCGAGTTGTGGCGCCAGTGGCCCTGACGCCGCCGCCACTTCGTTCATATAGTGGTCCCTAGCCTGCCTGGCCCTTACTTCGATTTGCTTCTCAGATAGCTTCTTTATTTATCAACACAGCTATAAAAACAATATCTCAGTTCTGTGGAGATCCATACAGTACTAGCTGTTTTTTTTATTACAGATATTAATATTTTTTTTATAGAAAATTCCATGGATTACGATTTAACCTACGATGGTATGAGAAATCAGCTATAGTTACCAGTGGCAATGTTTTTCTAATAGTAAATAGCGAATAATAAATTATAAGATACTTCAAAGGGCAAATATTGCACCCCTGTCTTGTTCTCTTGCATCGATGCGTTTGATATTATTACTGTTGTGTAAATGGCATCATTGAGCGATAGTTTTCAAGATAATTTGACAGGGTTCTTGTAATTAGACTCAAATAGATATTATAACAATTACAATAGTCCTTTGTTTAAAGTTCAACAAGTTCAAGTGTCAGCTGTGGCTTACAAATACTTAAGTTGTCGTGACCACAGTAACTATAACAACAGAATAAATAATACAGATACCTACTACTTAGGAACCTACAAGTCTTGACATTGAAACTGATTGTAGGTTAACATGTAAAGCCCACAGATATGTAACGCTCATACAAACATTTCAACAACGCCAATGTGAACGCATTCTACTAGAGCCAAGTTTAATTGCAAACTTGGTCGCCAAGGTTTAATTTAGAAATTGGTGGCCTTAGTCATATTGTATTTTTTAAACTTTTACGATCGGAACACATATTGAACACTTATATTGCAGGGATATTTATCGCGTATTACCTTTTTTAGGTTCCGTACTCAAAGGGTAAAACGGGACCTTATTACTAAGACTCCGATGTATGTCTGTCTGTCTGTCCGTCTGTCACCAGGCTGTATCTCATGAACCGTGATAGTCAGAGAGTTGAAATTATCACAGATGTGTATTTCTGTTGCCGCTATTAACTAAAAATACTAAAAAACAGAATGAAATAAATTAACGAGGCTCTTATACAACAAACGTGATTTTTTTGCCGTTTTTATTATAGATAATGGTACGGAACCCTTTGTGCGCGAGTCAGACATGCTAGTAGTTTTGCTAGTAGAATATACATTATTTAGATGACCGATAACTTGTCATCTCTTTTTGGAAAGAGCAGAAAAGTCAGGCAAAATATATAAAAGCCTATTTGCGTAAAGATACATCTCCAAAATAATTAAGCGGGAACGTGATCGCTGAAACCATTATCTTTCCTACCAAACACTGAAATATCAGAAATTTGTTGTAAAACGGATCGTTACTTAACGAAGGCTAGAAGTTTCAGGTTACACTTCAGATCTGATAGCTTACATGCCTACCGCATTATGTGGCTTCGTGTGCCACCGCAAACGGTACCTGAAGGTTATATACGAGTATCAAAGTGCCCACTATACCCATTTTATTTTATGGTATGAAAAGGTGTTTTTATCGATCTGCGTTGGTTGAGTTAGTTGGTAGGTAGTCTCCACGTTTGTAAAGAACAGGTTGTAAGAAATGACGCATTTATCATCGATGGACATAATGGTTATCATGCAATCGATGGATGGGTTCGATCCTCCCAGATCCTCACAGAGAATAAACGTTTATGTGATGAACATACATATAGATGTTTGTTCATCACATTCATTGTATTAAGGTGTTATAATTATTGTATTTTAAGTACATATATTTACAAAAAAGGGTATATGAAATTCATCTGGTTCTTTGCATAGTTTGGGGCCAATAACGTTGTGAGAAATGGGTTCAAACATTCATATTTTTATTTACATTTACTTTTGTTTTATTAAGACCAAATTAAGTTTAAAGAAAAGCTTTTAAATATCGAGGTTATAGGAATAAACCTATACAGAAAGCAAATAATAGCTTTATTTCATGACTCAGCATAAAAACAAAGTACCAACTTAGTATAATTCTTTATTTAGCAGGTCAAATTTACAAAAAAAAATACTACCGAGGATCCCAAACATCCCGCCAATAAAACGCTATAAAAAAAAAGATTATGTTATAATGCCGCTCGCCGAAAACAAAGGATCGATAGGTCGTGCTCAAAATAAATGTAACAATGGACCGCAGTAAGGGATTCCAAGCTCAATAGTCGAACGTATTTGCAAGCTTTTCTTAAAGCCGGACTATTAAATAGAATATTTTCAGCATTCCAAAAGAGTTTCATCAGTTTTAAAAAAAATATATTCCTGAGGTATATTGTTAGGTTTACTAAATTTAAACATTTCTCAAAGACGGGTAAGTAGATTTTGACCGGACTAATAGATGAAGCTCTAAAGTCGGGAGTAAAGTTCATTGGGCATCCCTAACCGCAGCATATTGCGGGACGAGTGCTTAAAATGCTTTCCGTGTTCGCCTCATCCGGCGGTGACCGGTGCCCGTCTCCCGGAAGTAAGACATGGAACTCTAATCACCGCTTATCTACAATCAAATGTTTGTAGCCTATTTTGAGTTTCTCGTGCTGGGAAAGTTGGAAATTCCAAAGCGTACACAAATGTTTTTCATTAAATCGCCGTCCTTTATTGTCAACGGTATTGCATACCAGCAAAGACCAAGGCTGAATAAAACAATGTTGTGGATATTGAATAAAAGCAACATGACAAAATATCGTTCATTTCACTTGAAATACAGGATGTTAGTTGAAACGCGAGATCGTTTTACGATAAGCTCATTGCACTTAATAAGGTTTACGAGCTATTATTAAGCACAGTTGAAGCGTCACGTCGCTTTAAGCATTGATTTTTACGACTGCGGTATAACTAGCCATTTGCCTATATAAGTTCAAGTCATCGCCGTCATCAGCCTAATGAGTGTACTGGAAACAGGCCTCCTAGATTATCACATTTTTGGATTGGCAGGCGTTTTAATAATAGGCGACCGTAGCGTTGGGTTGATGTAGATACTGGTACTGGTAGATACTGCTGCCTTTTCCCTGGTGCGTTCTCTCAGCAGTATATAGCGTCCCTAGATATCCGCGGGAGCAGATAGGGGTCCTAATACATGGTGGTATAATCACAACAATTAAATAAGTTAAATTACCTGTATTAAATCAGTTTAACTTAAACCAACACAGTGGCACACTTGGTTTGTAAAGACTTAACACCTAAAAGATACGTTGATAAGTAAAAAAACTAAATACTAGTCCATACAAAAACACGGACTAAATCTGCGCAAAACTCAATTGAAACTCGTGATGGAGTGATAGAGGTATGCAAAAAGCGAGCGTGATTCGGCAATGTAGCTAATGGAAACCCAAAGGATGACTCATGGATCCCACATGTCACTGTACTAAGCCACGGACGGACTTTATAGAGCGGGTGTGATCTGTTATTTTTGGAACTAAATAGAAAGGGGACGATGATAACAAAAAAACATATTACGACACATTTCAAGTTGGAGCGTGTACAAAAACAAATCAAAGAAAGAAACTGATAATAAAAAGCTATCAGATAAACAAGTATAATAAACAATGTTCGAATAGTGTATTTTTTAAAGCCATTGAATGCTATTAGTACTAACGAAATATTATTAGGTACTAGCTAGCGAAACGCGCGCGACGTCGTCCGTGTGAATTTATTTTCATACAAACTTCAACCCCCACTGTAACCTTAACGGGTTTTATTTCAGGAATTCCTTTTTTAGCACACCTCTACGCACCAATACGAATACCTTCACCCTGAGAATTTCAAGTCTCTTCGACCAGTGGTTTAGGCTGTGCGTTGTATATACCATGTTAGTCAGTCAGGATCCTATCCTAAGCCTCAATCCGAGGCTTAGGATTCCTAAGCCTCGGATTGAGGACTGGAACAGGGCGTCTGCAATGATAAGGCCAAGCCAGGTAAGATGGGCCGTCAACTCTTTCAAGCCACACAAGGCAAGCGGAGAGGATGGGATACTTCCTATACTACTGCAACAGGGAGTAGAAGTTCTCTGCCCCTATCTGGTAAAAATTTTCAGGGCGAGCCTCACCTGGGGATTTATACCAGAACAATGGACTCATGTCAAGGTTATCTTCATACCAAAGGCTGGGAAGAAGGACTACAGCCAGCCAAAGTCCTTCAGACCTATAAGCCTTTCTTCATTTCTACTAAAGACAATGGAAAAGGTAGTGGACAGATACATTAGAGATGTTGCTTTAGTAGCATCTCCCATCCACCATAATCAACATGCATACCGTAAAGGTAAATCCACGGAGACAGCACTGAGCAATCTCATTGACAGAGTGGAAAAGGCTATGGAGGACAAGGAAATCGCACTATGTGCTTTTCTTGATATTGTAGGTGCTTTCGATAATTCGCCTACTGATCTACTGGTAAATGGGCTGATAAGGAAGAATGTCGACCCAACAACCACCAGATGGATAAAGGCTATGCTCCTACATAGAGGAGCTAAACTAACCCTTCACCATACAACAATTGAGATATCCACTGCTAGAGGGTGCCCACAAGGCGGAGTGTTGTCGCCTATTTTGTGGACTCTAGCTGTGGATCAACTCTTTCATAGACTGGCTGAACTCCAAATAGACGCGCAAGGTTATGCTGATGACCTCGTGATCGTCGTGCGTGGCTTCTGCCAATCTACCATCTCTAGCATTATGCAAAGAGCTCTCAACACGGTCAGTGATTGGTGTGGTAGCAGCGACCTATCAGTTAACGCTGACAAAACAGTGATTGTTCCTTTTACGAATAGACGAAGGTTAGACAAACTTGTAAAGCCTAAGCTTAATGGTAAAACTATCACATTTTCCACGGCAGTTAAATATCTGGGAGTAACACTCGACCAAAAACTTACGTGGAATCTGCACTTAGACAACGTCTTAAAAAAGGCTAAAATGGCCCTAGGGGCTAGCGGCCGACTGATGGGCAGCAACTGGGGTGTTAACCCAAAGATTGCGCTGTGGTTGTACACCACCATTGTGAGGCCGATAATCACATATGCCTCAATGGTACAACAAAGCCTCTCAGACGGTGGCTATCAATAGGCTAGGCAGTCTACAAAGAACTGCTTGCCTTATGGCATCGGGAGCAATGTCCTCTTCTCCTGGGCTAGCACTCAATGCACTGCTAGGGCTACCGCCACTTGATGTGTACGTACACAAAGAGGCGAAAGCTGGCATGTATAGGGCTTATGCTCTAGGTAAAAGGAATTGGCTCTCGAAGAAATTGAGATCTCTACAAGACTCAACGATAGCATCACCCATACTAAGTATGATATCAGATGTTATGCTTCCGCGACACATGTTCAGTAAGAACTATGTCGTGGAAATGCCATCCAGGGAAAACTGGCTGAACTGCCAAGTGCCCAGTGGGGCAGGGTCCCTAAACTGGTTCACAGATGGTTCCAAAATGGGGCGGGATGTAGGCTGCGGAATCTTTGGAGAGCGGCCCAAGTTTAGCAAAAGCATAAACCTGGGCAGCTACGCCTCTATTTTCCAAGCGGAAGTCTTCGCCATCTTAGAATGCGCCGAAGTTAATCTGCAAAAGCACTACACCAACCATACGATTTATATCAACTCTGACAGTCAGGCTGCACTTCTTGCACTGGATTCGAAGGTCATCCCGTCCAGGCTAGTTGAAGACTGTCTCTCGCGTTTGAACGCCTTAATGTATGTTATGTTCAAGTTGAAGCTCTCCGAAACACGAACCTGTAGGCTCTGCGGAGAGGCGGATGAATCGCCTCTTCACCTACTAGGAGAGTGTGGACCACTAATCCAAAAGCGTAGCATCCATCTGGGAAAACATACCCTGAGCCCGGATGAGCTACAAGAACTCACCCCCAAGAAAATCCTCCAGTTCCTAACAGCTGCAGGGTTCAGTGGTGAACTATGAACGCCCTAACGAGGGGTGACCTTAAAAAGTGGCGATCACAATAGGCCATATGGCCGCAGTGATACCAAAGCCGCAAAAATATAATTAAAAAAAAAAAAAAAAATTAGTCAGTCAGGACAAAGACACTTATAACTGGTATTAATATAAATTCTGTGGTATCAGTTTCACATCAAGTTACTGCATTTTTTGTCGTAAATAGGTCAATTTAAGCAATCGCGTAATAGGATTAACACATGAATACGGATTTAGAAATGGCATGACACCGATCCCTATTGCGTGAACAGCAATTCCAACTTCTAAGCACATATGCGCACTCCATAAATCTCATGTCAGCCGCGTAAAGGCGAGTTTGTATCATAAGTACGAGTACAGAGGGTATGTGTGTCAAAACATGAGGATTTGGGTGTATCCCTGTCTGTCGTTGACGGGCCGGACGATGTCAGCAAAGATAATGAAAAAAAAAGATTTATGATCTTCTGTAATCAAATTTTATTACCCCCTAACGCGACCCCTTACGCGTTGCGCCATAGTTGAGTTACATTATCGATTCGTTATGCCCGCGGTGACATCGTGATCCTCGTCTGAGTAACGCAAAAAGTTCAGCATAGATTTATGATGCCAGTAAGTAAATTAAAAATATGTACAGTGGAACCGAAGCCAAGTTTCCTTAGCCAAAGGGGTCGGGAGTCGCATTTCCATAAAGTTTCCAGCACGGAATGTGGTGTTGTAATATAAATGCCAATAATATAGCTATTCGTACGCAACGTGGTATAACGCTTGTGGGGTGCCGGTGCCCCCTACCCCACCATGGGCTCGTCCTTCACCTCCTTGACCCAATTATGGCGAACATATTGCTTTTTAGCTTTAACCGCACATAATATTTGCTGCCGCCGTGATGTCCGGTGAATTGAATACTACACGCGTCCGTGAACTTGAACTTTCGTAAAATGTTTAATCGTTTATCGGCATAGTACGTTTCATCGACCACATTATGTGCGAGTAGGCATATAGGTATTTGAGCATTGAGCATGTTAGACCTTTTCAAGTTAGCATAACTTTATTTTATTACTTAGGCATGTGTTGTTTTCGTTGAGTGTTGTAAGAATATTTGTCCCTTTCCTGACTGGCATAGACAACGCACAGCAAATCGCTGGTTTTATAAGCATGACATTTTCAAGGTTTATTTATCTTGGTCCGGGGTGTACCTGAAATACAACCCCTAAAGGAGTGCAGTGGGAGTTAAAGATTGTATAAAATAACATCACGCGAGCGAAGTCCGCGCGATCCCACTGTAGGTAGTATAGGTAGATGTAAAAACACAATTAAATTAAAAAAAAATTTAAATGCAAGTTATTCGTAATATTTAGAAAAAAAAAATCTTTTTTGCAAGCATTTTGTATCCTACTGTTGAGCAAAAATACTGTTTTATATTCGAATAAAATAGGATTAATACCCCACAAAAGGATAAATGTGATCCCACAATGCGCTTAAAATCACAATTAACGAGCTTGTAGTAATCCTTAAATTTTGCGAAATAACCTAATTACGCTGAACCAAGAGTGTGTAGACCACGCATAATAAATTGCAGCATTAACAAACCTCGTACCCAACAAGACTCTAGTTTAGTTACGAAAACTACACAGCAAGGTGATCCTTTAACCTTTAAATCAACTAACCTTTTAATACATGAAAGTAAAACTTTTGTCATTTACTTTGTTGGCGTACCCTCGAGCGATTTTAATTAAAAACCAAACAAGTTTTTGGCACTAAATGGGCACCTAGTTATTAACTCAACGATTGAATAACGCAATCATAAATGGCAACCACTCATTACATATGAAAGCATTTCAAAATATTATGCATAAGTTTCCTCGAATGACCCCCCTTGCCAATGAGAGCAGCGGGTGCCACAAAAAAGGCCCATTATATAAAGTAAAGCGCAATGACTTGAATTAGTTATTCAGTTTTGCCTCCCCTCCGAGTACTCTATCATTATAGTTTTACTTGACGCACGTGCCGACTTGTGCTCGACAGCGACAACCCTCATGCTCTCTCAAGGTCGATAATTATAGACTGACTGACTAGACTATACGGCCTTTTGTTCATTACTTGTCCCCTTTACTGTTTACCTTGAGAATACATACTGTTTATACATAGGTAGATCTTGAGCCCGTACTCTGAAACGTAAGAAATTACTTTCTTTGTTTGAGACGTAAGATACTCGGGACTCTTACACCTAATACCACAGGCAAGATAATAATAATGTCTGTGCTAATAAGTATGTTGTTGTATAGGATGATTATTTGTTATAGGTATTGAATTTAGGCTCGTTTTTTCTCCCTCGCCTTATTGTGTGCCACTTTTGGCTTCGCTCCTGTTTTGGGCAACTAGGGGTAAATTGAAGGATACTTCAAGTTGCCTGATAGGGCGGCCGTTTTTCGATCGTGCATTCTTTGACGTAGAATTTTAATGTATATTCGAATACCCTTGATATTTCTACACTTACTTACATTTATTTCATAATGAGAGAGTTTGTAATAATATGCTGAACTACTTGGGATAAATGTTTGAACGATCTGCAAATATTTATTCTGGGTTATTCTGGAAGAACACCTATGTATAATAAAAAATATCTATGTATGTAATGTATTGTATTAAGTATATCAGTCATCTAGTACCCATAACACAAGCTCTGCTTATTAGCTTGGAGCTTGATGATGCTGTGTTGTGTGATTGTCCAGCATTATTATTATACTAGCGGCCGCTCGCAGCTTCGCCCGCGTGGCAGGTTTTTTTCCCGTTCCCGTTATTTTTTCGGGATAAAAAGTAGCCTATATGTTAATCCAAGTTATAATCTATGTTAATTCCAAATTTCATCCAAAGAGTAACAAACATCCATCCATCCATACTTACAAACTTTCGCGTTTATAATATTAAGTTGGTTGCCAACATAACTTGGTCTTTACAAGCAGATTATTTGCTATAAGCCCACAAAATCAATGCACTGTCGACCCAGTGTGTGTGCCACAAGGGAAATAGCTTGCCCACTTGTCAGATTATACGATGTGAGATAGTTAATTTCAGATAACTGAACAAAGCCGATTAATGTTGCCTCGGTGTATGAAAAGGATTTTAAGTACCTACCTACAAACCAGATTATAATACATATTTCAATGTTGGATAATCTCCGATAGATTTTTAAATATATTGGAGCCCATCCAACAAGTTTATTAAATAAACCTCAACTGCGCTGTTGTTGAGAGTTGAGATGAAGATTATAAAATAGGGTATGTAATGCAAATCCATTCTAATAAGAACAAAGTTGGGAAATATTTATATGCAATCAAGAAACAGTAAGGTTTATTTTAATAACAAATGAAACCCATCCAAGAATGTTTAACATGTCTAAACGAAGTAACAAGAAATTGTTTTGTATCCAAGTTGAGAATAAGATACTGTCTCAACAAGGTTGTGCAACTTTGAGAAAGAAAATAAATAGCTACAAACATTCTCTTGTGCTTCATCATAGCAGTAAATGAGGAAACTTTTTGTAACATGTTTATTTATACTGAAGACAAGGTATTTCTCTCGGTTCTAGACCCTTCAGGGAAATTTAAAAGCAGCCCAATTTACACTCGGGAAATCTCAGCAAGAATGTTGGAAACAAGTTTTGGACCATTTCGTAATTAGATTTGGTGTCATCCTAATGTATTTTTAAGGAAGGAAATCGCCTTGGAATGCTTATCCAGCATTATACCTAAGCCTTTTGTGGTACCGACTGCTATTACTTCTGTGGCTTTTACCCTTATTTCTATATTTATCACACATTAGGTACTTGAGATAACAAAAAGGAAAGATTCTATTAATCTATACTTACCCAATTTAAATGAAGATTCATTTAACTCATTTATAAAGTCAACCATAACTCTAAACTTTATCGTCCATAAAAAAGAAAGGCGCGACGCTGGGAACGACATCGTAATCAAAAAACGCATAAATAAATGTGGCGACCTTTGAATTGCAGTTGCGTTGGCGCTGCCGCAACCACAGAAGATACAAAAGTACTGACTAATAAAGCTTCACTCTCCTACCGTCTATAAAAGACATTACCCATGTGGGTAGTCCCAACTGCATGCTAACATGTGGTGAAGTAGTTAATCCATATAAAATTTTAGATTCAAACAAAGTAGATTTAAAGTTCACCTTCACTGTGAGAGCAAACATAAGAACACAGTTCTCCAACTTTATGTTCCAAAAATCTAACATCAGCGCAATAAAGCTCTCTTTACAATGACAGCTGGTTTGGAGTGACAAAAGTGTTCTGCTGTCGCCTGCGCACCCGATGAGTGTAAATACACATACATACAAGTTCACACAACCAAAAGTGAGATGAAAGCTGGCGCCTCGCCACTTATCGACTCCTGCACCCGTTTGGTATTATGCCTTCTCTGTCAGTAACCAAAAATAGACATAAACACACTGCATTCTTTTACACCACTGTCAGTGTCTCAAATATAATATATGAATTACATGTTTACATATAGGTCAACTACCTACATAGTAATAGCTTACAGATACTGTTGATGTGGATAATATTCCTGTGAAAATAATGTTTGCGGATAAACATATTTCAGTAGAGCTTTGAAACAGCTCATAAAGCGGCGAGATGAGAATTTAGCGAGCCAGTGTCCGGAAGCGCCAGGATTTGCGACGCTCTGATTGCAATGCTATTAATTTAGCTATGTTTATTAATGTTTCCTATCATGAATTTGTTACTTTTAGAAGTCGTATTATTAAGGTAGTATGTATGAGAGGTAAGTCAACAAAGAAACGGTGTGAGAAAAGCCAGGTAATTGAGAAGCTCGCTGTTACGAAGATAATAAGATATAATTATTGAGTCCACGTAGAATAGAGAGAGAGATACACTGACATGAGATAAGCTCTTCAATCTAAGATGTTGGAAGGCGCATATCAGTGACAAATAATATGCATTTAATGTCTTTAGTGTCATATGATCCCAGCAAAGCTAACAGATGAGTATCAATACTGGTGGCTCAGCTATTATGTCAGCCAAGTTACTCAGGTGTTAACTGCCATTCACAAATAAATGTGATTTATTTGAGCCAGTAGCTATAGGTTTGGGGGCGATTTTCGCCATCATCAGCCTTGAGAAGTTCACTACTCTCCAAATGTTTTCAAGAAGATCTATTTTGAGCCTTTTCATCCACTGCCTTCTGGAAATTTTAGCAACGTCGTCGGTCCATATGGTCGCCGCAAATAATAGTAGCGATTTTACATTGACCAAATCGGCCTTCGGGCCGTGTCATGTAAGCTGATCTAAGAATGTCTGCTAAACTGTACACCTGCTGAGGTTTACTTATAATAATAATAATAATAATAATAAATTCTTATTCAAAAATTCAAGCTACATGTTGTTCAAAATTGTTATTCTACGCAGTGGTATGGTGGCTTGTGTGCAAGTGTTACTGTATTGCAGTTATAAATAATACTAATAATACTTATAAATAAATTGTCACAATAATTTTTTTTTCTCAATTATTCTTTAGCCTTCAATAACGAACATTGAAAAAAACTATTTTTTATGATTATCGTAAAATAACTGTTAATTATAAGAGAAAGAGGAAGTATTATAACGATACCCAGGTGCACGGGTTCGAAAAAATATTACAAAAACTCTACTTTAGCCAGAAGGGTCTTGTAAATCGGAGCACAGGCCAGGTGCATTCAACATCCGCTGTGTAGCAAAAACAACAGAGAAACTTGACTCGCCACAATATTGCACCAGACTTGTCTAATAACTTGAAAGCCAACGAAAGTTGGAAACTAAAGTTTAATCTTTTTATACGCTATAACTTAGCCGATAGCTTTGAGTTTAAACCGCACGGATTTGTAGGATTTTACACGGTATTATCGTGAATATATTAAAATTGCTTACTCCAAGTAGTTCTTATACCAACACAATTTCTGAAACACATTATAAAACAAATTTTTATGACATTGTCGACAGAGAACAATACCAACAGTAGATTGATGAGGGTCGGAAAGTTGTGATTCCTCAAACTTCGTGTATTTTTTGCACGATAACTTCGTGATTCATGAAAAGCTTTCAAAGACAGATAACTTGCAGACACAAAAGTTTTAAATGGCTATTTCTTTATGAAAGCGTTAAAAGGAGTAAAGTTTGCTCGAGTGAACGTAATTTAGAATCAAAAAGCAGAGTATATCGGGGATATTCCTATAAAAATAAGTTACCTACTTCATGAAACGTAAATTGCTAAAAGCCCAGGATTCGAACAAGAATTGAATTGTTATTGGCAATTTTGCAACTTGCCGAATGGAAAACCGATGTTTTTTCACAGATATATTTTTCCAATATTACTGATGCAGCACCTACTCGCCTCGTGCTGCGATTGAACGATTTCATTTCAACAAAAACGGGCCCGACGCCCGACGCGCCTCGGTCGGGCGATATCTGTTCTGGCTCTACCTGCATTGAACACCTGTCGGTTGTTCCCATAAATAAAAACCTTAATCCTAGCGATTCGTATGAATGCTATAGGAGAATTTTCGAGCTTGCCATCTGCTCTGCAACACGCGTTTTCGATCCTGCTCTAGCATTCACGGGAAATAAAACCGGTATGAATCGAAGCTGCCTATAGATACTAGTATTGTATACCTAAACTATGAGCTATACCAAGAAAGACTAAGCAATATAATTAATATGCCGTATCATCATGGCTAATTGAACAAAGCGAAACCCATTGCCATAGAACCATAGATGATGCCGGTAGATGTCCACGCAACAATAGATGAGCTTTCGTGAATATTACCTATCTATACGCTGTATCTTGTTCGGGGAACTTTGTATGATGGTATGCTATTATTAAGAAATTATGTGTCTATAAGTATACGAAATAAAAATTGAGGTGGTAAATAATAAACGAGCCTATTCAATTCATAACTAGGATTATAAATTAAATAAGAAACCATCGTGAAATAACGTTTCAGTAATTTGGAATTGAGTTAAAAAATATTAGGACAAGACCGCAATTGTTCGTAGAATTGAGTCCGTACGCAAAAAATGCTCATTCTCTCAAACCGTCCCATTTGTTCTTTGAATCGCTCGGGACGAGGGTCTTTTAGCAGCTTTATATCTTATTTTTCAAGGCTGTATGGCCGTGAAGTATGAAGCACGGAGCAGTAATATTCGAAGGATGGGTGAAATAGGAATGTAATACATGGTGATGCTTAAGCTTTTAGCGATGATACTTTGACCGTGTCGTGGTGCATGTAATAAATTACATAGAGGTCTTAAATAATAATAAATCGAAAATCATTTAGAACGGAAGTAGTCTCAGTAAACAATAAGTAACGGTAAAGTTAACAAAACCCATAGGTAGCTCAAAGTTATCTGAAATGGTAATTATATATGCTAATTTACAAAGACAAGACAGGTTTAAGTGCACTAAGGTTTTGTTTGGATAAACAACTTCGAAACCGGCATCGCGGTAAGTGCTAGGGGAAAAGCTACAAAACAGATAAAAACAGATAGAACTAAGGATACACACTATAGGATCTAAGCTACAAGTATTGATTTGAGCTTAACTAGGCATGCATCTTACCTGTTATCAGGAACAGTAGAGTAAGTCGTCTCATCTTAGAGTTTTCAGGATCTGTCGTTGTCTAAGCGCGCTCGCCCTTACCCATCGTCAACAGTTCCATTAGTTAGGCCAATGTTTTAATGTTTACGCGTCTCAGCTGACGATCCCGACTTATTAGCGGATTAATCACACACTCGCGCACTGCGGGATCCGCACGCTGCAGTGTCAACGGCCACGAGAAAAACCAGACTCGGCGAAAGCTGTCCAGGTGGGTTTTTGTTGAGAATGTCTATCCGCAAATAATAAACAGGAGCCACTCACACTACTCATTCATGGATTGGGTATAGAGTGGTGTGCTTCTGTGATGAAAACATGACACATGGTTCACGCGTGCGGGTGCGCTCGGGTGTCGACGCGCGACAGCAGCGCTCGGCGGCTGACTCGCGAGTTGCGTGAGTGGGACGAGCGCGCGCGGGGTCCTCACTGCCACGCCTGCGCACCGCACCACACCGCACCACCTCCAGTATTGACCGACGACGCCTCCTTCCTACATTTCACATCCTTAACTAGCTACGAATTCTCCTTTGAAAAATTCCCTAATTCCATCCTACCGATTGAGATAGGCCACGTCTATGCCCCATGAAATACACCCATGATATTGGATAGGTTTTTTCTCGAACAAACTGGATACAGGTAGGTAGATATTATTTGTTATCCGATAAGATCCCTAACTTACATACTATCTTTTAAGCTACTTAGATAGTAAAATATGAGGGTAGAAGAATTTCAGTCTCAAAGTATGTTCACAACTTATGCAATCAAAATTCAAAGGATGAGTGGGAGAGGAGAAGTTTCGGAATGTTAGCAATTTGGAAGTTGTTTTAACGTCTGAGATTCGATTAGTTTTGTTTGAGATGTAGTTCTGAGAAGAACTCTTGCTTGTTCGGAATTATTTAGGTTTGGGTCACATGGATCACACACTTTATTTTGAAAAATAGGTGCTTACTTAGGTACTTACCTACCGTTGGCTCGTTGATCGTTTTACTCTATGGCTCTTAGATCAAATAAATCAGAAGAAGTAGATTATATTCTATCACGCAAGAATTTTCCTGAATAGTTTTTGGGGTAAAGTTCAATAGAACCTCAAAGTTTATCCGCAAGTTAACCGAAGTTTTTTCCCTATGGGTCAAAACGAAAAGTTGCCTATGGATGCTCTGCCTTCCTCTACATGGTGATAAAAATAGTGGAAGGGATACTGTTTAATGAGCAAATGTTTTGTGACATCGATACCCATACCAATTTGGAAATGCGGAAGTTCGATCGCATGGTACGTTTTCACAAAAAAAATTAACTAAAAATTTTACACGCCTAAGATCACTAAACCTAAAATAAATACAAAACTAGCAGTCTTGAGTTTAATATAGATGAGCATAATTGTATCTACGACCTTCTTAAACTATCCTAGTTAGCCATCACAGATTAGAAAAAAACTTAACTACTACTTAGGAGCCAGCCAGCCCATGCGATTCTGGGAGTGCCAGTAAGATTACGACCCAAATACCGATGGAAGGACTAAGTGGAGAAGGATCTCCGCTTTCTAGGGAGACTTGGCGCAAGACAGAGACCGGTAGCGTTTTATTGTGTCCGAGGCCAAAACCCACTTCATTGATTCTGGGAGTGCCAGTCGAATGACGACTAGTTGTACCAGCCAGATACCGGTGGAAGGACAAAGTGGAGAAGGATCTCCACTCTCTAGGGAGACGTGGAGCAGGACAGAGACCGGTTGGCGTTCTATTGTGTCCGAGGTTGTTCTATTGTGGCGTTCTATTGTGGCGTTCTATTGTGTACAAAACCTTCTCAGTTTATACGCCGTTACATGAGAAACTATGTACCCATTTTATGTGAAACCAAACTAACTTTACTCGTATATGGAAAGAAAACATGTAGGAGTATAGGGGTACCTTACTTAGACGTAAGGGTACGTACTATGTGTTGGCGTAAGTCTGTCGGTTAAAAGGTTGTCAACCGCTACATGCTTCGTGCTTATCTCATGTGGGATGCTGGCTAGCCAGAATGACGTCAGCTTCTATCCAGAGATTGATGTAACAGGCTAACAACCTCGTTCTAGGCCTATTCGGACTGCATAACATACGCAGTCAGTGACGTCACTTGGCAACAAATAAAAATGCCGCAAAACAAATTCAGAAGTAGTATAACTAACCAGTGGGCCGATTTGGATGAAATTTGGAATAAATATAGATTGTAACCTGGATTAACATATAGGCTACTTTTTATTCCGAAAAAATAACGGGAACGGGAAAAAACTGCCACGCGGGCGAAGCTGCGAGCGGCCGCTAGTTTAATAATAATAATGCAATTTTATGAGTTTAATCTCCTCTTCAAGATTTTTGGGCGTGTTGTTACTCTGTGTTCATGTGCACTGTCTTTTTACATTTTATAACGTAGTTAGAGATAGAACGTAGGATTTATATTTTCTTCTTAGATTAGATATGGCATTAATCAGGATAACTTGCGAATTCCATTTCGCCCTCAGGGTGAATAGCCTACCCTAGAGAAATCCTGAATATTGGGATAAATTGAGATTATTCTCTAGCTTATAATTAGGACGAAATTTAAGATGACACGAGGCGTGTCTTTTCTTATAGGTAAATAAGTAATTTAAAAGCCTGTTTGAAAGCCTTCTCTATTATTTACAATTTCGTTGTTTTGCTGGGATATTTGACACGATTATTGGATACCGACTAGTAGAACAGTCTTTATATAATTCATTAGACAATCGTCACAGCTCAGTTGGTAGTATCTCTGCCTTTTGCGCTGTAAGTTGTGGGTTCGATCCTCACCGAGAACAAACATTCGTGCGATGAACACAGATGTTTGTTCTGTGTTTGGGTGGGATATTTGATTTTATGTTTGCATGTTCGCGAGGAACTGGCGCTTAGATTTACCTAGATTTAAGACGTTTCAAGATGATTCCTGCGGATATTACTGAATAAATGCTTTTTGACTTTGACTTTGACATGTTTTCTAAAAAATAGTAAGTAGGTATGTAAATATGTACCTTCTATCAGTTTTCTGATTCCCATAGTACAATTCGTTATTATTTTCTAATAGTTATTTTCACATTAAATATAGTTTCACCCACAACTAATGTGTCGTTTCTGTTTTTAGAAAAACAGCTTATTTTAATGTACAGTCAGCTGCACTGGAATGTATACAGTTTGTAACTTTCAAAAGGTTTTTACAGCGCACAGTGGATCGAGTGTATGGAGAGGGTCGGACATAGGAATTAAAAACTTTCGAAGTCGATATTTTATTAATTTGAATATGCCATTCGATAGCTTTTTTCATTCTAAGCAATACATATTCTATTGCATTTTAGGCCTAGACTTATAGTTCAGGAGTAAATGGCATAAAACTGATTTCATTGTATGGGGAGCAACGTACAAACCGAAATAGTGGGCGTGTTTCGTCCTGTTTCGTTCTGGGGTCTATTATAGCGTGTTTTTGGCACTGTCGCGCAACTTTCCTTCAAAGACACATCTTGCGCTTTTTTGCGTTTTTTGAGTTACATCAAAAAAATAAAAAAAATAAAAATGGCCTCTGTTTTTATTTTGCGGTTCGATAGTGTTATCAAAACTAAGCAAATTTTATCCCATTGCTATTTAGGATAGCACTTATAGTTCAGGAGTAAATGGCATAAAACTGATTTCATTGTATGGGGAGCAACGTACAAACCAAAATAGTGGGCGTGTTTCGTCCTGTTTCGTTCTGGGGTCTATTATAGCGTGTTTTTGGCACTGTCCCGCAACTTTCCTTCAAAGACACATCTTGCGCTTTTTTGCGTTTTTTGAGTTACATCAAAAAAATAAAAAAAATAAAAATGGCCTCTGTTTTTATTTTGCGGTTCGATAGTGTTATCAAAACTAAGCAAATTTTATCCCATTGCTATTTAGGATAGCACTTATAGTTCAGGAGTAAATGGCATAAAACTGATTTCATTGTATGGGAAGCAACCTACAAACAGAAATAGTGGGCGTTTTTCGTCCTTTTTCGTTCTGGAGTCTATTATAGCATGTTTTTGGCACTGTCCCACAACTTTTCTCCAAAGACGCTTCTTGCGCTTTTTTGCGGTTTTTGAGTAACATCGAAAAAAATATGACCTCTGATTTTATGTTGCGGTTCGATAGTGTATCTAAAACTAAGCAAATCTTATTCCGGTGCTATTTAGGATCGTACTTATAGTTCAGGAGTAAATGGCATAAAACTGATTTCATTGTATGGGAAGCAACCTACAAACAGAAATAGTGGGCGTTTTTCATCCTTTTTCGTTCCGGGGTCTATTAAATAAATAAATAAAATGTTGTAATAGCATGTTTTTGGCACTGTCCCGCAACTTTGCTTTTTGTGTTTTTTGAGTAACAGAAAAAACAAAAAAAAACTGACCTGATTTTATGTCACGGTTTGATAGTGTATCTAAAACTAAGCAAATCTTATTCCGGTGCTATTTAGGATCACACTTATAGTTAAGGAGTTAATGGCATTAAACAAATTTTATTGCCGTGAAGCAACCTTCAAACATGATTAGAGGGCGTATTTCGACCTGTTTCATTCGAGGATTCTTATATCAGGTGTCTGGCACTGTGCCGCAACTTTTCTTCAGACACATGCTGAGCTTTGGTGCGTATTTTTTATTAAATCGTCAAAACTAATAAATCATGTTTTTCTTTAATTTAATCATAAGTATCACTCGTTCCTTAAAATTTTGCTATCACGTAACAATAGTACTACAAAAAATAATGTATTTTGTTAATTTATACCAAGCACAGAGGACTTAGTTTTAGATACACTATCGAACTGCAACATAAAATCAGAAGTAATTTTAATTAATTTTTTCGATGTTACTCAAAAAACGCAAAAAAGCGCAAGAAGCGTCTTTGGAGAAAATTTGTGGAACAGTGCCAAAAACATGCTATAATAGACTCCAGAACGAAAAAGGACGAAAAACGCCCACTATTTCTGTTTGTAGGTTGCTTCCCATACAATGAAATCAGTTTTATGCCATTTACTCCTGAACTATAAGTGCTATCCTAAATAGCAATGGGATAAAATTTGCTTAGTTTTGATAACACTATCGAACCGCAAAATAAAAACAGAGGCCATTTTTATTTTTTTTATTTTTTTGATGTAACTCAAAAAACGCAAAAAAGCGCAAGATGTGTCTTTGAAGGAAAGTTGCGGGACAGTGCCAAAAACACGCTATAATAGACCCCAGAACGAAACAGGACGAAACACGCCCACTATTTTGGTTTGTACGTTGCTCCCCATACAATGAAATCAGTTTTATGCCATTTACTCCTGAACTATAACTCTAGGCCTAAAATGCAATAGAATATTTATTGCTTAGAATAATAAAAGCTATCGAATGGCATATTCAAATTAATAAAATATCGACTTCGAAAATTTTTAATTCCTATGTCCGACCTGCTCCATACACTCGATCCACTGTGCAGCGGCGCTAAAAATATGTACCCGACAATTATTCAAAAAATAAGTCCGGTCACTAACAAATTTAAGGGCTTTTTAGTTTTAAGGCGTATGAGTTCATTGTTTGGCTGTAATATGATTGTCAAAGTTACAAATTGTATACATTCTAGTGCAGCTGACTGTACTTATAATATCTATAGGACGGGAAGTCTCCTGTAAATCAGTATGTAAGATTTCTAATACTCTAGGTTTTTTTTATTTCGTTGTCCTAGTTACTAAGTCATAACAATGGTATAAATTTGTCCACTTATTTTCATCAGCAAAAGTATAGTACTTACCTACCAACTTAGGTAAACTTAATAGCAGTGCCAATTGTGCCAAACTTAAAGGCGAAATTAGTATCTACCTGCCTTCACAAAATAGCACCATTACCAGGTAGCAGGTAATCTCAAGTAAAAACACGAATGCGTAGGTTGGGGGTCTATTAGGGTCGATATACATTGTAAGCAGGCATCAGTACTGCGACAACTCCAAAAGCATATTCAGCTCAAACACTAACATTCGGATACGCGGATGTAATTCTTTAGATAGCAAGCTTTGAAACTCGACGCGCAGTGCTGAAGCGTACATTCTTATGCAGCTTAGCCTTAGATATCGTATACGGGTATCTCGATTCACAAGTTGTAAACTACCTATCTAAACTACGATAAGGTATAATTTGATCTTGATTATACGAAAGTCTAGTCTTAATAATATAGAGCGGTTTACGTATTCTTTGATAGAACTTCATCGTAGCCTTTACTGTCCTATTCTATGACAAGTACCTATCTACTGTCGTATTATGACTGCAGACTGTTTTAATTCTAGTAGTAAATCATTTTATTCAATGAGAATATTCATATACTTAATGACAAAATACAATTACAAATCGGTGTTGTATAAGTACAACTAGAGAGTATACAGTAGATCACTAAATTAAACAACTTACATGTATAAAAACAATTGACGCGTGAGAGAATCTCTCCATATAAAGAGACATAATAATAGGTAATTGCTTATTGACTTTGATCTTATTTCTTTCGATTGACGATAACAGCTCGGATACACACTGGTAAATTGAATGTCTACTCCGAAAAACGGTTCACGATTTTGTAATTGTCGTTATTGATATTTGAGGTACACTGCGGGGCAAGTCGGTAGCCGTTCCACAATCAAGCTGTCGCTGCCTGGCATGCCGCGCAGTGAAACTAAAAACGTCAATATGAAGTTTCGTTTATCGGACAAAATATGGGTGTAAATTGTTAGCAGCGATGAGCTTTCAAGTTACGTCTTATGGACCGAAATACTGACACTAGCTTTTTTATAGTTATAAAAAAGCCAAAGTCAATATTCATTCGGGATTCATAACACAGGAATCATTTGGACAGCTAGATTATTCTAGGCGCCGCGTCAGTATCTCACCAAGCCTAGAAGAATAGACAAGGATTCGTTTTCTGTCATCTTTGGAAGCAACATTGTATTTTCATTTTAATTGTTTTTCTAGTGTTATTTTAAGTTCTGATGGGTAATTTTGGTGGTATTTTAACCATCATTACTTGAGGTCTTAGCACAAGTTTGAACAATTGAAATGAAAAGTGTGTTATGAGGCATCCTGATTTGAACGAAAATGTTTCCCTTTGGTTTTGAAGAAAAACGCCATCTTTTTCTTCAAACCCGATGACGGCTGACTTTATTTTTTTTACCGACTCGACTTGACTAAAAAGAATTTATTCAACCCACTTGACATTGGCAAAATTGTCCGCAAGACGGGAAGATGACATAAAAAAAAAGAAAAGAATAGACAAGAAACTTACAGCTTGGTTTCTTCGTTTCTGTTTGCTTTTGTTTTTTTTTTACAAATGATTATTGTCAATCTTACTTATATCTGGCTCCAATATCTCACAAGCGTTCATTAGTATAGTATACCTAAGTATGTACCTATTAATCGATGCTTGTCAGATAAGCTTTCATGTTACATAGACAGTTTATAGGTAGGTACTGCTAACAGACGCTCGTAAGATATTGAAACCGAGCATTAGAGAGACGAAGGCAAGGCAGAAAATATTGTAGAGTAATAATGTGCCTACTTACCTATGTATTGAAAAGTATCATGTTGAATAAATAAATCAACCATTAGAGAATCGATATAATTATATTTGTTATTAAATTAACTATATACAATTATTGATTCAGACAAGGATTCATTGATCTACAACATTATTACCTATAGGATAATGTTCTTATCCTATGAGTATATTATTATGTGATATATAAATTTTCCCTAATTCAGTAGGTAATTATGTATTTCGTTCCTTCATTGCAAAATACTCAATTCTATTATATCCCAGCTACCTACACATGTAGCAGTTAACTGTTCAGGTAATGGAGGTATTTACGGGAGACGAACTCAACGCGGCTCCAATTACCTTCAAAGCAGGGATGTAGCCAAGAAGGATACTAACCCTCCCTGGTACCAATAAGCTCGGTGTAAAGTTGAAATAGTTACCTATACCGTGTTATGTCTTTTGCATTGACTAGAAGTTACAGCAAATTACATCAAAAGAGACAAAACACGATGTAACTTTTTCGAGTTTACGAAGAGTTATTATAAGCATGGTCTAAACATCCCTGAAATCACTCGAAAAACTTGCTCACGCAAATGAAAAAAATGGCAAGTCTATATGAAATACACTAGCGAAACGTGCGCGACGTAATTTTCATACAAACTTGAACCCCGGTTTCACCCGTTTAGGGATTGAATTTCGGAAAACGCATCAAAACGAATATACACTAAAACAAATCAAGTCTCTACTACCAGTGGTTTAGACTATGCGGGGTCTATATGTCAGTCAGTCAGGACAAACATTCTTATAATTGGTATAGATATACTTATTTACACTTTACAGGTGTTGGTAACCGACTCAGATCAGGTGAACCATCTGCTAAAAAATTAATATACCTAGTATCTAATATCTAATAGTGACCATAGTACCTAAAACAGATTTGAATACGATTCTGCTGTTCTTGCTGAAAATATAGTCTGCAATTACCTAACTACAGAGGAGCAGTATTAACAAGGAGAAAACCCGAGATAGGTTTCGCCCTCATTCGCAGTCCTGGCTACAACACAGGCCTGCTTTGGAGCGCGCTAAATTGGCACAATAAGACCTAACATACTACTAATTGCAGATACCTATTAGGCTTGTTGGCAAATTATCTACGTAAATTGAGGACAATTGCTGGGAACAATAGGTAGGTAACTCATTTCGAGAAATGTGCAACGCGTTTTGGTTTGCCAATATAAGTGAAATTATTGACAAACGCACAATGTAGTAGAAGATCTCTTAGTGAAGTACTCGCCCGGGAAAGTACTACCATGACAATTTCTGCCGCCAAGCAGCTTACTGCGTGTTCTGGTTTGAATGATGCAAGTGCCGGGGAAATTACAGGCACATGTGTCTTAAAGCCTGTCTACCTCAGGTCTGCAGACCACGGACTGACAGAGACCACGGATTTCTAGTTGCTACGATCTTGACATACCACCTACCACCCACATCCTTTATATGCACGTATTCTTTATGTTCTTGTATCTTGTATTGGGCTCCTGTGTCCGCATTTGATTTCAAGATGGCCCATCATGCGTGAAAAGCTTAGGCGAGTAAACCACAGTGGTTAACTCATCTAAGGTGAAGAGTGATCTAGCTAATGTACCTCTTAGTCGTTGTTTCTTTATTTTTTATTGTCTTTCTATAGCATGTTTGCTTATACCCGTGGTCTTTAAATGCCAAATAAATAAATGGTAACCACTTTCGGGTGGGCCATCTGCTGCTTGTCTTGTCAGGAAGTTGTATAAAACATATATACATACATAAAATCACGCCTATATCCCATGAGGGTAGGCAGAGACCACGAATTACCTCCTGCCACGATCTTGACATACCTCTTTTGCTTCACTCGCTCTCGTAACATTCTTCATACATGCTCCTAGGCTTAGGGTACTCTTGACCCTTCTCTAAAACGTCTTATGTCTGATTGAGATACGCATGCCGATACGATATGTATACGCATGTCTTCCCCTTCCAACAGTCCCATTCACACTCGCCTGATGCACCTGTTTCGTAATCTTCTAATAATCGTATAAAACAAACAGTAAAAATAAACCTACATGTTGATTATATTGTTCGCAACAAAACAGTAAGGTTGCTCGTAGGTAGGTAAGAAATGCATTCCACGTTCCACGGATTACCTAGCCTTAGACAGTTAACATGTGCATGCCTCCAGCTTCCTCATATGGAAAATGCAGATTCTGAAAATGCCAATATTTAGTTCATATTTAGTACCATCATAGATTACAACCATAATTTAGGTGCCAAAAAAACAACGACGCTACAAGCCTTTGAAGGTGTGTTAGCTGAAGTAACATGCCACCAGCTTCCTCATTCAGTGTGGGCAAACGAGTGCTGATAGAGCTATAGAACAAACGCTAGCATTTAGTACCAGATGAGTGCACTAGGTAGCAAAATTTCCAAACCTGCAGCTAAAAAACTCTCGGAGTTATAAGACTTCATCAACGTGTAAGCTGACGTACCGTTATTTCAGCACGCACATGCTGGTTCTCTGAAACGGCTGCAGCTATAGACACGGTTGATATCTCCAGATTCAGTGCACAATTGGTGCCAAAGGTACCAAATATTTGAGGCTTCTAGGTTCAAAACTCTTTGAACTACAGGCTTTTAGCAACGTGTAAGCTGGGGAAACGTTTCTCCAGCTGACACATGCTGGATCTCAGAAACGGTAAGAGATAGAGATTCGGTTGATATCTCCAGATGTCAATATGAATTAGTGCACTTGGCACCAAAATTTTGGAGTCTCTAGGACCAATAGTTACATCACAAGAAGCAAAAAACCATTTAACGGTCAACTAATTCAAACCAGTTTTCGCTTCTATAAAAGCGCGGCGTTGCCGCTCTGCACGCTACAATAGCGAGCGAGCATTATGCTTGTTCTCTGTCTGTTTTTATATCTGTCTCTGGATACAACGTGTGTTGCCAGTTCAGTTTTAGTAGGTCGATAGTTTTATTCGAGTCTTGTCAGAACAGGTATTATAGGTACGAGGTACTACTAAATAGGTACTTTATTTTGTCTAGTTTAACCAAATAAAATAGGAACCTAATTAGGAAATTGGGTTTGTATGTACTCAAATAGTTGATTTGACGACCGATGTGACGCAGCGGCCTGTGACGCAGAAGTTTGCGGGTTCGATTCCCGCCTTGGAATAAAATGTTTAAACGATCTGCAAAAAATGAATCCGGGTGTTCTGGGTATTTTCTATGTTTAGTAAAAAATATGTATGTATTTTTGTAACGTCAGATTTGGAATTCAAAATGGCGGGTGCAAATGATGGTACAAAAAACTGACATGGGTGTCTTTTTCGACTAATTTGGGGGTGCTGATTACGAATATCTGCTCAAATTTGAAATTCAAAATGGCGGGTACAAAAAAATGGTACAAAAAACTGACATGGGTGTCTTTTTCGACTAATTTGGGGGTGCTGATTACGAATATCTGGTCAAATTTGAAATTCAAAATGGCGGGTACAAAAAATGGTACATAAAACTGACATGGGTGTCTTTTTCGACTAATTTGGGGGTGCTGATTACGAATATCTGGTCAGATTTGAAATTCAAAATGGCGGGTACAAAAATGGTACAAAAAACTGACATGGGTGTCTTTTTCGACTAATTTGGGGGTGCTGATTACGAATATCTGGTCAGATTTGAAATTCAAAATGGCGGGTGCAAAGGATGGTACAAAAAACTGACATGGGTGTCTTTTTCGACTAATTTGGGGGTGCTGATTACGAATATCTGGTCAGATTTGAAATTCAAAATGGCGGGTACAAAAATGGTACAAAAAACTGACATGGGTGTCTTTTTCGACTAATTTGGGGGTGCTGATTACGAATATCTGGTCAAATTTGAAATTCAAAATGGCGGGTACAAAAATGGTACAAAAAACTGACATGGGTGTCTTTTTCGACTAATTTGGGGGTGCTGATTACGAATATCTGGTCAAATTTGAAATTCAAAATGGCGGGTACAAAAATGGTACAAAAAACTGACATGGGTGTCTTTTTCGACTAATTTGGGGGTGCTGATTACGAATATCTGGTCAGATTTGAAATTCAAAATGGCGGGTGCAAAAGATGGTACAAAAAACTGACATGGGTGTCTTTTTCGACTAATTTGGGGGTGCTGATTACGAATATCTGGTCAGATTTGAAATTCAAAATGGCGGGTACAAAAATGGTACAAAAAACTGACATGGGTGTCTTTTTCGACTAATTTGGGGGTGCTGATTACGAATATCTGGTCAAATTTGAAATTCAAAATGGCGGGTACAAAAAATGGTACAAAAAACTGACATGGGTGTCTTTTTCGACTAATTTGGGGGTGCTGATTACGAATATCTGGTCAAATTTGAAATTCAAAATGGCGGGTACAAAAAATGGTACAAAAAACTGACATGGGTGTCTTTTTCGACTAATTTGGGGGTGCTGATTACGAATATCTGGTCAGATTTGAAATTCAAAATGGCGGGTACAAAAATGGTACAAAAAACTGACATGGGTGTCTTTTTCGACTAATTTGGGGGTGCTGATTACGAATATCTGGTCAAATTTGAAATTCAAAATGGCGGGTACAAAAATGGTACAAAAAACTGACATGGGTGTCTTTTTCGACTAATTTGGGGGTGCTGATTACGAATATCTGGTCAAATTTGAAATTCAAAATGGCGGGTACAAAAATGGTACAAAAAACTGACATGGGTGTCTTTTTCGACTAATTTGGGGGTGCTGATTACGAATATCTGGTTAGATTTGAAATTCAAAATGGCGGGTGCAAAAGATGGTACAAAAAACTGACATGGGTGTCTTTTTCGACTAATTTGGGGGTGCTGATTACGAATATCTGGTCAGATTTGAAATTCAAAATGGCGGGTACAAAAATGGTACAAAAAACTGACATGGGTGTCTTTTTCGTCTAATTTGGGGGTGCTGATTACGAATATCTGGTCAAATTTGAAATTCAAAATGGCGGGTACAAAAAATGGTACAAAAAACTGACATGGGTGTCTTTTTCGACTAATTTGGGGGTGCTGATTACGAATATCTGGTCAAATTTAAAATTCAAAATGGCGGGTACAAAAAATGGTACAAAAAACTGACATGGGTGTCTTTTTCGACTAATTTGGGGGTGCTGATTACGAATATCTGGTCAGATTTGAAATTCAAAATGGCGGGTGCAAATGATGGTACAAAAAACTGACATGGGTGTCTTTTTCGACTAATTTAAGGGGGCTGATTACGAATATCTGGTCAGATTTGGAATTCAAAATGGCAGGTGCAAATATGGTGGCGGGTGGTCAGACACCCATATCAATTTTTTGTATCAAATCTGACTAGATATTCGTAATCAGCACCCCCAAATTAGTCGAAAAAGACACCCATATCAGTTTTTTGTACCATCATGTGCACCCGCCATTTTGAATTCCAAATCTGACCAGATATTCGTAATCAGCACCCCCAAATTAGTCGAAAAAGACACCCATGTCAGTTTTTTGTACCATTATGTGCACCCGCCATTTTGAATTCCAAATCTGACCAGATTTTCGTAATCAGCACCCCCAAATTAGTCGAAAAAGACACCCATGTCAGTTTTTTGTACCATTTTTTGTACCCGCCATTTTGAATTTCAAATTTGACCAGATATTCGTAATCAGAACCCCCAAATTAGTAGAAAAAGACACCCATGTCAGTTTTTTGTACCATTTTTGTACCCGCCATTTTGAATTTCAAATCTGACCAGATATTCGTAATCAGCACCCCCAAATTAGTCGAAAAAGACACCCATGTCAGTTTTTTGTACCATCTTTTGCACCCGCCATTTTGAATTTCAAATCTGACCAGATATTCGTAATCAGCACCCCCAAATTAGTCGAAAAAGACACCCATGTCAGTTTTTTGTACCATTTTTGTACCCGCCATTTTGAATTTCAAATCTGACCAGATATTCGTAATCAGCACCCCCAAATTAGTCGAAAAAGACACCCACGTCAGTTTTTTGTACCCGCCATTTTGAATTTCAAATTTGACCAGATATTCGTAATCAGCACCCCCAAATTAGTCGAAAAAGACACCCATGTCAGTTTTTTGTACCATTTTTGTACCCGCCATTTTGAATTTCAAATTTGACCAGATATTCGTAATCAGCACCCCCAAATTAGTCGAAAAAGACACCCATGTCAGTTTTTTGTACCATTTTTGTACCCGCCATTTTGAATTTCAAATCTGACCAGATATTCGTAATCAGCACCCCCAAATTAGTCGAAAAAGACACCCATGTCAGTTTTTAGTACCATCTTTTGCACCCGCCATTTTGAATTTCAAATCTAACCAGATATTCGTAATCAGCACCCCCAAATTAGTCGAAAAAGACACCCATGTCAGTTTTTTGTACCATTTTTGTACCCGCCATTTTGAATTTCAAATCTGACCAGATATTCGTAATCAGCACCCCCAAATTAGTCGAAAAAGACACCCATGTCAGTTTTATGTACCATTTTTTGTACCCGCCATTTTGAATTTCAAATTTGACCAGATATTCGTAATCAGCACCCCCAAATTAGTCGAAAAAGACACCCATGTCAGTTTTTTGTAGCATTTTTTTGTACCCGCCATTTTGAATTTCAAATTTGAGCAGATATTCGTAATCAGCACCCCCAAATTAGTCGAAAAAGACACCTATGTCAGTTTTTTGTACCATTATTTGCACCCGCCATTTTGAATTTCAATTTTGACCAGATATTCGTAATCAGCACCCCCAAATTAGTCGAAAAAGACACCCATGTCAGTTTTTTGTACCATCATGTGCACCCGCCATTTTGAATTCCAAATCTGACCAGATATTCGTAATCAGCACCCCCAAATTAGTCGAAAAAGACACCCATGTCAGTTTTTTGTACCATTTTTGTACCCGCTATTTTGAATTTCAAATTTGACCTGATATTCGTAATCAGCACCCCCAAATTAGTCGAAAAAGACACCCATGTCAGTTTTTTGTACCATTTTTGTACCCGCCATTTTGAATTTCAAATCTGACCAGATATTCGTAATCAGCACCCCCAAATTAGTCGAAAAAGACACCCATGTCAGTTTTTTGTACCATCCTTTGCACCCGCCATTTTGAATTTCAAATCTGACCAGATATTCGTAATCAGCACCCCCAAATTAGTCGAAAAAGACACCCATGTCAGTTTTTTGTACCATCATGTGCACCCGCCATTTTGAATTTCAAATCTGATCAGATATTCGTAATCAGCACCCCCAAATTAGTCGAAAAAGACACCCATGTCAGTTTTTTGTACGATCTTTTGCACCCGCCATTTTGAATTTCAAATCTGACCAGATATTCGTAATCAGCACCCCCAAATTAGTCGAAAAAGACACCCATGTCAGTTTTTTGTACCATCCTTTGCACCCGCCATTTTGAATTTCAAATCTGACCAGATATTCGTAATCAGCACCCCCAAATTAGTCGAAAAAGACACCCATGTCAGTTTTTTGTACCATCCTTTGCACCCGCCATTTTGAATTTCAAATCTGACCAGATATTCGTAATCAGCACCCCCAAATTAGTCGAAAAAGACACCCATGTCAGTTTTATGTACCATTTTTTGTACCCGCCATTTTGAATTTCAAATTTGACCAGATATTCGTAATCAGCACCCCCAAATTAGTCGAAAAAGACACCCATGTCAGTTTTTTGTACCATTTTTTTGTACCCGCCATTTTGAATTTCAAATTTGATCAGATATTCGTAATCAGCACCCCCAAATTAATCGAAAAAGACACCCATGTCAGTTTTTTGTACCATCATTTGCACCCGCCATTTTGAATTCCAAATCTGACGTTACAAAAATACACACATATATTTTACTAAACATAGAAAATACCCAGAACACCCGGATGCATTATTTGCAGATCGTTTAAACATTTTATTCCAAGGCGGGAATCGAACCCGCAAACTTCTGCGTCACAGGCCGCTGCGTCACATCGGTCGTCAAATCAACTATTTGAGTACATACAAACCCAATTTCCTAATTAGGTTCCTATTTTATTTGGTTAAACTAGACAAAATAAAGTACCTATTTAGTAGTACCTCGTACCTATAATACCTGTTCTGACAAGACTCGAATAAAACTATCGACCTACTAAAACTGAACTGGCAACACACGTTGTATCCAGAGACAGATATAAAAACAGACAGAGAACAAGCATAATGTTCGCGCGCTATTGTAGCGTGCAGAGCGGCAACGCCGCGCTTTTATAGAAGCGAAAACTGGTTTGAATTAGTTGACCGTTAAATGGTTTTTTGCTTCTTGTGATGTAACTATTGGTCCTAGAGACTCCAAAATTTTGGTGCCAAGTGCACTAATTCATATTGACATCTGGAGATATCAACCGAATCTCTATCTCTTACCGTTTCTGAGATCCAGCATGTGTCAGCTGGAGAAACGTTTCCCCAGCTTACACGTTGCTAAAAGCCTGTAGTTCAAAGAGTTTTGAACCTAGAAGCCTCAAATATTTGGTACCTTTGGCACCAATTGTGCACTGAATCTGGAGATATCAACCGTGTCTATAGCTGCAGCCGTTTCAGAGAACCAGCATGTGCGTGCTGAAATAACGGTACGTCAGCTTACACGTTGATGAAGTCTTATAACTCCGAGAGTTTTTTAGCTGCAGGTTTGAAAATTTTGCTACCTAGTGCACTCATCTGGTACTAAATGCTAGCGTTTGTTCTATAGCTCTATCAGCACTCGTTTGCCCACACTGAATGAGGAAGCTGGTGGCATGTTACTTCAGCTAACACACCTTCAAAGGCTTGTAGCGTCGTTGTTTTTTTGGCACCTAAATTATGGTTGTAATCTATGATGGTACTAAATATGAACTAAATATTGGCATTTTCAGAATCTGCATTTTCCATATGAGGAAGCTGGAGGCATGCACATCAGTTAACTTAATGCGGTTCATTTGCTACCAATTGGTAGCAAATGAACCGCATCCAATTAACATTTTAAAGCCGTACAACTTAGGACTACAAACTAACCTTTTAGTATTCTAGCTTAGTATAAACGCCTTTGAAACCTTTACCTTTAGAACGTTTGTAGTTTAAATAATATATAAATAGTTATGGGTATTTTTACACTACAGCATATACTAAACTAAGCATAGTTCGTACTATGGGCACCAGATGACTGATAGAATTCTCATATACGTTTTTTCTTAGTAAATTCTTAGAATACAATATAACACCCAGCAGACAAAGAACAAACATCACACAAATATTTGTCCTCGGTGGGGATTGAATCCAGAATCTACAGCACAAAATCAGAACTACTACTAACTGAGCTGTGAGGCAAGTCCTGAGAGTTTGATTGGTAGGTATAGTTCCTAATAGGTTGATGTATGTTTAACGTGACTACTATTTCGATGGGTGTTAGAAACTTTAACCGTCTCGAAATTTTAAACGGTTTTATATTATGCATCAGAAATAAGTTGTAACTCTAAGAACCTTACCTGAATGTCTTAAAGTTTGCTTAATTTGGGGGCTAGATGGCGCTGTGAATTTCCACCAATATTTATTTTATACAGTCGACTTATTATGCACGTATTCCGTAGTGAGGTAAATACTATAAGAATGTACTAAAACTATAATAAATTACTTACGTAACGAACTTCTACTACAATGAACTACAGGAACAACTCAATAAAGAATAAAATATTCAAATCAACAGCTATATTATTTTCTAACTACACATACATACTTATAGCTATAGCAAAAATACCTATTAAGGACTAGGAAGCCACTCCAATGAGTTTATCATGCTTTATCTTCCTCCAAGCCTGAACGAGCTGCTTTCTTATTTCAAATGCGATTATTGCGGTGGCCATTCCTGTGTTAAGACTGTCCACTCCTCTTTGTAAAGGGATGTTGAGGCGTAAGCCATTTTTTTGTGCTGCTAATCTGTAAAAGAAATATTTTTTCATAGATAAACATATTTTTGTTCTTCTTTCTTTCACTCATCTTTGTATGAACCTCAACTTCTTTAACGATCCACATCTATACTAACACTTATTATAATACATACACAATAAAAATACAAAAAAAAAATGGCATACAATTGGCGGTCTTATCGTTCACTTCTCATCTAGAAACCTTTGGATGGACTGGATTCAGCAAGAACTATATACTCATTCCTTATTCTGTTCAATCCTCTCACTACAACCACAAACATCCATCTCAATATTCGCATTGCTGCTGCGTGCAGTCTCTCTCAAACGTCTCTGTCCACTGCTGGGCACACCATATCATATTAATTCATAACTCATCAAGAATACGAGGCGTAACGCAAATTTTCGTGAAGAACCACAGATTAATCAGCCCCGCACGTATTGTATTGATCATGTATTTTCTGTGGCTGAAACCGAGTAGGCTGTGAGGATGGAATGGGTACCAGTACCCATTCCATCCTCACAGCCTACTCAGCCATAACAATTGATTATTGATTGATTGATTGATTGATTGGGGGTTGATTTGCCCAGGCAAATCTATTCAATGTAAAAGGCCCAATCCAGTTAGGGAAGCATGGGTAAACTAGCCGATTTTTTCGAGAGAGCTCAAATTATAAGAAACTTTACTTACACGTAGCTTTCCTCGCTGATCCCTTCAGTTTCCCCACCAATCACAAGCGTTATATGTTTCAGTGACGCGAACTCAACTCCATAATACGGCAGCACTGGGATTTGCGTGTTGATTTCATCCTCAACCTCTGAAGCATCGTCTAAGACCTTCGAATTAAAAATATCTTAGTAACAGCGCATTGTTTATTTTATTTAGGAATGCTAACAAATGATACACAAAATCAGTACTACCACTGCATATTTCTACCGCCAAGCAGCTTGCTGTGTTCCGGTTTGAAGGGTGTGGGTGCCGGCGAAATGAGAGGCAAACGAGGCTTAACACCTGTATGCCTCCGGTGGACAGAGCAAAGCATCGTACGGCGCGTTTCTAACGAATGTGGCCTGTGAGGTAATGCTTTGTAATAACAAAGGTAACATATTGGTGTTGGTAATAGTCATAATCATCTTCATCATCAGCAGCTTGACGAAGTTCACTGCTAAACGCCGTGAAGCTCGTTCCGATTAATTTCATCTAATAAATATACTTCGATTTTAACTTTACCTCAAACAATAAATTAGTTAAGCTAGGTACCTACCTACATTATTTTAGGTTAGGTAGACAGGTTAGTTAAAAGACGTAATCAACCATTGGTACATTAATTACCTTTGCATTGCTATCGGCGATAAATAGAGATGTGTTTGGGTTCAAGTAGGTGGGCATTTCCTCCCAGTCTATAGAGTGGTGGATCGGCAGTCTAAAGTGAGCGCCAGCGCCACTTCTGATCACTTTAGGATCCCATACGTCGACACAACCTGCGAAAATGGCAAAATAGCCGGAATAAGAAACCAAGCTCCATACAAAAAGTGGACAAGGTCTTAAATAGCCGACAAAAATGTCTACCATGCCTAAGTCTACAGTCAGCATGACTAGTACTTTTTTTGAAACTTTTACTTACTCGCTGAAACTTAGGACATAATAAAGATACATAGTAAGGTACCTTTTGTAAGCAGCACTTTTTCACATCCTGCACCAACTGCAGCTCTGAGTATGGCTCCTAAGTTACCAGACATTCGGATATTGTCGCATATGAAATGCAATGGAAGTGGGTTTGAGAATCTTTTTATATTTTCTGCTGTTGGTATTTCAAAGATTCCTGGAAGTAAAATGATATTAAGTACTTTCAGTCAGTAGTTATCCTGCTGTTATTTTGAAACGAATACTTATTGTACTTTAGAAAATTTTAGTACTTTAAAAAATTACACAATCAGTGATTTATAAAGGGCTACCAATAACTATCCAGTTCCAGGAAATGCTGAATTTCGGAAATTCCTTTCTTAGTGCAACCCCTACTTATTTACATAGGTGGAAGATACTTCATTATCATAAGATGAAACTTACCAAAAATACCAGGTGCTGTTTCAACATCAGAAAACAGTTCAATTTCTTTATAAGGTATCTTATATAACACAACTCCTGTTTTGGGTAGGAATGATCTTATTTTTTCAAGCTCCACGGTTCTGCTGAATATAACATACTTGAGGTGACAGTTTGCTTCAAGTCCATCAACTATGAGCCTCCAACCTTCTACTAACATCTGGCCAGAACGTAATCTCTCTTTCTTAGATTTTAATTTTACCAGCAGGGTACTGAAAACAAAAGAGGAACTTATAACTTTATTGTGCAGTATGTTATGCCTGAACCATCTTTTAAAAGGCTACACATGTTCTAGGCTTACTGTTACTCTTATATAATACTATTTTTTATCTTGGGTCAAGCAAGCAAACCCATAATTAGAAGATGGTGAAAATTAATAAAAGTATATCAATAAAATCTTTAAGAACAAGGTCCTTATTTGTTCTTTTAGAAGGTCTGTCTTGATCACTTGCATCACAACACTATTCCATTGGACTAAATAAATAGCATACTCATAATAAATATTTATATTTATATTATGTTTAAATATAACACCCTTTATTCAACCTAGTTGTCAGAATCAGTCAAATTTAAAAAAGTATTTATTCAGTAATAAGCAGGAATCATCTTGAAACATCTTAAAGTTAGGTGAACCTAAATGCCAGTTTCTTGCGACCAAGCTTAGTAAAACAGACAATACACTCACAGCTTTTAGTCGCAAGTACTTTTATGATGTTTAGTTATTATGTTCAGATGAGTAAGCTTACCTGGCCCTACCATCATTTTCATTTAGCTTTTCATAAATTATTTCATCCCTTTCATCAAAAACTTTCTTCTGGCTTAGATAAAACTTGCGTTTCTTAATTCTTTCTTCTCTTTCGGTTAGAATCTTCTTAGATTTTTTAGGATCAAATGTCGCTAAAGGTTTATCATCAAGGATTTTATCCCGAAGGTCGGCATGAATGACTCCTTTATTTTGAGGTGCATGTGATCGTGTTTTCTCTAGAGCACTGGGATCTAAGTCAATAACCTTTTCTTTTTTCAGATTAACTTTTCCCGAAGGTTCAAAAGGAAGCATTACTTTTCCTGGCTGTCTGTGTGTCCATCTACTGTAGCATCTGACGGCGTTAACACCTGGTTTCTGGAGTAGTAGTGTTTGGAAAACTAAGCGTATATTTCTCGACATTTTGAACTTTGAACTAGTTTTAACACAGTTATGAGAAGGAACCAGATAAAATTGCAAAACTAGACCTTCAGGATGTATGTTTTGAACAAAATAAATAAAATTTTACGAATTTTTTAACCTCAAACGATGTTTGACTGGTTTTGTTTTGTTTGTTTACTTTTGCAGTCACACGCATAAGAGTAGGTAGGTACCTACCTACTTTTTTATAGACTTAAAGCACGTCAAGTTGTTGGATGGAGTACGGTTATTGTACGTCACGTTAATGCACAGCACATTAATGTACACCCAATAATTCAAATCCAAAAGTGGATTCGTTTTATCAGGCTGTACATTAGCGAGTGTACATGCAATGGATGTGATTTACTGTTACGTATTGTACGGGCCGATAATGTACGGCACGATAATTAAAGCTACTGGTACATGAGTGAGTTCGACTGCCGCGCTGCCAGAGCACTGGCTGTGCTGTGTCTATGCTTTGTTCGGAGCTTATGCTTCGTTAGGTGCAACTAATTAGTAAAGTTGTATTATCCCAGTTTGAATTAGGGTAGATAAATCAAACAGTTCTTTTTCTGGCGCTTTGGTGGCTGCTGCCGAAACACACTCGCTCGTCTCGTGCGTTTTTTATGTTATACATTACCTATCCGAATTGGATCTGCCCTAGAAAGTGAGTGCGAAACGGCGAAAGGTCACGGCAGATGATTTAACAATGGCTTTGAAATAACAGGGTATACTCTATCAGGCCGTACAATAACAGCACGTGACTGATACGCCGCCTGCCTACAAGGGTTGCGATTTTTTTAAGCTCGATCCACATGCATGCTTTCGATCCCATCTTTATAAGATCGATGCAAAAAATCGCATGAAAATACAGTACATAAAAACTAATGTGCTTTAGACCACACGACTGAAGTAAAACTTCTTTAATATACGAAATGTAATTGGCTATGGGAGAATTGAATATGCTGTCATAACCCCCTCCATGGTAGTGTTAAACGTTTATTTAACGCAACCTTGTTGGAAGTCGCATTAGAAGTATTACTTCAATAGGTACTTTACTTTTGTGGGCATAAATAATTATATACGACACTTATTTCAAACAAATAAGAGTTGGGTGGTTATCTTTACTAACTTTTATAATACAGTTAATTTATATTATAGACTAGCTGACCGTGCCCACTTCGTTGGGCGGTAAACATGTTTACTTACAAATCTTACCTGCAATAGTACTCGATGTCGCCAACAGATGGCGTTAATACGGCATAAAATAGCGGCCGTTCGCAGTTTCGCACGCGTGGCAGTTTTTCCCGTTCCCGCTATTTTTTGGGATAAAAAGTAGCCTAAGTTACTCCTTGTTACATCAGCTATCTGCCAGTGAAATCGGTCCAGCTGTTCCAGAGATTACCGGGAACAAACAGACAGACAGACAGACAAAAATTTAATAAAATGCTATTTTGGTATATGTATCGTATATACATTCCTATGCGTGTAGTAAAAAGCGGTTATTTTAATATTACAAACAGACACTTCAATTTTATTTATTTGTATAGATTTTGTCATGAAACTTTATTACATTATGAATTAATGTCCTTTTATGAAACACCTGCGTAGGGAGCCGACCTCGCGTCTGAGCCGCGCGGGTACCTTACTCATAGATCTAAACTCCCTTCCCGCACCCACACCTTGGTGACGCTCACTTCGCAACGGGCCGTGCAGCAGAAATCGTAATATTTTAATTTCGCCAAAACTTCAAACCCAAACGTCCAATTTTAATCATTCAAAGACCAAATATTATCTACATGAACTGTACTTAGTGATAAAATAATTTATTTCGATAAGGATTAATAGTATGAGTAAAATAAATGCGTTTAAATGTAGTCCAAACAAAATTCAAGATTTTTAAATAAAAAAATGGTTGTTGTGCCTCATTTGACATAGATAGGTATAGTGTGTCGCGGACTTTTTTGTAGATATTTATAAGATCTACAATTATTTAGGACATTTTATGGTTCTATCTTTTATAGTTTAGGCAGCGTACGCAAAATAAGTAACTTTTCTGGTTGATTTTTTACACCTTGTGTTCGAAAAACCCAAAAATTTTACGGAACGCTATTTTTTTCCAAAATAAAATTTATCCTATGTTACTCAGTGATAATGTAGCTTTCTAATGAAAATGAATTATTAAAATCGGTCCAGTACTTTTTGAGTTTATTCGTTACATACCAAAATACAAATCTTTCCTCTTTATAATATTAGTGTAGATAAAAATACCGACATATTGTTTACATTTGTAAAGTTTAGTATAACAAGTGCCAGATGTTCGTTTGATTGACCGCTCAATTATATCACACCTACCTACATTATATTGTGCAAGCGACATTGCTTGTACCGCGATCCGATATTTGATAGAGTTGAATCGATCTGCAGATCGGATTGCATCGTTTCAATCCGATTCGTAAATCGATTGGATCATACATCCACGATCCGATCTTAAAAGATCGGATCGGATCGGCGCATCACTACTGCTACCCTACCTCTACTCTAACTCTACCTATAGAACGTTCCGTTTCCGTTCGTCTCGTCTGTCAGTCAGCTGGATTTATTTAACGAATGCGCAGTTTTTGTGTTTATTTTTATAACAAGATACTTTATTAACACGTTATAGCAACATGGCAACGGGAGTTAGACCTCGAGATGAAGATACTCAGCTCTCAAGAAGTGATCTGGAAGCTATTCAAGATGCCATGAAGCAAAAGAAGTTTCGAGACTTGTTTGCCGATTACTGCGAGGAAATACGTGACCCGGCTAATCAAGCGCTTTATCAGAAAGAAATGGTTCAACTTGAGAAAGAACGTGGCTACGACATAACATTTATCAATCCAAAAGGGGGCTATGTTATAAAAACAAGCGTCGCAGGCGACAGGAAAGCGTTTATAAATATTTGCTGTAATGACAACGTCGGCAAGCCCTCGTATCGAGTCCAGGAGGTCGATGGAAAAAAGGGCATGAATTGGCTTATTCCGTATTCACTTACTCCACCGCGGGAGGATTTTGATAGTAAAAAACAGCGCTGCGTGATTTACGACGTAGTTTTCCATCCCGATACGCTGCGCATGGCCGATGCCAATAAACAGTTTCGGGAAATTGTAAACAAGACCGCATTTGATGGATTACAGTCAGCATATAATATCCACTTGGACAATAATAATTCCCGTTTTCCTAAATCATTTTACAAAGGTATGATTACTCCAGCGGTAATACGAAAAGAAGATCCTGACTACAAGCCGCCGTCGGAAGAAGAATGCGAACATTTATCTCAAGAGATGATGGAAAAGCTATATCCCCAGAAAAACTACTCAGAGGATAAAAATGCAAATATTGATACTGCTGCACATCATCAAAAACCTAGAAAAACCAATAAAAAGGCTCCAGAGTTCTCCCATAACTCTGAGGAAGGTTATACAATACCTAAGTATTTGATTAAACAGCAAAAGAATGTTGATTTTCAAGAGTTTACATACCACAGAGATAGTAAGCAGCATTCTGCAATTCCTAGCCACCTTCTCATTGAAATTAACTTACCTCTGCTGTCATCTACCAGTGACTGTGTTCTTGATGTTCAAGAAAAATTCCTCAGTCTGATATCTGAGAAGCCTGCCAAGTACAAACTCAAAATCCCTCTCCCATACTCAGTAAATGATGAATGTGGGACTGCTAAGTTTGACAAATCTAAATCTAAGCTGATTGTGACTTTACCAGTGATCAGAAAAAACTTAACCAGTGATAAAAACAACACTTTGAAGGTGGACAGTGGAGTGGAGAGTGAAGAGTATTCTGGCTCACAAAGTGATGAGGAGTGCTCAAACTTGATTGTGGAATTATCTTCAACTACGACTGATAGCAAAGCTAATCCAACACCCAGTGTTCCCAAATCTATTAAAGAAACTGACTCCTTCTTTGAAAGTTCCTTAGGCTTCATCCTTCCCACTTATACGCACAATGTGCTGGATGATATTGTAGCTTTCACCTTCCATGTGAGGAACACTGAGCCTGACTCAGTCCAAGTCAAAAACGAAGGAAATAGAATCTGCATTAAATTCACTTCAATCGGTTCGGGATTTGTACCTGTACACTATGCTGCTGCCATATTGTTTGATGAGGGCATCAAATTTGAAAATGCATCTGGTGAAGCTTGGGATAATAATGTTATTCTTCAACTGGAACTCACTGGCATCATCCCTCAGAAGTTCCAAATAGGTTTGAGTGAAGAGTCAATGACAATGGTATATTTTGATGTATCCCAGGTTTCTAAGTCTCCTAAAGAGTGTAATGAAAACTCAGAACAGCCTGAAAAAGTAACTCCCAGCATTGAAGTTACAAATTTGGGAGGCCATACCAACATTGTTGTTTCTTCCAATAATGATGAAGAGTATGATGAAGACGATTACTCTCCAACTGATGAAAAAGATATTGTGTGGACAGAGACTAGCAGTGATTACAATGCTAAGAGCATTCTTCGAAAGCCTATCTCCATGATGAGAAGCTTCTCTGAGTCTAGTGCTGGGGATGTAGCATCTTCAATGGACTACATCAGCTCTGACTGCATCCCTGAAGAGTCTAGCTTGAAGAAGACTGTTAGATTTAATGAAGTTATTTCAAAACAATTTTATAGGTAAGTCGGTATTCTGTTACATTTTTCCATTAACTTTTGTATGTAAATGATAGTAGCTTATCAATGTGGGTTATCTGAGCTGAAGTGTAACTTCAATGACAAAGTGTTATGGGGAAGTTACAAATGCTATAGTTTAAAGTCAGCATCATCATTAACATCTGAATAGTCTACTGCTGAAAGAGATCTACTGGAAATAGGGTTCTTCCAAACATCTTCAGGAAAAACAATTTTGATTCTTTTTCAACCACTGACTTGTCGATCTTTACAATGTCATTGGTACAACACTTCATCTTCCGGTTTGTGATTATCACCTTGATGCTTAGCAGTTGTCGGTTCTACGACCTGTACGGTCGACATAGGCCTCAATAAATAAAAATACAGGGTCATTAGTCAAAAACTAAATTTTATGCTCCTGACATCATGTGACAGTGATTATAATATATCTGCAGACTTTAGGTTCGGATCTAGTACATTCTACAGCTATCTTCGGTAATTTTTATCATCGTAATGCACAACTCTGTTATCTTTTACGTAAGTTATGAAAACATCGGTGATGTTTTGAACACTCCTTTGTAATGACAATAAATCGCTAAGTAGGTATTTACGTACACAATCAATCGCATCGTTATAATTAACATGTACAACGCAAATACTCAAAAAAGAAATGGGCTCATCAACATATTTCATAGTTTTTGAGAGCTGTAACCTTGGTAGGTACTAATAAACTCGGCGTAACGTTGAAATGGTTATACCTACCTACCTACCGTGTTTTGTCTCATTCGATCTGATTTTAATATTTCTATCAATGCAAAGTACAAAACACAGTGTAGGTAACTATTTTAATTTTACGGTAGAGTTTATTGATCGAATATTTCGATCTTATCTGAAACTAGTTTATTAGTAGGTACCTACCAGCGTATGAGTTAATTAGGATTTTGTAATATCATTTTCATAGTTACCTACTCTATGCCCATCTAGGTTTGTAATCAACAATGTTTACTGATTGTCAAGGTTTTGGCGATTTTCCACTGACTATTATACCTAACTATACATACTTAGCTACCTAACCTACATATTTTACTGTATACCACCTGAACAAGCACTGTCAGAATAATCCACGGGTTCTTATTTCGCTTTGATCATCAAAAACACATATTTTTCCATTATGCAATTTTGAGTTCAGAAACATCTGAGATAGTTTATCCAGTACACTAAACTAATCTGTGCTGTGTGTACATATGAATGAGACTTCGATCGTTATAAACAGGTGATCGCTCAACATCGGGTGGACGATGCTTATTACATAACTTGATCCTAAAAAAAAGTTTTGGTTATTACTTAACCAACAAACACTATTCGTTTAACAACTTGGTATGAGCCAATATCGTACAACTACGTTAGAAAAAGGTCAAACTTAAATAGGAAGCTGCCACTTCTGCACGGTATTTAGGCTCTTATTTTGAAGACTACCTACCGTATGATACAGTTCAAGACTGCGGTTTATCAGTTCATTTCGGGTATAACTTTCGAATGGAAGGTTGCGTACCGTTTAATACAGTTCAGAACTTATTATTTCAGGTATAACTCGTCGATTGAGGGTCAGAAGAAAAAGAATCAGCGTAAGAAGAGTAAAAAGCGTAACCAGGACCGGCGGAAGAGCGAGAGCGAAGCTGAGGACGATGTGCTCAACTATATTCCGGTATGTTAGGCATAGCATAACTAAATAAATTCATCTTGCGACCGCGGATCGTGTGGTACCCGAAAAAAAACCCAAAATCTCATTTCCCTAGTGTTAAATCAATATTTGTCACATTGCGTCGACTATCACTTGGGAATAAAGGTTCTTGAATGGCAACCATAGACCCGCAGACGAAGCGTAAGACGCCTCTAAGAATGTGTGCCCACATCATGTCTGGTCCATATTCTCCAGGTGTTAGTTCCAACTACAAATAGCCTTATGTTCATAAAATGTTGTAAAGTGGTGTAGATAACAACACTGAATGCAAGGCATTTCTACTTCTTGGCAAGTATTCAATTGACGGGAACTGACTTATAGATCTGAAGGTTTCCAAACAACCCAAAAATATTTCTAATAGAGCAATGTACGTGTTGGTTGGATTGAATCGTTTCTCGTCGCGTAATTATTTTTTTATTTACTTTCATGCACGTTAGTAGTTAATCCAAACCATAAGAATACATTTACTGCCGTGGTTAAGATGAAATTTATTTATACGGTTACTCGTATGTACCTTGAAATAAATAATAAAAATAAAATAAATATTTGTGGTCATTTTTACACATCAACTAGCTCCAAAGCAAGTTGAAGTGGCAATGGCCATATAACTTGTAGAACCGACAACCCCGCTGGAAAATAAAGGTTCTCGAATGGCGACTACGAACCGGAAGACGAAGTGCAGGACTGACGACATTGTTAGGAAGTCGCGAGAAGACTATGGATAGAGAGGGCTCAGTATCGTTCTTCCTGGAAACTTATGGGGGAGGCCTATGTCCAGCAGTATACTTCTACAGGCTGTTGATGATGAACTAGCCTTAAACTAAGCAAAGCTATGGGAACCACATAACTGATCAAACTAGTTATATTCGTATTGGGTGCTATTATTTGTTTATCGACCGCTCTATCTATCGTCCAGGGTATGGGTCATGAACTCATGATACGATTTCATTTATTTTTAATATATTATCTAAATAATAAAGTGTGATACTTCTAATTTCAGACCTCAAAACCGAAACCAGTTCTGAAACAGCGACGCGACAGTGGTCTTGCGGATACCTCAGATGCCGATACGGACTATAAGAATACGCCCGACGAACGATCTTTCGTCGTTCCCAATGAAAACAACACCACTTCAAAACAGTCCATTCTCAACATCTTAGATAACAATGAGAAATCCGACGAGAAACCAGAACCAGGTATATGGGAGTCAAAAACAGAAAGCAAGGTAACATGCGACAATATTCAACATAAAACAGATCTCTACAACCCCGATAAGTTAAACAAAGGTCAATATTTAGAAGTTATGTTCAAAAATGATCTCATATTCGATTTGGATATGTGAGAACGCCATAAATGTATTTACTATATTTAGTTTGTTTGTAAACGGAAATAAATGTTTAGAATGTGTCAGCGAATGGTATAATACACGTCAAATATATTTGTGAGTGTAATGACAGAAACAACTGTTAGTGTGTTTTACTCTAGTTCATTACAGTTTGTTACTCTAATTCGGTTATCACTAAGGTTTTAAGACTTTTCAAGTAAGCATCTTTTGTTCTTTGAATTTGTCTGCCGCTTACGGATAGCGCCCAAGGACTCTGTTTTTTGAATTTTTCATAAAATCTAGTATTACGAATGATATGACAACCTAATCAATTTCGCCAAGGTACTAGTAGAACATACATAAGTAATGTTCTGATTGAAATACTATAGTATTTCAATAGTGTGGTGTTCGACTAACAGTTGTGTCGTATGTTTCCCCATTAGTATATCCAAATATCGTATTATCGTATATATTCATACCTACAGGTATTGGTTTTCAAGTCTCTAGCTCTATCCGTATATCCTTGACAGACTGATAGACTAGGTAGACATTTCAAGTTTATTTCAATACTGGATTAAAACAAATAAAAAAATCATGTTTATAATGGTAATCCTTAGTTGGGTAATTCTAAGCTAGATTTAGAAGTAGCATTCTAGCAGTATTGTGGTGTTTATATTCACATTTGCAATGTTAGTTGGCGCGTATTGTAATTTTAGCACCTAGTGATTTTGTTTGGGTCGAAGTATTTTAGAAGTTTAGTATTATTTCCCTAGTGAGTTTAATGTTCCTTCCATAGTGTCGTAATTTGAGTGTTTAATTTTATTCGCTTTGTTTATGGCAATAGTTTTGTATCCAGTGGATAATGCCAAGTATTTTACTATACTTATTTTAAATAAAATTACATATGTTTTGCCTTGATTTCAAACTGAAATCGCACTTTTTCAGATACGTAAAAGTTTTACTGAAACTAAATTATGATTTATAAAAAATCACAGTTGCTACTTGTACTGATTGCTCACTTTAGCGACAATATTAAAAACACTTTTAGGTACAAATTAAAATAAACAATTACACGTATTAATAAAAATATGATTAGGTCTATTCAATTGCACATTGGTTTACACGTGTTTTTACTAGAAAGATTCTATAGTCATCAAATCTTTTTAAATTAAGGTTATATTCATTAGTATCATTCGTTGATCAACTACTTGTAAAATTAAGTAAGTTTATATAATTGTTAAATGAATTCTTATATAATTTAAACGAAATGCAATGCAGCTAGGTATACGATTTCACCATCTGATAAAATTTTAAAATCGAGTTATTTTTAGGTAAATATTAACAATTATGAAACATTTCAGATGAAGCTGTATCTAATGGTATTGTGGTGATATCAACTGTTTATGGTAAGAAACTGTCGTAATGCGATTTGAAGTAGTTTGTTTTTTTATTGTAAAGGAAGTTTTTAATTATTTTTTTATGAAAACAATGATTCAATATCTCGTCTGCGGTCAAAAATCTCGGGTCTCTAACCTGCAGAAACATAATTATCTATTCTTTTTTTCACGGATCTTTGATAAAACAGACGAGACGTGGAACTTGTTAGGTGTGTCGTGTAGGTAACGGGTGTTTATCCTAAGCAATTTAATTTGATCTTGCCTATTGTGTTTTAATTGAAACTGGTAAATTATTATTTATAAAATTATCGAGCCATATAAGCCGTTGTTTTCACGGCCTTACTGTTGTCATAAACCAAGCATTTCGTAATATAAGTAGGTACGTATATTTTATGAGTTACTTATATTTGATTTAAAGTCTTTGCTGATTTGGTGACTAACGAATAAAATGAAATGAAAATAACTAAAATATTGTTTTGATTTCATAACCCTGTTATAAACTTGACCCGAAACTCCTCCTTGACATAAAACCACAAGACACACACCCTAAGTGCTTATATAAATATGAAATAATGAGTAGTAAGCGATTTTGAATACCTTGGGTGCTTACAACAATATGAGGATTCGAACTGCGTATATCAAATTGTTGTTTTTCAGATCATTTTGACTATCTACTATAGACGCTAGAACTAGGAATTCTAGGTAAAAAGAAGGATTGCAGCGCCCCAAATCTGAGATTTTTTTGGTTTTTAGGATGTAATTTTAAGTAGCAAAATCAGTTCGTGTATCACCCGACAGGGGCGCTTATCGTATCCATACAAACATTACACATGAACCGTGTACACGACATTAACCGTGAACTTAGATACACCTAAACATATTACCTACTTGAGGACTTGAGGCTCTTACTGTTTTCAAAGTGTGTGAACTAGTTCGAGAATTTGATCAAGATTGATGACGAAAGCTTGGAAATCTCGAATTTCACCCTGTGATTCCACCAACTTGCAATGAGATGATTCAATGAAAGTCGTAAGGTCGAAACGACTAAGTCGAGTAATTAGCCGAGTGTTGGCCGCGGTGGTTGGCCCTCCATTACCTCACGTGAACATCGTAAGACGAGAGAGCAGTAGCATCTTCTAGTAGGTACCTACTTTATATCAACACTGCGGTCACCAATCCGGGTGAGTGTGGTGATAACAGAAGATAAATATGTGGTTGGCCGGTTGGCCTTCATATTTTTAGAATGAAATTATTTATGGTGGTAGTAACATTACTAATATAATTATTTAGGCGCTTTACTAAAAAAAAAGTTTTTTATTTTAAGGAAAAGTTTCAAGGTTTTTTATACTCTTTTTTGCGTACTAGTTCTATGTTTATTACGAGTTTCTTCCAAATAAATAAATGATCTATCTGAACTTCTAGAATGCAAAATTTCAGTAATAACTCCATAATTGGTTACTAATTGCTGCTAATTTTTAACACGTTTAAATGATAATTTATAATATTTTTCGTGATGCACTGACAACTATAATCTGACCTTATTTTATGCAAATATGATTGAGCCACAAACATCTTAACTTATGTTATATACTCGTACTAGCTGACCCGTGCCCACTTCGTTGGGCGGTAAACATATTTACAAAGGTACTATGTAAAAATAAAGATGCACGGTGGCGCTAGTACATAAGTACTGATGATTGTAGTCATTATAAAATAACTGAAGTAGTACTCAGCGTCGCCAACAGATGGTGTTAATAGAGGGTATACGGCATAAAATAGCGGCCACTCGCAGATTGCGTGGCAGATTTTGCCCGTTCCCGTTATTTTTTCGGGATAAAAAATAGCCTATGTCTTATTGGTATATGTACCGTATATACATTCATATGCATGCAGTAAAAACCGGTTATTTTAATATTACAGACACTTCAATTTTTTTTTTTTTTTTTTTTTTTCCTAGCCTATCCCGTCCCACTGCTGGGACATTTATTTTTATTTATTTGTATAGATGAAATAAACATTTTTATCTCTTTCAACCAGCTGCAGGGGTTGTTTTTTTGAAATCATGAAAAACTTGTGTAACAATATCGTATTTTGAGTGTCCGAACCAAAATTGAAAGAAATCAAGTCACGCATTTAAGGTACCTACAGATTTTCCATACATGTATGTAAATGTTGACACCCAACCTTCCCCTTTTCGATAGGGTAGTTTTAAAAAATGTTGAGCGTTGTTATTATATTGCTATTTTTGTATTTTTAGAAGTCAAACTGAGTTTGAAGCAAATCGCACCATGCATTATAATTTTTCCATACAAACGCCTTTTCGCACCCCTCATAAGGGTAGTTTATGAGTCCTTCCCAACGCGTGTTGGTAATGTACAACCATGGAAAACACGACCTGGGAATTGGTGACCATTGCTCTGATTGGTCGAACCAAAGCTTATGCTTCGTTAAGACGCAACTAAAGAGTCAAGATGTACCTAAGTATAGGTAGATCATGCAGCTTTATTTCTGGCACTTCGGTGGCTGCTGCCGTTTTATGCCGTTGCCGTTTTATGTTCTAACCTAACCTAACCTATCCGAGTCGGATCCGCCCTAGAAAGCGGGTGCAAAAGACGCAACTAAAGAGTCAAGTTGTACCTTAGTATAGGTAGATCATGCAGTTTTATTTCTGGCACTTCGGTGGCTGCTGCCGTAACACGCTCGCTCCGCTCGCTCACCTCGCGCGTTTTTTTGATGTTCTAACCTAACCTATCCTAGTCGGATCCGCCCTAGAAAGTGAGTGCAAAAGACAGACGCAACTAAAGAGTCAAGTTGTACCTTAGTAAAGGTAGATCATGCAGTTTTATTTCTGGCGCTTCGGCGGCTACTGCCGCAGCACGCTCGCTCTGCTCGGTCGCCTCGCGCGTTTTTTTTATGCTCTAACCTAACCTAACCTATCCGAGTCAGATCCGCCCTAGAAAGCGAGTGCAAAGATGCAACTAAAGAGTCAAGTTGTATCTTAGTATAGGTAGATCATGGAGTTTTATTTCTGGCACTTCGGCGGCTGCTACCACAGCACGCTCGCTCCTCTCGCTCGCCTCGCGCGTTTTTTTTATGTTCAAACCTAACCTAACCTATCCGAGTCGGATCCGCCCTAGAAAGTGAGTGCAAAAGACAGACGCAACTAAAGAGTCAAGTTGTACCTTAGTAAAGGTAGATCATGCAGTTTTATTTCTGGCGCTTCGGCGGCTGCTGCCGCAGCACGCTCGCTCTGCTCGCTCGCCTCGCGCGTTTTTTTTATGTTCTAACCTAACCTAACCTATCCGAGTCGGATCCGCCCTAAAAAGCGAGTGCAAAGACGCAACTAAAGAGTCAAGTTGTATCTTAGTATAGGTAGATCATGGAGTTTTATTTCTGGCACTTCGGCGGGTGCTGCCGCAGCACGCTCACTCCGCTCGCTCGCCTCGCGCGTTTTTTTTTATGTTCTAACCTAACCTAACCTATCCGAGTCGGATCCGCCCTTGAAAGTGAGTGCAAAAGACGCAACTAAAGAGTCAAGTTGTACCTTAGTAAAGGTAGATCATGCAGTTTTATTTCTGGCGCTTCGGCGGCTACTGCCGCAGCACGCTCGCTCTGCTCGGTCGCCTCGCGCGTTTTTTTTATGCTCTAACCTAACCTAACCTATCCGAGTCGGATCCGCCCTAGAAAGCGAGTGCAAAGATGCAACTAAAGAGTCAAGTTGTATCTTAGTATAGGTAGATCATGGAGTTTTATTTCTGGCACTTCGGCGGCTGCTACCACAGCACGCTCGCTCCTCTCGCTCGCCTCGCGCGTTTTTTTTATGTTCTAACCTAACCTAACCTATCCGAGTCGGATCCGCCCTAGAAAGTGAGTGCAAAAGACAGACGCAACTAAAGAGTCAAGTTGTACCTTAGTAAAGGTAGATCATGCAGTTTTATTTCTGGCGCTTCGGCGGCTGCTGCCGCAGCACGCTCGCTCTGCTCGCTCGCCTCGCGCGTTTTTTTTATGTTCTAACCTAACCTAACCTATCCGAGTCGGATCCGCCCTAAAAAGCGAGTGCAAAGACGCAACTAAAGAGTCAAGTTGTATCTTAGTATAGGTAGATCATGGAGTTTTATTTCTGGCACTTCGGCGGGTGCTGCCGCAGCACGCTCACTCCGCTCGCTCGCCTCGCGCGTTTTTTTTTATGTTCTAACCTAACCTAACCTATCCGAGTCGGATCCGCCCTTGAAAGTGAGTGCAAAAGACGCAACTAAAGAGTCAAGTTGTACCTTAGTAAAGGTAGATCATGCAGTTTTATTTCTGGCGTTTCGGCGGCTACTGCCGCAGCAAGCTCACTCCGCTCGCTCGCCTCGCGCGTTCTTTTTATGTTCTAACTTAACCTAACCTATTCGAGTCGGGTCCGCCCTAGAAAGCGAGTGCAAAGACGCAACTAAAGAGTCAAGTTGTATCTTAGTATAGGTAGATCATGCAGTTTTATTTCTGGCGCTTCGGCGGCTGCTACCACAGCACGCTCGCTCCTCTCGCTCGCCTCGCGCGTTTTTTTTATGTTCTAACTTAACCTAACCTATCCGAGTCGGATCCGCCCTAGAAAGCGAGTGCAAAGACGCAACTAAAGAGTCAAGTTGTATCTTGGTACAGGTAGATCATGCAGTTTTATTTCTGGCGCTTTGGCGGCTGCTGCCGCAGCACGCTCGCTCCGCTCGCTCGCCTCGCGCGTTTTTTTTATGTTCTAACCTAACCTAACCTATCCGAGTCGGATCCGCTCTAGAAAGCGAGTGCAAAAGACGCAACTAAAGAGTCAAGTTGTACCTTAGTATAGGTAGATCATGCAGTTTTATTTCTGGCGCTTCGGTGGCTGCTGCCGCAGCACGCTCGCTCCGTTCGCTCGCCTCGCGCGTTTTTTTTATGTTCTAATCTAACCTAACCTATCCGAGTCGGATCCGCCCTAGAAAGCGAGTGCAAACGGAGCATAAATTTTGGCATCCAATCCTAAGCTTGTGTTTTCCAAGAGTGCAGAAAATTTGGTATGACCTAAAAAGCACAACCATGAAATATACGACCATGGAATTGGATGCAAGAATGTAAACCAATTCCTGGCTGTGTTTTCCACAGTTGTGTATTCCATGATTAAGTTTGAAGCTAGTCGCAATAATCAATATGATTTTTCCATACAAACTTTGACGTCTCATCACACCCTTTATAAGGGCAATTAAAAAAATCCATAACGCCTTTTAAAATAACATTTATCCTAAATTTAATTTCAATACGATCGCTAAATATGCATACAAACGTTTACACCCTTTTTCAACCCCTTGGGTGTAAATTTTCGTAAATAGTTTATTAGTAAACACCTAAACCTTTCAAAGAATGCCTAAGCCAAATGTTTATAAGTTGGTGTATTTATGAAATTAATATATTAATTCCTTTTAACCAGCTGTAGGGATTGTTTTTTAAAATCATGAAAAACTTGTATAATTATAACGTATTTTAAGTGTCTGAACCAAGGTTGAAGTAAATTAAGCCACACATACAAATTTTTCCATATAAATGTCCCCCCCCATATACCTCCCCTTTTCATAAGGGTGGTCATGAAAAATTTTAAACGTAGTAATTATTATAACTGAGTTTGAAGCAAATCGCACCACACTCATTATGATTTTTTCATACAAACTATGGCATCTCATCACACCCCTAATAAAGGTAGTTAAAAAAAAACAATAATGCATTTTTGAAATCTTGACATTAAGTAGTAACATTAATCCAAAGTTTCATTTCAATGTGACTACTAAATACGATTCTGCATACAATCGTTTACGCCCCTTTTCAACCCCCTAGAGTGCGAATTTTCAAAAATAGTTTCTTAGTAATCACTTAAGCTTTTTAAAGAGTGCCTGCGCCAAATGTTTTAATGTTGGCATAATTTTATTTTGTACGAAATTATTGGGGTAGGGGTAGTTGTAGGGGTTGTTTTTTAAAACCATGAAATACTCGTTTAGTAATATCGTATTTTAAGTGTACGAACAAAGACTGAAGTAAATCAAGCCAAGCATACAGATTTTTCCATATAAATGTTGACACCCGACCTCCCCTTTTCGTAAGGGTAGTTTTGAAAAATTTTGAATGTAGTCATTATTATTTTTGTATTTTAAGAAGCCAAACTGAGTTTGAACCAAATCGCAACACGCACTATGATTTTTCCATACAAACTTTAACACCCCATCGCACCCCTTAATAAGGGTTGTTTAAAAAATAAACAATATTGCATTTTATAAACCTTGCTAGAAGTAACATTTATCCAAAGTTTCATTTCAATACGACCACTAAATACGATTTTGCATACAAACGTTTACACCCCTTTTCAACCCCTTAAGGTGCGAATTTTCAAAAATCGTTTCTTAGTAAGCACTCAAACCTTATAAAGAGTGCTTACGCCAAATGTTTTTAAGTTGGCATAATTTTATTTTGTACGACATTATTGGGGTAGGGGTAGCTGTAGGGGTTGTTTTTTAAAACCATAAAAAACTTGTATAGTAGTATCGTATTTTAAGTGTCCGAACAAAGATTAAAGTAAATCAAGCCAAGCATACAGATTTTTCCATATAAATGTTGACACCCGACCATCCCTTTTCGTAAGGGTAGTTTTGAAAAATGTTGAATGTAGTCATTAATATTTTTGTTTTTTGAGATGCCGAACTGAGTTTGAAGCCAATCGCAACACGCATTACGATTTTCCCATACAAACTTTAACACCCCATCGCACCCCTTGTAAGGGTTGTTTAAAAAAAAACAATGATACATTTTATTAGCTTTGCCATAAGTAACATTTATTCAAAGTTTCATTTCAATACGACCACTGAATACGATTTTGCATACAAACGTTTTCACCCCTTTTCAACCCCTTAGGGTGCGAATTTTCGAAAATCGGTTCTTAGTGAGCGTCTACACCCTCTAAAGAATCTTTGTGCCAAATTTCAGACTTCTAAGCCTTGTAGTTTCGGAGGAATCGTGATGAGTCAGTGAGTGAATGGACTTCTCTTTTATATAATAGATTATTGGGGTAGGGGTAGCTGTAGGGGTTGTTTTTTAAAACCATGAAAAACTTGTATAGTAATATCGTATTTTAAGTGTCTGAACAAAGATTGAAGTAAATCAAGCCAAGCATACAGATTTTTCCATATAAATGTTGATACCCGACCATCCCTTTTCGTAAGGGTAGTTTTGAAAAATTTTGAATGTAGTCATTAATATTTTTGTTTTTTAAGAAGCCAAACTGAGTTTGAAGCCAATCGCAACACGCATTACGATTTTCCCATACAAACTTTAACACCCCATCGCACCCCTTGTAAGGGTTGTTTAAAAAAAAACAATGATACATTTTATTAGCTTTGCCATAAGTAACATTTATTCAAAGTTTCATTTCAATACGACCACTGAATACGATTTTGCATACAAACGTTTTCACCCCTTTTCAACCCCTTAGGGTGCGAATTTTCGAAAATCGGTTCTTAGTGAGCGTCTACACCCTCTAAAGAATCTTTGTGCCAAATTTCAGACTTCTAAGCCTTGTAGTTTCGGAGGAATCGTGATGAGTCAGTGAGTGAATGGACTTCTCTTTTATATAATAGATTATTGGGGTAGGGGTAGCTGTAGGGGTTGTTTTTTAAAACCATGAAAAACTTGTATAGTAATATCGTATTTTAAGTGTCTGAACAAAGATTGAAGTAAATCAAGCCAAGCATACAGATTTTTCCATATAAATGTTGATACCCGACCATCCCTTTTCGTAAGGGTAGTTTTGAAAAATTTTGAATGTAGTCATTAATATTTTTGTTTTTTAAGAAGCCAAACTGAGTTTGAAGCCAATCGCAACACGCATTACGATTTTCCCATACAAACTTTAACACCCCATCGCACCCCTTGTAAGGGTTGTTTAAAAAAAAACAATGATGCATTCTATTAGCCTTGACATAAGTAACATTTATCCAAAGTTTCATTTCAATACGACCACTGAATACGATTTTGCATACAAACGTTTTCACCCCTTTTCAACCCCTTAGGGTGCGAATTTTCAAAAATCGGTTCTTAGTGAGCGTCTACACCCTCTAAAGAATCTTTGTGCCAAATTTCAGACTTCTAAGCCTTGTAGTTTCGGAGGAATCGTGATGAGTCAGTGAGTGAATGGACTTCTCTTTTATATAATAGATATTGCATTTTATAAACCTTGCTAGAAGTAACATTTATCCAAAGTTTCATTTCAATACGACCACTAAATACGATTTTGCATACAAACGTTTACACCCCTTTTCAACCCCTTAAGGTGCGAATTTTCAAAAATCGTTTCTTAGTAAGCACTCAAACCTTATAAAGAGTGCTTACGCCAAATGTTTTTAAGTTGGCATAATTTTATTTTGTACGAAATTATTGGGGTAGGGGTAGCTGTAGGGGTTGTTTTTTAAAACCATAAAAAACTTGTATAGTAGTATCGTATTTTAAGTGTCCGAACAAAGATTAAAGTAAATCAAGCCAAGCATACAGATTTTTCCATATAAATGTTGACACCCGACCATCCCTTTTCGTAAGGGTAGTTTTGAAAAATGTTGAATGTAGTCATTAATATTTTTGTTTTTTGAGATGCCGAACTGAGTTTGAAGCCAATCGCAACACGCATTACGATTTTCCCATACAAACTTTAACACCCCATCGCACCCCTTGTAAGGGTTGTTTAAAAAAAAACAATGATACATTTTATTAGCTTTGCCATAAGTAACATTTATTCAAAGTTTCATTTCAATACGACCACTGAATACGATTTTGCATACAAACGTTTTCACCCCTTTTCAACCCCTTAGGGTGCGAATTTTCGAAAATCGGTTCTTAGTGAGCGTCTACACCCTCTAAAGAATCTTTGTGCCAAATTTCAGACTTCTAAGCCTTGTAGTTTCGGAGGAATCGTGATGAGTCAGTGAGTGAATGGACTTCTCTTTTATATAATAGATTGTATAGTATATAAATATATATTGTGTGCTGTGTTTGTGGCATATTTTCTAATTTATGCAGCTCGTATATTTTTGGAATTGTTCCCACTATACCCCCACAGTACTTACCTAGTTATATGTTTACGTTATTCCGCTAGGTTTTTTGCAGTTTCATAAAATATTACCGATGTCACGAATCATAGAGCGAGCACGAAGAATAGTAGGTAGGTACCTATAACGTCTCAAAGAAAGTCCGTAACATAGGTACTTACATACCTACGTGCACAGCGGGATATGATAAACGTCTGCGTAGGTAATGTTTCAAATAAACTGCTTTACTGAAAGTAATCAACACTATTATGAGTCCTACGAAACGTAGAGGCACCTAAGACCCCTACGTGTCGTAGCTTCGTAGAACGTGCTACGATGAAAATGGAAATTATTTTGTTTTATTGTCGGTTGGTTTGTAAATATTAAATGATTGATCCTATTTAGACTAGCTACCGGCGGCGCTGCCAACCGTACGATCAATATGCGCCATAGCATTCTCTAATAGGTAGATTACGAACAAGTTTTCCCGGAAGTAGGACGTGTTTGGCAAAGAAATTAGTGTTCCCACCCTAGTCTATCCTTTTTGAGAAAATAAAGAAAATTATATACAACTGATCGTGTTACATCTATCTGATACCATCTGCTCAATCTAATGGTTGTAGGTACATTATATTATTATTTAGGTACTCGTTAAATTGTTCAAAAGAGAAAACTGATTCGTTAATACCTACACTTGTTCGATAAACGCTCGATTTTATTACTTTTCTTGGAAGCTACCTACTGATTGATTGGCTTCAAATTGTTCCCGAGGCGAGCGACGGTAAAAAGTTTATGAACAAATTAATCGAGAAGCGAGATTCCTACTTGTACAATTCTTCAGTAAACAATCTAACAAATTCTGATTAATTCGCCTTTATTCTAGCTCAGCATGGCTTGGGTTAAGGAACTTGACGGCTTTCTATGGCCATATTATTCTTACTATGAAAATCTATTGCGATCATAGTAATATAAAAAAACACACTAATATAAAAAAAACTATATTCTATGTTCGCAACGTACACAATATGGTGATAGCGGTATAATTAACATTCTAGAAGCGGCAATGGAGCTAGAACATGACACTGTGGATAAAAACTACTAAATTTGAATAAATTTAAATATGTTAATAATATTATTAATATATTTTTTAATTTGAATAATTTTAACTAAATTTGTATATATACTACACAAGAACGATGTAGCTTATTACAGATTATAAAACCAACCCTGTATAGGTATGTCGAGGGTATAAAAGTTAGAAAGGAAAATCGAGTTATCGCTGTTAAACTTCGCGTCGCGTCGTCATCAGGTCGTAAATTGTATGCATACCATTATTTGCTATTTTTATTTTCCTCAAATTTCAGATACCAGATTTGTTTATGGTGAGCATGTACCAAATGTAATATCAAGACGTACCTCTGACTACCCTCCTTAGACATCCTCAAAGAATCTTGAGCTGGTACTAAAAGATCTGAGGGGAAATCTTCCGTGCTTGGGGATAAAGTCGTGATGCTGTTTTATTTTTTCAGAACCGCTTACTCATCAATAAACTATTAGTGTGGGTACCCTACGTAGTTTCATGAAATATTACCAAAACATTCAAAGCTCGCGAAAGAGACCTATTATATCTATAGCGATTAGTTTATCAAGAAGAGTTGCCTGATTGTGGTCTACAATCAGGCAACTCTTTAACCTCCTCAATTTGTGGAGATCTGGTACGAGTATCTTAGCTACCTGGTGGAAATCAATTACTACCAACATTTGAGATGGAATCAGCGTAAACACTGCTGAATAAAAACTAAAGAAAACCCTGGTATAATCTGTTAACTGGTTTCACTTGGTTGACGAACAAAAACGAAAAAATTGTTGTGAATTTTCAGCAGGAGTTTGTTTTTCGATTGGAAATGTACGTTTTGGTTACGTGTTTATATGGGTACTAGCTGATACCCGCGACTTCGTCTGCGTACTTTTAATTTGAATATTATGGATTATATTAAAAGAACGGTATAGATTTGGGTATAGCATTTGGTTAAAAGAGAGAAGGTATATTTAAAAAAAATAAAAAATATCTGTTTACAGTAGGTATAAGGTACCTATGTATTCCAACATGTATGTATGTATTTTTATATGTATTGTATGTGTTGTGTGTTGTATTGTATGTATTGTATGTATGTGTTGAGTGACAGAAAGTACCTAGGAAAATTTATTGGTCCCTTATGTCCAACAGACACTTACAGGGGCCAGCGTCACGTTGTGTACAAAAATATTTTAAAATGACCTAATTTAAAACATTTTTGTATACAACGTTTGCTGTTTTGTTATTATTTGTTAAAATGTGGAGATTGTTTGGACTCGACACTCGCGAGCAGGCCACGTACAGTTGGCCATGCGAAAAACAGTTTTTCTCTAAATGGACACCTGCTACTTTAAGTGTTTGCCCTTGCGCTTTGTTAATGGTCATTACGAAGGCTGGTTTGAGAGGAAACTGGATTCTTTTAAACTGAAAAGGTAAACCTGTAGGGATCATGGGTATTTATTATTTATTTTTTTTATTATATTTTTGCGGCTTTGGTATCACTGCGGCCATATGGCCTATTGTGATCGCCACTTGTTAGGGATCATGGGTATGCGAGGAATCAAAACTTCAACTAAGAAATTAAATTATCAATACTTATTTACAACCAATGCATAAAAAGAGTAGAAGGTAAGTAGGTTAGGTTAGTTTTACACCTACTACGACCTATTAGATTAATTCAAAAAAGGAAATAAAAGCAAATCGGATTTTTTTAAAATAACGGAAACTATCTTACCTACTATTAACTATGAACTAAAAGATCCCGAAATATTAAGTTTGTACAAAATTACTTTACAGGACTTAACTAATAAAAAATACTTACTTAAAAAATTATACGAAACAATAAAATAATTTTACTCTCTGTAGCGCAAATTTCTCTAATCGCATGCGTCCGTCAACGTCGTCTGCCCGTTCGGGTAGGCATAGTTAGAATCGTGCGCTCCCCCACCACACGACAGCGCCGTTGCCTGCCGCTACCGCCACACTTCGGCGAATGTGCGCGACGACGACCGACGACCGACGGCAGCGGCGGCGATGCAGAGTATTCGTTAAAAGGAACTTTAACTTCAAAAGCCAAATTTTTTTGAACTTGTTACACCCAAAACTTCTAAATATCATGTTCCTAGGTTCAGTGGTTAAGATTTTGTATACAAAAAGTTTGGCTTCGTAGTTCCCGTTCCGAATCCGTTCTGTTCCGACGAACACCCATACAAACTTTCAACCCCTATTTCACCCCCACACTGGTAAAAATTTCAAAATGCTAGAACAAACGATTTTTTGTTTCTTATTTAGTGCCTAAATACAAAATGTAATGTTTTTATCTTCAAAAATGACGAACTTCATACAAACTTTCAACCCCTATTTCATCCCCTCGCAGGTCGAAATTTCAAAAACGCTAGAACAAATGTTTAATTATTTCATATCAAGTGCTTAAATATAAAGTTTCATGGTTTTATCTTTTAAAATTAAGAAACAAACTTTCAACCCCTATTTCAACCTTTTCATCCCTTTTTTTCGCAATAAAAGGTAGCCTATGTTCTTTCTCAGGGTCTAAAGATTGTCTGTGCCAAATTTCATCAAAATCGGTTGAGAGGTTTAAGCGGGAAAGCGTAATATTAGTTAGGATTAGGATTACTAGTGTACAGACGAGACTTGCGAGCGTGATTCTATTTTCATTTACACTTTTCGGGTTGTATTTCTGATATAGATTTTTTATATAACTTTTTTTGAGCCAAGAAGTGTACTAAAAACACTTCATATTGTATAACAACAATTAGTTCTAATTAATTTAAATAAGTAACGTTTATAAGAGAAGAGAACCCCTTTTTTTAAAGTCTATCAAAATGAAGCAAGCTCATCTCAAACTGATTGTTTATTTTTGCAGCCCAGACATTCCCGTCACCTGATAGTGAAGCATACGCTTTTTAACTTTAGGACAAGATGTCTAGCCCGACAGGGCAACGAACGAAATATTAAGATGTTCATCCCACGCTTTCGATTCTGCACGGTGTGAAATATAAGATCACTTTTACGGGAGAAGATTTTTAGATTTTAGATTTTTGAATCTTTCTTAGTATTTATACAAATATGTCAGGTATCTCGTCATCTGTCAGAAAAAGTTCACCCTTTTGGGTACTTACCTACCTACTATAACCTTACAAAGTAGTCGAGATTTAAAAATAAGACATATAAGAAGAGCATTTAAAAAATTAGTTATGGAGCGAGGGATGTTGGAGGTTACAATGCAAGATAGAATAAGAAATTATATGAAAGTGGCAATAGGTAGGCATATCACTGGGGAATAAAGGTTCTCGAATGGCGACCACGATCCGGAAGACGAAGCGTAGGACGCCCTCCTACCCGAGATGGACTGACGACATTGCGGGAAGTCGAAAAAAGGGCTCAAAATCGTTCTGCCTGGAAACATATATCCAGCAAAGAACTTCACAGGCAGTTGATGATGATGATTTAAAAAATCAGTTACAAAAATATTAGTATAATTAATAAAGTCGCGTGCGGCTTGTCTGGGGTTGATGTTCAGTAAGTAACACCTACATAAACACCAAGACAAATTCAAGTTTCTACAACCAACGGTATAGTTGTGCGTTGTCTATATAATTTCAATCAGTCAGGCAAGACAAAGATTTTTATAACTGGCATAGATATAAATATAGATAAATAGGTATAATTAGTCCTCACTGAAGCTGATGGCCCACCTGATGTTAAGTGGTTACCATCGCCTATAACAAAGTATTGCCTCGTAGGTCACACTCGTTAGGAACGTGCCCTACGATGCACTCCTCAGCGTCCATCAAACTGAGTCATATAGGTGTTAAGCCTCATGTGCCTTTAATTTTGCCTAGAACCTACACATAATATATCTGAGAACTACTTATTCTCTTTTCCTTTTAACTGTTATAATTTGGTTAAAATCTGTACGCGTACACGTCACGTCAAAACTGAAATAAAGAAAAATCCTTTCGTGACACACGACGGTGAGATAAAAGGCCTTATTCATGTTTCATATTATTTGAAACGTTTCAGCCACACCGCGTAAATAGATCAAACTCGTTTGAGTGCTCAAAGCGGCCTACATGCTGGAGAAAATACATAAATACCGGCTTATAAAAGTATACCTAGCTATATATATAAGGGTAAAACGTTTTTTTATGTGAAATAATCTAATAGACTGTAATAAAATAAAATATTTATAACAATTCAACCTATTTATCAATATTTTAGCTATATCAATTACCACACTATTTACTGCTTATCGTTGCATACAATTATTTATAACATTCTAATTAAAAACAATATGAAATTACAGGCTTATAAATATGAGGCTTAACACCTATATGCCTCATCTTGATGAACGATGAGCAGTAAATCATAGAGCACGTTCCTAATGAGCGTGACCTCGAGGTAATGCTTTGTTATAGACGATGGTAACCACATAACATCAGGTGGGCTATCTGTTTGTTCTGTCAGTAATTTGTATAAAAAGAATTAAAGTATGAAGACGCTACACAAAAAGCCAATTTTGTGACTTAGGTATTTTAGCTTAGCTTATTATAACCATTAAGCGTATATTATTATAACCATTATATCCTATACTGACACAGGCAGGCGTCATGGATAGGTACCTATGTAATGAACACCGTGCAAAGATAGAGAAGAGGGCGCCGATTCTACGATTAATTTGCATTGAATAAAATTTACTAACGACCCTAGTACTGCGTAAAATTAAACTAAAATGAATTTTAGTTTAATTTTACGCAGTCTGTCTGTCATGCACCGGTTTCATCATTGGTATTCATTTCATGTAGAAATGTTGTTCGTTCGCTTCCATTCACCGTCGTCATAGAATTCATTCGTCGTCAGAAGCGAGCTAATTAGGCACTTTCCTATACATAGGATGGTTCGCAGTCAAATCTACGTTCTTATAAATAGAAAATCACTAGTAATAGCGTTATGCCATGTGGGGTTCACGTTTCTGATTGTACGTACTTGCTTTAAAGTGGGACCGGAGATTGCAGGATGCTGTGCAGTAATAATGTATTTTCAATTCAGATTTCTAGCTGGAAATTGTAGTTGATTGAAATTCCATGACGTATAGGTAAGGAGGTAGGTACTTTGTTAATTATCTCAAATAACGTTCAATAACACTGTCACAGTTTTATTATGGTTATAATTATGTAAATTTTTTATTTATTCTGCTACTTGTGGAACAAGCATATGACCCACCTGATGTTAAGTGGTAACCATCAAAGTATTGCCTTATAGGTCACGCACGTTAGGTACGTGCCTTACGATGCACTACTCAGTGTCCATTAACCTGGGTGTTAATGTGTTAAACCTCATGTGCCTGTATTTTCACCGGCACCCACACTCTTCAAACCGGATCACAGCAAGCTGTTTGGTGGCAGAAATAGGCATGGTGGTAGTATTTCCCCGGACGAGCTCTTCACTAAACTCTACTACTCTACACTACGAGCTCTACTACCTACTCCTAACTTAAGATTTTATATACATAACTGAGATTAAAAATAAATTCAATAACTTACAACATCCTAGAGTAATTTATTAAATCTTTCAACAGAATTACATAAACTCTTTCATAACAAAATCAGTCACTCAAAGCTCACTTATATTTTGAGTATTTGTCTTATTCCTAACTCTCTCTAGTAACGGCCTACTCTTGAAAACAAACGAACTGTCGTTTTCAGCTACACTGCGTGGAATACGAGGCAACAACAACTTGGGAATAGTGGGTGGATAAAGTGGTGGGATAAGCAAAAGTAAACAAGTAAAGGTGATAGTAGGTAAGTAAGTTTGCGATTATTGACTTTGACCATGCTATAAAAAAACTTACAGTTGGAATCCCAGATCTTACTGCATTAGGTAGGGTATTTGATTGACAGAAGCACGTCTAAGCAATACATTGGCACAAGCCCTCATCAGCAGTACCTGTACTTACCTACCCTTTTAGTATTCCAAACGAGGCAGGTTGGAAACCCATCAAAAATCCTCGGTAATAAATTACTCTGCTGCGACGAGACGGTGATATTAAAGCCGTAGGAAATTTGAAGTTCACCGCTTTCCACAGCGCAAATAAATTTTCTCGAGTTCAATGAACCTGTTCAATGAAGAACAGATACAAATGGAATCTTACGAATCCTGAAACACTTTGGACATATCCTATTTTCACGAAACATTGAACATGTTCTGAATCCGATAATTCAGAACAAAGGACCTCATTCCGTCGCCCATTCGGAAAATATGACAATGGTTATTTTTAACGGTGGATCCATTAAAGTTGTTAGGTAGATAGGTACCTACCTGCCTACAAACCTAATATCTTCGACTTTTGGTGTAGTACGTACCTACCTACATAAAATTGGGGGAGAGAAAGGTCAAAACAGTTATTCGGGGAATAAGTCCCATGTCAAGTAGTGGACTCCTTGCGCAGTCGTAAGTTACGTATAGGATTTTATTGGTTTTTTTATATTTAACCCAATTCGATCGAGTACTTTGGCTTTTTATATGCCAAAAATGTATGTGCGTAATGCTAGCGTTCTCAAACAGGAAAGAAACACATCGTGAGGAAACCCGCGGCTTAGTCAGCTCCGCACGTTTTATTGACCTTTCTTGCTTGTGGACTATACAGACTAGCGGGAATGTATGTTGGGGAAGTCTAATCCCGTCCCAGGCACCATATCGACCTATAAATAATAATAATAATGCTGAACAATCCACACAGCATCATCTAGCCCCAAGATAAGCAGAACTTGTATTATACTGATATACTTACTGATATATATAATATACATAGATATTTTTTATTATAGGTACATAGAAAATACCCAGAACACTCGAAATAAATATTTGCAGATCGTACAAACATTTATCCCAAGGCGGGATAAATGATTGAATTCAAAGGCGGGATTGAACTCGCAACCTGCGTCGCAGGCGTCCATTCGCCCGCCGAGCCACATCGGTCGTCATCAAATTAGAAGCATGAGTTAAAAAAGTTGCCCCATCCTCTGAAGAAATATCTGCAGTAGATTAAACTGTTGATATTTTAATTTTAAATATTCAAATACGTACTTAAATATATAGTAAAATTTAGCGAACCACTGTAACATGAGCATGTAGTTATTTGCTAGAGTTTTTATGACTTCGTAGATCAACTAAGATTGCAAGTCAGTCGCAAATACATTCCGAGATCTCAGTTTGGGGCGACCACTAGTTATGAAATAAACAATGAACAGCCAACCAGCAACAGCACGAGCCGAGAACCGAAGCAGTTGCAAATGAAAAACCGTAATCGGATGGTATTGTGGTTACAACAATGCAGTGATTAATGGTGTGATGAAGCAAAACACGCTGTACAGACTCTGGCAACGCGCAACGGTGGAAATACATCACGCTATTGTAAGCCTTGTATGCTATAGAATTATGTTGACAATAGGGTGAAGACTCACATTACGCATTAAGATGATTACTGGATGCAATCTCAGAGTCCCACCTAGTGACCCAGTTTTACGGTGGTAGCGTAGGTAATCTGATAGGTGCTTAATGAGCAAAATTCACACAAATTTAGACCATTTTCATTAAGTTTGTAGGTGCTTAGTGCTTACCTTCGCGTAACGAGGCCTTGGCAGTCTTATAACATATATCTTGCTTTACTTTCTTTTTTCATCATTATAATGAACCGGATGAAGATATAGGTATCTCTCTCATATCAGGAAGACTAATGTTTGTTGAACAAAAAAATAACTTCGTCATCGTCTGCCAGTTGAAATTAAGCCTCTCCTCATATTTGGGAGGGTTGGCCATAGTCACCACGCGTGGCAGGCGGATTGATGACCGCAGTATCGGTGTTTAGCACTCAGAAGATGCTGCTGCCCATTTATTGGTGCGTTTCTTTTGTCGCTCTTACGATATCCACAAGAGGTAATTAATGGAGGGGTCCCATCCTAAGCTGAGACCACCACACCTAAAAATAACTACTTGAGCATAAGCAGAGACATTGCCCTAAATAACTTTTTTTATACATCTTATTATTAGTCAAATTTGTCTGGAGTGAGATGAGGCTGGTGGGAGGACTTCAACGAAATCGTTAAAGCCAAAGTGAAATATAATCGCTCCGCTCTTCAAAGGCAATGGAAATGTTTGCCCCCTAATTGATTGGATAGGTTCTTAGAATCGTATCTAGGTACTCTGTGTAAGGATCTACATTATTGAAAGAAAATAGCTGAAAACATAAAACATTAGATAATTACACTTTATGGTTTTCAACTTTTTTGATACGATTTATAGGCGGTACAAGCAGATATCGTCATTTTAGTACCTAACTGTACTAAAATTAAATAACATGAAGCAAAATGTTTTCGGACCAGCCGCATGGGCTCACGTCGACAAGTATGTATGTATGTGTGCATGTATGTATTATGTATTTAAACTACATGACCTGCTATGACTTTTGTTGCCGAAACGTGGACACTAAAAGTAGGAACGGTCCATAAATTGAAAGTCGCGCACGCAGCTATGGATAGAGCTATACTCCATGTTTCTCCAAAGGATATTTTCCGAGTGGAGATTATACGACAAAGAACCCAGGTGGTTGACATAACTCATAGAATTAGCAAGCTGAAATGGTAGAGAACGAATACTCGAGTGGTGACCACGTTTAAGTATGTAGAACGCCCTCTAACATGTAGCTATATAAGAAAAGTCAAAGACAGGTCTCAATGACGTGTTTGGGGGAGACCTAGCACCTGAGCACCTATTCAACAGTGGTCTAATGCAGTTTAATGATGATGATGATGATGATATAATTTATATAACTTACCTATATCTTTATTTTATAAATACGTATCAGACCGTAAATTCGCTCGAATAAATGCGATGTTGACTAACGAAGATGCTGAAAAGGACCTCCTACCTACCTATGAAGCTCATCAAATGCCAATGTAGGTATCTAATTTCGTGGGTATTTATTGATTAAGTAAGCTTGAACCTATATAGCCCGGTCAATTTAGACATTCGAAGTTACATTAATTCCCACCAAGCTGAAAATCAGTATGATTGTTTAAAATCTGATTAAAAATAAAATTTGAAAGTTCCCCATCTTTCCCCTGTATGGAAATTTTTTTATTCAAGGTCAAAGGTCAAAAAAATGAGTTTTTTGCGATTTTTACCAAAATGGTATGTTTTATCATAAAAATACCAAGACAAAAAGATCATCAGATCAGAGATCATTAAATTATCTACAAAAAATGTTTCAATACTTTTTTTTCTACGAGCCACCGTTTTTGAGATATGATATTTTTAGATATTTTTTGGTCTAATTTGATCGGACTATATATCTGGATTTGTCAGCATTAATGCTCTTAACTTCGAGAATTCGTCCATTACTGTGTTTTGGTAATGGAAATCGATACGAGCACAATCTTGTGAAGGGCCTTTATCGCTGAGGTTCTCACAAACACTAAGTCAAGCTGAAAGTATCACGAGCGTTTTTGTGATCATCTCATATGTGTTGTATCATCTCTGAAACGCAAAAGTGCAAGACTATTATACTAATAAAAAAAAATTAAAAACATAAGTCATATATTTTGGAGTCAGGGTGCAAATCATGCACTATGTTGGTTCGGTATCCTGGTACCTACAGGGCCACAGTGACGCATCCAGAACGATCGATGATTTGGCGGCTCCACTGTGATTTAGAACTACAGTCCAACCGGCTTGCTAAAGATACAACTTTTCCTACCTAACTTAGGATATGAGAGAGTTTTGCTTTTTAACCATGAGTAGGCATATGGTTTCAAGAAGTCAAATGGAGATATAAATTGGTCAAAGGAGGGTGGCCCGGGCTGGCCAACCTGTGGCGTATCTGTTGCACCGCCCGCGCCCGCCACCGCCGCCGCCGTCGCCTTCGCGTCCGCGCCCTGGCAACTGTTACCAGCTATTTCACGTTTTGGCTAGATTTAGCTACTTTCAGTAGAGTTGATAGTTATTGAAATTTATAAGTAGGTATGCCCCTAGGGTGGATTGGAAACAATTCTTTTTTATTTTGATTTTTATTCTGATACTTTTTTTTATTAACCTATTGTGTTCACCTGCTAGGCAAAAATCTTCTACTCGTACTGTCTCTCTCAATCTCTCTCTCTCTCACCAATCGTTTCTGTGAGTGTCGAGATCGTCCCGCCAAAACGTTTTCTCGGCCGGCCCGGTCGGTTACGTGTAATTTTAATTTAACAATTTAATGAATTACTACTATCAAATATAAAATGTTACATTCTCATCACAAAAGTTATCGTGATATTATAAGTTAAAGTTAAAACTCTTAAAGAAATTACTAATAAATACACAACTTATTAAAACACGCCACTTTTCAATCCAAAAAGGCTGAGGTAGTTGGCAGCACGTGCCGCCCGCCCCGTCCCTGGCAGTCCGTGTCAGCGCGCTGAAGCTGTGACTCGCGATCTCGCTGTAATCTTTGAACACGTGTAAATTTAAAAATTCGTCGTACCGTTTTTCTGACTGAAGTTTCTTACACCCTCTATAAATTTAATGTAGGTTCTGTCAAATTTTACCTAAGTTCATTGTGCGTTTGATTTTTGTTTAACATAGTTTGTTTTGCTTTTATTTCTAAGGAAAGGTAAGTTGAAATTAATATATTTGTATAAATATAAAGCTCAAGCTTATATTTCATTATAGCAAAAAATATAATGAAATATAACGAATATATTTAATTATACAGCTTTATATTTATAGCATTTAAAACCCAGGCCAAGAAAGTATTGTCATGTAAATCTTTTACTTACCTATTTGTAAGCGACCAAAGTATTTTTTTACCTTTAGGTATTATAAGTAATTTATTCTTAATGTATACTTTATTTTTTTGTTAAATAGCGGCCCAGCTGGGCCATATAATAGTCCACAGGTTTTAAGGTCGTATTTTGAAATCATTTAAAATCATAACAAAATTAAGGCGCTGAATTTGTTCAAGTTTGTATCAGTAACTGATTTGCATACTGCAAATCACTGACTCACTGATTGCGCGACGCAAAACAGGACATTTTACGTATTTTTTGCTTTGGACAGCGCCTTTCAACAACCTTTGTGTAACAAGTTGCTCACATATCTACTTCACTAACAGGTATTCAACTTGTAAGTTTGGAAGGAAGTTTTCCCACCTCCGCCATGTTTCATTAAGCTTAATAGGTAGGTAAGTACGTAGTCCTACATCAGGTGTGGCAGAGGTTGCCCAGATAAGCGTGATTGCTTACAGTTTACCAGATGCTTTCCCCAGATGTAATTACGAGAAGGGTTCTCCCTAAACTGCTTTTGATGTTTTACTAAACTATTGATGTGAGGAGAAATAGGTACATCCCATCTTTGTATAGTAGGTAAGTAGGTACAAATGCGAAATAGGCAGTATCTTTACAGACTGTGCGTAGGTAGGTAAACGTAATACTTAGTCCAAATAATAATAATGCGTTTCACTTCAAGCAATTTGTAATCTTACCTTTTAAAAACCAAGATAAAAAGTATACAATAGTAAGGTAACGTGAACTACAACTAATGTAGGAATCTATATCTATCAAGCAACTTATATTTATCTACCTTTAGCATCCAGTTATGGGTATATAACGTTATTACTCTCAGTACCTACGAAATTATCCTAAGTTCGATAAAAATCTCTTGCCCTGACACTAATAAACTCGACGTAACGTTGAAATAGTTACACCGTGTTTTGTCTTTTGCATTGACAGGAAGTTTCAAATAAGATCGAAAGAGACAGAATACGGTGTAACTATTCTGAATTTACGCTGAGTTTATTAGTAGGGTTAGAGTAAATTAATTGCTGAAAAACTTTTAAAAGTGACAGTAGGTAAACTAATATTTTAACTTTTAAATTACCTAAAGTTATAAAGAACTCATTGTGATTATCTGCGATATTCAGTTAACCAGTAGGAAGCACGTTACTATCCCAAGGGTTCACTCGATTTTCGCCATTTGCTGGTTACTTTATTTACATTAGCACAATAGAACCCTTTCTCTGAGACCCTACGGGCTTTGTCCCGTATTAGAGTGGTTCTCTAAATTTTGTAAAAGGATTTTGATTATTAGCCTAATTCTCAATGGACTCAGACCGCTAAACGTTTTTCATTTTCACATCGTGTTTTCATTCCATAAAGCTACGCGTGGTTTGGGCTGTCCTGCATTATTTTTATAATTATATACTAGACGTTTAATTATAGACAGAAAAACATAAGCCTAAATCTTATTTCCTCACATGATTAACACTTATAGGTGTTAGTTAGGTAGATATATGGAGAATTTATGCGATTAGTTAGTTTTTATCTTGACGCCCACGCTTACACGCGTTTTCCAAGATTTATTGATATGCATCGAGAGATCTTTGTAAATAAAATTCACGATTTTAAGCCAGTTTAATTTGTTTATGATAAGGTAGCCGCAATCGTAGGAGTTCTCTCCCTAGCCAAGCCTAACTTATCGAAAGATAACATTATCTACGCCAATCTAGATCGATACAATGTGAATGTAATTCGAACTGAAATATGACTGCTTATTATAGACTAGGTTTTATTAACTGAACGCGTTAGAATTAATTGTAAACACTTCGTTCTTACAAACGGTGCAAGGTTCGGAGTAGTTTATTACATCTTATTTTTTCTTACTTCCATTTAGTTTCAGTTGTTTTAAATTTTTAAGTGAAAACTTAAGCTTAGAGAGACAATAGAAGCTGAGAGAAAAACTGTGTTGTGTTGGTTAGTGTCCGTCGTCGAATGGCCGGGAGTGACCGGCTGTGCTAGATCGATCCCGCAGGCAACGGGAGTGTAACAACGTAAGTACACTCTTAATTATAGATAAATATAGTTTATAAGAACAAACTGACTAAGCTGTGATGATGAAATAGGTGCTGGACAAGCCTACTCCATGTAAAAATAGTTTTTTGTATATTTAGCTATCCAAAGAGGTAACGTTGCTAGCCTTCTGGGCACACTTCCTTCTGTCAGTGATTTAAATTCTGTTTTTTACCTATAGTAAGGACCTGCAGTTAGGAAACAGAGTTATTCCATAATATGTAAGGTAAGTTAAATATTAAATGTTAAATATTTGTGTAAAGAAAAAATTAAGAAGGGCTTGAATCTCTTCTTTTTAATCGGGAGACCTGTAAGTATTAAAATAGTCTACTTTTTTCTATGGTATAACATGTTATACCACGTAAAACGTGTTATACGGTAATAAGGTGTTTTGTAATAAGGTAACGTATTAGAAGAACTAAATATTTGTATTGATGTTATGTGTGTTCTTTTTTTTTCCACGAAAGTCTAACATACTACTAATAGACCGAAAGACACAAAGCACGGTGTAATTATTTCGAGGTTACGACGAGTTTATTAGTTAGTTAGGGTTAGTTGATATAAGACTAAGTTCAGTAAGACTAAGAAAGAAATTGAACTCCTAGAAACATCCTATAAGAAAAACACCCTTTTCAACTGAATGTAACGATACTGGAGCAAATTAAAACAAAAACAAAAACCGCCGGTTGATCATAAATTTGCAGGCAAAATTAAAAAAATTCCATGGTCTTAAATACATGTATCATAAGTAATCCAACAGATGTAATATATCTATTAAATCTAAACGAGCAGGTAAACTTGGATTGCAGCCAAATTGTGGTGTCTTCTGTTTATCTTTATTCAAACACGTTTTATCCATAAATTCAACTTTGTTTAGAACCATCTGCGGTTGGTTACTGACCAAAATATAAACACATATTTGACATATTTTATCAAATAAGCTGGTCACCGCAATCGCATTATTATTATATTATCATCTTATTATCTAGCCTGAGATGAAAACGATAATTTCCAATGAAGAGGCTCAATTCTCGTGGGTAACGAAATTTCATCAAATTAGAGTTTCGATAGTGTCAAACTCCAAATGCTATTCTTCGAAACTCAATCTCGTTTCAGCTCCAACTGGGCCAAAAAGTCTGAAATTTCTTCAATGTCATGTGATTGGGTAAAGTACAAGTTACAAATGAATTGTCTGTTATTTAATTACGTTAATCATTTAAGTTAATGCACCAAAGGGTATTTATTTTGTAATAGTATCTAATACACTCAATTTATAATGTAACTATAGCGAAAACGCCGGCGACTTCATCCGCTTTATGTTTTCATACAAACTTCAACCTCTCTTGTACCCCCTTAGGGGTTGAGTTTCGGAAATTTATTTTCTTAGTATATTTTAATATACTTCTACCAAGATTAATATACCCTGAAAATTTCAAGTCTCTACGACTTGAATTAAAATCTTAAAATGATGCTTTCACTATTGGCATCCGAGTCTAACAATTATTTGTTGAGAAGTAAGAACACCTTTTAAATACAGCTAAAAGTAGGTATTTTTCATCAAGTAATTAATGAGGTACTTATCATGTCCTCAATTCAGACGATCGATGACCTGAATTAGACTCGTTAGGCATGGTCAGCCCGTTTGCAATATTAAAATTATCTTTATTATATTTTTAAACCAGAGATTAAATCAGGTGAAGTATAGTGAAAATTCTGGATGACAATGTAAAAGAGACAGACGATGACAGAGTCTATTATTTGATGCATAATTTGATGCATAGAATAATAGTCCATATTCTTAGGTACCTATATATAGATACAACTCACACACAGATTGTATCAATAATAGCACCTTAGTAAAAACGTAGCATTGGGTTTGTATATAAATCTTTATTTAGTTTCTAAAATAAACACGTGGGGCATCGCTGATCACTAACGTCAGTCGACGCGTCCGGTTGTCGTTCCTTTTTCTCAAACCGCAGATGTGGTTCCGGACATGTCGATAATGTCAACCGTTTGCTAAAACTACGGCTAACGCCCGGTTCCAATATCTTATAAGCTATGATTCTAAGCCCATGGCCGCTGCTAGAATACTAACTGATTTCCTCGCGATGTTTTCCTTCACCGTTTGCAAGCACTGGCATTGTGCATATATTTTGATAGAAAAATTCATTGGTGCACGACTGGATTCAAACCTTAGTATCAGACGGCGCCGGGTCACTTTCACAGTGGTTTAGTGCTCTGTAAGCAAATAATTTTAATATGTGCGAGTGCTATTTAGGGACCAATATTCAGTAATAAAAAAAAGACAGTTCGGAAACTCTCTCCAAATCCAGAGTTCATTAGCTCTATTCAGCAGTTTGTATGAATAAAAGTAATCTTGCCGAACTTTTTACTGAAATGAAACCGCTTCTTATCTTATTCCGGGTATAAATTATCTATTCATAATTTCACTCTGAATACATTTACCAATTACAACAGTTTTATTGTACTTTTGTTGTATTTATTACTACTAGCGAAACGCACGTGGCTTCATCCGCCTGATGTTTTTTCATACAAGCCTCAATCCCCACTGTACCTGTTTAAGGGTTGAATTTGAAGAATTTATTTCTTAGTACACCTCTACGCACCAAGACAAATATACTACTACAACTACTTTTTTCTCACTTTTGGACCTTGCGGTGGAGTGTAACTTGAATTTATGACGTTTTGTATATTTTATTTATTCTTTTGTATACATATCGCACCCCTAGAACAAGACAGCGCTAAGTCGAAAAACTACTTTTTTCAGAATCGACGAAAAACCGTTATCTGACTTTCTATCGAAGTTCAATATTATTTTGTTTATTCTCGTTAATAAACGTCGAGCAAGCTATAATATGCATTTTTCGTATTAACTCTCTATTGTCTAATCATCTCTTGAAATAAAAATAAACTATTTTGAGATACGTCCTCATTGTTGAATGATTCTGAGATAGTACTCTTTTATTTTACTATCTATTGGTTAAGTGTAAATATACAATAAGGACCTATTTGATTCTTTTTCGGGAATTTTCTTGCTGTTAGTAAAAGAAAATTATGAAAATCAGCATTTTTACTAAAGTTTCTTTAACAAAATCCATCCATCCAAGAACCGTAGTGTAGTTTTGGACATAGTGATTATTAAAACATGAAACAACACAGACAGGCACGAAATAAAAAAAACTATCTAGAAAAGTAAAACAGAGTTATCAAGGGTTTAATAAATTATCAAGGCAAGGCAACACTTAGTTTCATCATTCGATAAGTAGTTACTACATACTACTGAATGTGTACAATGTAATATTATAAGGTAAAAAACTACTTTACTATCTGTACTATCTTGGTAACCTACGATAATCTTTTAGTTCTATTTAAGTGTTAACATAAAACAATAAAATATTAATTGACTTAAATCAACAAGTACCTGCATAACAAATCAATACAAAAATCAAGGTAAAACGTCTCTAAATCTTTTATCTAAAATGACACTTAAAACTTAGTTATAATTTTTATTCAGTTCTCTTTTCTTAAAATTTGTGTTTTGGTAACTTTTTAGGAATCCTGTATTTCATAAATAACAAGTCTTTTATAATGACGCACATTTTAAAGCGAGTAAAATAATCACAATTTTATACAGATCAACATTAACTTAAAACTTAGTTTTGACTTTTTAATCAGAAATAAAATTTAAGAAAAATCTTTGTAAAACTTATCCCTAGATAGGAATTCCGCATTTCTTATGTCAGTGCTGCTACTCTAAATTCAATGCTCTTTCATAATAATTATCACAGAATTAGCAGGAGTTATATTTTTTTTCAATTAACTTCATTATGTCCCTTTTTAAGTTTATAGCCAGTTTGTTGTTTTGTGTATGCTTTAGGCAACAAGGGACAAAATATTTGATCTTTGTAGCACCTTGTACGATTTTGAACGCACACTTTCCTTAAGTTGAAGTTTTGTAGTAGTTATACAAAGGCTCTTTCCTGATGGGTAAGCTGCTGCTGCTTTTGGAGCTTGATAATGATGAACTCGACTCTGATGAGGGGTTCGAGCAAGAAGTTTTAAAAATTCTTGTAGTAGTAGGTACATGGTACATGAGGCCAAGTTTTTTATTTAGCAGGGAGAGAAAAAGTGGGATCTGCATCTAAATCGTCAATGAAATCACTCTCATCACTTGGTAATGTACGAACCGGTATTTCTGTTACCTTTCTGTTTTATGATGAAACTCTTTCTGATTCTGCTTCAACCGCTGATGATAGGTACAATGACTGTTACCGCCACATTGAAAAGTTCAGCATCAATATCCACATTGATTTTTTGGACAGTTAATCTACTATAGTCGCTCCAGTTGCCTTTTCAAATATCAGCAGGCCGCGACCTTTCATCATCTGCCATAAAATGAGTGAAAACTATATTTATTCATAAATAGAGCATTATCTGAAAAGCATATTTTATTTTGACCTATTATAATAAGTAAAATACTGCTTAAAAGTACTTTTCCTTAAATATACAACTATAGTAAGAATTCAAAATAATCAGAATTCATTTTAATTGATTTTTGAATAAACTATGGCAAATTTTAAATATGCCATCAATAGAGTGTTATTTAAGATATTTTCACCTATTTCAAACAATATGGAACTATTTTCAAATAATAAAAAAAACTAACATACCTTCGGCAATAATACTGCCGTATTTCGGAATACTAATAAAACGCCGACCAGGAAAATTCTTCAACACGGGATTATCACAAAAAAACTCACAGAAAATGTTTCAATAACGTCAACAACACTAGATTATTCCTAAATAATTTGGCTTTGCGTAAGCGCAAAATGGTTTGTTACGACAGCGGCCATATTGCAACTAGACATAATTTTGTGTTTTTGGTATGACTTTTTATTAATTCATTCACTAGTAGCGACATACTGTACCATTTCTTGAGCGTCTATGCGAATATAAATAAGCCTGTCTTAGTGGCATGTGCGGTAAAACTTTGCGGTTTCAAATATGCAATAAAGTCGATTTTGAGATTTTTCGACATAATTCCGTCTTGTTCTAGGAGTGCGATATACTTATAATAAATACCCAGACACAAAATAAATGTTTATGTTTGCCACACAAATGATTATTCTCGGTGGGGGTCGAACCCACAACGCACATAACTGAATGATCAGAACCACGGCCATGTCCGGTCGTAAAATTGTGGTGAGTATAATAAAGATTCACTATTATCATAATTATTATCAATCTAGGTCATAGAATCCCAAACTCTCAACCCGAGTGTATTAAATCAATTATAATCCTATAATAATACGTGGCGTATTGGAACTGAGACGAATGTAAGAAAAAAAGAAATATAGTGTAAGTATAGTAGTAGTAAGTAGTACCAACTCAAGACTCTTTGAGGATGTATAATGGGGGTAGTCAGAGGTACGTCCAAATATTAGGTACATTTGGTACATACCCACATTTTGCAGGACTCTATACGTAACAGGTTGCAAACCCAACTCCGCTGCTAGAATACTAACTGGTTTTTTTTTTTTTTTTTTTTATATTTATTTGGGTAAACAAACAGTTACACAATATACATAGCTAACATAGTAATGTACAAAAAATTTAATAATTGTGAAACCAACACCGTTTACCACAGATTATGTTAAGAGTATTACTATCTGGGTTATGAGAGATATTATGTACTATATACTAAACTAAAATCTCACGAATCTTTTTTTTGAAAGTGCTAGGACGCGTCACCGCAATGTCAATGGAGTTGAAGTTGGAATTGTAAGAGTGAACCAAACGGTACATAGGAGATCGTTTGCCAGCATTAGTACGGCACCGAACTGTTGCAAATAATTGACAAGGATTACGGCAGTGCGTTCTAGTGGGAATTCTGTAACACAATCTGTTAATAAGAGGAATACAATCATATCTATTATGGTAAAGGTCATAAAGTAACATAGTTTCGAGGAGTTTATACTCGCCACAACGCACATAACTGAATGATCAGAACCACGGCCATGTCCGGTCGTAAAATTGTGGTGAGTATAATAAAGATTCACTATTATCATAATTATTATCAATCTAGGTCATAGAATCCCAAACTCTCAACCCGAGTGTATTAAATCAATTATAATCCTATAGTAATACGTGGCGTATTGGAACTGAGACGAATGTAAGAAAAAAAGAAATATAGTGTAAGTATAGTAGTAGTAAGTAGTACCAACTCAAGACTCTTTGAGGATGTATAATGGGGGTAGTCAGAGGTACGTCCAAATATTAGGTACATTTGGTACATACCCACATTTTGCAGGACTCTATACGTAACAGGTTGCAAACCCAACTCCGCTGCTAGAATACTAACTGGTTTCCTCACGATGTGTATTTCAAACACACTTCTAGAATTCAATAGACTTTGTTATACCTAAATGTATCATTTCGCTCTCGTTTATTTTATTCAATAGCAATATTCTTACAACTAGTATAATTTAAAATGTCCAAATTATACATAAATAAGCAACACAGAATAAAAAAATAATGAATGAGAACACACCATAGTATCGGCGTCGACGTTGAATTCTTCAATCGAATAAAATTGTCTCTCGAAAAGGAACTTTTATTATTTGCATTTGAATGGAAGTACCCAACGAAAGCAATTTTGAAGGTAAAATCGAATTCGGGTTTCCGGTACCTAATCCTACCCAATAAATGAGAGTAGTTTGTAGCAGTAGATTCCTGAAGATCGTTATCACCACTTATCGTTCTGCAGGTGTAGACGACCTGCCTCCAGCGACTCCGATTTGTGGCCATTTGAACCACTGTAGAACGACGTTTCTCTGTCTCTAAGCTCGTCAGACCGTCTGTTTAGGGATCTTCCGCGGGATCTTGGCCGATGATGACCAGCTTTTCTAAGTTATCAGCTCCTTGCCGCACAACGTGACTAAAATACGATAGAATACGACGGTGACGTATCGTAGTTGTCGTTATTACGGGTACCTTTAATACGGTGAACCCGTTGCACAGGTTAATTACTGATAATGTATTTCACCGAACCAATAAGCTCACCGATTGCTTTTAGCATTGAACACACCCGTCTATTTTAACACATCCCGTAATCCATGCTTGTAAACAAAGCTGTGCATTTTTACACCAATTTTTATTGCCTCCAAAAAAGTAAGCCAATTAACGTCGAATGAGTCAAGGCATTGTTTTGAAAGCTGGCTTTATGCCAACCTATGACACTACTAATTATATAAATCCTTATTGAAAATACAGAACTAAATAGTTTTGCAGAATCGTTATTAGCTTTTACAACTCATTTGGTAGTAGTTCTGCTTTCTGCGCGGTAGGTTGTGGGTTCGATCTCCACCGGGACCAAATATTTGTGTGATGAAAATAGGTGTTTGTTCTATGTCTAGGTGTTACATTGTATTCTATGTATGTGTTTACAATAGTGTTTTATATCAGCTTTGCTTAGTTTGGGACTTGATGTTATTGTGTCAGTTATTCAATTAAAGTAAAAAAAAATGGTATTTGGTTTTTAGGGTTAAGTAGTTGTATTTTCTCAAACCAGTTTACATAATTTGGTTATTGATAAGTAAATAAAATAAAAAATATTACTAGCCCTAGTATAGTTATTGCAAATTTACCCAACCCTTCATAACCAACCTATCGCAATCTGCTGCTGGACATAGATCTCTCCCGTGGCGCACCACTGAGCCCGATCTTCGGTTCTCCCCTTTCCGTTACTGCCACCTTGCCCAAATCATCACTCCATCTAGTCTGAGGGTTCTGAGGGGTATTCCACGTTTGCATAAGCGTGGTCTTCTCTCCAGATTTCGGATTACTCAGCGGTTGTCGGTTCTCTGGCAGACATGATCAGCCCACTGCCACTTCAACTAAACAATAAAATTGACTTAAATCCAGGGCATTGCTATGTAGTGAAATGGATAATTAATTTCCGCTTCATCAACACGACGGAAATAATGAAAAATAGGAAATGGGAGCTTTGCCAAAATATGTGACCACTTTTCTGATAGCTTCTATCATCGTTAAAATTTATTAGTTTGTTCAACTTTGATTTAAATATAGCATCAAAAGACTTTTATGTCGTTTGCATTTATATATATTTACGGAGCAAGAGCAGACTCTTGCGCGCCATCTGTTTGGAAGTTAAGCTATGTGCTTTTTGATCGCAATACTTATAGAACCTACATATTTGAATACATAGTATGTAACATGTTCCAGATTGTCGGACTTCGGTTGGGGATCTTGACGCGTGTTGTTTCAAATTCCACGACATTATGTCGTTGAATTTAAGCTCAAAAATACACACGCTCCGTTGTTGTGACTCTACGACCGCTGCGAGGTTTGAGAAGAAAATTAAAAATTTTTAGAGATTAAAAAACAATCGCTGTTTTATAAGGTCTCACAATAATAGTCATTTTTATGAAAGATAAAATAAGAACGAACAAATTAAACCGATTAGAAAGAATAACAGTTTTATCGCTTAAGACATCTTCTTGAAATTAATTTCTTCTTGTGGTATAATTATGATACAAAATACACAAAGAAACGTAATTATTTATTTTTCTATTATATACAAATATTTTACATCTAATATTTAACCTATCTACCTTAATATAACAAAAAAACCTGATAAGTAAGGATTTATGGTAAAGAAGAATTAGCTTTTGTCGACACAAAAACTGTAGGTTGATATAAACTTTGAAAGATAGCTGGAAGTTATGATACTTTTTCTGTCAAGCTTCCTAGAATAAAATTCATGAAATAAACAAGTTGAGGCTGATGCGAACGCCAAATAGAAAGTACAGACGAAATTATTTTCAAAGTTATTACATTTGAATCACTTGGCTAATGGTCTCAAGAGCCATTTCTTACTTTCCGAAGGAAAATAACGCTTGTGATAAAATATTAACATAGAAATCGTCATCTAAGCACGTGGGGTTAGAACCCTCTATGACAGCCATTATCCGATTATATCGAACAGTAGACTTGTATTATTTTTCCCTTTCTAGCTGATTTTCTGGTCTGGGGGGTAATCATACCCTTTCATTCAACAACTTACAAGTCGAGTATTTTGATCGAGTGACCCAACGCAACGATTTTGATTGAGTTTTTTTGCCAGTATCATTCTAGATTACTGTGATTATAATCAAGGCACGATAAATTGTTATTCGTTACTAAAATTACCCTCAAAATTGTTAATCGTGAGTCGTGTGAAAACGATGAGAGCAATTTTTACCCCACACAAAATCATTTTCGCACAGAGAGAAACAAATAAATATTTTTTTGTAATGGAAGACAGGAGCGGTATATACAAAAAGGATATAAAAAAATCCTACAACAATCTGGATGCTGACTAATTTAAATATTCCTTTCGAAAATTTGGGAAGATAAACATTTTTAGTGTTCTGTATGTATAGTTTTAGACCAGCAACGCAAAATTTTGCGTGGTCTGAACCAAATTTGATAAAACGGAACAAAGCGAACGTTAATTAACAGTTTCCAACGCTGCCATACGGGCTAAAGAGTTGAGGAATCGTCATGAATATGGTGACAATATAAACAACTCGCTTCGTGTAGACACGGAAAGAAATGCTCGCGGGATTGGTTTTCAGCCATGAACATTATTATTCTCAGGAATATTGTTTTAAATGAAATAAATATTTGCTTGAACCAACAATAACGTCTCATTTCAATAAACATGATATTCTCCATGAAAACAATCTGAAAAACAAAACTATAAAATGATGAATTTGAAAATATATTGTTTTCCCTATATAGAAGACAATGTTTTCTTGATTTAAAATATTTTTTCTTTCCGTGTAGAGATTTGTACATTCGATATATAACCGTGTTCACTCGCTTCAAAAGCAGCGCAATGAAGTCCACGCGAACTAAGTCAGGAGAAACGTTTGTTATAAAAAAATATAACAGACTTTCTAATATAATTTCGGATCCATGAAATAGCAAACAACAGTTAATGGTTTTTGTAGGTCAGAATAATAAATGTGGAACAGGGTAAATGTGCCAGTATCAAACTTGAAAAAGGTTGTATTTTAAAAAGTGATCAGATTTGCTAATTAATTAATTATAATTGCTGATTCCATATATTTTTACCATTGAAGTTCATGGAACGGTGTTTTACTGCTTATTTTGACATTTTTAATGTTTTTAGTAGTAGTAGTAGAGCTCTTGGTGAAGAGCTCATCCGGGACCCTATAGTAGTACTACCACCATACCTATTACTGCCGCCAAGCAGCTTACTGTGTTCCAGTTTGAAGGGTGTGGGTGCCCGTAAAATTACAGGCACATGAGGCTAAACATCAGCATGCCTCAGTTTGGTGTACGCAGATCATTGCATTGTAGGGCACGTTCTTCACATCAGGTGGGACATCTGCTTGTACCATCAGCAATCACATAAAAAAAAGACGAACAAATCAGAGGTGCTTTTGGCCAAAGATAAAGCAACTTTAAGGTAAGTAAATACCTACATATAGTTATCACAGTAAAGTGAATGGACATAGAAACTATCTCTAATACGAATCTCAGATAATGTGCCTTCCATAGATCCGTAACACGTTTGATGAGAAGGCGTTGCTATCTCCTTGAACCACTGAGTCCCCATTCACCGAGTGAAGTGGGACCCGATAAAGGATTTAATATCCCTATTCAAATACAATAAACGTTATTAGATTCTATAAACAAGGGATTGGCAAAGCGAAACGATGAAACTTGAAAGCGTTATCGGAGAGAACGGGTTTTCATAAATAGAAAACCATTTTTCAATCTTATCCTAAAAATGCGAAAGTTCGGATGTTTGTGGCTCAATCACACTGCTGTTACGTCTGAATGGTTTTGGATAAGCCTTGAAAGATGTATAGATCGTGATCAGGAATAGTATACAAGAAACTATTTACTTTACTCGCAAGTCTACTCATGAAAACGATAAATGAGTTTCGTATTGTCGTTTTGAGTTACACTGCGCTATATATAGCGCAGCGCAGAGTCAAGTTAAAACTTGACTATGGAATAAATTACCAAAGCTCTGCAGAGTAACTCAAAACGAGAATACACTACTTCCTTTATCCTTTTCAAGATAAAACCTGTAAGTTTAATGTGAGCGAAACCGCGTGGGAAAGAAGAATATAAATTGCTTAGCATTGATATTGGCTGGACTGAAATAAGTAGCTTTAAAAGTATCCGAGAGAAGCCTTGCAATATTTTGTACATGTATAGGTATATTGCTTTTCTTGAACAAGTCGTGATTTTAGTTTTTTACATGCTTATTTAGAACTTATTTTTAGTTATACCTTATCCATATCTTCATCATCAACGCAACGTCTCGTTTCTCGAGGTCCTGTTACAACCCAATTTAGGCACAGATCGTAATGCTTGTGATTGTATTTCCAAGGTGGGGTCATAATGACCTGTTATATAAGCCCACCTCTGGCACTAGTCTCTCACAGTGCAGATTTAGCGTGATTTAGCGTAATATCTAGCGTGCACTTTTTTTGAAGTGCATAATTGCAACTCTGTTCAATCAAGATTTGTTGGTATGATCTAGACTATCTGGCTTACTAGACATTTATCAATATGCCTAAGTAGCTTGTAAGTCTATCTATAGTAAAAGTACAGAAGTATCTTTTTATCAGTACATCAGTGCAGGTAAAACATTTAATTTAATTGTTTCACCGATCACCAAAATGACCTTCACCAAAACAAACTACACCTTTTAAGTTTTCTTAGATCAAGTTATATAATCACTCACCTTCATGCTTATAAACGTTATTTATATTTAAACACTACTTAAAATAAGCACTGTTTCTGTTTATTATCATTTATTGCTATGAGGATTATTTATATTTTGACAGATTTTTATAAGAAAGCCACAAAAACGAAATATCACAAAAACATAACTTTTTTAGTTGGTAATTATTACAAAAACATTTACAAAAGTAAAAGCATATTACTTATTTACAACATTTGCAAGAGAAAAGCAGTCGAGTTTACGAATATTTCGTCAATATACCAACGAGTGTTTACTCTCCGTTATTTGCTAAGCTATCTAATAAATCGGTTCTCTGATTCAATATTGATCAATACATACCTTCCCTTTAGCTAGCTTCAATAATACAGTCATAAAAAATATTTGAAATTGGTCAGTATACGTATGAAAATGTTATGTATGTTTGCTGTTTATCAAAAATGTTATCACTAGAAACATAGATTCTTAGAAAAAGTTCCTACCATAGGCTCACTAAAACATGTTCTGTATAGGGTAATATGTTTGTTTCTAAATATAACAAAGTTTCAAGCGACGTGTATCATATTGACTATCAAATTCAAAAATACAATAATATAAAACCTTTTTCAAAAGGTATATACTTAGGCTAGCCCTTTTTCCCTTAATATGTAGGTACCTTTCTACCACAGTATTGTGCTATACTAAAGTTTTATCTACCACCTTGTGTTTCTTACACTTGCCAAAGGCAGATTGTTATAATTAAAGTGCCCTTAGTTAATTGGTTAGCCAGTATCGAATTACAAGCAACTCGGTTGTTTTCTCTCTAATGGCGAAAGCTATAAGTAAGAGCGGTCGATCTGCTTGCTGATGAGACTACAGTAAACTTATCGAAATAAAATAAAAATTGAATTCACTAAGTAGGTACCTATTATCAAATTGGTACATTATGTAATATATCGTGTCATGTAGTAGTACTATGTAAGCATTTATAATGTTGTATGTATGAGATAGTCTCAAGAAATAAGGATTTATATGTATCAAATACTAGTAACTCCACGCGGTTCTGCTTGCGTTACAAGTACCACCACCACCAGTAAGTATATAGTCAATTGCAATAATATTACATTTATGTTATTCCATTGCTAACTATAAATATTTGACAAGTTTCATCCAAATTAGTTCAGTTAGAATGTTGAAACATTTCTGCATATATTATCATACCCAGTCACATATTCGCACTAATACCATTAGAAGGTATATAGGTAAATTATAATAATTAAACAAATATTTGTGGACATTTTGACACCGCATCATGAAGCCCCAGTCTAAGCATAGCATGTATTATGAAAACCAGATCAAATACTTATACACTTTATTTTTATAAATACATATTCAAGAATACAATATAGCAGCCAGAAGAGAAAAAACATCTGTTTATCAAAGAAATGTTTATCCTCGTAGTCTACGAGTACTAGATATTCGGTAGGTACTAGAGCAACGCGCGCGACTTCGTCCGCGTCAAGTTATTTTTATACATACTTCAACCCCTGCTGTACCCGTTAAGGGGTTGAACACCTCTACGCACCAAGCCAAAAATACCCTGAATTTTTCTAGTCTCTACGACCAGTGGCTTAGTCTGTGCGCTGTCTATATGTCTGTCAGTCAGTCAGGACAAAGATTCTTATAATTGGATATAGATTTTGTGTAAAATATTCTGTAGGTTGTTGTTAATAAATAATGATTCCGCTTAAATACTGTAGGATGTAGGGTTTTCCACAAAGTATTGACTATAAACATAACGCGGTACAAAGCGTAGTAAATATGGTAATAATTTCATTACTAAGTTGCACGCAACAAAGGAGCAATATGGGATTACTGAAATCACTCGAGATTTACAGAGTTTTGCAGGGTATCACTGTATGTTTAGCTTTTTGCGGCCTGAATTTCAGCATAATGGAAATCCTTTAGGTTTTTACTAAACAAAAATGAATATTAGCGGATTAAAATGTTCATTTATTTTCACACATCCAGCTCCAAACTAAGCAAAACTTGTGGTATAACCACAGAGGTAACCCTCGATAGTTTGTTTTCCTAATTATCTGTACCGTGTATTGATACCTCACTGGAGCTTTACATCATGTTTTTTGTAAAATTGAACCGGCGCCTTCATTAACCTGACGACGATTCTAAGTAATCTTTACGTTTTCATTGAATTGAATAAATGTTTTTTGACTTTAACTCGTCTTAAATATTGTGTTTCTAACAAAAATATACACAAAAAAGTTTAGATATGTTTGGATGTTTGTGGTTCAATCACGCCGTAATGGCTTGGATTCAGGGATTTAGTTGATGACGCTAAATAGCATTATAATAATAAACTACCTTTTCCAAATAACACGCGAACATTGTTTATAGAATGATTGTGGAATTTATAGAATAAAAAAATCTTATAATTGGTATACATTATATATAGTATAACATTAGTAGTAGTAGCTTTTAGTGAAGAAGAGAAGGGAACGTTATCACTACCACCATACCAAAATTAATACCAACAATAAATTAAATTGCATATTCTATCGACTCATAAAAAGAACAGGTACTTTTCCCTCGATAACAAAATATTTTGTGAATTAAAAAAACAACTCCATCACAGGAAAAGGCAATTATCAAGAATTTCCACTTTCCACACTTAGCACAAATGCTAATTTGCTCGGTGACCGGAATTCTAAAGGTCCAAATTAAAAAGGAAAATAGCCGAGTGGACCCAGCTGCTAAGATAAAAGATAAAAATGCCGAAATGCTCAGATAAAAGACCTGTGATTTATACCCACTCAAATTCATCATTTCCTTTACTGATTTATCCGGACCGCCTGAAACAGGCGTGCCATGGACATAAATATTTAAAAGTAAATTCAACTGGGAGTTAAATTGGGTGACAGACAGGGGGCTCCGAGGAGGTTGTACCCCGACGAGTTGGCTTTCCCTAAATTTTTTAACACTTTCCTGAGTATTACAAAATTAAGCACGACTGTATTTTCTTACATTGCCAGAAAAACGGCATTTTTCAAAATTGTTTTAAGAGTCTTTTCGAAAGTCATTTCAAATAAAATTGGGGCACTCAATCAAAATGGCTGAACTCAGTGAATTTCTTACTCCAATATTCATAACGACTTGTAAAGTCCACTGGAAACTCAAACAAATACGAGCGCGCTGCTGGTTATGGAAAAAGTTTTCATGAATTCGAACACTTCAAAGTCGACGAATTTCAATAGTAGCCCGATACAATACCTACAATACGGACTGAAATTGAAATATTAGCAAATTGTAAAACATTTGCGCTACGAAATATAAGCTCCGAGCGAAAGTTTGAATCGAACTGGTGTATTAATAATTTTTCTATTCAAAATAGAATATGTTAGCAGCCAGTTCTAGTAGAGGAAATAAGCCATACTAGCGGCTTCGCTTGCGTGATGGAAGTTATTTTGCTATGATCAAAACTTCAGGCACTCTTCCTCTAGGAATGGTTCGGTATTTTATAACCGGTTTTTGTAACTTGTTAGGGATGAAAAGGTTATGTCACAGCTTATATAATCCAGGTCATCATATTTATTCTGAGCGTCATTCAAATCAGCCCAATAGTGGGGCGGGAATTTAAAAATCGAAACTTATGCATTTGTTATGTAAGTACGCGCGGGTACGCGCACTTAAAATGCACTTAAATGGCGACTAGAGCGTAATATTTAATACCCAATATTTTTAAGTTTTAACCAATTTGGAATTTGAAACCTATTCTGTCAGTGTTAAAAGACAATTTTCCGAAGCAGAGACTTCGCCACTACAGTAATAAAATCACGTATCACTTTGAATCTTTCCTTTGGCTTGATATTTGGTAGTACGTTCTATGGTAGTAAGGCTTAGCAATGAGCCGCATTATTAGGCAATTAATCTTCAAGGGTAGGGGCCAATCTCCTGTAATTGTATAAGAACTGATCAGAGTAGATTATTAGTTTGAGTATGAAAGGGACTCTGCAACTATTAGTAAGAACCTAATCAATTATGGATTCTTTATATAGACATAAAGATAGAAAGAATTGTATTTATACTAGTTTAGTAGTAGTAGAGCTCTTTGTGAAGGGCTCGTCAAGGAAAGTACTACCACCAGGCTTATTTCTACCGTCAAGCAATGATGCTCGCATTGCTGAGCTCCGGTTTGAACGGTGTGATTGCAGGCACATGAGGCTTAACACCTGTATACCTCAGGTCGGTGGACGCTTGGTAGTGCATCATAGGGCACGTACGTATCGTGCGTGACCTACAAGGTAATACTTTGTTATAGGTGATGGTTACCACTTAACATCAGGTGGGCCATATGCTTGTTCCACCAGCAGTAGAATACAAAAAAAACAAGATCGGTGGTATTAAAAGGTAGTAATACAATTTTCTTTTTTCCGATCTCGTATAATTTGGATGTCAAGAGAAGAGTGAAAAGGTATCTTCTAGGTAAGCGTGCTACACCGTCGTCGTCCGCATCATCACTGAAATTGTGGTCAAATGTTTACCCATAAAATGTAAATTTAAATGTACAAGTTACCTATTTCACCTGTGGTACAATGTAGTTGATGAAAATTGTAGCAAATTAAAATAACCAATCGGTTTTCGGCCTTTGAATTCCATTAGGCGGGGGATTTGTGTCGGCTTTCAGTGTTTGAGTTGAGGATTGGTCCTGTCACAACTACCCATTTGTATATTTAGTCACGTGGTAAATACCTAGGTACATAGACTAATTACATAGACTCTATGTAATTAGTCTATGATAGGTATTAAGTTAAAGCTGGTACTGGTTGAAAACCAGTCTGCCTTTTTTCTTGCATGCTAGCGAAACGCGCGCGACTTCTTCTGTGTCAAGTTATTTTTATACATATTTCAAACCCCGCTGTATCCGTTTAGGAGTTGAATTTTGAGAATCTCTTAGAACATCTTTATGCACCAAGCCGAATATATCCTAAACATTTCAAGTCTCTACGGCCTGTGGTTTAGGCTGTGCGTTGTCTATGTGTCAGTCAGTCAGTCAGGACAAAGATTTTTATAATTGGTGTAGATGAATTTGTTTTGCATTATAAATGTGAAAGTTTGTAGATGTTTGTGACTCAATCACGCCGTAGTAACGGCTCGTCCGAATTCGATAAAACTTAAAGTAGGTACTTATTTATAATTCATCCAACATCACAGGTTAGTACGGGTACTCGTAAGCAAACCCACGGGTGAAAGTTAGACTTACCTACTTTGTCACTTTGCAAAGCACTAAGTATAAACTTAAGTTTAGCTCTCTAATAAGATATCATTGTAGCATCCGTAAATACTTAACTTTGTTCAAAACTTTGTTGCTTTGTAACTGTACTGTAGAAACGAAACAAAAGCTCTCGTGAGAGTTAAATTTGTGTTTTGTTTTAGTTTATGAGAAGTGCTGAGGAGGGAATATATCCGAGATAAAATGAGCATAAAAAGGCTACCTATATATGCTTATTTATATTCATTTTATATCCAACATATTCTGGTTCATATAAAGCATCATAATTAATAATAAATAATAAGCATTTGTGGACATTTTTACACAACATCATCTGGCCCCAAACTAAGCAATAATGCTTGTATTGTACTATTGAAACCAGATGACTGATAGAATACTTATATACTTTATATTTGTAAATACATACATAGAATACTAATAATATTACATCGACACAGAGAATAAACAGATGTTTGTTATATCACTAGATAGGTCTCGGTGGGGATCAAACCCACAACCTACAGCACAGAAAGCAGAGCTACTACTAACTAAGCTGTGATGTCAGTCATTTATAAAAGAATTAATCTTATCCTATTCTGTATCCGTGTATACAACTAATTACTATTATTTTTGCTAACGTTTCAAAACTTATTACATCTTCATCATGTTCACCGTTCACGACACCAAAGTAGAATAGATAGAAAACTCTTTCTTGTACACCACAAGGACATAAAAAATAATAACAAAGCTCACAATAGCAGAGAAGTATAATGGATGGTATAGCCCCTAGTATTTATATAAATACTGATTTAAAATATAATTTATTTCTTACTTTTATTTTCCGAGCTGATTCAATATTTCAGACCTTTTTTATTTTATGTCACCATAGGTTCAGCGAGTTATTTAGGAGCTTTGTTTGGAAAGGATAGACAACCTCTTTTTTCCACAGTAACTGCCTGCCGAATACTAGTAGGTTTCCATTCGAACCTTTGAGGCCACTCAGTTTTATGTGGGTACCACATCTGGTTTGTTCCCAGATTAGTGTCTAACAGGAATAAATATATTTTTCCGAAGAACCTTAGCTATTATGTACGTAAATAAGTTTTATCCTGCACGAACATAATAAGTTTGGCTAGGGGTTTAAGTTCAAGTCGTGACTAGGCATTAGGGGAACAAACAAAGAAAGAAAGAAAATACATTCATTTTAGCCTCTTAGCATTCATAACTCACGAACAAATCAGAAAGTACAATACGGAAATAGAAAACGAAAAAGCAAAACAAGAATAAGTAAGTAGATCGCATTAGATACCTTAATCAGGCTATTTACACTGGAATTATGATATTATTAAATAGAAACATAAAACAGAAACAGCCTTAAGGCTTTGAAGCTCCAGGCACTGTCGATATCCTCTCAGATCTTAAAGGGCCTACCAAGTAGCACAAACTCAAGATTTTTTGAGTAGGTTTAACCATATATGGTGAAAGAGGGTAGTTACAGGTACGCCCAAATATTACATTTGGCACATAACCACACTTTGTAGTAGTAAATATTCCATACGTGGCAGGTTACAAGGCCAACGTCGCTGGTAGAATATTAACTGGTTTTCTCACTATGTTTTCCTATACCTACCATTTGATGGCACTGGTATTGTGCGCATACATTTTTCAAATAGAAAATCCATTAGTACACCATTCAAACTCGGATTCAAACCCCCAAAACATTTAAGATCAAAAGGCGTACACCACCAGTATTATTCACATGAGTATAAACATTCTTCGAATCCTAGTTAGTACGAAATATCTTTTAGTGGCAAAAGTACTGACTAAAGCTAACTAATTAAGAAGCACTCTTCAAGCTTCTAATTGGACATACCTACATACTGCACACACAAAGGAAATATCTGAAGAGAACTATGCGACCGGGTTCACTAACATTTTGTGCCGTATACATTTTTGAACAGTACAACAGCTTTCTACTTATTACTTCAGAGAACAACTTTCTAAGTTATTGCACGGTCTGTCAGAACTCTCTACTTATTATTTTTAGAGAACAGTTTTTTATGTTATTGTATGGTGTATCAGTATTACAACTCTCTACTTGTTACTTTTAAACGGCTTAACGTTTGAAAAGACGTTTTCGATTTCATCACAAGTAAAAATGTTTACCGCCCAACGAAGTGGGCATCGGTCAGCTAGTATTTAAATAAATAAATAAAGCATAGCTTGTACTATGGGAACCAGATGACTGACAGAATACTTATAAATACTTTTTTTATAAATACATGCTTAGAATATAATACTCAGACACAGAACAAACATCTATGTTCATTACACAAATGTTTGTTCTCGGTGGGGATCGAAACCACCACCTACAGCACAGAAGGTACTACGAACTGAGCTGTGACGGCTGTCAATTTCAACAACTACTTTGATTGATTCTGTATCTGTAGTAACTAAAAGCTTGATTTGATCCGAGTAGGTATTTAAGTTTCACTTCTGCACGTTTGAATACGCTGTGATTACTGAGTTGCGGGCTTTCGTTCCGTATGCACCGGAAAGAGAAAATAATGAGGAATGTTCGATCAGAACTTTTGTTTGAGAGTCCGATTTTGATTTGACACGAGTATGTAGGTAGTAAAAGTTATTTGAAATGGTTTATTATGAAGCTGACACAAAGGGAATCTATCTCATTACATGTTTTGAAGGCATTAGTCTAAATGTTGACAAAAGAAACATATAAAACGCGAAAGTCGCTTAAAAATCGAGACGCATTTTAGGTTTAAACATTAGTACATATATTGTTTCCCATTATTATATAGTAATTTATATTTTTATTCATATTTTTATTTACTTTACTTAGGATCATATCTAAACTTGACCGTTTGACCTTTTAATCTTCTAAAGACACCAAAGCTATACCCAACCTCTATAATATATCCAGGGCAAATAAGAATAGATACAGTATTGTGTTCATATTCTGTATATTTTATTCATAATCCCGAATATTTTAACAAGCTGCCTGAAGCCAATCTTTCCACTGCAATAGATACGGTGAGGTTCACGGATATTAAATTCATCGGATCACCGCCGCTTCCAAGCTACCCCGGACCGATCGAGGTCACTTTTCACGGTCTTTAAACCAACTTGTTGATATTAAATCTTTTATTGGACAAGGGTATCTTTTCAAAAAATAACTACAATAGGAATGGCTACTACTATTTTGTAGTATGTTTAATCTAATATCTGTTTCAAAATATTTCGTTTAGAACTTTCAAAATAACTATTGATATCGTTGCCGCTATATCAACAAATACTAAAAAACAGAATATAATAAATATTTCTCTTATTCTCTTTAATAGGAACCCCTCGTGCGCGAGTCCGACTCGCACTTGGCCGGTTTTTTTTTTAGTTTAGTATACATTGTTGTCGTATTTTTTTGTTATTTGAGGTAAAGATCCTGCCATAGCCTTTATCACGCAATCGAATTTCCAAAAAGCTTGTAAAATCTCCTAACAAATCAGAGCTGTCTACATCGCAATATTGAATTTCCTCCGTCTGCTCAAGTCAAGCGTGAAACAAAAGAAAACAAAGTAACAAATACATAGGTACACAAAGTGTGTTTTGAGACTTCCCCGAAAAATATTGCGTGAAAATTAATAGCCTACTCATCGCCCTACCAATTCAAACGTAAAAAACAAGACATACAACAGCAAACAGTCAAGATGGATACTAACGGGCTTCCTTGAACTTAAAAATAACGTTTTCAAAGATCGATCGCGTGAAATTGAAACGGTCACAGTTACGATGGCAGTTCCCTCATTTACTTTGTAGATCAGTAGCTTGCGAGAGTCGAGACTTCAACCTAAGATCAAAGGAATGATAACAGCCAAGAAATACAACGCGCACGGATAATGTAAACTGTGGTTACATGAGTTGCGTCGCGAATTTACAAGCTGATATCGATGGACAGATTTAGTTTATTGCAGCCATTTATCAGTAGTGTGGTTCTCTTTACACATAACAGTAATATGGTTGACTTTGTTACACTTTTGAAGCTTTTCCACAGTTCTACCCTAATCTGTCTTTTCTTTATATGACTTACTAGCGAAACGCGCGCCACTTCGTCCACGTGAAGTTATTTTCATACAAACTTCAACCCCCGCTGTACCCGTTTAGGTGTTGAATTTCGGAAATCCCTTTCTTAGTAGGTAGGTACACCTCTACGCACCAAGGGGAATATACTTTGTAAATTTCAAGTCCCTACTACCAGTGGTTTAGGCTGTGCGTTGTCTATATCTCAATCAGTCAGGACAAAGATTATTATAATTCGTATAGATATAGATATAGATTGACGAAGTAAACAGATGCCCTGCTGATGTTTAGTGGTATAAGCATCACCTATATCAAAGTATTGTCTCTAAAGTCATGCCCGTTATATCGTATGTAATAATGTGTGTAGGTATGTTCCATGTTTGTGTAAAATAATGTTGTAAATAAAGAAAAATATAGTACAGAGATAGCACTTACATTCCCACCGCCCATATTTGTACTAAGACCTCAACTATTGTATTACTAATTCTTCAAGCAAAATTGCCATTATAACCTCATCGATCGAAAGCGATTTCGATGAATTTCACATCAGTTTAAATTTAAGCAAAGTAATCGACGTTCATTGGATACCACTGACGTGTAAATGGATCAAAATAAATACACGAAGACTACTTACTAACGTGAATACGACATAAAATACCAGTAGGTAAGCTTTATAATGCTTTCATCACAGTATAGCAAACAAATGCCAGATTCTAATGGATAACGAGCGCTTGCAAGTGTTTGTTTACATACAATGCGAACACAATGCTCAACAATTGTGTTATGAAACATGTTATTTTTAACCCTCCACGTGCATTGCGTACAGCTATTTTATCGAACCATGTGGCTTCCAGAGTCAGAGCAAAACTTATTACCAATAACCTGTAGGTTTCTAGATTTATTCACTACCGTTTTTAATAGAAAGCCGCTTGTAAGTGAGGCTTGCTTTTTAATTTTAAATTGAATACTCGTAGAAGAAACGAAAAAATTCAATACATATTTTATTTATTAAAAGCTAGTAATCGTATCCTATCACCTAAGAGAATCTCTGGCATAATGTTAAGTTTTAAATTTAATAAGGATAGGAATAAATTACTTTTTTCATTTTATTTTCGTAGCTCGTAACCTACCCTACATTGGGTCGTCAATCAGTCACTGATTTTACTGCTGAACCTGATTCTCCCACATTTGGAATGCTTTGCCGTTGTCAGCGCGAAACGGCCGTTGTCACACTTCCTAACCTTCAAAGTGCTGTATTTACGTCTGGTAAATTGCTCTAGTTTTAAATAAAACAACGAACAGCGTCTAGAATAGAGGAGAATCTAACAAACGTGAATATAAAACTAATGACTTAGCTATATACTCATTAACGCTATTTAAATTTAAGTACTGCTCAAAATGTACCCTGTCAGTATTTGTCATTACCCTTTGATAATAATTTATCACTAGTATTTTAAACCACTTTGCGAACAAAGCCACGGACGAAAGCAGATTTAAAGTAATGGCATCGCTTCACAATAAACACCTTTGAAGTCACGATAGATAATATTAATGGTTATCTTTCAATAGCGAGGGGAAAACCATCACTTTGCAATAAAGTAGAGTCATCACCAGCGCAATATTAAATTCTAAAGTGCGATGATACATTGCAATTTGCATATTGCATAAAGTAAATATAAGTTTACGTAGCATGTATTATTATGCATGGCTTTCGACTACCGCATCATTTCATTTACATAAGGTTCTGATAACTTTGCTATAAGTTATGAGCATAACAATTAGTGAATAAGTTATAACTTTCTAAAAATCCAAAAAATATAGTCAGCAAACATTTCATAATATTCAATGGACAATTTAATTGGCAATTTGCTTCCGTGCTCGCTTCATTTGATTGGAATTCGTGGTTGAGTAAATTCAATTAATTGAATTCACTTGAAATTATTATGTTCAACACACCCGTGTAACGGGCCTTTGTGTGCCAGTAATTTATGCCCTAGTTAATTTTAAATATGACTATTTTTGGAGGATAATCTGGCCGAGTTGTTCACAACTCAAATAATTTTCCTTCCCACCCAACTATATAATACTCGTATGATGTAAGATCCTAGTTTATGTTCTTAATTTATAGAAACATACAAACAATTCAAAACATGTTCATTACCTACTATTTTCCTTATTAATAGAAGTAATAATACAGTAAGCATGTACTTATAAGCTCCTTAGGTAAATAAATGTGGGTGGGTGAGTGTTTAGTTGTTTTCAGTCCTCTCCGTTTTCGAGTTTAGACGAAAATTGTAATATCAATAGTGACCTGTAAATATATTAATATGTACATATATATTTGGTGAATTAAGACTCAAGTAGGTCATCAAATCAAAGTGCAAAAGCGTGTAACTTAATCGGGGAGTGTTCTTCAAAGCTGTAAGTAAGAATAAACACCTCCATACTTGACTAATGCCTGTCAGAAACTTAACTAAAGTATTCCCACGATACCTATAGTATTTCGAAATAAATATTTATTTATTTTAATTAGCTCTTAAAATAAAGTCCTTATTTGTTTACTAGCGAAACGCGCGCGACTTAGTCCGCGTGAAGTTATTTTCATAACTTCAACCTTAGCTGTACTTGTTTGGGGGTTGAATTATGGAAATTCCTTACTTTGGTACACCAAATTCTTAGTAAGAAGTTTCTTAGCTTGTACCAATATACTCTGAAAATCCGCGTCAAGTTATTCCCGTACAAACTTCAACCCTAGCAGTACCCTACCAGATCAGTCAGTATCAGGGTTTGATTTCGAGAATTCCTTTCTTTGTACATCTCTACGCACCAAGATAAATATACTCTGCAAATTTCAAGCCTCTACAACCAGTGGTTTAGGCTATGCGCTGTCTACATGTCAGCAAATATTATTTTAATAGTTATATAAACATTTGTACCAAATCCGTGATTCGAATAGGTTTTACAAATATTATCTACCCTCACGATAGGTATTTTATCTTTAGTAACGAAGCAGTACGTTATAACATTTGCTAGCAGCGCCAAAATCAGCACCTATCGTACAAAAGAATAACAAAGTAACGAACATTAATACCGCATAATAAATTACTAAAACCATAATAACGGATTTATGTTCAGGATTATTGCTTTGGCGAACCTGCTAAATCAACACATCTTGTTCATATCAGATTATATCATAATGGTAAAAATTCGTGGTAAAAACAGTATTCGTAAACCACCAGTCCCACCGTCAACGTGTTCCGATATAACTAGTACCTAAAGAAAACTACTACAATAGTACTATAGTTTATTTGATGTATTATGAACCAGTGGAATCCCACGCGGCTTTGTTCGTATGAAGCTATTTTTCATTGGAACTTTCACTCTTTTTAAAATTTGAGGTGCGAATTTCTAAAAATAGTTTTCATTGAGCACCTACGCTCTAGTGACAAGCCTAGAAGACAAAAATACTTCAACTTACAAGTCAGTTGAATTTAAACACAGTCTGATTACTACGCACGCAGAGTAATTATTCAAATTTGATTCAATTATTGCTAAATAATAAATTTTATCTACATTTATGGTAACATATAGATTTACATGATTACTATAGAAAGGTCTTTCTAACAACAGCTTAAAAATTATGCTAAGTTGTCTAGATAACAGAAAATTACATATATTAATTAATTAGTAAGTGCAATTGGTATTAACTCTTCTAAATAAGATTAAAAAATGTGCAGTACACATTGTACACAAATAGGCACCTTGATGGATTCGATAATCAAGAAGAAGAATCTGATCATTACATAACTGAAATAAAAATGAAAATGGGAACGATGGAGTTTTTGATATACAAACGCATCGCTTTTGCAAAGCATCCATTTAAAAAAAAAACTGAATTTCAGAAAGTTTCCACTACTCTGTCATGTGGTAAATGTTCAAGTAAGATGAGTTATATTGAAAAACGCTGTTGTGTGAACGCAGACTAAGGTAGGTGTATTATTTATGAAACATAAAAACTTTACGATTATATAGAAAACCAGGCGTATTCTAACTCAGTTTATGAGTCACCTTAAATAGAGCTGTAATTATTCTGAAAGATTTACGGGCAGTTAATGAAATCTTGGCTTATTAGGGATGTAAAGTTTCAGGCTGGTAATCTTATTTTCAGCAACCTGCTTATTTACGATTGTATAATTTTATACCTTACTAGCGAAACGCGCGTGATTTTGCCCGCGTGAAGTTATTTTCATACAAACATCAACGCCGCAGTACTTGTCCAAGGATTGAAATTGAATTTCGGGAATTCCTTTCTTAGTACTACGCACCAAGAAAAGTATACCCTGAAAATTTTAAGTCTCTACGACCAGTGGTTTAGGTTGTGCGTCAGTTACTCAGGACAAAGGTTCTTATAATTGGTATATAGATGACCTATTATATGCATAATTTTCTTTTATACAAGTTGCTGTTGGAACAAACACAGTTTTTTAGTTTAGTTTTTTAGTCTGTTTTTTAGTATTTGTTGTTATAGCAGCAACAAAAATACATCATCTGTGAAAAGTGTCAACTCTCTATCGATCACGGTTTATGAGATCAGCTTTTTGATGAGATCATAGAATAAGAAACTAACATGAGATACAGCCTGGTGACAGACAGATAGACAGCGGAGTCTTAGTAATAGGGTCCCATTTTACCCTTTGCCACAGTATTTTTTTTTAAATCCTACGATCATGAAAGCATGGTTCTATATTCTATAAAGCTTTTTAATTCGACTGTAACTTCGCTGAGAATAAAATGACTAGTGTAACTAAGTTTTAATTGTGAGCCCGGTTCCCAAACTACACCTAACTTTATACATGGTTAAAAGTTCGCCCACTCCCATGACTCGTGTAGCTTCGTGTAGTTCCGAGTAGATAGGAAGGTATTACGCTTTGGTTAGTCTTATCAGTGTTGTGAAATAGATCACATATAGTATGTAAACGTAAACTATTCTAGTTCTATCTATCTAGCTATATAGATGATAACAATGTATTGATCACTGTAACATGATAACATGATAAATTGCAAATGCTACTTAGTTCTACGGAAGTAAGTGAAAAAGGATTACAGTTTAGGTATCTACAAAGTAATATAAAACAGAAAAAAACATAAAAATAATAATAGTATCTATTTCAGACTTGATCCATAGATTTTTTAGTAACACGAAAACTTGAAAATTATGTTAGTGAAATTTCAGCTTTTGAAGTATTCTTCATCACCTTCTTTTTCTTCAATACTAATAATTTAACTTTTTTTTACTGACTCGACTTGACTAAAACTATTTATTCATCAAAACAATATCAAGCTTTAGCAAAATTGTCAGTCAAATAACGGACAGATGCCATTATGAAGAAAAAGAGACGATGGTGGTATCATTCTTAGGGTAATTGGGGTTTTGAAAAAAAAAATATATTGTTTTTTTTTATGTATTTTAAAACATTATTATTAATAATGTTGATATTTAATGCAAAAAACTTAACACAAAAAAAATTCAATGAATAAAAATAAACAATTAAAAATTGATAAAATTTAGAAAAAAACCACCATGATTGATCACCATAGTTGTGACCTCATAATTTTATACCTGCAGTACAGCGTTTGCGGTTATTGAATGAGTGAAAACTAAAATAATGACGTCACACGCGCTCGGGTTTGTTCGGCGCGTTTTCGGTACTGGATTCAAAAATAATTTTTATTTTGAAATAACTTTTGAATTATTGCGAAAAAAAAATTAAAAAAATAGTTTTGTTATGAAACTTACATGTGATCTTTCCATTTACCGCAAAAAAAAAAAATTTAAAATCCCAATTACACTAATGCCCGGTTCCAATATCTTGCGAGCATCCGTTAGTGGCCAATCAGACAAACCTCATTGTATAAACTGTCACTGTAACATAAACCAAAAAGGTTTTATCCAACAAGCACCGACTCTTAGTAGGTAATACTAACGGACGCCAGTAAGATATTGGAACTAAATCTACAACATCATGATTACGTGCTTACTGATAGGACGCGCTACTCAATGAGAGCGTGGTAGGGATTGTCGGCAAAAAGTAATTATTTATTTCTTTGAGATATTCTATTAGCACAACAGAAGCAGGTGTGGTCGAGAAACAAGCAATCAAAAGGCACAGTAGCGCGAAGTAGACGACCTAGTTTAGATCAAAGTCAAAGTCAAAAGGCATTTAATCAATGGAATCTTAGAGATCGCTGGGAATCGTCTTACAGCTATGTGAATTCCAATTTTACTTGGTGTTCCGTTTTAGTTATTGAGCGCTGGTACCTTGCAGTCTTTACCGTAGTTTCTGTTGTTTTTAAAACTGCATTCCTGTTAGCATTCTTGTTAGATTACGTCTATGTTTAGTGACTCAAGTTCGATTTCTATCCAGGTAATGGACTACAATAATAAAGAAAGAATGGCTTCGCTTTCATATCGTGTTCTTTTTTGAAGTAAAGGTTGTCTGTCAATAACACCGATGTTAAGGATACCACGAGATACTAAACCTATTGAGTAAATGTCAACATAAAGCCTCAACCAAAAACGTTGTTAAGTAAGCGTAACATTTAAAATGATATCACAACCTAGAAGTGATCACTACTGAGAATATAGATTCAAGATGATCCCTACAGATATTACTGAATAAATGCCAACCATTTGCTCTGTAAATGTTTATTGTGATGCCGTTACAAAACTTTGTAAATTACGAGTTGTATATATGTTAGTGCAGCCGATTGTACCACGTGTGCCACGTATCTTTGAAATATAACTTTAACGTTAGAAAAGGATTTATATAGAAACTTTTGCTTTTCAAATGGGTTCATAAATTTATCTATCACAAGCGTTGTTTAAACCTGTGTCTACGGCCTATTGTAATAATTTGTAATTACTGTGATAAATATCTGTAAAAATGTTCTTTAAAGTAAAAAAATACAAGTTTGCGACTTTAATCCTTAGGCACGGTAAACATATCTTCAAACCTCTTAGTAGGTACCAAGAACTCTCAAAATTCTTTGGGGATATTTAAAGCAGTCAGCGATTCGTCTAAATATTGCTTTTGGCAAATACATTTTGCAGTAAGTGATATTTCTATACGACAGGACAGGTTGCAGGATGCGTGTGTTTATTTTCATAAAAATAATCCTACATATCGTAATCCTATCGTAAACATTTTCTCCGGGGACTACATGAGAAGCCTTCTAAGAAATATGTTATATATTATAACTAATGGGTTTCTTAAGGCGGGTTCATAAACACATTTCAACTAATGTCAAAGTTATAATTGACGTAGGTTTCCCGGGTCAAACTTTAAAACTTCAGACCAGATGGCCACATCAGACCATCAGTCGTGGCTGGTTAATAATTTTGGGTGGTCCCTTTCAATCCAGATTTACTTCATATTACAGGAATGGGTGTGACTTCGCTCGCATATTATACAAACCCCCCCCCCCCATTGTACCCTTTCAAGGGTTGAATTTCAGGAATCCCTTTTTTAAACCACTTGCTAATGAAACAAGCTGATGGCCCATCACGTGATGGTAACAAGTGGCTACCATCACGTAATGTTGCCTCGCAGGTCACGTTCATTTCGAATGTGAACTACTATGAACCTGAGGTATAAAGGAATTTAAGCAAAATTGTATCAAAAAGATAAATATATCTGTATATATATTATTTATATGGATTTTGATTTCCAATGTAACTTATATACGGATTAAAAGTTACTGGTATATTTATTCTAGGCCACAAACAATACTTATTTCATATCTAAATAATATTTAATGTAGCTATTAAGCCCAACATGAAACATCTTTAGAAAAAAATACTTAATGTATCCCAGTTTGCTGTACTAGACTTTACGAGCTCATAATAAAACCATTCCCGTATTAGTATAGATTTTTACGATCCCACAGGATGAAAACAGCTGAGCCTTTCAGTATCCGGAAATGACAAAGGCAAACCAATTATACCCATATTTATATTAGTTGAATGGACCAAATTTCGAGAAGATTGCATGTGCCTGGACAAGTTTACCGGTTAGGTAGTAAATGATCTACCTTTTTGTACTTTTTCAGATCGTACCACCAGAGTACAGCTATTCCATGTGTTTCCGCTAATCTTTTAACATCAAGACCGGAGGTGTTGTTGTGGTTCTCTCGAACCTACATCAGGCACCAGTCTTTCACAATGTGGCATTGATATCCAACATGCTAGATTAAATAAAACACTTGTGCTGTGCTATATTGTGAAAAAAAATAAATCAACTTTATTTATTTTATGCACCGGGAAAACAACTTAAAATACTTTGGCCTTGTACCTATTTTGAACTTTACAAATAATAGCGAAACAAGCGAGTGATATATATATATTTTTGTTGCAGGTGGAGGAAGGGTAGCGCGGGGCGCGTCTCGGGGTAATGCCCGTACGCAAGGGGCTGCTCGCGCCCCAGAACACCTTCCTCGATACTATCGCAACTCGCTTCGATGGCACTCGTGAGTACACCTAGCATTTAGAACTCAAAAGTGCGTAGGCGGCCCGGAATACTATGCAAGGTAGTTTTGTTTGTTCACTATGAATTCATTATAAAAAAATCGGCTACCGTGTGTATGAACTTAGTTATTACATAATAGGCATAATTTTGTATTGTTATAATTAAAACATAAACTTCGGTCTAGATATTTGTAGCGCTGAACAGAGCCGTATTTTATGTTTCTAATAATTTTGCAAATAGCTAAGATTTTTATATTATCCCAAAAATTATTTTCCTCGAGTGTGATTTGAACCCACGACCTTCCCCTTGATACGGGGATGCGATACCAACTTCGCATCACAGAATCACTTCAGCATGTAGATGGAGCCACGGTAGCGATAGCACCGTATTAGAAACATTCCAAATCTTGTTTTCGTCGAGGCATTTGAATCCTCGGTAGCGAAGTTGGTATCGCATCCCCGTATCAAAGGGAAGGTCGTGGGTTCAAATTCCACTCGAGGAAAATAATTTTTGGGATAATATAAAAATCTTTGTGATTTCCTTAAGTGCGGGTAAGCACTAAAAAACAAATAAACTTTGCAAATAGCTGTTCTGGAAATTCGCAGTACCCAGTAAATCTCCCAGTAGCTTTTCAAAGTAAAATATAATCACTTACTTTTAGATTTTTTCATAGCATTACCACCTTTTATTTCAGACAGTGTGTGTGTCTATGAGCACAAATAATAAATATTATAGGTAAAAATTCACACAGCGCCACCTAACCACAAACTAAGCAAAGCTTGTACTCCGGGAACCAGATAACATAGAATACGTTTATAAATTTTTAAGCAAAGCAAATACTCTAAAATTTATAAAATAAACAGTTCACCAAAAGAAAATCCTGTTCAATTTGTTTCAGAAACTTTCAAGGAATAGAGTTTTTTCGAATGCAACAACTATTTGTATCTATAAGCACCGACCCGAATAGTCTTCGGTAATACCTTTTCATCGGGATACAATGTAAGACCCACACACAGAACAAACATTCATATTTATGACACAAACTTACAATAGTACTTAGTGGGGATCGTACCACACACGCCTACAGCGCAGAAAGCAGTGAGCTTAGGCTAAATTTTATATTTAGGCAATAAATATTCACATATTTGCCACATAAAGCTTGTACTCGCTTTGTCATTGTAAAAACGAGTACGCTCGATTGATCCATTGTTACACTGAAAGGAGGTTCTTCAATTACCTACTTTATTTTAGCTACCAGCTACGGCGTAACCACTTACTACGGCGTAGCTAATTGCTACGAAATGGCGAGATGATAAGGGAGAATCATTTATTTAAATTGCCGGATTTCATCTACTAACGGGTAATTTAAAACAAAAAGAACGAAACATGGTGATATACAATAAAAAACAACACTTTGAGAGGAAAATATCCCCATCGGGCTGTAATTTTCAGAGCTCACTGGCATTCGATAAATTGCAGAAGTGGTTTATTGATAAACGGAAAAATCTATAGGATATTAAGTGAGGTTTTATCGATCAATTAGATATTAAAACTACCACCGTATGGTCTAAATTGAATTTGAACTGAATCTACAGTGATTTAAGGATTTCCTAACTGATTTTTGTCACTTATCTATAAAACGTTAATACCTCTGCTGTTTGATAACATTTGTGTAATTAACAATAGATGTTTGATCTCTGTGTAAGTAATACATATTCTAGTATATAATGTAACAATATTATATACTAGAATATTTATAAAAATAAATATGTATTATATTACTCATCTGGTTCACATAGTCCAAGCTATGCTCAGTTTGGGGCTAGATGATATTGAGTAAAAATGTCTACAAAATATTTATATTTCAATATTGATTTAAACTGAATCTGAAAACTGAAGCTTGTGGTTTCCGAATAAAATACAAAAAGAAAAAATCATTTATGTACAGTCAGTTGTATACAATTGGTAGCTTTCAAAATTGTGTTACAGTAATATTTACATGGCAAATTATTAAAAAACAAAAGAACTCGTCGACTGGTTTTATGATTTTTGAGTTTGCTATAGACCGGATAGAGTTGAGTAAAATATTCATGAACATGCTTATATTATGCGATTGTGAAATAAAAACTCTAACAAAACCGCCTTTAGTACGTTTTCTTTTGTTACGTTTTTATCTAACAAGAAGTTACTTGAATTAATTTACCCTCTTCTTCCTTTGAGTAGATTGTCAGAAATTCTATTTTTTTTTTTTTGTGGCATCTGTCCGTCTTGCGGACAATTTTGCCAATGTCAAGTGGGTTGAATAAATTCTTTTTAGTCAAGTCGAGTCGGTAAAAAAAGTAAAGACAGCCGTCATCGGTTTCGAATAAAAAGATGACGTTTTTCTTCAAAACCAAAGGGAAACATTTTCGTTCAAATTAGGATGCCTCATAACACACTTTCATTTCAATTGTTCACACTTGTGCTAAGACCTCAAGTAATGATGGTTAAAATACCACCAAAATTACCCATCAGAACTTAAAATAATACTAGAAAAACAAATTAAAATGAAAATACAATGTTGCTTCCAAAGATGACAGATAAACGAATCCAGAAATTCTTTACTCATTTATGGCCGCCTATCGGTCATTTTGACGGATAATTATGCCAGTGTCAACGTCAAGTGGATTAATTAAAATAGTTTTAACTCAAGTAGGTTAGTCAATAAATGTAAAGTCAGCTGGGATTCGTTTTCTGTCATCTTTGGAAGCAACATTGTATTTTCATTTTAATTGTTTTTCTAGTGTTATTTTAAGTTCTGATGGGTAATTTTGGTGGTATTTTAACCATCATTACTTGAGGTCTTTAGCACAAGTGTGAACAATTGAATTGAAAGTGTGTTATGAGGCATCCTGATTTGAACGAAAATGTTTCCCTTTGGTTTTGAAGAAAAACGCCATCTTTTTCTTCAAAACCGATGACGGCTGACTTTACTTTATTTACCGACTCGACTTGACTAAAAAGAATTTATTCAACCCACTTGACATTGGCAAAATTGCCCGCAAGACGGACAGATGCCACAAAAAAAAAAAAGTCAGCTGTCATCTCGGATGGTATCTCAGTCAGATGTAGTAGCCTTGGAGCAGACGTTTTATTTATTTGAAGTTAGGCGATCCGTTTTCTGTCCTCTTTGGAAGCTTAGTCTAAGTGTTATTTTAAGTCCTGACTCTGCTATGACCATCAACAAAATAAATAAAAACGGTCGGAAGGTCATCGCTGTTCAGGAAACAATATTTATTGTAATCCTCGAATAAAGGTACTATCGAGAGAAGGCTACTGTACAGGCTCAGTTCATCTTAATACAATGTTCAGTCTATTCTATACCAATTCTAAGAATCTTTATCCTGATTGATTGACTAACTGACTGACATATAGACTACATACAGCTTAAACCACTAATCGTAGAGACTTGTTTGGCGTTATTCATATTGGTGCGTAGAGGTGTACTAAGAAAATAATTCCTTAGGTTAAATCCCCAAACGGGTAAAGCAGGGTTAGGCTTGTATGAAAATAACTTCACGCGGACGAAGCTGCGCGCGTTTTGCTAGTTTATACACACTATTTGTACCAGATACACAGATTTTTGTAAAAATATTTTTTTCTTTATTTTATCTTATCTTTACATAAATTTAAAAAACTTTACAGTACAAGCTTTGCTTATTATGAAGCCAGAAAGAAAAAAGAAGAGTAACAATATCTCTTGACAGTTTATAAAAGCAAACTAGAAAATGTATTAAAACACTTTACTAGCTTAATTTAACGGCACGTGTAAATCCCCTAGACACCTTTTCCGTCCTTCCCGTAAACACGCCGGTGACCCAAGCCTGTAAACTTATTACTCTCCAGAGTTAGATTATAATAAAACCCACGCTTTAAACGCTACAACGTTTTAATACCGTCGGTTTGCTGAAGTTTTAAACGATATCATTTAACCAGTATTCAACAAATATGAAATATTATGCCAATAAAATTTTATTGTCACAACAGTTTCAATAATCGGACTAATTTTATTAAGCATCCCTCATTTCCTGTCGATTTATGATCACACTATCAAATTATATTATGGTCACAACTTTTTACTAAAGCCACTGTTATAAAGAAAATTACAGTTAAACAAGTATTTATAATTTAACTTTTTAAACTATCATGGTTTTGATCAATATTTTGGATAGAAACGGGATATTTACCATGATTTTTGAGTTTGATTGTTTCCCGATATTTCGGCACAGTTGCATGCGCCATGAGTTCGACCCGTGATCATGGCGCATGCAACTGTGCCGAAATATCGGGAAACAATCAAACTCAAAAATCATGGTAAATATCCCGTTTCTATCCAAAATATTTATAATTTGTATGTAAAAAATACACAGTTGAGCTATACACAGACCGTTGCAAACAATCTACAGATAATTTAATAATAATTTAATATGCTTAAGATACAATTCAGTAACCGTTTCAGAGTCGAGAAAATGTCAATAAGAACATTTCTTTGTACATTTTTATAGTAAACTAGCTGGCATTAAAGCCGTTTTACTCCTATTAGAATCACCATACTGAAACTTTCAGGGAATATTAGTCATAACCATAAAGTAAATTTTATTGAGATTTCTTTAGAACCTTTCTTATTATTAAATAAAAGTTTTTTATTGTTTCCACGGTCACTAAAGTAAGCCCGCCGCATTACAGAGATATATAAGCCAAACTGATTGGACCCTGGCAGGTTCACGTAGGTACTTGTCTAGTTTTTTATTATTCCTTGGGAATAGTGGTTCTCAGTATAATTCACATAAAATACACGTTTCTTTGTAATATGTAGCGTTATGATATGTGCCACAGAAGCAGAATACTAAAACGTTATTCAGGGCCAAGGCAACTAAGCAATAAATGTGTACGGTATTACGCTTTAGCATTATTTATTAAACATTCTGCGGTCATAATCGTGAATCGAAACGTAAATCCCTATTCAAGTACTATTTTTTCTAGTTACGTATAATTTTACCAATGGACATTATCCAAATAAAAAAACAACAATATTAAAGAGATACATCATCCCCGCAGATTTTTTAGTAACAAGCACATACTTTTTCTAACATCCACATATACAGAATCCATTGGTGCACGACTGGATTCGAATTAACGACCTGAGGATTAGAATAAATTTGAGACGGACATACGACATGCAGCTTACTTTAAGAAGACTAGGAAAACACGCGCGACTTCGTCCACGAGAACTTGTTTTCTTACAAACTTCAACCCGTTTAGAAGTTGAATTTCAGGAATTCCATTCATAGTACACATCTACCTGGTGGTTAGTTGGTATGACCTGAAAAATTCCAGTCCCTAAGACCAGTCATAGGTTGTGCATCTTATATAAATATATATAACTCAAAGGTTGACAGTGATCTATCAACGCACAGCCCAAACCACTGAACGGATCGGACTGAAATTTGGCATGCAGGTAGATGTTATTACGTAGGCATCCGCTAAGAAAGGATTTTGATTAATGCTACCCCCAAGGGGATAAAATAGGGGATGAAAGTTTGTATGAAACTTTGTCAATTTTAAGCCGATCGGGCAGAGACTTTGCATGCATAAGGCTACTATGATTTTATCCCTAAAAAATAACGGGAACGGGAAAAAACTGCCACGCAGGCGAAGCTGCGAGCGGCCGCTAGTTGTCTATATATCAGTCAGTCAAGCAAAGATTCTTATAATTGGTATAAATTAGTCAGTTTATAAACTAATATTAAACTTTCTTATATACTAAACTCTTAAAAAGATAATTTTAAGAACACATATTTTTTTTATGATTTCATTTTGCCAGCGTACCCAAAGTGGGTAACTTTTAAATTTAATTACCTACAAACAGGCTGTGTAAAGTATGAGATCATTAGCAATTTGATCTCGCTAAAATCTAGGGTCGGTAAGAATTATAACGTTCTCGTTCTATTATAACATCTTAAAGATACCAATTTTAGCTGAAAAAGGTATCCGCGCCGCTGATTAATTCTTAAAACCTTTCTAAGGATTAACTTCAGTAAGGTTACCACTAATTCAAGGTTTTAACCCTTATAGCATGCAAACGCAAATATAAATCAAATTATACAAGTACAAGAAGCAATTAATTTTTTTTTTTTTTTTTTTTTTTTTTTGATACTAGATACATTTATTTACAAAGAAAATTATGACTAATACAAGTATTTATAATTGGTATGTACAAAATACATTTGAAACAGTTGAGCTATCTAAAGACCGTTGCAAACGATCTAAAGGTAGCTCAACTGATCCAGATCAGTGCCAATCGGAAGCGTTCCCAAAACACTGGCTGCATTGCCACGCTGAATGGCAATGCTGATTCGTTGTGCCAGATACTCACCAGCTCTCGGGTCACGCGTCGCTTCGACCAGACGCCCCGAAAGAATTTTAAAAACCCGGAGGGCCTCGGTACCCCACGGACCTAGAGTCTCGACTCCAAGAGGAGCAAATCTGTAGGCTCTGTCGAGACCTGCATATTTGCGCCTCTTGAGATCCTCGGCAAAATCTGCCGCCGCGCCAGCCCCAACGGATGTCCTTGACAGATGGGAAGGCGCTAGTGTGTCAACGCAAGTAGCGTCCCACACCAAGGGTCTCCCCACCTCCCAAGGGACAAGGGTCATACCGTCAGGTCGTTTACCATCGTCACGCATCAGACCATTCGGCTCGAGAATGGCTGGCACGTTCACGGTGGTAAAGGCCCGCCGGATGATGTCATTAAGACTGGCGTGGCGAGACATTCGACCGGCGGCTCTAGTACACGATAATCCGTGATGACCAAGCTGGTCAACTGCAGTACCGCACTGGCATTGATGAGGCGCACAGCACCGCGCACCCAACCGTAGACAAGTTGCAATACGGAACGTGACAGGATCCATTAGAGTACCAATGTTATGTGAAGGAAGAGCTTGTAACCAATGTCCTGACTCCCATTTAGAAACAGCTAGGAGACGGGCACGATCTGCAGAGCTGGAACACGTTTGTAACAGACAATTCCGTGTCAACTCACACAGAGGCCCGTCCCATTGCCGTTGAGACGAAAGACATGTGGGGGGAGCCGTATTGGGGCAAGCAATATGCCAAGCATTTCGAGCTTCGTCTAGATGAGAAATTTTGAGAGTTATGCCAGGAGTAACCAAAAGAGACGGGGTTAGAATTTTTTGAACCAATGGATTAGTGCTATAGACGGAAGACAAGAAAGCTGGTAGGGCTACACTAGAAATTTTGCGAATACCTAAGCCTCCCAATTTGACAGGTAGGGAGGCCTGCGACCACGCCTTATCATCCAAATAAATATTCAAAACCGATGATAAAGTATTCTTTATTATGTTGTCTAAGCCTTCCACCAGCTCACTGTGTTTCCACAATTGACAACATCGTAAAGAGTATGTAAATTTAGGTACAAAAAGGCAAAACCTAATAATTGTAAAAGCCATATGGCTATTAATTTTAAGTAATCGGTCCGAAGTTTTATTAAAATTTTGAATTTTCTCATCTATGAATGTCGGAAAGGATTCATCAAGAATTGGTGAACCAAGGAGTCGAAGTGAACACTTATCTACAACTGTAATATTAGGGGCCAAACTGTTAAACTTTTCAATGATATAATTTTTATTCAAACAAGTGTCGGAAAGAAAAAGTTCGCACTTCGAAAAATTTAATTCTAAACCTATTTGCCGAAATTCATCTGTAATGAGTTTTAGATCGCCAAAAACTGTATCCACATCTCCACCTAAAGTTCCGTCATCCAAATACCAAACATTAAGCTTGGATTGGAGACGTTGAATAATTGGATGGATAGCAAGGCTAAAAATGGCCGGACCAAGAGGGTCACCTTGCTGACAACCAACGGCAGACGAAATATCATTGTTCCGGTAAATTAATTTAGAAGGCGAGCCATAGCACTGCCAGAGAAATGGGTAAATTTCGGGAATTTTTTCTTTAATTTCTTTTAGCAAGGCGCCCCTGTCTACGGAATTGAAGGCGTTTTTGATATCAACCTTCAGAATCACCTCCCCATAATTTTGATCCAAAAATGTACGAAGGGAATGTACTGCTGCCTCACAACCGCCTCGCGAACCAAAGCCCAGCTGAACAGGTCGGAAATAGTCGCCTAGGTAGTCGGCTTCTTTCCGACAGCAGACTTTAGCTGCAAGGCGACGGTAGGTGGTGCCCACGGCTATGGGTCTTATCCCGCCATCCTTCTTTTTGAGTGCGCAAAGGTTTGCACCGTACAGGAGATCTGTGATCTCGCTGTTGACTCGACCTGACAACATCAAGTTGATCAGGGACGTCAGGTCCCCCAGAAGGACTTCACCTGCATGGCCAGATCCGCCAGACAGCAAATCCTTTAGATGCTGTGGAGTCACAGCATCCAGGCCGCCGGCAGAGCCACTCTGGAACGACATGACGGCCCTAAGCACATCTTGGCTGGTCGTGTCCACAGCGACATCACTCTCTTGGGGTGGTTCGGGGAGGTGAAGGTTTGGCCCTGCGGGCGGATGCTTACTCTCAAGAGATATGAGAGTATCATTAGAATTTGGAGCTATCGTGTCACTAGAAAACAAAATACGGGAGGCACCCTTGATGTCACCATCGCTGAGTTTGCTCTCCACAAGTTTGTAGATAGAAGACTCAGCCAATGGTTTTAGAGATTTTGAATTTATTTGTGTGTCCTGATCTGCATTCAAAACAGGCGAGTGCTCTTCACGTGCAGTATATCTAACACAATTTTGTTTGATCCGAACCGTTAGTGATAATTTGCTGCCTAAATCTTTCTCTACATGAAGTACGCTGTAAGGAAAAACTAGTAAATGTTCCCAAGCTCGCTTCGTATTTTTTGATACAACGTTCCTAATGGCCTGTGAAAGAGCAGTAGCGACAGAGATGCGGGCACCTCGAGCAATTAATTGTTTTAAATGTAAAATTACACATTAGGGAAAACCCTCTCGTGTAATTAGTTACGCGTCTTAGTTAATTTATATTTGACTAGCGAAAACGCGCGTGAGTTCGTCCAAGTGAAATTATTTTCATACAAGTTTCAACGTGGGTACGTTGTATGTTGTTTCTTTTGTCAGTTGATTCCTACACTGTATTCACATCATACCTATCTAGGTACCAACTTTGTAAAAGGAAATAAATGAGTTTTTATTATTATTATATTATAACCAACGCTACGCACCAAGACGAACACACTGAAAATTTCAAGTCCCCTTCAGGCTGATTATGTTAGTTAATGAAAGTCAAAATCAAAGTGCATTTATTCAATAATATCCGCAGGGATCATCGTGAAATGTCTTAAATCTAGGTGAATCTAAGCGTCAGTTCCTCGCGACCAAGTCCAAAAGAACCGGCAGGAAACTTACGGTTTGGTGAAATAAATCATTTCAGGATTCATTTAAATGTATTAGTCGGTTTCGATTTTTGATTGGGAAAAGGAGGAAAGTTTACTGTACCTAGCGTTATTCATTGACGGATTTCAATCAAATTTAAGAGACTGAGGACTTCATTTTACTTAATTTGACTGAGGACTTTATTTGAGGACTTCATTTTACACAAGATGTTGTGAAGAAGAACCCAAAAGGGGGGGGACAGGAGTGGAAGTTTGATGTATGTATGGACGGATTTTAATTTTGAGAAAGGGAAAAGTGTCGGTTATTGCATGGTTATAAAAGTTCTCGAGGTCTATTGTTCAGAAGCACTAGTATAAAGGGATATGCCACATATTGGTTGTTAATATGGTAGTCAAAAGATGTTGTTGTTCATTTTCCGATAGGTTTCCTTAGTTTCCTCTCATAAAATCAGATATGACATAGAAGGTGATGGAGGAATCTACCTATATACGAGCTGTCATAGCCTATTTAATTGTAAAGTAAAGTAAAGATTTATTTTGTAAAAGCTTAAAATAGACATACAAACGAACAAAATTGAAGCAAAATTTTAACAAAAATGGTCACCACTCAGCAATATGCTTGTGCACAGTAGCAGGTATATTCTACCCTAGCGTTGGATCAAATGTACGCTTACGCGTTGCGTAAGCTGTGTTAAATAGCTGTTTTAAATGTAATAACTGTGTCAAGCGACCGCTTACTCAAACTAGCTTGATATAGAAGAGGAAAAACTAAGACAGCTGTAACTTTCAGCGTACATATGGAATTCTATTCGGACACTCGTTTCACTATGTATTGTGCAATATTCTCGCTTGCCTGAACATTTGCATGAACTAGAATTGACAACAAGCATTGATGGTTTACAATGTCAGCTTCCAGAGCATACTGTAGGTATCACATTTTATTTTTTAGCAATATTTTCTCATCATTCACGAGATGCGTGCCTATTTATTTAAAAAACTTTGGAGTGGATGAAATTTTTAATACGAAAATAGACACCTAAGTGCTTAATTTGCCTGTTCATTGGAGTATCTGATCAAATTGGCGCCAGTTTCAATTAAGTAACTGTTATTTTTGGGTTAGCTCGGAAACAGCACAGCGCAATGACCGGCTGTAGGGTTTTCAAGATATTTAATTAAAACCGGAAACATTTTTGTAATTTTAAAACTTACTTATTACCTATAGTTAGTAAAGCTCATTGATTAAAGAAAAAAAAACTATTTTCAAAAACTATAAGTAATCAAAAACCATAAACACTGAATTTGTACTTAGGTACTACCTTCGATACTACACTTATAAGAGTAGTGTAGTTGTGTGAGTGTAAAGTGGGTAACATAATTTAGATCCAATATTATAAAAACGTATTATTTTATGTGTTTCTTGACATAATACTGGTGTCAATTCTGTTATTTCTTTTACCTAATAAACTAACTTTATATGACAGCGGTCACATTATAGCCATTCTTGTATAGGTATTTGTTTATGCGTCTGTTGTTAAATGAGACGGCAATATTTTTAATGCTGTCAAATTGGTAGGAAGTAGTCGTGGTTAGAAGGAGTCAGACGTCCGTATTTATATCAATTCAAATTCAATTCACAATCAGTAGGTACGCCAGTTTTGATTGAAGTTTGAAGTGAATAGAGTGTAAGTTAAGTATATTAAAAAAGTGCGATCTAATTGAACTCATTTGCTATACGACTTAGATTTTTGACTGTGGTAATAAAGCCTAATTTGGAATGCGGGAATTTGAAATGCTTATCTTATAGCGGAACTTTATTTATTTCTTTGATTTGGTTAGATTGGATAAGATGTTTACAGATTGGAAGTACCTAGCTGTTGAGCTCCGGTTCAGCTTCAGGTCAAGATAGAGCAATTAACCAATGATATGTAAATCAAGTTATTTGGGCGGTTTTGGTGAGAGACACATGGCTACTTGGCAGTTAGATCTCAAAAATATTGAACGAATCTCTGGCGGCTAAATCAAGTAATTTGCTAACCCTAATCCGTGCATCAGTAAAATTAGCCACAGAATGCTGTGGATTCGCGAGTGCATATTGCAGTCACGACCGCATTAAAGTTATTTCTAGTTACACGATGGGACTATCAACACGATTGTGTTATGTTATGTTAAATATCTGTGCTGTCTCATAGGTAAAATATTTGCCCTATAAAATAAACTAGTGGCCTGCTTATACAAATCTGACAAATGCTAAACAATGCTCCTTCTTCGTTTTGGCACCTGTCCGTCATTCAACAGACCAGTTTGCCATATAAATCATTTTTAGTCAAGTAAAAAACTATAGATACTGCAATGTCTTACGTAACATTTTTATGTTTGGGTATTATTGTCGTTAGCAACTCAGCTGTCATAAAAAGAAAAACGTACTAGTGATAGGAACTCTTATAAACTCTTATAAACTGGGATTTCATAATGCCCAACTGTAGCTAAAAGCGCATTTTTCTAAACCGAGTTTTTTATATGACTACGCAAGAATTTAAAGCTTATACTACGCTTCTAAACGTAAAAATCTCCAAAAAGACTCAGATTATGAACTCATTGAAGTCCTGTGAAGCACAAAATGGTTTGAATACCGCAGACGCAGCTTTCGTGTCATTCACTCGATTGGTGAAACACAAGTAATGATAAAGCATTTTCTTTAGTTACATTCAGCTAGGCGAAACTCGAGAACATTAAGCGATGTAAAAAGTTTAGTCCAAATGCACGAAAATTTGACGTAAAATTAGATTATTTATCATATGAAGTAGTGATTGAGCATGGTCATTTGGTACAATGGGAGTCCCGCCGGCGTCTTAACGTAGTAAGTAGATTATTGTCTTGGGTGCCGTGATTACACAACCATGGAAAACGCAGCCAGGAATTTGTGTACATTTAGGTTCTATGGCCAATTCTATGGTCGTGTATTCCATGGCTGTGCTTTCCAGGACGTACAAAATTTTGCACACCCTTAGACCACGACAATGGAATTGGATGCCCAAACTTATGCCTCGTTTACACTTACTTTCTAAGGCTCCGACTAAGGAGCTAAGGATCTGACGAATAGGTAAGGTTAAAACATTAAAAAAAAAACTGTGAGAGTGCTGCGGCAGCAGCCGCCTACACTAATTTCAAAAAAAGGTTGTACAGCTTTACTCTTTAGTAGCGTCTAAACAAAGCATTTTTGTTCGAACAATCAGAGTAATGGTCGCTAATTACCACGTCGTGTATTCCCAACACGCGTTGGATATGTATAACCATGGATTTAATGTATATTTTGACTCATTTTCTTGGCTGCGTATTCCTGGCTGTGATTTCCCGGGCTGTGTATTCCATGGTTGTACATTAACCGGACTCTATTGTCTTGGGTCACATTGAGTGCGTGCACTGAGTACTTTATTGGGTGTCATGACTATACCTAGATATAAATAGGTAGGTAACCATAATTTTTGTACACACCTTGTCCTTGAAAATAGTTACCCGAAGAGGCAAACGGTTTCTGTCACAAATAGGTAACCACCAAACTATCCACGTAGGATAGGTAGGTACGTGGGTAGTTTGGTGGTCATTTATAATGTATTCGTCTAAATATTTATGTGATATTGTAGGTATATGTTTGTATTTATATCTATCTATATCTATTTAACTTATAAGAGTCTTTGTAGGTACTGACTGACAGACATATAGACAACGCACAGTCTAAACCACTGGTCGTAGAAACTTGAAATTTTCAGGGTAGGTATGTTTGGCTTAGTGTGTGGAGGGGTATAATAGAAAAAGAATTCCCAGAATTATGAATACTTAATAAATACTTACACACATTCACAAAACGTCCTCCAGCCCCAAACTAAGCCAAGCTTGTACTATGGGAACCAGATAGCTGATAGAATACTTTTATGCTTTTTTTTTAAATATATAGGTACTTAGAATACATATAACACCCAGACACAAGAACAAACAACTACGTTCATCACTCAAATGTCTGTTCTCGGTGGGGATTGAACCCACCACCTACAGCCCTAAAGTACAGTAAGGGTTGGTATTTGTATGCAAATTGCAAATAGCTTCCACTAGTTCAGTTAGAATATGAGTAAGTTGTACCTTTAAATATATACAGAATGTTACTTTATGTTCCAGAATAAATATAAAAGCAAAATGCAAAGTTCGGAACACTAGCTTCCCTTGCTATTCTATTCCACGGTAGCTATGAAAACGAATGTTTACGGAGCGAGCTCGTGAATAAGAAACTTTGTAAAGTGTCTAGACACAAATAGAACACGCTAAGTAGAGAAACTGTTCTGAATTTACACTCGCAGGTGCGAACGCGAAAATGTTTTTCATTTGTGTAAAATTAATTCAATTATTCAATTATAACATCGCTTAAACCTTACTATCAATTTAGCCATTAAAAAGAGGTAGCAGTTTGGTTATTGTTTGGGTTCGATCCGCATCAACGACAAACATTTGTGTCAGAAAAATAGATGCATGTTTTCTGTCTCGGGTTATATTGTATTCTAAGTTTGTATTTACAAAATAAAACCCTACATATCAGTATTCTATCAGTCATCTGGTTCCCATAGAACACACGGAGATGTTATATAAAAGTTTTAGTAGTAGTAGAGCTCTTTGTGAAGGGCTTGTCTGGGGAAGTACTACCACCATGCTTATTTCTGCCGCCAAGCAGCGTGCTGTGTTCCGATATGAAGGGAGTGGGTGCCGGTAAAATTACAGGCACATGAGGCTTAACATCTGTATACCTCAGGTTGATGGAGGCTGTGTAGTGCATCATAGGTCACGTCCCTTGCGAGTGTAACCTAGGAGGCAATAATTTGTTATAGGTAATGATAACCACTTGACCACTGACGACCGACGACGACTGTGGCGCGGCGGGCGAATGTCCGCCTGCGACGCAGAGGTTGCGGGTTCGATTCCCGCCTTGAGATAAATGTTTGCACGATCTACAAATATTTATTCCGGGTGTTCTGGGTGTTTTCTATGTACAATAAAAAATATGTATGCATGTAATGTATTGTATTAAGTATATCAGTCACCTAGTACCCATAACACAAGCTCTGCTTAGCTTGGGGCTAGATGATGCTGTGTGGATTGTCCAGTATTATTACTATTATTATTATTATTACTTAACATCAGGTGGAACATCTGCTTAGCAGCAAGTTGTATAAATAAAAACATTATTGCATCGACATGGCATTTTCCGAACTCCATGATATAGATTATATAATAAAGTTAGTCTTGTAAAGGACATTGTGACCTTTTGCTATCGTTCTGGGGAGTACCAGTCAACGTACCGTGCTTACAAGAATTTCCCATTCCAAAATATCATTATTTCTTACTAACACTTTCAGTATTATTTTCGACCATATTTACGACCCTTGGACGTAGGAATGAAGGTCGGTACCGAATTCAAACTCATAACCAAACCATACCCTAGAAGTTGTTCTAAAATAAGGTAGGTACATATTTATCTTTGTCAAAATTAGTCAATGAAAAACCCCAAGACAAGTTTTAAACTGAATTAGTAGAAAATTATCCTAACTTTGTTCTCCAACAAACTTTATGAAATTAGTCTCATAATTAGAGTTTAACAGTCTAATTAATCACCCTTCAGCAACGCTTGGATACTAATGTATAAATTAGCATTAGAGTTTGTGTAAATAAATAAAACTATGCGAGGATTTTCTAAAATGACGGCAATCATAGATAGCGTTCTTGTTCGCAGTGCACACTTAGCACCTTTTTACGTTTTTAAAATGACACAAAAAGAACGTCTTTGAAATGCTCTTTGTAGGAATTAATATGTAATAACTTAAACTATCATAGTTTTGCTCGAAAATGTTGTACAACTTTATAGACTGAGGGGATTGCTTTCATTCGCGCTTAATTCGCTATGAAATTATATAATTAAATTGTCTTAAAATGATAACGTTTTGAAAATATTATGTCGACTTATTACGTCCGTCAAATTTAAGACGCCACAAACTTCGAAACCTTTGCTTAGGTTAAATTTATCAAGATAATAGGAATAACATAATTTATTCACAGCACAAGCCGTATCGCATTAATCACGGGGAAACTTCGAAGAACCTTAGGTCTTAGTTTGCTAAGAAATTCTGTCACCGTAATCCGTCATAATTCGCAATTCATAAACCTTTATATCAAAACATTATAGATGAGTTCGTATAGGTTTTACTACTCTGGTTACGGAGTTTTAGGTCGTTTTCAATCGCTAAGAACGATAGCTCAACGTAGATAGATAGATAGAAGATAGAAAATACTTTATTGCACACCACAACTTAAGGATAAACAAGTATGCATAAAACTTAAACATAATGCTACATACAATGGGCGGTCTTATCGCTAAACAGCGATCTCTACCAGACAACCTTTGGATGAAATGGATTAATGAAGTTAACAAGGGGTGCTTTGTGTAAAAGAAGATACAAATAATAAAAAAAAAAATAATGAATAGATAGTTAAATGCATAGTTACACAATAATATCATTACAAACAAAACAAAAGTAACGTACTATCTGAAGTACGGAAATGCTTAAATAATAATGACACTCGCGGTAACCCACCGACATATTAACCCCACATTACATCGATTAGAAATGATAAGGTGGAATGAGCTTCAAAACAATGAAAATTTAATTCACATTTTGCATCTATAGTATCTATAGTATATATATATAGTATCTTGAATTTCTAAATAGACGCAGTTCTACCTAGCTCATTATAGGTCATATTTCTACTGCAATAACGCTAAATCTGAAAACATTTTTATCTGAATCGAGAGTAGAATAATAATTGATGTAAGAAATAAATTAGTTATCTGCGATTCTGAGTCTAAAAATTAAAAGCTATAAGCTTGCATTCCATACCAAAGCCCCGTGCTGAAAAACAAAACGACAATGCGAAACTTTGTTTATCGTTTTCAAGAGTAGACCTCCTGGACATCCAGTTTCGTGACGTTGATAGACAGATTTGTAATTAATTGCAAATTGTTATTTAGCAAGCATTCTGGAGTAAGGTAAATAATTTAATTAAAAAACTATGCTGAAAAGCAAAAGTTTTGAGTTTGACGTGGGCTGGTAACAAACCTAAACAATCTATCACTGATAACCAATTTACACTCGCAAACTTTTGTGTTACTTTTAAATTGAGTTTGGTGTGCTTGTAGTGCCAACATAAAAAAAAAATAGGGAGAATTACGCAAGCGAGAATTTCGTGAGCTTATACTTAATACTTTTATACTTACCTTACCTTTTCCTCTGCGCGCATCAGAGACGAAAATCAAATTCCAGTTTCAATCTCCTCTCAGCTCCAAAAAACAATCCATCTAAAATCACTACAAAGTCCCGTGAGTGGAAGCATGAATTAAAAGTTTAATTAAGTTCTCACGCTGTATAAATCATCTTCGATAGATACAAAGGGTTATAAACCTATGTTGAGAAAATAACGATCAGTGACGTAATGTCTGTTCTTAGCGTGCAGCACGGTAGCAATACTCCGTGTAGGACGAAATTAAATAGCTAATTGCAACATTTAGTACCTACATGTATTAAATTATGATTATTAATGTTTGATTTGATATGAAATTACAGGAGTATGAAGCTTAACATCTGTATGTCTCAGATTGGTGGACGCAGAGTAGTGCATCATAGAGCACGTTTCTAACGTGCGTGACATACAATGCAATGCTTTGTTATAGGTGGTGGTTACCACTTAACATCAGGTGAACCATATGCTTTTTCCACCAGCTATACTATTATATTACATAAAAAAATGTAGTAAAATAAGAAAAAACTTTTATATCTTTATAATAATGCATGTGTTTTCATTAAAAGTTTTACTTATGCACTACTTATGTACACTATGTTATATAGAGAAACTCTTTGCACGGTGTGTATAACTCTCAACGGAATCAGCTCTCATTTAATTTCTATGCGCCTGAGCTTTACAAAAAGAGCATGTACACCCATCCAATTACTCTCAGTGTATTCGAGAAGTAACCTCAAGGAGTGAGTTTCGTGACTCCGAATAAGAGGAGTGTTTACTCCAAACAAACCGGGACTTTTCAATACGTCGTGGTTAAGTAAATATGAACAGAAGGGGTGAAATTCCGCACCCTTAAGCCCCTCATCAATCTTGGCTTTTTTGCCGACGTATCAAGTTCCGCGACCGTCTAAACTGAATCGGAACGCCCGATATTAATGTTCATAATATTTCACGTGAAATCGACTCAAAAGCTCACTTTTTTGCGGTTGCTGATGGTAGAGCTAGTTTGATATATCCTGGCCATCGATCTGGCTCAGTTTCTTTGTATTTTTTCTTACGTTAAATCCTGGTTTAGATAAAAAAAGAGACGGCATTTGTTAAAAGTCTGTTCTTTATTTATTTGCTATCTTGCGAGCGTTTTTTACTGAGATTTCGAACTTTGTAAGCTTAAACTTTTCTACGACTATCTAGTCTTTACAGTTTTATAAAAGTAATTGGTTCGATGCAAAAAATACTATAGTAGGTATATAAGTCGATCGATGAGAGCGCCAATCTAGTTTTAAGGTAGTTTTTGCTTTATAATTCGTGAATGAATGCATAAAAAAGTAATAAAGTAATCTAAGAGATGTCCAAGGAATTTTCGAAGAAAAATCAAGGTATAAGGTAAGTTTTTCACTCAGATATCAAGAACAATTATATTTTACATTCCAATTTTAAAGAGTATTTTATGTGCTATTGTATTTTTATTTAGTAGATTTAGTTTTCAAACATTGTGTCAAAATAGTAACAAAATAGTAAAAGGTAACGGGGTTTGCAGCGGTCAATCTAGCCTTGATAAAACCGTGCTGATAATCTATGACGTACTGTTGAAACTGACTTTGTATGGCAGGACAAACAGTAGATTAAAAGTTTTTGCCCATAGTCGAAAGAATATAAATAGTTCTGTAGTTTTTACCCAGATGTCTGTCACCAGATTTATGTATGGGTACAACTCTCTACTCATGGTAACTACTAATGGTAAATACTAATGGTACTCTTCTTCTTATTAGTCGTATTCTTCATTATTGAAGGTCGTGCCTGTCCTGAAATACTTAAGTGGCATTGCTAACGAGCTGTTTCCCACGCTGTCCTATCTTTGGCTTGTCTAAGGGCGACGGAGACTATAGGAGTCCAGTGATAGCCTTTATTTGATCCGACTACCGGCATGGTGATCGGCCGTCTGTATCTTTATTCACGGGATGCTTACCTGGGACAAGACTTATAACCCACAGGAACGATAAAAAACTATAAATATAATAGTCAATACTGACATAATTATACTTCATACATCGTCATCTAACCTTAACCTAACCCAAGCTTATACTATGGGAAGCAGATAACTGATAGGATTTTTGTTAAGACATGCATAGAGTACAATATAACACTCAGATACAGAACATTACATTATTTTCGGTGAGGATCGAACACACAACCGGTAGCACAGAAGGTAGAGTTACCTACTACCAACGCTGTGCTAGCTGTGACGGCTGTCAACTATCGTGAGGAAACTCGCACCTGGAACACAATAGCAATGAAAATGTCGCGTATTAGTCTAAGGTATGGGGGGGGTATGAACAAAGTTTCGAGATTAAACGCTAGGTACGTCTAGCTAGGGTCAGAGGGGGGAGGACTAAAGGGGGAAGCTCACAGCAATCAAAACTTGAGCTTTAGCTTACTACCGCTTCTCCTGTCGTATTACGTATAAAAATACCGAGTAATACATATTCACCGGACAATTTTTACGGAAAGAACTTCTTTATAAAATGTAAAGTGGCTTTTCTCCTAGTCGTCCAAAGAATTCTATCATAATAGTTTATTTATTTGCAGAGCTAGGTAAGTGGGTATTTACTTATTTCAGTGTTTGCGTTTGTTTGTTGTTTTTAGGGTACCAAAGCCTGATAAGGAACTCTTACCTATTGATTCTCCAAATCCATTTGACTTTATGTACGGTATTCTATCTGTCGTCAGCCAGAGCACTGACTAATAGTAGGTACCATTATGGTGTTTTTTAAGGTAACTTAAGAAATTGCATGTAACTTCTGTGCGCGAAGATATTTACAGATTTCAAATATCAGGAATTTCTTTCTTCCACTTACACGTACTGAGTGTACGCATCTACATGGACAAAAATACCATGAAAATCATGTCTCTACAATCAGTGGTTTAGGTTACGCCATGACGAGGTTTTATAAATCGTGTTCCGATACAGATCCGTTTGCAAACAATTGAGCATTGACCCCAGAACCCCTTGTGCGTGTGTGGCCCGACACACGCTTGGCCATTCAGTTTAAATCACGAGTTTACCATCGCCTACTTTGCTTTTGTTAAAATATCATTTACCTATTAACATCCTATTAAAACACATAATGCTTTGATGTGTGAAGTGAAGACCCGAATTCGTAGCTACGGTTTACCTACTGCGGGTATCCGGTGAAAGATAAAAGGTCAACAATGAAAACCTTTCACATAAAAATACTCAAAGGTCCTAATGGACATGAACAAACGAAATAATTTAGAGTGATCCTTTACTCAGAGGTACCGGTGCTAAGCTGCTTTTAGAATTGCACTTAATGAAATGTAGAGTAGTCATATAGTCATTCCCTTGCTTTTCAATGTGAATACATAGTGTGAGTGATAGTTGCAAGTAGTTTTAGTAGTAGTAGAGCTTTTAGTGAAGGGCTCGTCTAGAGATATACTACTATACCATGCCTATTTCTGCCGTGAAGTAGTTTGCTGTGTTTTGGTTTGAAGGGTGTGTTTGCGGTAGCACCTGTACGCCTCAAGGTGACGGACGCAAACAGTACATCGTAGGGCACGTTCCCAATGAACGTGACATGCGAGGCAATGCTTTGTTATTTTTTATAGGTGATGGTAATCACTTAGGATCAGGTGGGACATCTTGTTGTAGAAACAGACATGGTGGCATTAGTACTTCCTCCGACAAGCCCTTCACTAAGAGTTCTACTACAAAAAAAATGATTTTTAAATCAAAATAACTGATAAATATTACCCAAGAAATTTACAACTACCTATAACTATGTTACTTCACGTCAAATTGCGAGGGTCTTGACAATTTAACACAGAGTCACAACATAAAAACCTATCTTGAGCTCTAATAGCACGATTGCAAACTGTCAAAACGACGCCAAAATTGCTGTCGTGCTTGACAGATAGCATTGTTTAAGATTGTTTTGTCCCAGTATACGATAATTACGTATGCATTGTTCGGGTCTGCTTGGACTGAGCTATTTAGTGGCTCATGACATAGTTGTTCTTCTTCTATGGCTCACTGTACGGATAATGGCATGACAAACCATCGAGCAAACTTTCAAGCTACGGTTACCTCACTGTTCCTTTGTTTTAAATCGTTTAAAAAAAACCGTGTCTCATGCCTACATTATCATCTCACTCACCAAAGTATGCTTAAAAGCTAACAAGGCTGATGAATGTAGATTTATCTAAATTAAGCAGTATACCAGCTATAATGAGGGAGTCGGGAGGTTGACATAAAATATCATCCTATTTTCCCAATTGCGAAGCCGGAATGGATTCATACATTTGAAATAAAATTGGCTTAATTAACATATATATGTATAAATGATCGCGGTGTATTCGGAGCTCATAAATAATTCTTCTACTTCTGTTCTCTATGGCACCTAACATTGGCAAAATTGTCTGCCGAATGATAGACAATTTTGCCAGTGTCAAGTTTAGAACGTCAGCTAAATTACTTCAAGCCGGGTTGTCATTGGTATTGGATAAAAAGCTGGCGTAGTCTCCCTTCTTACCGTACTCAGATCTCCGCCTTTTTTTTTGTGGCATCTGTCCGTCTTGCGGACAATTTTGCCAATGTCAAGTGGGTTGAATAAATTCTTTTTAGTCAAGGCGAGTCGGTAAAAAAAGTAAAGTCAGCCGTCATCGGTTTTCAAGAAAAAGATGGTGTTTTTCTTCAAAACCAAAGGGAAACATTTTCGTTCAAATCAGGATGCCTCATAACACACTTTCATTTCAATTGTTCACACTTGTGCTAAGACTTCAAGTAATGATGGTTAAAATACCACCATAATTACCCATCAGAACTTAAAGTAACACTAGAAAAACAATTAAAATGAGAATGCAATGTTGCTTCCAAAGATGACAGAAAACGAACTAGTAGAGTCAAGTAAACACTTGACGTTGGCAAATTCGTGGCAACCCTCAGCCGCTGATAAAGCCATATAATAAAAGAAGAAGAAGAAGAAAAAGCTGGCGTTTTTATTAAATTCTAGGGAAACATTTTCATACAAACCAGGATGGCATAATACACTTTAATTCTAATTTTTTACACGTGCTAAGACAACAAATAATTCCAACGAAGAAACCGATATTTGAAAAATAATTCAAATGAAAAAGGTATACGAGTATAGCTTCCAAAGATGACTGAAAACTAAAAAGTAACATTTTTTTTAACAATTATTTTACAATCTTTTGCTACTAACATTTAATAGCATAGAACAATAACTCAGTGAAACCGCAAGTAAAATTGAGGTTGAAACTTCTACAAATCAGGCTTGGTGTATTGAGAGACTATATTACTATGGACTCGTACATATAAGTTTACGATAATTTCGGCTCTCTGTTGCTGACGTACATCAAATTATTTAAATTAACCAGAACCTTTCAGTTCCGTGTTAAACTCGTGCATGAACTCCATATCGCTGTATTTAACAAGTCTACATACGACAAATATTCAAATAATTTAATTTGAATATTTGTTTATTAACCTATTAACGTCAACGTAAGTAGAGCAAACGAGTTTGATATTATCCGATTTGTGGTTCGAGTTGTTCTGGTTGGCTTTGGTTGCTGAAATTGATGCCTACGAGTACCTACTACGGATATACAATTACATAGGGAAATCAGCTATTTATATGTGATGGAAATATTTAATACCATGTGAAACGGGACTATGGAAAGCCTTGAGCATATTATAAGAGGTTATCCAAACATGATTTCAGTAGTAAGTTGAAAAAAATATCTTCTTTTTGCGAAATAATTCGTCTGAGCAACCACTGTACCTATTTCAACCGCCAAGATTTGTTATAAAATTTATGAAATTATTATTATTTTTTTATTAAATTACTTTATGCATGAAAGTGGCATTAAAGAAAATCAACCTAAACATGTTTTTTTTAATAAAGATAAGCTTTAATAGATAATTATCAAACATAATTATATTGGGCTGTCTTTCTTATTTCTTCTTCTTCTTCTTTTATTAAATGGCTTTTCAGCGGCTGAGGGTTGCCACGAATTTGCCAATTGTGTGTAGAAGCAGCCTGTGAAGTCTTTATTGGCATGTTGGCAATTTTATATTGAAACTGGCATATACAGATTGTGTTTGCGCTAATTATTGAAAAGGGTCTAGTTGCTACTGACTACTAACGTCCCTACAAACTATTGAATTAATTCAGCTAAGTAATTAATTTTACTAGACAGCGAGCTACTTTATTTAACCGTTAAGATTATTCAATCAATTAGTTCCTTTGCCCGCATTGCCATTCGCTTTAAGCTAATGTAGGCTAGCAAACAGACGCCGGTTCGGTCGGCAAACACTTGCGGAATTGACTCCCTATCTTAACTAAACAATCAAAATTGAAAGCTTACCAAATGTACCTATTGGCTAGTGTAAATAAAGCTGATTATTTCTTGAGAATAATGAACTTCATTTAACTGTATTTACATGTATTTGTATATCAAGGACCTACCATTACGCAATTTTAAAAATAATGATTTTCCTTACACAGACAGCAACTTTGTCCTGGGCAACGCGCAAGTCCCCGCGTACCCAATCGTGTACTGCTCCGATGGATTCTGTGAGCTGACAGGCTGGACGCGCGCGCATATCATGCAGAAAGGCTGCGCGTGCAAATTCCTCCATGGAGTGGATACAAGAGATGAGCACCGCAAGGAAATTGACTCCGCACTTGACTCGAAAAGCGAACTGAAGCTTGAACTGATCTTTTATAAAAAGAATGGTAAGTGAAGCTTCTTGAAATAAGATTTTAGCTAAGATTAAATCTCGTGTTTTGAAAAAAACTGCGGAAGTCCTACCCGAGTGACCCAACAGCTAATATCTAATCAGTGCAGTGTTAGTACTACCAGTGACTGGTTCAAACATAGGTAACCAGTCAATAAATAAATGGTTAAAAACCATTTATTTATTTATTTAGGCCAACAGCTTATACACAATTCATGCATAAATTTATAACTATTGGCCTTATTCTACGTGCATAAACCTTTTACAGGAAAACACCACATGCAGATGTTAAAAAAGAAATAACTATTTACTAAGTAAGACAATAGAAAGTAAACCAAAATCTATAAGTAACATTATAAAAACAATTATACTTATAATATAATTATTTAAAAATAAAACCAAACTAAGAAGAGTAAACAAATCAATAAAAGCAAAAATAAACAGTAGCAAACCGTAAGGTGACAATCATAAACCATGAAAGTTATATGATTTCAAAGTTAGTTGAAAATATATTTTGATTTCGCAAGTATTGCTTTATCAGACGGAACGAGTCAGGCAATAACTTGCTGATATCATAAAAGTTTCCTTTCACAGATTCGTTTCTGAGAAATCTCAATAAAATAGCTAAAATTGCACGTTGGGTTCATAAAATATCTTTTAACTCTGTATCTGAACGTGACAAAGCTAAAGAGGTAAAGCTCACTCGTTCCGTAAAAGTAAATATATTTTCCGAGACGGTACCGCAAACGATCGCGGCAACAAAGTATCCTATTCAGTTATCCTGTCCAAATGCTCTCGAGCTTATTCACGGCTTTGTCTTCGCAGTTGACTTTCGCACATTTTTAGTGCACAAAGAGCAAGAAACCTTCAGATTAAAAGGTAGCGTTCTTCTGTATCTAACTTCCTCGTAAGTCACTATAGATATATTCTTGTAACAGAAGGAAGAGAATATGCTTGTTTACTATCGAAGGATTTTTCAATTAATAGCCTTGAAAGATTGTCAATAATCTATTTTGGTGCTCCTTACAAAAAAGGAATCTGGCTTAATCGGCCATCCATTATTTTACTTTCAACTTTTGATCCGTTTCTCTTGCACAATTTAACTTGAGAAAAGAGACATTGTTTATTGAAGCGCTTCTTACGAGTTAATCTTGCATGCGCTTAGCGCTAAAGTTAGTATGTGGCAAAATCGATCGCCCATCTTACGCTTATTTAACATTTGACCTGTATTCGTGACTTACATTTTAGGAAAGTAGGTAAGTAGTACTTATGTAATGAAATGAGAGCCGTGTCGAGTTTATTGTGCTCTTGGAGTCCTTTGGGAGGTTCTTTTGATTAGATGTATTTTTATTAAGAGGTGGGTAAGTAATATTAATTGGATTCGGACATACTTCCTACCTTTTGTTTTGGGCGTTGTTTGGAGCAAGAAATAATAAAGTTTGTAAGAGATATTGTGAGAAGAGATTGTATAGCGACCAATAAGGCATAAAGTTTGGCATCACCTACTGCTAAGCATCGACAAGTAAACCCCCCTTTCCTATTGGGTTAGGGGGGCATATGTCCAGCAGTGGACTTATTTAGACAAATGATGTGACGTGACGTTTATAGTGGTGCAGTAAATATACGAGTAGGCATAATTTACGTAGCCGTTTAACTAGGGCTCTGGTGTTTTGCCTTTATACATCCTTTATGTATTCTATTTTGCCACTGAATGTCTCTAGTGCAGGTAAGACAGGTTAGGATGCCATTTGCATAACTAGAAGTTGCAGGCTGTCGATTCTTGGCTTGGTCACGTTTGTGACCTATAGTTTGCGCCGCCTCTCGTCCTTTAACATGTAAATGTTTAAAAAAGGAAAGTAGGAAAGTTAGTTAAAACAGGCACAACCGTGTCTATAAGTTGTGCCGTGAACAAATTAAATATTTAGGAAATAAACAAGATAGGGTGGGGAGTCATTCAGTTCAATCAAGTAATAATTTAAAGTATAGAATAACTCGATACGCATGGATTAAACTACCCAGCACCCATGGGCAAGCCTACTTCACCTGAAATCCTGCCCCAGGCACTACAATTTTTTGTAAATAGAAACATGAAAAATACTCCTTTATACTGTTTACTAAAATAAGTCTGTTACGCGTAAACTCACGTTCAAAATTTGGCCAATATTTGAACATTTCCCTTAGCTCATAACGATTTTCAAGGCGCATTCATCGTTAATCTACATAACAGCCAGAAAAAGGGTTTATAAACATTCAAACTGTTACTAAACTTATGATGCAGACTGTACTTTTTTTCTTTCACCCCTTATTTCAGAGAGCCTATTCAGAAATTCTAAAAATGTATTTTAATGAAATTACCAATTTTTCGAATACATACTACATACCGTATACCCTGCGCTCCAACTGTACTTTCGTTCATAGATTGGATAAAAATGGGAATGATTAAACCAGTGAGCCCCGAAATTGATCAATGATCCCGACCAAGAGTGCGGGATGTTTGCAAAACAACGTCCACGCCGCACTCGTAAACAAAACCAATAAGAACTTTACGATTCCATTCGACAAAATTAAACTTTTACAAGCAGATGTTCGTCACCGGACGTTTACTGCCTCTAAGAACTCCTAACAATCGAGCATTAAGTAAGCACCACTTCAAAATAATAGGAGTAGGTACCTATAACATTTCAACCTATTTGGGGCGTTCATGATTACATACGAATACGAATCCCTTGGTCCTTAGCTTCACTTACTTAGGTACTTCACGAATCAAGAGTAGGTCTTGATTTTCTCTTGGTATAAAAATGTATGGTTATTACGAGGTTTTTGGTTCGGTCTGAATTTAATGGTGGCTGGTTTATTTCTCTGAGGCTGGCTTTTAGATGAATATGTCTAATAGTTTATATTCCAAGTTCTACTCGAAGGACTGGCTAATTGAAATTAGTCTTAAAGAAAACTCTTTGCATATTATGTATTACGTATTACATTGCATACAGGTATTTTTCATCCTAATATAATCTTATGATTTTGAGTACTATATATAGTTTTGAATTTTGAAAATCGAACTGTTAATCACCTGCCTACTGAAAAATTGAGTCTTGTGTCAGTTTTTAGTGATGAAACCTTTTTTGTGCTGATATTTTAAAAATAAAAACATGAAAAAAGTAACCTTAAAAATGGCGGAAAAGTGATAGAAGTTTTAGATGTAAATCAACAAATATATTTGAGGACCTTGCTTTGATTTTAAACAGTAAGTTGATCATATATAAATTAAAAAATATTATACTTATTTATCTACTTACTATCTAATCTCTCGCACTATCTAACTTAAAAAAAAGCATTTTTGAACCTTCGCCCTTATAAAATTCGAATAACCAGTTCTTGTTACCATAACTTTTATACTACTTACTGTGAAATAAGCAAAATGAAAAAGAAAACAACAAATCTATAAAACCATGTTATTCTTTTTGCAACTAAACTTACATACGTTTTGTTTACAGGTACTCCATTTTGGTGCTTACTCGACATCGTTCCAATTAAAAATGAAAAGCGGGAGGTGGTATTATTCCTTGCCTCGTTCAAGGACATCACCAACACAAAGATGGCCGCCATGAACACTAATGAGGAGTTTGATAGCGGTAAGCAATATTTCATACATCCAAACATCAAATAATGATTATATTAAAACCTGAGCTCGGTAGTCGCCGAAACATCGTTGCAAACACGTCATGAGTTACATAAAATTTTACACAGCCTCAACAAGTCGTGCCTGTCTATTATGAATGAAATATTTTGCTTGTAAATTCCGCGTTTGCATCTATGCATCGGTGCTTTAGCAGCCAGTGGACCATGGATTATAATCCCCTTGAATCTGAACTAAAGGTTTATAACTAAGCACGTTGTTTTAGTCATAGGTACACATGATAGCATTTAGTGAGCTAGCTCCCGGTTGGTTGCGAGAATCACCGCACGGTAATGTTGGTTTAAAACAGTTTTGTATTAGTCTATCTGTGATTTAGTTGATATAGAGTAGAATTTAGCATAGGTTAATTAATCTGAGTAGAATAGAGGTGTTAGCTTAAAGAGAGCGCGGTTAAATATGGTAGGGTAGGGTGATACCGTTAAGTAATCTACTGGAAGTTTTTCGTATGTTAAACATATTGCATTAGTATTGTAAAATACAGCACAAACACGATGCACTATCGTAACTCTTCTATGTCACCCCACTCTACCCAAAAACCCAAGGTCTCTCATACTAAAAGTACCACTGAAGTACTGCACAAACAAACCTCTGCTTATTTTATAGCCAAGCATGCTAACACAAACACAGATTAAACTTATAAGGGATTTGTTTGCAAAGGACCCGTATGTGTGGTAATAGGCGACAGAGACGCTTAAACTTTTAAGTTGACAAATGCTATTTAAAGTTTCGATACTATCTTCATATCGTACTCAGATTACACTAAAAATACAAAAAACTTACACTTAATAGCAACTAGAGATCTTGATTAAACCTGCACCAAAGCGTGGTAAGATAATTGGAAGTATACCTACTGAATACTACCTACTAATATAATTGGAAATACATGTGAATTCAATTTAAATTTCTTTCTATCAACCCAACACTTTACTGTGAAATAAAATTAATTTCCATACATTTCAGCCAAGTAGGTATTGAGCTTTTGTATGGAACCGCTGTCCATTGATAAAGTTGTTCATATTGATGGGTACTTTGTCCTTTATATCGGTCACTTTACACCTGGTAATAATATAAGAAATAGCAATAGGCTACTGATTGTTTTGTATTTCCTGATAACAAATATTATAATTCTAAAAAGCGTAATTTCGTGAGAAATATGGTCAAATTGATGAGTTGACTCGAGTTACACCTTACATTTCTCGCTGTGGCAGAATTTTCTACGATCTATTTTTGTCCTCATTGATGAAACTCAAATTGCTATACTTATATATTTTATAGTAAATACATACCTAAATTTTAGAAGTAAAGTAGTATCTATAAACTATGTTTAGATTAAGTAGATAGCTATAATACCTTGTTCTTATTTTATACGAGTTAAGAGGTGTTAAAATATAGGTTCTTTTAAGTACACTACATTTTCTCCGTGATGAGCCTAAACCACCCTGTTTTCCATTATTTAGGTACTTTGTAAAAATAAGTTCTAAAAAATGTATGTCGCCAGTTGCGATATTTCATTGCCGGGCAAAACTTTTTCTCTTTTTGCACAATAGTTTTTCCTTTGCACTTTCTATGAGGTAACTTGGGTATCTTAGCAGTTGTAATGCATGTTAGTTATTGCATGAATTTTGTATTCGTTTATTACAGCATAAGTTTTGTATGATACGTAACGCATGATGTGCATTTAAACTTTCAATGCACATATTTCATTAAAAAAAACAATAAGAATCCTGTATGTAGGAAAAATAAAATGCACTAATTTATTTCATCTAAGGTTGTCGTAGTACTAGCACAATTACAATCCTTTTTATTTACGGAAGTAGGATTAGATTATTATGTAGGACGTTTTTCATATTTTTTACTTATATTTTTGTATGTAATTTAGTTATTTTAAAAATTGAACTTTTGTCTTATGTAAATATTTTAAACTTTATTTGAATGCCTTATATCGCTTCATGTTTGCTTCAAATATAACTGGTGACATGTTGATACCAATTTGATATTAGATAAAAAATGTGTCATTCAATTATTGTCATAGTATACATTCCTATTGGTATCAAACTACTCGTAATTCTTCACAAAAAATTCTTTTGTAAAAATACCTCTTAAATTCCAAGTTCCATATTATTGTAATTTGGACTTTGGTCGAGCAATAAATTAGCAGCCATTTGGATAAACAGTTTATATGACAAAATAAGATTGTTTTGTCAAGAACTATAATTTAAGAGATAAGTTTTCAGAAGATGTGCTGTAGCAATTTAGATTAATGTTTAGCTTAATGTGCTTAACTAGTAACAGGGTGGTTTGTGCTTCAGGAGCCGCGGTGCGGCCTTCAGCTGGTGTGGTCACTCTAGCGTTATCCCCATTTGTACCCGCAGCGGCACTATTGGGCGCCCGGTTTCGAGCTGAATCTAGTTGCCTACTTCCAGACCCGAATGGCAATCTTGACCCTGAAGCGCCATCGCCCGCCAACATGGGCAGGCGGCGCTCCCGGGCGGTTTTGTACCAGCTTTCAGGACACTATAAACCGGATAAGATGAAGACTAAATTAAAACTCAACAATGTAAGACAAACATGAACGTTCTTTACAATGTTAGAGTACAAACACCGTCCTGTTTTTTTTCCTCACAAATGATGTGTTTGTGCTACGCTCGTAGCAATTCACCTAGCAAGCTACGACTGATGAAATATAGGATTTTAGTTTATTATGAGATTAATTTTATTCTAGATTCTAAAAACCAAAAATCTATTCTGAAATCTAACCTAACCTATTATTCAAACTCAAGTTTTAATTATTGTTAATTGTATATTTTTCAAGTAATATTTTCTATAATAACCGTGGTTTCAGAATCTCCTCCATTCATCGGACCCACCGCTCCCCGAGTACAAAACATCGGCCATTAAAAAGTCCAGACTAATAATTTCACATTACGGTGTATTTAAAACATTCTGGGACTGGTTGATTCTAATTGCTACGTTCTACGTAGCGGTTGTGGTTCCATATAATGCTAGTTTTGTTGACGAGGGTCATCCGAGGATAAGCGTCACCAGCGATGTCATTGTTGAAGCTCTCTTCATTATTGGTACGAAATTTTATCTTTGTTGATTTTCAATTTATTGATTGAATTATAAGGTTGGTTGATGATGATTTGAGATGTTTGTATGGTGATGTTGGTATGTAGTACTGTTAGCATTAGACTATATAGGGTGGATTTTATTCATGCCACCTGGAGGCAAAGTACTCTTGACAATTGAAATAGAAAATTTCATTTAAGGAATTATTCCTTTATTTTTGAAGAGAAACAAAATTCCTCGCCTATGCCAACATTCCTTGGTTCTAAATAAATAAATCACTTTGGCTTCTTTTTTAATCAAAACACATAGTAAATAGTATTTATACGCTTGTTCACTACCTGAACAGCTCTTTTCTCTTTTCTGTCTATCCGCTCTTTTATAAATACAAAGCCTAACAGCTAACAGTTTTTATAGTTTTCCGCAGTTGTTTTTCCCATGCTAACTTTTATCTCCTTTGTGAGCATGATAAATAAATCATAATAAATAAATAAATACTGGTGCCTACTCTGCACAGCAATATCGAAACGCAAAGCTTGGACAATATAAACAAACATCATCGCATCATTTTTTTTCTTCCTGGTGAGAATCTAACCCACAATCTGCAGCACAGGATAAGCAGAGTTATAACCAATTAAGTTAAAAGCCTTTCGAGTATAGTTTTTACTGAGACTTTCAGACTTTTCAGGCCCGCTACTTGTTCACGATTTGCATATTTTCTGCGATTAACATGTCGGTTACTTTCAGATATAGTCCTTAATTTTCGCACTACGTTTGTGAGCAAAAAGGGTGAGGTGGTATCGGATTCGAAGTCGATAGCTCTTAATTACATCCGTTCCTGGTTTGTGGTGGATCTTCTGGCCGCGCTCCCGTTCGACCTACTTTACGCTTCGGACGTATACAGCGGAGCGGTAAGCCTATACCAAGATAAGATAAGATAAACACCTAGAACTATTCAAATACTATATATATTCGACCGGGTTAGGTAAAGGGGGTATTTTTAATTGCTGTAAGTTTACAGATTAATAGGTTTCGGAATAAAAGAAAGCAAGCTTTGGGTCGCGTTTAAAAATAATAATTATATAAGTTATACAAAAGCACAATTTCCTAGCAAATGGCCATTTTTTTGTTTTTTATATGACTTGCTGATGGAACAATCAGATGGCATTTTTTTTTATTTGCGAATGTATAATTTATCTTAACTGATGTATAGTGTTTGAATCTCAAGACCGAAATCCGCGGGACGAAACGCATTATTATGCCATTGTAATCACAATGGACATAGGTACTTTTTTGCAATTACGATGAGATAAAAAAATGCCTTGATACATTTAAGTTGCTCTACCGGGGGAAGCTCCAATGAGCGCTAGCACTAAACGCTTGCAAAAGTAATGACGTCAGGATGGCGTCACGTATGGACATGACATGGGATGATGACGTGGCATAGATGTGGGTCCATGCTCATAAACCAAACGTCTAAAACAAAAATTCGGGCAGATGTTGTCATAAAATACTATTGGCATAGATATAACGGCATTTCGATGTTGTTTTACTAAACAGAACCAAACATGGTGAATATTTGTATTTTGTTAGACTCATTTATGTAAAAAATAGCTTCACGACTTTAATTCCCAGGTACGGTAGATATCCTCTAGATAGCCCATCGCCACTGCTATAATACTAACCGTTTCCGTACAATATTTTCCTTTACCGTTTAAGAGCACTGACATTGCCCACACCATTACTTCGTTAAAAAAAATCCATTGGTACACAACTGGATTCAAACCCACAACCTTGGGATCAGAAAGCCGAGCCACTCCCACTAGACCACCGGTGCTTCTATATCTATAGTATAATAATAATAATACTAAAAAGAGGATTGTTTGTTTGCATTGAATAGGCTTCGAAACTACTGGACTCATTTCAAAAATTCTTTCACCGTTGAGTAGGTACACTATCCGGGTAACATAAGCTATACTATATTTTCAAAAAAACAGGGATCCTTACTAAAACCCGTGCGAAGCTGGGACGAGCCGCTAGTGGCTTATACAAGTACTATAATGTAATTAGTTCTTTGTTAATGTCATCATGCCTATTGGACAAAATTTATATTTTATAAAATAAAATGTACTGGAGAGTGCAAATTCAAAAATATGTTTGACCTATGTTTCAAATCTTGCTGCGATTTGTATTTGCATTGTAATTGTGTTGTATTTGTGTAAATCGTATAGTAATTACTCTTTCCCAGCAGTAGTTAACTGCGGACCCATAATTTTAGCACTGAACTAACCAAAACTACTAAGCATATTTTGCTAATAAGCAAAATATGCTTGGTAGCATTATACTAAACGCAATGGCAAGGCAAGACTGAACAATATACCCTCCCCCAATAAAAATAAAAGTACTATTCATTTTTTTAAGTTTTATAAGTATCTTTTTTAATTACAAAAAGTTTTTATCAATGTTTAATTTTATTATATTACTATTTATCGCTCATTGTTTTGTTTGTCGACGATATTTTCTTTGTTACTATGTTTCTGTAAAAAGGTCAGGTTTTTGTATGTACGTTTTTAACCGACTTCAAGAAAGGAGGAGGTTCTCAATTCGATTGTGTTTTTGTGAACCGATTTTGATGATTCTTTTTTTATTTGAGAGCTGGTGCTTTCCCTTTTGGTCTTTTTACAATTTGGTCTAGCTCTGACAATGGCATCCATGAGAGATTGAAGTCGTTTTTTTTATAATATAAATTTTTATTTTTATATCTTGTAAAAAGAAACGCGTGTCGTACACCTTACTGTACCATAACTTTATGTGGCACTAAAAACCAGCGCCATACGAGCCATTACGTTTCTATGGCAAATGATCAGTGAAAGCCTTTTTTTGACACTTTGTAGTTTCATTTTATTTCTGCTGTGTTTTTATTTGTATTTTTTTGTAAATAAATATCTTATATTTCATTTTCTATTCAAGGTTACGAATAAAAATGAAGATTGTTTACATTTTAAAAGGCATACCTTAGCTTGCTAGCTATCACTCAAGAAAATGGAATCAATTTCAATTACACTTGAGAGCAATCAATCTGGGTCACCTTACACTTTAATATCTCGAAGCCATATTAAAATAAAAGGCGTTTCCTAGACCATTTAACAAGTTTTACTGGATACAATTTGGTTGGTATTAAACCAATTTTTATTTCGATAAGTGGCGTTTCATCTTTTTTATTAGTGACCGAATTCTGTGCTATGAAGTATCGAGGGTGAGATTGGATAGTTAAAGTCTGACTAAATGGGTATGCCAATTAGTAAGGTCTGGATATTGAAACTGCAATATATTTTATCGAAAACTCATTAGTAAATTGCAGTATTCAAGTTTTCAGTCGATACGTTTCGTGTCAGACTTGATAGATTATTGGTCAAATAAACTTTAAAGCTTGACTTTTATTCAAATCATGAGTTGATGACGGTTTGACCTTGAGCTTGATAGTTTGTTCACCTGATTTTTTGTACTGTGAGCTCCGAACAGGCCCAAACAGACCCGAACAACGAATAAGAAGGCCTCTTCGTACAAATCTGGAATCCGTTAGTACAAAAATTGGAAAACAATGCTAACTGTCAAGGCAACGAGCCAAGCAATGACGCCAAAATTGCAGTTGCTATCGTAGCAAAAGCAAGTTTGACGTCATTTTTGACAGTTTGCAATCGTGCTATAACAGCTCACGGTAGGGGGGCTGGTACAGGTTATAGAAATAAAAAGAATTTAAACCCTGTACACAATTTAGAAATCAATATTCTTTCAAAAACAGAGCAGTTTTCATAACATCATTTATTTCACTTAGTATTCACGTACAACAACAGCGTGCCGCAGCGGGCGTTGTTGCTTGTTACTAATTAATTTACCACGTTGCAAGTTCTAAGGGTTCTAACGCTTTAATTTTAATTATAGAGTTTAGCTAAATGGACTTTAGCTGCCTCGAAGTCTAATGTGAGTTGCTTTAAATAATGCGGACTTTGTGAGCACATTTTACAGGACTAATGTGTTCAGTTTGGTTGGTGTTTCTGCCGGTTTTGGGCAGCAGGACCATTCATAAAAAAATTAATGCCTACGTACGCCTAAAAAACTAACAGCCATTTGCATCTATTGTAGATCATTTATACGGCGTCAGGGGGAACTTTGCCTCGTACTCCGAATAATGGAACGCTGTAGTGCCTGAGACCGGGTTTTAGATAGAGTAGGCTTGCCCAGCACCTTAGTATAGGTTCCTCACAGCTTAGTCGACTTATCCATAGGAAAGCTATGGGCAATACGTGCGGAGCTGACTTAGCCACGGGTTTACTCACGTGTTTTCCTTCACTGTCTGAGAGCATACATACTAGAAAAATTGGACCACTACTGGTGTTCTAAACGTGTGCCCATGGTTTCAATTTAGCTACCTTAATATATTATATTTATAATTAAGGTAGCTACCTTAATTTCTACATACTTAATAGTTTTAGAAAAAATCAATAACCGATTTAAAAATATGAAACTAAAATCTTTCCATGCATACCAAACGGTCAGATATCATGACAAGAGCCCCGAATTCAGCTCAAAGTAGGTAATCACTTTAAATACACCTCTTTTTCTAGTCAGTAGTTTTAGCATTTTTCCTAATTTTTTTTCCTAGTTTTGCCTATTATGACGCGCGTGTAATGAATTTAGCTTACTCTTTGTGGGAGATGTAAGTATAAAAGTGTTTTAACAAGGTTTTACTAACAGGAGTCATCGCATGGGAACGTTCACCTAGTGAAGTTGACGAGGCTGCTACGTCTAGCGAGGTTGATGCAAAAAATGGATCGATACGCTCAGTACTCCGCGCTCATATTGACTCTATTGATGCTGTCATTCACGCTTTTGGCGCATTGGCTCGCTTGCATTTGGTTCATTATAGCCGACAAGGAAATTGAAGTTCATAGGAATGAAAATTGGGATTTAGGTAAGTTCAGTATTCTCCGCAACAAAATAATATAATACATCAACATATATGATAATATATGGTTTTAATATGTTGTTTTAGGATGTTAGAGTTTTATTTTTATGTATGTGAGTCTACACACAAACAAAACGGCACAATACCAAAAACTCGGCCGCTAAAAGCTAGTCTGAACTACAAAGAAAGCAATGTTCCAACCCCATCAATAAAAAGCCTTCAAGCTAAGGTTTTTTGTCCAATCTAGTGTGTACACCTATATAATATACACTTACAGAATATACACTTATAGCTTCATGTGCTAGTTAGGATCTGCACTTACGGAAATTACGGGCTCAGCTAATTACACTATCTGCAGCATATTTACCATCTAAGTAATATTGCACCTCACTACTATAGTATATTGTGCTATAAGTTACTGCCATACTTTCACGAACGGTTTTTTTAAATTTTTTTAAATTGCTATTGACGGATAGCAAACGTCGTAGTCTGAACAAAATGTTATTTTAAGCTCGAACGAGTTTGTACCGTTTCCAATATATAATGGTATGGTTATGGCTTAGATCGACTTATGATCTAAGGGTTATGGATATGGTTGCGTAGCACCATAGTGTTCTGAGAGCATACCTATGTAACCATAGTTCAAATCGCTTGCAGTGAACATCAAATTTGCTCCGCCTTTCAACATGTTAATGGTCGACTGTGATGCAAATTCCTTCCATTTTCGACAGGTTAATTACACTGCCTTCAGTGCTAGCCGCAGCCTTTGTTAATTACACTGTAGTAATGGGTTTCAGTGCAGAGCTGAATCTGGCGTATAGGGTTTACTTTTTTTTGCTATAAGTAACTTTCAGAAAGGTATGTTAATTAAAAGCTTAATTGATCTTAAGCTGCTGTACTTTTAGTAAAGCTTATACTCTTAGTAGCTTAGTAAAGCTTTGACGACCGATGTGGCGCGGCTGGCGAATATCCGCCTGCGTCGCAGGAGGTTGCGGCTTTGATTCCCGCCTTGGGATAAATATAAAAATATCTATAAATGTAATGTATTGTATTAAGTATATCAGTCATCTAGTACCCATAACACAGGCTCTGCTTAGCTTGAGGCTAGATGATGCTGTGTGGATTGTCCAGCATTATTATTATTATTACTCTACTCAACTGCAACTTAAGCTTTTTTTTAAATCATAATTCTTCTAGCCCAATTATGCCCTGTGTTATTGCGTCAAGTTTACGTAGCTTTACATACTTTTATCGTGCGTCTATCTTATTATACAGAGGTACTAATTCAGGCATAGGTTGACCGATCCAAAAACAGACAAAACCCAGACAGACGTAAAAATCCCTTTGAATCTAAATTGGTCTTTCATCAACGATAAGCGGAAAACTGGTATTTTGGTATTTCCACGAAAACTTTGCTATAAATATAAAACAGTTTTTACCTAAGTTTTTTTATACTCAGAAACATACTTTAATAGGGTTTTTGTTACTGTCGTCATGTTTTATTGTTTGTTCCTTTTAGATCAACTTGAGAGTAAAAAAGTTTCAAACTTACATTATGTCGGAACTGTCACGTTAGAGTAGGCTTTCGCTATATCCTGAATAACAATCCTGACTATGTGTTTGTTTCAGGATGGTTAAACAATCTGGCCGAGAGATTGAAGGTACCGATAATCAACATTTCGCACAGTGAAAGCTACGTCACAGCACTATACTTCACATGCTCTTCACTGACTAGTGTAGGCTTTGGTAATGTGTCAGCCAATACTCTTCCTGAAAAGATATTTAGCATCATTACTATGCTAATTGGGGGTAAGTCCATCACTTAGAATATTATTATGGACGAAGCAACCATCAGCTGGTCTACGATGAATGACGTTGACGTTTTGAGCAACACAGTATAATAGTCAAGTTGTTGCTGCCTCGCTTACCGCACAGTGTAAGAATTTTTTTTTGCAAAACATTGATTATTATTTTTCAAAGACAAACTGGTTTTGATTTCTGTGTTTTAAAAAAGTATTTTGTAATTGCTCTGGTAAACGAAAAAGCGGTAATTCCTAGCTGCAATTTTATAGCTGCCTCGCTTACATTAGTAATTTGCAATCGGGACAATTACAATTCTAGCAGTAATTTACCACAAAAATGGCCCATTGACAAATCACCATGAAACAAGTTTTATAATCCCAAACTGAAGTTCTGCGAACGATGAGTTGTACATCCAAATAGGTCAATAACTTACTAAGACAGGCTGACAGACTAACTGCAAAACTTAACTGTTTCTAATGCCTCCCTTACCAACCTTTGATGAGCTCCATAAACAGTGGAATTAATAGCTAGCTCCGTTCACCTCAACTTATCCATAAATTACGGCTTTGTAGTTCCCGGAGTAGGTATAATCCTTATTGCTTAGAGTTTGGAAATACGATTCTGTTCGATCTACTTTTGAGAGCGTTTGAATACTTATAGGTAGTGATTGTTATTTATTTTGACTGGTTAACCAAACAAATTTCGAAAAGGTTTTAAAAAAAAAACTATTTTGTGTGTTATATTTAGTGAGTTACAAATAAGTAAAAGCAGTCCTAAAGCAATAGTTTTGCAAATGTTTCTGTATAGATTCTCATACTTCATATTAAATTCATCAACATTATCCGAAGAGGGATTTTTTTTTAATCTACACAGCGATTTAATAACGCACTGTGTCCACATTGGGAACAAAGCACAACAGCAAAAATAAGGTGGTTTTACACAAGCCATTTCTGTTTGCCCGTTGAGTCTCTATGAACGGCGTCTACATTAACAGTATTTGAAACAGAATACAAAAGGAACTAAAATTTCTACTTTCACCTTTAAATTTCAGCTCTAATGCACGCCGTTGTGTTCGGTAACGTCACAGCTATTATTCAGAGGATGTACTCTCGCCGGTCGATGTACCAAAGCAAATGGCGAGACTTAAAAGATTTTCTATCTTTGAACCAAGTACCAAAAGAACTGAAACAAAGGATGCAGGACTATTTTCAAACAATGTGGTCTCTCAATCATGGGATTGATATCCACGAGGTATATTCTTCCAAATATTTGTTGAAAATATTCATCACAATATTTATAAAAAATGTTACGCGCTTAGTCATGTTTGCTTATCAGAACTGTTTTTTTACATCGGCTGCCCTAATAGATGCCCGTAAGCTAGCTTAATATTGCCCTTACACAGCTTAAAATCACTGAGCACAACCCACTTATTTTATTCACAAGACTGCGATAAAAATAGTGTAGCTATTTGAAATAAATACACATCATTAGGCTTGCATGAGCCCTCTAATGGTAGATCGGGAAGCGCGATAGACCCTTTAAACTGAACCAAAAAATAAAGTCAAGCTAAATGGTCTGGAAACGAAACATAACGCGATAAATTTAATCTCCAGGCCGACCACTTTTTTGTAGAGATTATCCTTTGCTAAGCCTTTTATTAGAAAATCTAAATTTATGAGAACATTTATCTCAAATCGCTACGCTGGCGCGCTGTTCTACTCTTATTTGAATGCAAAAATAAATGACCTATTACACAAACGCATCTAAGTGTCTAATTTCACTACGAATACGAAAGGATTTTAGCTCCGTATCTTCTTTTTCTAGACGCTCAAAGAGTTTCCTGAAGAGTTGAGAGGAGATGTTTCGTTACATCTGCACCGTGAGATTTTATCTTTGCCTATATTCGAAGCGGCATCACAAGGCTGCTTGAAGTTGTTATCGTTGCATATCCGAAATAACTTCTGCGCACCGGGAGAGTATCTCGTCCACAAAGGAGACGCACTAACGTACATTTACTACATATGCAATGGCTCTATGGAAGTGATGCAAAATGATATGGTCGTCGCTATCCTGGGTAAGCAATTATGTTGGCGATTCGGTCGTAGGTATGGATAAATCTGTATAACAAACGCATTTGTATTATTGAGTTGAGAGGAAGCCCTCTCAACTAAACGGACTGGATTAATCAAGGGAAGATAATATGTAACTGATATAAAGTTACAAGCTCTGTAATTTACAGTAAAATGTTTTAGATGTAAATGTACATTTTTGCACATTTTTTGGCTTGTTGAAAATTCAGAAAAATGTTGTGGGTAGTCATACTTGTATGTGGGTACTCGTTAATAAACCAGTTGTTGTCTAGCACTCGAGGTGTTTCATTCAATCACGACATGGTGACAGCGGTATTATAATTATTTAGTGTGTAAAGTGATTAAAACTAACCACAATTGCTAGTAAAGTACTTAGCCAGTGTCAAGTGATATTTGTGAATGTTTGTGAAGCGATATATGCGTATTTTATCACTAAACAATGGAGCACGCACGCCCGCCGCCAGAATTAAATATGGACGGCGCCGGGGGGCCGGTTGGTCAGGCCGATGCTTGGAAAAAATGGAAGCAACAATTCCTCCTGTTTGTGAAGGCCTCAGGAGTACATACGGAGCCCTCGAGTGTGCAAGCTAGTCTATTAGTGAATCTTATTGGCCCGGATGGATTTGATGTGTATCAAACTTTAACGTTCGAGAAAGAAGAGGAACGTGACGATGTAAATGTGTTATTGAAAAAGTTTGATAGTCTCTTCGGTACAAAGTCTAACGTGACTCTCGCACGGTACAAATTTTTCACACGTAACCAAGAGGATGGTGAATCTATTCAACAGTATGTCACGGCACTACGCCTTCTAAGTAAAAAGTGCGAGTTCTCAGCGTTGGAGGAGGATCTAATTAAAGACCGGATCGTGTGTGGGATCCGTCAGGCCGCGGTCAGGGACCGGTTACTGCGATGCGAGGATCTTAACCTAGACAAAGCGATTAAGATCTGTCAGGCGGTGGAGGCGTCACGGGAAAGTGAGCTACAGATGGCTAGCACGAGTAGCGAAGGGACTTCGCATGTCGACAGTGTCGCTGTCAGGGCGCGCGGTCGAGGAGCGCGTGGCTGGATACAGCGCGCGTCCCCTGGGTCGGGGGCAGGGCGAGGCCGCGGTCGCAGCGGTGGCGGCGGCGGCGGTGGCGGCGCTGGGCGAGCGCAGGCGCCCCGGGCGCAGGCACTGTGCGCGGCATGCGGCTCCGTGCGCTGCGCTGGCGGGGACGAATGTCCAGCGCGACGCAGCAGCTGTTTCGCTTGCGGTAATAGAGGACATTTCGCGCGAAATTGTAAGTCAAATCACTCTTATAATAACAGTGGTCGTAGTCGAGTAGATCGAGTGTACGAAGTTGAATGTGATGAAGTAGATTATTACAGTGAGTCGGAAGATGATGCGTTTTATATATCGACTATCGGGGTCGAAAACAAGAAATACGGGTCAGAGGACTGGTTTCAGGAACTGTCATGTGCGAACGGTACGGAGAACTTCAAGCTCGATACGGGAGCAGATTATAATATTATGTCTTATCGTAGATTCTGTGAACTAGGTTTTAACGATGCGTCCATTATAAGAAAAAAGATACCATTATTATCTTATACGCACGATGTCATACCTTTAAAAGGAGTTTGTATTATACCCTGGTCGTACAAAAATATAATATATAAGCTAAAGTTTGCAATAGCCGACATGGAATGTAGTAGTGTGTTGGGACAGAAATCATGCGAGTTTTTGGGGTTGGTTAAACGCATAAGGTCAATCGAAATGTCAAACTATGATGATTTATTTAAGGGGTTGGGTTGTTTACCCGGGAAGTATCATATTGTTATCGATCGATCGGTCCCACCGGTAATTTGCGCGTCTCGAAAAATTCCTCATGGGCTACGTGACCGATTACAAGAAGAACTAGGTAAAATGGAACAGTTAGGTGTAATTAGAAAAGTCACTCATCCTACACAGTGGGTTCATCCGCTAGTGCTGGTTGCTAAGAAGAATAATGGTATTCGTATATGCTTAGACCCGCGAGAACTGAACCGAGCCGTACAGCGTGCACATTTTCAGCTTCCAACAGTATCCGAACTGGCGTCTCGTCTGCACGGAGCTCGTTTCTTTTCTGTTTTGGACGCCAACTCCGGGTTTTGGACGGTAGAGATAGATGATGAGAGTGCTGACCTTTGTACTTTCAGTACACCTTTTGGTAGGTACCAGTTCTTGCGACTTCCATTTGGGATTAACTGTGCTTCAGAAGTGTTTCACGGGAAGTTACGTCAACTCCTGGAAGGCTTGGAAGGAGTAGAAAATTACATTGATGACGTAGTAGTATGGGGTGAAACTAGGCAGGTTCACGATATAAGATTAAAGGCACTATTAGACCGAGCAAGAAAAATAAATTTAAAGTTCAACAAAGAAAAGTGTAAAATAGGTGTGCAGGAGGTCACCTACTTAGGGCACGTTTTTGACGCAAAAGGTATGAGGCCCGATTATGAAAAAATTAAGGCAATAAAAGAATTACAATCGCCAAGAGACAGAAAAGAGTTAGAGCGGTTCTTAGGCGCGGTTAATTATTTAAATAAATTTATCCCGCATTACTCCGAGATAGCAATTCCGTTAACCAATCTATTGCGGAAAGGTAGTGAATGGCGCTGGGAGTCAAGTGAGAGCGTCGCGTTTGATCGGTTGAAAGAGGCGGTGACGGGCGCCGGCGTCCTGGCGCTGTATGATCCAGCGCGCCCCGTAGTGCTATCAGTGGATGCGTCACGTGACGCACTGGGGGCCGTGCTGCTGCAGGCCGGCCGCCCTGTCGAGTACGCCTCGCGCACGCTCACCGATGCGCAAAAAAGATACGCACAAATAGAAAAAGACATGTTGGCCATCGTGTTTGCATGTGAGCGTTTCCACCAGTATGTCTATGGGCAGAAGGGGGTCGTCGTGGAGTCAGACCACAAACCCTTAGAGAGCATTTTTAAAAAGCCATTGATGTCTGTCCCAGCGCGCTTACAACGCATGCTATTGAGAATTCAAGGGTACGATATAGTTATTACATACGTGCCTGGGAAATATATGTATATAGCCGACATGCTGTCTCGTGCCGCACTTCCCGATTTATATAGCGAGGAGGTGCATCATAATGTAGTGTATCAAGTACAGATGATGGTGGGAAATGTACCAATGTCGAACGATAGGCTGACTCTAATCAAAAAGGAAACAAAACGTGATACTGATTTGCAAATGTTATTAAATTATATAAATTCAGGATGGCCACAGCATAAATATAATGTAGCTAATGAAGTAAAGTTTTATTGGTCCATCAAAGAGGAGTTAATAGTAGTGGATGATGTCATTTTTAGGAATAATTTGGTGTTAGTTCCTAATAATGCAAGAGACGATATGCTAAGGATTATTCACGAGGGACATTTAGGTATTGATCGGTGCAAACGGCGCGCGAGGCAAGTCATGTTTTGGCCTAGTATGTCACGTGACATAGAATTATATGTAAAAAGATGTCATGCTTGTCAGGAGCACTCAAACGCACCCGGTAAGGAACCCATGCTGCCAATTGAAATTCCCGAGCTACCATGGTATAAAATAGGGTCAGATATCTTTGAATTTAAAAAACAATATTATTTAATTTTGGTTGATTATTATTCTAACTTTGTGGAAGTTTGTAAATTAAGTAGCTTAACGTCAAACGCGGTAATACAAAACATGAAACATGTATTTTCGCGGCATGGCATTCCCAGCGTTCTGATAAGCGATAACGGAACGCAGTATTCTAGTCGAGAGTTTAAATGTTTTGCCAACGTGTGGGGGTTTGACCATGTGACCTCATCACCGAACTATGCACAGTCAAATGGTAAAAGTGAACGGGCAGTACAGACTGTGAAAAGAATATTAAAGAAATGTATTCAAACTAACGGAGATTTCGACTTAGCGCTTCTGAATTATAGAAACACACCCAGGGACGGTTTGAGTTCTCCGGCACAGCTCTTGATGAGTCGAAGGTTACGTTGTCAATTACCCGTGCATTCAAACGTTTTAAAACCACAGCCAATCGACCCATCAGAACATCTGGCAATGTTAAACAAACAAAGCAATGTTAAAATGTATTATGACCAGCGTTGTAAAACTTTATCTACATTAAAAGAAGGAGATTCCGTTGTATGTTTAGACGGAAAGACTAGGAATAGAGGAAAAGTGGTAAGCCACGCTAATACTCCTCGGTCATACATTGTCCAGACTAGTGCAGGTGGTAGATATAGACGCAACCGTCGTCATCTAATTAAATGTGAACCTGATAAAGAATCACCAAACACTAGTTTGAGCAATGATGAGTTTTGTGATGCTCACGAGGATGTAGGTATTAAAGACAGTGAGCCAAACGAAGCTGACTCTCAGGGTAATGACTCAGATTCAGGTCCGAAAGTGCCTACATCCCCGCCGCTCACTCGCAAAGCTAAAAAAATAGCTGCGCAACGCATTGCTCAGAACCACAGGTAGGTGCCCATAGGATAATATATGTACCTACTTACTGTTGTGTGGATGGGTATTGGATTGTTCACCTATTCGTAAAATGTGTGTAAAAAATTTTTATATCATTTTTCATAAGTAGGTATCCCTATTTATGATTGTGTAGATAGGTACAGGTTTTGTATTTTTATTTTTGCTGTTAGAAGTATATTTTTATTTTAGTTTTACAAAGTTAGCATAGAAAAACAAATGTTAAACTTACTCGATCGTAAGTTTGATTATTTTGTAAGAGGATGGGTTGGATATACATGAGTGTAAGTGGCACAGAGTAAATCATATTCTTGTCAACCTATTAATGATAGGTGTAGGTATTTACGTGCCTATCCTTCTATCGTCAAATGTGAACCTACCTATAAGGACTTTGTTTTCTGTATTCTTTATATTACCTTATCAGTAAGTTTATTACAGCTAGATGATGTCTATTGTTGTTGGGGGAGATGTTGTGGGTAGTCATACTTGTATGTGGGTACTCGTTAATAAACCAGTTGTTGTCTAGCACTCGAGGTGTTTCATTCAATCACGACAGTAAACTACCTATTGAATTACTTGTATTCAATTGCATGGTAAAATAATAAACATGGATTTGATTACGATACGAAATTAAGATTAATTGTAGGTACCGAAAGTTACATCAACATTTTTTATACAACTAGAAAAAACTGAATTTTCGCGACTGAAAAATTTCAAGCCGCGATCCACTTCAAATGATTCAAATATAATTTCAGATTCCAATTTAGTTCAAACTTCACATAAACACGAAGTTATATTAAATTTGATTCAAACTAAATACCGAACACCGTTTAACAGGTAAAGGAGATTTGGTGGGGTGCGATATGAACACCCATTTGCAAGCGTACAATGGCACCGGCACGTCCCAGGGCAATAATCCCGACGTCGTCGTCAAATCCAGCAGTGATGTTAAGGTACCTATTATGTATTCATTCCCTATTAGGAAAAGCACGCACTGCGAAAAAGCTTACGTGTGTCACGTAATACGTTCAATCGTCGTACATATAAGGTCTATGTAACACGGTTTAAATCCCCGTTTAGAACGTATTTTTTATTTTAAAGAATGTGCAGCCTGAAGCCTGGGTTGTTCTGTTATTTTTTTTACTGGTCAAATAAAGGAGTAATTATGTGAGCATTGTCTTCCATACTCATAACCAGCTTTCAGTTTATGAGTAAAGCAGTTTTTAACGGTAAAACTTCTAACTTATTGATTAAAGAAAGAAAGAAATAGATTCACGAGTTTATTCGCCAGGCGCGGTAGATTAGCATTAAGTACCTACTCTAGATTCTTTGAAGATGCCTAAACAAGTAGTTACAGGTACTTTCAAATATTACGTTTGGTACATTTTAAAGAATATTCTAAAATTCATGCTTGACTAATAGTGCTTTAACGCCGTGCAGGTTGACTCATAGCCTTAACTAGTATTAGAGTATACGTTGATGAGTTTTAATTTGCATAATTTCGTGTACAGGCTCTGACGTATTGTGACTTGAAATCCGTTCACATGGGAGGGCTAGCTGAAGTACTCCGTTTATACCCTGAGTACCAGCAAGAGTTTATACACGATATACACCATGATTTAACCTACAACTTGAGGGAAGGTTATGAAGCGGAAGCTGAGTCTGATGGGAATGGGCATCCCTCGCTGACGTTGCCTTCTATTTCCGAGGATGATGAGAATGGGGATGAGCATGCACCCTCACCCAAGAAACCAACTTCTAACACTAACAGTCCCCGTCATGCTAAATTTAGGTGAGTATCATGTCTCATAGTCGTATGGAACTGACTATTAGATTAACCTTGTCTTAAAGGCAATGTAATCCGACCCAGGTTTTATTAAATAGGTATATTTAGACATTTGAACTCCGATCTAATACCAATTTATTGGAATAACATTTTAGTCTTAAAAACTACATTGTCACTTATAACTTAAGTAGGTGACTACCTAATTTGTAGTTTAGAAGTGTTTTACTAACTACCTTTAACACCATATAATAGAGGAAGCTCTTAGAAAGAGCTTCCTCTTATATGGTGTTAAACACGGGTGGTACACGGGGTATTAAAATTTAATATCTTTTGTTAAGTTGAAGTAACCCGTATCCTAACCCTATGATGGTTACTGTAACAATAAAAAAAATTGAATTTTTTTCAAGTTTACAAATGTTTTTGGACTATATTTTTTATTTTTTAATCATTAGTAATTTTTTTTTAAATATGTTCTATGTATTTGGTGTTTAAGGTAGTTATTAAAAACACTTCTGTTTTCAGAAAAGTTATTAAAAATGCGATAAATAACGATGTTTATATTGACGACCGATGTGGCGCGGCGGGCGAATGTCCGCCTGCGACGCAGAGGTTGCGGGTTCGATTCCCGCCTTGGGATAAATGTTTGTACGATCTGCAAATATTTATTCCGGGTGTTCTGGGTATTTTCTATGTATAATAAAAAATATCTATGTATGTAATATAATATTGTATTAAGTATATCAGTCATCTAGTACCCATAACACAAGCTCTGCTTAGCTTGGGGCTAGGTGATGCTGTGTGGATCGTCCGGCATTATTTATTATTTATTTATAAAATGTAGTCAACAGGCACTATACAACTTTGTACAAACCATTTTGTCAAAAATGGTTTCGAAAATAATCTTGTTTTTATTTCCGAGTCGATAACAGTCAAACCAATTTATAAAGCCAGGATAAGGTAAAGTAGAGGATTAAAATCAAATAGAAAGTATTCGCGGTTAGATCAGTAAGCTTTTGAATCTTTAGTAAGGTCGTAATGCCTTTACCTTTATACCTTTAGACAGATCGTTGCAAGGTTTCGTAGCTTGATGATTTTGCACGTCATTTATTTATTTGAAATAGTAAGCTTCGCAGCTTTTAACGTCCATCAGACAGCTTTATAATAAGACTTAACACCTATTACCTATGTCACAGTTCTCTGACGGAGTAGTACTTACACATTTTGATTTGGACTAATTTTGTGCTTTGTTTATTTTATTTACTAATTTATATAAGTTTTTTTGCATTGATTGTATCACTTAAGGCTCTTATACAAATAAACCCGCACGACTTCATAAAAAATCAAATTTCTAAAATAAGATAAACCAATAGAATCCTAAAAGGGTGCAACCCTTTCATAAAAACGTCAACAAGGGGTTGACGTTTTTATGAAATGGTTATGAAAATAGCGAACGAAGTCGCGTGCGATTCCACTAGCAGTAGATAAAAGACTCGTTCATTTATAATCAGGACGGACGGACAACCACGACTCTCACATAGAGAGTTACGAGAGAGGATAGAGCGGCAGCGCTCGGTGGCCACGCCCAAGGTCACAAGATCAGACTCCATTGAAGGACTGAACTTGGAGATGCACAACACGAGGTCTTCAGTAGAGAGACTCGATACCCAAGTTTCAAGCCTCCATCATGATGTAGCCGCTTTAAGCCATGAGGTAAGGTTATTAAAACAATTCATTGCAATGTAACTAACATACATCTTTTTTATTTCATAATAAATAAAGTTTCTTGTTTGTTTGTGATGAACGTTTGTACTGACATCTTCTAAATAATGTACCTACGTTTTTTATTCAATATTGTATTTGCATAAAGAAAATTATTTGTTTGGGTAGGTTTTCATGATGCAGTAACAAAATTTACGTTTCAAAATCTACCTTTATTGCAATAAAACTCCTTAAAACACCTTAATAAGACACCTTTTACCTCTTTAGTACATAATACCAACACTGGGGTCACCAATTCACACGACTTATATAGCCTGATGACGATGATGAGGTTTTTAAAGTAGTTTAGTTCGCAGCTTTCGAAAATGATTCAACATTTCAATCAAAAACCAAACAATGATGTAAGCGCTGGCCCATTAGCCTTAACATGGATTCGTTATTAAGATATGATATCACCCCGATAAGCGGGAAAAATACACATCGCTTTGTTTATATGGGTTTTTATGTGGATACTTTTGACGTGACAAGTGGGATGCACGAGATAACGTTTAAAAAGTGTTTGATATCACTCATTTCTACCATTTAATCCAAAGTAATTTTGTTAAGACAGTGGATTCCAAATAAAAGGACATAACGGTTAAACATTGTGGTCAATGGATTGCTTAAAACATGTACAGAATAAAAAATGTAAAAAATACCAGTCTATATATATAATAATAGTATGTATAATATAAAAATATTTGCAAAACCGACCATCCGAAAAACGGAAAAAGTAGACCAAACTTACAAATTGCATGCAGTTTACAGTCAAGTTAGTTTTGGAAACTGGTTCAAACGTGCCACTATGGTTACCTACTTTCTGCTTGTTTTATGAAATAGTTAAGTGTTCACTGCGGACCAACTTCTTACTAGGCTAAAATTATTAGACTGGGGGAGTAATAAAGTGTAAATTTTGTCCCTGGACATAAGTACTTACTTTTTAACTCTCTAGTTAGGGACGAAAGGATCACTCGAGCATGTCCATGTTTGCCACAATGCACTATTTGTGAACACCGTACGGACTTCTTAGGAATACGATGAATAATGACTTGATACTGATAACTTGATGACTTTTAAAATTTCTTTTATTAGACCTCTTGCTAGCCGGAAAGTATTCTTAACGTAGAAGTTTCACATAGTTAGATTTTTTTTATTTGACTTACTGACCATCATCGGTTAACAGAGCCTTACCTCCTGAGTCACGTTTTCTACGAACGTGCCCTCACTGAAAACACACTTTGGTTGAATTTACAATTGCCCCGACGGTTGACAGAATTTACGAAATTAATCATAAAAGGTACCAAATCTCGGCTGTTCGAATCACAAAACAATAAAGGTTGATGAATAAACAAAAGTTTACCAATAAATACAACAATTGCTATGGTTGAATTTACAAAAGTCCCGACAGTCGACATAATTTACAAGAGTAGCAGTAAAAGTTACTAAATCTTAGCTGTTAAATTTATAAAACAACAAAGGTTGATGAAAAAATAAAATTTTTACTAACTTTTTTTGTGATTTTAACAATTCCACTAAGTAATTTTTACTTAAGTTTATAAAAATATGGTATCGTAACATATAAAATTACAAAAAAATCTGTATATTATACAAAAGTGATAGTTTAATACAAATTACCATATTTTTGTTGCACTTTTTAAATTATTTTACGTTACATTGATCAGAAAGTATTGTTATAATTACGAGTTTAATTAGGTAGAAAACTTTCATCTTTAACGCAGTGACGCATTGTTTCTGTTACGTAACATAGAGTTAAAATTACAAAGAATAAAGTTGGTTTTACAAATTTTTGGCCAAAGTTTCACAGAGTTATTAGTATCATATAACTTTTATACATTTCAAAGTTTTTAAGGTTAAATCTACGCGACAAGTATTGTTAAATTTACTTGTTAACGTTAGTAGAAAAGTTCCAATAGCTACCACAGCAAGGCGCTATGTCCGTAACATAAATGGACGTTGAAATAACAAAATAATAGCGTTAATATTACTATTTTTAATAATAATTAATACTATTATATAGTATAGTAATACTATTATATAGTATAGTAATACTATTGTATAACTGTTGCACATTTCACAGTTAATTTACACCAAAAGTAAATTTAAGTTAAGGAGCTTACGTTGGTAAATAAAATGGAATTTATAATGTCGAAATTAAAAAAAAATAATAAGTAGTTTTAAATTATATATTTGAGTTTTTGTATGTTGAAACTACCCTATATTGTATAACAAATGTTAAAATGACAAAAAGTTCAGTAGATTACACAAAACTATTAGCTTATTAGAAATAGCCATGTTCCTGGTATACTTATAGCAGATTTTTTTACGTTGAATAGACCTGATAGTATTTGTTTAGGCTAGAACACAGGGACGCTCCCTATCCTTTGCGTTTTAATATGCAATCCATATATCTGTCCCTGACTTACCCTTTTAACCTGTGATGGTGAGTACCTACCTACAATGCATCGGGATGTGAAACAATATCAGATGCAAAAATACGTGTGTGCGTGCTCCAAATTAAAAATAACGGTGAGTCCTCTCAAATTTCTGTTCCCTATTTTCTGTATCTTTGTTTTAGGAAAAATCAACATAATAGTAGCCAGCGCGGTAACAGTATTGTTATATTTACGAATATACTTCGAACGAAAAGTTCTCATTTACACCACATCGAGGCGCTGTGTCCGTAACATAATTACAAGTCAAAATTACAAAATAATAATATTGTATTTACATTTTTTTTCTTTAAAGATTTTATTACTTGTGCGTTAAACAGTTGGCTACAAAAAATTACAACATAATAACGTTGCTTTTACAAATTTCTGGCCAAAGTTGCACAGAGTTAATAGTATCATATAACTTTGATATGTTTAAAAGTTTTTAAGGCTAAATCTACGCGACAAGTATTGTTAAATTTACTTGTTCACGTAAATAGAAAAGTTTCAATACAACAATTAATTACAAATCAAAGTTGAAACACAATTATTTGCAAATCGGGTGCATACAAAAACGTAAACAAGAAAGCTTGGCAGTATGTGCCAAACCCAGTATTTAGCATCCAATATAAAAACTATAGTTTATTTTTTAAATTCAATCTACCATATTGATGTTCGTTTTTGGATCTACCTTTAAAAAATATTAAAGCATAATTCAGTCACGTTTCCCGACAAAGTGAAAATTTTGGTTTTAAATGTGTGGTTTTTATAATTTTTTCTCCGTTTGCAAATTTTTGCCAATTATGTAATACTAGATGACTGTTTTGAGGGTATGGATAAGATACATGAAATATATAAATATCAGATTCAAAAGTAACGTGATTGCTTAAAAACATTCAAATCCCCATGGCAAGAACTCTCCAATGCGTCGTCTTAACGTTGAAATAACAAAGTAATAGCGTAGATATTACTATTTTGTTTTTACTTTCTCGTAGTTAATTCTATTGTACAACTGTTGCATATTTCACAGTTTTATAGGTTAAATCTACACCAAAAGTAAAGTTAAATTTATAATGTCGAAATTACAACAAAATAAAAGTAGTATTTTTAAATTATATATTTGAGTTTTTGTATGTTGAAACTACCACATACCCCTATTGTATAACAAATGCTGAAGTGATAAAAACTTCAGTAGATTACTCAAAACTATTAGTTTATTAGAAATATTCATGTTCCTGTTACACTTACAATATATTTTTTGCGTTGAATAGACCTGATAGTATTGTTATATTCACGAGTATACTTCGGTAGAAAAGTTCTCATCTACACCGCATCGAGGCGCTGTATCCGTAACATACTTTCAAGTCAAAATTACAAAATCACAATATTGTTTTAACATCTTTTTCGTGAAAATTTTACGTAATAAACAATAAAAATTATGACTTTTGCACAGTTGGCCAAGTAAAATCTACACGAAAAGTATTTCTAAATTCACGAGCTCACTTTGGAGTTGTTACTATAGCGAAGCACTGTAATTGTACAATATATAACAGTTGGATTAATTATAAAATAAGTTATAAATATACTAGCAAAGTGTCAGTTTTTTAGAAATAATTATGGTTTTTGTTACACACTTTACCTATTGCAAACGTAAAATTAACCCAAGAGTACGGTTATATATACGAGTATACTAAGGAAGGATATTTCCAGTTTCTTGTGCATCGAAGCACTGCGTACCTAACATAATTTCAAGTTGACTTAAAAATTAATAACGTATTTACAATTATTTGTGAAAATATATTTACACTACAAATATTGTTAATTTTACGAGCTCATTTCGCAATTTTCACAATAGCGAGGCACTGTAATCGTACCATAAATAAAGGTAAAATACTACAGTAAAATAAAGTAGTTCATAGAAAATAACCAGAGAGTATGGTTATATTTACGAGTAGGTATATTTAGGTAGAAAAGTTCCCATTTTTACCGAATCGAGGCATTGTGCTCGTAACATAATTTCAAGTTGAAATCACAAAATAACAATGTTGAATTTACATTGTTTCTGTAAAAGTTTCACGTATCTAGTAATTAATATCTTACGCCTGGCCCATTCCTACGCGCAACTTATTAATGTGGTCCTATGTCAATTCTGTTTACTGACTGACTTTGCCATAGGCCTGCATGAGGCTAGGAAATTGAACATTACGAAGTTAGTTTTCGTACTAGACCGGTGCTCCCTCACCCACATTACCTAAAGATAGTAAAAATTAAGTAGGTAAGCATTTTTTTTAAATCATTTGTGTTTTCTGTTGTTTTCGTAGATAGTCGGCTTGTTGAAATTTAGGTAGGCTAATGAGTTTATTGCTTTAATCATGTATTCGAAACTACACGGTCCAGAACTCAGAGTTTGGTTAGTAATCAGGAAAATTTGGATCCGATGAAAGAGCGTCAAAATTGGCTCAAAGTAGCTTCACGCGATTCCACTAGTCTAAATACAGTTTATAAACGCAAAAGTGTGTCTCTCTGTTTATCTGTAATGCTTTCACAACCAAGCCGCTGAACCAATCCCGATAAAATTTAGCCTAGTGATAGCTTGCACTCTGGAGGTAGGTAATAGAGTACTTGTTTTTGTTATACAATCGATGTTTTTCTATTAACTTACAAAATCGATACCTGTAAGAGGTACAGTCTTACATTACCGATACTTACATTCTTCTAATGCATTCATTCTAAGGTCCCGGCATCAGCAATAGGCGCCTGGTTTTGAAATTTGTTGCGAGTAGACGAAGTCGAGGGTTACAATTAGTATTCTTTAAATCCATTGGTATGACCAGCTGGATTGAAACACATGACGTGGGTAGGTCAAGTTTGTAGTAGATACGCATAGCTATACTTAGATACTATAAACATAGATAGATAGGTGGGTAGGTAGGTATGTGACTTCAATAACTAAGTAGATACCTACCCTAGGTAGGTAGGTAAGTCCCTTCTCCAGATAGGTCCCAACTAAACTAGATGTTCTGTAAAAATAATCCCTACATCTGGCAAGCCATTTTAACCATGCAGTAAAAATGCAACCTGTAGGTGAGAACAAGGAGACAGACAGAAGGACAAAATCATTTTTACACCCATTTCGATACTGAGACGTAGACCTACATATATACAGTTACCAATGTAGGAAGGTAGCACAAATTAAAGTAAGAATACCGATCTACTTACGTCCCTTTTATGTATTTAGTAGTAGGGCTCTTTGTGAATAGCTCTTCCAGGGAAGGAACCAACATGCCTATTTCTGCTGCGGAGCACTGTTGCGAAAGTGCGTAAGTAGGTAGATAGGTAAGTAGGGTTCTAATATGGGTCAAAGATCGTTACTGAAAGTTTTTTTATTAGGTTACCAAAGTTATAGTAGGAACCATCCAAATTAGGTACCTAGGTAAGTACTTAATTAGGTGCTTAGTAGGTAGGTAGGTAGTGGATGGTACCTACTATAACTTTAGTCAGAAGCCCTCAGCCGCTGCACAAACTAGGTAGGTATTTAATAGATCTGCTACCTACCTAGAAACGTACTTGACGTTGCCCACATTAAGCTATTTTTCATGCAAAAGTCTACCATCGCAGCGGCTATCTAAGGGTTGAATTTTAGGAATTGATTTCATAATAAAAGTAACTTAACGGTTAAGGCTGTGCGTTGTTGTTAAAAGATGGCAGTCAAACTCGCTTGCTAGCATACTATTAGCTGCCACGTGGTTTCAAAGCAAAGGTGCAGCGGTATGGCGCCAAGTGATGAGTGAGTGAGTGAGTGGCCAATAAATGAAATATGCGATCGCGCCATGTTGTGCCCGAGTTTAGGAACGGAGCCGAAGTGAATCGAGCGAGTGAACTTAAACTTTCTTTTCCGTTGCGACCACGTCACGGTTCAGTCGTTTGAGTCAATCATTTTCTTTTGATTTTTAATATAGACAGGCCCGGCCAACCCCGCGCCGTAGTGTAAAATTCTGTGAATAAATCATTAGTACCTATTTATTACAAATATATCGTGCGTTGTGTTTTTATGGACCTACATATACGTGATTCATTTAGGTATTTCATGATGTCTTGGTCGGAAGTGGAGGATATTATACCGGCCAATTTTGTGGGAGAACTACTGGAATCGTGGGATGTATCTAATAAGATACATGAATTATTTAAAGGTTAGTAAATAGGTACATGCATACATAATAGCTTTATATTTCAGGAGAAAATAAATTTGCCTAGCTAAGTACCTTTACCTAACGATAAAACACTGTAATTTTATTGTTTTAGCGCCAGATATTGATTTATCATGTTTCGATAAAATAACGGAAAACGATATTCAATTCTTAATACCCGCTGATAAAATAAAAGATGGTATTAAATTCAAGCATGGTTTGCAAGAATACAAGAAACAAAACCACTTTTGCGTAAGTAAGATTTTGGCATAATAATAATAATAATAAGTATTGTTACAATTACAAAATAGATTATGTTAAAATTACTAAAGTAGTCTGGTAGTTTTTCCACACTGCCGCCACCGTCAGTCTTGAAGTCGCGTCGTCGGATTCAAGTTCAGACATGTAAATGAACAAATTGAACAAGTCTTATTATTATTATTTTATACTTTACTTTTCTTTTACTAGATCCGCTCAACATAAAGTAGCCATTTTTATTCATTTAATAAACAATTAGTTTTTATTTTTGTTTATTCATTTTTTATTTGAATTATTATTATTTTGTTTTGTTTTGTTAATTTTGTTCTCAGTATTTTTTATGTATAATAAAAAACATCTACGTATGTAATGTATTGTATTAAGTATATCATTCATCTAGTACCCATAACACAAGCTTGCTTAGCTTGGGGCTAAATGATGTGTGGATTGTCCAGTTGGATTGGATTGTTGTAGGTTTTATATTTTACTAATAAAACAAAAACTATATATATTTAAAACGAATAAAATAAAAATGCTGTTAGCCCATAAGTTATTGATAGTATGTAGTAATTTATACTTTAGTATGATTTGTAGTACTTTTTTAACTATAAGTCTAAAAATCGATGATATATTAATTTTTGAATTTCGTTCTATTACAGAAAACTTACTATATACCGAGACATAAATATGATCATGGTAAATACATTTTGCAAGAGGTAAATTGGTTGATAAGTACAATAACCACAAATGAAAACTGCGTAGTATTGGCATTATCGAACCAAAAAAAAAAAGGCAACAACAACCGGAATCAGTAAATTGGATTTTGATGACCATGAGAGTAAGTTATAAATTATCTATTATTAGATAATTAGTACAATTTATCTGTCCCTTATAGCTTGAAGCGTTCATGGTGCGGCCTGGCGTCGTTCATTGTGGATCAACTAGGCTAGGTCACGTTTGGCACAGGTCATTGGATGGGTCTGTTTCTCGTGTGTTTGTCTGTGTGTTTATTTTTAGTATCCCAAAGTAAAGTATTCTGATATTAAGAGGGTCAATCAAGGTATAAAAATTTCATAGCTTAGTCTGTATGAAACACTCATGTAGGTACATACTTAATTTACAGTATCGAATGAAGAATTTGAAGAGCACAAAGTTTGGCTGAGATTTAATAAAAGAGCCACTCAACGAAATCCTTAAAAAGTGGGAGAAAACATCTAAGCAACAAATGGATGTTAAATCATCAAAATTCAAACAAATTTGTCAGTATTGTGGAAGTACTTGAAGAATGGCCTTCATATAAACTTAGCTTTGGCTATAAACTGGTGAGTTTTTTGTTATAAATCTATATTTATTAGAATTACTCAGGATGAGAGCACCGGTGGTCTAGTGGTAGTGACCCCGCCTTCTGATCCTAAGATCGTGAATTCTAATCTGGTGGTGCACCTATGGATATTTTGTTTGAAAATTTTATGTGCGCAATGCAAGTGCTCTCAAACGCTGAAGGAAAACATCATGGGCAAACCAGTTAAGCAGCTCTTCTTGAATAGTCTATGGTTTTGTATAAATGTGATGGTTTAATTAGATTGTGTATTATTTTTCAGATTGAAGTGGATTTCAATAAAAGATATCCAAAACACGAGATATTGCTTTATAAAAAGTGACCCGTGTTTAGTCTTTGGCGCTTTTAATGTATGACGATATGATGATATAAAGCTCCTGGGTATAAACACCCGACTTCATTGAAAAAAATCGTTCCAAGGTTTCAAAATATAAATGCAAAGCAATAGATGTCAATACTCGAAGATCACCTAAGCGAAGGTTACTATATTTTTTGTTGTATGTATGTATAGTATATATAAAGTGTAGCTATGTATAGTATGAAGCGCTCGTGGCAAACATTGCTTAGGCATTAATTATAACTGATAAGCTAGGTTAAGCAACGGCTGACACATTACTATGAATGGTATTTGACTGGCATCACAGTTCAGTTGGTAAGTTATAAATAATAATGTTTATTTTGTTTCAGAATGACGGTGAAGTAGTCACCAAGTTGGACAGTTCCCACTGTTCAAACAAACTGCTGTTGGAACAAATTGCCACTTACAGTGAACGCGATTAAGCTAAAAAGCCTATATTGTGGTCAACAAAATATGATTACGATTGATTAAGAAAACAAAATAGCAGCTTCTTTTCCTATACTATAATTTATAAAAGGTTATTGCTAATACCTTAATAATAGTCGGTATAACTTTTGGTTTCTAACTCTTACATAATATATTGTTTTTTATAAATAAATGTATGAATGTTTTCTAATGTTTCTTTTCTAGATTTCTTCTTCAATCAACTTTTTGTATTTTTTACGTCAATCTGGGTTTGTTTATTGATTATTATGTTTTGTGTTATCGATTAAGCTACATTTTTAATATTTATTTCAACAGGTTATTTTACTTTGAAGCTTTGGTAAGATTTTTTTAGTGAAGCGTCTCTAGTGGCATCATGTTTATATTTTTGTATTATCTATTAAAAACAAGTGTTTACGTCCAAAATTATGACGGAGCATAAGTAAATTTAAGTAGATGCCACTAAATGCGTTTTGTAGAAATTACCAAAACTCCAAAGTTAAATCTAAAATAGCTGTTATGTAAATATTACCAATGTTATTTAATGGAAAATACAAGGAGTGGTTAGTAAAACTTACCAGAGTTCATCGTAAAATCTACAAAAGTAATTGAGGTACTTAGGTAGATATTACACAAGTAATCTAGTAAACTGTACCACACTTCATAGTAGAACCTACAAGAGTAATTTAGTAGATAATGCAAAGTGGCTTAGTAAAACTTACCAGAGTTTATAGTAAAATCTACAAAATTATTAGAAATATTTCGGTAGATACTACAAGATTTATCTAGTAAACTGTACCACAGTTCATAGTCGAACCTACAAGAGTAATTAAGTAAATAATGCAAAAGTGGTTTATTAAAACTTGCCAAAGCTTATAGTAAAGTCTGCAAAAGTAATTGAAGTACTTTGTTATATAATACACAAGTTATCTAGTAAATACTACCACCTTTTATAGTCAAATCTACATGAGAAATTAGGTAGATTATGCAAAAAGGGTTTAGTAAAACTCATCGTAAGTCATATTCAAATCTACAAAAGCAATTGAAGTACTTAGGTAGATAATACACAAGTTATCTAGTAAAAATAATCATAGTTCATAGAAGAACCTACGAAAGCAATAAAAATACTTAGATAGATAACACAAAAGCTGTCTTGTGAAGATTATCATAGTTTATGGTAAAATTTCCAATTATACAAAAGGAGTTGCGTAAATAATACCAATTAGTTCAAAATTGCTTAGCAATTATACGAAAGTTATATGGTAAAATATAACAAAGTTTATGGTAAAAAGAACAAGATTAGTTAGTTAAATAATATAATTTTATATGGTATTCAATTAAATTTTACTTTAACTATTGTAGGTAGAATGTACCAAAGCGGTTTAGTAATTATTTTACCAGCTTTAATGGTAGTCAGTCAACCGTCGCCGGTTTGTAAAATCAACTTAAGTCAGCGGTAGGTCCTCATTTAAACGGTTTGTTTGTTTGAATTTATCAGGAATTTGATACATTCAAACAAATTTTGTCTTCAGTGCTACGTCGCACAGCTCTGCGTCCATCAACCTGAGCCATACAGGAGTTTAAGCTTTATTTAAGTACCTGTAATTTTACCAGCACCCACACCCTTCAAACTGGAACACAGTGAACTGCTTGACAAAAGAAATAGGTGGTAGTACTTCCCAGAGGAGACGTTCAATAAGAGCTCTAATACTACTAAACGTTTTACCAATAAGACGCATTTCTTTTGTAAATGTTTCTCACAGTTGGACGGTTCGCTACTTAGGCCATGAGGCGTGCCTCTTTCGAGGTTTTTGAGCCCTATCCATCTTGTAATTTTTCGCGGCCTTCACAATGTCAATTTTATTCCCACTCCTTGTGTTTTACTGCCGCCTGCCATCGTTTTGATTTATGCTTTAATTATGAGAGGTAAATTTTATTACTAAGGTCCGAAACGCGATCCAAGCTCTTCAAGAGATGACAGGTCCTCCTGGATGGCAGTCAGCACATTCTAATCCAAATCTGCAATGGAATACTCCTCACAACCAACAGCTCGCGAGAAGCTGCAGCCATCCGCCAGACGTCTTTTGTTGGGATCAGGTGAGTGACCTTGTATAAACTTGAAAGTGATTTTTTTTAAGCTAGACATCTAAATACACTGAGATTTGCACGCAAGTATTTTAATAATGATAATTAAAAATGTTTTAATCATCATTTTTCGGCAGCTTATGTAGGTTTTTCGGCAGCTTCATTTAATTATTTAAAAGGATTGTTGGTTTGATAACCGCCATAAACTTATGATAATAATTTAATACAAAAAGGCAAGGCAATAAAATATGAATAAGCCGTAAAAAATCTCGCTTCTTAAAATGAAACTGTGTTCATTCAGAAATTATCATTATTTCTAAAAAGAGCTATTAAAAACTGGGATTCAAAGAGTTAGAGGTACTCTATCTGAAAATCCTTCTCAAGTCTTTTGCGAGATAAGTAATTAAATATTTGACTCAAAAAGTTTCCGTTTATGTAACGTACAATTTTGCAGCTGACAAGGGATATCCGTAACTGCTTATAGGCATACTCATTTAAAGATTCTTACCCATAACCATAGCTAAAACGCCGTTTAGATGGGGAGAGTTACTATCCTCGAAGATTGTCGAAAGGATATAAAAACTCGTACGTGCGAGATCGCCTACAATTTCTCAAATTCGATAAACGCATGCTTATAAGGGAATACACCAGGCAATGGGCAGCAGCGTTTCTCGAGTAAATAAGATCAATACTGCGGTCTACAGGCTGTTGTGATGATACCGACAATGATGATGTTTATTCCCGCTCTCCGAAACGATCTTCATCTAAACGGCATATAAAATAGGTTAACATAGTAAGGTGTTCGTTTTTCTTCAACAGCAAGAGAGGCCGATTACTCCGGAACGACCAAAAGTACATCGTTGTACGCAAACTGAACCATTCCTACATTGTGTTACACAGTACATAATGGAGCATCCAGCCACTGTAATGCTCCTATTAGGCATCGATCCCATGGCCAACTTAGCCCCAGTGATAGCCCCTTCTGTAGACTTCTACGAAACAAGGGGCCGCAGACAAAGTGTTCTAGAACAAATAGCAGAATCGGAGAATGGCAGCCAGACCCCCTCTAGTACAGGCAGCGAAAGGTTTGAGCCCACTCGAAGCCTCAGTGGGAGCGCTAAAGAGCTTGACGCTCAACCAGAAACTCAGAGCCTACTCGACAAAGAAACGAAGATCACTATTATGAGGCGGAGCCGGCATTCAGCCAGCGACTTGAGCGAGGCTTCTGAGCGACTACTGGCGAACCGAACCTCACACCCTAGCTCGCGAAGCCTTAAGTTTAATATAAATAGTTAATACCATTTCTTCATTAGAAGTTTATAGAAATACATGCTCATTAGTTCTAGCTGTTAGCTTTATTATTGTGTTGATTATTTTAAGATTCATTGTTATGATTTTTATCAACGAAACCACCCGTTGGAGTGTTTTTATAGACTTTGTTTTAGATAACTGTTTACAATGAAGTTTTGTACATATCAAATTTCTAAATTTTGTATCAATAAATCATAATGTAACTATCTAGTCATTGATGCTTGATTAAATGCTATATAATTTAACAAATGATTGAAATGTGTGATCACATTGAGTATAATTATGTAGGTATGTGATCATAAGGCCATAATCGTGAATGGTTTATTTAGTACCTACGCCTTTTAATAATATTACTCATAAAATTAATATATCTACAGTATTTAACTTTCAATCACCATCCAAAATAATGTTTTATAATTATAGTCTAAACATCTATTCAATAATAAAAAGACGACAGATATTTTTATGATGTAAGTATATTTTATAAAAAATACTTACATAGTGAGAAAAAATATATTGCGTAAATTGATCTCAAATATTTCTTGCCTAACCAAATATTGTCTTTCTCTTGTCAAACTATGTGCCAAGAAGTTTATGAAGCAGAATGTAATAAATAACATGCGATGATGTCAGTGTACAGTCTAATCTTTCTATGAACCTAGGTATATTATAGTTCATTTTACTCAGGTGAATATAAAAACCAGTACCTAGAACTCGTTCCAATAGCAAAACTTATAGTTAAGGTAGGTATTTTTCCAATAAATAAATAATAATTAAAGTATTTTTCAAAATGGTAAGGCAAGTGTTGCGCAATTATAGATTTAAGCGTAGAATGTAAAATCAGTTTTTTAATTATTTAACTCTAAGCAATATCGTTGTTTTAGATTAACTTCTTGAAATTAATAGATACCTACTTACCTACTGAACTATCTTTCTAGTTCATACGTGTTCAGCCAAATTCCAGATAGGTATTAAGTGTTTTTAAGAAAAAAATATCATACTTTTCTAAGGTAAAATACTACTTTGTAACCCCTTGTAATTTGATAAGAATAGCTGTCAATCCTTCCGCAGTAGTTTTCTTAACTCTTTAACATTGTTCTTAAAAACCGAATAATACGACCCAGTCTCCACTTAAAAGTAGAAAGGTTATGTTATGTGGCAGACTAGCATATTCGGTATAGCAAAAGTATCTACGAGTTACTCAATTATTGTTAAAATATGGAAATTGTTGTTTAAAACAATATGTATATTTTTCACTCGGTAATATTTTCGGGATTAACGTAGCCTATAGGCTAACATATGTTATGAACTACATTATTTATTTACAAAATATATAATTTATTGTATACAAATATTAAACATCTATATTGTCAATATAAATATGGCCCACCTGGTGTTGCGCGGTTACCTCTTTCTATAGCAATTGCAGTACCGTTTTTGTAATTTAAATTATTTGTAAGCTATCGTTCAGTCTAGATTATCAATAAATAAATTCAAAATAAATGATATTAAAAATTTCATGGTACGAGCAGGTTTTTTGGTCTCATGGTCCTCATTGGGGTTGAACGAGAAATATCCCGTTGGTCCTTGCTGGGGACGGAGCGTGAGGACGAGCAGGAATAGTAATTATATTTGCACAGCTTCACTGTACCGAACGTTCGAAAAATATTTTTTCAAGTAGAAGTATGTAATTTCGTTTAATATTAATAATTATAAAAAAAACGGTGACGCTTACTAGATTAATGAATCTTAATCGTGGTGTACCTTGTATAGGCCAAGTATGTGATATGATGCTAACACGTGGAGTGCCTAAATTCTCATTTCCACTTATTTATATCCGATTTTTAAAACTTTAACTGTTTCCCTAAGCGTTATAAATGTTTATGCGTAACGTAATAATGAAACATTATTTTGTATATAATGAAACTTTTATCTTGTGTAGTACAAATTATTAGTTATCAAGATTAATAAAGACAGATTGATGTTGAGATGTTGTTTATTTTTACCCTGTACTTCACCCAACCAATTCATATTATGACTGGGATAACTCAGTTCGTAGTAGCGCTGCCTTCGGTGCTGTAGGTTGTGGATTCGATCCCCACCTAGGGCAAACATTTGTCTTGTTTGTTTTCTGTCTGGGTGTTGTGTATTGTATTCTAAGTATGTATTAATTAAAAAAAACATATGTAACTATTCTATCAGTCATCTGGTTTCTATAGTACAAGCAAAGCTTTACTTCAATCATATTAGCCTAATAAAATGTTACACGGTGAAAATGTGAATCGTGTCTGCTTCACTCGGGCTTAAATTAAAAGGTAAGTACTTACGGAAATCATTTTACATTAGTAGATTAAAGTAATGTGTCCAACAGTTCGTACAGACAGATATATAATTTACTTGCAGCTGCTCGCAGCTTCGCCCACGTGGCAGTTTTTTTCCCGTTCCCGTTATTTTTTCGGGATAAAAAGTAGCAAGTCAAGTCAAGTCAAAAGGCATTTATTCAGTAATATCCGCAGGGATCATCTTGAAACGTCTTAAATCTAGGTGAATCTAAGCGCCAGCCAGCCTATATGTTAATTCAAGTTATAATCTATGTTTATTCCAAATGTCATCCAAATCGGTCTACTGGTGTGGCGTGAAAGAGTAACAAACATCCACCCATCCCTCCATCCATCCATTTACGAACTTTCGCGTTTATAATATTAGTAGGATTTTTCTAAACTACTCGTTGATGAAGCAAGAGATTGCACACCTGATGTTAAGTGATAACCATCACCGTAAGAAAGCATTGCTTCGAAAATGGCACGCACGTTAAGAACGGGCTTTATGATTTACTGCCAGACTTCCAACCTGAGGCACACAGGTGTTATGAGCCTTATAAGCCTTGTGTGCTGTAATTTCACCGCACCTTGAAACAAGAACACAGCAGCGTTGCTTGACGGCAAGAATACGCATGGACTTACTTGTGGAGAGTAATGTACAGTCAGCTGCACTAGAAAGTATTTAATTAGTAACTTTCAAAATGGTTTCACAGCAGTGCTAAAAATAACAAATTACATGATAATTATTCAAAAAATAAGTGAGGTCATCAACTAATTTCATGACTTTTTAGTTTTTGAGATGTAAGAGCTCATTGATATACTGTAATACCGTTATGAAAGTTATGAATTGTATATATTTTAGTGCAGCTGACTGTACATGTAATATTGTGAGAGAACATTTTCCCGGACGCGCCCTTTACAAAGGGCCTTATTTCTACTAAATCTCAACATTGGATATTTCAACATAAAAAAATTGTAAAAATTGGTTTCTTTTTAAAATTAAAAAGAAAAAACTGAAAAACGGAAGCGAGTCTAATCGTTTCCACTGAGAAAGTATAATGATCGCTCTCAATTTACTCGGTAAAGTTTTAACAGACCGTTTTCAATCGGATCCTTTCATCTTTGATCAGCTTTTGTAATCAATGACAGTTTGATTACGTTCTTTATAAATATTTTTGAGCCATTTAGAGTAAGTACTTTATTAACCCATCAACATCAGCTGTTTTTGTAAAAAGACTGTCACTGATTTTTGCATAATTAAATTTTTTTTTTTTATGTTTGGATTTACTCTGGGACAAAATATACCACAACGCTCTCTTGAATATTGACTTCTTGATACAGCGTGCGTCAATTGTTAAATATGTCTTGTCATGTATTACGAGTGTCACGGCAAACCAAATTACATTAATTACAAATTACATCTTTTAAACTTTCGTGATCGGAACACATATTGAACACTTATATTACACGGGTATTTATCGCGTATTACCTTTTTTATTTATTTTCCCGACGTTTTGACTATGTTGCAATAGTCGTGGTCGCGGGCAGACAAATTACATTTTTGGACCCCCAGTTTGGCGGAAGATGCAATTTTGCGTTCAGGTGGTCTTGAGCAGCTATCCCACCTGATGTTGAACGGTTACCACTAAAGTGGAGTTCATGTTGAGATATTGTGTGAGAGAATAAACAAGTTATGATATTACCCTACCGGATGTTGAACAGGTACCTCAACCTATTTTGGGAAGTTCATTCATAAAGGAAAAAAAAAATCTCAACCTGATAGTGCGTTTACACGCTCGCGTTCAACGGGCACGAACGTGTAAACAGGTTGTTTGTTGAATGACACGCCACCACCTGGCCGAGCGTCGATTTTTTCAATAAAATTCAAAGCATAGTATAATATAAAACAAAAAGTCAAAGTCAAAGTCAAAAAGCATTTATTCAGTAAAATCCGCAGGGGTCATCTTGAAACGTCTTAAGTCTAGGTGAATCTAAGCACCAGTTCCTCGCGACCAAGCCTAGAAGAACCGGCAAGAAACTTACGGCTTGGTTCCCAAACAAATAAAGAGGTTCTTCCTTCTTCATCATCGTCAACTTTACTGAAAGCAATCCGGCCGTTTTGCTTCTAGGGTATTCTGATAGGTACCCATAGTATATATAGAATAACTACTAAGTACAAACTACTAAGCGGGTTTGTGAGTGGGGAAAAATTAAAGTATGTTCCTGCCTCACTTTTACTCACGTGCTTTCCAACATGCAAAGTGCAGCAAATGACGGTTTTTACCCGGCGTAATAAAGTAAGTAATGATGCAAATGTAGGTCGCAACGGGGCTGTAATTTGCTGACGACGACGCCCGACTAAGGGAGAGCTCGCCCGGGAAATGAAGATTTTACCTATATACAACAATTAATTATAAAGTTAGCTAACAAGTTTTGTTTCCGGTTTTAGAATCTATACGTTTCTTATTCTATGATCTATATCTATACCATTAATAAGAACCTTTGTTCTGACTGACTGTCATATAGACAACGGACAGCGAAAGACTTGAAATTTTCAAGTCTTTTAAAAGTGCTAGCGTAATTCTTTATACCATGTGTTCATAGATTACCAAAATCACCAAGCTTTTTGGATGGTACCTACGACTGATTATCATGCCTAACAAAAATGTACTCTGTCTCAAATAATATCTCATTATTTGGTTAATATTTGAATCTCTAATAATAAATAAATATATTTGTGGACATTTTTACACAACATCATCTAGCCCCAAACTAAGCATAGCTTGTACTATGAGAACGAGATGACTGATAGAATGCTTATTTACTTTTTTTTTGTAAATACATACTTAGAATACAATATAACACCCAGACACAGAACAAACATCTATATTCATCACACAAATGTTTGTTACAGCACAGTAAGCAGGATTACTACGAACTGAGTTGTGATGGCTGTCATAATATCCTTTCACATGTGAAGTAGTCCAATGAGGACTCCGCTTTCTATCTTGAATTATGAAATCCTATTGAAAAGCCTTTTGTGTGCAGTTTGAATGGACGGATTTAACTATGGAGCAGCCGATTAATCAATATTTGGCTCGGCTATCGCTCTGACGAGCATTTCAGCTGCCAACGGACCTCAAATGTTACGACAGCAGATACAGGAAGTATTAACATAGGTACTCATACATATCACATACATATATTTTAGATGGTTTTTTATTAAAACAGACCAAGCGACTTCTGATCCTTAGGTCGTGGGTTTCAATCCGGTCGTACACCTATGGATTTTTCTCTTCGAGAAAATGATTTCGCAATGCCAGTGCTCTCAAACGGTGAAGTAAAACATCGTGAGGAATCCAGTTCGTCTTCTAGCAACGGCGATGGGCTTGCCAGTCTCTCGAATCCGGAATTCACACGTGTGGAGCGGTGATTTTTTTTATTTATTTATTTATATAATAATAATATTAATATAATATTATTAATAATATTATTTCATTCATACACTTTTACTCAATTTACTTTTCCTTACTTGCTTTATTACAAGTGAGAAATCAAATAAAGTTCTTCAAGTTATCGAAGCGAATGTTTGTGAGTATGTATATTTGTTCCCAATCATCTTCGCGGTGGAACGGGCCTGAATGAAAGTTGGAATATAGATAGTTCGTAAATAATGCTGTTTTATCTGAATACTAATATATTGTAACACCTAGGTATAAAACAAATATTTGTCTTCGTTCAAATCCACAAAAAACGCAGAAGACAGAGTTATTACCGACAGCTTTAAAATTGCTGCCCCTAAAAATACTTCGTAAGGTTTACCAAGGAAACCCACAAAACATTACTTAAAGTTGAACATGCGTTGAACATTGCTCTCAATTAGTAAGACTTAACTGTAGGTTTTAAGTACCCAGGGCATGCTGCACTTTTCTCGTCGTTTGCAACTTCCACAGGAGAACATGGAGGGATCCTATTCTATACCAGGACCACGGCAAGGTACTAGCTTACAGCTTAGTAATTACGCTATATTTTTTTATAATAATTATAATTATCATAATTAGACTATATAAGTTGAGGAAGGAAGAGTAACTTCTTAATATTATTTAATATCAGTAGATCCTACTCTTAGAAACGATAAACTATCGTATTGTTATTTTGAGTTACATTACGTGTCATGGCAGGTAACGTCAACTTGACTGAGGAACATTGATGGAGTTGCCCCGTAGTGTATTTCAAAACGAGAAGACGAAACTCCGTTTATCGTTTCTGAGAGTAGACCTACAGGAATCTTGTTATAAAACCTGCCTATCTGCTGAGATATTTAAGCTACGAAATCTCATTTAACTGTAATCTTCGTGCAAACACATTTACTTACATTTCGTAATGGATAATCTCATCTCATGTTATTATACCTAAGATTTATCTGTGTATTCGTCTCGAGATATTTTATTTAAACATTTTATTTTTCAGATATCAATTTAAGCTGAGCTTTTAAATAAATTAAATGTGGGTATGTGCCTAATATAATATTTGGTCGTACCTAAGACATACTATAAAAGTCTTAAATGGGTGTAGTTGGCACTATGAGGGGATATCTACTGTACCGGGGATTCAATAACTGATAGAAGTTATGACTATTTAGCAACAGTAGCATCTCTTAAGTACATAAAACCGATACTGTGAACCGGTACTGGCTCCGGTAAGCCCCCAAATATGAAAGGCTTATGTCAGCAGTAGGCTCATTTAGCAGGTAGTCAAAGCGCTAATTGAATAGTTATAATGGTTAACCTTAGAACCGTAAATATAAATAAATATAAAAACCGCACATAAAAGTACATCAATTTATCAATACCTACCCTTTGCAATCCTTGCCCTTAACCGTGGTTCTAACCTCGAATATTTATTGATATCATTTGTAGCGCCGCAGAAACGGAAACCGACAAATGTAATAACATCATATAAATCGGAAATAATCATAAAGAACTCGCTAACGATGTCACAGGGCTCTCGGAAATTTAGGTTTTGTAGTTGATTTTCTTATGCCATTTTCTTTTTATATACATAGAATAAGGACTAAATATACTAATATTTCATGCTAATACTATATATATAATATAATATATGCATAACTAGCATATATTATATTATATATATTATTAGCATGAAATATTATAAAAAAAAAAAAAAGTAAATTGTAAGTACTAAAAGTGAATCAGTGTTGGGAAATAACATGGAAAACGTTGCCTGCGAGTCGTGAAATGCAATTTTCCATCGCTACGAGCCACAAGCCGTTGCTACGGCGTAGCATCGGCGTAGCTGCTACATTTTCATTTCAAAAATCTTGTTTGTGTCTTAACACTATAATGGAAATGGGTCAGTTTATTATTCTTTTACTTTTATCTTCTGCTCGCTATACTTGACAGATATTGAAATCTTGCAAGTGAATAATAATAATAATGCTGGACATAATAATATTGGACAATCCACACCACATCATCTAGCCCCAAGGAAACCAGAGCTTGTGTTATGGGTACTAGATGACTTAATACAATACATTACATACATAAATATTTTTTATTATACATAGAAAACACCCAAAACGCCCGTTAATTAGTAGAAGAACTTCCTGTAAAAGAGATCGGGGTACTATCATCGTACTTATTACTTTCGCCAAGCAGTGACTCTTGCGTTTTTGCATTCCAGTTTATAAAAGCTTGCTATGCAATTACAGGTATGTGAGCCTTAATACCTCATCTCAGAGTAATGGACGCATTGAAATGCAATAGTATCTTCAGTAAACGTACTCTGGGAGACAATGCAATTGTTAAAATTACAACTTCAGGTGGGTCATCTGCTTGTTCTATCAGTTATTCTTATAAAAAGAAAGCATCGTAAACCAGAGTCAAGTCAAAACAAATTGGATGTGTGATTTGTTTGATTTTAATTAAGGATCCACAAAATCAATGATTTGTTATTACCTTTTTGAACTGAACTTTTTCTTGTAGGTAGAGAATGAAAATGGAAATCTACCTATGGACCGTTAATTTAATAATTTTAATTGACCGTTTGTAAAAATTACAGCTGAATTATGAACTTACTCTTTTTCTCAAGTCAGCTAAAAGAACAATCATAGACATAGGTGCTTATTATTTAGTCCATGGTCACGTTTGAGGTATCCAACCAAGGGCAAGCAACTTTTTATTTAGACTTATATTTTTACACATATTTTTAAATCTAGGAAGCCATAAAACGTACGAGTATGAGGTTAAAACAACAACATTTTGTTCGTTTGCAATGAAAAAATATTGTAGTAGATTGCAGCCTATACTGTAAATGGCTAGGTCACGCAGTTTCGTCAGCAGCTTTTCTCTAAAAAGTGAGTCAATATCAAAATAGTCTTCGTAGTTTTATGGAACATATATTTCTGAATATATACTATACTAGTGAAACGCACGCGACTTCGTACGTAAAGTTATTTTTATATTATTATTTTATAATTTGGGAATTCATTTCTTAGTAGACCTCTACATACTAAGACAAATATACCAAATTTTAAGTCTCTGTGACTAGTGGTTTAGGCTGAGCGTTGTCTATATGTCACAATCATTTATATTTTGTATAGATTATACTTATATATTTTTTAATGGCAAGACGAAGCGAAGGAAAGAGAGAATGAGCTCCCGTACCAAGTCGGAAAATGCATATATTATCTATGTAATGGTGTTCCTTTTACTTGTTTAGGTACGATAGTTTTTAAATCATTGAAATCGTTCCATTGGTTGCGAAGATATTACACATTTTGTACAAGCCAACCGCGGGGCAGCCGGATAGCTCATGTCAGGGAACCGTGACGTCTCGATTCTCTTTCGCCCGCGCTCGCGCTCTCCACCATTATTTTATTAAAGTTCACTCGATCTGCGCGGGTCGTGTTCTGGTTTAAATTATTTTTTTTTAATAAAACCGCGCGGGTTCGGCGTCTAGCGCTGGGTCATTGTGACATGACGTCACAAAATCTCAACGCTAGGCTGTTCGCGCGGTCAGTGAGCCTCGTTCGGTATTTTGCCCATAACCTAGTCAGTTTTGGCCGTAGAAAAAAAATTTTTGCACTTTATGTTTTAGGTTCTCAAGGCCTATAAAACTGCATTCACAGATAAAACTGTGACGGGTCCCCAATGGAAGAAAATGTTGCCCAGCAGTTGGGCGACATAGGTTAGAGAAAATTTATCATATTATAATTACTTATCAGTTTATCTTTGTTTACTAGATTATTATCAAGGCAACTTTTTCCCCTGTGCCTCGTGATGAGTAATAGTGCCTAGGACAGAATAATACTACATTTACTTGTTAATTACATATGGGGATCCGGTAGTATGCCTGGTTTGTTTCCCTCAAGCCAGAACCTAACTTGTTGATATTGTGGTAGAGAGCATTATAGAGTGATACAGCTGTTCCATTTATACGCTGCCTGTTCTGTATGTGTTTTGTATTGTTTGTACGCCAAAACACTGTCGTGATTTAGTGGTTGTTATCCCAGGTGTCATGTTTGGTCGTTGAAATCACAAACTCTTGTTATTGTTAGAACAAACGGTCGTATTTGCTGCAATCACCCAGACCGGTACGTGATTGATTGCGGTAAAGGAAAATCACTTCCGGTGTTCTTACATTCTGTGATGTCACTGATCTTTAAAGATGGGCAGTCGGATTTTGTTCTCAATCCAACAAATAGCTACCTACATGTTTTCATCATCGTTATGATAATATTTGTCAATGCTTTCATTGCTATTTGGGTTCATATTTTTTCAAACTCGTTTATGATGTATGTGAAGGTAGATAATAGAATTCTGTGAATCAGAGATCAATAAAATCTGCAAGGTCTAGCACATTACATTTTTTGAGTTAATTTTTATTGGTATAGATTGGTATTTTTAGGTAGAGTCCTGCTACATCGTCGGCTTCATCGTCACTTACCACCAGGCGAGATTGTTGCCAAAGGAAAATCAAAACAAAAGTACGCAAGAAAAAATAATGTATCCGAGATTATCTACACAAAATAGCAAAGTATGAAACGGCAAAAAACGGCAAAAAGTCGATAGTACAAGGTCAAAACCGGAGAAATTCAATAAAGTCGGTCAAAAGCTACATTATTAGCTAGATTTCTCAGAAATGCAATTTTTTTATGATAATTACATAGCTATTTTATTTTAGGTAGGTAGCTCAAATCTGTCGATATTATTTGGATGACCGATGTGGCGCGACGGGCGAATGTCCGCTTGCGACGCAAGAGGTTGCGGGTTCGATTCCCGCCTCGGGAGAAATGTTTGTACGATCTGCAAATATTTATTCCGGGTGTTCTGGGTATTTTCTATGTATAATAAAAAAAATATATAATATATAAGTAAGTATATCAGTCATCTAGTACCCATAACACAAGCTCTGCTTAGCTTGGGGCTAGATGATGCTGTGTGGACTGTCCAGCTTTATTATTATTATTTATCAAAAGTATAATAATTATTGCTCTAAAAACCAATTTGTTATTTTTGATGTCTCGATGAATTTTTGTAAACAACGTCTTAGCGTCTTTTGTTCTAAAGCTTTGGAATTAAAATATCAAGATTGTTTAAGTTTAAGATTTTTCCGATGAATTGAGGCTCAAAGTTCAAAAATTGTTCTCAAAGTTGGCCAGCTCATCCAATTTGCAAGTGTCTAAGTACTTAGAAACAAAAAGGTTATAAAGAGAAAAGATTTGATTTTTTGTTTGTTAGATATGCATTAACTCAATAAAATATTTTATGTATAGAAAGTTAGATTCCACGCCCCGGTATACTCGTGCGAAGCCGGGGCGGGTCACTAGTACTAAATATTATTGTAGTTTTAATGATCCCATGAATCTGGGACATTTTTCTGCGCAGCATAAATATTATTTCCTTTGTTTTCAAAATTATCTCCAACGAAGAGAAAAGCTTATTGTTGTATCAATACCCACTCTTATCAGAAGTATCTCGAAGCAAGTTTACTTGGAAATAGAAACGATAGGTAGGTACCATGGTAAAAGGAAAACATTTTCTTTCTAAGAGGATTAAACTTACTTGTATGTACAGTCAGGAACGAAAGCTTATGAACATTTAATTTGCATTAACATGTAGTAGTGTGTGATAGGAAGTCCTTTACAATGTAATTGATATACATATTTGTAAATAGCGACGACATTTAGAAAGAAAACAAGAACTTTGAAAACAAAGGAAGATATTCATGGCAATGGTCAATACAAATGTACTAAGCAAAATAAAATAAACACTAAAAACTAGCAAAGTTTTTAAAATAATGCTTGGAAAGGGCATTAGGTCGATTCACTAGCCACCTGTTGTTTGCGAAAAGCTTGGGAAAAGATGTTATGCCTCCGCATTCTACCAGACTGCTGCACATGCTACAGTCCAAGTGCAAAGCGATTGTACATAACTACCACTCTCAGTATTATTATCATTAAGAACCTGTAGCCAGTACTAGACGATAAAGGAAAACATTGTAAGGAAACCAGTTAGTATTATAGCAGCGGCAATGGGCTTGCAACTTGTCACGTATGGAATTTCAATTACCTACTGCAAAATGTGGGTATGTACCAAATGTCATATTTAGACGTACTTCTGACTAAGAATCTTCTCAAGGAAAAAGTTAAGAAACCTGAGAGAATATACCTATACCGTGCTTGGGGATCAAAATCGTGAGGCTTTTTACCTGTGGTATCCCACTGCAGTACCTGTAGTTTCTCCATCATTTCTGATTTGGGCCACTGTGGACCAGTCTAGTGGTCACGGTCTGCCGCGAGGTCTTTTCCCATTTTTAGGCGTCCAATCGGTGTGAAAATCAAGTTAAAATAATACTGTTATCATCTTTTTTTGTATGTGGTGTACGGCATCAGCAAAAACCGTGTTTGGTTAGGCAAGGAGTGATTGATGAATTTTTCGACATGGTTATTTCAGGTTGGTTTTGAAGAGTTCTCAAGATGTTGATGAAACAAAATTGCAAGGCGTGAATGAATAACGATTAGTTTAGTTTGAGTTTTGGTTAGTATTCTCGTTTTCTGTTTTTTATTCACAAGTAATTTTTTTCTTTCATTGTAGGTACTTACCTACAACTACAGTATACAAAGTAATGACCCAGCAATTTATGGGAATGCCTGGTTCACAGAACAGTAGCGAGTTAATGCCTCTGACCGATTGATTCGCTGGGAGGTCACATGGACATTCGCCACATTTTAAACTTTTGCAGTAACATAGACACACAAGAAGCTCTTCTTGATATTTCATTTTTGTAATGGATGGCTTGAGAACGAGTGGTTATACTTGAGTTGTTGGTGTCAACGTTGTGGATTTTCTTGTTAAAAATAATCACGAGCCTGCAAACTGCTGCATTATAATGATTGCTTTTAACTGCGACCGCAGAGATTTTTTTCAACTAACTAGGGGTTTTCTCCGTTTTTGTGTTCTTGGTTATTTTTTACTAGCTGAGTACCCACTTCGTTGGGCGGTAAACATTTTACTTTAGTTAATATTCAGCCTATGACACTCACGAATAACGTCGCTTTACCTTAGCCTCACAAGATTGATGTCTTATTGAAATACGGCCTTTCAACAGGGACTATACTTTTGAGACGTAATGATGAGAAATCGATGACGTAGGTACTTACCATCGTGATACCAAGTAGGTATCACGCTGAGTCAGGGTTCGTCTTGCGACATATTATATAGGTAGGTACCAGCTTAATACTTTACCTACTATATAAGTATTCTGAATTTACTTATTTTTTTACGAATAACTTTTCCAAGGTTTATAGAAGAACATTATTTAGGGGGAGTAGTCCGTCTAGATTAGCATATCGTCCCCAGTTATTTAATTTTTTATGCAAACTGTTAATATTATTATAATGCTGTTGAATTAAAACTCAGAAAACCCATACTTTGTCGTGGCCCCTAAATAAAAGAAAGTCTCAGATTTATTGCTGAGCAGGGTAAAAAAAGAGGAATATATTGTTAGACCTCGCGAGAACATAGCAGACATTTTTATGAAAGATAGGTAGTACAATGGTCTGGCAACCGATTGAAGCAATAACAGTTAGTAAGCCGCATTTATAAAATACTCGTATCCTGTTAGTATTATAATTATCTATATAAATTAATATCTCAAAGTTACTAGCAACTAATAGATAAAGGCTGAACATGAATAGAACGCCTGCTAGGTAATGCTTTGTTAGTGGTACCTAATATCAGTTGAGCCTTTTACCTCATCGCTCATTTCTCTCCATCCCAAGGTTGCCTAAAAGAAAGCACTTTCAGTGATACAGCCGCCCATAGTACTTTGTTAACCCGGTCTGGTTTTAACAAATTATCTATGTTTACACAAAGTGTAATCTATCTTGTTCTGTTAGTACCTAATTCAAAAAACAATAAAAAGGTATTTTAATTCTCTATAGTAAGGCGGAATGAGCTTATAAACTAAATCCTTTGGCTGCTATAGCAACTGTAGGGTCTGTACCCTACAATCTTATCGCACAGAATAAGTAATACTTAGTATCAAATACGTGAATTTCCAACTTACGTCAGGCAATGCCATCTCTGTTTTGAATTTGTTAAACTTTCGAACCTGTTTTTGACACAATTCTCTGAGTGGGTAAGGCCTTAAGTTAAAGTTCACTTGTTTACTAGTTAGTAGGTTTATTGTTGAGCTGATATGACGTGTTGTCGTTTTAGGAGGTTGTAGTCAACTCAAAGTAATTGGACGGAAAAACCACACTATAGCATAAAATGCTGACCCGCGAGAACATGTATCTACTAATACTGTGCGGTTTGCACAAACTATAGCAAGCAACATATTTGTTCTTCCATCTAAGCCTAAACCGCTGGTTGTTGAGACGGGGTTACAGACTTTATGTAGGTGCATAGAGGTGCCTATGCAAGGAATTTCTGAAATTTAACACCTTCAGTGCAGTGGGGGTTGATGTTTGTACGAAAATAGCAGTTGTAATGTGTGGGTGGAAAAAGTCTAACAGTATGGAATTACTAATCATTTCGGCGTAACCTCGAAACGTAAGACGCGCCTGTTTTGTCTCTTTTCATCTTATTTAAAACTTTTTGTCTATGCGTTTCGCTGAGGTTATTAGTACCTTTGGTATACACGAGAACCAGGTGGCAAAATAGCTTAGGTACCTACCTACTGTTAGCGAAGCCGTACGCGTTCTCTACATTTGAAAAGATTCCTATATAATAATAATATATAATTTATATGGTTGACATAGTTACAGTTCCAGTTCACTATCTAAGTAGGAATCTGAACATATCTCGTTTCATAATCTGCTCGTTATTTTTATGCTAGGAATAAACATTTATATAATATGGATGGAAAAGTTTTACAAACGTCTCGTTCTAATATTTTAATAATTAAAAAACTCGTAAATTTTCATTACTGAAAAATAAATCTAAGATTTACGATCTACCTAGACACATTGTTTATTTTTGATCGGGTCAAGGTTGTTTGGTTATAATGTATAGGTAGGTACATAATTAGATAAAATTCATACGATTAGGTAGGTACATAAAGGACACAAGAGAATGGAAAAAGTAAACATTCCCAGGTACCTACCTACCACCTACACACAGGTACAGTACCTACAAGGTAGGTACAGTATACCTTATAGGTAAACAGGTATAAGTACTTACTATCAACACAAAAAAAAGAAAGAGAAAGGTGGTAAGTACCTAGCAACTCTAAGTAGTTTGTGTTATCGATTAAAATAATTCTGAGCGCCCTATTAACGTCTCCCGCTGGCTGGTATCTCGTGCGTAAATCCTCTCTAATGGAAGTTCTGTGTCTGTGCCTCGCTCGGCAGTTCTAGGTAGGTACCTACATACCTACCTACGTCGACCATCGACAATCTATCGATTTTGATTTTGTAATAAATTTCAAACATATTATTCGTATTTTAGTGAACTGAATTAAGTAGTTACGTTACGGAACGTTTACGGTACCTATGCTTAGGAACGGCTACGTGGTGCCTACGAGATGGTTACGGCATCTACGAGTCAGCTACGTAATACCTACGAGATGGTTACGAGATGGCTATGGGTTAGTTACGATTATACCTAAGGCAAAGCTATAAGCTACGAAACAGGTTCGTAATAACGATAAGATGGTTACATGATGTATAAGAGATGGTTACGGGTTGGTGACGATTACGATATCCTACAGCACAGCTGCGGGATAGCTACGTTATGCCACCGAGCTGGTTACGAGAAGGCTACAAAAGGTAGGTAGGTATGCTTACGGCACAGCACACAGCATGGTCACAGGACAACTACTAAACTACAGGGACGGTTACGGAATAGCTATACAGAATGCCTATGGCATAGTTAAGGGTTGGCTATGGGAGAGCTACGTGATTGTTAGGGGATGGTTACAAGATGCCTACGGGATGGCCACGGAAGCTATGGGATGCATTGGGAACGAACGACTAGGTACCTACTGAATGGGCTGGCGATATACATGCTGGAATAGTAGACCTAATGCATGAAGTACCCCGGACCCGGATATAAAACTACGAGCGAAAACACGGCGGAAACTTGTAAGCAGTCATAAAATAACCTAAGTAGCCTAGGTAGGTACTTACCTATTTTTTTATGAGAAAAAACAAAAAAAATAAACAGGTCGCATTACGTCTATAGACGTAGGTAAGGGTGTTAGGAAGGACCGTTTGCTTGTAATTGCACCAGCACCCATACCAATAACTGTAACACGGCTATGCGAGTACCTACCTACACAAAGTAGTCTGTGGTACCTAGTACTTACCTAGGTAGGTACACCTACTGTTGACGATTGAAATACTGTAGGTAATAATCTAGGGCTCATTTTGAACTAGTTATAATAGAATGATTCTACCCTGGATGAATTATTTCATTAGGGGTTCAACTACTACTACCCACTTTTCGGACACCCAGACATAGTATCATGCATAGAATAGGTTAGGCTCCGTTGATTTGGCTTAGTATAGGTATGTAGGAACCTTACCAGCCAGCCCTTCCTACTAATTTGGAAGGTCTAAAATGGCTACTTAACAATAGCTAAAATATATAAAATGGTACCTACCTACCTATGCATTGATAATACCGAGAGCTATTCAGACTAAATCCAGCTTTAGCTTTTATCAAGAAAAAGGTAGAAATAATACCCACGCAAAGAAATAGAAGCTTCATTTTTCCAATATCGAACCGATAGGCATAGGTACAGGTACCAACCGTAGCATTGATAAATCGCAAATCCTCAAGAGGTAAGCTACCTATATACGCGCCAAAACTTCAATTTCACGCCACGAAAAACATGACTTCGTTTGTGTAGGACGACCCAAAGTAAACCAGAGCCTACTCCGCAAAACGATGAACGAATCCTTCAGAAGATACTATAGTGACCCGTGAATTGGGACCCGGAGTATGGGTGAAAAAGGTAGCTTAATTCTAACGCTGATTAAATCATCTTAAAATATTTAAGAAGTAGGTACCTACCTAGGTACATATTAGTAAAAAGGTTGCTTCAGTTTCGCCAGTCAGTGAGAATGTTGATTTATCGAAGGTTCGTATTGACATTTATTATTTACGCAGAGTGCGCGACAACACCGATGTGGCATTGTTTTGATGTGACAAAATTTTGGAGACTGATTGGAGTTGTTGATGTTGCCGTTGCGGCGTATAATGCACAGTGTAACCCATAGTGTAACCAACTAAAAATATGGTAGGTACTTTCGTTAATCTTATTGTGGAGTAAACCTCCTGGCTAAGTAAATAAAACGTTATTTTGTGGATTTTGAATCGCCAATCTACACCGTTTTTTTAGATAGATACAGTCGGAAACAAAAATACCTACCAATACGAAAAATTTTGCTCTATTTGTAATGTTCAAAACTATTTACCTACTTAATCAAGGTATAGAACTTAATTCGATTTGTGTCTTGAGCCAAAACTATATAGGTACCTACTGCAAACTGAAGTTGTCATTAAAAACCAGAGAAAAATTACTAAAACAATTCAATAAGGTGTTAATCTACAGGTAGGTAGAATCTTACAGTCAGTAGTTACGACGTAAAAGTAGTAGTAGTATATTGAAAGTAGTAGTAGTACCTACTATAGTGAAAGTAGTAGCATAAAACTACGTAGGTATAGATGTAGTTCTTCCCGCACCTTCTGCAGCTCAGCAAGTCTGTCACCCGATGTGTCACTGAGGTTGTACGTAAACAGAATATCAAGACAAACAACATAATGCTTATTCCTTTATTTTATTTTGTACACTTCTCAAGAACGCTAAAGTTGGTTTACAGATTTGTTAAGCCAAAAACGTGAATAATTTTGTACATAGGTACATTAGGTACTGGGTACTTTAACAGCTACAACACACTATAACTATTTACATAGAACTATGACATGCATCATTTCAACAATATTATATTAACAACAATATGTAGAGCCAAAGTCTAAATTCGAGCACATACCAAACCAAGTGAATTCGTATTTTTCTGATTAATTTAAGCGGTAAGAACAAATATTTTATTAGGGCTTGTGACTCCATGACATAAGGTTATGACGTCAATATGTCACTGAGTGGCGATTGTGTAAGTGCTGTTGTTAACAGACTCCTGTTGCAAGTGTCAAATTTAAACAAATCTTTCATATTTGACACTTGCAACAGGAGTCTGTTAGGAACAGAGGGCGGATTCTGAGTTTTTTACGTTTTGCGAATATCGGATATCGGTTTGCGATCTCGAATTTTTTGTATGGAAATACGCTAGTGCCCCCATATGCCGCTAGGGGCGCTTATCGTATCTCCATATAAAAAGTTCGAGCTCGCAAACCGAAATCCGGTATCCCGAAAACGAAAAAACTCAGAATCAGCCCTCAGAAGATTCACAATGAGGGGGCTGGTAAATTATTATCCTTGCACTCGTTTAAATTGAACATGGTTACGTACACGATTTCTTTTTTTATAACGAATCTCAAAGCTATAATTTAGTTATGTGCCCGCTAAAATATAACTATCTCTAAAAAATCGATTATACAAGTGTTGCAACATATACAGATAATAAAATAGAACTATCATAATACCTATACCTACATTGACCCTATCACTAATAAACTCTGCGTTACTGTGGAATAGTTACAGTGTTTTCTTTTGCATTAAAAGAAACACCCTCAACTCTTTTAATCCCAAGTCACAGTCAGATCTCCTAGGCCTATCAAGTAGTACCAACTCAGGATTATTTGAGGACATGTTAGGAGGTTAGTAGAGGCCCAAATATTACATTTGCATTGAAAGCAAGTTTCAAACTAAATTGAAAGAGACAGAACACGGTGTAGCTATTCAAAGTCACGCCGAGTTTATTAGTAATAGGGTTACATTATTTATTGCATTAAGATATCATCTCATTCACCGCTTAAAATTCCAATGCTCTTGGCAAGATTATAGATTCCTTCGTTGTCACTGTATCTAATAATTTTAATTTATAAAAATAGTCTGCCTTTCTGTGAAAAATTATAACATCTACAGAAATAAAAACACTCTCTTAAATGATAGAGCTACTTTTCTTACCATGGAATGATAGAAATACATCACTACTGGGTTAAATAGTCGATTTGGAAAACTCACAAAGTAGTATTCAATTTGGAATTCTAATTGGCGATTATCCTTGGTCTAATTTCACTTTCTACACACGTAGGTGCACCTAAATACGTATTCTACAGTACCGGTAGGTACCTACCTTAGAACGTATCTTTAGACAGGTATTTAAAAAAAAATGCGGGAAATATGAAACAGCAATCAAATCTATCTTTGCTTTAATACAAAATTAGGTAAGTCGACGCTTAATCATATCCGGTTCCAGCGTCCATCCGTCTACAGTATGCGTGTCTTGCGTGTCGGATCAGTATTTCTCGCTTTTTCATTCGCTTATTTTACAGTGTCAGTTTACACTGGTCAATAAGGTAATAGTTTATCTGACAAGCAACAAGCTGTAATACTACTAACTAACGGACGCTTGTAGTATATTAAAATCTTGCAGGTTAGTAGCCGGTGTTTCATTTTAACCATTGGATTTTCTAATAACTACAGTTGTGTCAAGTAGTTTTATATAATACCGATACTGTAGTGAAAGTATGTGCACAAATATCTACTAAGTATAGTATGTTATTGATAATCATGCGCGTTTCCCGCCATAGCTAGTCGCTTCGCAGTGCGCCCGGCTGCGAACATTCTAGAACGTTTGTTTCACTTTGCATTGCATGGATGCCGTGCAATGTAATTCAAATGTGAACACGATACGCTTACGCCATAGTCAAATTGATTCGTACCTACTAGTCCAAGTGACTCGCTGGGCTCTTGGCGTTAAGCGAGCCACCTGTCAGTGGGACCTTAGCCTTAAAGTAGCCAAGTTTTCCTTACAAATCTACGTAACATGACTCATAATTACGTCGACAATGATTCACAATTGAAAATTCACATCTAAACTGTACTTAACCATGAATGAGAGCAATACAATAGTAGGTTTGTTATGAATAACTCATTAAGTATCTCCTAGGCTGCGGTTTTAGTAAAAGCGGTAGCGGGAGCGGAATTAGTTAAAAAAATATGTTTCAATGTTTCTGACTCAATCAGTTGGTAGCGGCTCAATTTGAATAAGCTTGGAATCTATAGATAGTTTTTTTTATTCATAAAAGTCGAAACGACTAACTATGCTAATACAGTTGCTATATTTTACTAACATGTAATGAAAAAACAGTATAACAAAGATAATTTTTAAATTTAATATTTTTTAGTCTAAGTACGAAATAAGTAAGAGGCTCATTTTAACACGGAAATCTCGTTCCCAGTTTTATCTCTTTAATAAGTTAACCGTGTTGAATGAACACTCAGGTTATCCCATTGAACACAAAATGAATGAATTCAATAAGTCATTCAGGGTATGCACCCTGAACTCAATTGGGCATGGACGTAGCGGTAAAATACCGTTCCCGCTACAAACTTACCAAAGAAAACGCAACCTTATTGTGCTCTCTGGCATTAACACACGTGTCTTAAACCCATACGTGCAGACAAGACATCGATTCATAGCATGATCTTAGAATTGAACCCAGTTCGGGTTAGCTGGCGTCGTCGGTTTCTGACTGGGTTGAGCACTGAAAAGTAAAAAATTAGAATAAATAAGTAGACTGTATAATGACTTATAATATATTATCACTAATTAATAAATACTGGCTACACCACGCCGCGCCAACTAGTCATAAATAAATATTCGTGGACATTTTTACACATTATCTAGCCCCAAACTATGCAAGCATGTATGTATTTACAATAAAACTAATATATTATGTATTCTATCAGTTATCTGGTTCCCATAGTACAGGCTGTGCTTAGTATGATGTTGTGTAAAAAGTTCATAAATATGTATGTTCATAATATATTAAATTATTTATTTTACCTAAGAAACTGGTATTTGTTTTGAATATTTCTACAATTTTATGTCAAGACTACCTGACCGCGCGCCCATGGCTTCCTCCACGTGTTAAAGTACCTATGTTCCTACCAAATTCCTAGTCCTACCCACCTTGATTTACTCACTTCTCTTTCATATTATAGTCATATTTGTTGTTTTTTACTTCCATGATTTGAGAAATGGAGAAATCAAACAGTAAAGTGGGACGTTTGTCATGGATGTGAATACATATAAATTCTAATGGACTTTTAAATATAAATAATGGTCAACAGATAAACAATTTCTAAATGATTGCCGACCCTTACGAATTATTGGTCATAAATTACATACCACACTACCTGCAACACGGACGGCAGCGCTAACCACCAACTAAACATTTTTATTTTTTAAGCCTCTTTTGGATGATCCACCTAATATAGAGTGATAAGCGTCACTTATGACAAGGCATTGCCTCATAGTTGTGCACTGTGCTTTGGACGATGGATGCAATTGACCTCAATTAAATCCATCGTCCTGAGGTATAGATGTTAAGCCCCATGTGCCTGTAATTTCACTGATACCAACCCTTCAAACCGAAACCTAGCAACCCTGCTTTGCAGCAGAAATAGGCATGGTGGTAGGTAGGTACTTCCCCGGAAGAACTCTTCACAAACTACTACTGAATCTGCAATGTCAATCAAATAAAACCAGAAAAAACGGTATATTAACCTGGCTGAGCTGAAGTCTCCCCACTCGGAGTTGGTAGGGTTAGCGGTAGGCGCGGGGGCATGCTGCGGGGAGGGCGGAGGCGGTAGGCGAGAGGTTCCGGTGCCAGGAGGAGGGGGCAGCAGACTGCCTACAGCACCACCACCGACGCCGCGTCGTGGCTTACTGCTTTCACTGCCATCCTTCTTCTAATAACCAATATACAGAATAAATATAGTTTGTGACCTGAAAAAGTCCAATGCTGGACATAAACCTTCATTCACCAGCAGTTCAAAAAGTTCTATTTACTAATGGTTCTGTGAGAACAGTAGATCTCATGAGACAATTTGTTTGCTTGGTCAAGTAGGCTAGTTTAATATGGTTAGCCATGCTGGTCCCGGTTTAGAACTGGGCTGCTTTATCACATCCTATCAATATCATGAGAAACAAGTATTAAAGAAAAGTACCTACTAGAATATGGGCAGCAGGCTACAGGCAGTACTAAGCACCAACACTGGTCACCAATCCCAGGTGGAGTGGCAACTATGGCAACCCCCTCTAAATATGGGAGGTTTACTTACTTACTTTACTTTTTTTTGGCTAATGCCAAGAAGCTATACAGTTAGATATCAGATGTAAAAACGCTAGCACAGTACAATAACACAATAAAAATCATTTACAACACATTTCTAGGTTTAAACACAGTATTTGTAAAAATACACTTACAGTAATTTTCATATTGATTTTTATTGTTTCTCCATCCTTGAATCCAAGATCTAGCTGTTGTGCTGGCCCAGCCTGCTCTCCTTCTTGTTCTTTTCTTAGCCATTTGAAGTGATCTTGTAATGCAACATTCAAATCAAAGGAATCTGATCTATCCCCAAACCCCAGTCCAATATAAGCACTGCGACCTGGAATTATCAAAACATTTATGAATTATACTATTAATGACATATCATAACAATGTCTCAAAAAATGTATCTTTTCAATGCTGTGTTTCGAAAAAAACATGTTTTATTAAATTTCTATAGAAGTTTTGGACATGCAAGTAAAATTTTAATTAAGATTATGAAACATACAGTAGTGAAAAGGTCAATAAGATGATTGTGTAGGTCAATATTTGTGATTGTGTAGGCACCTGATTGTACCATAGCATAGAGCAGAATAGATAGGTAACTAGGAAATGAGCAGGATTTTAATACATTTACTCACCATTATCATCTTGAATCTTCACAACAAAGTACCTAGAACTATCAGTAACAGATTCAAGTGCTACACCAGGATATTTATCGATAGGGCATTTCGCAAAAAGCTCTCCTGAAGCCTTGTCTTCGAGCTTCATTAGCAGTTCTTCTCCTTTTGCAACCAGTCTCATACGCCCTGTCCATTGTGGTTCTTGTAGATTCCAGTCAGCAGCCCTGAAAACGCCCACATTTAAGCAAAACATTTAACAAAAACGGTATATATTGGAGTTCAAATTAGTTGTTTCATACCTATAGCCTCTGTTAGTAGTCCTGGGTGGTATTTTAAATACAAAAACCTCGTTTTTAACAAGTATTATACTCTCGTACGTATCCATCATATAGGAAAGAACTTCAAAGGTAAAGAGAAAGCGAAAACTTCATCAAATTTGCACAAACAACGGCAAGATTTACAAAAAACGTAACATGAATGACGTGACGTGCATGAGGTACATTGGTACGTCACTAAAATAAATTGGCATTGACAGAACTAAACTTCAACAGTATTTTAATCATTTAAAAAAAGAAGAAGTACGTTTTGATAAATGGATTTGACAACCAAGGAATACACGACCATTGAATTGGACGCCAATTTGTACACAAATGAGCTCCCGTACCAAGTCGGAAAATGCATATATTATCTATGTAATGGTGTTCCTTTTACTCGTTTAGGTACGATACTTTTTAAATCATTGAAATCGTTCCATTGGTTGCGAAGATATTACACATTTTGTACCAGTCAACCGCGGGGCGGCCGAATAGCTCATGTGACGTCACGAAATCTTTTCCGCCCGCGGGCGCGCTCTCCGCAATTCATTTATTAGAGTTCACTCGATCTGCGCGGGTCGTGTTGTGGTTTTTACGTGAATATGCCGAACTATAAGTACTGTATAGTACCGAAGTGTACTAATACTTCAGTTAGTACACCTAAAAAACTATTTTTCAATGTGCCAAAGGTCCCGAAAGTGCGCAAAAAATGGTGCACTATCATGAAGAGGGATGACAAAATTCCGCTTTCGTGCCAAACTTCAAGATTTTGTTGCGAGGATCATTTTGATGTAAGTAGGTAGGTACCTCCATAATATACCAACTATGATAATAGTTGGTATATTATGGAGGTACCTACTTACATCAAAATGATCCTCAATCATTACTCGTGTGGTAAACAGGTGCGTAGGTAGCTTAGTAAAGCTTGTTTACGAATGTTAAAGAAAAATACAGGGTCGTACCTACTAGGTATATTTCAATGAGTAAGTAAATGATAAAAAATGTAAGTAGTGAAGTTTCTAATAACCCTTCCTCGGTAGTCGGGTTAAAACCAGGGTCGTACTCAGGTCTAACTACAATAAAATGTGCCGTTCCCGGTAATATTCCCCAATGCGGGAATATCCCACAAGTTTCCCGGGATATCGGGGATCATTTTGGGATTATAGTTATAGATTCTATCTCATCATCATCATCATCAGCCTGTAGAAGTCCACTGCTGGACATAGGCCTCCCCCACACGTTTCCAGGAAGAACGATTCTGAGCCCTTTCCATCCTTCGACTTCCCGCGGTCCTAACAATGTCGTCAGTCCATCGGGTAGGAGGACGTCCTACGCTTCGTCTTCCGGTTCGTGGTCGCCATTCGAGAACCTTTATTCCCCAACGGTTGTCGGTTCTACGAGCTTTATGGCCTGCCCACTGCCACTTTAACTTGCTGATTCTGAGAGCTGTCGGTGACCTTGGTTCTTCTACGGATTTCCTCATTTCTGATTCTACCTCGCAGTGAAACTCCCAGCATCGCTCTCTCCATAGCTCGTTGTGCGACTTTAAGCTTGTGTATGAGACCAATAGTTAGCGACCACGTCTCAGTGCCATAAGTCATCACTGGTAACACACACTGATTATAGACTTTCATCTTGAGGCTTTGCGGTAACTGTGACGAGAAGATGTGCCGTAATTTCCCGAACGCTGCCCATCCGAGTTGGATTCGTCGGCTGACCTCCAACATATACCGGTACGGGTGCGACATGAGCATTTGACATAAGTTTCGTCTTACTCATGTTCATTTTAAGACCCACCTGTTGGGAGACAATATTGAGGTCTCTAAGCCTTGTTTCTAGGTCTTCCAGCGATTCCGCCATTATGACTATATCGTCGGCAAATCGAAGGTGACTTAAGTGTTCGCCATTGATATTGATGCCATACCTATTCCAGGACACGAGCTTGAAAATATCCTCCAGTGCAGACGTGAACAGTTTCGGAGAAATTACATCTCCCTGTCTCACTCCTTTTTGCAACTGGATAGGATTTGTACTCTGGTCCTGGAGTCGGATAGTCATGGTGGCATTACTATATAGGCCTTTCAACACTTCGATGTACCGATAGTCAATTTGACACCGCTGGAGTGACCGTAACACTGCCCAGGTTTCGACTGAATCGAAGGCTTTTTCATAGTCCACAAACGCTAAACAAAGTGGCTGGTTATACTCTTCGGTCTTCTGTATAACCTGCCGGAGCGTATGAATGTGGTCTATGGTACTGAAGCCTTTTCGGGACCCGGCTTGTTCGGGAGGCTGGAAGTCGTCTAGCCTACGAGCGAGACGATTAGTAACTACTCTCCTTCAAAAGGGTGTTATCACCTTTCTTAAAGAACAGTACCACCACACTCCTGCTCCATGCCTCTAGCGTCGTACCCTCGAGGATGAGGATATCTATCTATACATGTAATAAAACTGTAGCCAAAGTGAATGAAAAAGAAGTACGTAAATCTAAGCGCGAACGAAGTTGCGAGCAAAAGTGATATATAATAAAAAAGAAAAAATATATACCTGAATTTATTATATTTTTAGGTGGAAGCTGATAATAATAATAATAATGCTGAACAATCCACACAGCATCATCTAGCCCCAAGCTAAGCAGAGCTTGTGTTATGGGTACTAGATGACTGATATACTTAATACAATACATTACATGCATACATATTTTTTATTATACATAGAAAACACCCAGAACACCCGGAATAAATATTAGCAGATCGTACAAACATTTATCCCAAGGCGGGAATCGAACCCGCAACCTCCGCGTCGCAGGCGGACATTCGCCAGCCGCGCCACATCGGTCGTCATATGGAGAACTACGTCAAGTATAGGCTTGTGGGAGGAATGCTTAGATTGAAGAAGGAAGTATTGCATTCCTGTATTGTATTCCTGACCTTGATTATTTATTGTATAATTTTTAAATAAATCTGGGTATAACCTACGACAAAATATAATTTAAATTCTTAGGGCTTATTTTAAACTTAACATACCTAACGCTTTCGTTTATTCATAGCTCTAAATTACGTGTCCAAAGAACTTAGGTAGGTACATTCCTGTCAAATTAAGTATTTAAGTCTAATTTTATTTATTTTATACCTACATAATATTTTTCTTTAAACCTTTAAGTTTCTACATACTTATCTACATACCAATGTTGAAAATAACAGCAATACAACAACAAACACAACTTCCCTGGCTGACTAACCTAAAACTTTTAGGTATTTTATAGGCTAGTCCAAGTATGTGTACCTACCTACATATTATCCTGTTATTCTGATTAGGTTGATAATGAGATTTGTTTACCTCTGAAGTTTCCAACCATGAATTTCAGCGCTTGTGTAATTTAAATGATTACTAAGATAATCAAATACCATGAAGGTATCAACTTTAGGTAGATTATCGGATTGCGCTTGCTCAAAACCGATATCTACCTTATTTCTAATACTTATTTGTTATATTAAAATAACAACCTTCTAATAAAAACCTAATCAAATCACTTGGTGACGTTACGCTCCGTGTCGGACGAGTATCGCGAACAGAAACGCGGGGCGCGCAGTGGTTTGGCGGCTAGCGCTGGGCCATTGTGACGTCATCGCTTCCGTTCGCGCGGTCAGTGAATCTCGTTCGGTATTTTGCCCATAACTTAGTCAGTTTTGGCCGTAGAAAAAAAAATTTTGCATTTTATGTTTTAGTTTCTCAAGGCCTATAAAACTGCATTCATAGAAAAAACTGTGACGGGTCCCCATTCTTGGCTGCATTTTCCATGGTTGTGTAATCACGGCATCGGCACCCATTTGAAGTGAAAGTAAATACTGTGAATCAGAAAAGTCTTGTGTTGTGTTGTAATACTGTAATAATTGTAAACATTTCGTCCTTATTCTTACCAGTCTAACTAGAAGTACTCTGTGAGTTATAATAACCAATCGTCCTAGTGGTCTCTATTTAGGGCTCCTAAATTTGGAGTTCAAATAAGTAGGTAGCTACGGTTTTGTTGCTCAATTATTTTAGACCTGTACCTGCTACACATAAATGTTTGTAAAATAGAAGGTAAACGTGGTTAAATACTTTTTATTACTTACATTACCGATCACAAGAAGAGAAGATAGACCTACTTTTTAGACCATGTCCTATTCTACCTTTAATTAAATTGATTACTTAAACAGGTTAGCTCCAGCACATAGTTCAGGGCAGACAGCAAGGTCTTTTTCTATAGGTACACACAGTTTTATAAAAAATAAATTTGTGTGTTTTGTAGTGTAACAGTAATGTTCTCCACAGATTACCTGAAGTGACACTTCAAGCAAAGCAGGAAAATTACAATGGCATATAATGTAAGTAAAAGTTTCACTTTAATAATAATTGTAATAAGACTTCTTTTTCCATATTTTGAACAAGTTATAAATATTCTAGTGGACGCTGCAAACTTCGTTCCGCATTATTTTTATTTCTAATTATTAATTACTTATTCCAGACGAAGATAAATTCAAAAACACAACAATCATAAAATTTGGTCCAGCCGATCTTGTATTATAAGTGGTGTGACTAACACGACTTTCTTCAAGTGCTTGGTCTGAATACACTCCTTTCGGGTTTATAGAAGTATTACATTACACCCTATATAATATAAATTAGGCCTTCTGTGCCTCTATAAGTATATTACCATTAATGGTGGTGCTTCCTTTTTCTTTGGAATACATACATTCCAACCTTGTCCTCCCTCCACAACATCTGTCTTACTTGTGGTAAGCATCGCTAAAATAGTAAAAAATCTGTAGATGTGTAAAAGGTAAGGTGTTTAAGAAAACAGCTGTTGTTTTTATAATTTGTGTGTGTGACCGTTGCTAGCACATTACCAGTAAATTCGGCACTAGAAAGCCTTTAGGCCTTTTTGTACCTACTGGACCATGCAGGCCATAGACAGCAGAATATAAGAAATGAGAATATCATAGGCACTGCACTTGCAACATTTATTCAGAAAAGTTCATTCTGTAATATGAACATTTTCTGGTGATCTGGTGATGAAGGCAGAATCACAGTAGGCACCGACCCGCGCTGTCCCGCGCCGACCGGATGGACATGCGCTCGCGATGATGTACACAATACTTGTGTATATTCCCTCTAATTCAAATCATCATCATCATCAGCCTGTAAAAGTAAAGTAAACTGTTGGATATAGGCCTCCTCCATACTTTTCCAGGAAGAATAATTCTAAGCCCTATCCATCCATCGACTTCCCGTGACCTAATCAACATCGTCAGTCCATCGGGTAGATCCATTGGTAATATCATCCATATGGTACAAAATAATAGTTTTTACTTTTTGGAACGAAATTCAATATACATCTGTGGATCACTTATTCACTCACTCACTCGGTTCCTTCACTCACGCTAGCCAAAAGTAAAATGGCGGACATGTGTATTGCCGTAATTATGTTGCGTTGTACGAGTTTGGTGTCTTATTTATCAAAATGCAAATAATCTGCTCAGTGAATGCAAGTGCTGTGCTATTGTTATAAACTTTACTTGTGTGCAGCTTGAACTTAAAATTATGTAAGGAGAGACTCTGATCGCCTGTTCAATGTACCAAACGGATAACGACACAGATGCAAGAAAATGGGAAACTTCTATTTGTTGTTGTTTTTAACGATAATAATACAAACGGGCTATTTTATATTGGCAGCTAGCTTTGAGTGTCCACCGAAATGTGGTTGCATGCAACTGTACGTCGATTGTTCCAAAAAGAATTTCGTATCCGTGCCAAAAATTCCCAAGTGGGTGAAGCAATTAGATCTTGGTCACAATAGACTGAATGAAAATATTACGGAGGCTTTCGACAAATTGTCGAACATGGAAGAGTTGAAATTGGACAAAAATATCTTACATAACATACCTAACCTCCTGAAACACGAACAATTACAAGAGCTGAGCTTGAACAAAAATAATATTGAATTCATTGATGTGGGCAAGTTTCCCCACAATAGCTCCATCAGAATATTAAATATAAATAGCAACCTGATACAATTCATAAAAGAAGGCGCACTAAACAATTTAACCAATCTAGAAATTCTAAAATTGAACAGAAATGAAATAAAATCACTTCCTGCCCACCTCTTCAGTTATCAGAGTAATCTGAAGACCCTTGAACTGAACCACAATAAGCTTACTAACATAACAGGATTGTTATTTCAAGGATTATCCAATTTGACTACTATGAAATTGAGATTTAATCATATTGAGAATCTTACTGATGGGGCTTTCTTTGGTTTCAAATCACTAAGCTCACTGCAATTGGATCATAACAAAATAAAAAGTATTTCTAAAGGTTGGACTTATGGCTTAGAGTCAGTGATTACACTATCACTTTCAAACAATTTAATATCAGAAATTGACTTTGGCAGCTGGGAGTTATGCACAAATCTAGAATCATTGGACTTATCTCACAATTACTTAACACAAATAGAAGGTCGTACTTTCCAACACCTAATAAATCTGAGAACTCTCTACCTGGGCTATAATAGAATCTCTTCAATTTCACAAGAAGCTTTTAGTTATGTGGTGCAATTACAGACATTGCATTTGAACAATAACAAAATATCGTGGACAGTGGAAGACATGTCTGGACCATTCTCCAAATTACATAATTTGATGACATTCAGTCTGGCAGTAAACCACATAAAATCAATTAATCCAAGAGCATTTGAAGGATTAACTAATGTGTATGAGCTGGACTTGAATGGTAACAACATCACTTCAATACAGCAACATGCCTTTGAGTCAATGACAAAACTAAGGAGACTTCACTTGAATTCTTCATCTCTTCTTTGTGACTGCAATTTACTATGGATTGTCAAGTGGATGAAAGAAAAGTCAGAGCATAAGTATATTAGTGCTAACTGTGCATATCCTGCAGAAGTCAGAGGAACATCTATCACAAAACTAAAAGAGGATAACTGTGGAGATTCCCCAAAGCCAAAAGTAGTGGAGCATCCCAAAACTCATCTGGCAATCAAAGGCCGTTCAGCTAATTTAGTTTGTTCTGCTACGTCAAATCCTTTCAATAATATGACATTTTTGTGGCGAAAAAATAATGGAAACATAAGCAGCCCATTAGTGTATGAAAATATCACTATATCTGACAATGGACATCCCCGTGCAACATCTGTTCTAATAATACCAAATGTAACTCATGCAGACTCTGGAAAATATCAATGTGTGGTCAGTAACAACTTTGGAACCACTTATTCATCTAAAGCTAAAGTGAACATTGTCACATTTCCTCGTTTTATTCAGACTCCTACTAATGTTACTGTTAAAACTGGTGAAACAGTAACTCTTAATTGTGCAGCTTCAGGAGATCCACCCCCAGAAATATCGTGGAAGAAGGATGGTGGCAATGACTTTCCTGCTGCTAGAGAAAGACGAATGAATGTCATGCCTACTGACCATCTTTTTTTCATAGTCAATGCAAAAACCACTGATATTGGGATCTATAGTTGTGCAGCTAAAAACCCTGCTGGAACTATCATTGCAAATTCTACATTAACTGTACTGCAGGAGCCATCATTTGTTAGAGTTATGGAAAACAAAGAGGTGACAAGTGGAGATTCAGTTGTGTTACAGTGCATGATATCAGGGTCACCAAAACCAGTATTGAAATGGTTAAAAGATGGAACACCGATAGTGCCATCAGAACGTCATTTCTTGACTGCTGAAGATCAGTTGCTGATTATAATTGGTGCCGAAGCAGGTGATGCGGGTCGCTATGAATGTGAAATTACTAATGAGCTTGGTACAAAGAAGGATATGACTGAGCTCAGAGTCTTGCCCCCTGTGGCAATCATGGTAAATGAAGAAGATATGACTGGTATTATAATAATAACTGTTGTGTGTTGTGCTGTAGGGACTTCAACAATATGGGTGGTTATAATATACCACACAAGAAGATGTATGGCACGGGCTGTGCCTACTTTTCCTGCTGAAAGTTTAAAAATGACACATGTTGTGCATAGTGAAAGTGAATCGCCTCAAATGTTCTCCGACAATTTATCAGAGCATTCATCATGTAAAGACAGTGGGACTGGTGATTCTGCCAAACAAACAAGCTTTGATGGTGTGCCTACAGATAGAAGTGAACAAGTACACTTTGAGACAGCTGTGTGTACAAGTTATTCCCCAGTGCCTGAAGCACATAAACTTCTCCCATCTTCATTTAAGCCATCTATTCAAGTGTGTGTTAATACATCTGTAACACCAGCTACTTATAGTTTTTCTAGTCACAGTAGTAATGTTTAATATTGTCAAAATTATGCTTAATCTTATTGAGTACTAGTTCCACTGCAATTTCACTAATTACTTAATGCAGTTTCTGATACAAGAATACCTTACTTTTCAAATGTTATATAGTTACTTGTACTGAATGGATGGCTTTAAATCTCAGTAAAATGGTTAAAAACATTATTAAATATTTAGTATAAGAATATTATGGCAGCACATTATAACTAAGTAACCTACCAATATGTATTATTAGTAGTTAATAAAATCAAAAAATATTTGTTATACATTTTAAGGGACACATTGTAAATGAATCAAGAGACAATACTTTTTCATAAGCACATTATAACTGTAGGTAGGTAGCTAGTGAAAAAGCAATGATCAACCTTACTTAGTACAAAATGTAACAAACTTGCCAGTATTGGTTTTGATTTAAAGACTGAATGTCATATTGTAAGTTAGTACAGTTATTTTTATTTTTCATACTAAATTGCCTTGGCAATAATTAAACACTAACAAAACTATTAACAATAACATTTCTCAGAAATGTATGAAGTGTTCCTTAACACTTTATAATACTTTGTGATTCAAGTGGTAGCTTTTATTTTATTAAGTATCTTAAAATAAGCCTAATTTAAGAAATGCAGTTTGATAATGATAAAATCTCCTACTGTGTAAATAATATAAATAGACCTTTTTCAAACTACCTTCGGCATCACCACACCATCATAATTCAGTATGTCAAAAACATAATGAAGACCTGATTTTTTTTCTTATTAGCTGTAATTTATTGAACCGCCGCCGCCTCCGCATCTATTTTACTAAACTACCTCAAAAACGTTCAAACTAACAAGCTGCATTTATGTCTTGTAAACATGATGAAATACGTAAATTGTCTGAATCAAGCTGCCTACCCCCATGGGAAACAGGCGTGTTTTTATGTATGTATGTATGTAAGCTTTTGATTAAAATGAAGAAAAATCAACTTTGATTTTTAAATTCTTGCTATTTAGAAATGTTTTATCTATAAGTGTATGTGTATCTATATGTTTTGGTATGGACAATCAAAGACTTGCGAATAAACTAACATTAATTTATTAACTAATTACTCAGACAATTTATAGTGTATGTATGTATGTATGCAATGTACCTAATGTATATACAACTTATTGATAAGGAATATTTTAAGACCTTTTACTATTTTTCACAAAAAAAAATTGACTTATGAATTTGTGATTAAGCATTAATGTATTTTTAATGGAACTTATGTATTTCTAGCTTAGGGCATTTAGCTCCTGCCATTTGCAGACATTTGGTTCCAATTAAAAAGATCAATGCTGTAATTTAGTTCTAAGCAGAGTTTTCACATTAGAGCTTGCTATAATATATTGTAAATAATACTACATAGTTGCAGCCTGTTACCAATAGACCAACTCCACCAATGTACTATAGCTAAGAACTTTGTATTTTTGTATAAACGAATAGACGTGAAACAGTAACTTACTCATACCGCTATTCTTAAACGCAGTTGTAAGAAAGCGATACACCTAAAACCTGGTTCAAGAAGTGATGAATAAATAATGAAAATGAATCTGAAATGTCGACGATAAATCTAAGTGCCTAAGTAATCCTATCATTCTAAGTTCGAATGAGAAGTAATGAGTAGTCATTTTTTATTTAAACAGGTTATTACCTACATAATTTTAAAGTTACGTAAAATTGTCTTCTAGCTAGGGGCAATGATCAACGGTTTATTAGTTCTTTTGGCTTTGTGCCTTGATAATCTTAAAATAAAAAAAAAACAGAAGTAGACTAGGTAGGAACTAGGTACAGGGAACTAAAAATAATCTAAGTGTTCTCGTAAGAACATTAGAACCAATAGTTGCCCTACATCTTTTTAATATTCTAAAATGAAAATGTACTAAAAGATAACTTGGTAGGTACAACTATGTATTGTTTAAAAGCTATTCTAGACCATTACAGCTGCTTTGTTTATAGTGTAATGAGTACCTGTCTAGGCAACTATGATGATGATGAGTGCAATATTTTAAATAATGATTGCATATTAACTGTCTTGTTACTCAGTCAGTTTCTCTATTTTATGTTTCTGAAGTGTCTATTAGACAAGAAAACAGTTAACAAGTTAATCTGATTTTAACAAAAACCTACTTTTGTAGTTAACGCTGAAAAGGGTAAATGTTGCCTTTAATAGTTACTTAGATTTAGAACCAGTGTAAATACAGTTATTAATTAGTAAGTATAGTATTGTGCAGTTTTGTAATGTTTATAACTTACTTAACGTATATGTAAATAAATACAGTTACTATTTATACAATAAAATACATTTGACAAAAATCTTGTTCCTACTTTAATTTATTCTCCTTTAAAACACTGCTCGCATCAGCGTGGTGAGTATACTCACCACGCTGATGCGAGCAGTGTTTTGTAGGTAGGTACGGCAAACACAAGGTATACCTTGTGTTTGCCGTATCTATTTACCTCGCTGCGCGGATGCCACGAATTGGTGACGGCAGTGTTGGTGTAGTGGTGCTAGTCGCTGCCGCAGCCGCGCCGACTGGATATCATGCTTAACTTTGAATGGACGTTATCAAACAGTGGAGTAAATAGAGTAATCATCCCGCAATCAGTCTCTCATGGAGAGACTGAAATCACCACCACGGCCTAATACCGACTTTATTCCGCTTAAAACGAATAGTAGACTGATGAAACATGTTATTAGTAGCCAGTTAAAATGTAAGTGAAGGTGTTGTTTACCTATTGCCTTTCCAGGAAGTTTCATCCCAATAGAGTCAGCTGTTACGCGCAGGCATTGAGCAAACATACATCTGATCTATCGCATTCATGATTCAGTTATATTACTCTTTTAGCCTGGATATGGACCACCTGGGTATGGAGGTCAGCCCCAGCAGCCCGGCTATGGCCAGCCTCAGCAGCCTGGCGGTCAGCTTGAAATGGGTCACGGCCCATACCCATCGATCGGAGTCGGTGGAACAATTGCACCTCAAGTACAACAGTGGTTCCGAGCGGTTGATAAAGACCAGTCGGGCTTCATAACAGCTCAAGAACTAAAAGCAGCGCTGGTGAACGCGCAGGGACAAACTTTTTCTGAGTTGGCTTGTAACTTGATGTTAGGTAAGCTACCTAGGTTTTATTTTTAGGAAGTTTTATCAGGTTTATTAAGCAGACTTCTTCCAGGGAAGTACTACCACCATGCCTATTTCTGGCGCCAAACAGCTTGCTGTGTTCCGGTTTGAAGGGTGTGGGGTACCGGTGAAATTACAAGCACACGAAGCTTAATACCTGTATGCCTCGTGTTGATAAACGCTGAGTAATGCATCTTAGGGCACGTTCCTAACGAGCGAGACAATACTTTGTTATAGGCAATGGAAACCACTGAACACCAGGTGGGTCATCAGCAAGTTGTAAAAAAAAACAAAGTTGCGAACTCCAGCCCGGTTTTAAATATACCTTCTAATGATATTCAATACCTATATATAATAGGTACCTAACGTTGTATGTACCTAGCTAAAGTGTATTTTATGATTACAGGAATGTTCGATAAAGATCGTTCGGGGCACATTAACATGGAAGAATTTGATAAACTCTACACTTACATAAACCAATGGCTGACCGTTTTCAAAACATACGACTTGGACCAGTCTGGGTGCATCGATGAAGAAGAACTCTCAAAGGGTAGATACCTACTTAGTCCTATCAGCTTTGTTCTACACATACTGACCATGACTTTCCTGAGTAAGGCCGACAAGGCTAAAAGGATGGTGATTTGCTTTGCCTCGCTGCAGCAATCTTTCAGCCACGTTGACATGTCTGTAAAGTTTTGTTGTAACGTGGATGAAGGAATAGCTGTAGGTACCTTATATCTAGTATATCTATGCTTTCTGTATGTTTTATCTTTGTTTTTTTTTCTAGCATTGAATCAGATGGGATTCCGCTTCACTCCAGACTTCATTAAATTCTTAGTTAAAAGAAGCGACCCAAAGGAAGGTAAAATTTCTGTGGACAGTTTCATAGTTTTGTGCGTGCAAATGCAGCGCTTCACAGAAGCGTTCAGAACTCGGGACACGCAGCAAAACGGTACAGTCACGATTGGGTTCGAAGATTTTCTCAATGTAGCTTTAAGTTGTTCAATATGAAGGCGATTCGCTTAACATTCCGTACTTGTTGCATAACGACCTGCTGCTGAAATTATTTCTTCATCAATAAATAAATACGGACATACATTTGACACAACGCCATCTTTTCCCAAACTAAGCAAAGCTTGTATTATGGAAACCAGATAATTGATAGATAGGATGAAATCAGAACTAAAATTCTTTATTATAAACGTGACTTTTGTCACAAGTAAACACCACTGATGATGACTTATGGAACTGAGACGTGGTCGCTAACTATTGGTCTCATACACAAGCTCAGAGTCGCACAACGAGCTATGGAGAAAGCAATGCTGGGAGTTTCACTGCGAGATAGAATCAGAAATGAGGAAATCCGTAGAAGAACCAAGGTCACCGACATAGCTCTCAGAATCAGCAAGTTGAAGTGGCAGTGGGCAGGCCATATAGCTCGTAGAACCGACAACCGTTGGGGAATAAAGGTTCTCGAATGGCGACCACGAACCGGAAGACGAAGCGTAGGACGTCCTCCTACCCGATGGACTGACGACATTGTTAGGACCGCGGGAAGTCGATGGATGGAAAGGGCTCAGAATCGTTCTTCCTGGAAACGTGTGGGGGAGGCCTATGTCTAGCAGTGGACTTCTATGGGCTGATGATGAAACACCACCGATAAAACATTCACTAAAATAGTACCTATAGTCTACTACTAACTTTTACAAGTCTTACATTATAACCCAGGGCCGTCCACACTGAATATAGTATGGACACTGACAATGGCTTGAGTGTAAAAATAAAGTAGGTACAAAACAGTAAGATTTCCCGTCCCTTACAGAGCTTTTATCCCGGAAATGTGTGAGTAGCTTTTTGTCATTGTTGTCATTTGTCATTCAATACAATGTATTGCTATATAATAATTGCTTTCGTTATGCAATAAAGCATAATATTATCTCACCTCATCAACACTACCTCATCTTCAATGAGCTTGGCCTAGATCTTTGTTATTTTTTTATTTTGAACAGTTCAAAGTGTATCATTTAGTATACACATTTATTGTATGAATATTCTAATGTTTTTTATTCTTTATTATAATCAAATTGTATTATGTGTTTGCCACTTGCATGAATGTAGGTACTTCACTGTAATAAAAAATATATTTTACAACCTTATATTTTAATTTGAACCTTACATTTGTTATAAAACTAATTTACTTAGAACTCCAACGATACATCTGAAAGGATAAAATCAGAATTAAAATTCATAAGCAACTCATGTTATAAACATTTATGGACATTTTACATAACACTAACTAGCCCTACACTAATAATAATAATGCTGGACAATCCACACAGCATCATCTAGCCCCAAGCTAAGCAGAGCTTGTGTTATGGGTACTAGATGTCTGATATACTTAATACAATACATATATAGTTTTTTTTTATTATACATAGAAAATACCTAGACCACCTAGAATAAATATTTGCAGATCATACAAACATTTATCCCAAGGTGGGAATCGAACCCGAAACCTCCTGTTTCGCAGGTGGTCAGTGTCCATTCGCCCGCCGCGCCACATCGGTCGTCAGAAGTTTCAAGTTAAATTAAGCTCTAAGCACATACACAACCAACAGCCTAAACCACTAGCCGTAGAGAATTATCAGGGTACATTCCTCTTTGTGGGTAGAGACTAAAAAGGAGTTCTCGAAATTCATCCCCTAAACGGGAATAACGGGGGTTAAAGTTAATATAAAAATAACTTTACGCAGACGAAGTCGCGCCCGCTTCGCTAGTGCGATAGGTATATATAACACCCATACACAGAACAAACTTCAAAATTGGGTCTTCAGTTTGGTTTATTTTCATTATTTTGGGTATTCAACATAGGCTCATTTTTCGAATTCAACCATTCTCAGTTTATCTAATATCATAAAGTATCCGGTCTGGATACCGAATAACATAAAAAAAGACTATCCGTTTCATCTCTACAGATATACAGGTAAAACTGAAATCCCCATAGGTAAGTACCTACTCGAGAAACATGTGGAAAACATAAGTACATTAATATACTAATAATATAATAGGTACTTACTAGATTCATTTTTTCTTCTTAGTGCTTCAGATTTTTCAAGTGAAAACACAACTTCCTGAAAGTGTTTCACAGCTGTTCTCATATCTGCCAGGTTTTGAGCATTATCCGGTGCACTGTCATCCAGTAAAGTATATATTGTAGGTACTTTATCCAACATCATATTCTTAGCATTAGCAGGCTTGAAGACAATCGACACCTTGCCAGTCTTTGGGTGTATACTGAAAGGCGACTTTAATAAGTGGTTGAAACCCTTTGTAACATTTACATCTAGTCTAGGGTAGGTGTACTGAATCTTGATTTCTTCTATCAGGTATTTTATTTTTCGAACAGCATTGGCGTTCTGTGAAAAAATAACCAAACATAATTTAAAACGTATCATAAAATTATGTTGCCGATAGCGGAAAGTCTTTAGCTGGCTGATATAATAAGTACTACCTACTATGTACTGTGATGCGATGCTTTGTTGGAAATGGACCACTTTAAACTTCAGTTATCACTTAGCTGAAAGCATAAGCTTGCGTCATCATCAAAGTTGTATAAACACATACATCTACCTAATCATAGATCTCATGCCGAGTAGCATGTTGATGTTGCCAGATATCGACTGTTATGCCAAAGATGACGAAAACCTTATGTATGACCTTAGGTAACCATCGCGAGGGTCAGACGCGGCGATTGCCATGCAACTGGTCTACCGTAAACAATACCCATACAGAGAGTATAACGCAATGGAACGTGTACGTCTACGCTTATGCATCCAGGGTGCAGCGGCCTTTAAAGCCTGGTATAACACTGCAGGACCTTTCTTTGTTTTGGCTCATTATGTATAAAACTGTTATTTTCATTATAATATCCAAATGTAATATTTGGACGTGCCTCTGACTACCTCGCTTAGACATCAGTAGTATTAACAATCCTGAGTTAATACTACTTTGTACTAAGATATCTGCGCGATCTAAAACTATTTGCAAAAAAACTAATGCTTACTTCTCTACAATACAAATCGTATTCCCTTATAAAAGTATTCCATCTCTCCAAAGAAGACTCGTGCATTTTTTCTAATACTTTCTCAACTTGAGATTTTAAATTATCAATTGGGATCAATTTTAAAAACTTATTTAGCCTTTCAGGTGTTGATAGAAATTCTTGGTCTTGTAAAATTTCCTCAAAATGTTTGTCAATCACATCAAGAGCTCTCCTGAAAACACACAAAAGTACATTATCATCATCACTGGATAGGTCCACTACTGTAGAGGCCTGCAACACTCGCGACACTCGGCATAAAAAGTACTATTTTAAGTACTCCGAGCAGAATAAAGCATGTAATTAAAGTTTTTCATTGCCTAAAATATAGTTTCTTGTATTTTACAGCAATTTCCTTGACAAAAGAAAGGGCGCTGGGTGCCGTCTTTTTAGTCAAAGTCAAATACCATAATTTATTCCAGCATATCGCCAGGATCACTTTATAACTCCTAAATTAATAAATAATAAAAAAATATTGGCAGACCTCAGAATCATGGTCTGAATGCGCAATTTCAGTTTTCGGAAGAAGTCTTATAATCTTATATACAATATATGCTCTATACACAAATGTTCGCTTTCGGTGGAGATTGAACTCACAACCTACAGTGCAGAAGGTAGAGTTACTTTACTACCAACTAAGCTGTCAGGCTAGTAATCAACAGGATTGATTGAAGTGACGTGAATCTAGGTTCCAGTTCCACCTAATAGAGTATCCTGTTTAACTATCATAAATTACTATGCTAATTAAACAGGAGGTTATTATATCTGAGCGTTACCGTGCTTCAGACCAAGCTATTATAATTATCGCTATGGTGAATGACGCCTTGGAGCGGTTTATGCTTCCGTCACAAGACTTGGCCCACGAACTTCCTCATTATCATTGTTGATACTATAAACTTATAATAAAAAAAAAGAAATAGGTGTACCTGATACTTGAGTGAATATAATCTCCACCTAAATGCACCTTTTTACTCAGTCCATCCCCGCCAGTGATCAAACAGAGGTAATCAGCCACAGCCCCTCGCCCAGGACTGTCAAGAGTACGAGCCTCGTAGTCTGACACCCAGCAATGAACTCCTCTTCTCCCCGAGAAAACCCATAGTATACTTTGGAAGCCAAAATCATCTGTAAATTATGTAAATAAATAAATAAATAAATAAATAATGCCGGACGTATGGAAGCGTATGGAAGATGCCTATGTCCAGCAGAGGACTTCTACAGGCTGTTGATGATGATGAATTAAAAAAAACGTATCCTCGGTGGCAAGCACAATGATGACTTTCACCAAGTTCGTCACCACAGTGAGGGTATAATGTGATTCTGCCTCTTGCGTAAAGTGTCGCGCGCTAAGCCGCCCTTAGGCGGCATGTAACGCCTTAGCGTTACATAGTTAAAACTTGTTTTAACCACCGTTTGCACTTGCTTAGTGCAGGTGCAGGTGGTTTGTATAGATGACTGTAGTGTGTAGTAGTGTTTACTGCTTAGAAGATGTGTTCTGTAAATCAGTATATAGTTGAACATTGGATAAACCACAGCAATGGTAGAGCAATCGTATTTACGACAATGCTCTCCGTAATTTTTTTTATGCAGTAAGAATTTGCATACTAATTATTTATTTATTTTTATTTATTTATTATGCCACACTCTAAGTTTAGACTATTTTATTTTTTATTTATTTTGTTAATACAGTTTTCTAATGAGAGGACAAGCACCACCCACAAAGCACTGTATTAAACAATAGCATGTTTAATTTATTTACTGACAGGTTAACTATGAGTGAAAGGGAAAGAGAGACATGGAAATGGAACATGGCAACTCACAAAAAAATAGAAAATTCCTAAGTTAACCACTAAGCAAAGCGCAAACAGCCTTTTATAAACTGCAAGACAAGCCCTGCTGTACCACTGGGCAATTAGCTAAGATATAATTATGCATATTGTTCACTTATCAGCCCCAACAATGGCCAACAACAAAACCCACCTCAGGTTTTGTCTTTTAAAAAGTAATTAGCTCTACAAAATATTGCTTAACAAAAAACATCTAGATTTAAGAAAAAACTACACCACAATCACCTTTCAAGGCCTTGTCTATGATTTCACATGCAACAACCATAAACTTCCAGCACTTTTTACAAACATTGGCTTCCTGGCAGCATGTTCTTACTTCATCGTAATCTGTGAGATCTATATCAAAGACCAGCTCTCTGGATAACACCACAGCATCATGACGGCCAATGGATGGTCTGAAAGGTATAACATCTTTATTATGTAAAGTACATAGTTATAATATATAGAGTGTAATAAGTTATCTCCCTGAAAACATGGGGTAACCCATCAATATGACATTTAATCAATATAAATCACCCCTGTGTTTGTGTCCATAGCATTGTAGCTCCCGAACTGATAAACAGATTTTAATTTAGTTTGTTTTGTTTGAAACATGAACTCAACAAGTTCTAAGCTATGATTTAAAAAATCTGAATCTGTCTGTTTGTCGAGACTCACGCACAAAGGGTTCCTTGCATACAGCCTGGTGACAGACAGAGAAGTCTTAGTAATAGGGTCCTGTTTTACCCTTTAGGTACAGAACCCTAACAATAGGGTCTGCACATAGTATTGTAAACTTACTTGGTATTGTAAACAGCACCAATATCCAATTTGTATGGACATTTCTTTTGAAGAAGGGTCTGCAGATCTTTTTGGTGGCAGATTGTCAAATACCGCAGGTACACATCATCAGCTAAGGTGAAAGATAGTTCTCTGTTCGAAAGGGGCTGTGGAGCGCCGCCACATGCCAGCCACCGGCAGAAAATGTTTTGAGGAAACAGTCTTGTGTAGTAAATCGGAAGCATGTCGGATAGTAAGTTTTCATTGTAATTTACTGCCTGAAACAAAATTTCTAAGAATTAGCTTAGAACTTAGATAATTAACTTGAATTAACACTAGTAAATACCTAGCGCATTAAACAAATTTGTAAGTAATTAATAACATAACCCGTGAATTTAATTATACATACCATTATTCTTTCCCTATCCTATTGTAAACACGGTCAATCTATCTCTATGAATAGGAGTAAATGGATTAATAGTTTATTCTGTGAACTATGCTGTGAACCATGTACTACTTACACAAATTCACAAAAACAAACTAAAAATTAGGGTAAAATTATAGGTAGGTACCAAAAACCCCGCGAAGAAATAACGAATCCGGTCCACAGAGTACTTTTTTATAGACTGATCCGGTCTTTGTGATCCGGTCCGATAAATGTACGACCATGGAATACACAACCTAGGAATTCACAGGTTGGAAAGCGCAGGTAGGAGGAATACATAGCCCCCAAATATACAATAAATTCATGGTCGTACACTCCCAACACGTGTACAACCATGGAATGCACGACATTGGGATAATTCCCCTTGCACTGATCGAAAGCTCAAGCGAAAGCCTGTGCATCGTTTAGATCTAAATTTTAGATCGTGTATCAAAACTTTCGATGCAACTAAATTTTGAGATTAGTTAGTATAGGTAATGGATGTGTTTTCCATTTATTTATTTGTATGGTCTGGAAAGCACAACAATAGAAAACATGACCATGGAGTTGGACGTCAAAATGTATATAAATTTCTGGCTGTGTTTTCCATGGTTGTGAAATCACGTGACCCATCTGGTTATTCTAGGACCATGTAAAACACCACCTAGGAATTATCATCAGCCATGAAAAGTGTAGGCAGGCAAAACTATTTGGAGTCCAGTTATAGCACGACCATCGAATACACAGCCTGGGATTTTATAGGCAACAATTCATTAGCAAATGGTTATGATATCCATGATCACACATTCCCAACATGTGTCAGGAACCAAACAAATACCTATCTGAGAAAAATTTAAGCATATTTTTTTGGCGTCAAAATGATATGGTTGGGTTTTCCAAGGATGTATTTTATTTTGGACGGCATGGAAAGCACAACCATAGAAATAATGTCATAAATCCTTACACAGGTCTTGCTTGAGGTAAAGTCCCAGCAGCGCCAGAACAAGAAAAAATTAAAGATACAATCCCCTACAATTAATTAAATTCATGTTTACACTCACTTGCTGGTGCTTGATGACGTAGGCTCGCGAAAAGGTTCCGGTAGGTATTCGGTATCCAACAACGCAAACGTCAACGTCAACCAACGGTGATTTTTGTGACGTGACGTGGATAAGCACTACAAGAAGTACCTACTAATGTACTACCTTCATAAGTTCCTACCACCGGCATCTTATTCTGTATGTATTGTGTGTATGTGTTCGGCTTGCATTCTGTATAATTTCTCATTATGGAAATTAATATGGAAAACGCATTTTACTTCGCAGTCAAAAGTTCTTTAGGTATGTAGGAGTAGGTGCTTACCTAGGTAGTACCTAATTTGTGTTCGATACATACCTATGTACCGTCCTACTAGCTGGGATAATTGTTTGTCATATTTATCTTATTTGTTTTAGCTTAGAGTATCTACCTTAATAAACCGTCTTAATAGGTACCTAAACAGACACAATCTTGTAGGTACTTACATAATTAAATTTTTGCTATCTATTTATTTCTAGGTCCATTTGTTTCTAGTACGGATGCAGCTGCTAATAAAATACAAGATGTAATTCAACAACAAACGTTTAAAGTTTTAGAAAAGCCTTTACTTTCAACTTTGTTACTAGCATGCGCTATGTTATTACTGTTTATCGCCTTAACACTATCGATGTTGGTAGTAGCTGGAGTACTATGTATTGTTGTCGTAATATTAATTGTTGAAGGTAAGTAACGTGAGTATCAAAATAAAGACTGAATTGTATCTCGTACGTAGTTACCTACCTATTTAGGTTAGGTAAGTAGGTACCTACCTACCCTACTTTAAAAAAAATAATGCCTAACATTACCCTGGGCCTGATTGCGCTAATTTTACACATCTTCAAACGGTCGAAGTTACGTTGCAATTCAGTTGCGATTATAGTTCGGTTACGACCGACCGATGAGCCATATCCGTATTGCGATAACGTTCTAATAAGAACCACAATTGAAACGTTTCACAGTGGAAGCTCAAACGCGGTCGATCACAGAATATATATATTCATAGTGTTGTTCTATTGGATTACGTGTAGCAATCAATCAATCAACAATCAAACAGCGTCTGGAACTTCAATTTTGACAGCTTACAGTGACAGTGAGGTTTTAAATGACGTATTTGTGCATTCTGTGGGGAATTTCTTGAGGAAAAATGTAAACAAACAAGAAATTATTAATATTTTGTTTTGTCTTCGTGTGATTACTAAACTTAATTACCTAATCTTTATTATTTTATTTCTCGCCGGTAGCACTTCTATGTATAGTTTTGCTGGGATTACTTGTATGAAGTTGATAAGTGTAATAACAAAAAATAATAACGTAGGTATCAAATGAAAATATCAAAATAGAACTCAATGAACTAATAGTAATGTTCGTTTCTTTCAGGCATTGAATGACTATATGTACATAATCAAAGCAAAGTTAGTTCTAAATGATAGTTATAGAGCTACTGGAGGCGGACCTAGCTAGCACTACACAAACTTTGATTTCGTTGGAAGAGTCTGCAACCAATATCTTGGCAAAGATGTTGGCCCTCTGACTGAGGTTAAAAAAGATCAATTTGCCTCGAATTATGTAAGTACTATGTACTTGTTTAATGATTTTTTTTACTCCTAAATACATATGAAATGAATGGCCCCAAATAAAACTTTTGCATACTATAATGGTACTTATACCTATTTTATGTTACAAATTTATTAACTAGCTACTACTATACTATACGGTTAACACTTAGTAGCTACCAAAACCTAATATATTTCAATTTCAGCAGGTAGAAATGTATTAGAAGATTACCAAGTAATGATCCTCCACATAGAAGAAATGAAGGCAGAGGCTTCTTTGAAAATTGCAGGGGCTACCTTGAGCTATGCTCTAGAGTCTAGACCAATAGCTAAAAGACCAGTGCAGCCAATCAGTATTTAGTATGATAACTCAGAATAATTAAGTTTTAGTTTGTTGTACTTACAAGTAAAACAAAAGATTTTAACAATTATATTGTAATAGGTAGGTATTTTTATTAGTAAGATGATTACTACTAAAAGGTACTACCTACTAGGATGGAAGTCAGCGCAGCTAAACTTACAATCATCCATGTTCTAGTAAGATTAGCAATAATCAATAAGTGCCTATCATCATAGCACTTGATTGTGCTTACAAGTAAATTCTGTAATTTACTTGTAAGCACATTCACCCTTACTCTTTCAATTATATTCCAATTAATTATAATTGTGCTTAAATGATTTATGTAAGTAGCAAACTTAGTGTGTAAAATAAATTAAAATGGTTAATTTTTTTTTGTAAGCTATAAGTATTTAGGCACCCCCAATCCTGAGATCCAACTAAATAAGTACCAACATATAGTAAAACTGATTATCAATAAATATTTTGATATTATGTGGTCATTTTTGAATGTAATTGCCCCTGCCTTGCAAATACTTCTACCATTAGGTATCTGGGAGTCATGTTAGACGAACGTCTTTCGTGGCTCCCTCATATCACACTTTTATCGTCCCGGATCCGCAAACTAACGTGGATTTTTAAAAAACTAAGATACATATTGAACGAAAAGCTAATAACATCTATTTACATATCAATATGTCAATCCGTCTTGTCCTACTGCATCCCTGCTTGGGGCGGTGCCTACAAAAGCCACCTGATATCCTTAGAGAGAACCCAAAGATCGATCCTCAAAACAATGACTTTTAGACGGTACCGACACCCAACGATAGACCTGTACAAGTCTTGTCAGGTGCTTACAATTCGCCAACTTTATATACTCAATATTATTTTAAGAGTTCATTCCAAAATTCCACTACACCCCGCCCACACTCGTAAAAAAAGAATAAATCGCATAGTAAACATAGCTCGCAAAACCACATTTATGCAACATCAATTTGCATTTCTATCTATACATCTATATAATCAACTAAATAAAGCTTTATCAATAAATACACTAAACTTGGCTAATTGTAAGCACACTGTAAAGAAATGGTTACAGGGTAAGACGTATGATGACACTGAGAGCTTGTTACAGATATCAAAGTAAAAATTTCATTCATTCATTCATTCTATCATTCATTCATTATGAGTTCCATGCCTGCATACATATCACTCCGTCTATAAACTACACAGGTACGCAGTATCTGTATCTCTTTCCCTTTCTCACACACTCACACTCACACACCCTCACACACCCCTTTCACACCTCTCTGAAACATCTGTGGGTTCTCCTGTGAAACCCTGGCTCTTAAGAGACTTGAGTTGTCAGGAGAATCCTCAGAATCACACGCACATACTTTCACACACATACAAACACCCCCACACTCGCATACACATCAAATTCTAATTCGCTATAATACCAACGAGGGCGCTGCGAACCGGGGCACAGATTTTCTAGTCCGGCTCGTAGTGCGTCATATCTTAGAATAACTATACATTATGCTAAATAATATAATGCAAGCATCGACTACCTACTAAGTACCTGTAATGTATTAGTTACCTACCTGTTATGTCAATAAACATATATTTCATTTCATTTCATTTCATTTTTTTTACACAACATCTAGCCAAGCATCTAGCTAAGTATAGTTTGTACTATGGGAACTAGATGACTGATAGTATACTTATTTTTTTGTAATTACGTAGGTACTTAGACCACCCACCACAAATGTTTGTTCTCGGTAGGGTTCGAACCCACCACCTACAGGGCAGAAGGCAGGGCTACTACCAACTGGGCTGTAACGGCTGTAATAATCAGTCAGTTTATGACAATAGATGAACATTATTTATTTTATAAATACATACTTAATTATTATAACTTATAGACAAATTCACCATATTTAAGTAATACAACAAACACAGGTATGACAAAATTGAATGTATCCATGAACAACATCCCGCCTCAGTCAATTACACTTTAAAGATCAATCTCCTTATCTGCCCACAAGTCTTGCATAAATGTTTGCTGCCGTGAGAGTTGCAGCTGTAGAGGTTCTTTAGGTTGCATGCACTGCATCACATTCAGTCTATGGTGCTAATGCTGTTTATCAAAGATTGCTTGCTAGCCCCTCCTTTGATGTGAGCAGAGTGAACAGGGGCCTAATTGCGCTAATTATTTTCAGCTGGATTGGAATTGAACTTGAACCGAACCACAGCTTTTTGAAGGATTGGTAGCGCGCTAATAATTTGACGTTTGGTTCAAACGTTAGTCAGTCGAAGTTCGTACGTTTCTCCTGTCAACCAAACGGTTGAGCTAAAGTTGGTAGGGAAGCAACTTTTTCTCAACCGTTTCTCGATCGTTGGGAATTGTTTTGTTTATTTTAAGCTTATAAACCCTAATGTACGCGTATTTTTAATAGTAGAGGAGGTAGCTAGGAGTAGACGTAGCTGTAGCTACGTCTAATCACCAATTCCGAGCCAATTGACCTAATAAATCTACAAAAAGTCATCCTATCTAGAAGTCTAAAAAGAAGCTAAATAAAAGCTGGCCAAAGGGCTAGCTGGTCAAATAATTACCTTCACATGCCACCTTCTCTACGTTGGGATGCTTTGAACTCGAAACCAAGGTAATAAACCTTAAATATGCTTTCATTTTGCAAGAAATGAGTAACTTATTAGCAATGAAAACTACTTTGTTTTAGCTTTTGCTGGCCTTCTATGCTTCTGGTTCTTATCAGACTATTGTGGAGACAGTAATATATATTGTGTTTCTCAAGTCAATGTCTCCAAAGCCATCCATCAATTGATGATAATTTGAACAAAACAATTATGAAAAAATAAATACTCATTTCAACTGCATTATAGAACCGGTTAGAAGATAGTAAGTAGGTAGGCATTACAAATGAAAAGTTGAATCAGGTAGGTACCTACACTCTTAGTACATGCTGAAGATATTACAGCCTTGTGTTGCGGCCCAGACATATTTTGTTTTAATCAGTCATTCTTTTGGGAAAGAACTATGTATCTATGTATAATCTAAGTACTACCTAACTACCTGGTTATAGAAAAATTACCTAATTACATATGATATTTTTATTATTCCGGTTTCATAGCAAGTTTTGATTATCTAAATTAAAATAATGTTTGTCTTTGCAGGTGCCTGTTGGTGGTTAGAATGCTTATGCTCTTCTCCCTGTAACTGCTGCTAAAATAACAAATGCATGCCATATGCTGCACAATCTACCACATATTCTGTTCACTTTGCTGACAGCAAAGTAGGGGGCTAGCAAGCTATCTCGCAAGTGATGATGATTTGAACAAGACCATTTTGAAAATATAAAGCTTTCTCATTTTAACTACATTAAACCAAACAAAGTAAGTACTACAAATAAAAAGTTAGCTCAGATACTTACCTATACTCCTAAAAAGTACATGCTGAAGATATTAGAGCCTAGAGCGGCCCAGACATGTTTTGTTTTTTTTCCCAAATTTTGCAATACTATTCGTCAGTTCTGAGAACTTATACAATCTAAGTACTTACCTAATTACCTGGTTTTAGTAAAATTACTTTATAAATGATACTAATATTATTTAGGTTTCACAGCAAGTTTTGATTATCCAGGTTAAAATAATGTTTGTCTTTGCAGGTGCCTGTTGGTAGTTAGAAAGCTTCACTCTCCCTGTAGCTGCTGCTAAAATAACAAATGCATGCCATGTGCTGCACAGTCTAGTGCATATCCTGTTCACTCTGCTCACATCAAAGGAGGGGCTAGCAAGCAATCTTTGATAAACGGCATCAACACCATAGACTGAATGTGATGCAGTGCATGCAACCTCAAGAAGCTACAGCTGCAACTCTCACGGCAGCAAACATTTATGCAAGACTTGTGGGCAGATAAGGGGATTGATCTTTAAAGTGTAATTGACTGAGGCGGGATGTTGTTCATGGATACATTCAATTTTGTCATACCTGTGTTTGTTGTATTACTTAAATATGGTGAATTTGTCTATAAGTTATAATAATTAAGTATGTATTTATAAAATAAATAATGTTCATCTATATAAACTGACTGATTATTACAGCCGTTACAGCCCAGTTGGTTGTAGCCCTGCCTTCTGCCCTGTAGGTGGTGGGTTCGAACCCTACCGAGAACAAACATTTGTGGTGGGTGGTCTAAGTACCTACGTATTTACAAAAAAATAAGTATACAAGTATACTATCAGTCATCTGGTTCCCATAGTACAAGCTATACTTAGCTAGATGCTAGATGCTTGGCTAGATGTTGTGTAAAAAAAAATGTCCACATAATATCAAAATATTTATTTATAATCAGTTTTACTATGTGTTGGTACTTATTTAGTTGGATCTCAGGATTGGGGGTGCCTAAATACTTATAGCTTACAAAAAAAATTAACCATTTTAATTTATTTTACACACTAAGTTTGCTACTTACATAAATCATTTAAGCACAATTATAATTAATTGGAATATAATTGAAAGAATAAGGGTGAATGTATGTACCATCTGTAATTTACTTGTAAGCACAATCAAGTGCTATGATGATAGGCACTTATTAATTATTGCTAATCTTACTAGAACATGGATGATTGTAAGTTTAGCTGCGCTGACTTCCATCCTAGTAGGTAGTACCTTTTGGTAGTAATCATCTTACTAATAAAAATACCTACCTATTACAATATAATTGTTAAAATCTTTTGTTTTACTTGTAAGTACAACAAACTAAAACTTAATTATTCTGAGTTATCATACTAAATACTGATTGGCTGCACTGGTCTTTTAGCTATTGGTCTAGACTCTAGAGCATAGCTCAAAGTAGCCCCTGCAATTTTCAAAGAAGCCTCTGCCTTCATTTCTTCTATGTGGAGGATCATTACTTGGTAATCTTCTAATACATTTCTACCTGCTGAAATTGAAATATATTAGGTTTTGGTAGCTACTAAGTGTTAACCGTATAGTATAGTAGTAGCTAGTTAATAAATTTGTAACATAAAATAGGTATAAGTACCATTATAGTATGCAAAAGTTTTATTTGGGGCCATTCATTTTATATGTATTTAGGAGTAAAAAAAATCATTAAACAAGTACATAGTACTTACATAATTCGAGGCAAATTGATCTTTTTTAACCTCAGTCAGAGGGCCAACATCTTTGCCAAGATATTGGTTGCAGACTCTTCAAACGAAATCAAAGTTTGTGTAGTGCTAGCTAGGTCCGCCTCCAGTAGCTCTATAACTATCATTTAGAACTAACTTTGCTTTGATTATGTACATATAGTCATTAATGCCTGAAAGAAACGAACATTACTATTAGTTTATTGAGTTCTATTTTGATATTTTCATTTGATACCTACGTTATTATTTTTTGTTATTACACTTATCAACTTCATACAAGTAATCCCAGCAAAACTATACATAGAAGTGCTACCGGCGAGAAATAAAATAATAAAGATTAGGTAATTAAGTTTAGTAATCACACGAAGACAAAACAAAATATTAATAATTTCTTGTTTGTTTACATTTTTCCTCAAGAAATTCCCCACAGAATGCACAAATACGTCATTTAAAACCTCACTGTCACTGTAAGCTGTCAAAATTGAAGTTCCAGACGCTGTTTGATTGTTGATTGATTGATTGCTACACGTAATCCAATAGAACAACACTATGAATATATATATTCTGTGATCGACAGCGTCTGAACTTCGACTGTGAAACGTTTCAATTGTGGTTGTCATTAGAACGTTATCGCAATACGGATATGGCTCATCGGTCGGTCGTAACCGAACCATAATCGCAACTGAATTGCAACGTAACTTCGACCGTTTGAAGATGTGTAAAATTAGCGCAATCAGGCCCCTGTACTTACTAAAAGTGAAAGGAAATAGCAAATTTTCACTATTTTATTATTTTCAACACGGAAGAAAACTCATCTCCTTTTCAAACTTTCATGAAAAGTAAAAGATATAAAAAAAATGCAGTTATTGTTTTTTATAAGATTTATAAGAAATAAATCTTACTTATAAAATTTTCTTTTATGGGAACGACTCCTTTCACGACTTTTCTTTAACTTGCGTGGTTTCGGGCTTACCCATCACCGCCCTCCTGTGTAAGTAGATGTAGGTATACTTAGGTACCTATAAATTACATTACCCTGAGTAAGTCCAATAAGTTACAGTTTACCACCATTCACTTTCAGGTTTCGTGTTGGCCATGATTATTGGTTTGGCTGCAGCGATCACCGCATCGATTTTTGTGATTTTCATGGTCGCAATGGGACTCTGCTCATAGTAGGTACCTAGGTACCTACAAAGAAAAGGATTAGGTACGTACCTGAGTACCTACGTATTCAAAGTTGATAGTTTGTAAGTAGGTAGGTAGTATGAAATAGAACTATCAAACAATAAGTTGATTACCATCACGTATCTCACAATATAGGTAGGTGGGTATGTAGATGATTTACTAACCCCGAACGTCGTTGTTTGTACCGAACTTGTCCCCTTTTTTTTGGGTTACATAGCTTACCTCTAAGGAATATCAACAATTTTACCTATTGTATAAGTTTTAAGTCTGACCTGAGAAAAACGTTTTGGTTTCATAAGAAAGTAACAGTTTCACTTGCATGGCTGGCACCTATTAATATTATAAATCGAATGTTATGATCATCTTAATGATAGATAGGCGACGTAACTTAGAAAATAACTGCTAGGTAACATTTAAGATACATGTTATAGCATATATAGGTACTCAAATAAATAAATTAACAACATTGTTTTATTCTTCGCCTACCTACCTTCTTCCGTATCAATACAAGGTAATTTACCATGGACCTATTCAACATGTAGGTACCTACCTACTTAGTTCATTTATAGCTTTCCTACGCACATAGGTACCAAACGTTACCTCACATCATACTCACTGACTACCCTATCATCACATCACATCACATCATCCACATCATACGAACAGAATAGGTACCTACGTACCTACTAAAGGTACCTACAATGAATGGAATGATTACATCACTATTTTGTGCGCTAAGGCTATATGTCAGGAAGTGTCAGGGTGTAGGAGAAGAAGAGAAGAGGAGAGAAGGGAAGGCACTCTAGTCCATAGAATAAGAAACCTTTTAAGTCCATATTCTTTGACTCTAGTCAGTCCGTAGGTACATGTCCTGTCGTCCATTCATTGATTGAATCAGTTGACTTTAGTGTTGCCTGTTTGCTCCTAGAGGGGTGGGAGTTTCGGCCTTTTTCTTATAAAGCGGCATGTTGATAGGTCAACCCCTGGTAGCCCGCCCGGTAACGCTGTCGGAATAAAATAAATATTTAAAGGTAAGTAAATGCTCTCATACAACAAACGTGATTTTTTGCCGATTTTATTATAGAAAATGGTACGGAACCCTTCGTGCGCAAGTCCGACTCGCACTTGGCTAGTATTTCTAAAACTTCTTCTATCTGACTGGGATATGTACGGCCGGCGCGGCGGCGGCGTGGCAGCGGCTTGTCTTTCCCCTTCCAACAGTTCCATGCACACTCGCCTAATGCACCCGTTTCGTTCATTTTATTTCTTTTTAAATAACTTTACATAGTTTTTATTTTATTGTTTCATTGGGTTTGCACTCTGATATCATTGGTTAAGATGACGGAACGTTATTAGTATTCCACACGATAGTCATGTGTGGTGAGAGACAAAAAAATTGGTTTTTTTTTTTATATCAGTTTGGTTTTAATGGTGTACAATAAAGCTATAATCTATCTATCTATCTATCTATCAGTCTCTGGTAAATTGGTCTTTGGACTTTTTGGCATCAAGTGCTGGCAACACTGGTCAGTCACACAGAGTTAGTGGGAATGCGAAATGTGTTGAAAAAAGTAGAAAGAAACATGATGTGAGAGAGTATTTCGAGTGTAGTGAGTAATTGACCTATGGCCTGTTGATGTAGTTCAAAGTGGTAGTAAAAATTGCTGTTTCGAAATTACATTACATTTCATTCAACTACGTGACCGACCATTGATGACCGATTGTGGTAGCAAATAGCGATTTATTTGGATTTTGCAGTGAATTTTTTACGTTTACGGCACGGCGGTATTGTGCTCTGTCTGTTTATGGCAAGGTCATACTTAGCTGTGATGTAAAGTAAGTACCTACCTACCTCGATACATAGTTACAAGTGATACAAAACCAAGATGTTTTACCTAACTAGGTATATCTCCAAACCTCCATGTCCATCTATTTCTTTACCCGAGAACGGTTACCTCCTGTTTCTTAATCAGTTTGCTCTACCTACAGTTCTATAAAAACTCTAAGTTCATCTATCTAAAACTCGCTTTGTAAATGTATATTCCCTAAGTAAATATTATATGTGTAGTACCTTTTTATACTAGCCATCATACATGTTATTTCTCCAGCACCCACACCCTTTTATTCTCTAGAAATTTATACCTACTAAGTGCTATATACATGAAAAAATATATATTCTTTGCTGTATAATCGCTTAATCAGATTGCTATGGACTACTATTTTATGGGAAGTACTTTTCAGAGCATTGCATAAGTAGTAATCAAAGAAAAAAGTAGTGAGAAAGAACAATGATATACTCACTCAAATTGGCTAGAATAGGAACCTATGCTTAGCTATTGCATAACTGAACAAGTAAAATAATATCTAATTTCTAATACAATATTTCATTTTCAAAAGAGAGAAAGTGGTGGTCTGGTGGAAGTGATCCCGCCCTTCGATCCTAAGGCTGTGGCTTAAGGAATCTGGTTGCACATTTGTAAATTTATGTGCGAAATACCAGTGTTCTTAAGCAGCGAAGGAAAATATTGTGAGGAAACCAGTAACATTCACCATTCTACAAACGCTGATAGGCCCTCAACCTGTCATGTGGAAAATCAACTACTGCAAAATATGTGTACCTATGTACCTACCACATGTAGGTATAATTTGAATGTATCTCTTGACTACCGTCTTTAGACATCCTCAAAGAATCAAGTAGGAGGTATTTCTATGAAATCTGAGGAGATATCATGTCTGGAGATTAAAGTTCTGAAGCTGTGTCATTTCATTTTCAAAAAATAATTCTGTAAGTACAGTCAGCTGCACTAGAATGTATACAACTTGTAACTTTCACAACGATATTACAGCAAAACAATGAAGAACACCGCAAAAACTACTTATTTTTGGAAAAATTATCATGTAAATATTTTGAGCACCGCTAGGAAACAATTTTGGAAGTTACAAACTGTATACATTCTAGTGCAGCTGACTGTACACTAGACAAGTGCAAACTGTATTTTGTGTACACTTGAGATGTGTAAAACTAAGCATATATAAAACATAATGCAGTTATGGTATGTCCATGTAGATAATGCACACACATTATGCAAAGGCATGCATGCTTGGATAGGCTTTTAAAACAAAATACAGCTTAGTTAGAATTCTTGGTAGGCCCAGGTTAAGTTCAAAACGGAAAAAACCTTGGTTGACATACTCTGAGTTAATGTTATAGGCAGTGGCAATTGCTCAACATCAAGTAGGAATCTAATACCAGTTTGTCTATTTAAAAAAAATAAAAAAATAGCTTGCCGGAATGTCTTGAAAAGAAATCACAATAAAACTATCAGTTGTTTAGTTTCTTATTGATAACAATAAAAACTTCCTGTGATTACTTATGACTATGATTATCAATCAAGAATTTTATTCCATGACTACTAGAATTTCATGCTTATAACTTCACTATAGTGTGAAGTTATTTTCATACTTCAACTTCTTCCCCTGCATCACTGCACCCTTTAATAGGAATTCCTTTCTTAGTACACCCCTATGATCTGTGTAAGCTCTGTCTTGTCCATGTCAGTCAGGTCAGTCAGGTTTGAACCGAACAAAGATTGTTCTTATTGTATCTAGTACGAGCTGTATCTAGTCACTAGATACAGCAGAACTTGGATCGCAAGCTGCATTGCAAGTGGATCAAAACAGTGCCACTAGATTCTAGTGGCACTGTTTTGATCCACTTGCAATGCAGCTTGCGATCCAAGTTCGCTACTGCCTTATCACACGACTGAACTACTTTGCTAAACACTTGACCGATGTAAACTGGCTATAAGCGATTATAGCTTCTTTAACTTTACTTGGAAATGAATTTATTACCAACCTCCAACATTACAATAGGTAACATTTGTACAATTATAAGATAAAGTTTCAGGTACAGCCTACAGTCAACTGTACTAGAATGAACTTACACAATGATATCACAGCATTACAATGAACTCTTACATACCAAAAACTGAATAATCATCTAATCGACGATTGATGTGGCGCGGCGGGCGATTGTCCACCTGCGACGCAGAGGTTGCGGGTTCGATTTCCGCCTTGGGGTAAATGTTTGTATGATCTGCAAATATTTATTCCGGGTGTTCTGGGTATTTTCTATGTATAATAAAAAATATCTATGGTACCTATGTAATGTATTGTATTAAGTATATCAGTCATCTAGTACCCATAACACAAGCTCTGCTTGGCTTGGGGCTGGATGATGCTGTGTGGATTGTCCAGCATTATTATTTTTATTATTATCAAATTAATTGATAAGTACCAAACTAGGATTACCTACCCTATATCATGGCATACCAAAAAGCAACTTTTGAAAGTCAAAGTATATTATCCTATTTATTTTTGGCCAGGAAACTATTTCAATCGAATGTATGCCATCATTTTTAGCGTGGCCTTTATCACAATGGCTGATGTTTGTGTGTGTTTGTAGATCAGTCCGTCAAGCTGGCGGCCCTCCAGGATGCGGTTCGCGCGCCCTCGCTAGCAAAGCGCACACGCACCGTTTCTACTATCACTGGTGAGTACCAAGGTTTTTTATTAGGATAGCAGCCGGTAAATAAGTTGAACCCTGTAAAACTAGTCGCCTAAACGTTGTGTTAGTCATTTTTCGTAACATTTTACTTAGCGCAGATTTTTCTTGCGGCTTTACAGAACTCAACTTGTTTGCGACTTTATTATAATACCCGTCGGAGGAGGTACTACCACCATACCTATTCCTGCTGCCAAGCAGCTTGCTGTGTTCCGGTTTAAAGAGCCAGTGTGCCAGTGAAACAGTAAAAGTGAACAGGCATGTGAGGCTTAATATCTCTTATTTAGGTTGATGGACACATGCTAGTGCATTGTAGGGTACGTTCCTAATGAACGTGAACTGCCAGGCAATGCTTTGTTATAGGTAACCACTTAACATCGGGTGGGTCATTTTCTTGTGCCATCAGCAACTTGATCCTAGCTGATCCGCCCTGGCTTTAAACGGGTTAAGTTATACACCTACTTTACTAATAATTATGTTGCCATATTATCCGAACCCGGTTTTCACGTCCTTCCTAGCCTCATATGGTGTAATTAAAAAAAGCAGAATGCAATTCTCGGGAACCTGTCGCGAGAAGCATATTCAGCAGATTCGGTCACCGCCTATTTCGCAAAACAAGCGTAAACAATTAAGTGGGTAGATTACATATCTACGCGGTAGCCAAGCAACGCACGCAACCCACTAAAATAAGAGCAAAAGATAGCAAAGCAAACAAAGTCTAGTTCTAATTTAGACAACCTAGATCCAGAATTCGTGGTATCCAAATAGAATATTTATTACTCCTACCTCCTCCCCCTAGTACCTACTCAAAAACGTAGTACTAGAAGTTACGTTAGTCGTGACCCGAGTAAGTATATCTGGGTTACATTTTAAATAGTATTTTGTAGGTTTGCTAGGGGTTTAAAGCATGGGGTTTATGAATGGGGTGAGTCGTCTTGATTGGCTGTTTGCCAAGCTGTGCTATTCTGAGTTGGTCGGGCAGCGCGCGAGCATTTCAGTGTACCGCCGCGCTTTCCTCCAACTGCTGCTATCGCTGGCGCAGGCCCCCGTTCATGGCACACGTTGTGGCGGGATGACATAACTAAATAATAAAAAAACTTCATGCGTTTCCCATTTAAAAAACTGATCATTCATCGGTGATATCTGAAAAATTTAATCATTGTGTTTAATTTATAACTCGAAACCAGTAGGTTAAATTTTTTTTTTATTAAAAATACCTACCAAATAAACAAGCAACAATGACGATCAATAACAGTGTCATATTTGTTTGTTAATCGGCACACAATGCTCATCCTACAAGAACTAGCGACGAAAGGTATTCGAGATAAACAGCATGCTCAATCGTGCAGTTTGTCTTCTTATTAGCGAGAGTGCAATGAATGATTAACTGAAATGTATTTCGATTTTAAGCTAAGCTATGGCTCTTAATAGATATGTATAGCAAAAACTACTCGCCTAACATTTTATGTAATACAGAACAAAAAGTAGATGGACAGCTAATCCATTGAAATTCAGGTTTACGTTCGTAAGTTGTGTTAATCAATAGATTATCGAGCTCAATCAGTGTAGATTTGATTATATTTTGAAGTGTAAAAGCGATTCCTGAAACACGAAATTGAGAAATTATGTTGAATGTGAATGAAATTAGTTTGGAATCGGCGATACTAATACAGTCAAAAACAAAATTTGCACTGTGCATTAATATCTTATCCCTGCAGCGGGATTTGTTTTCAAAGAGTAATTGAACCGTGTATAGCTTTCTAGTCTAGACATTTCGATTAGACAGACTGAAGCCTAATGTTAGGTTGATTGGCGTTATTCAACCCAAGACTAAATCATTAAAAAACTTCATAATAGTAATTATCTGTATCTTGGCAATCAATCGATCTGTTGTGCCTACAAGCCATAATGTCACTGATAACAAAATTCGAAACGAAAGCGAATTGAAACGAAAGTGAATTTACAACCAACGCCCAGAAAAATTACAAATTAATCTTTCATCCATCGTGATTGTACAATTGACACGTGTTTGTACAATGCACTGTTGCCTCTTACGTACAGCAAACACCTTACATAATCCACATCAAGCTTTAGTTCAGTGTGCATTTCTTAACACAATCCATGCATATGATCGTGGGAGTCGATGACCCAATTGTAAAGAGCGAATTCTGTCACCCTTAAATGTTAAACATTGTTTGAGTTTGACTGGGCTTAACAAAAGGTCATTATGTAATACGCTTGGATGGTTATTATACTTCCTCTATATAATTATGGTTTATTGGGCCCTTGATGAGACAAGGTCACCAAGAGCGGTTGCGTCAGTCAGCAGTAGCGGGACAGCCCAATACGCCGAGGTGACCCCACTATGGTAGCGATGCCAACTCATTGACGACATCCTTATTTTTATTGGTTATTCAAATGAGTGCGTCGACCGAACCGCCCCCACATGCGAACTGTGCGTGTGGCCTCGCACAGTATCTATTTACAGGGTTTTGTCTGATGTATTTACTTCTTTTTTATGGTTCTAATGTCCAATAAGGATCCCTAATTTCCCTATGTCCGTCTGTCTGTCTCTCTCCTTTTCTTAGTTAGATTCATTTCACTCGCATGCTATGTGTAGGTGTAGTACCTATGACGCCCGTTCCTGACGCCAATAAAGTAATGAAAATTATTTTTTGGGCTTCTTCCCTCGTAAAGTCGGGTTAACTTTTTTCCATATCATGTTGGATAAATCCTTCAAAAATATTATGGGATACCATTTTTTATTACAAGTACTCGTTTAAAATATCGAAGCTAGATACGTGGTTGATTAGATCACGTGTTGCCTTTTACCTTGCTGACATTCCCAATGTGCGAATCGCACTATTAATTTGGGACAAGCATTGGGAATATGTAAAATATATTCAAAAATCCAAGTAACGTGGTACGATACGCGCTTAGCAAGTACTGGTGGTTCTACTTCGTTCAAACTTTAGCTCGTTAGCAAATGGCGCAGAATTTTTCCTGGCTAAATTAGCACTCATCCTGCCAAATCATCACCAATTTTAACTAACTATTCATATATTAATTAGCACTTTCCGGTTGCTGTTTCTTAAGATCTGTATCTATTTCATTTCTGATTTCGTTATTTTAATGTGATAAGATGTGTTGATGCTTTTGATTTTAGACTTGAATTGTGTAATATTGTTATAGGTACTAAATTAAATATTCGTCTTATTTAGCCAAAGCTACCTACAGAATGCATCGAAACCTGCAAGCAATAACACCTACCTAGATAACATATCCTTTCTTTGACAATAAACTTTTATCTATCAACTATTAACTTTAGCTACAATTGAATTGTAGTTCAATTGAGTTGATTGAATAAATTCACCCTGTTACTCATATTTCTCTGTACAACATACGTTGTTTTTATTATTGGAATTATAATATAATCTACTAGCTGCCGCTCGCAGCTTCGCCCGCGTGGCAGTTTTTTTTCCCGTTCCCGTTATTTTTTCGGGATGAAAAGCCCATATGTTAATCCAAGTTATAATCTATGTTTATTCCAAATTTCATCCAAATCGGTCTACTGGTTAGAGCGTGAAAGAGTAACAAACATCCATTCATCCATCCATTCTTACAAACTTTCGCGCTTATAATATTAGTAGGATAAACTTAATACTTAACAGTGAATGTGTTTCAAAATGTACTTAGTATGTATTTTGCAAACGTCAACTTGAATGTTATCTAACCTCTCATGACTATTCATTGATCTTCGTATCTGATCTCGCTGATTTTGAATTATTTTGCTGAATAATAATTGATCGAATTATTAGTAGCCGAGCAAATAATGACACAAACGGGTATGACGTAGGTGACATTGGTTTTAGTATTTTTGTCTTGTTATTCCATGCCAGTTGAATCATGCAATACATGTTGCCTAGGTGTGAGTACCGCCTTGTGATATAATACGTCAGAAACTTGCTAATTTCTTTCCTAATGATCACTTGGTAGACGCTCAATTGGTAAAATGGAAAGCGTTTTATTATTATCTTCCAATCTTTACGTTCAGATTAATCGTGACCTGAGAACAATGTAACTGTTGTACTCACTTAGCTCATTGTCCCCGCCATGGAGTCTTGAGTCCCTAGAGCTCTAATAATAGCAGTCTATACACAGTAGACTTTATTACCACGGTCATTGTTGCAACTGATCGGTTTCGCTAACCGTTATCGGGTACCATGACGTTTTCTTTATCTGATATCTGTAGGCAAATTATATCGGTTGATTACGACCGCGTTCGTTACACAGTGCACGTCCGCAGATCATAGAGTGTAATTGGTGGATTTTAGAACATTGTTTGTTGTGATGTGATGTGACTGAATTATTGTGGACAAGTTATTTTGTGTGATATTGACGATGTCGGCAAGGATAAATAGGCCACGACCGCGACGCAAGGATGAAATGCACGAAAAACGACAGGATATACTTCTAGATTGGAGCAATGGTGAGTGTGTTAGTTGTTTTGTCAGCATGGAAGATCTATAAAACAGACCATGATTAGATTCTGAGATTTATGCGTGCTATTATTGTGAAACACATTAAAGTTGAGAGGTGAATGTACCTACGTCCCCAAGATAAACTTTCGATCAATCTTTGTCAGTTTTAGAACGTAGCTTATTAAGCATGCTGTGGTGAAGCCAAGCACCGCTTAATTAGCTCCATCGCTTTCTACTCATGGCAGTATTCAACGTTAGTTTAATGAAAATGACGGTGATGTCTACGAATTACCACTTCATTGTTAATTGGATACAGTGAACGTCATGTTCTCAGCTCAAACCTAATCATGTATATGGGACTTCCACAGCCTTAGTAATTATGGTTTTTACTATAGATAAGTTAAGTAATCTTGTCTAAAAAAAATACCTCTCCCCATTCTCTATTATTAACCACTCCCTACATTTCATCGATTATTGTATATTCTCCATTGTATGATGAACTTGTGTTTGTATTTTTCCACTAAGTATCTACTTACTTACCTGCTTTCATTTATGGCTTTGTCTTACGATAAGATAGCATAGCCGCTAACTGCGGCTGCTTACTTAAACTCTGATTTAAGGAAGGCTCGCGTGATTGTGTGTATTGAATGAGCATTAAATATATTTTTCGTGTATCTTATTATTACGAAGTAATTTTATGATATTCCCAAATGTTGGCCATAATAGGCAGTACGGTCAATTTGCACAAAAATATATTGGTAACAAATGAGAATAAATAATTTATACTATTCCTGCTTAACAAAATCAGCTTTGTTTTATTATATGATAGGTACGGATAAGCTATATTTACCTAAATAAATAAATAAATAATGCTGGACAATCAACACAGCATCATCTAGCCCCAAGCTAAGCAGAGCTTGTGTTATGGGTACTAGATGACTGATATACTTAATACAATACATTACATACATAGATATTTTTTATTATACATAGAAAACACCCAGAACACCCGGAATAAATATTTGCAGATCGTACAAACATTTATCCCAAGGCGGGAATCGAACTCGCAACCTCCGCGTCGCAGGCGGACATTGGCCCGCCGCGCCACATCGGTCGTCGATATATTTACCTAATACAATATATTTACCTATATTGTATTGTGCGTGTAAACTAAATAATACGAGCACCTAGTTGAGGCACATTATTCTTCTCATCTTTATTTACATAACCAAATAGTTGGGCGCTCTCCAACGGATATTCGAAAATAAACATTTTCTTTTATAATGTGTACAATATTTTGTTTTAATGTAATGAAAAGGTAGAATGGGGACCCGTCACAGTTTTTTCTATGAATGCAGTTTTATAGGCCTTGAGAAACTAAAACATAAAATGCAAAATTTTTTTTTCTACGGCCAAAACTGACTAAGTTATGGGCAAAATACCGAACGAGATTCACTGACCGCGCGAACGGAAGCGACGACGTCACAATGGCCCAGCGCTAGCCGCCAAACCACTGCGCGCCCCGCGTTTCTGTTCGCGATACTCGTCCGACACGGAGCGTAACGTCACCAAGTGATTTGATTAGGTTTTTATTAGAAGGTTGTTATTTTAATATAACAAATGAGTATTAAAAATAAGGTAGATATCGGTTTTGAGCAAGCGCAATCCGATAATCTACCTAAAGTTGATACCTTCATGGTATTTGATTATCTTAGTAATCATTTAAATTACACAAGCGCTGAAATTCATGGTTGGAAACTTCAGAGGTAAACAAATCTCATTATCAACCTAATCAGAATAACAGGATAATATGTAGGTAGGTACACATACTTGGACTAGCCTATAAAATACCTAAAAGTTTTAGGTTAGTCAGCCAGGGAAGTTGTGTTTGTTGTTGTAACTACCTACGCTGTTATTTTCAACATTGGTATGTAGATAAGTATGTAGAAACTTAAAGGTTTAAAGAAAAATATTATGTAGGTATAAAATTAATAAAATTAGACTTAAATACTTAATTTGACAGGAATGTACCTACCTAAGTTCTTTGGACACGTAATTTAGAGCTATGAATAAACGAAAGCGTTAGGTATGTTAAGTTTAAAATAAGCCCTAAGAATTTAAATTATATTTTGTCGTAGGTTATACCCAGATTTATTTAAAAATTATACAATAAATAATCAAGGTTAGGAATACAATACAGGAATGCAATACTTCCTTCTTCAATCTAAGCATTCCTCCCACAAGCCTATACTTGACGTAGTTCTCCATATGACGACCAATGTGGCGCGGCTGGCGAATGTCCGCCTGCGACGCGGAGGTTGCGGGTTCGATTCCCGCCTTGGGATAAATGTTTGTATGATCTGCTAATATTTATTCCGGGTGTTCTGGGTGTTTTCTATGTATAATAAAAAATATGTATGCATGTAATGTATTGTATTAAGTATATCAGTCATCTAGTACCCATAACACAAGCTCTGCTTAGCTTGGGGCTAGATGATGCTGTGTGGATTGTTCAGCATTATTATTATTATTATCAGCTTCCACCTAAAAATATAATAAATTCAGGTATATATTTTTTCTTTTTTATTATATATCACTTTTGCCCGCAACTTCGTTCGCGCTTAGATTTACATAGGTAAGTACTTCTTTTTCATTCACTTTGGCTACAGTTTTATTACATGTATAGATAGATATCCTCATCCTCGAGGGTACGACGCCAGAGGTATGGAGCAGGAGTGTGGTGGTACTGTTCTTTAAGAAAGGTGATAACACCCTTTTGAAGGAGAGTAGTTACTAATCGTCTCGCTCGTAGGCTAGACGACTTCCAGCCTCCCGAACAAGCCGGGTCCCGAAAAGGCTTCAGTACCATAGACCACATTCATACGCTCCGGCAGGTTATACAGAAGACCAAAGAGTATAACCAGCCACTTTGTTTAGCGTTTGTGGACTATGAAAAAGCCTTCGATTCAGTCAAAACCTGGGCAGTGTTACGGTCACTCCAGCGGTGTCAAATTGACTATCGGTACATCGAAGTGTTGAAAGGCCTATATAGTAATGCCACCATGACTATCCGACTCCAGGACCAGAGTACAAATCCTATCCAGTTGCAAAAAGGAGTGAGACAGGGAGATGTAATTTCTCCGAAACTGTTCACGTCTGCACTGGAGGATATTTTCAAGCTCGTGTCCTGGAATAGGTATGGCATCAATATCAATGGCGAACACTAAAGTCACCTTCGATTTGCCGACGATATAGTCATAATGGCGGAATCGCTGGAAGACCTAGAAACAATGCTTAGAGACCTCAATATTGTCTCCCAACAGGTGGGTCTTAAAATGAACATGAGTAAGACGAAACTTATGTCAAATGCTCATGTCGCACCCGTACCGGTATATGTTGGAGGTCTGCCAACGAATCCAACTCGGATGGGCAGCGTTCGGGAAATTACGGCACATCTTCTCGTCACAGTTACCGCAAAGCCTCAAGACGAAAGTCTATAATCAGTGTGTGTTACCAGTGATGACTTATGGCGCTGAGACGTGGTCGCTAACTATTGGTCTCATACACAAGCTTAAAGTCGCACAACGAGCTATGGAGAGAGCGATGCTGGGAGTTTCACTGCAAGGTAGAATCAGAAATGAGGAAATCCGTAGAAGAACCAAGGTCACCGACAGCTCTCAGAATCAGCAAGTTAAAGTGGCAGTGGGCAGGCCATAAAGCTCGTAGAACCGACAACCGTTGGGGAATAAAGGTTCTCGAATGGCGACCACGAACCGGAAGACGAAGCGTAGGACGTCCTCCTACCCGATTGACTGACGACATTGTTAGGACCGCGGGAAGTCGATGGATGGAAAGGGCTCAGAATCGTTCTTCCTGGAAACGTGTGGGGGAGGCCTATGTCCAGCAGTGAACTTCTACAGGCTGATGATGATGATGATGAGATAGATATATATTTCCCAAGACGGAAATATTCCTCTATAATCCCAAAATGATCCCCGATATCCCGGGAAACTTGTGGGATATTCCCGCATTGGGGAATATTACCGGGAACGGCACATTTTATTGTAGTTAGACCTGAGTACGACCCTGGTTTTAACCCGACTACCGAGGAAGGGTTATTAGAAATTTCACTACTTACATTTTTTATCATTTAGGTACTTACTCATTGAAATATACCTAGTAGGTACAACCCTGTATTTTTCTTTAACATTCGTAAACAAGCTTTACTAAGCTACCTACGCACCTGTTTACCACACGAGTAATGATTGAGGATCATTTTGATGTAAGTAGGTACCTCCATAATATACCAACTATTATCATAGTTGGTATATTATGGAGGTACCTACACCTACCTACTTACATCAAAATGATCCTCGCAACAAAATCTTGAAGTTTGGCACGAAAGCGGAATTTTGTCATCCCTCTTCATGATAGTGCACCATTTTTTGCGCACTTTCGGGACCTTTGGCACATTGAAAAATAGTTTTTTAGGTGTACTAACTGAAGTATTAGTACACTTCGGTACTATACAGTACTTATAGTTCGGCATATTCACGTAAAAACCACAACACGACCCGCGCAGATCGAGTGAACTCTAATAAATGAATTGCGGAGAGCGCGCCCGCGGGCGGAAAAGATTTCGTGACGTCACATGAGCTATTCGGCCGCCCCGCGGTTGACTGGTACAAAATGTGTAATATCTTCGCAACCAATGGAACGATTTCAATGATTTAAAAAGTATCGTACCTAAACGAGTAAAAGGAACACCATTACATAGATAATATATGCATTTTCCGACTTGGTACGGGAGCTCATTGCTACCCTTTAAAGGTTCCGATTCCAAAGGCTAAGAAGAAACCCTTATTCTATCGATTTTTATCCATTTTATTTAAAATCATAATATCGTTTGCAATCGTGTAAAATAAAATGCAATGTGTAAAGTAGGTGTAAGTTACTTAGGTACTTACTGAGTACTTACGAAGTATCTATGCAAACTGTTAAGTTGCTGGCAAACTGGCCGGTGAAAAGTAGTCAGTAGAAAGCACTCCTTAGAAAAGTGGCCACCAGTAATTAACAAGATAAAATAATAATACTCACGGATTCTGTTCTGTTCTTATTTTATGCTACTGCTGATGGAACAAGCATATGGTCCACCTGATGTTAAATGCCAAGAAAGCATTGCCTTCTAGGTCATGCACGTTAGGTATGTGCCCTACCATGCACTAGCCTGCATTCACCAATATGAGGCATACTGGTGCAGCCTCATATATCTGTTATTTTAGCCAGTTCTGTCTGACCACTCGTCATTTTGTCTATAGTATGTCAATATCGCGTTTCTAACAAAAATATTGATCAAAACCAAAAGAAATGGGCTTAAAAAGTTAGTCATAAAGATAGGCCACAGCTGGACGAAGTCCTCTCCTATACAATTTTCAAAATTCCTATACATTTCGTAATGTGTATCTACTTGTTTTTCATCTGTCAAATATTTATTTTATATTTGTACGCAAATATACAAATTGGTCGAACAAAACGCATCCCTATTATAATATAAATAAATAAATACTGACATACATTTGACACGACGACAAACTATACAAAGCTTGTACTATGGGAACCAGGTGACTGATAGATTAATAACGTATTTTTTATCTTGTTATTGTCTTGTTTATTGTTATCTAATATCCTCTATTTATCCATTAGTAGATTTATCTACTGCTACAAGAACTATCAGTCACAGTTGAGCTTTTTTCCCCTTATAAAAACCGTATTATACTAGGTATCATCATTCTATTCAAAGTTGTTGCAGACTGATTGTGCAGCATTCCTTTGGGTGCATTTCCCTAGGGCTCTGTACGTATTATGCCATCTGTGGCTCGGTCATCCGCCGCAGCCGCGCAGCCACGCTTGGGCGGGGGAACTATCGATTTTGTCTGCAGTTTCCATACTAAGTACGGAATGTAGACGCCGGCCGCCGCCGTCTGAAGCTGTACCTACGCTGTACTTATAAGACTGTACCGCATTGCGAATTTCACTACTCTTGACTGATCAAAGCATTCGGTTTTGAACTGGTTTCTTTTCTCAAGTAATGTTACAGTTATATCAACTCACTCGTCCTTTCCGTAAGCAAGATCCTCGAAAAGGATTTTAAACTGTAGTTCAGTATTAAACAATAACTATAAATTTTCCTTTAAAAAAATAACACATTAATGCCTAATTATATTATGAAGTCCATGCTACACTATGTCATTCTAAAACTATATTTTTAGCGATCTCAAAACTACTAGTGCATTCGGTGCCTTTTAAAAACTACATTGGATTATCGGTCAATGGTTGAGAATTGTATCTCGTGCTGTCAAAGCGAGAGAACGCCCGGAAATACATAACGTGTTGAATTGTAAATGTGTTGAAACGAATAAACAAGTCAATAAACCTCATTTACGTAACATTTGGGAACCCTAGGAAGTACCGCTGATGATAAAATAACCCAAAAACTATGAAACTGCTATATTAAATCGTTAACACTTAATCAAATAGTAGTTCTTGAAACAAATTTACAAAGATAGAAATTGGCCTCTTTCTACCGCCAAGCAGCTTGCTGTGTTTCCGTTTGAAGGGTTGTGGGTGCCGGTGAAATTACAGGCACGTGAGGCTTAACACCTGTGTATGCCTTAGGTTGATGGACGCAGAGCAGTGTATTGTAGAGCACGTCCCTAACGAACGAGATTTAGAAGACAATGCTTTGATATAGGCGATGGTAACGTCATGTATTTGCAGCACGTTCGCGTTCTCTTGTTTGTTTGTTGTTATAGCGGCAATAAAAATACATGGTGTGAAAATTTCAACTCTGTAACTATCACGGTTCATAAGATAAAGCCTGGTGTCAGACGGACAGACAGACAGCGGAGTTTTAGTAATAGGATCCCGTTTTACTCTTTGGGTACGTAACCCTAAAAACAATTCTTTAATCGCGCCTAATATTTTCTATTGTTTTAAATATTGAAAATATAAGCAAAGTTTATTTTGTCCACAGAGGTGTGCAATAGCGAGGAAGTGCCAGAAGTAGAGATCGTGAGCCTCCTTCAAGAACACATACCGAAGTACCGCCTGAGAGCCGACAGCCTCACGCAATTTGGAGGCAAGTATCTGTCTACATGACTCTTTATTCCAATTATATATCTGAATCTACAATTGAAGTGTACAACAAAGGGTTTGTCGGAGTAGGATTGTCTCTTTGTTCTTATGTTTTCGTTTATTTAGTGTCTGCATGGTCCTCAGCTGCGTGCACTCGCTAGTATTGGTTGGTAAATGATCCGTATCACTTTGTTCGAACGTGTATTCGAAGCGAGGCAGTATTACACTGAATGTGGCCTGAATTTATTGTAAACATCTTCGATAAATGATACCCCTAGATATAGGGTCGGTGCAAAAGTAAATAAGAGCTCTTATTTTGTTTTGACATTTAATGACATTATTTACTAGGTGACATGGTTGTATTTAGGTTGAACTTAAAAGTGTATATAACTTTTTTCTCACTTTAGTAAACAAATGTAGCTATCTAAGTATATATTCGCGGACATCTTTTAGCTATGATTTTGTATGTGACCCGTCATCTAGAGGTATCATTGATCGAAGGCAAACATCCGAGATCAAGATAAGAAAAAATATAGCTTTTATATAGGTACCTACACTCTTCATTCTGTGTTGCTCAATTTCGCTGATTATCTGGTACATTAAAAACTTCTTGGGTTAGAAATCGTTCACATCAAACTGCAGATGAAATAAGTACTATCCAGAATTATGGTTGATCAAGTCATACGACAGTCGTAGTTCAAACCCAATATGACACGCACGGAATTACGGATTAGCTTATTTCTGATTTTAATCCACTCTCTCTTGATCAACTGGTAAAATCTCAAGCTGTTTTATACTCAAGGCCCCTACTGCATCCCTATGAGCCTTGAATTTTAGGAATTTGAGTTTTACCGCTTTCATCAATGCGTAGGGTACGCACCAAGATAAAATATAGGCTGTGTAACGTTTTCTATACGTCGTCACGACAAAGATTCCAGCTTATTAGATTAAATGACATATTAATTAGATCATCTACTACTTTTTGTCAAAATATAGTAAATATTGGCAACAGCGGCCTTTAGAGCTAAATTGGGACTGCGATATCATTTGAGTGAAAGGCACGACATGGCACCGACAATATGCGGTAAAATACGATTTAAAACATTTTTGGTATTTTCAGTTTTCTGACGTGGGTGAAACTGAAACTGGGGTGGGTGGGATATTTCTAAGATATTTAATACATACATTTGGGGTACTCCGAGGCCGAAGTCTATAGGGTCAACATTGAAGATTTTTCCTCAGCTATTATATGATAAAATATATATTATTACTAACTAGCGAAACGCGCGCGACGCCGGCCTCGTTATTTTCATACAAACTCCTCCTTTATACGGGAATTCCTTTCGTATTAGCATATATTTACGCACCAAAACAAATATGCGTCTCTGTGACTATTGGTTCGGCTGTGCGTTGTCTGATATATCAGTCAGTCAGTTAGTCAGGACAAAGACTCTTATTTGATCGTCTTAATAACCTTCGCTGTGCTGGATATAGATCAACGTCAAAGAAAGGTTTTTAGTTGTACCAAAATTATACCCGTTGTCTTGGGAGACTTAAATATGATGAAACAAAAACTGGCAAAGTGCGTGAACATTATTCAAAAATAAATACTTTTATTTCGGACTGCCCTACTTTCGTTAGTAAATTACGTTCATTAGGTCACTGTCTTAAAAGTAGTGCACGGTCCATTTCAATCATCACTGAAAAATGTTACGAAACATTCTTTATCTTTTAAATTGAATTGGTATGCCATTAATTTGCATTTATACCATTGCGGTATAGTGTTACGGTTTCGGATCGGTTACTTGGGCGATTTAATCCACGTCTTTAGTAAGGAAGAAGAAGTACGGAACAGGTGCATTGAGTACTGGTAGACTATGGGTGTCTATCCGAAATGTTAACGGTAAACGTCGCGAGGAATCGCGCAGCCAACTCTGAACCTATTGATGTCTTTCCTTGACGATTAGGCCGACTAAGAAAAGAGGAAGATATTGGCATTCCTATAAAAAAACAGTCCCAGGCACTACAGCGTCCCATGACTTTGGCCATGATTTAAAAGTTGCCCCTCAATGTGACAATAACTTTAATAGTTGCAAAGGCATGCTAGTGCACTTTAATCGGGATTGCCTGATGAATGTTCGATCAGCGGTTCAACTGTCTCTTTAATCACATACCCAGTTATATGATTGCTTCACAACGTGCCTGTGACTTTATTATGTTCACCGTTTGCTCTCATCGCAGCGTCGTCTTTATCTGAAGTTGTTGGCCCGGAATGTAATATCGATCAGTGTTGCAAGGTTGGCGAGAAATGCAAAAACACTTAATGTGCTTTTGATCACTTCTCTTTGAAAGTTGATACTAAATTATCTTACCATTCTTGGCCACGCTTTTATCTATTTTGAAATCGAATTTTCCTTTTTCAACCGCAAGAATTTTAATTCGTCACAATTGTCACCGTGAATTGAGATGTAATTTGTGGTGTAGACAGTAGACACAGGCAGCAGTAACCAAAACAAGAAATCGGGGCCCTAATCTGTAGCATTATAACTTTCGTTACATCCATATAGGTTTTATTCAAAAGTGCTTCTTTTATTAGGAACTTAGTTACCTCTGAATGCTCCAACGTTACATTCATGAAATGTTCGTTTCCTGAATCTAAAGATATAAACAAAAATTTGTCAATCCGCACTAAGCTTGAAATTTTCTGAACTTCGTTTTGAGATTTAAGAAATGGAAACGTGAATAACATATAGTTGGTCAACAACTGAGAATTTCAGGTCGTTATTTCGAGTGGTGGTAAGCTTACATTAAAGAATAAGTCTATATTGGTTGTTCCGTCCTAGTAAGTGTTTGAGGCACAGTTTCCGGCGCAGGCGCCGTCCGTATACGCTATAAATAATGGTGTCTCATCGCTCGAGTCATCGCCCGCGCCGCTGCTGCCTCTATGCAAATGCAGGTCTATGTCACACGAAATCTACCATTATTGAGAAATGAGCTTTATCACGCTAATCTTAGACCCAATAATGCAATTCGATAAATAAATGAGACTTCATTTCTCTCTTCACCCTTGTTTTGCTAGGCCACGCACCATACTAACTTAATATTTTTAAGTAGCCGTAGTTACAATTTCGCTCGCGTCTATTCCAAGTCTTTCGCATTGGTATTAGGTAAAATATGTAATTGGTTATTGATTCTCTGTCGTTTTGCTTTGGAAAATCAACGTTGCCATATTAAATTACCATGCATTCAATAGGTTAATTTTTTTTTGTCAATCGGTCAAACATTAAATCACAGTGTAAATTCCAAACTCTCTTCTGCAACTGCGTCTGGAAAATCAGTATTATATATCTCATAGCAAGTAACTGTCTAAGAATCTGTGGCAATAGCAATGTACACCTTAACGATCTCGGATAACACGGAAATAAGAAACGCCAATGCTTTTACGAGCAATGGAAATTAGATGTTAGTGTTGCGTAATGAAAAACAACTTAAAGGGTTTCTAACCTTAATAAAATAGAGTTATAACATCGCTATTGTTTCACGTTAAAAACAATCCCAGTAGTATAATACATAATTTGATAAGTGAAAATGAAGGTAAAAATCTTGATTGGTAGTTGAATGTTGTTAAACTAGTCCTGTCCCAGTTGTTGTGTAACGGCAAGGTGCGGCTAAAATGGCATCAAACTGGATTATGAAGTGGTCGGGGAATGATTCAGCTTGCCCGTGACGTCACGCACCGGCCTGAATTTAATTTATTAACAAGATCGCGTTCTTGGAAATTAGTGAACGTGCGTGGTCGCATATAAAGTTTGTGTATTTTTTATGTTCATTTCATAACCTTTTCATATTTTCATAACTTAATCATCAAAAGATCTTTTCATTTCTTTCTTTCGGGTTTGTTATTTTTAACGAATGAACCAAGCAGATAATTGTTCCACCAGAAAGTCGTATAAAAAAAAAGGTTTAAAAAGTAGTCTGCTAAACTTTTTGTTGCATCCACTCATCTCTTTCATGTGATGTTTCTAATTGATTTTAGTTTTAACATTGTTCTTTTAAATAATGACAGTATGAATTTCAGGTTACGAGAATCAAGACTGGTTCATACCATCGCCAGCGTTGCCAGTTAAGCCTGAGGACCTCGCACTAACACCTGACCAGATCAGGGAAACCCTTAATTATTTCCGTAAGTATATAGTTTGCATAACTTTTGTATGAGCATTTGAGTATAGTTTTTGAAATATGACGAGCATCAGATCAGATGATTCAGATGTCATAGAGATAGTCTCATTGAAACAACCTACTGTTTTCTCGCCTGATGATTTTTTCTGAGCAATACGTAAGGATTGTTCTCGTTAAAATTACAAGGATAATTTTGAACAATCCCAAATTCTAGAATTTCTAGAAAGGCAATCCTACAATTTTAGAGGGGCAATAATCAAACAAATAGAAGTTATAGTACGAGTCATTTTATTCAATCAAATCGCAAGGTTTAATGTGAACTTTCTTAAAGCTATTGCTGCAGTCTCTTGTGTTACTAATATCATCATGTATGTAACTAGCTTTTTACTATGCCTCTGTCTCTCATAACTTATAGACGTCACTGTTTGTCATGACCTATTGTTGCAGGTGTAGTCTTGAAAACGATAAATGAAGTTTTGAATTATCGTGTTGAGTTTACTGCGCGGTGTGCCAGGTAGCAACAACTTGACTGTTAGAATGGGTCACCGAGACCTCACAGTTTAACTCATAACGACATTACAAACTCATCGTTTTCTAGAGTAGACCCTGTATTGAAGTCGGAACATGGCAATGACACTGTCGTCGTGCTTGTAATGAAATGAACTAACATTAGAACTAACTTTAGAAATAGACAGAACTGTTTGCCATGAGTAAAGGAAATAGTAATTTGCACATTATGCAGGTGTAAGGTCACTTTCAACCTCTTACTTTCATGGTCAAAAGCTTGTTTTTATAAAGTTAGATGTTTGGATGTTTGTTACCGCGTCGATCGACTTACCATCGATCCAAGTACCACGTAAGAGAACCATGTTCTTATGCTATAGTTTAAGATGACAAGAATGTCAATTTTTTGGATTAAGCACGTCCACATATTTCTTTCGTTAGAATGTTTTAACAAACGTGTATGGGAAACGTTATTTTGATTACAGCAAGTGGTTTTTTTTATGGTATAGATATAAAAGATATGGCTTTGTTAATCATAGTCCAAGGCTCTGAATCAGTAAGTAGATGCAGCGTTTTAGTTAGTAGATAACAAGAACTGTGAATGATGAGATGATCTACAAAGCTGGAGGTGGCCCGAATATTTTACATTTATTACCTACTAGCTGACCGGTACCCACTTCGATGGGCGGTAAACGTTTTTACTTGTGATGAAATCGAACGTCTTTTAGTTTTTCGGGTTAATATATAGCCTAAAGCACTCATAAATAACGTGGCTTTCAGGAGATCTTACCCTCTACAACCTCACAAACTCGCCGCGCGGTATGATTTTTATGTAATACATACATTTTTGAACTCGTGATATCTTTCGAATGGAAAGTTCGAATAGAATTATTCAAAAAGACATATAAAGGTATTAAAACAGTCTTGAATATAAAGTAATTCGTATTAATAAGGATTAAAATCAAAATACAAATAAAGAGCCTTTTTTAACGACAGCGTTTTAATTAATTTTTTAAAATAAAGGATCATTTATTAGACATAATTATAATAGTTATTAGACATATGCTGTCATGACACTTTTTGTAGATGAGTTCTGCAAAGTCGTAGTACATAATTTATTTGTATCGTCAATAGTTTTGGCAGCGCACGCGAAAATTTTTAGGTAAATTTTTACACCTTTAGAGTTTTAATAAGGATCCCTAATTTTTTTGAAAACATAATGTATCATCACCCGGAGATGTAGTGTGTAGCTTCCCAACGGTGAAAGAGTTTTTGAAATCGGTCTAGTAGTTTTTAAGTTTATTCGTTACTTACAAAAGTACAAATCTTTCCTCTTTATAATATTATAATAAGTGTAGATAGAATCGCATCTGTTCGTATTTTAGCTAAGTTCTAAAAATAGTTCTGCTACAAAAATGGTATGATCAGTTTTATTTCATAATTGTTTTAATTCCTACTTGGTCAGTCAATTTAACCTTGTATATTATAGAAGAAATAAGTTTAGTGATAAGAATAATTTAACAAATAACTTTTTTTATTTACTCTTATCAATCACGTTTGCGTTCGTTTCCACACTCGATGGGGTCATTACTCGTCTGTCTCTTTATTTAGTAGCTTGTTTCGTTCTCATAATAAAAGTCTGCGTTTGGATCGTTATTTGAAATGCTTGTTGATAAAGAAGTGTTTCGTTTCGCACGCATTATTGGCGTGACGATTTGAGTGTCGGTTGGTCGGTATTCGGTATCGGCATGCTGTAGTGGTAGGTATAAACTAGGGGCGACGACGCGCATGCGCGTTGCTAGCGCGTCCAGCCAGGCAGCAGTGCCGGTCGCGCCGGTAGCCACGAGGCACGCGTGTCTTATATCGCCGGTCATCGCCGAGTCCGCTGGCGATCGATAACTCCCAAACCCGTCCCATGCGCAAACCACGCCGCGCATGCAAACGCCCCAAACCCACGCTAAACATAGAAAAGGTGCACCGCTGCACACATACCATTCGCGTTTACACGTGCTAAGGCAAATATTTTCTTCTATTCCATAGTTGTTCATATATCTTAGATATATTTCTTTATTGTGGAACTTCGTTTCTATGTAACAAAATAGTTTATCGTAACAGATAAATTCGATCGTTTAAGTCGAGAAGGTAAATGAGCTGTAAATTCGCACCCTCTGCGTCATCGATCGGGGCGGTTTCTGAGTGAGACGCGTCGCGTCGCGAAGCCACGGTTCATGCAGAGTCCGCGTCGCAGCGTGCAACAGCTGTGAGCCAGATCTCTTATCTTGACCGTGAGACTATAAATTACATTTTCGTTTGTGTAGAAAACTATTGAATGTAAAACGTTAGTATTATTACTTATGTATGTATAAATATTTTGTAACGCGTGAATTGGCTTTGAATAATGTAGCTCTTTCATCATTATGTTATTGTATTTGATATACTTACCTAACTGCTCTTTATACTAGACGCTTTCCGGTAAGTATTCTATAGCTGCTTTTGTATTACAATTATTGTTTTGGCATAACTAAGACCTTGAATACATACTCTTGTTTGGGTTTAGATCTGCGCATGACTGAAGTGAAATCTGACCTCCGGAAGTCCTTACGATCGTTTAAATTGGTCTACAGTTAGTTGTGCAATTGTTGGGAACAATCCTTGCAAAATCTTTCAACTCCTCTAAATGCAGCCTCGTTATTGTTTTGCACTTTCGTTTTCTCACCAAATGTCAGATCCTATCTGTGTCCTTGGATCCCTTCGCTACTACTGCCATTTGACATTTGGTGTTGTTACTTTTGCAATAGTTTATCAAAATATGTTGTGAAAATTGTTTGCCAATTGGACTTACTGCATCTGCAAAACGTAGGACTAGGAAATGTAGAACCGCAACGGAATCGTCATGCGGAACGGACTGAACTTCTTTTGTAGGTTTTACTAGTTCTGGCTCGCCGGCAGGCAGACCAAAGAAATATTTTTTAATTTTATTTGGAATGCCAACAATGATAGAATCTAAAGCAGAAATATGACATTTTATATAGAACATAGGATTTTTACACGGCATAATTTAGCAGCATCAGTAATCATTGTAACATTTCAACAAGTTTAATTTTCACTGTGATAAAACTGTGGACCACTAAAAATATTCTTAGAAAACACTAAGAATATTTTAACCTAACCTTTTTTAGAAACCTAAGTAATTAAAAGGAATTGAAATTGCTACTTTCGTTAAGCATTCAATTACTTTTAGAAACTGTAGAAGTAATCTGAATATTAACTTTATTTATTACGCCATTTGCATCTAGTTTAATGATCGTTTGGTGCAATGTATGCTGTTTAGTAGTTGATTGATATGGTTGTTCTTGTTCATGTGTTCATGTATGTTAATATGATAGGTCTGTGGGACAGATGCATATATCTGCTAGACCTCGACGAGTGATAGTTAAAACATAATAAATAATAGCAGGGTGGTTGTTCAACACTCTACATCCCAGGAATCTTGTAAACAAGTACCGGTTTTCGAATAGTGAAAGGTCGATACTACTAGTATTCAATACTTACCGTGTAACTTCATTGGTATGCACATAATGTAGTTTAAACAATCTGAACTCGTAGTGCAATTTGGCACTGTTTGACCATTTTCGGCTGAACCCTCTAACTAAATTAAACTTTTGAAACTTCTATGCACTTAGAAGTATAACAAAAATCTTTTTTGTAAAATTGATAGGCTAGTCTTGTATCTATTTTACGCTACCCACACATTTGGAATTACTTGTTTTTTAATTTTACGTAAGTACACCGAAATTCCGAGACCCTAAGTTCAGAGGGTTGATCCAAAAACGGCCGAACCAATATCAAGGCGTGCGCTATCGCATCGCACAGTTTGCTATGTTAGTTTGTATTAGTAATCGGTACGGCATCGGCGGAAGTGGTCGCGTCGCTTCGCCGTGGTCCGCACGTTGTGTATTCGTTCCGATTCCGGCTGGACTCATGTGTCGCGCGCCCGTGTCTTACAATTCGCGTGATAACTGCAAGCAGACTTTGTCTGCTCTTGATCGTGAAAGTTTATTAGCACTGGCCTCAAATACAGGAACCGTTACTAAAAGAAATCGCCTTGTTCTAAGATAAAGGTTGTTTTGTACGTTTCAGCGGTTAATGTAAGTTTCCTATTCCAGTTTCATTTACTCCCATCGTCTATCGTTATAAAATTGTGTTCTGGTATAATAAGTCGCTACGTATAAACCACAATTCAATCAAATCTATTTACGTACAGTGCTTCAGTCTACCTTTCTTATCTTAGATCTGTAAACTATTTTCGTAGTGTATGTTGAGTACGGACAGGGTCGATATTTCGTCATATGTTTCGTGTAGCCTACTTTCGTTTATTGTAAACTGAATTACAAAGTATCGTAGGTTGGTATTACTTAATATTATATAAACAAGATTATTGTTGCGTTTTCCTTGAAAATGATTCCTGGTGTCTTGCTTAATTCGCGTAATGGTCATGATTCATTGATTCCGTGATAAAATAATTCGTAAGTAGTCTATCAGTTGGTAATTGTTTAGGCCTGAAATGCGTACTAAACACGTTTCGTTGTAGTAAATCACTCTACGGTCTAATAACTTTACTACGAAAAGTTGTTTCACTTAATTGAACATGCATCTTAGATCTTCATTGAGTTCTGATTTATCTCATCATTTGGGCTCATCACGAGAGGTAGGTAAGTGACGTGCAAACTGTTTATTCAGTACTTACTTCTCAAGGTTATATCATCGTGTCTTTTGAATTTAGCTAAAAAGAGGTCGGTGTATCGTTCATATTAAATCTTTACCTGAAGGAAAACTTGTATTTGGGTTGAGGAAAATATTCAAGGTTGCTTACTTTTACATAGTGAAACATATTGATAATCATCCTGATTTATTAAATTTAAAAGACTGTGATAATAAGATTGTAAAAGTAATGCAAAAATCGTTCTTAAATTAATTTACAAGGGAAAAATCAAAATAAAAAGGTACTTATAAAGAAAAAATATTTATATTATTATCTTGTAGTTTTTATGTCCAAGTTAACGCCAATCGCATTAAGTTTCAATTGTCAGATATCATAGAGTTTTATTGTTTGGCTCGTAAAATTAAGTCATTTAAGAAAACAACGTAAATTGCTGGCTTCGTTTATTTACGTTTAACGTTAATATTTTATAATTAATAATTACGTATCAGAACATTAGATAATGTTAATACCGTATGCTGGTTTTACATTGTGAATGATAAATTCGACGTCAGTTGATGAATCACGTGCTTGAGCGACCTTCTCGGCCCCAGTCGACTTGAACTTAAACCCATTTTACATAAGTAGGAAACTCTCTGTCATATAGATAGATAGACGTACTTCTATAGTGGTTCAAAAACCTTGTCCACTGATATCTAATAAACTAAGTTTTCTGAGACTAATCATTTTCCTCGAACTTAATTTATCTGAACCGAGTTCTTCAAGATCGAAATGGGAAGCTGTTACTTACAATGGTTTTTCTCTTTGATATTTAACCTTGGAATTATTTTATTGAAAACTTGTGGCTATCCACTGAAGGTGAGATCATAACGTAGGTATTCAATTCATTTTATCATAATAAACAACCCATTGTTTGGCATTATTTATTAGCTTTCATGATTGATTGTAAAGTGTCTTTCAACTTATTGAAACTAGAGTTCAACAATAATAAAACTGTCATAACATATAAGTTTTGTCCTCCGGTATATGGATAACTAGGCTACTATATGGAGTACCACAAATTTATTAAATTGTTACTCCTCGAAACGTTTTAATAATATGCGTTCTAAATAGAATATAATATAATTAGTCAATACTTTAAAACTGAACATATTTATGTTTGGTCATTACTAATATTACCTTTTTGTGAACTAGTAAACGAGCAAAAAGAAATACATATAATGTATGTGTTTTCCTAATATTTATTTTATCAATTGATCGAGCTTCACATATTATTGCTCATTTCATAAAAGAGTTAATTTAAACATCTCGCTTGGGCGAGCACCCGAGCGTGTTGTGATTTGCCAGTTTGCGAATTAAACGTAGGCAGGATCTATATGGTCCACGTCTCTAAGGTATTCAATTTAATCTTCAAATTACTATTCTGCACGATTTTACAAAGTTTACGTCATGAACGTTATAAAATATTTGTGTTAGCGCAGTGTAAAACGGTTTGCCTGTTTAGTTTGTCCAGTACTCTTGTATGGGGACGTTGTGATTAGCATGATTGAAAGTTAAAACTATAGTGAGTGGGAGAGTGATCGCCAATCGGCTTGTCGCTGAACGAGTGGATGCTCGACGCTCGGGCGAGTCACGGCGGAGAGCTTAGAGGGCGAGGGCGCGGGGTGCGCAAGCGGCTTGTGCGCCTCCCCGCCGCCTGGCTTCGATCCCGAGCTCTTCCAGGAGTTGAGCACCCTACCCGAAGCGGAGCTTCGGGAGTGCCTCGGCGAGTACCCGGACTTTATCTATCACGTCGCACGAGATAGATTTGGGAGACTCTACTTCCGTGTCATCCGGACCTTGCTCCTTGATAGAGGTACGGTAAATGGCCCACCGCGATGTGGCTTCCATCTTCGTCCACTTCATCGCCATCTGCAAATTCGGCTGGCTTTCGAATATTTTCGCTTCTTACGCTGATTCGTCAAGCCTATTATTAAAAAAAAAATTCATTCCAACCATGCTTATCTCTCTTTTCATTGTAACGCCAATAACTCACATGCTACTTTATCCACAAACTCTAACTGACTAACCTTGACCCAGGGTATTTCGTTCACTAAATGGCTTGAAATTCTAGGTGTGTCATTCATACCATTATAACCTTATCGTTAATATAAATATCATTTCGAATATAGGCAATCATTCCTAATGGAACACTTTGTATATAATTTCCTGTGTTGGCTATAGGTAAGTTAGCTGAGTATATTCTTATTGGGGTCGAAGAGCAACGATTCTACGGGAAATGAGTCTTACAAAAACTGTGAAAGTCTTTCGTCTTCGCGTGCGACGTAACCGCGAACAATCAATATCCGTTGTAATCGTAATGTGAGGTAAGAATGAGAAAACTGACATATCTACCGCATTCAATGCAGCTATTGTAGCTGTATGTTCTCATAGCTTTTTGTCCTAACAAGTACCTAATGGTTACCACTGTGCGGTTATACGTAATGATTTAACCATATTTATTGTATAAACTCTTTTAAAATTATTTGATAGTTCTCTGTTACCGTTGATTCATAATTTTTTTTAGGCGGACCCAAGACTTATCTAATAGATCTTTAAAAAAAAAATGAAATAGCATCACGTCTTTAATCCCCAAATACGGTAGATATCCCCTCCGATCTCTTAGTCTTAGATCTTTTGAGAAATCATGTAAATTAACATTTAAACTTAACTTTTAGAATCACTTTTAAAACTCAAACTACTATTATTACAGAGCACCGAAGCTCAAATATTGTCACAATATTCTCCTGTCAACACAAAAAGGGTAATCACATGTCTATAAAAATAGTCGATGCGTTTGTTGTCTTTTGTGATTGAATTTTCCCACAAGCGTGTACAATAGAATCATTTGTTTTGCCAGTGATCTGCAAAAGCAGTGTGCCCGGGTTTGATGCGAGCTGCGTATACCAGTCGCTTACTGGATCGGTTACTTCGCGCCCGTATTTGTCGACTGTCGCCAACGTTGCCTTTGACACGTTATTGATACAACATACAATACGAGTTTCCACGACGTTTCTGAAAACTCAAACCACTAGTGCTGTTTCTGAGAAGTATCTGTTTTCTAAAGGAGATTCGATGAACGCGCCGAGACTGTGCTTAGATGACAGTCTCTCTGGTCAGTACTTTGTAGTACTATCTGGCTGTAATCTATTGTGATTGGTTAATAATTTAAACATTATTACCTACCTGCGGTATCTTATCAGCACTCATCGAGGCGCTCCGAACTCTATAACCACCTGAAGTATCCGCCCTCAAGTAGTCTCGTTCAACGATTTGTGATTTGTGTTCGTGCACTGAATTTACGTGTTCGTTGTTTAAAAATGTATTGGTCGATATAACAACCATGGGAAAACCTTGTGTGGAATTAAATATGATTTATTTCGTATGAATATGGATTTTAAAATATATAGAATGCACGTTTCGCGGAGCAAAACTCGACCTAAACTGGACTTGCGTTACTACAGCGGTCAGTAAATATTGACTTTATTTCTTTACTAAACAAACATCTTTATGTTGTATTTTCTATATCTGCGGTATATACCAAAGCTTGATGACACATTATAATATATTATGTGTATGTAATGGACATCACAAATTCACAGTGTTCCATTAGATACGTTATTTTTGTTTCTATGAGAGATATTGTATTATATATATTATGCTATGTTATTTTTGCTTTCTTTCAATATTGATATATGTACCTACATTACACAGAAGATTTTTATGTGTAGTATTAATATACAGACACGCTATAAAAACATCAGAAAATACAACTTTTTTTTAGAACCTTTTGACACAAATAAAATGTTTTTTTATTTATATTATACGGAAATCAGTAGGGCTTAGTTTAGTTAGATCATGTATTGGGTATTTAAACGAAAAGTGTCAAGGTGTTAACAAATTAATTAATTTATTACAAACCTGATTACTACACGTACGCGTACCTAATCATCAACGAGTAAAGCCTTATATTTCTAATTATGCAAAGCTGTTATTTTTTTTACTAATAATTGTAATATTACAGCAATTGATTGACCAAGTAATTATTATAAATGTTATTGATGCTCATAATAATAAAAAATAACTGGTCATGTTTTAGCGATAACGTTAAGTAGGTACCTGCTCATCATATTTAATATAGGTGCTACAACAAACATATAGAATTTTAAATATAGTTAAAGATTTAATATAATATAATATTTTTGGACATTTTTACCAACATCATCTAGCTAAGCATAGCTAGTAGTACTATGGGAACCAGATGACTGATAGAATATGCTTTTTTTTGTGAATACATACTAATACAATATAACACACAGACACAGAATAAACATTTACATTCATCACGCAAATGTTTGTTTTCGGTGGAGATCGAACCCACCACCTACAGCACCTAAAGTAGTGCTATACTACAAACTGAGTTGTGTGCTGTCACAACCAGAATAACATTGAATAGTACTTAAGTAGTGTAAATATTGACACCGTCTAAAAATATGCCTAATCCTAACGTGTAATACATGTACATGAAAAGCTATTGTACTTCAGTTTACAAATCATATCTATTGTAAAGTATTGCTATCTATTTCATTGTTTGCATTGTGTACAAACAAACTTGTGAGTGATTTTACGATAAAGCATGAACATTAGCGGTTTTTCTAAGTGCTCTTATTGTTTTGCAGTTCTATGCAGCAACAGGGTGAGCCAAATGACAAAAACCTACAATGATATCGAAGCGGTAACACGGCTCTTAGAAGAAGTAAGTTCTTTTATTCTATTTATTATTTTAGTAAGTTCGTTTTTCAGCTTGTTAGGATTTTTTAAGTACACAATTATTTTGACAGCGTTATGGCGATGTCCAAAGAATCTTAAATTTCAAGCAGGAAAACGTTTTAGGGCGATTCCCATAGGGACGTCCCCCATTCTTATTTTGCTAGCGCAGTAAAAAAGCAAAAATGCATATAATATAATTTCAGTAATAAAATAAGAATAGGTGAATTCTTGTATTCTCAATGAGAACTTCAAACATTACCTCCATCAACGTTTGTTTGTAATTTAAATTTTAACATTAGTGGTTTTAACCCACGCTCAATAAAATATGTTTACGACGTAGGTTTTTATTTCTATAACCATCATTACCGGTCATAAAACACTGGACCATAATAATGCATCTTGCTTAAAATGCAACGCACAATTTAATGATTAGACGCACTTTTTTCTTCACGTACCTACTTTATCATGTATTTTACGTCTTTATCGTGTATTCTATGCATCTTGCTGATTTCATATTTGAGTAGTCCACTTACAAACACTGCTATGTCAATTTTTGTAATTTTTGAGCTAGTGACAGAACTTGAAAGATCGTTTTTATGGCTACATGACAGATTTGAAATAAACCTTTTAAAGTGATTAGTTTGCGTACAAATTAGCATCAAAAACTGATTCCACCTGCAAAACTTGCTCTATAGAGTCTGTCACTTGCAAAAGTTGCTCATTCTGATTACTTTTGCAAAAGACTGTGTGTTACGTTATGAATGCAGGTCAAAATGTGGGTAGTTTTGCAATACCTACGCTAAACTGTTTCCGTGTGTTTTTAATATTTACCTTTCATTCTATACCAACAATGTTTTTGCTAGATTTTTTCGAATTTTGTAAAGTAAAGTACCTCCATTCTTCAATTCTTAACTTATTGAGTTATTTTCTAAATGCAGGCACCAAATTTAACTTTTATCCAAGAAACCCAGTTGTTACCGTGGATACCTAGTAAACAAAAAACCGAATATGTGCTGTTCATCACTCACTACTTGACTGACTAAGATGAACTAAGTAATGAAATAATGCGATGTTAAAAACTTGCTAGAAAAACATTTTTGTAAGGAACCAATGGCACACACAGCTTCCAATGCCTTAAATTTATAATCGTAAAGAATTTTAATAACTAAAAAACAAATCCTAATCAACTAGATATTAATGAGCAAGGAAACTAATGAGCTCCTGCTTTCTCTTAAATAAGTGTTCCTGCCAACAACGAGGCTAGTCTCAAAGAAGAAACCGATGGCAAAAGTACTCTAGTGGAAGAGATTGAATAATTTAGGACTCTTAGCAACGATAACTGTATGAAAATGTGATTAAAAATAATGATTATTTTCGGATTGTAGCATTATATCGTTGCAAAAGTGACTATATTGATTTGATACTGGTGCAAAACTACCTAGTTTGCTAGTTCACTTGCAAAAGTGGTTACTTCAATTTCTTTATCCTTAATAATTAAAGATACGTAAGTCAAATCAACCTTTTGTTATTTAGAACATAGTACTAATATACAATTCTATCCATCTATGACAATAACCCAACGCTAACAAACATAAATAAAGCGCTATAGTTTTTTGCGATTTTCTCGGTTTTTGGTTTTAGCTAACTAGCCAGTTTTGCAACTGGGCTACTCATTTATTAACCTACTTAGGGAATAGTGAACCTGAAAAAGACTCACAGGTCTTCAGAGGCAAGTATGCAACTTTAAACCCATAGCTATAAAATAACCATAGTACGTTACTGGAGTATAGCGGCCGTATAATATTTTGAGGGTTCCGTACCTAAAGGGTAAAACGGGACCCTATTACTAAGACTCCGCTGTCTGTCTGTTCGTCTGTCACCAGGCTGTATCTGAAGAACTGTGATAGTTAGGGAGTTGAAATTTTCACAGATGATGTATTTCTGTTGCCGCTACAACAACAGATAGAACTAAAAAAATTGAATAAAATAAATATTTTTGCCGTTATTATTATTTATAATCAATGTTACATTCATATCAACAAATAGATTCAAGAATCAAGATACTAATATGAATAATATCGTAATAATCAAATAATAGTGTGAAGTACCTTTTACTAATAAACTCGGCATAACGTTGAAATTGTTATACCGTGTTTTGTATTTTGCATTGACGAGAACTTTCAAATTAGATAAAAGGGACAAAAAACGGTGCAACTATTTCGAGGTTACGCTGAGTTTATTGGTAGTAGGGTTAGAATGCATGTATCGTACAGAACACTATGTCGTGGGCTTTATTTTATTTATGGTACTATTACGGTCATAAACTGTCACGTTACTGGTGTCGGACCTTAAGGTTAAACTAATTCAATTACCAACCATTCCATTTAATGGTTGCACGCAATCACACTCAAAAGCTGTTGACGGGCTACGTTAATTAATTAACTTATCCTCGAATTCTGAGTGTAACAAACCACAGCCAAAAAATTCAAGTGCATGTACTCTATCCCTACCTAGGCCTTAATGGTCGAGCGACCAAGATAACACAAAAAATGAAAAATCATTAATTTCCTAAAAAAACTGTTTTTGTTTAATGAGAACATTAACCAATCATATATTTTGTTTTTGCTGTAGATGTATGTATGTACGTATCAAGATGTATGATGATGATCTGGAAGTCTTTTTGCACCCTGTATAGGTTGCAATAATAACGTCTCATATGTTTATAGAGCTGTGGGTTTTTAAAATCAAACCACAATAATTAATATTGGCAAATGTTCACACCCTCTAGACCAAACTACGAGCATGCAAAGCTTGTACTATGAGTACCAAATAATTGATAGACTACTTAAACTTTATCTTTAAATACATAACACAATATAGTACCAAGACAAAGAACAACCATCTGAGTTCATCGAACAAATCTATATTATATATATACCTAAAATAAAGTCGTGTTACTTACTCAAGAACGGCTGGACCAATTTTTATGATTTTTGGATTTATCTTCGTCCGGAATAGAATAAATAATAAGTAATAAAAATAATACGGAACGAAGTTCGCGGGGTCAGCTAGTAATCTATCTATCTATCTATTTAGCCCGTATGCACCCAGTGCTGGGTATAGGCCTCCTCTTCCTCCTCCTCCTCTAGCTAGTAATAACTAACATAAATAATTATGTTATTTGTACAGAAAGAGAAAGATTTGGAGTTGACAGCGCGCATCGGCAAGGAGCTTCTAACGACCCAGGGGTTGTTAGAATCGCGCGTCAACTCACTAGAGGGTGACCTACGTACTGCCAACGATCAGATTACACAGCTCAGGCACGACCTCATCGTAAAGACTGATCTGCTACAGGTAAATACAAACTGGATGACATTTCTTACTGTGGCTATGCTAGCTAGCAAAGCTATGGGAACTAGTTTCTCAAATTATTCAGCTCGGATTGTTAGATTTATAGGTAACTGTGCTTAGAGTAGGATCACTGGTTCCCAAAACACAAGTTTTTTAATTTAGTTTGGAAATGAAGGAGCCCATCTTGTAATGAACAATTTCAAATGTGTAAATTTGATTTGGTTCTATGCTTATTTTATGATAAACCTTGTACACACTGCCTTTTGTCAAATAAACTTATTCTTTTATTTATTATTTATCTGTTCTATAGGTGTTAACAAATGACACAGAGGAGCCGCTCTCCCCGACGGAGCAGGAGGAAGCGTGTGCGGCGGCACTGCGCAGGCGGACCGGCGCGCTGGAGCGAGAGAACCGAGCCCTGCGCGATGAGGCCACGCGCCTCGCCGCAGGTGCCGACTCTGCTGAGCTGGCTGAGCAGCAGCTACTCCGAGACATTGCGCATCAACTCGGTAAGTTACATTCGGTTCTTACGTGGTAGGGTCAATTTGAACCAGGTTCCTTGTTTGTGAATGTCATTATGAAGCATGGAAGCGCTCATTGAAAATACTTTGGATTAAGCTAGTTCCTACGAGTTAGGATTCCTCTCATTGAACCAACGACTCCGAGTTTGTGAACACGAAGCACGGAAGCGCCCAGTGAAAATACATTAGGTTAAGCTAGTTCCTACGAGTTAGGATTCCTTCTCTTTGAACCAACGACTCCTAGTTTGTGAACGTCCTTGCGAAACACGGAAGCGCTCAGTGAAAATTATGTATCAGGGAGCTGTCATTTTTATGTCCTTGTTCCACTTTATGTGGCTACTGTCATCGCAGTAATCTAGATAGATTAACCTAACATTTAGACGTCTCAAAATTATTTCTGAATAGCATTGAATAAATGCCTTTTTTAGTTTGACGAAACTTTCCAGAAAATTCAACATTTTACTTTGGTTTACTTATGCTACTTATACAATTCTCTTTTTGTATTCTTTTTGTGAGCGACGCGACTTACGATTGAGCGACTAAGATTTAGTTCGTGCGATAGACTCTTCTTATCGCACATTGTTTTTATTTTTGCACCAACACAGTCGGGATTCTATGGTCCTGTCCGTATAAATGAACGATTTTTTCGGTGTTTAACTTGGATAAAATGGAGGTTTTTCTAATTATACCGGTGTACATTTTAGCCATGTATGTATTATGTATAAAACTTTATTTTTATTCTTAGTTCTATAGAAAACAGTTGCTCATATTGATAAGTGGCCACTTCACAGGGTTAACCTTTGAAGTTTCCATATACTATTACCGCCGTTTGGTAACTTATTATTCTCATCCGTAGTAAACTTGTCACACATTTCCGTATAATACTCCGCCGTTGATGTTTTCGATGATCAAGCCCTCGTTTTATACATAACTTCAGCATCTACCGATATTGCAAAGTTCACTGTATAAAAGTTTTTGGTATAAATAGGGATAAAAATATATAGTGCAAATACTCCAAAAATACTAACTAGTTTCATGATTTGTACAGTTTTTTCTGTGTAAGATAGAGCTGGCTGTATCTATTCAAAAATATTATCTGCTAAAAATACTTATTGTTGAGTCACAGGACACGCGTCAAGAGAATGATATAACTAGTTTTTATTTACGTGTAGGCACTTCAAACTTGCACTAGTATCTCAACTATTTCTGATAAATAACCTCTTATCGGTACTGTTCACCCAGTGTGTGTAATTAATTAGACATAATGTGTTTATCAAGTTATTTTAGATAACAATGGATTATTGTGTTCCTGGCGATATGAAAGAAGCAAGACTTCAGCTTGGTGGGACAAGGTGGTCTAGCAGTGTGTTGCTTGTTCAATTCACACCCTGTCAGACCATACTTGCTCTAACATGCAGAAATTCAACATTATGAAGAACAGAAGACGATCAACATCCTCAGGAAACTTCTTACAAATAAACAGCTGACAAACGACAAAAATAAAGGAATCATAATTTTATGATTCCTTTATTTTATACTTTATCCAAGCTTTAATAAGTAATACAGTCATTGACAAAAGGACAAACAATAAAAATTATTCAATGGTTTTTCAGTTACGGGTCAGGTAAGTTTAAAACATATTTAAAAATTACAAATTACGGTAAAATTACAGGCACTACGAGGCTTAACAATTGTATGCCTCAAGTCGATGGACGCTGAGTGGGGCAATACTTTGTTATAAGCGAGAAGTGTTTGTCATTTGTGGATGACTGTATCGAAAATATTTTTGTTATCTATCTAAAGCTATCTAAATGGTCTCCAACTGTTTATCTCAAGTTATTTATGTATATTGTATTTTGCAGTGTGTAATGAATTCAGACGGTTTTAGCAATAAGACGGCTTTTTTATTTGATTTGTCTGTTTGCTTACATTGTTGTTGTGTTAATGTACGTATATCATAATGTATAGATTTTATCAGTTAATTATTTTTTCAGCTAGTGCAAATTCAGAGGCAAGCGTGCTTGGTTCGGAACTGTTTGAAGAAAGACATCGTGCGACCGACCTGCAGTGTCAACTCGATTCCACTAATGCAAGGCTCACCGCTAGTGAACGGAACTACCAACAGGTACCTAAATCTACTCGTAACGTTCATATTATGATGGCACTTCACATGGCTATTTGTAATTGCATATTTGATAAACAATAACCACATGTGGATAGTATATTTGACAAAGAATTGGCCTATTTGACAAATAGGCAAATACGCAAGTACACCGTCAACCTGTACGGTACGGACGTACTGTATTTAAGTTCCTTGCTAAGTACACCTCTATGCACCAAGATGAATATATCCTGAAAATTGCAAGTCTTTACGACCAGTGGTTAAAAGGATTTGCGTTATCAGCCAGTCAGTCAGAACAAAGATTCTTATAATTGGTATAGATTTGCCATGTAAATATTTTACTTGTGAAACCATTTTGCAAATTACGAATTGTATATTTAGTCTAGATAAACTTTTTATTTTATTTTTTATTAGTATTATTTTATTACCGAACTGTGTAACTATAAAAGTGAAATATGTAGGTTCTTTATCATTATTGCTTTGATATCGACGATGATAGCGTAAATTTGCATTGAGATATCTTGCCATAAATTCATAAAATTATGGTTGGAATCTATCTATATCTTGAAGAACCTTCGATATGCGTTTTTTAAAGTTGTTGGTGCATATCAAACAGAGAAGAGAGAATAAAATATGATTAACTAGCGAAACGCGTGCGATTTTGTCCGCGTGAAGTTTTTTCGTGCAAACTTCAACCCCAGCTGTACCCGTTTAGGCGTTGAATTCCGGGAATTCCTTTCTTAGTACACCTCTACGCAACAAGACAAATATACCTTGAAAATTTCGAGTCTGTTCGACCAGTGGTTTAGGCTTTACGTTGTCTATAAGTCAGTCAGTCAAGACAAAGATTCTAATAATTTGGATACATATGGATTAGAAATGTTTGGGCAATACTTGTTATATAAAACTAAGCTTATCTTTACCAATGGATGTTTTGAATAGGTAGGTACTATCATCCTTCATTCCTCGGTAATAAATAAAGTTGAGCGTCTGTCTGGCAGTCGACCTTGAAACGAAAGTGGATCCCGTTATAAAATTCTTATACCAATAGCATCACAATTTGATGACGAACGAAGGTAGAAGAGTGAATACTTTCCGTTTTATTTTAGTCCTGTTATAACGATACAATGTATCTTCTTACCTGTTATGTAAATCGATTTTACAGTAGTGGCCCACCATATTTTATTCGTTAGAGTAAGTAACTCATTCACACAAACACATGTTATTCACATAAATGTTTGTCCTCGGTCGGGAACGAACCCACAACTTACAGCGCAGAAGGCAGAGATACTATCAACTGAACTCTGAATCAATAGATTACTGTGAACTAGTAATTTATGGATTCTAAGCAGTGAATCTGTTGACAGTCTAATTACGGTACTTATTATAATTAATACAATTTCATTGTTACAGCTAACTGCAGAACATGAACATACTTTAAGGATATTGGAAATAACTAGAGAAAACCAAAATGCTCTCGCCTCAGAGCTCGCAGATTACAAGGTAATATACTGAACGCTTGTTTGTGAATCGTGGTATCATTGTGCAAAGCGACCTAAATTAAACCACACCCATCGTAAATAAACCTTATTTGTATGTCTGCACAGTGCAAATTTGCATCTTTGAAACTATATCAGACGCCTTCAAAGAATAAAAGACATGGAAAGCTATCACGTGCGGGAAATAGGGTTTCATTTATCTCACTTCACGTCAAACGTCATGTTTACGTCACGGCGCGGCCTTGACCTAGAAACTACTAGGTCAGACACCGCTCTTGAAAGTTGTATAATACCCTGTTTCAAATAAATGTCTAAATAACTCAAAAGAATAACGTTTTTGATCAATAAGACTTTACATAAAAAGTGTATTAACATCCTATGTAGGCCGTTTTATTTAGTGCCCTAACAATAAAGCGCATTTAAGTAAATTAGGCTTGTGAGTTAACGTTTATCTACATGATATCATAATCTGTAAATAGTTCAGAAAATAGTTCTTTAATTTCCCTTAGGCACGGCAATACCTCCATAGCGCTAATAATAAATACGGAATATCCTTGGAATAGCAATATCGTGTGATCGAATTCGAAACTGCCTATTCTAGGCTTGGTTGCCACGAACTGGCACCTAGATTCACCTGGCGAAAAGATCTACAACTATTACCGAAGTAATATTTGCAACACAAATTAAACTATGAATATAAAAGTTTTATATTGTCTATGCTAAACTAAGGACTACCTGTGATTCTACTTGTATTGAGCTGTAGCGAGCAGCCATTACATTACATACAATTCTAACCTTGCACGTGCGTGTCATATTATAAAAGTTAAAATTTCTCCAGCAAAAGTAAAGAATCTCGAGTAGGTACTAAAAGATCTGAAAGGCTATCTACCGTGCTTGGGAATTAAAGTCGTGATGCTATTTTTTATTTTATTCATCCACCTAAACAAAAACAAAACACTACAACACAACACTAACCTCACTAACAGGCACACGACATTATCTAACCTGTGCTAATACTATTAGGAATGCAGTTTTTGCGGCAAGTTTTTAGTAACAGGCGTGCCTATTGATTGATATAAAGCTTTTACTTTCGCCTCGAAAAGCCTGCAGTTATAAATAGATGCCTATTTAGCCGGTCTAGCCGCGGCTGGATATTTTTTGCGCCGAGCTGTCTACTCGGAGAACCTATAGACGTTTCTTATTGTTGGTTTGAGTTACACTGCGGGGTAACTTCGTTATCTGTTCCATAGCCAAGTTGTCGCTGCCTGTCGCACCGCGCAGTATAATTCAAAACGATAATACGTAACTTCGTGTATCGTTTTTTAGAGTAAAATACCCTATGACAATTGGCACTGTGCTTGTTGTCTTTTTTGTACAAATTACTGATTGTACAATGGTAACAGATGGCCCAATGTGACGGGGTAACCATCACTTTTATCAAAGCATCATTCAATCGCAGGTCACGCACGTTAGAAAAGAAATCTTATAATTGTATTAGATGTAAACTTTCGTTTATTTCGGAACACCTTTATCACGACAGTTTTGCTAAGACGCGAAAGGTGCGGTTTCAATTTCAGCCGGGAAAAAAAGTTGCAAATATTTATTGGGATGTGGTTGTCGTATTACTCGTAGTTACGGAATTTACGGATACAAGATATTCTTGTAAAGGATTATTTGTATGTGACACACATATTATGTCAGTTTTTTATTTAAGTACTATCAAATTTGTCTTAATTCAATAACATAACTAAGGATAACTTTGAAACGTTCGTAAATCAAGAGTCTAGCAGCTTTGCTTAGTTTGTGGCTAGATGGCACTATGAAATTGATAGATAGATAGATACCTCTTTATTGTATACAATAAATAAAAACAACAGAAATACTGAATAAAACAGGCAACAGCAACAGGCGGGAAATTGTCCATCAATTTTTATTTATTTATTTTACTGCTCTAACAGGAGAGATATGCAGAAATCGCAGCCCACCTTACGGAAGCTCAAGACCAGTTACGGCAGCTTCGGAAGCGCGGCGAGCCCACGCGTGGCCTTATGCCCAGCGTCGCGGCGGCGGCCGGACTCTTACCAGCTAGCTTACATAGAGAAATGCACTCGTCTGTCTACTCGGAGTTTAGTCTAGACTCTGGCATTGGCGATCCGCTTGCACAGTAAGTACAAAAACACTTAATTTATAAGTTTTATGCTGCTTACCTGATCTTGTGATTTACTTAGGAAACCATACAGATTTTTATATTATCCCAAAAGTTATGCAATCGAGTATCTCACACACATAACATAACTTTTGGGATACTTAATAATAAATCTTAATAATAACATTTTTTTCATAAATACCCTCTTCTTTTATTTACTATGTATGTCTTTCTCTCTGTCGCTCGCTATAGATTTTGTCTCTCTCTCTCTCTATCTCTCCTCTCTCTTACTCTTTTTTTCCTGTATATCTCTTATCTGATACCCTTTTTCCTAAAAAAACTTAGTAAAACGTAGTTCTTTCGGATGGGGAAAGAGTAAAAAAACGCTTAACTTGTATTCATTTGGCAATTTCATAAATATTTTGTTTATCCACAGCTCTAGCATGCAAAAAGTGTTTGAAACGGTGCAATGCGCGACGCGATGGTCAAACGGCTCCGGTCCTTCTATTCCCGGATCAGACGTCGCAGACGGACCACCCGCTCCCCCCGCTTACTTCCAACCCCCGCTAAAGCCACTATCACACGACTCCTTCCTAGACGACGTGTCTGATGCTGAATCAGATGACCTTTACCCGTAAGTATCTACCCTCGTCCTTGTTTACTTTAAACAGATAGACTTTCATAAACACCAAACAAAAATTTTCGTGTGTTTCACTAGTGAATCTTCTAATAAAAAACATTAAGATTTTATATTATCCCAAAAATTATTAGCTTGAGTGGGATTTGAACTCGCGGCTCTCTTACTATGTGCTAGCCAACTGCGCTATCAAGAGCCAATCGAACCCGATGAAATAAGCCTTGGGATGGGATGTTGTAATACGGTACTACGTACTAAAAGTAGAGTATTTCGAAAACGAAGCAAAATTCTACAGTTTATATAGATTTAAGGAGTGAGGGCGGATTCTGTGTTTTATTCAAACTCGAATTTTTTGTATGGAAATGCGATAAGCGCCCCTAGCGGCCCAGGAGCTAGGGTATCTCCATACAAAAAATTCGAGCTCGCAAACTTAAATCCGATATCCGGAAAACGAATGTTGCGTGATGCGTGAATCGTACAAACAAACAAACAAGTATTTTTTTAAAAGTTGATTTCGTCTTTATGCCCTTTTTTGAGTACTATTAGCAAGATTTCAGACGAATACCTTTTATGTACAGTCTTTTCGACCTCTACTGTTCTATTATAGTATGGATAATGTTTTCAGTGGTGGTTGTGGAGTGGGTGTTCCCGGAGCGCCCGGTGCGGCGGAGCTGGCGGCCGCACTTCGACGTCTCACGCCGCAAGAGATCAACTCACGACGCGCATCGCTCGCGGCTTCACACGTGCTACGGCAAAGGCGGCATACAGGTTAACATACATTACAAACATTCCATGAAAGAAATCCGTAGAAACACCAAAGTCTCTCAAAATCAGCTCATAGAATCGACAACTGCGGGGAATAAAGGTTCTCGAACGACGACCACGAACCGGACGAGCTTGGGACTTTCTGTCAGTGTCTCAAGATAAGTGGCTCTCACTCGATGCACCAATAACATTGCTCTAGGATCGCAGAAAATCGGTGGATGGGAAAAGGCTAAAATCGTTCTTCTTTAAAACGTAGAGGAGAGACTTATGTTCAGCACTTCTACAAACTAACTAAACTCTCTTCTCTCCCGGGTAGTAAATAGGTTTTACAATAACAATAAACAAATAATAATACATTATAACATCACACACTTATATTTTTTTTTCTCGTTTACACACATAAAACTACGTATTTAAATAGGTAACTTACACCTTAAACCTTGTTAAATATCGCTGTTGGTTTCCCAATAAATAAATAAATAAATACATGCTGATTTTACAGGCTAACGATAGTGATGATGACTTAGAAAAAAAGAAAGACAGAGCTAATCCTGATAGTCCTGAATGAGCCAGTGAGCCTAAGCACCAATTTACAGCTCATAACTTTTCACTGTACAAGTGTTTACAAAAAGTTTAAATAATTTTTGCGTCTAAGAGGCGTCAACTCGAAATCACGTGCCTGATAGAATGTAAACACAAACTCGAGCCCCAGTAGAAAAACTGTGTTTTTATTTTACGTTTGACAGCTCGAGGACCATTTGGATCATGTGCCATTTTAGGCCTTCCCAAAATCTGCGAAAAATTAACACTCGATGCTTCTGTCATTAATGAAGAACTGTTACTGTTTTTAGAGCGAGATGTCAGCGAAGAGAGTGCGGTATGGGGTGCAGGTGCTGCCGGTGGCCTTGCCCGGTTTCGACAGCCGCACAAACTGCAGATTGTCAAACCCATGGAAGGATCTCTTACTTTACACACGTGGGCGCAGCTGGCTAAGCCAAACATGTCAGGTACGATCTCAAAAAGAAAGAAAATAAAAATGGACAAGTGTGAGTCGGATTCGCGCACGAAGGGTTCCGTACTATTAACTATAGTAAAAACGGCAAAAAAATCACGTTTGTTATATGAGATAAATATATACATTATTCTGTTTTTTAGTATTTGTTGTTATAGCGGCAACTAACTATCATGGTTCATGAGATACAGCCTGGTGACAGACGGGCAACAGACAGACAGACAGCGGAGTCTTAGTAATAGGGTCCCGTTTTACCCTTTGGGTACAGAACCCTAAAAAAGCTGGTTTTCATTCAAAAGACATTAGAAAGACAGTCTCATCCTAGCCTGACTGGCATGACTGGCCCCTCGATCATCTCCGGCATAGTTGTCGTAAAAGGCAACTAAGGGAACGTATATACCAGTGGATAACCAGTAGTAAAAGCAGACGCACCAACCAAATAGTCTTATATTTAAGCAGTGAACTTATTTAGGCTTATATAACCTAGGTAACCTATCGTAAACAGTGGGTCCCAACTAGTGTGGTCCCGTGCCGAATGAAATTCCCAAAATGTCCTGACTCAGCTAATTGTTGCATCAATAGGTTACATAATATATGAAAATTTTTAATGCATTGTATATTTCTCGATCATTTATTAATTAGTATATTTATTTTTACAATTTTTTTGCCGATTTTTGATAGTACAGTGGTATAAAACCTAATAAAAGTTAGATAATAGTAATTAATCTGCTATATTTTTGTGGTATTTACAGGTTTGTTAGATGAACAAGAGGGTGTTGGAGTGAGAGGGGTTCGCTCAGCGGCGGCACTCGGGATGAGAACCTACAGGCTGTCAGACGTCGAAGAAGACGATGATATGCTGCGATTGCCGCACTCTAGTCTCATTTATACATTCACTAACAGGTAAAAAACAAGCTTTAATACTGCTATTTTGTCGCTTTGGTTTTCTTAATTTTTGTATCAGAAATTTTCTATATATTTCTTTAATGATTCATATGTTTAAAACGAAAATTGCATGCAAGTATTTATAATAGGTATGTACTAAATACATATTATGGAAACAGTTTATTTATCTGAAAACCATTGCCAACGATTTAGAGATAACCCAAATGATCAAATCAGTAAATTAAATTAAATTTATTAGATTAAATTTCTTATGTAGTAGATGCAAGTACTTGATTACAATATTATATCAGTATCGTTATCATCGGCCTAAATGTGTTTACCGTTGGACATAGGTCTCTAGGACTCTAGGAGGATAGCCATAGTCACCACTCTTGGTAGGCAGATTGGTGATCGTAGTTTATCAGTATAATATACCCTTTTATCCTTACATAAATTTGGCTCTCACAAGTGCTTTACGCTGGCTGTATTAATTCGTTTTCGTACTCGATCACTGGTTTTGTTAAAACTAGTTATAGATAGATAGACACAACAGGTATAACTAAATACTGAGTACAACGGGCGGTTATAGCTTAAAAACCAAAACTCTGAACATGTTGCATTAAGTTTTACTAGTAAAGATTCTAAATATGAAACGCACGTCTCTAATATTCTCAAGTTAATTCAAGCTTGTTTACATTATTAAGGCTTGGTATATAGCCGACAAATAAGTTGAGCTCTGTCAAGTTAGGTGCAACTATAATCTGTGCAACGTCGCCACTGCGATGCGTGTTAGTTTCACACAGTTGAACTTATTTGCTGGTTGTTATTCTGCAAATCCTCGTAACTGCTATAATGCCTGAAGCATGAATAACAGAGCATGCACATTTTCGTTTCTAAAGCTTGGAATACGTCAACAGTACGGTGATGCATCCGAGCGATGGAAGCCTCGCTGGAGGAATCAGCACCGTCAGCAGCGTCTGCACCAGCGGCATGAGCAGTTTATCAAGCAGCGTCCTCGGATCCGCCTGGAGCTCTCGAATGACGTCAAGGAGGTCGTCAGCCGCCGTCTCTCCAGAACGGTCTCGGAGAGAATCCCTCGTAACCCCACCGTCGAGACCGCATTGGTCGCCGACCGCTACGCCAGCCAATAGCCCTTTACTGGGTTCGCCCGATGCTTCCCCCCCTTCTACTCCCCGACCCGGTGATGCTCCTCCGTCATTGCACGCTCTCATCGCGTCTGGCACGTCGATCTTACGCAGAAGGCATCTAGGGGCTGGATCGCCGGCCGGTGAAGGTTCCCCAGCGCCACTAGCGTTGCAAACCCCCGGTTCACTTTACACGGGTTTGGTCCATCGTAGTCCAATGGAGCAGTTGACGTGTTTGAAGCGAACTCTGCGGTCACCGGCCGCGCCGCCTCAGGAGAGAGTGCCTTCGGATACCTGCGAGCCGCCGCTGGGCGTCCCCGCGCCGCTCGGCTGTGGTGCGCTAGACGGAAGTCCTGAGAACGCCGGCTGTTCGCGAAGGACAAGAAACCGCGCGCCCAGGCCTAGAACAGACCTGGGCACAGTAGAACCTAAAGCCACGAATACACCTTCCATCGCGCACACAACCACTTTAGGCACGCTAAGTCTTCTATTCGGTCGAAAAGGTGGTTATTTGTAGTTTAATTATAAGGATTTGTAAACGCTCACGTTTAGGGTGCGATGATCGCCCGTGATTTTATATTTTGATTCTACTCAGTTTCTAATTCTATTTGGATCATTATGATTGTTTGATTTTATATTTTGACGTCGTTTATTTTGTAATGTCTGTTATTTGTTTGCATTTATGTGCCTCGCTGAGGCAACGAGTCGAGCCTCCGCGGACGGTGTGGTCGCGGTAACTATTCGATTATGAAAACTAGCTTTAAAGGTGGCCACCCGATTTGCGCGAAGTAGTATCTCTTTCTCTGTCATAGACATTCCTTTCACCTAGGAACTCGTTTCTTTACTGTTGTTGTTTTGTTCTCGTGGAAATATTTATAATATAGCCAAAGTGTGCTGAATGCACTAAGTAGAAAACAATTGATTTTTAGAAAAATCGATATTCGAAAAGATAAACGAAACGAGTCGATATGCATCACACGAATTATTATTTTTATGTTTTATTTTTAATACTTTGGATACACATTGTGGTTATTAAATTGATTTTGTATGTGTAGTTATTTTACGGAACAATTCATCCGGTCATTAAAAGTCTGTAGTATTATTTTATAAGGGTTGTACTATTTATGATAGATTAGTTTATAGGTAAAATAGTGAGACTTTATATTAGTTTTGTAGGTGCTTCTACGGAAGGTAAAAACCATCTTGGATTTAATCTCATCATTGCGAACTGTCTTCTTGATTTGCTTAGTGATTATACTTGTGTCTTGTGTCATTGTAAATAATTGAATTTCCATTAATTTAGCAGAGTACAAATCAATATGTTTAATTATCGGAATTATTGTAATGAACAGAAAAATCGATCAAGGTGTGATGATTCTTAAGTTTTTATAATTCAAGTTTGCCAAATTTTCACTGCTATAAACTATACCTTAATTTAGCTCGATTTGATGACAGTTTGTCTCTAAACTATCCGTTGTGCTTGAAATTTGTTAAAAGACTAGTTGGTATTGACATAGGGTCTGAATAAAATAATGGTGCATGGTATAGGATAAGTAGAATTGAATTAATGAAACTGCATCATTGCGAACATGTAGTTAATAGTAAAGTTTCCAGGTGTCATTACTGTTTTCTATGTAACAACCAACCAGTGTAGTGGCCAGCATATGTTGAGCTCTGTGAAATCAGTCACGTAACGTCGCAGTAGCGAGTTTCGGAACAATAACGTGCATTGATGTTGCGCAGATCCTACTTGCGGCTAGCTTCATAGAGTTAAATTATTTGCGGGCCAATAGATTATTTTACTAATCTTAGGTTATTGAAATTGGTGCTAGATAGTTTATATAACACCAGTGATTCTGTTGGTCCTGTGTGCACACACTTAATTATTTGTAATTTGCTTATGTGCTGCTGTTATATAATTTTGTCCATGTATCTATTATTTGTGACAAAAACAGTAGAATCGTAGAGAGTGTGAGAGAGTAAACATGAAAACAGTAAGGGTAATTACAGATTAGGCATATTTTCGGCGCGTAAAAACTTACGATGCTCGTGTGAAACGTGCTTATATTTTGCATTTTATTATAAATATACATAGGCATTAACAAGCATGATCGTGAGAATCTGCTTAGACCAGTAAGTACCAATAAATATATAGTATTCTTTGTGGCTCGCTCGTACGAATTTACGTATGTCTCCGTATAGTATAGTTTACGAGTGCCCACTCGTAAACTATACTACAATAGAAACGAGCTTGTACACGCGGAAAATACGCGTATTTTGTGATTATCCAAGAGCGAGGGCTGTGAGGTGGAGAGTGGAAGGCAGCGTGTCTCCGTATTTTAGTATACTTATACGCAGTAAGGTAGGCACAAATTGTTTAGTCTAAGGGCAACTTGTTGAGATTTTGACGATTGAAACAAAGCGATAATGATTATATATTAAAATAATATCAGAAAAATATAAATTATTCACATACTTTTCGTTTTACTCAAACGTACAAACTGTTGCGTTTGCTTATTTAGCATATCAGTATATCAGTCATCTAGTACCTACCCATAACACAAGCTCTGCTTAGCTTGGTGCTAGATGATGCTGTCTGGGTTGTTCAGCATTATTATTATTATATCTAGTTTTCGGTAAGTAGCTGCGTTTCGAATCAGGTTTAAGAGTGTTTATTTCTCATAAGAATTAACAAAAATTCACTTACTGAGAACAAATCTATAACTAATAAATTTATGGGCTACGTACGTACAATACTTACAATAAAAATAATTACAAATGAGACACTTGTTAAATAACATATTTTTTTTGAGTTACTTGTAGGTAGTCAGAAAACAAATTGTCGAGCACAGTGGAGATACGTAGATCAGGCGAAACTGGATGTGGCATGAGCGTACTTTGAGTTTATGATCGTACGAGAGAATTTTAAATGTTTTGTTTTGATTTTTAATGTTATTATAAATTTATTATTCCGTATAAAATACATAGATGGTAAGTATTTTGCAAATTTTGTCTAGAAGTTCTTTTTTTTTTATAATTTAAAACGCCCTTTTTGAAGAACCCCATACTTATAGTCCTTGGTGAAAACCTCAGCTTATACAATACGGGTGCTTTAAGTAGTCTTGAAAGGAGAGAGGAGTTAAGTAGGTACGCTACAAGTTATATCTTCGTTATTAACTACAAGCCCTTCCAATTATGTATATCAGAGATAGTTTGGATTTTACCAAGGAAATAATATGTTTCTTTGCATTAGTAATATAGAAGTAGGTAGTACTTATCTAGACTCAACCAGAGTAACCGCGGTCGAATCGAACAAAATCCTTTCACTATGATTACCACAGAACACTGTATTATGCAGCAAGGCGAAATGTTAATACTCTGTGATGTTATTATAGGTAGGTAATATTGTCATGACAACGGTATTTTCAGGTTTTTGTCAACAAATGCTGTGCCGCCATCGTGTTATCAAATATAGTTTAATCTCCTTATCCTCGTGACTGTAAATTTTACCAGAATGACGGATCAGATGAAATACATCATCAAGGAAGTGAACGCTATTTTAGGCAGGAACTACGACCTGATCAAGTTCGACGCACTCAATGAGAAGCAGCTCCTGCAGTTGCTGGTTGAGTTGCTCGCCAACTTTGAAGCTGGAGAAAAGGTAAGAATTATTTTACCTTCACCATACTACCTCTAGCTCAGCTACAGCTACAGCTCTGGGGATCTTGAAAATTAAACGTAACTATAATCCAAAGAGCGCAAAATTACATCCTTATGGCGGCACTACACGTTGACCAACATTGTGGCGAATGTTGTGGCAAAGATATTAGCCAAGAGTTTGTTATAGCGTCTATACGTTAGAAGGTCATTCAGTTTGCTTTGGTTAAGGCCAATGTGCAGATTAAAATGGATATTGAGGCGGTAACGGCTGCTGCGGTTAATTTATTAAGGAGAGAGCATAGTAGGAGGCAAGCACACACTCATTATTACTAGACTAGGTTAGGTACTTAGGTACCTACCTAAGTAGGTACATACCTACAATGTTTTTTTTTGGGGGCCACAAACGATTTTCGGCTTGGTAGAGCTCCATAAAGCATCTTCACTGGTCATTGTTACTCACATTTTGTAGATACTAGATACGATGACGCGTGAATAAAAATTTATACCTGGTGCGTGCTATCACCAAACGTGTGGAACGCGGACAACGCAGCGGCCATATCTCTGCGCACAACCCTTTGATCTTTTTTTTTAATCCTGACACCACAACAATCTCGCGCCAACTCGTGTGCCACCATTCATTCCAATATATACCAAGGTAAGCACAAAGATCCGCTCTACATGATGATAGGTGTTGGCCATAACCATTCGCCACATGATGAACTCATGATTCGATGAACTTAGATGTCTGTTCTGTGGGTGTTATATGTATTCTATCTAGGTAGGTATGTATTTACAAAAAAAGTATTAAAAATTCATCAGTTATCTGGTTCCCATGGTACCTACGAGCTTTGCTTAGTTTAGGGCTAGAGGGTGTTGTGTGAATGTGTGCCAATATTTATATACATTATTAATATTTATATAGGTATATTCTACTACCTGATTGTCTGCCGATTTTTATAAATTATAGCCTAGGTACCTATGTGTTATTCTGATGTACCGCTGTAAGCTGGATTAAGTAGTAAGATGTAAGTAGGTATGTTTTCTAAAGACCGATGAGATGTAACGAAATGGACACCAGTACCGTCAATGATAAAATAAAGATGTGCGCCTACGCGACGGCCTACGTCTGTTTCAGTTTGCATAAAAGGTGTGACCACCCAAATCACTTGGCGTCACACAATATGATGGTATGGTTTTAGCACCCCAAAAGCCTAAAAAAACATCACGTCATAGTGCAAGACAAATTATAAAAAAAAACAATCCAAGTAAAACTCATCATATACTTACAAGAAATCAGCTTATAGTCAGAAATTACCATAAGCTGGTTTCTTGTATGAGATGACTTTTATATCGCAGATGAAAAATGTATCTGACTAAAAAAACTTACTAAGGTGAACAACAGTGGACTTTAGAAATGCTCACAATCAATAAAGATTAGTGAAGCGTAGCGAATGTAGGCGCACTAGGGATGTTGGGGCAAAAGGCCATTATTTTATGTAGGTAGCTACCCTAGGGATTTTACCTATTAGTAGTTTCGTATCTACATTGTCCTGTATTGTATTGTATTTATTTTTTCAGATAATGTAATAACCTATATTAAACAAATTAAATTACACAAAATTAAATAAAATTCAAAATTTCAATCAATAAACTAGTAGGTAACTTCTTAAATAATAATGTTACCATTAGGTGCTCAACACAAACAATTATCTACCTACTGATTTTCCAAAGCGGTCTGCTAAAAAAAAATGTTCTTACCATATCCCCATAGAGATAGGTAAAACATTTGATTCAAAATTTGCTTCAATCATTCAGTATGATAATTGTGAAAATATTCATAATAAAGTGTTTTTGGAATAAGGAAGTTAGGGGTCTGAAATTAAAGTAGGTATGTCTTTTTTTAAGTATGTTTCATAATACTTTCTCAGTTGGACATAAATGAAGACGATACTGAGACCGTATCGCTGCGCCTCCTTGAAATGCTAGGCAGCGTCAAATATCGTCCACCACCGGGTGTAGAACCCACCCGCTTCAGATCTCAGCTGCTGGCCGGAGATGCTAGGACTATCCACCACGTGCTACACTGGCTACTGGCCAACAAGGACCAGGTTAAGAATACGGCATATCTTGCGAAGTAAGCTATCCACCTACGTATGTTTTTGCTTGGTAGATTGTGTAATAGTTTTTTGGGGCTAAAGGCAAACGGTTAACTTGGTTCGGCCAGGTTATAACAGCAGTAGGTGGGTAGTAATAGGTACTCTAAAATTCAAAGTAGGCTACGCCCACAGAATATCTGATAGTAGACCCTACGCGTGGCAATGGAGCACTTCAATCTTAAACTCGGGTACATTCGTATTTTTGAAGATACGTTAGTTCACCAAGCAGCTATTATTTATATTTATTCTGTGCCCTATGTTTCAACTCTGACTGTAAACCTTAGTTCGAAGAGAATTTACTCCACTCCGAATTCTAACCTATTTTTTCAAAAGTGTGAATGCTCTTTTTTACTGCCTACATGGTCATAATTAGGTACTAAGTTAAACGTTACTTAGACCATTATTACAAGCCTTTAGCTTTGTATACCTACTTATGATCGAACGCAAATGCAAATGACGAGTCCTTCAATAAAACCTCTACTACTATTAACCCTTAATCTAGTTTTGGGAAGAATACGGGACATCATCTTTAAAAAAATCTAGCGTCTAAAATAATGAGTTTCTTTGTCTTATTATTATATGAGAATATTTCGTATATAAACTAAATTTATGTAAAAAATCGGTGAGACTATTCATTTCTGGAATTTCCGTTGGTGGCCATTATAACATTGAGGAAGGCGGACCTGTCGCACGCGCTCACGGTAAGTATTTTTTTTATTATGTTCTTCTTAGACACCCTTATTAGATATTTTAGTATTATATAGTGCTTGAATAAATTGTCAAGCGTACGAAAACGTTATGCCAATTATTTGCTTTATTTTCATTTTACATAGGTCTCAATTCACACGTCCCCTATTCTTCCCATTTCCTATTACGTAGCGTTCTGACCATACTTTACAACGTGCCGTATACTTCACATTTCTTGAAACGTAGAGTTCAAGAAATGGAACATTAGTTGCAAATTTTTATTATAACTTTTTAAATATTGATTATATATCACAAAAAATACATAATATTCAAATATATGAGTTAGAATACAGAATTAGAACTGGTTTTTCCTTTTACGAAAGGTGTAGTAAAGTGTTTATGTGCTTCATTTATGTTTTTTTCTTGTTTTCAGAACAGAATTTTCAATTTTCAGGAGAATGGAAGCTTGTGGTGCTAGTTACTGCTGAAGATACCTCATTGGACGATAGTATCTTAGTTCAATAAAAGCAAAAACGAGCAATATTGTCCCTCCTTAGGAGCTCCATCGATTAATTCATCGATAGAGAGGCTGGATTTACTAGACGAGAATCAAAATTCAGATGACATTAAGACAACGACGGCAAAGATACTATTACCTATTATAATAAGATGTGTTTTTTATAAAACAAACCACATATAATTAAATATCAAATACCTATCCCTATTACGCATCCGTGATCCGTGATCTGTCCGGAATCTCATCTTTGGTGTCTCAAAGAATTCAATATTATTCTCTCAGATCCTGTCTCAAATTCGCCTGTTGTGTTTTCAACTACGACACCTGTATATGCTGTATTGTTTTCTGCTGCACAGTATCATATACTGTCTAACACGAGGTGCGAAAAAAAGGTTAGCTACTTCTGATATTGTAGTAAACACGCTGACAAAAAAGTGCAAGAACACAGTTCCTAGGCACAGGTGCATGCAAAAGGCAAGACAGGAAGAAAGGAAGATTTTGATTCAAAATTTATGTAACAGGTCTTTATTATTGATAAAAATATACCTTTGGCGAGTTTTAGAAAATATCTGTGATAGAACTCACGTCCCCTCCTCTGAATATGAGGATGCTCCAACCAACTGCGTCGTCGGAGCTTAGCCCCATCCGCTCAAATCCCACTCTGTGCATTACGTTTGAGATATAATAAAACCTTTGTAGTTTTCCATAGTGTAGGTTACCACTATAAAAACTAATAAATATAAAAGATTTTACTTCAGTTATTTTAGTCATAGGAATAAGAAAAATGCCGTCGTATATGAACCAGATTTCTGGACTTTCAGATAATCTAAGACCAAAAAAATTGTATTAAATAAGTTTTATTTACCAAATAAACCTAAAAATGCAATGTAGATTTTGATTATTATAATAAAACAGATTTTTCGACATCATTTTTAAAGTTTTTGTTTAATTTCTTAGCCGTTCTAAATCTCTACATCTTAGGAAATGTGTAGTATACGGGACGCCTCGAACGACTACTACTTCTTTGCAAACCGAGAAACGTCCCGTATAGGGGACGTCCATTATCTAAAAAAGTAATAAAGTTAGAATTTTTTTTCTTTTTGTTTCCTCTTCTGTTTGCATCTGACATCCCAAAAACCAATAGTAATTAAGGAAAAACCAAAAAAATGTGCTTGGGTAAATTAAGGGTTAAATAAAACTTTCAGGATTCGTAGAAGGTATTTAGCAAAAGTACTTTTTCAAGAAACAGAAAAAAATAATTTTGATTTTTGCAACATGCCGGCAAAAAAATAAAACAATTTAATATGTACTTAGAAATAATAAAGGTTTAAAAAAAATTACATCACTTTGGGGATATTATGTCCCTGTGTTATCCAATCCTATAGAGATTTTTTTATTTTATTACTAGTTCACTACCTAGTACAAACTTCAATCACCTTTCAAGTTGAATTTCAAGATCTTTATTCATAAAATTTAAAATTCGACTTGAAATTTTCAAGTCTACAGCCCAGTGGTTTAGACTGTGTACCTATATCAGCCAGTCAGTCAGACAGGACAAAGATTGTATATTAGCTTTAGGTTGTTAATATATAGATAGTCAGGTCAGTATATATCTTATAATATGAATACTGCGCGGCGTAGCACGGGCTACGCTGCTGTAGCAGTCCAAAAGTTTCTTCGCATAAATATCTAACACGGTTTTCTTCATCGCTGGCTCAAATCAAAATGCCATTACCGAAAGTACGTTGCTTAGTAAGCTACTGATAATGGGAAGCTAACACATGATAGGGGTTCGAAGATACCCTTAATCCTTTTGACAAGGGGTAAGAGATCCCATGTCTTTATTCCTTACCCGGTTTTTGCTATCAGAAGATTAAAGGCTACAACGAAACCGAAGGTCTGAATTGATAACGTAACAAACGTTGTTTATTTATTTACGTTTTTAAAAGAATTTTATAGGGATTCTTAAAATCGTAGAGGCCTACGTAACGACCAGCGTCCGTAGCAGTTCGTAGTTTATAGTCCGACGGTTTTAACATCTACAGTTTCTATATAATATACGGTAAGGTACTATTTTTGTCGGCATTGCAAAGAAACTAAAATACAATAAGAGAAGTAACATTTATTATTAACAGCAACTGTGTGCGGCCAAAAGATTTTACGACCTGCGCTCAAGACCGTTATTTTTATTTGGTTTTGTAACATATGTTTCAGCTTTCGTGTAAGGTTAGCCTACGAAGAAAGTAATAACTTCTGTTTGTTTTTCTAGGTTTTTAAAGCTACCAGACATACCAACTGACGTAGCTCGAAACAACACGGTCCAAGACCTCCTCGATTTATATCAAAACTTGATAGACGAGTTCAAGGATGTACATAAAAGGACGAGATTGCTCCAGAAGGAAAACGCTTCTGAAATTATAAATGACATCAAGGAGATGGCGGTCGAGAGAGACATCGGTAAGTATTTAGGTATAACGACTCTCCAAACAACACTCATTAACAAAGCGTTTGGCTATGGTAAATTCATCCCAACTTCAGTAATTATAACCGAGTTTTGACGTCTTAATTTAAGAATTCACATAAAATTTTCAACATTAAAACAACTTAGAATGCGCTCTTCGTCGATAAGGGTAATTATTCGTCCGACGTGACTTTTGTTTCAGTGATCAAACGATTAGAAAATGTTCAAGTTAATCTAGTAGACGTAAGTAACAAAGAAGAACTTTTAAGTGTCAGTAAATCGTTGAGGCTTCAACAGGAAAAAGCCAAGGAGCTAGAAAATCAGGTAAATGTGTTCTTGAACTTAAACTATAAGAAACTAATTGTCTTACTCTAGATTGTACTTGAGTTTTTATTGTTCTCCGTTCTTTTAGTATGAAACTCAGCAATCACAGTTAAAACTAGCATCGGACCAGTTGAAAAGATACCTAAACGTGATTCACGGCCAAAGTGCAGCTCCTAAAAACGCGACCGACGTCATAAAACACTTACAAGAAGAAATTCAGGTCGGAAACAATTTAACTTTGGAAGTAAGCTTGTTACACCGACTTTTAAAGCACCCACTTACTGTAGCTTTCTTTTTAGTTGAACAGTTACCTTGTCAAGGAAAAACTGCCACAAGAAAGTTCCCAGCTGCAACAAGAATTGAATATTATGCAGATGATAGCCACGGAACAGCATCCTACTCGAGCCGACCTACTTTCCGTGCAAGATAAGGTAAGAGCTTCAAGACAAAGTAATTTGAGCTCTAACTGTCTGAAACTGACTCCTACTTACTTAGGCGACTTACCAACTTATAAATAGCTTTTAAAAGTATGTTGTTTTTTGTTGAATGAATAAAAGCTTAATTGGGGCTTAGCAAGTGAAACTAAATTATTGAATTTCACTAACTTTTAAGAGGTTCTTAATGTGGGGTGTGCTTAAGCTGGATTTGTTAAGGTTTTTCCAAAACTCGGAAAGAGGTTTTTAAGAAGTTCTAATTATTTGTACTCAAGTACATACTTATAATAAATTCAATATTTCTGCTTCGTCCTAAAATCATACTTGACTGATCCTACGATGCAAAATCTGATTATGCTGTACCTAACTCCGCTGTTAACTCCGGTTGTGGGTTCGATTTTAACCATAAATGGATGTATCCGTTGAACATAATATTTAATAATGTATTTTGTGCATCGTCGTCTGGTTAAAATATAAGTTTTAAAAAATTGCTTATCAGCCAGCGGATTCTTGTAGCGCTCTGAAAGCTGTGTTTGATTGGGATTTATATATTTTTATATATATTGATTAGGATATATTATCCACCAGTTTTTTTATTTATTTATGTATTTCTTCCTATCTTTAAGTAGGTATTATATATCTTTGGTGAGTTTTGTGTTGGATGAGCCGTCTTTCCTACACTTAGATCTCTCAGCTAAAGACAAGTAAGCTGATAATCAAATTGATCTGTATTGATATTATATTATTGATATTATTCTACAGATAGCAGTGGTAAATGGAGAAATGGAGCAGCTGGTCCAACGAAAGCTGGCCACGGCTGGTCCTCAAGAAGACAAGCTAGCTCCGTTTCGTCAGCAGGCGACCGTCATCAGGAGGAACAAGGAATCCAGTGCAACCAGGGTTCACGAACTAGCTGCTGTTTTGAAAGAGCATGAAGCTACGTTGGCAGATTGGCAGTCGCAGGTAAGTTTTATAACTTTGATTAATTAGACTTATTACTCATCATCAACTAGCCTTTTAGCTACCGAAACTATAAAACTATGTGAATATTTGCTTCTCTACGACTGTAATTCTCATGCATGGTTTACTAAACTATTGTTTATTGAACCGGTCAACATATTATTTATGTACAATCCCTAGTAGAAATTACCACTGACATAGGCTTAGCATAATTTGCTCAGATATTTAAAACATACTTATGTTAAACGCAGATATAATATAAACATTAAGGATTCGCGTTAGATGAGTAGCTTATAACAAGAGAATACTAAAGATTACTAGGAAAGTCCAGAAGGATTGAGGTTTTGGCTTTAACAACCAGTAGCTACCTATATTTCATGTCACGTTTACTTCTAGGCACACTAATGAATTCACTTAGGTAAGATTACTGATTTAGAACAAATACATATCTATAATTTACAAGCCACTTAGCGTAACCTATATGCTCAATAGTAATTTTTTTGCTATTCGCGTAGAGCAATTGTAAGTTACTAGCGCGCAAGAAATCTTTAATATAAAAACGTCTCAATGGTTCAGTGCCGTTTATTTAAAAGAATTACTTTTTCATTCGTAAAACGCCACTAACGGTCAGCGTTTACGGAAACGAAATCGATGTCACTTGCCGATGTTGCCAGGCGCCAGCACGTCAAGAAGATCAGATAAAACATTTTTCTCGTTTCGAATAAATCGGTCATTATGTCGGAGAAGCGCCAGATTGAACTCAGATAATGCGCCGTCCCCTGCAAGATTTATGTCCAGAGGAATGCTTTTATCTGATTTATTGCAACGAATATTTTGGTACAGTTTCATTATATGCGGCGTTGTCCCTTCGAGGCTTCGAGATTAATGAATAAAGTTGAATAGTTTGAGTTTTCTATCGTGGAAAAATGAATCTACTGTCAGACAAAAGCGAAAGCTTTATGGTGGTAATTTTATTTTATACTGTAGCGGGAATACGTCTCCCACAATACTTGTCCTCATTTTCACAATCGTATTGTTCACTTATCAGGTTAGACAGCTCCTAGGGGACACAGTTCTGAGGGGTGAAGAATTGAAGAAGTACGTTAATTCCTTACGGACAAAGAGCACCGTGTACAAAAGGCAAAGAGCTAATCTCTCAACATTCAAGGTGAGCTTTCATTTGCATAATGACTTGAATTTACAGAAAAATATGAAAGCAAGCATGTTCTATTCATCTTAATGCTTCTTGGGGGCCAAGACGAAGCTCTTTTCGAATGATAATGACGTTTCAAAGAACATTTTTTATCAACAAAGGTAAATGTCTTCTCCATATTATGTCACTCCATTATCAGGCACCATTAACTTAGTACTGGCACTTATAAATTTGTACCTTACTTTTTCTAGGTTGAAGCCGGAATATTAGCCAGAACAATTCAAATTATTAGCACATTGGATCCCACGGTGGAAATGGCGCTTGTCAATCATAAGAAAATGAAAATCGAGGACGAAGACGCTCTGGAAAAGGAAGCCGATAAAACAGCGGATTTGGCCAAAAAATCATTGCATGATTTATCTCAGGTATCTCTTTATACAGGAATGTAATTTTGATAGTTTAGCTGCTATCCAATATGATTGTAAAACTATTTTTTTCATAAAAGGTTATATTTTTATTATTAAAACTGTTTTTATTAATTTCATCTGAAAACTTTCGAAACTCTTCGTAAATGAAGGGTTAATTAAATAAACTTATTGTTTACAGTTGGTCGCGCAGACCGCCCAAAAGTTGTCCCAAGTCCGTCAAGAGATTCAACCTCTCGCCGAGAAAATCAAACCCGTGAAAGAGGATTTCCAAACTGTTCAACAACACTACGAACAAAAGAAGAGGGTTTACGAAGCTACCTCCATAAATATAACCTCGCAAATGGAACCCCTGAAAAACCAAGTGAAAGAGTTGGCTGACCAGTTGAATAGTAAAGAGGATGAATGGAAAAACTTGCGTCAAAAAATAACAAAGGCAGAAAGTTTGCAAGAAGTCGTCATGTTTGAAATGAAAAATTCTATGCAGTCACCCAGAAAGCCGTCCAAAATGGAGGCTCTGAAGAAGAAAGTTGAAGATATCGAACAAATTGTTAGAAATTTAGAAGAGGTGAGATTAGTATTACACTTTCAGGCCTTTTAGGGTTCCGTACCCTTGAAATTTTTACAGATGATGTATTTTTGTTGCCGCTATAACAAATAAGTACTAAAAAATAGAATAAAATAAACATTTAGGGGGCTCTTATACAATAAAAGTGTTTTTTTGCCGTTTTAACTATAGATATACGGAACCCTTTGTGCGCGAGTCTGACTCGCACTTGGCCGTTTTTTTGTGTTAACCTATCGTTGTTATTTGTACTCTATTTGTGTTGGTTAGTAAAAATACCTTTACATTTTCAGGAACAAAGAGCCATTAGCTCCCGTCAAGGTGTGGTTGAGGAGCAGACTCATCTGTGGGAGAATACCCTTCAACTCCTACGCTGCAAAATGCGTGCACGCACTGAGCCAGCTGCCAGACAAGGACGGATGCACATTACTCAGCATTCGCAAATGCTTACGCTTACCTAAAACTTAGCTTGGGCCACGTACCTACTAAAACTTGCTCTACCAAGGTTTTTGAATTCGTTATCAACATCATATAGGTCAACCTACCTAAAATTTGTCGAAAATATATTTATTCTGCATTGTTCCGATAGAATGTGGCCAATAAACATTTTCAAATTTACAGCGTAACATTTTACCCCACTACAAGCTACGAGCATTTTCACTATCGGCGAAAGCCTCACCCTAGAGATAAGAGAATTCATCCCTTTTTATTTTGACGCTTATTGTGAAACGTTTTTCTTGTATCTGCCATTAAACTTTAGCAAATCCTAATACTTGTGGTCTTCTTTCTTACCCAACTCTTCTTTATCAACATTTTCATTTAGGAAACCTTTTGCGATAACTTTGAAAAAGTTCTTTGACACAGCTATAAGAGTAAATAGAGAGGACTTTATAATTAAATACGATAAGGAAATGTTTTAGTAGAAGTATTACTAAAACTTAAAAACCTTTTGCAGTAGTAGTAGGCTTCACTAGGTAGTAGGCTACATCCTAGTGATTATCCATATAGTCACACAAAACCGTCGGACTAAGGTCTTTGATAGCTGAAAACGATAAACGAAGTTCTGTATTGTCGTTTTGAGTTACACTACGGGGCATCGTAACCCATTCCATAGTAAAGTTGTCACTGCCGGACATGCCGCAAAGTATACAAAACGATAATAAGTACGAAGCTTTGCTTATCGTTTTTAAGTGTACCTGCTGGTATAGTCACTGTGTGTGATTTCTTAGATCCGACTTGGTTTCTTTGGTATTAATTTTGCAATAATGAATAAATAAAAAGTCATAATTTCAGTTATCAATAAAGAAACCCCTATTATAGGCATATGTTAGGTTTTTCTGGTAGTCTATATTATTTGTGTATTTAGTAAAAATTAAATAATCGTTTCATCACGTTGTTCAACTCGTGTCATAAATACAGCAAAACGGTAGTCAACATTTCTATTTAATCAAATGAACAAGTTCTCGCGTGAATCCGTCCTATGAAATGAATAGAGTTAGTAACATTTTAGATGCGAAGTTGTGCATATTTTTTGCTAGCCTCGTACATCGGTAGACAGGCGGATTTGCATATCTGATAAACTTTTATATGATAGCGTGGAAATAAGTCCTCAGCACAATAAAACCTGAGAAACACGTGTTTTAAACCGATCGAGAATGTCGTTAGCGTAGAAATAGAATCGCATTTAATTTTTTTTTTTTTTGTGGCATCTGTCCGTCTTGCGGACAATTTTGCCAATGTCAAGTGGGTTAAATAAATTTTTTTTAGTCAAGTCGAGTCGGTAAAAAAAAGTAAAGTCAGCCGTCATCGGTTTTGAAGAAAAAGATGGCGTTTTTCTTCAAAACCAAAGGGAAACATTTTCGTTCAAATCAGGATGCCTCATAACACACTTTCATTTCAATTGTTCACACTTGTGCTTAGACCTCAAGTAATGATGGTTAAAATACCACCAAAATTACCCATCAGAACTTAAAATAACACTAGAAAAACAATTGAAATGAAAATACAATGTTGCTTCCAAAGACAGAAAACGAATCCGCATTTAGAGTCCCCGCAGACTACAAACTTTCTATCGGCCGATAGTTTAGTCGAGTTGGCCTGTTCGTGCGCACACTATGCCAACAAAACAGTTGGGTTAGTCGCGAGTGCGCAGACTAGCCAACAAAAGGTTTGGCCGATTGATTAATTTACTAGAGTTGGTGAAGAGATCAGTCGCGTGGAATCTTGCCCAAAAATATTATTATTGCTTTATACTTGATACAAAGGAGAAAAATAATGAAGAAGAGGAATCGAGAGTATAGGGTACATCCCATCTACAGTAACAGATTTTTTATAGAATGCGGGCCTTTTTTCAATTTCTTGAATCAATTTTTTTATATACGTTTCGGCAAGCAGAGACGAGGCGGAATCCATCATGAACGTTCAAACTGCGCACGACCTTCCCAGCGTCCGACGCGGAGTGAACTGAAGCCATCGGCCGAGTCGGCCGATCAAACAATCGGCAAGTGTGCGGGCGGAGAAGAGCGCCATACTGATCAAGCGGTCGGCCGATAGTTCGCCGATGGTTTTGTTTGAAGGCAGTCGTGAAGCCCATCAAACGTTTTTATCGACCGATACTGAATCACTGTAATGTGCGCATCTGCATACATCTTCATACTGATTAAGAAGCCGACCAAACTATCGGCCGATAGAAAGTTTGTAGTCTGCGGGGACTCTTAATTAGATTTTTCGAATCGTAGAAAGACGTGTTAGTAACGAGTCATTTGACATGACATTAGCGTTGTACCTATTTTTCATATTGGACAATGATTTGATATTGGAAAGAAGGCCGTATGTATTCTATCATTTATCTGTTTCTCTCCGTTTCCCACCTTGAGTCGACAGCCAGTCCCATGGTCCAAGTTTTGCTTAGTTAGAAAGTGTCCATCAATAGTTTTTTTATTTCATTTTATTTTTAAATCATATATGTTATAATTTTTATGATGCTCACCATCATCACCACCATCATCGTCATCATCACCATCATCGTCATCATCAACCTGTAGAAGTCCACTGCTGGACATAGGCCTCCTCCATACGTTTTCAGCAAGAACAATTCTGAACCTTTTCCATCCATCGACTTTCCGCGGTCCTAACAATGTCGTCAGTCCATCAGGTAGGAGGACGTCCTACGCTTCGTCTTCCGGTTCGTGGTCGCCATTCGAGAACCTTTAGATTTAGATATTTTTTGTTTTACTAGACTAGTTAGGTGTAATTAAATTTCATGAATACTTAAATAGCGCTGCATAATACTGTTCATTTATGTTAGATCTTGACTATACATCAGTTTAACACATAGTATATTATTGTATTTAAATTCACAAAAACTTGAGAGTGAGGCAGGCGAAGATAGACTCGTATGTTTCTTGAATGTTTGAGTTGAAGTGAAGTGGTTAATTAAAAGCAGCTTCTCTTTATTCCTCGGCACGCAATCTAATGAGTTTGTCACTGTGGCTTTGTGTACTTCTCAAAATGTCGGAGTAAAATGTACACTTTGATAAAATTTTAATTTATGTTTGAATTGGTTCTTATACTTACAGTAAAGGTTAAGAGTCTTAATTAATAATTTGTTCATGATACTTAAGGTGATATAATTTTTTTTTACACAATCGAATTTATGCAAACATATTTAAGGACTGGGATTTTATCGCAACGCCGATAAATACTACTAGAAGTATGAAGTCGCCAATAAATAACTAATAACTAACCAAGTAAGTAAGCCAAGTAATAACTATTTATAAGCATAGTAAATAATCATGAGTATATCAAACATTTTTCTTTCAATAGTAGTACCTAGCTTTTTCAGCAGAACACTACCCTATTTGAAAATAACATATGTAAAATGTGACAGAAAATGTCTAAAAATGGCAGAAATTAGTCAAAACTGAGGGTCAAATTCATAGGTAAAAATGCGTACCTATTACTTATTGCTCATTTAGCGTTTGAGCCATTTGGCGTATGCGTCATTCTGCGTATTTATGTCATGCGTATTGTTCATTCCGAGAATTGGACTTGAGATTTATTAAATCTTCTGGAATAGATAAAAAACCGGCCAAGTGCGAGTCAAACTCACGCACTAAGGGTTCCGTACCATTATCTTAATTAAAACGGCAAATAAATCACGTTTTCTGTACGAGAGCCCCCTTAAATATGATTTTTTTTCTGTTTTTTAGTATTTGTTGTTATAACGGCATCATCATACATCATCTGTGAATATTTCAACTCTCTTACTATCACGGTTCATGAGATACAGCTTGGTGTCAGACGGACAGACAGGCAGATACCGGATTCTTAGTAATGGGGTCCCGTTTTACCTAACGGTACGTAAGTGGATTATTTAGCGAAATGTATTAAAAAAAAGAAATACAACAAAAAATATAACAATGCTCAAACTTCTTATAATTTTTCGGAATACCTACTGTAGGATTCTTTCATTTATAATAGTCATAATTAAAGTACAAAAATGCATAAGTGTTTGCGATTTCTACATGGGATGAAACTTTACCCACTTTCCACCTTCTTAAATAAAAACAAAAAAATATGAATATACTGATCGATTTTTAGCGTAAAGCAATAAAAGTTTGAAATTATTGTGAACTCTTGATTGTTCACTAAAAATCCGCATTCGATTTGGCTAGAGTAACATACAAATATGCGTTAACAGTTAAAGTATTATACGGTAAACATCAAATAGGACATGAGAAAACATATGTGTTAATTTTTTTTGGGTACCTGTCCTGTTAATATTTGTGTTTTAAAAGTTAGGAATTGCATACGTTCTAGTCCTGCTGCCTGTAGGTCAAAATGATTAAAAGTTAGAAAGCTAATCGAATATTAAAGCAGTTTGCGTTGCGCGTACGTGATCGGTACCAGTAAAGCTAGTGGCGGTGCTCGGAGGCGGATCATCCCCATTTCAACTAATTGGACAGTTTTCCGTTTTCCCCAAACTTCTCTGTTGTCAAATTGACACGCAGTAACTTCGACGCTTGGCATTTCACTTTTATAATGCGGCAGAATATTTCATTATAGGTAGCAAGATAAATTGATTTGCTTGCGCATTTAAAATGATGAATGAAACCGTGATACAAATAACATCATAAAGATTTGTAATATCCCAAAAAATATTCCTTTTTAAAAATTATTAACCTAGATTATTGCCAAGGTTATAATTTGGAGAAATGGTTTATTTTACTATAGGTAGAGAAAGCAGAGCTCTATGGCTGTCCAATTTTTACTTTTCTGCAAGGGATTCCCTAATTTTTTATTATTAAACTCGATTAAACTGAAGGGAACGCATAATAGAAAACATAGGTTGAGTAAACCAATTTATTTTCCTAAAGCAAGGAAAGCACTATTTTATGTGAAAATAAGTCAGTGTACTTTTTAGTAAACCAATTTTCAGTATTATTTCAACGTTTACTGGAGCTATCTTATTGTTTGTGTGACTTGTGGTTTTATCGACAAAATACTTAACAACAGTGTTATAATAGAAGTTTTTGTTTTAGCTCGCAAACTCATTACCCAGCTGTCAGCTGTCCAGAGTGATTCCAACCAACTTGAACTCAGCTCTGAAAGTTGGTATAATGACTGACAGTCGAGCCAAAGTTCGGCTCCGTCTGATGGCTTGTGCTACGCAAACTTGTGGCGTAGCGCTACGCCGTAGCGTTGTGGAATACTTTGCCAGAAGTTTCGAGTAAAGTTTATAAGAATTATTTTTAAACGTAGCGTAGCAACCGCATCAGCTCTATATAGATAACCTATTTATTAATCTAATTTATGTCCGGTTCCTGATCGTAAAATTGGGGAAAAATAAATCTACCTATATTGTAACAATATTTGCTGCTATGAACAACGGATTCTCAACAGTAGTGGCTCTGCACGACCAATGTATTGTAGGTGTGTGGTTACCATTGTGCTGCATTTGCATTCAAGCTGGCTAATGGCGCAAATTATGAGGCAGTGCCTTTAAATAGAGATAGCTCACGGTATAAATGAGTATGAAAATAATTAAGCCCTTTATTTTAGGTTGTTAAAACTTACAAAAAGGCATGGCGAAATTGTAAAATGCATTTGAAACTAATTGGACATGGGTATCGGACAAACGTACTTTCAGAAAAAAGTCGAAGTACCAATAAGGTGACTGGTTAATTGTTAAAAAAGAACAAGTGAGGTGGAAAGCAAGGAGTTGCTGAGTTTTTCGAAATGACAACATGAGTAATTCCTACATTTCATTTCAATGTGTTTTTTCTCATAGGCATAACGTTTATGACAAAGAAACTCATAAATTCATGGTTTACGTCAGCGTTTTCAGGACGAGAATATTACCATAAGCCGCATTGTTTGCCGAAGGAACAATGAGAGATAATTACACGAGGAATTTAGACAAAGTCGTCGTCACAATGCCGCCATATTAAATCGTGTACTCAGATTTTTGTATGATAATCGTAGTATTATTATAACATTGCTCGTAATATAAAGCACTCACTATTAGCATGCCGGCGTGGCAGCACTGTAGTTTAAGTTTCGTTACAAAACCTATTGGAAAGGAAGGTCTTATAGCTTCGATCAATGATACCCATAGATATAGGGTCGGCGGCGTAGAAAATCTGTCTCGGTAAATAACAGCTCACTTCAGAAGTGACTGTACCTACGTAAATACAGCTGATTTCTCGTGGTCCTACTAGTGTGTCATACTAGTAGGACCACAAGGAAGCCCAGTTCCTCGTAGTCCTACTGCACACATAGAACTGGTGAGTTGTATTTGACGGAGCTAAAATAAGTATATGAGTGTAAAAAATAAATAATAAAGTAAATAGGCCTTTGCATCTATTGTAGATGATTTATACAACGTGAGGGGTAACTTTTGTTTTGCACTCATATCCCTATTCATAGGACGATCTAGTGCCTGGCATAGGGTTTTTAGACGGAGTAGACTTGTCCAGCACCTATATGATCCTCATAGCTTGGTCAGCCTAATCCACAGGAAAAAAATGGTTAATGCGTACGGAGCTGACTAAGCCACGGGTTTCCCCACGATGTTTTTCTACACTGTTTGAGAACACTGGCATTACGCACAGAGTGTAAAAAATAATAGACCACAAAAATACCTTCCGTAATCATTATTGTTATGGTAGCCTGAATCGGTCCATAACGGTTTCCTCATTTGTTAAAGATAAGTAAATGTAATACCCCTAAATGTAGAGGTTGCGTGTGTTTTGCTATTACTTCCGAGTTTCGAGGTGCTTCACCTTGCTCGAAACGGAGGTCGATCGAAAGCTGGGAATAATTTTAAGGCCATGAGCGTGGACGTAGCAAGGATACCTTAGCTTTAATCAAGAGCATTACTCGGCAGCATTCAAGTTCAAGAGCGAAACCTTCTCAGAAATGTAAACGGTTTTATTACATTATTGCCAGTGTTCTCTACGGTGAAGGAAACTATTGTGAGGAGGAGCAGCGGCGATGGGCTTGCAACCGGTCATGAATGGAATAATAACTACAGCTAAATGTGGGTATCTGCCAAATGTAATATTTGGACGTACCTCTGACTACACTTGTCCCACACTCTCAAAAAATCTTGAGTTAGTACTACTTGGCTTGGAACTAGGCTTATATTGCCCCCATACAAAACAACACTCAGTGGGAAATATTATTCCACCATGACTGTAAAAGGATACAACAAAATTCCTAAAGAAAAGAGAACTGCCTACTAGTCAATTCATTGACTACCTTTACCAATTTATTGATTAATTAACTTAGGCTGATGACGATATTGACCTTTTTACCTTGTGGCCAAATTTTTAGGAGCCTGGCTGCAATACCAATATTTAGTGCCAGCCTAGTGACGCAGTTCGAAGAGCCTGACTACAAGGTCAATATGACGATGATAACAATAAAATTTACTGAGTTTTAAAACTCCTTTATTTGAAGTGGCATGCGACACCCCCTTTTCTTTTCCTAGTTACGTCGTCACCGTGACCTTATCCTGAGTAGAAGGGGATCGGCCATGTATTCGCAAGTAGGTAGGTACACCACTATCTGAATTAACGATGAGGGGCGCAAATGCATCAATTCGAGCTCACGATACCAGTTAAGTGGCAGAACGTGCTTCATACTTGAAATTTAAAATTGATACACATTAGATATGCAAAGTCGCACGGTTAGCGAGAAATTCCTATACTGTACTTGCAGAGGCTTAGCATGATTATGATTCTGCATATTCATGTTGTTGTCTCTGTACCCAGAGGTAATAAGCACAGTCGGAAAATGTATAGGATATCTGTGTAAATATCCTATGATAAATTATTTGGACGTACCTCTGACTTCCCACTTTGACATCCCCAAAGAAACTCAAGTACTTAGTACTTAGAGATCTGAGGGGATATATTACGCACCTGACCTATTTCTATTTTTTAGATGTATAAGTCGTTCGATAGAGCGTAGGCCAGTAGGGCTAATATGTGCAGGGTGGGGTATGTCGCGTTTGACATAATATTTTGTTTTTTGGTGCAGGTGCACCTATTAGAAATTGTAGACAAGAGACTTTCACACATCGCTTAAACACATATCGATAAGTCTTCATTAGACAGAATAGAGCGGTAATTGTGTAAATGTTGTTACAATCAAATTTGTATTGCTAGTGTCGAATACATTTTTTACAGATTTTCTATAAATCTGTTATATTTGACACTTGCATCAGGATTTTGTTAGCAACAAAAGATACGCGATCAGCTGGGCAGATGATTTTTTGGCACTGCCACGATAGCACAGGTAGATGTAATACATAAAGACATAAAGGGAAATCTCTATTTTGCAAGAGATAACGTTTGGATTACGTTTTATACCTACGTTGCACACCTTAGCCCTTTTGGGTCACTCACTGCTACGTCACGATGTTCTAAAATATACCCTACTAAAATATACCTATAAATATATATTGCTCATAGTCTAGTGTCTTGTCATCGTACAACTATCAAAACTTTTAAATTTCCTTCCGTTCCTCAGCCTCCCCATCGGTCCGGAAGACCGCGTTCGTTACTGGAACGTTGCCATCCATCACAGACTTGACAACAACAACAACAACAATAGTCTGTATTTTTGAGCAGGATGATATTTTAATCGAATTTTGAATTGAAGCACAAAAACATGCCTAAATAATAGGTAGGACTTTGTGTTTGGTGAGTATTTGTGTAATAGTCCAATGTTAGGATCCTTGACTTTAGGAAACTATTAGAACTAAGACTCTTTGTTCTGTTTTGTATATTCAAAAATAAAACAAAAATAAGATATCGCTAAAAAAAAACCAGAGTTATAATAGTTTTATTCTAGTCATGCTTAAAACTGTACACAATCAGTAAATGATGTTTATATTCGGTGCAGTGATAGTTTCGTCCGTGGATGTATTATCACCTAGTAGTAGGTTCGTAGTGAAGTGCTCGTCCGGGGAAGTACTACCATCATACGTATATTTCTGTCACGAAGCAGCTTGTTGTGTTTCGGTTTGAAGTTAACGGTGAAATTACGGGAACTTGAGTTTTAACACCTGTATGATTTACAGGTAATAATAATAATTCATTTATGTGCTTCAATTTTTAAACGAGTAGGTACATCGATCTTAAGTAACTAATAATGCACACATTCCCCATAACGTCTAGGATGCAATCAAAAAATAATTGAATTTAAAAGTCACTGCTGAATATTATGCAATGTCAAGATAGTAAAACAAAATAATGATAATAATAACGTAGCTAAAAATCAAATAAACATAATCAGCTTACGAATTCCCTTATGCTATGTCTTCTTTTCTAAATTTGTTGTAGACGAAGGCTATTATAAATTTGACCTCACCTGACATAACAAATATTTTTTTAGAGCTCCATTCGTGGTTTTTTTTTGTTTTTTATTTCCAGGCATAAACATTGAGTAATCAAACTCTGTCATGCCCGGTTTCAATATTCTACGAGCGTCCGTTAGTAAGTACTACTACGGGTCAGATAAGTTCTCGTCTCATTGGCCAGTGTAAACTGTTACTTTAACATAAGCCGATGAGATGAATGCTTATCTGCCAAGCCATCACAATAATACATCTTAGTAATACTAACAGGCGATAGAAATATATTGATACCGAGTATTATATAACTACACCGCGGTATTTTTTAATTGTTCTTTTCTATGCTCTTATTTCCCTTTTTTTTGTGTAGATTTTTTTTATCGTCTATCTTTGGCTTCATTCTCAACTATTGGTAAGGAAAAACAGACGCTGGTAATGAGTTCCACTTCTAAGAGGTCTCTATTTTTTTTCTTCTAATATTCTGTAGTGCCAACTGTTCTGTGGCAGCTGCGTACTGCTTTCTTGCAACACTGTTTGAAAATAAAGATTTGTATTTGTATTTCAAATTCGTTCTACTAAATATATTCACCAGTTACTCAGTTTGAAACTGGGTGAGTTGCTGGGTAAATAGCCATAGGCGCGTCAGCAGGCGCTCATTGTGCTCAGCAGTAGCTCATTTACCGTCAATTAACTGCAATTAACAGCCGACGCGCCATTTGCCCCGTTCCGTACTCTCTGAGTATATGACAAATGAAAAATTCAAAGCTTGGAGAACAAAAACAACATCATGACTCTAATCTCCAGGCATGGTAGATGCTAATAATAATGCTGGATAGTCCACACAGCATCATCTAGCCCCAAGCTAAGCAGAGCTTGTGTTATGTGTTTTTTTTTGGATGTCTTAGAGGTACGTCCAAATACTACATGTGGCACATACCCACATTTTGCACTAGTTATTATGTGACAGGTTGCAAGCCTATCTCCACTGCTAGACTACTACCGTTTGAGAACTACTAGCATTACGCACTTTTTTTTTTCGAGTTGAAAAATCCTTTGATGACCGGATTCGAACACACGATCTTAGAGTTAAAAGGCAGGGTTACTCCCGCTAGATCACACACGCCATAAAACCAACATCCTTACTATCTTGTAATTGTAAACACCCGATATCATTTTCAAATAACAAAATTAAAAAGGTTTTCTTTGTTTAAGTTAAAGGGTACTGTAAATAGTGTTTTGTTTGTTTATAGGTGAAGTTAAGTTGTTTCATTACAAAGCAGATCTTAAAACCACATTATTGTAAACTGCATTTATACACTTTAGCAAGATAATCCCTTTGATGAGATCTCTACAAAATGGAACGCTTAATCCTATGCTCGCTGCACTCGATATTAAATGAGATAGAACGGTAAAACGTTATTAATTCCCAAATGGAAGTTTCGTGAGATTGAATGGGGTTGAATGTAGGTACATACGCTGCAGTATTTGTATGTGCGTTTGCTGTTTGTTTGTGTCTAGTTACAATAGAAAGCGAAGCGTAACATTTTAATAATACTTTCTAACGGTAAAAGAAAACATTACGAGAAAACCAGTGAGTATTCTAGTAGCGGCGATGGTCTTACAACCGTGATGTATGGAATACAAAATGTAGAACTTTCCTCTTAGTATCCCCCTTAAACGTCTTCAAAAAACCTCGAGTAGTCACTTGGTACTAAGAGATCTAAGGAGATATCTACCGTGCCAGGGAATTAAAGACGAGAATCTTTTTCGTTCGATTCTAAAAAATTTAGTCCAAATAACATTTAACATTTCTGTGTACGAATTCGAACGGCTATCGATTGTATGCTAGCGAGTTACATTTTAGAAATTTTATCTTAGGTTTTATTTCCTTGGTATGTATTTAATTCCCTAGGAAATACCTAATAGTCTGATCGAGCTGGGACATAATTAAACATATAGCAGTATTTTATAATATTGTCCCTTATTCTAAATTTTATAGTACAATCCCATAATTATGTCGTTATTCTGGCTATACACATGTAATTTGGTGTCTAATCAAAGTTTTTGTGAATCTTGTTCATGTCTTTCTTATTTTCATGCAATTGATTTTCTCTTCCAAAACATCACTTCTGTTCACTGAATAAACAAGTAAGTACATAAACATCTCTATTGTAATCTGATAAAAGCATTTCAATAGTAAATTACATTCATGGATGCTTTCAGCATGAGACTCAGTTCTATGTATCACATTCAAAATAATCCGACCTAATTAAAATGGATAGGGATGAGGCACGCATGTTAGGTACTTCTTAAGCTAATAATCGCTAATTCGCTTCTCTTTCCGCTCCCTACGGAAGTATTATCCTTTTATTTAGGGTTGGTATAAGATCATTGAACAACGATTCCGGGCGACGGATTCTGATTTAGATCCGGTTTTCAGTAGAGAAAATATATAAAAATCTTCAAATAAGCATGAAAGATATTTTTATTATTGGATAGCAATTTTTTTTTCGTGCTTTATGAAATTAAATTGTGGCCGGTGGTTAATGAGGCACGAAATTTAATAGTGATAAAGATACGATACGAGATTCAGTTAGAGATATTGTCCAATTTGTTTCATGACATCGGGCATGATTCTCGTGCCATTTCGGTGTGAGCCATCCATCACCTCTAATGAGGTTCGGAGGAGAGGTTCGGTTACACGAGCTGGGTACAAAGAGTACAAACCTTAGTATCCGGCATCGATTTCAACTTGACATTTTCATTTGATCGTACGCTTTTATTCGGAGGAGATGTCTTTCACATAGAAAAACTTTTAGAATTCGGTAGTACCTACCTACCGTGTTTCTAGTTTACATAAATAATACCATTTAATTAACCAGTGATTTCTTAAGAGCAAATTTTATGAAATCTAATAGGTAGGTTTATTTTCTGAGCTGACATAGCACAGAGCTTAACGGCCGAATACTCAAACGCGCTTTAATTTAATCACGTCTTAAGTGACGAATTTTTGACAGACTTTCACTGCAAACTGTCAAAAAATCGCGTCTTGAGACGTGATTAAATGTAGCTGCGTTTGAGTATTTCAGCATAAGCTGCACAGTTATCGCACAATATTAAAACGCGCGCGACTTTGCCTGCGTGAAGTTATTTGCATACAAACTTCAACCATCACTGTACCTACTTGTTCAAGAGTTGAATTTGTCTGTATGTCAGTCAGTCAGTCAGGACAATATAATTGGTATAGGTAAAGATAGGAGGCTAAGACTTATCACTATAAAGGCTTATGGTCGCAGAGCAGTTCATCATCATTAAGGTATGTTTCTATAACAAACGTGACCTGCGAAGCAATTTATTTATTTATTTATTTAATGAGTTAATTAGAACTGATGCTTTGTAATCAAGGTGATGATATCCACTTAACATCATATGGGCCATCAACTTGCTCTATCAGAAAAAAACAGCGATTTCTTCAGATTATTTAAGAAATCTAAATCGGTAGTAGTATATTATAAATCTTTGTTCCTAGCTAAAAAAAAAATTTGCCATACAGCATGGCAATGCAGCCAGTGTTTTGGAAACGCTTCTGATTGGCACTGATCTGGATCAGTTGAGCCACCTTTAGATCGTTTGCAACGGTCTGTAGATAGCTCAACTGTTTAATACGTATTTTGTACATACCAATTAAAAATACCTGTATAAGCTGTAATTTTCTCTGTAAATAAATGTAAAGAACTTTTTATGTTGATGATTGTCAATGATTGTTGATGCGTAGGGTGTACTGCGAAAGCAATTTCTGAAATTCAACCTTCTCTAAGAGGGCGGAGCGAAGGTATAAAAATAGCACTGAGATATAGATGTATGCTAAAGTGCTTGTAATGTCACCAGTACACACACCTATCTAACCGAAATATAGCAACGTTGTTTGCCAAAAATAGGTAAGCTCTATCTTCTATCTATAATGCTTTGTTTTTTGTCCTGAATGACTGACTAACGGATCAACGCACAGCCTAAACCGCTGATCGTAGAGATCAGAAACATGGAGGGTGTGTTCTTTGTATGGCGTAGGTATCCGATAAGAGTGGGTTTCCCGAAATTCTATACCATTAAGGTGGTGAAAAACGGGGGCAAAGTTTGTATGAGACAACGTGATTCTTTGACCTAATCTACTTCAAATTTTGCATAAACATTCTTTACCAGAATTGATGGAAGACGTGTTTCGTATTTTATTAAAACTCATGGCCTGACGGGGTTAAAAAGGGGTAGTTATGTTGGGGATGCTTTGCATCGAAGTTGATATCAATACTCCTCAGTGCTTTTGATTTCAATATTCTTTTATGTTTGACATTCCAATTTTAAAGGTTTTATGTGAGTTCAACGTTTTTTGAATAAAATTGGATTGTAAAAAACGTAATAAAAGAGGTACATAAATAATAAATACTTAAAAAAAGGCGAAAAGACGGAAATAACTTTTAGAAAAAAAAAATGTTTGTTTGTATCGCACGTTGGTGTGATTTTCAGAATTAGCTTATAGTCCAACTCAAAAATTAGTATGGGTTCCATTGATCCCTAAGTCAGGAAAAAAAAGGGGATGACGTTTGTATGAAAAACGTGGACGAAGTCGCGAGCGGGTCAGCTAGTATTTGATATATCTTAACGTCTATTTTTAGGAATCCATTAAGCATTCAATACGGTATTCGGATTCAGTTTCCGCGGTCCTCCATCGCAAACGATTCTGGACGTGTATTGAATAGTAGCTGACGTTTCAAATCCAGTCATCTTTTGATTGCAAGCCTCGATAGTTCTCAATAATACTTTGCCCATTTTTATGATATTTGTTATTTTCCGATTCGGGATCAAACTAAATGTATCCAGCTGCTTTATTCGATATTCTGGTGGTATTTTTTCGTTGTATGTTAGTAAATCCATGTCGCACCCGTGCCAGTACATGTTGGGAGTGGTATTATTGGAGTTGTAGACCACTTTGTATATTTGAGTCAGACGATTCAACCAGATAAGTTAAACTTCGACAAGGGATAATAATAAATCATGGCATACTGTGTGAAAAACTTTTAGTAAGAAAACACAAAGGTATCGTAGATCAAAACAAAGCTAATTCAACTCGGTTGCAAACCTTGTACACAATCCCCTTAGATAACCATGGTGTTTGACAACTTAGTTATTAGTTGTTATTTTAGTAGTAGTAGAGCTCTTTGTGAAAGGCTCGTCTGGGTAAGTACTACCACCGTACCTATTTCTGCCGCCAACCAGTGCTTGCATTGCTGTGTTCCTGTTTAAGGGTATGGGTGCCGGTGAAGTTACAGGCACATGAGGCTTAATACATACACAATGTATGCCTCAGGTTGATGGACACTGAGTAGTGTATCTTAGAGCACGTTCCGCCTGGTTACATCTAAAAACAAGTTACAGAAATCGGAGAGGTCCGTTTATATAATGGGTCCTGCAGTTTACAATCGGTTGCCCGACTAGATCCGTGATGCAGCCTCCACACCTATTTTTAAAAGAAAACTGAGAAAACGGCTCCCGAAACTGATATTATACAATATCACCGAGTTTTTTAATTTGCCAATATTGTAAGAATTATTTTTATTTCTTTATATTTAAGTGACATGTAATAATGGTATTGTGCAGTTTTTACAATCTTTTAAAGAGAAATTTTACTGGCAGGCTTTTGTGAATTTGGATAGATGTATGTAAAGTGTATGTGGGTGGAAAACGTTCGTTCCTGCTGTCTCCAAGAAGGTTATTGAACACCACCTACCTCTGTTCGACTCCCAGGTTCCCAGGTAGAAGCTCAGCTCCAGGCGTGCACGGCACGCCGCCGAGAGGTAAATGTCCAGGGCTAGCACGGCTGACCTAGGGTCAATAGGTCTCGAAAAACGCACACTACACGGCAGTGAGTCCACAAACACAATACAGGTGTTAGAGAGTCTAATGGAGAGGATTCGACACGGTCAAAATTGAGAGGATAGGAACGTCCAACCAGCTCAACGCGCAAAGGCTTCCTGCCGCCATGCGAGCGGCTAGCCGTCGATTCGAGTTCGGTGGTGAATTACCAACTACCCTCAATTCAACAGCAGATATTGAACATACCCCCCACCGAAATCAATATGATTGATTTCCGTAAATGAATGAAAAGTGTAGGGTATGTATAAGAACATAAATAAAAAATAAAGTGAAATATAAACTAAATAAACTTACGAAGCTTATGTAAAGTTTCCAAATGTTGAGTGTACCTACAAGTATTTGTTATGAATAAACTTACTTAACTAAATAAATTCAATGTAAAGTTACTAATTTGCATAGGGTAATGGACAGACCTTGTTCGTTGGTCTTTGAATAAAACCATTTTTGGTTCTTAAAGTTAGAACGCGGTTAACTTTGTCAACGCCACTATGTACCTTATCAATTCGAGCTAAATTCCACTGAAGAGGTCGAGTCAGATTTGACTTAAGCAAAACTAAATCACCAACGTTCAAGTTAGGTGGAGATTCAAACCACTTCGCTCTCTGCTGCAGAGTGTGAAGATAGTCATCTGACCAACGCCTCCAAAATGACTGTGAAGCCTTTTGAATGGATTGCCAACGTGACAATCTGTTCTGAGAAACGTCATCAAAGTCATATTCCGGTACAGCTAATAAACATTGACCTATTAAGAAATGACCCGCGGTTAGAACATCAAACTCGTTTGGGTTGTCCGACAAGGAACAGAGAGGGCGTGAGTTTAAAACGGCTTCAACTCTGCAAAAAACAGTACTTAGTTCCTCGAAAGTGAGGGACCGATCACCTACTACACGGTAAAGGTGATGTTTGGCAGATTTTATTCCTGCTTCCCAAAGTCCACCCATACTTGCTGCATTGGGCGGATTGTTACGCCATTCTACGTGACGAGTTGTCAATCCATTTATAATCTTATCTTGATTATCCTTATTATTTATGAAGTTTACGACTTCTTTTAAATGTTTGGCTGCCGCAATAAAATTAGTACCACAATCTGAATAGAGACAACTGCAAAGCCCGCGGCGAGCCACGAAACGATCGAATGCAGATAAAAAACAATCGCAACTTAAATCAGTTAACACTTCCAAGTGCACGGCCTTTGTTGAGAAACAAACAAAGAGGCACAAGTACGACTTGTAGACCTTTGCGTTACGTCTCAAACTTTCCTTTACGAAGAAAGGCCCACCCAAATCACAACCAACGTGGTTGAAAACCTTATCTGGTTTTAGCCTAGGCGCGGGTAACGTACCCATAGCGGGCTGAATTGAGCTTGGTCGGCATCGAAAACAAACCTTGCACTTAGACAAAACAGATCTGATAATGCTACGAGCACTAACTATCCAATATTTTTTACATAGAATGCCTTGTAACGTACGCGGCCCTACGTGTAAATATAAACGGTGAAAATATTCAATGATTAATTTTGTCGTGTGACATTTAGGTAAAAGCACAGGGTGCTTCATATTGTAAGGTAGGTCGGACTGCACGAGCCTACCCCCCACCCTGAGGAATTCATTGGAATCTACAAAGGGTGCGAGCTTACGCAAAGAAGCTACATACTTATTTTTATGCAACAATGCGATTTCATCGTGAAAATGGTTCACTTGCACCACCCGGATGATGGTGTCATGAGCTGTTTTCAGCTCTGATGACCTGAGGGGTCCATTTGATCTATTAGATTTTTTGGATTTTAAGTTAGACACAAATCTGTGGCACCATGCCATAATACGTTGCAATCTATTAAATGATGAAAATTTATTAAACGTTTCTTCCAAGTCATTTTTTAAATTCATATGTTTATCGTCGAACGAACTTAGAACGAACGTATCACAATTAGACTTTATTTCAGGAATTTTAAAATTATATTCACATAAAATGCTTTAATTGGCCATTTTGGTTGATCGTCATATAGCCACTCTGGGCCGTGAACCCACTCCGTAGCACCTTCCACAAAGCGAGCCGGCATCGCACCACGCGAGCAAACATCGGCAGCGTTATTCTCGCTGTTCACGTGAAACCAACAATTTGATGGGACCACGGCGGTCACCTGACTTACACGGTTAGCCACAAAAGTTTTTAATTTGTAAGGTGGTGTCTGTAGCCACGCTAAAACGTTGTTCGAATCACCCAACGCAATAATCGAAACTTTAAAATCATTTAAGTTTTGTACGACAAAACTAACAAGCTTAGAGAGGAGCACGGCTGCCTCAAGTTCAAGTCTAGGTATTGACAAAATTGGATTTAAAGGCGCAACTTTAGATTTACTCGTCAGCAACCTTACCTTTACATGACCATCCCTATCTACGCTACGTAGGTATACGCACGCTGCATAGCCACGCGATGACGCATCGCAGAACGCTATCAGCTGAACTTCTATAAAGTTAGAAATTAAAACATGACGCTCAATTCGCAAGTTACCTAACGCTGATAACTCGTTTATAAACCTATTCCACTGGGAAGTCAAGTCAGATGGCAACTGATCATCCCAGCTCAAGCCGAGTTTCCAAAGATCTTGCATTATACATTTCGCTACAAAGGTACAAGGTGAGATAAAACCTACCGGGTCAAATATACTCGCGAGTAGTTTTAAAACGGAGCGTTTAGTTTGTTTTGCGTCGGTTAAATTATAATTAAAGGAGAATGAGTCACAGGAGGGTAACCATGTCAAACCTAAAACTTTGAGAGATGACGATAACGTATCGTCTTGAAAGTTGATAGCAGAAACTTGGTCCGATTGCATTCTAGTTAGCAACTCGGGACAGTTACTTGCCCACTTCCTTAAATCAAAACCACCACTTTTAAGAAGTGTGGTTAAATCATCTTGCAACGTGCAAGCTTCTTCCTGGCTTTGACAAGACCACAAAACGTCGTCAACGTAACACCCTTTTTTTAGTATCTCTGCAGCCTTGGTTCTTGGCTGTTCAGTGTGAACCAGCTCATCCGACGCCAGCTGGTGTAAAGTACGTACCGCGACAAATGGTGCACTACGGAGGCCGTAGGTATTTCGAGTTAGCTCGAAGGTACGTACTGGTTCCGTAGGATGGTTACGCCAAAGGATATGTTGGTACTTCCTATCAACAGGATCTATGAGAACAGCCCTATACATTTTAGAAACATCCGCAGTAAAGCATACATCATAAAGTCTGAAGTTAATTATTATTTTAAGTATGTCCTGGTGTAGCTTTCTGCCAGTTAACAGTGTATCGTTTAGTGAAGCACCAGAAGTAGTCTTGGCGGAACCATCGTAAACTACGCGCAAGGGTGTCGTAGTACTCGACGGACGTAACACACAGTGGTGTGGAATAAAATCACCTGAGGGCTTCGTACCCTGGTAGGGTTCCATGTGACCGAGGGACTCGTATTCCTTCATGAAGTCGACATAGGCTTTACGAAGGTCCGGAGATCGAGCGAGACGGCGTTCGACCTGAGTGAGACGCTTGAGCGCAGTGTCATATGAATCACCAAGTGGTTTATGCTCAGGGTTTAATAGAATTGGGGAAACATATCGGCCAACTTCATCGCGATAATGTTTTTCTAGATATATTTTTTCCGCTAGTTCTTCTAACGGATCTATGGGGACTTCGCACGGCGAAGCTTCTACTTCCCAAAAACGCTTAAGAGTTTCATGAAGTGAATTCTCTTCAACGGTGTACGACACCAGCGATGTTGTAGACGTTACAACATGGCAATTGTTGCTAGAAGATTGCATTTCTAGTCTTCCCGTCACGACATATCCAAAAACGCTCCCTAACGCGACTGGAATATCGGGGTTAATTATTATTTTCTTCCCATCGTAAATATGCGGAAAAATGTCAGCAGCTAAAATAATATCAATAGAAGATTTTTTATAGAACCACGGGTCAGCTAATTCTAACCCTTGATATTGATGAATAATATTATTAGGTATTTGAACAGTAGGTAGCTCAGAAGTCAAGCGAGATAATATTACTACATTTAAATCAAAACAGGGAGACGCGCAGTGACGCGGCTTTATGGTACACGATACCATCCCGTTAGTTTTTACATTTTCGCCACCTAGACCATAAATATTGTACGGGCAATTTTGAGCAGATAATCCTAATCGTTGAAAGCAGTCAAGTGTCATAAAATTCGACTGCGCGCCAGAATCAATTAAAACACGGCACGTTTGATAGTTGTTAAACGAATCTAAAATATGTACAACAGCTGTTCCTAGTATAACTGCATAGTTATGCGTAGACGCTAGGTGGTTATTACTGATAAGAGCGGGCGCTTGAGTATTGCACGGAGACTGCTCCGTCGCAGCGGACTCGGAATAGTAAACCGGTTTTGACACACTATCGCTCGACTCACGGTGCAGTAGTATATGATGCGACTGTTTACAAACGTAACATTTAAATTCACTTTTGCATTCTGATGCTGTATGATTAGGTTTTAGGCAATTATGGCATAGCTTCAGGTCATTAGCACGGCTGATGCGCTGAACAGTGGTCAGATTACGAAACTGATTACAACGGAAAATCATGTGATTTTCTCCACAGTGCAAACACGTAAATTTTGTGTTTAATGAAGATGCATGCGAATAATTATTTTTACCCTGCCTAGGTGCAGTGAATTTACGTTGGTTAGATTGCGGTACGCTTGAACTAGCTGAATAGGATGAAGAATGATCTAGAACCTTGATGTGATTTTGAACAAAAGCTATTAAGTCATCAAAGGTTGGAATTGATTTTTGATCTAATTTCTGCTCAAAGCATTTACGAGTGTAGGGATCTAAGGCCCTCAGTGCAATGTGACACATGACGTAACTACTCAAGTTTTCAATATTTAATGCTTCTATAGCTTTGTATGAATGGTCAAAGTTCTCAATGAACGAGTTTAAATTATCAGACGATTCTTTTTGAAGCGGCGAAAAGCTTAGCATTTTATCTAAATACCTACCGACCAACATTCTGTTATCTTGATATTTATCAAGGAGACTTTTCCAAACGAGTTCATAGTTACTAGCTAAAATAGGTACGCTTTTTACAATATTTAATGCAGCACCTTTTGTACATGATAACAAATAGTGAAATTTGTCTATCTTCGGAATACTCGTCTGATTATGAACCAGAGAACAGAATGTCTCAAAAAAAGTATTAAAATTTTCAATATTTCCATCAAATGTAAAAAGTTCTAACTTTGGAAGACGTGGTCGAGATTCTACAGAGCGAGAGGGAATCTCCTCCTTAATGCAACTAGAACTAGGCTTACATTTCGATGCACTCAACTTGACGCGAAAGTATAACTCATCAAAACTTTTTAATTCATGACTACGAAGTGATGACTTCGGGTCATCATCAAGTTCCTTTTCTAGAATTTGAAAGATTACGCTCTCGAACGAACTACGTAATTTATCGATTTCAAACACGTGCATCAAAAATAAGTCTTTCGACTCAGAATCAGAAATATTTCTTGATAAATCATACATTCTTTGCATTTGCTCGAACATTCGTTGTTTCCTATGAATTAACACGGTTAAATCATGACTTTGGACCTCCTCGTCATCGCTTGTAGACTCTTTGGCGGGAGGCGCCATTTTGTTTCACTAACTACGCAGTTAACGTGGACAAGTAGAATTTCAAAAATAACGAATATTAACGAATGAAACGATGCAAATTAATCACAAATACACTAAATAATATGTACGACAAATATGTGTGTATGTAATGAGAAAATATATAAATATAAAGCTGCCAGTAAAATATAAAATAGGTTACAATGGAAAATGAAAGTCTTATGACGGGGATTTTAACAATGATTTTACAATGAAAAGTAAGAAATTAAGGATAGCAAAGAACGTCTTTGCTTAGTATTATCAAGCTACGAGCTAGTTAATACAAAAATAAGTATCTGAAAAGATCAGGGAGATATATAAAGGGAAGTACAGAACGTCTGTACAACTTCACACTAACTACGAGTTAGGTATGAAGTTAAATCTAGCACGGCTAGAATAGAACTACGAGTTCTAGATTCACAAAAACCTATCCGGCTATCGAAGGACCAATTTGATTGTGCAGTTTTTACAATCTTTTAAAGAGAAATTTTACTGGCAGGCTTTTGTGAATTTGGATAGATGTATGTAAAGTGTATGTGGGTGGAAAACGTTCGTTCCTGCTGTCTCCAAGAAGGTTATTGAACACCACCTACCTCTGTTCGACTCCCAGGTTCCCAGGTAGAAGCTCAGCTCCAGGCGTGCACGGCACGCCGCCGAGAGGTAAATGTCCAGGGCTAGCACGGCTGACCTAGGGTCAATAGGTCTCGAAAAACGCACACTACACGGCAGTGAGTCCACAAACACAATACAGGTGTTAGAGAGTCTAATGGAGAGGATTCGACACGGTCAAAATTGAGAGGATAGGAACGTCCAACCAGCTCAACGCGCAAAGGCTTCCTGCCGCCATGCGAGCGGCTAGCCGTCGATTCGAGTTCGGTGGTGAATTACCAACTACCCTCAATTCAACAGCAGATATTGAACAGGTATTATGAATAAATTCTGTATTTCTGTATTCCCAATGAGTGTGATCTACGAGGCACTACTTTAAAATAGGCGATGGTAACTACTTAACATCAGGTGGGCCATCTGCTTGTTCCATCAGTAAGTTGTATAAAATAATATAATCGGCTGCATCTACATTTACATCTTAATTAGTGGATCTATAATTCTGTGTAGCTTCTACAAATTCTATCTTCCAGATGAAACGCTACGCTCACTCCACTACACTCAAACGAAACGTGTAGTTCGTGAAAGACTAGCATCGATAACGCGACGATACTAAACATACTACTTAAAGCGAAATTTTTAGAGAAAACTGGTTTCTATACTTGATAATAATAAAAAATTAACGTGTAAGCAGTATGAATCAAATTGAATGCCGTAGTTTTTCGCATTTCCATCGGAAATTGCTTTTTATTTTATTCTAATTATTAAAATGGGAGTTCACTCATCCGCTTAATTGGAGCTTTCGACTAGTTGAATAATGTAGTGCTCAGTTTCTCTCACTATATGTTTACATTATTTTGATATCACTATGGTCTATGTTTTAGTGGAACCGACTACACAAATCTTGTTACCCTTATAGAAATTATTAAAAGCAGCGGTGGAGTAAAAATACCCAACTTTTACTATGGCTAAGTGAATCCATTGCAAAAATAATATTTCTAATGACTCCTCGCTAACGTTCGCGATCCCAAAGAGGAAGTAATTTTTCATTCTTTGGATATAATATTTCGCTCTTTAAAGAAAACACATATTTGAAATCCGTGTATTTTCTAGTATCATATACTTCTTACTTAATTGTTGTATCAATTCATAGATTTTGTATCACCTACCTCTTATCCACAAGCTCTTAAAACCATCAAGAAGAAGGTAATCTTGGGTTTCCCATAAGTTTACTTTTTTTTTGCTACCAGCCACACTGCCGCACCGAGGGATGCGGCAAGGTAGTGTGAGGATGACCGACTCGTCTACTCACTAAAATAGCATGTCCCGGGATCGACTTCCATAGCCGCTCCCAGCATTTGTGGTGCTACGGCTACACATGACACGATATGGTCAGCCATCCTCCCTAGGTCTGCTATTGACCAGCCAAAGCCCTCGCTTCAACCGCCCACAGACCCGGAAGGCCCTCTAATCGGCAGGGGGTACCGCCCAAGCCTCTAATGACGCAGGCAGCGGGGGCGGCCGTAACACAAAATTACCAAGCGTAACCCAAGTTTGGTTATTCCTACAACTTTCTTACCACTTGTACTCTCTGCACAAGTGGTACGAAAGTTGTGAGAAAAACCCAAGGTTACCTAGTCTCTACAAAGCTTTGTGTATAATTTGTCATTCTCTATGTTGTAATTTATGACAACCTAAATTTTGCACGATAATCCTTTGCCGATGGGGCGTTGACTGCAAGCTGTGCAATATATCAAGATTAACCGATTATCTCCCTATCGGTAATAAATTGATAAGGAGGCATTATCGGCTCGATAACTTTAGAAACAGGTGCAAGTTATTGTAGTACGGTGTTAAAACGTAATATGATCGATTATTTTTTGTATCTACGTTCATACTGTTTGATTTATTTTTTTATAATTTATTCAAAAGAAAGCTTTGTAATTAGACAGGAATTTTATAACTTTAGGTTTCTTTGTAAGTTATTTATTGAAAACACTTGAAATTGGCTAAATTTTCTAGATGCCATAGAAAAGAGAAGAAGAAGTTACCATTACGTTGTACGCTATATCTCATTGACCTCTTGTCTTCTGCCATGATGTTTCCCTTCTGTTTTATTAATATAGAACCATATATAGTATAGCCAAATATAAAGCCATCATTTTATTTTTCCTCATAAAAGTAATGAGATAAAATAATAGTCAATAGATAACTTTTTAATGGTCATAATAAAAAGGGTCATTCTTTGTATCTTAGGCTCGAAATTTGAATAAATAAGTCGTCATCATAAGCCTATTCTATAAATTTATAATGTCGTCGCTCCATTGGGGAGCTGAACTACGCTTCATCTTTGGTGCTAACGAATAACTATGTAGTAACATGAAATATAATTTACAGTAGGTAAAGTTAAAAATATTATTGCGATCTTTCTCTCTGTTTTATTGAACATTTGCTCTTATTAAAGTAATGAGCCTACGCGTGTAATAATCTCTCAGATTAAAAGTGATAGCCAGCCAGAACATTGCGCACGCCTCTATAATTATTCACCCCAGCTTGAACGGGACCAGAATTATTTTTTACTTTTTCTTCCTCGTTACTCTCCCTGTGTCCCATTGTATAATATTCTTATTTTTTACCTCATTTCGGAGGCAGAGTTGACTGGGGACATTATTACCGTGTTACTGCTTACCGAATTATAAATTATTTGAACACATGTACCTACTTTCTGGTATGTGCTTGCAATAATATTTACTTTATAATTTTCAAAGTTACTTTGTGTTTACGCCTGGATTTGTATCACGGTATCAGCTTAAATAAATTCACTGCTAGATATAGGCCTCCCCAGTATTTGGGGGTTACCACACTTAGAAGACGGATTGGTAACTGCAGTGTGTTGGTGTTTAGCCCTAGTGCGTTTCTTTAGTCACCTCATAGGAAACCCATGGAAAGTAATGGACCTCTCCATTTCCTATTCTATGAGTCACTTGATTAAAGAGGTCCCAAAAGACTCGCCTGGCTTTTGATAGTGACTTAGTTACATAAAAAAGCGCGTCCCCAATTCAGTAAAAATATATTCGAAGTACCGTACCGTGAATTTACCTAAAAATACAAACGCTCTCGTAATTCATTTACAAACACGGAGACTGAGTCGGGTTTTTGTTTCTTTTAATTATTCTTAGCTTTATTACTCACCGAGTCCGCCAAGGCTCTGCTTACTTTACGTTATTTCACTAAAGTATACTTATAATACATATTATATCATTCAAATGTTACTTTTTAAATTAGATTATTCATTGCGAAACAAAATTCACTTAGGTACCCAAAATTGATATTGATACTTGCAAAATATTTACCTTATGTATAAAATGTGTTATGATTTTATCTGAATTACGTACTTTGCGTAAATTTGCATAAACCGTTCGTGGTGTTTAGGACAGCTCGGCTATTTAATTAAATTCTGATACGTCCGTCTAAATCAGGGTGAGTGATGTAGGATGGGTAATTTGATTGAAACAAGGTTCAACATTAGCATAATACTAGTAGAATCGCACGTGACTTCGTTCATAATGTTCATATAAGCTTTTTTAATGTGACTTCTTTCATAATGCTCACATAAATTATTTTCATATGAACTCCCGAATGAATTAGGAGATGAATTTTAGAAATTCCTCTCATAGTACACACTTACGCACCAAGAAAAATATATTCTGAAAATACGAATCGCTGAAATCAGCCAGTCTTCAGCCAGCCAGCCATAATCTTTGTCGTGACCAATTGACTAACAAAATGTATATACAACGTATAGCCTAAACTACTAAAACTAGAAATTTTCAGGGTATTTTTGTCTTGGTGCAGGGTGCATTAAGAATCAAAATCAGAAATTTATTTGATTGAATATAGGTACAAATACAATATTCATGGTGTTGGAGCTTACATAAGATATTCCATTATATTCTACTTTAAAATAGAGTGCAAATGTTAAACAATAAATGAATCTAAGAGTGCGCGAGTTCGACTCGCACTTGGCCGGTTTTATTTTATTTTTGGGCGGGAACAGGCGTGCAGAGTCAACCACTTGAGAGGCTCTTGTCTTGGGACAGTGAATGCAAATTTTGGCGTTTTGGTCGATGTCTAAATGCAAAACCTTTTCGTCAGTGCGTATTTCGCACTAATGCCAAAGGTCGAACTTTAAAATAAAATATGCCCGTGTTTTCACGTAGTATTCGGTAAAAAACCCTACGGATACAAAACCGCGTTTGACTATTTTTATCCAATATCCTAAAATACCTGAAGAGCCCTTTTCTTACGAAAAATAGAACATCTACTTGGAAAAACTAAGCAAGTATTACTTTGTAATCTACTAATAAAAGTCAAGATTTTTGAGATAAAAGGTTCCTAAAGTTTGGTTCCTGGAATTACAGCAGTTAAAGTTGCGTAAGTACATAGTTATAAATAAACTGGCTATCTAGAAATATGGAATTAATATGGATGAATAAGTATTTATTTATCGTAACCGATGACGTGTGAAGAGCCTTCTGATTCTAAGATCGTGGGTTCAAATCATGATCAAAATTTGTGAATAGAAAACCAATGGGCTTGTGAAATAAATATGTACAGAATGCCCGTTCTCTCAACGATGAAAACGTCGCATTATTACCAAAGTACACGTTATTTTTAGATTCTACTTAACTGTATTCTGTTATGTTCAATAAATTGTGCCATAATTATTTGATTACCTTCATCATTGGAAATCATCTCGAAATTACGTGTCTAAATTGACCCAAATTATTGGAGGCTATAGTGAGATTTATTATGTATCTCATATCAGTCAATCCAATTTCGAAGTTCTTTCACTAAAAGCACTCCAATTATTATTATAAACTAGTAAATACGTACGTAATCTATATCTATTTGAGACTTGCAATTCTCAGGGTAAATTTGTATTGGTACGTGTTTTGTGTGTAAATTTTAGGAATTCTACCCCTAAGCGGGTACAGTAGGGATTAAAGTTTGTACGAAAATAACCACACGCGGGCGAAGCCGCACTTGTTTTGCTAGTATTACAGAAGAATTACAAAGGTCACGCTCGTTAGAAACGTGCCCTACGATGCACTACACAGCCTCCATCAACCTGAGGCATAGTGCCTATAATTTCACCGACACCGACACCCTTCAAACCGGAACACAGTAAGCTGCTTGGCGGTAGAAATAGGCATGGCCGTATTTGTTATTCTAAACTTTCGTATTTATAAATAAGTAGGAAGTAGAATTAGTATAGAAATTGTTGCCGTCTCATAAATTATTTATATTAAAACGGTCGGAATCATTTAGGGGTTCATTTGAATAGTTTCAAAGTGTTTCATGCGTTCCTAGCTTTGAATTTAATTAGGTAGGTACGCATAGAATTGTTGGTTTACCGACGACGCTTTCAGTCAAAGTTCGTATACGAGTTCCTGAAACACTAGCGTTTAATTATATACGTTGTTTTGCGAAATTCAGTTGAACTAAGCAAAACTTCAATGACTCGATGACTGGTAGAGTTCTTTGTTTTATAAAAACACACATAAAAAACCTGAATGTATGTGCCTAGAAGTCATATTCTAGACACAGAACAAACAAACGAACGAACAAAAGATCGAACATACAACCTACAGAATCAGTGGGTTCACTGAGCTTGAGATGGAAAAAATTAAAAATTATTTTTTTTTTATCCCAAGGCGAGAATCGAACCCGCAACCTCTTGCGTTACAAGCAGACATTCTATAGCAGAGCGTTATTGCCTCGCAGGTCACGCTCATTATAAACGTGCCCTTACAATGCACTACTATGCGTCCATCAATCTGAGGCATATAGGCGTTAAGCCTTATGTGCCTGTACTTAAACCGGCACCCACACCCTTCAAACCGGAACACAGCAAGCAGCTTGGTGGCAGAAATAGGCATGGTGGTAGTACTTCCCCGGACGAGTTCCAACGGAGAATTAATATTATTAGATAGACATGAAACAGTTGTTCTTGTCGCCTGGTGTGAAAATTCCTTTCTGTTAATATTTTTGAAAAAATCTTTGTTTTAACTGTACGTAAATATTAAAACTGTACTTACCAATACCTAAACTATAGCGGAAAAGTGCGCTACTTTCGCGTGAAGCTATTTTAATAAAAACTACAACCCCCGTTGCCCTTTTTTGGGAAATAATTTCTGGGAATCCTTTCTTAATAAATAATAATAATAAATGTTTATTTCGGAACTTTAACAGTGGTTTAGTATGTATGGGAAAACGATGATAACTACAGTAGTCGTTAGACTGTGTCGCAGTTATCAACGCCCGCCTCCTTAAACTAGGTACAATTGTTCCTTAATACACTAAAGTACGTTGCCTACGTTAACATAAAAAAAAAAAAAAAAAAAAAAAAAAAGTTTCTTAGTAGGTACATCACTTACGCACCAAGACAAATATACTCTAAAAATGTCAAGTTTACGATAATTGGTTTAAGCTGTGTCATTATTCATATGTCAGTCAGGTAGTCAGGACAAAACTCTGTAATTTATGTATTTTTAAACCTGCATTAGTCGTAATCGGCGCATGCTATTATGAACTTAATCTTGCTGATATTTACGTGTATAATACGAAAATGTATCGTCGAGTTGTGGACTACGATAAGAATACTTGAGAACCATTTTAGAATAATTGGCTAATTAGCAAGCCAATGGTAACAAGTTATCGATCGCGTGTTATTTACCTACACCCTTTTTAATATGTCTCACAGTGTCTGATGGTTTGCAAAGTGTAAGCTGCCATACAAAGTGCCCTTTGCCACCATTAACCCTCGTCCATTAACTAATGGATGTAGCCTCTTAATATAGCGCTCAGTAAACACCTTCCCTTAGCCTAACTTTAGCATCCTAGTTATTTATATTTAAACATGCTAAAACATTTTTTTTTTCATTTCTTTGGCATACCGCTTGTTAAAATTCATGACCGTCAAACGCCTTTGCGACCTTGACCTTGAGAGAAACAAGCGAAACTAAATCACAAAAGAACAAAGTTCTAAAACATGTTATTACACTAAAGCTTAGCATTTTCAGTTACTACGTAAAAACCTTCTGAGACATATTCGCTGTAGGTAAAAGGTGTTTACTTACATTATTGATCACTCAGGTATTCAGAGTGGGCTCGGCAGATAATGGATCCTTTCGTTGCGGAAAGTCATCGTACTATACTTAGGCGTCCCAAGTACCTGGGCCGCCTGGGAGGTAGGCAGGTATAACTATATAGACAACTGAAACACACATATACCTACATACAGTTCTCCAAAGACTACTTAGTTCTCCTAACGCCCGACAGGAGCGTTTCGTGTATCCATACAATTTTTTTACAATAAACCATGTGCACAACAGGGCGCTTTTATACGGCGCGAAAGATTTAACGCAGCAGTGACCACGCGGTCGCCGCGCGGTTGAGAAAATCAATACAGAGTATCGTCACTATATTCTAGGTAACAACGTTCAAAGTCTTGTCACGCGGCCAACCGCGCGATCACCGCGAACTGATTTTCTCAACCGCGCGGCGGTTATGCGATCAGTAATCATCACAATCTACAACTACACGTCACGATAGAATATAAACCGGCGTATACAGAAGTAGTAGATTTCATGCAAACTCGAAATAAAATCTCGTGCAAACTTTGCTATTTTCCTCAGATACACCAGCCTATTTAACTGAACAAACCTTATGCAACCCGTTGTAATAAATTATACCCTCAGCTGGTATGCAAATTGGCTGAATGCAATATTTCTGAGATCTCCAACAAAAGTACCTACAGTTGAAATGTAAGCAAAAGGCCAACTCTCAGCTATTTCGCAATTAAATCTTTTCAGCGAGTGCTGTGCTGGAGATGAATTGTTGACGAGGAGTTCCTTCGCCTCGAACACCGGCAATACGTCAGTGAGTATTCATAGAGGTAGCGTTGTGATAGCGGTGGCGGTAGACTAAAAAACTACGACGCTGGGATTTTTATGAGAATATACGAACTATTCATATTTTTACCTTACAATTTACATCTGATCTTACAGATCAGACTAAATAAATCCACTGCTGGCTGGATATATTTTGGGGGGGATTTGCCATAGCCACCACGCTTAGCAGACGGGTTTGGGACTGCAGTGTCAATCTGCTGGCAATCCTGGTGCACTCCATTAGTCGTCTTTTCCGGCATCCATGGGAGGTAATGGAGTTCTCTTCTAAGCCAGGACCATCTCGACTCTCATAGCTCAGTTGGTAGTAACCTTACCAACTGTGTTGTGGTTTAAGGGTCAATTCCCGTCTATTCTCTGCTGTTTTTTTACAAAAAAGTACTGGCGTACTATGATGAATTTAAACCATATAGCTAACGTATAAGAGAGAAATGAAAATAAAATTCAGAGAACCACTTTCTTGATTTTAACAGCCTTTAGTAGTATGACGTTTTTGAGAACCACCGCTATCACTTACGTGTGGGCGCTTTGGCTTCGTTCCCTCTAAGCCAAGGACTACTTGTAATGCCCCAGTTTCGAGGTAAAAAGAGTCTTACTTTTGTGCATGATTGGCAGCATAATGTAGTGCACATTCGTTGTGTACGACTACTCCTAGTCGAGCACAAAACATAAATAAGAGGCCAAAAATAAACAAAACATTTCGTTTATTTTTGGCCTCTTATTTATGATTATATTTAGCTTCTATATAACGTAGTCAAATTAAATTGAAATAGGCTAGGGGTTTCGCAATAGCGTTGGTTTTCGGCATATGGCGCATACCTTTGAGATTAAATTCATTTATTCTATCCAGAATGGAAAACCAAGTCTATGTATGAATTCTAAATATTCAAATATGTTGATCTGATATTTTGTGTGTTGAGTTTTTTGGTTTTAATCTTATTTATGAATTTAAATTCAATAATGTCAAGTTCTTGCGACCGAATTTGATATAAGTTATGAGTGAGCGAGCGAAGCCTCTCAGTTTCGAAATTAGCCAAAATATTATTTAGTCCGCCTGTTTTCGCTTACAGGTCGCATTTTTCAACCGATTTTGACTAAATCAGCACAGAATTCCATGATTTATTAACATATTTTAGGCGATTGCTGAGTTTGATTCGGGGAAAATAAAAAGGAAAAGTTTGCTGTAGCGTTATTTACTGACAGTTTTTAATCAATTTAAATGACTTCATTGTACACGATTCAAGATGTTGCAAAAAATTTGTCAAAAAGAGGGAGTGGAGTAAGGAAAGAGGGGAAAGTTTATTATAGTGTTACCTATATATGGACGGATTTCAAGTTTGGGAACGGGGAAAGTGTTAGTTATTACATGGTTATAAGAAAGGTCTATAAATACTGTTCTAACAGAACCACTAGTTACGCGTGCAGTCACGGGTTGATGTTAACTACATATAACTGGTGGTGATCGCATATCGTCGTAGTGATATTAAAGCTGCAAAAGTCAATATAACAATTATTTGTAGATAAATATCAATAATCAGGGAGCTGTTGCAAGGCCAAGGCCTTGCAGGGTTGGTGGAGTGTATCAGTCAGCGCCCGCCGCGCGTGTATCCACGCGAAATTAATAAACATTATTTACACTGCGGTGATCAAACACTTCCTTACCTAATGCTGGAACAGTAGAACTAATAGTGTCACATGTCACATTTAAATCAGTGTGATAGCCAACGCCTGCCATCTCTCGGCTATTAACATTCCCATAAAGTAAAAAACAGACATTTGTATTTTTTTTACAGGATTTATACAGCGTCAGGAGCAACTGTGGTATTAGTAAAGTTCTTAGTAAAGTGATCTATCTGTGAAAAAGTAACAAACAGACAGACTTTTGCATTTACAATATTTGTTATATTAATTACACTAACCTATTTCCAACCTACGTTTGAGATTACCTTATGTAAGTTGGTTCTAGGAATGGTACGGCTTCGTGTGAAATTCGATAGTCATTGATAGATTCATATCATATCCAGTCATATTCATATCAATTTATCCTTGTTCTGATTGATTGGCTACCAATATAACAGATATTGTGTAATTTAAATCGTTGGTGGAGTAGAAATAACTTTTTGAGGGTATATATGTGACCTTGAACCTTGAGAAGAAGAATTGACTTGCTGTAATTGTCTAAGATAAAAAAGTCTCAATATTTTAATGCAATATTGCTCGCGCGCAGGAACGTGCCCTATGATGCACTGTTCTGCGTCCATCAACCAGAGGCATGCAAGTGTTTAACCAGATCGTGTGTCATTTTGTAAGTTTTTGTGAGTAGTTTTATTACACCCTTGTATTTAACGAAATCACGCGGGTTCCTACTGAGTTTCTAGTTAATTTTACGCGTACAATTGAGTATGCCAATGGCATCCCTACACTACATATTTAAACAGAATTTGGAATCGCAAGCACAATGGTAACGAACGACTACAAATAGCTTGATTGCTTGAATAATTACGTAACTCGTAATTGTTCCAGCTTCCATCCATATTAAGTAGAGGTTAGAACAGAGTTGTAACAGTACAATTTCTACTGCAAATTAAGCAACCTATTAGATTAGCAAGCTTCTACTTGCGAAGTCACTCGAATAAGAAATAAATAATTTTCATTTATTAGATTTAAGCATGTGAAAAAATCTAAATATAAAACTTTTTTGTTTGGGTGATAAATTGTATTTGAAGTTAATTTACAAAAAAATATAAAGTATTCCATTAGTAATCTGGTTCCCATACAAGTATTACTTAGGCTGATATTACACGCACAATTATTTTATTATTAAGCAATATTTAGAATTGTACATAATAATAAAAAACCGGCCAAGTGCGAGTCGGACTCGCGCACGTAGGGTTCCTTACCATTGTCTGTAGTAAAAACGGTAAAAAAATTACGTTTGTTGTATGAGAGCCGCCTTAAATATTTATTTTATCCTATTTTTCAAATAATTACGTAGGTCGTCCCTATACAAGAAACTTCATTTCCCATATTTCAAAGTAACTTTTGTACTTTTGGCCATGAGCGTGTTGCTACGACATCTTTTATTCGTAGACCTTAGGGAGCTACGTATTAAATAAATAAATATAAATATTTATGGATAATTTTTACACAACATCATCTAGTCTTAAACTAAGCATAGCTTGTACTATAAGCACCAATTATCTGATATATGTTTGTTTTTGTAAATACATACTTACTAAGAATACAATATAACACCTAGACAGAGAAAAAACATGTATTTTCAGCACACGAATGTTTGTTCTCGGTGGGGATCGAACTCACTACCTATAGCGCAGAAGGCAGGGTTACTACGCACTGAGCTGTGACGGCTGTGAAGTATTGTCTTTCTCGTAGACCCACGGCTACGATCGTTGTCGCTACGAGTATTTTATGTTAAAGCTACGCGGTATTTTATCCGTAGACTTGTAGCCGTAGGGGCTAGGACTACATTATAATTTAACATATTAAAATACGAACAATCGCAACCAAGTAGTTTGCAAGCAACCTTTGCCTTAACCCTTACGTAACCTACATTTTACCACACTGTAATATAAGGGTCTATTTGATTGCTGTTTACATGGGATAGCTATTTCGTGGCTTCAAGAACCATTTCGTATATTGTGATTATTTAATTACCCGTATAACGTGCAGGTAATGCTTGCGCGTGATAAATTAGGCCATTAAGGTTTATCTCATATATTACAAGATCACAGAATGGGTTTTTTAATCCCTGTAATGTGAGAAATGGTTCCGAGCTTATCTGCAGTAGGTATCTACTGTGACATAAAATAAGGTTTGCCGTTAATTAGTCTAGCTCTTAATATCCTTTTTATAAGACCGACAGAAACGCTCAGCGCATTAAGAAACAGTCAGATACGGATGTTTATGAATATTTAATGTTTTTTTTAATGCTACTTTTGGTGAAGCAAGCTTATGGCCCACCTGATGTTAAGCAGTGACCATTACCTATAACAAAGCATTGCTTTGTAGGTCACGCACGTTATCTACGTGCCTCTCCATAGCCCTGCGTAGTTTGCAATTGTTCACATCTGCTTGGTGAGTGTCTAGGTCAGGGATCCATATACCATAACGAGGAGGTGAATTTTCAAAAGCACGATGCTTGAGGTTAAGATGTGTGCATGATTTCTTTGAGCACATCATTGATTGACATTGATAGTTTTCTAAAAATCAAACCAGGTGAATTCGGTGCTTTATTTCTCGTAGTACACATATTGTTTGTAATAATTTCTAATGATTAAACATTTATAGAGATGCGATTTATTATTATAAATTTACTCGTATTATTATAAAACGATTCATAATAATACGAGTAAAAAGCCTCTAGATCGTTATCACATCACTTGGCGAACTAGAAGTTTTATCTTACGAATGTTGTAAAATAGTTTCAAGCAATTGGCAGTCTGCCAGAATTTCGTACAGCCCTGCTTTGATAGGTTTTGCTTGGGTATAAGACGCGTGCTGTGTGTAGGTTTCTACTAAAATATTAGCTAAAACCCTAAACTGAGTTAAGAGACATCGCGAATATACCAAATTTTCATGTCCATATTATGTTCAATCACTTCAATTTCTAATCTTTTGTTGCGTGCGTAATCTACAAATGAACACAACATACCTCTATATACTCGGTAACAGATATAACACATCGACATTCGATAGTCTCACATTCCAATTAGCTTTCCACAAACATAATTTACATTAAGCAACTAGACGAACGCGCGTGACTACGTTCGTGTGAAGCTATTTTCATACAAACATCAAGCCCTGCTCCACCCCTTCCACCACCGGAATTTTATCTTACCCGTACGCACCGATCTATATTTTTATCTATCTACATCTATACCAGAGAACTATTCTTTAAAGTTTTCAGTTTCTACGTCCAGTGGTTTAGGCTGTGCGTTGTCAGTCAGTCAGCCAGGGCAAAGATTCTTATAATTGAATATAGATTATATTCACGACCAATTAAGCAATTAATACATTCTGAAGATTATGCTCCTTCTAGCCCCAAATTAAGTAAATCAATAATATGTGAACCAAATACCTTCTAAAATACTAATTATAACCAGAAGGACGACAAAAAATGACTTATTTATTAGTTTTCTGTAGTGTTTTTACTTATAATACCTACTCTGAATCAGTACAAACATCTATGTTTATCACATTGTTTTTGGTGGTAATCGAATACACAATCACGAAGAAGGCGAATCTACTACCGAGCTGTCAGGCTAGTCAAAAATGAAACCTGTAAAACAGCCGTAAACAGAGTATTCATAACAGTCAGACCTTTGGATATTCTTTCTCCTTTGATTGATGTCTACTTCATCATCATCCAACCCTGTAAAAGTCCTCTGTTGTATATAGGCCTCCCTCATACATTTGTATACTTTCTATAACAAAATTTATTTCGAAGTTTGCAACTGTGTTTGTCCTTGTTCCAAGTAGAAGCCTTGAATCCAGTATCAGTGTTTCACATCAAAGTCACTTATTTTCGCAATCTTGACGAACAAACACACTCCCCCTCATTTGATACCCCCCGTTGATAATGATAACATCACGTCATAGTTTGGTACACGCCGAAAATATCTTATTTTTACGAAACAAGCACGGTGACACTGTTTTCCTCGTTTACAAATGGTGCGGAGAGTTTGGTTGGCCCACTTACAATGTTACGAATAACTTTTAATCAAGCGGACTATTCGCTTTGATTAGATGTGTCTAGTTGGTTATCAAAATTATAAATAATAGTATGTATCTGCTTTTGAGACTCTCGTTTAGACATCCCTTGCATACCGTCCTCGTTATTTTGAGTTTCAGTGCTCACTAGTATTCACTAGTAATAGGATAATAGATTATAGCGCACTAGCTGCTTTCGTAAAAAACCATAAAGTACTATGCACGAACTACTACGTACTTAGAATAGTAGATCATTTTAAAGTTATAGGATAGACACACGCATTAGATCTCTGGCCTAAACGAACAACACGTTATTCGAGATCATTTCTTCCCCGCACGCTCAAGTTGTGGAATGAATTACCAACTGAGATGTTTCCACTCCGTTGTGTTTTGAACTGATTTAAAAAGAAAATTAAGCAAGTCCTTCAGAGTAGGCATCGCACCGACAACGTCTCCAGCATTGTCGGTGTCTATGGGCGACGGTGACCACTTACCATCAGGTGGGCCGTATGTCAGTGCCAGATCCACGCGACCAAGCCTTGAAGAACATGCAAGAAACTTACGGATTAGTAACCAATAGTTTTTTTAACGATTGAAATTCAGGAAAGAACCTATTTTTCGGCATCAAGGTAAATTTACCCTGAAATTTACAAGCCTCTACGACCAGGCTGTGCGTTGTCTATTTATGTCAGCCGGTCAGTAAGAAAAATATTTCTATAATTTGGTAAGATAGGTATAACTACCTATAGGTTATTTGCTCAAGTTATTTATTTTTATATTTCGCTCTCGATATACTACAACTATTTGTATAACAATCTACTACTGGCTGACTTTACAAAAGGAAAACAGGCGAATGATTGATCGTAAGTCAGTAATAGCCGTGTTCTTGTTTGGCGTACTACCTAACTATAGGTACCAACGAATATAGGTAGTTATTATTGGGTTGGGTGTGCTTAATTTCTTTGTATAGCAAAAGTTTCGTTATTCCCAGAATAGTAGGAAGCTTTCGTGGTATTGAAAGGGGTCGACAGCTTGTGGAAAATTTCAGACTTGTCACATTCACACATGCTGCTTGCAAAGCCGCTGGCACACTGGATTTCCGAAAACAATATCGGTAGTGACTTCATCACTGGCAAATCCACCGGCTATGCCCGCGGCATGAGTGAATGCTCCGGTAAATATCACCTAATACAAACGAGATATCGTGTCGTTTCGCCTTATATTCTCCGGTTCATGGTCGTCATTCGAGAGCCTTTATTCCCCAGCGGTTGCTGCGGTGCTGGTTCTAGGACTACCTTAGTGTAAAAAGCTGAGTAGTTGTTTGTGGGTTTATATATAAAGAGTTCGTCCGTGGAAGTACAATCATGCTTATTTCTGAGCGGCGTTGCTCTGTCCCGGCTCGAATGGGTGGGTGCCAGTGAATTTACAGGCACATGAGGCTTAATGTTGATGGACGCACATCGTAGGGCATGTTTCTGACGTGCGTGATCTGCAATGGCAATGATTTATTATAGGTAGTCATTACCACTAAAATCAAGTGGGCCATGACCTTTTTCCGGAAACAAAACTGGTTTTTCACTCTGAATACAACTTATTTAAGGAACATACTTGGTAAATTTATTTCAATATAAAATTTCCAGCAAACACAACACTAAAGTTGCGTCGTAGTGGCGTGGTACATTTTCACCTGAATCATGCTTTATGTCGAATCGTACATAAAATATTGGAGCACGAAAAATATTACACACCTTACTTTTATACCTCAAATGCTACGCATGGTTTGTGGTAGTCATAAAATTTGTGACTCTGTCCTGCATGTAGGTACTTTATTGTTTTTCGAGATAAGTTCTCGCAGTTAAAACTCGAAAACACGTTATATATATTTATGGACCGTCAAGCCGTAAGGCGTGCTTTTCTGTGCTTCGGTTTGAGGGGCATAATAATACATATACATCCATGGTTGTCCTTTTCAGGCCGTGCCAGGTAAAATAATGTGTACCCTTGGAAAACTCAACCATGGAATTTGATGCCAAAACCAAAACCTCAACCAAACATCAAAAAATTACAAAATTGTATAGGGTAATTTTTTTTCTGTATTTGCATATAATAGACTTTCGACGAACGAATTGGACGAACAATCAGATCTATGTTCACCAACTCCTGGCTGATTGTTGCTGGTGTTGTCTGTGGTTTCAATGGATTAAAATCCCGCAGGTTATGTTATCTGTGTGAATAACTAGGCTCGATGGAACGTAGTAGGTACATACTTACCTATTCCTGACAAAGGGTTAAGCCGAGTGGAGTGAGTGTCTCTTGTTTATCGTCGAAGTTTCTGGGCTGAAGTTCCCTTAAGATTTACTTTATGTTGTTCAGACGTTTCCGCTCTTGATAAATTGAGACCTACCTAGTTTGTTATGGGAAAGCACTCTGTACTTGCACGAGCATGGTTGTCTAGTGGTAATAGAACCCTGCCTTGCGATTCTAAGGTCGCGTATAAGAATTCTTTTTAAGCTATTATAAACTAACTTACTCAAACGATAAAGGAATACTCAAGGTTAGGTCGACTAATAATGAATTTTCAGTGGAAATTAGACAAATTATGATGGCATATTCGCCAACATTATACTATAACCATCTGTAAAAAAAAACGAATCGAGTATTTGAAAAGTTGAACATCGTATCAAAAAATGCTCTAGTTAAAAGCGGTTTTTTTTATGCGATTTCTTATGGAACAGCTGATGGCCCATCTTATGTGAAGTGGTTATCATCATCTATAACAAAGTATTGCCTTGCAGGTCACGTTCATTATCGACGTGCCCTACAATGCACTGCTTCACGTTCATAATCCTGAGGCATACCTACAGGTGTTAAGCCTCATGTGCCTGTAATTTCAAACAACTAAAAGAGATTTCTGTTACTATATATCTCTATGTACAACACGTGTGTACGTTTCTTTGAAACATGTCTAACCTAGCTTTATAAGCCTGTCAACCACGAGGCTCCTAGCCTTACGTGAGATTGTATCGTCGGAGCGGATTACGTTTGGCCCAATAGAAGCTTTTATTGTGAACCCGGCTTAATGAATTAATGACTAATTCTGTTACATTTGCCGAGCGAAAGTCAACTGAGCGTAACTTTAAGATAGCAAAAACACTCGCATTTGTGTTTTCATGTTAAATTAGGTGATGGATGTTTTTATCATACCCAAAGCCATAGAACATTTACATCTAGGTATATTTATAATCCGCGAAACGCGCGTGATTTCGTCCGCATAAAGTTATTTTCATACAAACTTCAATACTTGCGGTTAAGGGGTTGAATTTCAAGAATTCCTTGCGTACCATGAATACACCCTGAAAATTTTAAGTCTACGAACAGTGACTTAGGGTGTGCGATGTCTAAACATCAGTCAGTCAGTCAATCAGTTAAGACAAATATTCTTATAATTGGTATAGATACGCCTGGTAAATGATAATTTTCCTAATGCCTAATTTGAAATACAATAGTTTTATTTCCTAAAGTTATTCAAGTTAGGTTATAGGTGTAGGTTTTAATTAAAATAGTGAATCACATTTATTCTGACTTTACGCGGTATTGAGTAAAAACAGATAAATAGAAACAGCCTCACGATTATGATCCTCAGGCATGGTGGATATTCACTCAGATCTTTAGGGCTTACCAAGTAGTATCAACTTAAGATTCTTCGAGGAGGTCTAAGGCAGGTGGTAGGAGGTCGGTAAGTCCAAATATTAAATTTGCCACCCATATTTTGTAAAAGTAAGTATTCCATACGTGACAGGTTGCAAGCCCATCACTGCTGCTAGAACTAACTGGATTCCTCTCGATGTTTTCCTTCGCCGTTTGAAAAGTTACTTCAAAATATGTCTAAAGTTTGCTTGCCCTGTTCTTAATTGTCCAATCAAAATGATAAAAAAGAGATGTGTTTATTTGGACAATTTCATAAACGTAGAAATATATAAGGGCTCTTTCGGGGAAATACTACCACTGTACCTTTTTCTGCCGCCAAGCAGTGATGATGCTCGCATTTCTGTGTTCCGGTTTGATGGGTGTGGGTGCCGGTAAAATTACAGGAATATGAGGCTTAACACCGTAGTGCACCGTAAAGCACGTACCTAACGTGAGTGACCTATGACAATGCTTTGTTATAGGTGATGGTTACCACTTAACATCAGGTGGGCCATATATGCTTGTTCCACCAGCAGTAGAATAAAAAAAAGGTAAGTACTTTTATTTATGTGAAAAAATTGTATTGGACTTACAGTAGAATTGATTTATTTGCTCATAAATAAAAAAAATGCCAGAGTTTTGAGTGGACGATTTGTTATTGTGATGGATCGTCTTTTATTTCATTCACAGTGTATTCAGTAATTTTTAAAAAAGTTTATGTTGAAACAAATATAGCAATACCCATAATAGAGTTCTAATGAAATGTACCGTTTATTGCGTAAAGATAAGGTTAAACGACTTGACTTATCTCCTTAGCAATAATAATAAAAAAAGTTATTGTAAGTCCACAACATAAAAAGACAAGCAGGGAATCTAATGGCACATTAAAAATATGGGCATTTCCATCATTAAACGACACTTTGGGGTTTATGTTCAATAAAGCACCATCTTTGTAGTGGTTTTCATTTAATAATTTGATAAAGACTCTAAGACATCTCCAACTGTAAGCCCGATAGTTCGTTTGTCTAGTTTTGGTACTGTGAGCTCTGTCCCGAAAAGACCCGAAAAGTGGCACGAGGGCATTTTCGTTCAATTCCGGAATGCGTTTCTTATTTTTTTAGTATAAATAATAATTCTATATGTCAAGCACGAGCAACGGCATTTTTGGCGTCGTTTTTGACAGTTTGCAACCGTATACTATAGAGGCCTTCGCATCCATTGCAGATAATTAATACAGACACAATTTTCCCCTCGTAGGTACCTCTATTAAATTGGACACTAGTGCCTGGGATAGAATTTTAAATGGTTCAGTAGTAGTATGCCCTAGTGCCTAACTGGGCATACTACTGAACCATTTAACTACTACTACTACTGGAATCGAATGGTAGTAGTATACCTATTTCAGCCGCCAAGAAGTGATGTTCACATTACCGTGTTCCAGTTTGCCAGTACCGGTGAAATTACAGGCATGTAAGGTTTATCATGCTAGTATGCCTCATGTTGGTGGACGCAGGGCAGGGCATCGTAGGGCACGTACGTAACGTGCGTCACATACAAGGCAATGCTTTGTTTTAGGTAATGGTTACCACTTAACATCAGGTGGGCCATAACGTTTGCTCCAACAGCAGTAGTATAAAAAAAACATTCTTCAAGGGCATTATAGGGCACGTACGTAACGTGCGTGACATACAAGGCAATGCTTTGTTTTAGGTAATGGTTACCACTTAACATCAGGTGGGCCATAACGTTTGCTCCAACAGCAGTAGTATAAAAAAAACTTTCTTATCTTTGTGATAAAAATAAAGGTTTCGATGATATTTTTTTTTAAGAATTATTTAAAGTTTTCACCGAGACTTCGTCCGTAGTTTAACGGCTTATCGTCATATTTTGGCCAATTTACACAATACCTTTATAAATTATAGCCTAAGTGTGCTATCTGATCTATGGTCTATATTATTGTAAAGTTTCACTAAAATCCATTCAGTATAGTTCTTGTGTGAAAGAGTAACAAACATCCATACAAATTTTCGCGTTTATAATATTAGTAAGAATAAGTACGGAGGCGAAAATTAACCACTTACCATTTGTAGTCACTATAATTTGAAGTCTCTGTGCTTTCGGGAATTGAAATACTACTTTTTTGATATTCAGGAGTTGCTTGTACTATACAATCTAAGTTGGAGTTATATTGACTTGGTTGGTAGCAAAGCAATACTGTTTGACCCTGTTAACTTGATTAAAATTATTAATTTATATTCCTACAGTAGAGCAGTTTTTTTATTTAGGTAAGTTCCAAAAATAGAATTTCGGACCTTAGGTTTTACTTGCGTGGTTGGTGCGGGTGGGAGTCGAAAGACTAGATGCGGTATATACCTAGTAAAAATATTGGGTAAGTTTCCATTAGGGTCTTCAAATATGAAATACGAAAAGTAAAATCTAATAAAGAGAATTTGTGATTTTATTAACTAGATAGGTTCCGTATTATTAACATTAATCACGTACAAAAAATAATAGGGTGTAAATATATCTCTGAAAATGTAACAAGATAACTTAAGATAAAGATGAACTAGAGGTCAGTCGGGGAGGATGACAGCATACGGGACAGGGCACTACGGGGGCGGAGCGCGACGGCGGCGACGGCGCCCGCACAGCAGGCGCTGAAAAGCGTGCCGAAACTCCGGACTAAACACCGTGTAGATGATCGGATTCAACGTTGAGTTGAAGTATCCCAGCCACAGTGTCAGAGACATCATCACTGGGCTCACCTCACAGTCGCACGTCGGCACTAGAATAGCCAGCACGAAAAAAGGCAGCCAACACGCAACGAATGCGCCAGTTATTATTGCTAACGTTTTTGCGGCTTTTCTCTCTCGTTTTGAGTCAGCCGCTTCTTTGGGTTTTCGTCTCACTAGAGTTGGGTAGTATGCCGCGGCAACGGCTCCATAGCCCGTCGTCGGGGGATCTGCCTCGAGCCCGTTTGCACAGGATTGCTTTTCGGGGCTCGTGTTATTCGAAGAGACGTTTGTGAAGCCTGTGGTCGTGGTTTCGGAAATGGTCGGTAGTGGGCGACCGATAACAGCAACGACGGCGGCCGCGATGCCACCGCTCCCACCAGCAGCCACTAGGGCGCCACCCGCCGGCACAGGTGGGGGCCCGCCGCGGGCTGTCGCTCCTCGTCGTCGACGTATTCTTTTTCTAGCGGTCTGGTAGATTCGCCAATAAAGAATTAATATAATTAATACTGGCACGTAAAACGACGACGCTGTCGCAAATATTTGATAGCCAATGTCCTGGCTCACAACACACCGCAAGTCTTCGGAGACGCGGCGGTTCCAGTCAGGGTCCTTCCAGCCCAACTGCGGTGCTATACACACACCGATGCTCACTGTCCACACACACACTATCATCAACGCCGACCTCCGCGGGGTTCTTGCGTGAATGTAATCAATGTTTGTCACAGCCCGATACCTATGAATAGAGAAAAGATTTCGTTTGTTAGTTTCTGTAATTGTTAGAGCCATGTAAGTAGTAATATGGTTAATATATATGTTTACCTATCAAGTGCAATAGCGACTAGATGCAGGATAGAAGCTGTGCAGCAGAGCACGTCGCCCGATGTCCACATGTCGCAGAGCTGTGGGCCCAGCGTCCAGCGCTGAGCCACTTCATACACTGCACCCAGTGGCATCACCAGGCACGCCACCAGTAGGTCCGCTACAGCCAGCGACAAGATCAAGTGGTTCGCGGCACTGCGCAAGTGCCTCTCTAATAATATTGCTGCTATCACGAATACATTACCTGAAAAAAGCAAAAGTGTATTAAAAAAGTTATTGACATACATAGACGCAGGCTTTGTCTGGCCGAAAGGTGTTATGTTCAGGAAGTACATTGGAAACCAGACATATGAAACACCAAGCAAATATCATAGTCAATGACTTTACAACAAATCTATGGGCCAATGATTTGCTACCAATAATTGAGCATTAAACAACAATGACGATTGTTATAAAAGGGAATTTAAAAAGTCACCGACCGAAAAGTTCTGTGTTAATACATGGTCATTACTTTGACTGATGTTGAATGTAACGTGTCCATCTATAAAACCGTGCAGAGATAAAGAGGAAAATGTGAAGAAATCGCTGCGCTGCGAGTAGTTTGAAATATTATCCGCTCTAGCCGAACGTTAGCACGTAAGTAGTCGAACGCCCACCCGGATAAAATGTTATACTGTTACGAGACTTTTATGTAATAAATGGACTTGGCTATCCTTGCAATATCGAGTCGCTTCTCGGATAAAATAGGAGTTTTAAGAGTAAGTTATGCTTGGAAGAAAGTCGCATAAATCATGGAATGCATCGCACGGCCGAGGTTTGTGAATAGGGCTATTTATTTGCACGAAATGGAACGCGACCGATTCTCTTGGCTCAAATTTGCTAACTTGCTATTCAATTAAGAAGGTGGTGTAAAAATAAACAGGTCTTTGCATCTATTGTAGATAATTCATATGACTTGATGACTTTTTTAATCAGGCCCGGAACAGAATTTTCACACTCACAGCTTAGTCATCTCAACCCACAGGAAAGACATGGTCGATACGTGCGGAACTAACTAAACCGCAGGTTTCCTAGCGATGTTGTATACTAGGTGGTGTAGATTTCTAATAAAATATACATTTTGCATAGATATGCGAAAATTAGATGTAATTTTTAAAATTTACACATAACTCTTATAACACTTAAGTGTTGTAGATTAAAAAAAGCTTACACATCACATTGAAATAACTTCTCACCAGGTCAGATTGAAGCCAAATGACAGTATATCAATGATATAAAAAATAGATCGAGTATATACCTATACTGCGATTCTAAGGGGTTTTAACACGCCTACTTACTGTGTCTCCATGTAATCTCATAATACGCAAAAGAAAAGTCAGTGAGAAGTGGAAAGACAGATTGCAGTGAGGGCGGCGACAGTAAAAGTAATTTTTAAGACATTGTTTTATTTTTGGTTATATGTGGGCATTATTATATCTTCTCACCAACTACTGTAGCGAGAATGAGGAGGCCGAGGACGATGGCCTTGACGGCGGCGCGAACGAGCGCGGCCGGTGAATCGAAGGGCGCGGCCGAGTCCCACCACGTAGCGTTGGGTTCCTCGGTCACATTCCACAGGCCCAGTTCGGTGATATTACTGGACCACGTGAGATTCTGTACCGGCAGACGCAGGTACAGCGCCTCCCAATCGACCGAGTCTTCATCGTCCGCGCCCGCCATCCCCTCTCACCGGGACTCCACGCCACTTACTGGACAAACAGATCGAATATCAATCACATTTTGTTTATCATGGAAAAATAGAAACGGAAAAATACAAAGCGGATTATATTTATATACATATCATATACTAATTATATGTATGATTACTTATACCACCTATATTGACCGAAGATCAACTATAGGTAATCGGTGCTATAAAGATGACTGAATCTCAGTAAGAAGGGATTATTTATCTTAATTAGTGAAGATAAATAATCCCTTATATAAAATATAGTATCTCAATTAGTGAGTATGATTACTTTTGTCACCGATCTAGATCGAAGACTAATAATCAACACCGACTCGTGCTAAGGCTCAGTGATATGGTCACTACTTACTATATAAATTTTGTGGATATGAAGAGCTATAGCCACAATAAAATGTGATAGAATTCAAAATAAGAGAATCCGTATATCTGCAGGTCTACTCTTAGAAACGATAAACGAACGATTTTATTTTTTTAAAAAAATCAAATCAAATATCTTTATTTGGAACTAAAATATGGCACAGGGTTGTAGAAAAACAATAATATCCGCAGAAGTTTCAAAACCTGAAGCGATAACTTGACTTTTGACGGCTGCCGAGTTGCCCCGCAGTATATTACAAAACGACAATACGAAACTTCGGTTATCGTTTCTAAGAGTAGACCTGCAGAACTTTAGTCGTTGGCACGGAAAACCTACAACTGCTGGAGAATAAAGGATTTTGAATCGTGTTGAATCAGGAGACGAAAGAAGACCCCCTATGAACCGAAGATATTGTTAAGATAGCGAAAAGTCGGTGGATGGAGTAGACTCAAAATAGTTTTTCTGGAAACGTATGCAGGAAGCTTATTATACTTTGACGAAAATGATAAATTGGCTGACATTGAATAATTTGAAAATTAACTTATCTAAAACAAATATAATGATTTTTAAAAATAGAACAACTAAAATAAACAGCATCAATATTAATTATTCTGGACATCAACTTGAAGAAACTATAATAACAAAATTTCTAGGCCTAAATATTGATTCTTCCCTTAATTGTAAAACACACAAAGAATATCTTTGCTCTAAAATAAATAAATTTTCATATGCTTTATATATGCTCTCAAAGACTGCTAGTATTTCGACTACAGTAACTGCATATCACGGGTATGTAGCATCCCTTCTAAGGTATGGTGTCATGTTCTGGGGTAATTCTACCGATAAAGAAATGGTATTTAAGGCACAAAAGAGTTGCGTAAGGGCAATCTGCAAGCTGAAATAGATTGACAGTTGCAGACCATATTTTATTAAGCTAGGCGTTCTAACCTTACCCTGCCTTTATATATTGGAAGTAGTACAGTTTGTAAGGAATAATCTTAATCTTTTTGTACATTTTAAAAGCAGGCGCCAGAATTTAAAAATCCACTGTCCTCTAAATAAAACTGCCTATCTAAATAATAGTATATTTTGTATGGCGCCAAGGCTTTATAACCACTTACCTAAATATATAATAAAAATAACTTCCAAAGAAGTGTTTAAAAGTGAACTCAAAAGGTTGCTTTTACAAAAGGCCTACTATAGTATTCAAGATTATTTATGTGACAAATTTGATTCTTGACATAAGTAATTTTTTTTTAAATAAGTAATTGAATTCTTTGACATTAATTATTTAACTTTTTCGACATTTGTTTTAATTGATATCCTTTAAAATGTTTAAAATATTGCATGCTGTAAAGCTGACCATGGTAGATCTATATTATTAATTTGACATCTGTATTATGTACCCATTTTCGCAATAAATAAATGAAATGATATGATATGAAATGATATTCGTCCGGCCTCAAGTCAAGGTTTTGTTATTGTCTAAATAAACATCTTTTTTTTTTTGTGGCATCTGTCCGCCTTGCGGACAATTTTGCCAATGTCAAGTGGGTTGAATAAATTCTTTTTAGTCAAGTCGAGTCGGTAAAAAAAGTAAAGTCAGCCGTCATCGGTTTTGAAGGAAAAGATGGCGTTTTTTTTCAAAACCAAAGGAAAACATTTTCGTTCAAATCAGGATGCCTCATAACACACTTTCATTTCAATTGTTCACACTTGTGCTAAGACCTCAAGCAATGATGGTTAAAATAATACCACCAAAATTACCCATCAGAACTTAAAATAACACTAAAAAACAATTAAAATGAAAATACAATGTTGCTTCCAAAGATGAATTCGAATTCCAGAAAACGAATCATAAACATCATTATTTTGCTGACAATGCAAAGTTACGCGATTACCATAGTTACTATAAGTATGACAGATTACCAACAAATGAGTTGCCAGTTGCTAAACTTATCTTATGAGCTCATTTGCATACGAGTTCCAAGCGTTGAAACAGGCGTACACCTATACAAGAATAATTATATGACATGCAGTATGGTATTAATTTTGGAGATAGCCCCCCCTAACATGAGCTCTTATAGTACGATTGCAAAGTGTCAAAAACGACGCCAAAATTGCCGTTGATAATCATGCTTGACAGATAGCATTATTTTAACTTTTTTTGTACTAAGAAATGCATTACGGAACTAAAACAAGATGCCCTCGTATCCATTGTTCCGGTCTATTTAATCAGAGCCCACGGTACAGATAATTAGCCAAACAAACTATCGAGCTCACGGTTACTCCTCAATATTTTTACACTATTAGGTAATCGCCATGCAGTCTTTGAATCATTAGTAATATTTATTGAACACTTATATTACACGGGTATTTATCGCGTATTACCTTTTTTATTTATTTTCCCGACGTTTCGACTATGTTGCAATAGTCGTGGTCGTGGTCGTGGTCGTGGTGGCGTGGGGTGTGTTATGGTGGTGGTAGTATAAGTGTTCAATATGTGTTCCGATCGCGAAAGTGTAAAAAATACTATTAGTAATATTATTTAACTGTTTAAAGTACATACTACTTGTGTTGTATTTTTGGGAGAGATAGCTGGGAGCCCGGTCCACCATCGTTCAACTGATTTCTTTCTATACGTACTCCAACCTGTAACAATGATAAAATAAAATAAATGTTACTTCAGTATTTTGTTTTCACAGCTGGATTCGCGTTTTATCTTGATTAGCAAGAATTTAGAGGCCACCTCCATTCGGTTTTCAGCTGCAGGCGTACCTATTTAATTCCATCATTCTTAATCATACTTACCTAATTTGTTACTAATTAGCTATAATCTTCCTATCCTCGCATGACATGCCCTCTAGCAGCACTTTAAAAAGGGTTCTATTTATTATTTTTCGTCTACACATAGATCACTGCTGCATGCATTCTTTTATTGGTGGTCCAAAATTCAGACCCATTTTTACCTTCCTATATAGCTTTTAATAAGACTTTTCAAATACCTTTTAAAATTGTCGATTTAAAGGTACGATTGTTGACTTTCTTGCCTGACGTGTATCACGCAATACGAAGCCTTTAGATATTCTGAGGTTATGCATTGATTGCCATGTCCAAGGCTTTTTTGCGGCTAGTGAACAGTCTTGACCGAAGCGACTGCCATGTGGAAATGGTAGGTATTCGAGCGACTTATCTTTTGAATTTTGTGTGAGGTGGTGCAGATCTCACTTTTTAGAAACGCGTGCGATTTGTCTGCGTGAAGCTATTTCCATACAAACTTACACCCTGCTGCACTTAGAGGTTTAAGGAATTCTTAAATAGGTTCACCCCTGCGCACAGCCAGGACAAAGATTCTTATAATTGGTATCTATACCTTTAAATTTACTCAAATTAATTATTTAATAGTTCATACATTAGCACAATAGCGAAACCAAACCTTCTGAACAAAGTGCAGGTAAAATAACGATTCTGAATTGTCACAATACAGACGTGATGCAGCAATTATAACTAATGCATTTTACAATGATGACACTGTAAATCATTTTCTGTAATCAGTAATAAATAATCTGTTTTATTTATTACTAGCGAAATTCGCGCGACTTCGTCCGCGTGAAGTTGTTTTCATACAAACTTCAATCTTCGTTGTACACGTTTAGAGGTTGATTTTCACCAGTGTCACCAGTGTCATCAAGTAGTTAAGGCTGTGTGTTGTCTATATCCCAGTCAGTCAGTCAGTCAACCAGTCAGGACAAAGTAACTGGTGTAGATTTCAACAACGTAGCGATTAGCAGTCGGGTCTTCGTAATTCGTAGTACCGTATTATCTTATCTGTGATAGTACACAATTATTTACGGGCCCAGGTGGTTACCAAAGATTATACTTGTAAATTCGGCTCTAGTCCCATAAAAGCAATGAACTTTGTCTGAAGCAGCCAAGGCACCCATATAATTTAGGGGCAATCAATTGAAATGAAATAAACAACTTTACGACTGTCATCGATCGAGCTCGTTCCAGCTCTAAATGGTGATTGCAAATCAATTGGAGCCCATGTTTGATTTTACAGCTGCTTTATGCTATTTTGATGACAACAAGCGATATCATCATTTATAGAAACCTAGCTAGTCAAAGTTATGTCTTTTCGTCAGTAACAGTCCAACGTCTCGTTCGGATTCGAAAGGCAGGCTTAATCTTAAAAGGGTTCCTGCCTTTTTCATAGCGATTAGGTAAGTACTTTCATTTAGTTACATTTTCAGCTAAAACCGTCTGTGAGCGGACTTTTCGAGAATTACAATTTTACCCTTCTAATCATCGTGTTTACTTTGTCACGCTTAATAATTACTTTGTGAATATTTCAACCAAAAAGGATAATGTGTTTCAATGAAATCACCTAAGGAATTACGCCTCGCCGATTTATTAGACGCTGTGCAGTGTTCCGCGTTCATACTTGTTCTAAGTTTCCACAACTGTAAACATGTGATTAAACCTACTGAAAACATACTTTGTGCTGGATGTATCAAAGTTATAAGGTATAGTCACTACCCATAAGGGGCCATGACATAATGTAGTATACATTTTTTTATATATATAGTTTTTGTATGTCATGGAAATTAATAAAAGGCTTATTATTATTATAAGGTAATTATTATTATTATTGTAAGGTGTAAGGTCGTATTATTTTAAGTCGTATGAAATCTATTAACTGCCTTTCAAAATAGCAAGTAGACGAACAGACAAGCAACTTACGGCTTGGTTCCTACCGTATTTAACTCCAACGGTAATCTTAATCGCTTCACATCGTAGGCAAGAAATTATGAATAAAGCCGGCCAAGTGCAAGTTGGACTCGCGTACAAAGGGTTCTGTACTATTATCATCATCCATATATATTATAAAAACAAATCATATGTAAGTACAAAAAACCATATCCCCCTGAAATATTTATTTTATTCTGTTTTTTTAGTATTTGTTGTTATAGCGGCAACAGAAATACATCATCTGTGAACATTTAAACTGTCTAAACTATAACGGTTATTTATTTTATTTATTTATTTATTATTCTCAGACGTTTTGTTCGTGGTGCAAACCTGATCCGGCATACGAAATGATGTGGTTGGTAATATTGATTTACCACAGAGAATGCCATTGGCATATTCCACGTTCTTAACTTGAATATAATTGTTATTGCTATGTATTGGTCGAATAAGGCATAGTTATGTGTCTTGGCAGCGGAGCAGTAGATGAAAATTCCATCGAATAAATCGTTAAAATGATTTGTCGATTTAAAACTGCTTGTACCAACTATAGAATTGTAGTCTCCAACCTGAAACTGAAAAACCTGAAAAACTCTCGTACATTTTATTTCAACCTTTCTGTAATATTACTTTATCATACCATAACCTTTTGAAACACTGAACATTTGCAGTAGTTATCGTTTTACTGCCTAGTGGTGTGAAAAACGATGGCTTATCTTCTAATTGTAGCATTAGCTTAGCTTCAGTAGCATTAGCTTATTGAAGGTCACAGAATGTCGAAGTTTTAACGTAATATTACTTTAGTTTTACAAAGAAGTAGTACTACTATCACCACGCCTATTTCTGCTGCCAGCCTGCTGTGTTCCGGTTTGAAGGGTATGGTGCCAAATTACAAGGTATTACAGGAATATACCTTAGGCAGGCCATTGGGTGCCGAGCAGTGCATCGTCATCGGGCACGTTACTAACGAACGTGAAATGCAAGGTAAGGCTTTAGCAAATAATGGAACAGGGTATTAAACGTTCTCCAAAAAATAACCGATTTAATCAAATAATAAATTAAACTACTACAAGTTATCCATAGAGCAATAAGTTTAAAAGAAGAGATATGTAAAGTTGACCTTGTGTAGAATAAAAACGCAAACTAAGAAACTCGGAGCGAAATATGTTTAAAAACGAATAAATCGTGAAAACTTATTCTATAAATAGTAAGTATATTATTATAACAAAATAAATTTAAACAGTTCATCTTTGAGAATCATCTAATGTTTAAAAAATAATTTTATAAACACAGCTCTCACAAGTGACTTAAAACAGAAAGTGTTTAAACAAAAGGATTTCAAACTGTTTATTTGAAAACGCCTAACCTACTCAACTGTGGTTATTTCGTCAGTTTTATGCTTGAAACATCTGGTAGATTTTATAAGACTTTGCTGTAGGTAACTTCACACGTTCCTGGAGTATTCGGAAGTGATTTTATTACACCCGGTATGTTAAGATTGAAATAACCTGCCTTTCGAAATATTCTACTTGGTCACTATTTCGAGGAAACCATCCATCTGCGAAAACAGAACATTATTAGCATAAGTACCAGAATAATGGCCAAAATACACATTTCAGTGCAAACTGTTTGTGGATGCATGCGGGGTATCCAACAATAATATAGTACACACGCGTTCCACTTCTATCAATAGTTACGTTGCCTACACGAGTTTAAACATCACAGTTTAAACATCACATCATCACTATCATCATCTCATTTATTTACATAAAACATGGTATACTGAGGTGTTAAAATTGTAAGGTAGATATGATCAGCATATTTCTACCAGAGTGTGGATTTTATGTGTTATACCAGCTAGTTTCGTGCGTATCTCTGATTTGTGGAGTCACGATATTAGTAAGAAATGACAAGAAAGAAAATAATACAAGTTTAATCCCGAGGTACGGTAGATCTCATAGGACCAAGTAGTACCGACTCAAGATAGATGTCTAATGCAGAGGATGGGTAGTCAGAGCCCAAATAATATATTTGACATGCACATTTTTCAGTAGTTGGTATTCCATACGTTGTTTTTATGCTACTGCTGGTGGAACAAGCATATGGCCCACCTGATGTTAAGTGAAAACCATCACCTATATGCTATGTGCATTGCCTTGAGGCCACGCACGTTAGTTACGTGCCCTACGATGCACTACCCTGCGTCCACCAACCTGAGGCATACTGGTGTTACGCCTCATGTGCCTGTAATTTCACCGGCACCCACACCCTTCAAATCTCTACACAGCAATGCGATCATCACTGCTTCATTAGATATAGGTACGATACCACCGCGGTGGTAGTACGTGATAAGTTGAAGGCCACCGCCGCTGTTAGAATACTAACAGGTTTCCTCATGATGTCTTACTTCACCACCGCCTGGAATTTTATGCCATTGGTGCATACGAATGGATTTGAACCCGTGATCTTAGGATCAGAAGGCAGGGTGACTCTCACTAGACTACCAGTGCTCTTAGAGAGATTTAAGAGGAAGGTATGATGGATATTTCCGTTACGGATTGTCCACTATCACCGATAGATTACAACGGCGTTGCTATCACCAATACGTAATACAAATAATCGATTTAGAACCAAAACTCGATAGATATGTTTGCTTGCTTTTGTTTTGCAATATACATGATAAGGATAATACTGAGAGCCGTGCACAAACAGCAAACACCAAAATTCAGACTTGATACACCGGTTACAAATCCATTGAGACAAATTTATAAATGGGAAAGTTTTTGTCTGTTCGTTACGTTATCATGACTCAACCACTCAAAACATAAAAGAGATAGCTATAAATACTAAGTACAAAACCTTATCGCTGAAAACGATCACTTTTTTCATCCAACCTTTAGATGAAAAGGATAAACAAAAACAGGTGGTAATTATTCGCGCGAGTATAGTTTGTTTTTTAACGTCGGCGTGAGCGTGAATGTCACCACCACACTATTATCGCCACGCCTGAGGAAACCACAATTACGAAACTCCTACTTTGGGCTCTGGTAAAATAAGGTTCATGTTTTAAATGGAAAGCTTTGATACCGAATCGTTAAACAATCCAATTTGTTCATGAATAAACTCATTGAGTCCGATTGGGAAAACAAACCTGAATTACAAAATGTTCCGATGGACAGATGTGATCACTCTATTTCCAAAAAACGCATTACAGAGGCTGCTCTGTTAGTTTTCACTGCAGTTTTGAAACTTGAGCTTAAGCTCGCAGTTATCGATTCAATAAAAGCAAATATCAATTTATACCAGCAGCGTTTTTCAACTGAAACTTTTGTGAAAGAAAAAATGAATAGCATCACGACTCCCCAAGCACGGTAGATATCCCATCCGACCTCTTAGTACCACGTACCTACTTACGATCTCGAAGAATCAATTCTTCGAGGATGTCTTAGGAGGCAGTCAGAGGTACGTCCAGATTTTGCAGTAGTTAGTATTCCATACGTGACTCATTGCAAGCCAATCGCCGCGGCTAGAATACTAACTGGTTTCCTCACGATGTTTTTCTTCACCATTTGAGAGCACTGGCATAACGCACATAATTTTTTCGAACGGAAAAATCCTTTGGAGCACGACCGGATTTGAACTCACGACCTTAGGATCAAAAGGCGGAGTCACTCCCACTAGACCACCGGTCAATAAAAACAAATATCAATTTATACTAGCAGCGTTTTTAACTGGAACTTACAAAGTTTCAATAAATATAGAAAACTAGAGTACATTGCTAGCCAACTAAAATTTAGTAGATTCAGGAATGAGTAGGTACTTACTGTGAATCTAGTAAGTACATAAGCTGCGGTTAGAGTTCACGAAGGAATCGTGGAAATACTTTTGTGTGAATGGAGGTCACACTTAGAGAAGTGGGCTCCAACTACGCAACACATTAACTCAAGAGCTCCAGATTGAATTACTTTCAAGTGGAATAGATAATAATAAACAGCTCACACAGAAGTTCGTTTAATGATGTTTAAATTAAGCCGTATTCTGCATCGTAAGCGCAAACAAGACATAAGTAAACAACACGGGTTGTTTTCAACTTTAATTCAACGAGATTACTTGAATATTATAGACTAGCTGTCCCGCTTGTGAATTCGTTCGCATTTTTCATACAAACTTCATTTCCTTTGCTACCCGTTCTAGGGATGACAGCTCAATGAAAGCCATGCTAAGTTTTAACTTTGATTATAATTCTGCAAAACGCATCAATATTTATTCATTAGTTTTTGCGTGATGCATGTACAAACTATCGTACACCCGAACAAACAAAAATTTTTATATTAAAGTTGATTTCGTCCTTGTACCTTTTTTTAAGTACTATTTATGAGCAAGATTTCAGATTTTTTTTTGTGTTGTGCACACTTTTCGAGCTCTAGAGTTTCATTATAGTATAATTATAACTTATAAGCAAGACTAAGTGTAACATTCTTCTAATAAAAAGATTTTAGTTTCCGCCTTTAGGACAAGTAAAAGACTTGCTCGTATCTGAGTCGTAAGTTACGACTCATAACGTATGAGGATAAACAAATGTTTGAGCTTTCTTAAAATTACATGACGTGTTATTTTTACTTCATTGGGTTATACGGCTTTTATGTTTGCATGTTACAGTATACCGGTGTAATAAGACCACATCCTAATACTCCAGAAACGTGTAAAGTTACCTACATCAAGGTCTTATAGATTACTACTTGGCTGACAGTCAAATACATTTTACGGGTAATACGATTATTTTCCTGAAGTTCCTATTTATCAACCAGCGATGTATTCCAGCGTAGGACGTTCTCCTACCCGATGGACTGACGACATTTTTAGGACCGCGGAAAGTCAATGGATAGAAAGGGCCCAGAATCGTTCTTCCTGGAAACGTATGTCTAGCAGTGGACTTCTACAGGCTGTTGATGGATGAATGAATACTCATGTTTTTTATTTTATGTTTTTATTCTCGTTTTTAATTTTTTTTTGTAATCAAAATCATAGTCTGAATGCGCGGTTTCAGTTTTTGGAAGTAGTCTTATTACACCCGGTATACACGTTATATTATACGCTCATAGTACTTCTTTTATGCGATGAATAAAGTCTTGTACGGCTGTATAATAATACTGACGTATTGAATCCAATGATGGAATTTAAAAGTATCATTTACACTGAGTAATTGAGTGACACAGACGATGGTACTCCAACTTTATAATACGATACGATACGATCGACTGGCTTCCGTTTGTTTAGTTTATACCGTTTGAAGTTGTAATTATTTATGTTCAGTTATTATTGGAGGAAGTGGACTTCAAACAGTAATTATCTGCATAAACGGAGACGGGAACTGATTGTTTATTCTAGCAAATTTTCTGAAGCTTTTTTAGCGTCGTTTAATTCTTTCTTATTTTTAAAATTATATATTATTTTATTCAGGTGATCTATTTCACATTGACATAGATATATTTTTACCTATAGTTATAATTTTAGCGAGCACCTCTGGTCTAGTAGCAGTGACCCCGCCTTGTGAATAAATTTGGTCGCACACCAAAGGATCATTCTGTTTGAAAAATGTATGTGCTCGACGCTATAGTGCTCTCAAACGGTGAAAAAAAACATCGTGAGGAAACTATTTAGTATTCTAGCAGCGGCAATTGGCTTGCAACCTGTCACGTATATAATACTAACTACTGCAAAATGTGGGTACCTATATATACGTACCAAATGTCCTAACTGGATGTACGTCTAACTACCCTTAGACAACTTCCAATAGCAAAATCACCGAAAATAGGCGCACAGTAACCATTGAGTAGGCACCCTGCAGTGCGTTCATAATAAAATATTTATAAAGCTCCCATAATATTTTTGCCAGTAGTCTACTTCTCATGAAAACCACTCTCTACTCCATTCGTTCCCAGCGGGATAGACTGTATTAGCCAATCACTTGAAATACTGTTATTGATATTATGCTTTTATCACCAAAACACACAATAAATAAACCTGAAACAGCTGAAATGACTGCGGAGGTTCGTCAATTGGATATCAACACTGGTCATCAAAATGTTTTTTGTGGCGTGTTCGAGAAAATCTTTTATATAAATAGGTTTTAAACAGATCAACATAACAGTCGAATTTAAACGTAAAACAATAACATGTTCTCTTTGTAATAACATCAACTATCAAGATCAACTTTTCAGTTCTTATAAATTGTCGGTTACAGAAAGCAGAACATAAAAATCCACCTAGAAACTCCACACTTTGGGAATGAATTTACCTGTAGCTGTTTCCTTTGCAATTTTTTTTCGAGTTAGATGTGAAAATGTGTTGCATGAAATCAATTTGGTACGAGTATTTTTTCACAGCTTATAAGTACTTAAACGTTTGACCGCAATTTCACCTGATCCTGATGTTAAGTGATGAAGCGGTCGACGATGTAGCATGCTTACCTAGAAGATACTTATTAATTCTTCTCTTGAAAACATCAAACCTCTTGGAAACATCTTTGAAAACTTGCGCCAGTCAATAGTTTCTTCAAGTATTTCAGCCGCAGAATTAATTACCTATCATATTGCACAGCAGTGAAAACCCCAAGAAGTTCAGACAAACCTTTAGACAAGAATTAGACTCAACGGTTTAGTTTATATACATTTTTAAACACCAATATTTTAAAGTTATTCTGTTTGAATGAAGGTGGTACCAGCATAGAAGTAGATTCTAGCTCGTGATGATTTTTTATACAGAATATAATATTAATCAAGCTTATAGGTAAATTGTAGCGGTAATTGGTGCGGGCCAGTACTGCTTTCGGACGGGTGGTTTGTAACTATTACATTTATTTGTTTGATGTACTATATGGGTTTATGCACTTTACAATAAGTTTTATGGATGGATGGATGGATGAATGGATGTTTGTTTCTCTTTCACGCTCTAACCAGTTGACTGATTTGGATGAAATTTGGAATAAACACAGATTATAACTTAGATTAACATATAGGCTACTTTTTATCCCGAAAAAATAACGGGAACGGGAAAAAAACTGCCACGCGGGCGAAGCTGCGAGCGGCCGCTAGTAATAAACACACTGTTAACGCTTCTATAGGTACGTGCCGGCAGTATCGCATACGTGATTATCTTTTTACGATGAGGGATTATTAAATTTATGCATGGGTGCATACAGCTATGGTTGTGCTTATATTTGTCCTTTGAACTTTTGTCACGTGGTCTGAAGGTAAGGTCTGACTCAGCATTGTCATTCAGCGTGGAAACGGAGCCAGCGTCTTGGTGACACTTCTAATTGGTTTTATTAGTACATATATATAATGAAAATGTAATAATAATAATAATTTAACAAATTTCTCAACTGTTCCATACGTATATAAATATAAACATTTACATACATTTTGTAAATTTTCTACTTGTATTGCTTGTAATAATATCCTTTGCAATTTTATTATTTTTTCAATATTATACAATACTAGCGGCCGCTCGCAGCTTCCCCCGCGTTGCAGTTATTTGCCGTTTCCGTTATTTTTTCGGGATAAAAAGTAGCCTATATGTTAATCCAAGTTATAATCTATGTTTATTCCATATTTCATCCAAATCGGTCCACTGGTTAGAGCGTGAAAGAATAACAAACATACATCCATCCATTCATCCATACTTACAAACTTTCGCGTTTATAATATTAGTAGGATAACTAAGTAAACCTATATCTATAAAAAATATGATTTATTTACATAAACTATTCTCGTCCCAGTGCTAATTGCTAATAAAATCATTGGAACGTTTTCAAGTTCATTCTAACGGAATAACTAAAATAGACACTTTACAGCATCTATGAATAAATTGTTGTAGGTAGTAACAAAAACTCTAAGCTGCTCTATGTTACGACCCTTAAATTGTAAGCCTCACAAGATATTACCATATTTATTTCATTTACACACTTGGGTTGTCAGAACAAACCATTTACTTCATTTTTTATCTAACCACGTTCAATAGTTTCCGGCGTGACACAATTACAATAAGTTTATCTTCCAAATAGGCAGGCAGACATGATAATAAAACTGTTGAGGTTTTTTAAGAACTTGCTGAACTCTGTGACTAAAATGTTTGAAGAACGGCAGCTTGAAGTGTACTTTCAAGAAGTCCGAAATTTATTATAGAAAAATGTATGATATGCAAAAGTTTCTGAACTTATGGAAAACGCTGCATAAACGTCGATGCGAAGGTGGAAAGAATCATTGTCGAATTTGCATCTTAGAGGATTTTCAATCGATATTGATTAATAGATGCAATGTATATTCATACGTAAGATATCTTAGATGCTTGGACTATATACTTTTATACACATTACATTATGCATATGTACTTACTTCCCTGCACTAAATCTTAGTTGAACTCTTTCTACACCGTACACACCGCCATACATATGTACCACCAAACAATAAAGCTTTTTTTTTGCCTGGCTCGCAACGACGGCTCACGTTGGTGCGTGGACTATAGGCACATGAGTCGTCTGATGAGAATGATGTTTTTTTATCATTATCACTATCATGAACGCAGTCTATTGTTATAGGCATAGGTAACAGTTTAAAATCAAGTAGACTCTCTGGTCGTTCATCACTTTCTCTCATAAATATTGTATGGCCCCATTATCTTTGCAATGTTTTCTTTGCTACAAAGAAACCGTAAATAAAACTACCTACCATTCAATTATTACTTTTGAAACATTTATAATATCAAGACTGAATAGGCTCCGCCTATGACTAGCAGGTTACAGGTTAATGATGATGAGCTCGCCTTTGTATATGTCTTCTGTAATCACTGTTTTGTAAATATTTTAGTGTACAATGAAGAATTAAGAATGATCCATTGAAAAATTTATGAGTTGGGCTTGGTGGTCCACATAGGTAGAACTCCTCCATCATCTCCTGTAGATTTTGTACGGGCGATTAAGAGAACGCGCCAGGGGATTGGCAGCAAAACTTCTAAGTACTGCAGGTCTACTCTTAGAAACGATAAGCGAAAGTTTGTAGTGTCAATTTGAGTTACACTCAAGTTACACTACACAGCATGTCAGGCAGCGTCAACTTGACTTTGACGGCTACCAAGTTGCTCCGCAGTATATTACAAAACGACAATACGAAATTTCGTTCATCGTTTCTAAGAGAAGAGGCCCTGAACACCAATATTGGGGTCCCGGCGCCCGGCGCGGCGGTTACTGCGCGGAATATTTTGCGCCGTATAAACACGTCCTTATACAAGCTGACAATAAACTCTTCAAACTGTGTTAGAGAATGTTGAAGGTTAACTTTCTTTACATTAATTAGGCTTATATATACGCGTTTGCGGATAAGCGCATAGCATACATATTGTATGGATAATCGATTGGGCGCCCGCACTAGAGATAGGGCACGCAGGGATTATCTAACCACCCGTTATTGCTTTTTGATTTAGTTGTGGGTACGAATAACATAGGTGCAGATAAAGATATTTACCTAGCTATTACGATAGAAATATACTAGATTATCATCAAGGTGACTCTTGTAACTTCATTGAATAAAAACTATTATGGGAGCAAGATAACAGATATACCAAAATTCTGTAAGCTTTATACAATACACTTCTCTGCGTTCATGAACTTGAACGCAGGTTAGTATATCGTAGGATAAGTTAAGGATACGTTCCTTACATGCGTGATCGCAATGCAATACTTTAACAGTCGTCACAGCTCAACTAGTTATAATTTCTGCCTTCTACCTACGTTGTAGGTTGTAGGTTCAATCTCCACCAAGAGCAAACGTGTGTGATTAACATACATCTTTGCTGTGTCTGTTTAAGTATATATTTACAAAAAATATAGCTTCCCGACCTCAATCCCTAGGCACGGTAGATATCCCCTCAGATCTTTTAGTACCAAGTACCTTCGAGATTCTTTGATGATGTCTAGTGAGTTTACAAAACAAGTATAAGTACTTATAAGTATTTTATCAGCTATCCATGGTTCCTATAGTACAAGCACTGCTCCGTTTGTCAATGTTGGTTTTATAAAAAAATATGTATGTATGTCTGGTAACCATTACCTATATGAAATATGCTTTGTTGGTAACGGTTACCAGATAACATAAGGGTCGTTCCCCCCTGCTCCTCACCTCTCCTTGTTCCGTCAAAGACTCGTACAAACAAACATTGTCATATTTCCTTCCAAAGACCAAGGAATATGCTGACGGTGAAACTCTAAAACTCAAGCAAACAACGTTACAGCGCTATTATGCTGGCACGTGTGTTTACCTAATTTAAAACTAGTTTAAATCGCTTTGGCTGAAGGAACCTAGGCAATAGAGGTACAATACACAATAAACGAACATGCTTGAGCAAAACCTTGTTAGACAAGCTTCGCTTAGCCCGCGGTCTTTAGACGTTGCATGCAAAGTAAGCAATTAGTTATTCTCTGGAGTAGGTAAACCTTTAATGGATGAAAACCCAAATTGTTCTCAAAGTACTAAGTGATTGAAAGTATGCTCTACGTAAAATGCATTAAATTAATGAAATGCTTTTCAACTAAAACATTAACAAATTAATTCATATTAGACATTCTTAAAGAATCTTAAGTTAAGTACTACTTGGTATTAAGAGATCTGAGGGGATAGCTACCGTACTGACTGTTTCTGTTTTCTAATCAACAGCTGAACTTTTCATAGCTTTCTTGACCTGAAGGTGGCCAGCCTCACTATCATTATCATCACACATCATCAACAACATTAAACGACTATAGACTACAAATATGTCATTTTCCTCTTTTCCTTCTATTCTTCTAGCTACGGTTATGTTCTTGTGTTAGTTCAGCTCGAAATTATCAACTCGTCTTGTATTCCATTGACAATCATAGCGAAGAAACTATTCTGCAGATTCCTTCATTGCGGAGGGAATTGCTGGCATACCGAGGCCGTGTGCAGTAATGCATTATGAAGTCGAGTGGACAGTGTAAATGAATAATTGAGTATCGCAACAGAGTATCCTATTCTAGTCAGGTGGCCGCTTCAAACGGTGAGTATTACTAGAATAATAGTGCAATAATGTCCAGTCCTCCTACCGTGAGCTCTTATAGCACGATTGCACGATCCTCAGTCTATCTAAAACGACGATAAAATCGCTGTTGCTCTCGTGCTTCACATATAGATTTTTTCGTACAGTAACGGATTTGAATTTGTACGAAGAGTCATATTGATCCATCTATTGTACGCATTGTTAGCGCCTGCACGGACTGACTTCACGGTACGGATAGTTATGAAACAAGCATACCAAACTACATATATTGAGCTCACGGTTACCCTTCAGGCCCGAATAAAACAATTGACGGACGAGTCATTTTAGAAGGACCAGGCCAATACGACCAGGCCAGGGATCAATACGGCCTTTAGTAATCACTATTTGGGTCTTGTATGTTCTCTAATGTTCTATAATTTATGAGGAAAAAATTAACACGATGTAGTAATGTAGTAATCAATATTTTAAAGCCTGACTTTAAACACAAAATCCCCTTCCGATCACTTGGGAAAAGGTCTTGGAAAATCTGGCATTGTACTAACAAAATAACAACTCTATCTCGACCTTAATCATACTTAATAAACTTTGTTTGTTTGTTTGTATTGAATAGGCTCCGAAACTACTGAACCGATTTGAAAAATTCTTTCACCATTTGAAAGCTACATTATCCACGAGTAATATAGGCTAAATTTTATTTTGGAAGAAAATAGCGTTCCGTAAAATATTTGGGTTTTTCGGAAAAAATCAACCAGAAAAGTTACTTATTTTGCGTACGGTGCCTAAACTATAAAAGATAGAACCATAACATGTTCCAAATAATTGTAGATCTTATAAATATCTACAAAAAAGTCCGCGACACACTATACCTATCTATGTCGAGTGAGGCACAACCATATACTACATATTACGATTTCTGCTGCACGGCCCGTTGCGAAGTGAGCGTCACCAAGGTGGGGGTGCGCGTGCGGGAGAGAAGTTTAGATCTATGAGTAAGGTACCTGCGCGGCTTTAACGTCAAATGTTGTTTATAGAGAAGCTCTACAATAATCGCTTTAGTTATCTATCCTAAAACAACGGGTTGCACTCAGGGACTGCCGGCAGAAGTGAAAATTTAGTATTGAAGACATAATTTTGACCTTTCATATCCTACTATAATATTATAAAGCCGAATGTTTGTGAGTGTGGATGTGTAGATGTGTGGATGTTTGTTCCTCTTTCACTCAAAAACTACTGGATTTAATAAAATTTGGTACACAGGTAGCTTATAACCTGGAATAACACATAGGATACTTTTTGTAGCGATAACCGACATAGACGCGGGCGGAGCCACGGGCAACTGCTAGTGATAAATAAAACGAGCAGAGTACAATATTTGCGTAGCAATGCATACGAATGAACTACTACTACTACTGCTACTGCGCTTATTAATACTTATTCCAAAGGTGAAACAACATTTTCAAATCAAACAATGAACAAAATAATCTGCTCAAATACTCAATCACAAATTCATTATAATACCTACCCTTTTACGGGTCACAGACGTAAAATAATAATTTATTATTTTTGAAGATAGGATTGTTAGAATAAACAGAGATCAAATCTCTGTTTATTCTAACAAGCAGTCTGTGACGACAAACAAGTCCCTCGCCATTTGCCGGACAAACGACGAACTCTGAGACAAACAATCCATAGAGACTATCAAACGTAAATTTTATCATATAATACGACGAATAACCACGAACAACCCCACTCCTAAGGGAATATGATTATGCAGCGAGAAGCATGAACAAAACAAAATAAATAAAGGCACATTTTGTTGTTGGAAATCATGGGAATATTGCATAGTATCAACAAAAGTTGAAATAATAATTAAGATCTAGCTGAGTTAAAGCCAAGTGACATCTAAAAGCGGAAACTATGCGTTGACCTTTGGTTGGCTTCTCAAGGGCATCTAATCCTAAAGGTAAATAAATTTCAGGAAACCTTTGCGGTCCTACGTGATTAAAAGACAACGAAATATTGCGAACCTAGCATCTCTTATTATGTTTAGTCCTGTCCATCCAAAGGTTGGTAGAGATCGCTTTTAGCGATAAGGCCGCCCATTGTATTACTGGGTTGTTTACTTTAATATTCTTTAAAAAATGTGTATACTTTTCTTGTCGTGGTAATCAATAAAGAGTTATCTATCAATCTATTTGATATAATTTCTATTCCTACTTTCTACCAAATGTACTAAAATAACTGTTTAGTATTATTGTTTCAAAACAAATAAAAAATAAAAATGTATCCAACTTCTAGGCATTACGTGAGGGGTACGGACATGTCACGATTGCAACCCAAAGCTCTTTCGTATTTTTTAGAGCAGAGACGAGACTAAAACAAGAATTTGATTGCCAAAATTGGGCTGAAACGTCAGTTTCGAAAAATACCATTCGGCAATTGATATGATCAAAACTTGAATTTGAATTTAACCTCTGTCATAACACCTATACCTAGGTATCGGTGACATGCATCTCTTCCACAAACAACAAACGTTACATAATTGAATGCACCTACCCACCTAACCAATTCACACCAGTTTCCGTATAATACGACCATGGTACCCGGTTTTAATTGACTTCCTTACCCACTTTGTAATCCGTATTATCTTTCAGCTACGGCAACCCAAATTAAATTCAGGATAAATACATTGGCAAGGAATATGTAGTTATTTTTAGCCAGTTTATAGAATAATATTAAAGCGTACCTAACAAAGATTAAATTCAGTGTAATATCCAGGTGTGAATAAAAGAGGATTACACTAGACAGGTTTTATAAACCTCTAACCTCTAACCTCATTCTATGATTTTAATATTAAAATCCTTGTTGGTTCACCTGGCTGGCTGGATACTGTAATTAGAGTAGGACAAAATTAACCTGGGTTTTATTACGAAATTTAATTTCAAAACTGAGGATTAACCATTTTTAGGGTTCCAAGTCCAACAAGGAACTCATAATTGTGTCATATTCGCCTTTTCGGAAATTATTTTTCTTGAGAAGTGGTTTTTTAAGCGTCTGGGGTGTCAGTAGCTAGTTCTTTTTTATACATCACAAGGTTTTATAGATAATGTTACGATGCAAAGACCCATAATAAATGCGAGTGTAGGACTAGAACATCCAATTCACCACTATAGTATTGAATTAGGTTCAGCTGATCCAATTAGGTAGGTTTAACTTAGAAAAAGCGGTCAACTCGGATGAGCATTGTTTGGAGAATTAGGGTATATCTTTTGGTCACAGATACCGCAAAGTCTCAAGACAAAAGTCTACAATGAGACGCCCAATACTCGTATTGAAATAATTTCAAATTCAAGTTTCTATTTCGAAAGGGCTCAAAATCGTGCTAGAGAAGGCTTATTAGTAGTTCGGGCTGAAAATATTGATAAAAGTATGCACTAATTTTCTTTATAATATGCGTGTAATAATAATAATAATAATAAAGCCTTTTTATTTCCCATCACCTAAGTATTACAAAATAGTTTCTTAATATTAATCACTTTTTCACTTTTAATATGCGTGTAACTTTTCTAAAAGCAAGCGAAATTTTAAGCGGCAAAGGTATTAACTTGTTATCATCCAATATTTTAGGTTTAAATAGGTACCTCAGTGTTGTAGAAGAAAGCCTTTCTGACTTTAGAAGCTTTCCTTTTGCGTGATACAACACGATCTTGTCCAATTTAATAAATTACTAAAAGCCTTATCGTCCAAGTGGCAGCGATGCGAAAACGTATAAAAAGTGGATGAAAATTGGTCGAAGAAATTTTGCTCTTCACTTCGAGCGCTTGAACTTATTTTTCCTGTTGGACAAATATTTTCTCGCGACAAATATACCACATCTATCTACTTTCTACTGCTATTTCAGTACTAACTCCCATCTTTGGCCGTAAAAACGTACCAAACAGGCACGCCTTCATAAAACTCTCCCTATACTATTTAAGAGTGATTCTAGTATTTTATTTTTTTTGTAAATATATTTATTACTAGACTATAATTATTATCGCAGTAAAAGTTTAGATTAGGCATTCTATAGAATGCCAAGTCTATTTCAGTGACTCTATTCCTCTTATTAAACAAAGAAAATGATCTTTTACTTACTTCTTTTTATTTTTAATAGTGCTTGTAGGTCTACCTACCCAATCTATCTTTTGTATGTATTGCATCTCTGATTTGTTCGTGCTGTTTTCTTGCTATGCATGTTCAAAGTTCAAAGCTTATGACGAGTACTTTTGGGAGATCAAGGTTTTTCCCACATCGGAAAGAAATGCATTTCTGCCACAATATACACAAAATGTATTTGAAGTGTTTGATAGGTTTTGGTATAGCTTAACACACTTGTATTGTGAGAAATCTCTCAAGAATATTCAATGTCATAATATTTGGGAGAACATCCACGATAGGCTAAAATCATATAGTTAAATAATAAATTAATAAATAATAAATCTTTGTCAACATCATCTAGCCCAAAACTGTGTGGGAACCAAATAACTGATAGAATACCTACATAAATTGTTTTATTTTATTATAATATAAAAATATAATATAACACCTAGCATGGAACAAATACACATAAGAGATAGTTTAGTTAAGCGAAATGATACACTGAGTATATAATATAGTATATAATTTTTAATATAGGATTCGAACCAACGACCGTCTTTGAATGAAACAGGGATATGTTAACCAACTGCACCATCGTTCCGCATTTTAAAACAGTGAATAAAATATTGGGGCTACTATATGACCATGTAGTTTAATAATCGAAAACCACGTAATGGTGTCTAAAATCATATAATACTAATAAAAAACGATGAAAAATAAAAACTTTACTAAAGATTTTATACTCGTAGATAAATTTCAGAATAAAAAACTTTTACAGTCGTTTTATGGTTTTGGTGCTAGCTGGAGCAAATACGTGTTTTTTAAGGTCACTGCCACTTTTAACTTGACTAGAATAGGCAGCTAGATGAATGAACTTTTATTAAAAGCTAAGCATTAAAATTGACGGAGCTAAGTAAAAAGATGCACGTTTTTTTAAATTGAGTTTGTATCAGAAAAATAAGAATTTTTAAATGAAAATCGTCTTATAAAATTTTTCAAACATCAGTGGAGTGTTAGGTAATTGATCAAGATAGATACTTTACACAATAATAACATAGCAAAACCATAACCATAACAAATTTATTACATTATATACATCATATTATTTACATTATATTACATAACATTTTTTACAAATTTTTTATTTTTGGTTATTTTCAATAGTGTATTTACCATGTATTGTTTAGCTAATATTGTATATTTGTGTTAGCTGACTCACGGACATTTTGGCCTAGGCTGTTAGTTTGTGTTGTATTGAATAAATTAATAAATAAATAAAACATCAACAAGACATGAGTACATCATGATACTTTTTTTGGTGTGGTTCCTGATGGAACAAGATGGTTGCAAAATACCTAACATACGCTGAGTCAGAGATCTGTTTGTCGACACACAAGCCTCACCATCACATATCTAGGTATATTAGTATTAATAATTATTGTAATAGTGATTGTGTAATAAATAAATAATGTTTCTTTCTTTTTTTCTGCTGATTTTACGTGGTTACCATCACCTATAACCTAAGCTTGTCACGATCGTTAATAACGTGCCCTACAATGCACGGCTCTGCGTCCATCAACCTGAAGCATACAGGTGTTAGGCCTCATGTGCTTGTAGTTGCATTATGAAACTAAACCTACGAACTAAAGCAATTAGTTCTGCTACGTAATGTGTCATTTGAAAACTACGCATGAAAAGTTGTATAGATAGTTAAAAATGCTTGCACCGCTACGCAAAGTGCCTCAATAACAACGAGGCGCCCACCACTGCTTTACCGCTCTTTTTGTGTAATTAATCCAAACGACTAAACTCACAAACAATAATAAATTTTGGCTTGTTTTTGTCTCAGCAACTGAGTTTTGTATTAGATTGGTTTCGATAGAGAACATTTGCAAGTTATGTAGTCGAAGAAGGCGGGTAGGAAAAATAGTTTTAGGTATATGAAACCCAGTTTGTAGACAAAATATGGCTATTGGACTTGTACATCCCAGAATCTAGCAGATTTATAGTAACGTTCTTGTCAATTAGCTACTATGGCTATGCTTGGAACAAGCCAAATGGAAAACCTTGGGTAAGGCCCAAAACGGTGCACGACTGTAACCTCTAGACTAGATGTGGTACAAGATTCACTTTTTCTATAGCGTTTTCTTGTGTGAGGTATTTTTTGTTTACAACTTGCTGATGGAACTAGTAGATGACCCACTTGGTGTTAAGTGGTACCATCACGTAAGTATGATAAAGAGCTGCCTCCCAGGTGTGGCATGTTAATAATAAAAATACACTTTAATTCATTCAACACTTAAAATAACATGATGATGTTTTAGCTTAGTGTACGGCCCATAAAAAAAAATAAGCGCCGTGTTGCGCTGTGTCGGGGTGTGTCATACAAACGAAAGCGCTTGTAGACGACGCTACATCCATGAAGGTCGAAAGACCTGTAACACCCTCAATGCAGTGGCTTAAGAGAGAACACTGTCTATACTCGTATATGTGATACATATGTTATACCAAAACGATGTTATCGAACCGTTTAAAAATGATGGTAAACCACGTAAAGAGTACGATTTTTACTTGTTCAACCAAGCGTATCTTTGCAAACCATTCGATTTTTTTTATGATCATGCAAGCATGTAGAACACATTCATAATTCTTCACACGAGGCGATCTAAAGAATAGAAATCGGTTTGTAATTTTTAGCTTCTTTTATCGTTCGTTTTATGGATTGGAAACCCGCCATTTTTTCCAGAGTGTCGGATAATTGCCTGTTTGGACGGAAAAGGTTGAAAATATGGGTTAACGGTGTGGTAAGTTGAGATTTAAATGCTATGAGAATATGTTATGGTAAGAAAAACCATCGTGAGTTATCTATCGTATCATGTCGAGTAAATTTCATTAAATATTTGCAACAGCATATTGCTTTGTCTAAATCTATTTAATTATTGTTTTTCTTATCACCTTTTTTATTGCATATACACTATTATTAAATACTTTTATTATTTTATTAGTTAACTATGTGTGTTTTTGCAATAACACAATATTTTTAATTATTATTTTATTATTGCACAATTACCACAACCTATACCAATTATGAGAATCTTTGTCCTGACTGACTGACTGATTTGGATATAGACACACACAGCCTAAACCATTGGTCGTAGAGACTTGAAATTAGTAGAGTATATTCGTCTTGGTGTGTAGAGGTGTAATAAGAAAGGAATTCCCGAAATTCAACCCCTAAACGGGTACAGCGGGGGTTGAAGTTTGTATGAAATTAGCTTCACGTGGACAAAGTCGAGCACGTTTCGCATGTCTTATTTATAAAATGCAATCGTTTATCAACAAATATTTACACACTACAGGGAAAATAAAATGTGATATAGAAAAAATACTGCACGATGTATTTCTGTTCCTGCCAGAGAAGAGTGTGATGTATGCCTTCAGGATAAGAAATGTCATATTTATTATTGTCAAAGAAATCTGTTCCATTTACCCTACCGGGTAAGTAATAGCACAGGTAATAGCAACCCCATAAGTGATTGCATGAGAAAAATATGTATGCGAAGGCTTTTTGTTCTACTCTGCTCACAGTTACAGGTATGAATATTTGGTTCCTACAATGACAACATTGGCCAACAAGTTGCTCTATCGGTTGTGATGATTATAACTGTATGTACTATATTGTAAATATTAAATAAATAAATATTATAATGATTGGCAATATTTTTACATAGGTACTATTCAGTGAAAGTGGTAATGGGCAGGCCTAATAGTTTGTAAGCCGACAACAGCTTGTAGAACCAAAAAATGAAAGACACACGATGGACCGACGATATTGTAAGGATCGCGGGAAGACGGTAGATGGGAGTAAGTTCAAAGTCATTATTTCTGGAAACGTAATAGGCCTATGTTCAGCAGTAGACTTGCTCAGTCTGATAATGATGGTGTATATTTCACACAGCATCACCTAGCCCCAAACTAAGCATAGCTTGTACTATGGGAACCAGATGGCTGATAGAATACTTATATACGTTTTTTTTATACTTTGTCATACAGGGCAGTATAAATTAAGCAATGTATTATTGTTATTATCGGAATAATCTCTTCTTTGAGAGCGACTTTAGTTGCACAAAAGAAGTTGCTCGGTGAATAAATAGCTTTACGTTGCAAAGATATCTCTGTGAGTTACTTCAGATGGGTTTTGGCGGTGGAACGTAAACACCTTACCGAATGGTTATCTATCACTCACATCAATTTTGTCAATATTTCTCCAGGGAAGTACTGGGGCAAATTTATGTTGTGAAAGGTAAGTATATCATTCGTGTTTTTAATACTCGTAGCACTTTGATATAAGTTTGTAGAATTCCACTTTTTGTTGTTTTTTGTTTTAGGCAATAGGTAGGTATATTATACATTTTGATTACTTACGTAGATAAAAGTCGAATGCCTCTTTATTTAACACTATTGCACAATTATTAAAAACAAATGTACAAAAGGCGGGCTTAATGCTATGAGCATTTTCTACCTGCCAACTTTAAAAGTAACTTAACAAAGGTTCCTAGACTAGCTTAAACTACCTACATAATTATACATAATCTAACTATAATATATATCTGACATGACCAAACTAAATAACCTAACTATACTACTTAATAAAAAATAATTACTATCATAATTATAATTCAGGGGTGAAAGTTGGTTCAAGTAATGTTTATAGACAAGTCGTTTAAACGCTGGTTTGTTGGGAGCCTTTTTAATATTAATAGGTAGGGAATTCCAGAGACCCACAGCCACCACCTCAAAAGAGTTGCCACGAAAACACGAAGAGTGTTTAGGTGTAGCTAAAAGGAGAGTATCGGTAAATCTCAAATTGCGATCATGGGAATCTGAGAAGAAGGAAAATTTACTTTTTTGGTAGTGAGGAGAATGGGGATCTTTAAGGATCGAGAAAAGAAGACACAACGTTTTTCTCTTTCTTCTTTCATGGATAGGAAGCCATTCAAGCTTAGCTTAGCGAAATACGAAGACGTGATCGTACTTTCGAAGACTGTAGATTAGGACTTCCCAACCGGTGGGGCGTGCCCCCCTGGTGGGGCATAGAGAGATCTTAAGGGGGGCATGAAGTGTTCGGTTATTTTAATACTACTTAACTTACTAACAGATTAAGTAGGGCCACCTACCTGCTAAATCACTATTTTCTTTGATACGCTACTTAGACCAAACAATGATGAAAAATATAGGGGGGCATGGAAAATTTTTATAATCAGGCCCCTCCTGATTATGCAAAAAAAGTTGGGAAACCCTGCTGTAGATGAACCTAATACATGTGTTGAGTAAACAATCTAGTTAAGTCCAGGTAAGAGACATCAGCATAGTCAATTATGGGTAGGAGAAGGTAGTTAACTAGGGATATTTTGTTTAATGGGAAGAAATTTTTTAAATCGAATAATCGAATGAATGGGTGGTGGTGAAATGATGGGTTCGCTCCCCCGAATTGCGTTATGAACATAAATGTTTGTTTCTGGGTGTAATATTGTATTCTAAGTAAAAAAAAAACTTATCTAAGTATTCTTTCAGTCATTTGTTCCCATGTAGGATAGTAGGTACAAGCAATGGGTTTTGGGGTTAGATAATGTTATACAAAATGCGCTCGAACTTTTATTAATAAAATTGTGTACAAAACTGTGAAAATTTCAACAGTAAAATTCAAAGTCACAGTTGCCCTCACAACTTCATTCAATTTCTATCTCAGGTGTACGGGTAATGGGTACTGGGTACGCATCGTCGCTTATTTACAAGCTTGCCTACCAACTTACCGCCTCGCTCGCTGGAGTGGAAACGGGTTGATTGCAAGTCGGCGCCCGGACTACTCAACCGCAGACTGAAACCTAAAACCGCATAAGGTCGCATTTCTGTAGAAAGCAGGTTCATCATCAGTATAAGCTTGAAAAAAATCACTGGTGGATAGGCTTGCCCTCTAAGTTTCGAGAAAGAACGGATTTTACCCAAGCATCACTGCTTTGCGTGATAATATATGGTATAAATATTATACCTATCTAGTTCCCACAAGATTTTTCGAGTTTGAGGCTAGATGGTGTTATGTGAAATGCTTTGAAATATTTATTTATCTACTAGCACATCACGCGTGACTTCGTCCGCGTTATGTTATTTTCATGCAAGCTTCAACCCTCGCTGAACAATCAATACAACTTTTACAATTAATATGATATAATTAGTCTGAAATTTTTAATTTTTGTAATCTCTATGACCTGTGGTTTAGGCTATGCGTTGTCTATATGTCAATCAGTCGGTCATTTTAGCCAGGAAAAAGATTTTTATAATATGTATACCACGTTTCTTTTAATGTCGTGTAGCTGTAGCGCGTTTTTTAGGTGACTGGACACTGACCACCTGCTTTTGACCATAAATGCGGTATCCAACACTAAACCCACGCGGCTTCATTCGGTACTCAATCGCTTACAGTATTGGCTTTACCAAAACTCAACATTCTAATTGGATATCCATCGGTCAAGGTTAACTTTGTGGGATTAGGCAGACCGCTTATACAGTCACACTTTATTTGTTTTTAATTGTTTTATGGGTAGCTGTGTAAAATCAAGCTTCATTTAGTGAAAACTTCATAAGGTGGCATAAAATATATGGTTATTTATTGCATACTCTCAAAGCTCAGCTCTATAAAGAATTGAATTACTTTACGTAGTATGGCTATTCAGATTAGAATAATTTTAAAATTAGTTCTACCGTTGTTGTTATATCTATAGTACATCTATAGTAGGTACTGTACTCCAAACACAGCTATGAGTTATTCAGTGGTTTATGTTGCCTCTTGTAAACAAATATAAATAAATTAAACTATTAAACCGTGATTCCCAAACGTTTTTATTAATAATTAATAACGACGGTATTGTTTTAATTAACCATTGGTTTTTTGTGGCAGTAATCAGTCAAGAAGCATAAAAGTCACTCGAAGTTTTGCGTATCCTTTAAAAGCGTATAGAATGCTCCTCTTAATGACTTTGTTCTAGATGAACTAAAATGAGTTTATGTATAACCAGTACCTTACTATGCAGGGAAATCTAAACCCAATAGTTACTTTCAGTACAACAAAGTACCTATCTAACGCAAAGCTGTGATGTTTCTCAGTTAGCGGCATGTAGGTTACTAGGTTCGGTGTTGACAAGGCTAGTAGTCTAGTTTACCAACCCACTTTTAATGTTGGCAATTTTGTTAGCTGTGTTACCCCTAACACTTTGCCAACCCATATGACCAACGTCTGTGCCTACGTGTTATGTTTATAAAACTTTATTCTATAAAATACTGTCACAAAACTACGCTCGCTATTACCAGAGCAAGGACATATTTTATACTTCTCTTGACTTACCACAAACATAATATGAGCTACTGCGAGTTTCAAGGGAAAAGTAAAACGCGCAATTTATTTTTCATTTTTATAACGCTAATATTCAGTAAAACAATTTTAAAACAAAATTAGATTGACGTGTGTCAATATAGTGAAACTTAAATATGTTTTCATAAATACCTAAAAAAACTCTTTGAAAACCGCTTTATTTTATAAGTAAAACCTTTTTCTTTATAATACAAGTTTGAATCCGTGGCAGTGCTCGCGTAGTACCCAAATAAAAAATAGCCGACAGGCTATGTTAGGTCTTTTAAGGAATCACTACGAGGCAGTTGAACATTGGTGATGCTCACCACTTAACATTAGATGTTTGTTCAATTAGAAAGTAGCATAAAAAATCAGTCTTACCGTTACTTTGTATTTTTGAAAGAACTTGCAGATGGAACAAATAGATGATGGTGATAAGTGGTAACGTAGTACCTCGGTACTACGTTACTGCCAGAACACCCTACGATTCGTAGAGCACGTACTTAGTACAGCTCAGCATCCATCAGCTTGATGTATTCAAGCTCATGTGCCTGTAACCTCACTTGCACCCACACCCTTCAAACCAACACACAGCAACGCTGGTTGGCGGTGCTCGAAGTGTTTTTCCAGATGACTTGCCCTTCGCAATGAGCCCTATACTACTACTAAAACGCGATAGCGCTACAAACATCCAACATTTTAATCCAACATCAACACAATTCAAACGTATATTAAACATTATATTATTTATAAACATATCGTATAGTAGTGTATAGTAGAGCTCTTTGTGAAAGGGGCTCATCCGGGGAAATACTACTACCGTAACTATTGATATATGCAGATAATAATATGCAGGCATTGCTGTGTTCCGGTTTGAAGGGTGTGGGTGCCGGTGAAATTGAAGGCACATGGGGCTTAACACCAGTATGCCAGTAGTTAGTGGACGCATGTTAGTGTATCGTAAGGTACGTACCTAACAGGCGTAACCTACAAGGCAATGCTTTGTTATAGGTGAAGGTTACTACTTAACAAGCATATGGCCCATATGTGTATACCAGCAGTGGCATAAAAAAAACTTCAAGCTTTCGCATTTACAATGCTAGGCTAGAGAAATAATTGCAGCGTACCATTTTACTGTGAGTTTATATTTGTATTATAATTCTAAAGAAGTTCATATCTGCTGTCAGACCGCCCGCAACTTACAATTTGCAACGTAAATATTGAATGAAGTAGCAACGAACAATTCAATTTTATGAATGTAGTATTATTTTATTCAGCGACCACCTAAACTAAAGGTTTTATTCACCCGTGCACCGTCGGGGACGTGATCGTTTCGTAAAAATACCGATGACGAATGCCATCGGGCTTGGCGAGAGCGAAAATATCGAAGGAATTTCACTCTATTGGCACGATAATTAAATCTACAAATCTTCTTTCCATAACGTTACCAAAAATCATACAGCCGCGACGGTCTCTTGAGTTCGGTAATAGGTTTTTTCTGTCGTTTCTGATTGATATTGTTTGACTTTTGTCTTCAGTGGCAGCGCACAGTGGTGCATGCCGCGGCATTCACCACTGTGCTGACATCCTTTTAATTTATCAAAGTATATTTTCTCTTTCTTAATCGCAGCTAACTAGTACATCAATTCAAATCAATCTATTTATTCATGCTAGGCCTTCAGACAGCCAAATTTAGGTGCTGTTATCGTAGCTGAGAATACTCCAGTATCCCATGCCGCAAAAGTCCTAGATAACGAAATTAAGAAAAGTTTTTTGAATAAAAGTTTTACAAAGAAACCCTTTATATTCCAAAACATAGGACAATCAATTTTGTTGCTAAGTTTCAGCCGAAAATTTAAATAAAAACGTCTTCGTTATACCCTTGTGGCTGTAATTTAATTTATATTCTTTGCATCTCCGCTTTATCTAAATTACGTTGTGGTTAAGCTAAAGTCATTCACGAGTCCGTGATAAAATATACTCTTAAAATAAAGTAGATTTTTATCCACCAACACCAAAGGCATAATTAATCTTACATTAAAAACATTACATAAAGACCGATTTTTTCACACATTAGCTGTCAACACAAACATTGTAATCATAGAACAAGACGAGAGCTTTAAACATCGCGAGTCAATGTTTGCACAATTCGCAATGTCATGTCATGCCGCGCAAATGAGTTTCATGATCAACTGAAACTATTCTGTACAGTATATAGGTGATAAAACGTAATTTATCGTGATCAATCACAAAATCTGAACTAAACCCGTATCTCTAGAGCTTTCCATAACCCATTGGATAAGGTACTGTGGTACTATATTTTCAGATAAAAGGCTTAATACTAATGTTTTAGTGTGGAGGTGAATACTGTCGGAAAGTTGCTTGTTGTCGATTTTCTATTAGACTTTATTTCAGAGAATGTATTTTATGCTATTTTTAGTAGTAGTAGAGTTCTTTGTGAAGGACTCGTCCGGGGAAGTACTACCATCATGCCTATTTCTGCCGCCAAGCAGCTCGCTATGTTCCGATTTGAAAGGTGTGGGTGCTGGTAAAATTACAGGCACATGAGGCTTAACACCTGCATGTCTCAGGTTGATGGATGCTGAGCAGTGCATCGTAAGACACGGTTCCTAACGCGTGTGAGCTAGAAGGTAATACTTTGTTATAGGGGATGGTGACCACTTAACATAAGGTGGGCCATCTGCTTGTTCCATCAGCAAGTTGTATATTGATTGGCATCAAAGCTACTTATAAAAGTCTTTCAAAAGTAAGTGTACCTTGTTGGTAAGTGATGGCAATATTTTACTAGGTACTTGCTGGTGAAACAAGCTGGTGTAAAAACCTAAAGCCGATATTTCTTTATACAAAATCATGGAACTAGCGAATGTCCCTTATGTACTGATGTTAAGTGGTTACCATCACCTATAAAATAAAATCGTCTCGTAGGTCACGGACGTTGGGAACGGACTCTACAACACACAGCCCTGCGTCTATCAACGACACAGGTGTTAGGTCTCATGTGCCTCTAATTTCACCGGCACCGATGACCTTCAAACTTTAAGTGGGAGTTGTACATATTTTTCAGACAAGCTTCATTCTCTGTACGCGTTAGTGCGCTGAAGTATAATTCGCCTATAAGTATGAAGGGAAATTACTGCAAGGCAAGCCGTCTCTGAGACATTCCATCTTGGATCTCGGGTTGATGAACCATGGTATGAAGCGCAGGTCAATGTAGCAAAATAATCAGAGGTCAGAATTATTCATATTTTCTTAAACCCTACTTTTCAGACTATAAAATATGGAAAACCGTTAAATAGGTTTACAGCAGGGTCTTCTAGGTCTAGGTCTAGGTCTAGGTCTTCTAGTATCTATTATGCACAAGCTCTGGAGAGCTTATCCAAGAGAGGTAGTTAGAGGCACGTCCAAACGTAATATTTGGCAAATGTCCACATTTCGGAGAAGTTATTTTGAAGTTATTCGAGTCGCCTCGTGATCATGGCGCATGCAACTGTGCCGAAATATCGGGAAACAATCAAACTCAAAAATCATGGTAAATATCCCGTTTCTATCCAAAATATTGATCAAAACCAGATAGTTTAAAAAGTTATATTTCGGAAAAGTGGTTAGAATACAATACAAATACAAATAGCATTTTTTTATTGGAATTCTACAAGGATCATCACCTAGAGACGTCTTTTAAAGCTTGATGAATGTAGGCACCGCGCAAGTTACACAGTTTTTAAAAACTAAATGTAGGCTGACTTTGTGTATGACAATTAAAAATGGTAGGTATACCCCTATTGTGCCACATCTTATAATGGTTTTCTAGATTATGACTAGATATGACCTAGAAACAAACGGCCTAAAATTAACGTTCCATTTCACTTCTATTCGATTAAATTCACTAAATTTAACGAGCAGACGAGGCTTGAATAAATTATTCATCGAATACATATTTGAATCTTAATTGAGTTACATTCTAGTTGAAGACTGGAGGAGGAGTAGGGCAGTTGTAGTAGTAAGGGTATAGCACTTTGTAAAAGAGTTCGCACAGATTAACTTAACGATGCCGTAAGTTTCTTACCTGTTGTAGGCTTGGTCTCGAGGAACTGCCCCCTACCGTGAGATCTTGTAGTACAAAATTTTCCAAAATTTTCATTGCTCTCTTGAAACGAAAGACGATGACGTTTTAGGTTATACTGCGTGGCATGCAAGGCTGCCACATCACATAGAGGCCTATCGTTTTCAAGCGTAAGTAGACCAGGTCTGCCCTTGCCGTCGTCGTCTTAAAACTAAAATGGTTATGGCTGTAATGCATTTCAAATGTCAGTTACGGATGTTTCTATTTCCGTTCAAAATGGAAAATGCAGCTCTTGAGTTTAGTGCACTCTACCCAGCTATAGTTAGGAATGACAATACATAGAAAATGGACAGTAAGTTTGATAAGGATTCAAACAGGAAATGCATTTTACAACAATTGTATCTTTGCCAGATCAATTTTCTGATTCAGTTCATTCTTTGCTTGTTTCTTTTTAAGAATGTTCCTTTATTCTAAAATAACCATATTGATTCTTGCAGTCAAAAATTTATGTTGTACATAATAAATGAAATCCATTTGAAATTAACTTCTCTAAATGTTTAAGTTATTAGTGGTCAATTGATAAAAGCGCGCCAAGAGTTCGTTCAGTTGATGGTTGTTTGTTTCAGTAATGTATGTTAGTGGTTTAGTAATAATGTCACGTAAGTTTATGAATATTGCGTCATGATGGATAAACAGGGTGAATAATTTATGGATTTCAAAACTGTGGGCGGAGTAAAGCTTTGCCGGTATCAAGTATGTAATTAATTATTACAGCTAATACAAGTATTAGTATTATTATTATTATTACATAACTATGAATTCAGGGTCTGAGAAGGTGTGTGAGTGTGGGTAAAGGATTACGTCTTCGAAACATTACTAATCTGAAGACTATGCTTTGGCCCAATGTCAAGACAACTTTTACTACCTAGGTAAAATTGTGTATGGAGCTTCACTGCGAGGCGGTTTTTCTTGACCTTAGTAGGACCACTGTTCTGGTCATTACTCTACTCTGACATTTTAAAGAAGAAATATGCCTGAGTTCATATTTACTTTGCAGGCTTCGCAAACTTATTATCCTGGCTACTCACTTAGAGAAATTGACAAAAAGACCTTGCTCAGCAACCTATGCAATAAAAAAAAGAAAAAGCTGCTCGTGAGGTATATTTCGCCTACTTTCACTCGATAATGACATACGGTGTTGTGTTTTGGGGTACTGCAGCAGATTCAAATAGAGTTTTCATCTACAAAAGCGCGCCGTGCGATATATTTTAGGTCGAATCGTGTAGAAATAGATTTCGAGAACTTTCCATTTTGACAATGGTCGGAGAATTTATATATCAAAATTTAATGTATGTTAGGGTAAATATAAATAGATTTAAGGACCGACTGGTTGTTCCTAAAACTCGGCTTACAAAAAGTCTTGAAAAGCTATTGCTGCATTTCAATTAAATTATATAATAAGATACCTCTAGAAATAAGAAATATGACTGATACAAATTTTAAAACTTATGTAAAAATCATCTGATTCTAAAAAGTTGTTATAGAATTGACGAAGCATTGACAGACAAAACCATTTTTTTAATAGACATTTTATTTAATAAACCTAGCCAATTTGTGTAATTAATTGTACCTTTGTAGTATAGTATTTTTATGTTTTATGTTCTCTATTGTAAACTTTGTTTTGGTATTTGTATTATAAACAATTACAATACTATTTTCTGTACAAGTGACTATTCTAAAAACGTCTTGTAGATGTCATAAGATGCAAATAAATGAAATGAAATGCTATTTAATCAGATATGAAACCAAACAGCGCTCCTGTTTGGTTTCATAAGTACCTAGTACTAGTAGAGCTCTTAGTGGAGGGCTCGTCCGGGGAAGTACTACCACCATGCCTATTTCTGCCGCCAAGCAGCTTGCTGTGTTCTGGTTTGAAGGGTGTCGGTGCCGGTGTAATTACAGGCACATGAGGCTTAACACCTGTATGCCTCAGGTTGATGCACGCAAAGTATTGCATTGTAAGGCATGTGTCTAAACGAACGTGATCTGCGAGACAATGCTTTGTTATAGGTGATGATGGTAACCACTTAAGATCAGGTGGGCCATCTGCTTGATCCATAAGCAAGTAAAGTAAAAAAAATAAAAATAGTAATAATAACTAATTTAACCGTGTAGGTATTTATGTTTCTCCGACCGTCTTTAACTATTTAAAGTAAACAATAACATGTGGAATTGTGTACCAAAATGTTGATGCTATTTCATGTTAATTTCAAAGATTTTTATTAGCTATAACTACATGCTAGAATCCAATACAGCGTCTGATTTGAGGGAAAAATCATACAATTTAAATATTATATAATAAAATGACTTCTTCCTGCGCAATCATTTAATAAAAACGGCAGAGTACTATCGGCTTTGTCCGAACTCTTAACAATCCTTTGATCAAGTCGCCGTCTCTTATAAAACTTTCAATTTGTAAATAATAAGCTCGAGAAATTCCTCGTAAAAGTAGTTTAAAGACTACCTTCATTCTTTTTACTTCCAGGATTGTTAATTGATTCAGGCGTGACTTTGTGGAAGTCCATTGTAAAATTATAAAATAGACGATTTAATATTTAAAGTACTTTTCCGCGACTTCAATCCTAAGATATTGACACGTTTTTCGCTTCTCTACGAGGAAGATTTTAACGACGAGCGAAAAAACTCAAAGCAAATTCAAAATTTCTTGATCGTCGTAACTACAGCAAGTCAAAATCTTCCTAATGATGCTTCGTAGAGGAGCGAAACGTGTCGATATCTTACGATTGAAGTGGCGGAATAGTAGGTACTAAGTATATATATTAAATCGTCTATTGTATAATTTCTAGGATTATAACACAGAGGTTCTTATTAGTGCTGCATGAAACGTGTGAACAAAAAACCAGTATTCGTTTTGTATGATTCCAGCAGGTTAATATTTTGAAAACTGTTCCGTTATACTTTGTGAACAAAATATCGTTCCGACAAGCATCTTAGTCTTTATTCTAAAAGTATGCCCAAAAGTATGAACTTTGCAACTTGATTTAGTTTGAGCTTAGCTCCATAATGACCCTTTTTGCTAAATTGGGTCGGTAGTAAGCATTCGCTCAAACTATTAACGGGTATTCAATCCTCAGTTGAGGTAAGTTGAACAGACGTAGGCGGGATGTCGACAGGTGCGGCCTGCGGTAGGGACTATTCTCACGCCTAATTTAGTTTTAATGAAAACCGTAATGGATGGGAATTTATGAGGCTGAGCTTGAGCGGAACAGACATGATGTCGCTTTAGGAGTACTGGTTACGTAATAAAGTAGAGTTCTCAAACACGTAGACGCACGCTTAAATCTTCTATGATTGTTTAGTTATTGGATCAGCCCACTTGCAGTACGCATTATAAACGATTAAGAAGTTGTTTCGCTTTTATAGGTAAGTTTTAAACGTAGGAGTTGTGGTGCAAGGTCAAGACGTGGTCGCTAACTTTAGCTGTATATAGAAATTTGTAGTTGGAGAGCTGCTGCTTGGAAGTTCAAGTGCTAATCAGAAATTAAAAAATCTGTAGAAGAACCAAGGTCACCGACATAGCACTTAATATGATATCAGAAGATCAAGTGACAATGGGCAGGATTTATAGCTCGTAGAACCGAGAACCGCTAGGTAAATAAAGATTCTCGCATAGCGATCATTATTTATTACTGTTCAGTTCTAAAAAAACGGTCTTATACATTAATATTTATAAACTAGACGTAAAAACATATTTGTAGTAGGTAAGTTGTTTTCAACCTGAATAAAATACGCCTCGTCTTCTAAAAGGCGACTGCGTCTTTTTTGAACTTCTTTCACCAGCATTTCAAAAAAGGTTTTCTCTTTAGTAATAATGAAGGGTTTTTTAAAGTGCTTACTCATATAAAATCTTTTTCTCACATTTTGTTCGCACGTCAAATCTAACCCGGTCGTTTACAAAAAAATACCACTAATTATGGTTCAGTCCCGATGTCCCCGTAATTTTTCCCCCGTCAACGGGTCAGCGAAAACCATGACACCTTTTCTCGACATTTTGTTTTGCTTGTTACGTCTTCTACATCTAGGTATGTTTGAAAAATGGTTTATTTGAGTATTTCTGACTACATAATAATTAGTTGTGTTTTTCTGCCAGGTAAAGTCCTTGCTACCTCAACAGTTTATTTTTTATATTATTTTGTTTTTTTTAATTAAATTTTTCGACACTTTATCGAAACCACATCTGCCCTTTTTAATACATTATTTTTCTACACTTGGAATAACATCTTCTGTAAAATGTGGGTATGTACTAGATGTTATATCTGGACGTACCTTTAATTACCCCCCTAACATCCTCGAAGAGTCTCGAGTAGGTACTTGGTACTAAGAGATATTTCTATTTTACTTCCACCCTTCCATTCTTCCTTCATTTTGATAAAAGAATCAAAATATATTTCATCTTACCTAATAGAATTAAAGAATAAAGACATCTTAAAGTGGAGTCACACGAAGAATTTTAACAAATAAAATATTGTATTCTTAATAATATTTTAGGTACAATGATATAGATATATAGAAATGAATATAGTAATCAAACAAATCACAAATTCATAAATATTTTGATACGAAGTGTAAGCAGTAATCGTAGGAATGAATAAATATTTTTTATATACAAATAAGTCAAATGCTCAAGACTATTAAAATGAATTTTCGAATGGGTAGGCTAATGGTCTGGGTTAATGGGCATAAAATGCGTCTTCATAATACATTCTTATTTCGGTTCATATTAATAGCTTACCTACTGAATGATACAGAGTATTAGGAGTTATATTATTTACGTTCGTGACGTGCGTAACCTGTGAGGGAATGCTTTGTGGCATCTGTCCGTCATTCGATAGACAATTTCGTCAATGTCAAGTGGTTTGAATATATCGTTTTTAATGCCAATAACAATTTATTCAAACCACTTTACTTTTAAGTACTTAAAACAAGTAAAGTCGTCTGCCATTGGGTTTGAAGAAAAAAATGGCAGTTTTTTAACAAAACCTAAAACATAAAAATGTTGCCCTTAGGTTTTGTTAAAATATTTTATTCAACTGTTCACACTTGTGCTAAAACCTCAAGTAATGATGATTAAAATGCCACCGAAATTACACATTTAAATCTAAAATAATCCGCAAAATGACACTGGCCACTTATTATATCAGGTGATGGTATACTTTTTTAGTATCCTTATTTTTTTCCATGGCTTTGAAAGTTAAAGATGGGCCAGAACGCGTACGTCAATTATTAAAGCAAAATCTAAAATAGGTACCAAGTAGTTTTTGTGCAGTATTTTGTCAAAGAAAGTGCGATTTCTAGCTCGTGTGTTGTTTTTTGAACTATCTAACTCATTTGTCCAAAAGTGTTTTATCGGAGACGAGTAACCTTATGCAAAAGTGGTGATAGTGATTCTAGAGTATTTATCAATTTCCTGTGTACATTCTATAAATACCGGAATTTATTTTTGATTTGTAAACAAGACCTTGGCTTTAGTTATGCCCAAATGATTGATGTGCCTTAACTAAAATTATTTATCAAATTTATTGTTGATTGACTGTATCAGCTGAATGCTTGGTGTTTTCACGTTAATGAAAACACCAAGTTTTTAATGGAAAATAGTAAGTGTATAGATAATATTTTAGTAAAGTAGGTATTACTGGGTGTTATATTGTGTTCTATGTTTTCTCAGTCATCCGGTTCTCTTAGTACAAGCTATGATTAATTTGGGGCTATGATGTTGCGTAAAATTATCACAAATATGAATTAAAAAAAAAAATTTGATGTACTTAATGAAATAATACAGAATACCCAGCCAAAGCTTTCAAAATTCAAAATTATTGTATGTTAACGTTATTTCTAAATACAAACCGCAAATTTATGCAGAGCAATTAATTTTTATAATTATAATGATGTCTTGGTCTTAATAATGATGCATACTAGTTGCTTGGACTTATTTATTACAACGGGATTGTTATATTTGTAGAGACACAGTACAAGTAAATGATATTTGTGATAGAGTTATAAGATTGAATTTTAAAATTTGTTCGCCGCATTGACATACAAATAAATATAAACGTTAGAAACAGTTTACTAAGTAAATAATCTGAATATGTAGGTTTCCAAATGTTATATCCTTTTCAGTTTTAGGGTCCTGCATTCCTCTATAGGTAACTTGAATAAGAAATTCAAACATACCAAAATATTAGCGTGTAAAAATTCAGTACCCATTGCGAGTATAATATTGGACCACTGGACATGTAGGTACCTACATCCTATATCTATTACCTCGATAAATAGAAGAGGGCGGGTTTATACGGCGCGAAAGCTTTCGCGCGGCGGCCGCGCGTCGGCCGCGCGGCCGCCGCGCGGTTGAAAGATATTTACCGAAAATCGTCTCTATGTTCTAAATAATAACGTTCAAATTCCTACGGCGCGAAAGCTTTCGCGCGGCGGCCGCGCGGCGGCCGCGCGGCCGCCGCGCGGTTGAGAGATCTATACCGAATATCGTCTCTATGTTCTAAACAATAACGTTCAAATTCCTGTCAAGCAGCCAACCGCGCAGTCACTACGCGGTTGACACAAGTAAAATGAAGACATTTTAACCCCTTTTTTCAAGTTAGGGGTCCACGGGGTCCAATTTTGAAAATAATAAAAATGATCTTAGTTTGACTATAAAATTCTCGGAACATGATTTTAACCATAACTTGAGTATCCCCTACACTCTTTGCTAGGGATCAACTTGAACTTTAGTATGCAGTGTTTGAATCGTTTTCAATGAATTACGATCAAGTTAAAATAAATATAATGGATTAAATTGTAATAGAATACTGCAAAATGTGGATATGTACCAAATGTACTATCTGGACATATACTTCTGACTACCCTTTTAGACTTCCTCGAAGAATCTTGAGTAGGTACTTGGTACTAAGAGATTGGAGGGGATATCTACCGTGCTTGGGGAATAAAGTCATAAAACTATTTCTTTCTTAAATATAAAAAGAAAGGCTCAACTTTACAGTATAAGAAGGTAGACTATGACCTGATCATTGAGTTGCAACTAAGATGCAAGAGGATTACTGTGGAAGGCTATGTACAAAATAACGATCTCTATAGGGATTCGGGACATTAACATAGAGAGTTTGTCCATGATGCCACTAAACAATATACGGAATCTTCATCACCATAATGATGTCGAGGCTAATCAACTCTTTGATAATCAAGTTCTTACTAGAAGATAACTGACAAAAAACTTTAATGTTAAAAAGTACAATTAATAACAAACTATCGCAACGTAGGACAAAAAAAATATTTTTTTTTAACCTTGGGGTCCCTGGGACCAACAAATTATTAAAGGTTAAGTAAGTCAAAATCATCAAAATGATGCTGTCAGTGAATGATACTGTGGGTAATATTAAATAAGATCATATCTGCTTTTTTCAAACTTTATAGAATCCAACATCATCATCATCATCACCACTGCTGATCTGGCCCACGTAGGTCTCTACTATTACGCTTTCAGGAAGAACTAATTTAACTTTTGCGCCAACTTCCCGCAACCCCAATGTCGTTGGCCCACTGGATTTTGTGCATTATCTTTCAGTTCATGGTCGCCATTTGAGAATCATTTATTGCTCTGTGGTTCTACGAGATAAATACCCATTGCTACTTTAACTTGCTGATTCTGAAAGCTATGTTGGTGATCTTGGTTCTTCTACGGATTTCATAATTCTTGATTCCATCGCGTAGGAAAATTTACATATATTATCATAACATAACTTTCTTTTCTAAGTGAGTGATATTTCAATAGTTCACATTTTATGGAGCTGAGCTTCTATTATAAGAGAGATAGATCAAATTATCCACGGTTTTCAGGTTGAGTGTATCTCAATCACAATACTGCCTGTGGTTTGGTAACCTATAGTGTGAAATGCTTGACAAAAGGGAGAAATATTCAGCCAAGCTATTCTTTCAAATCATATTATATTTATAAAATATTTTAAACCTCAAAAACTGAGATTCATTTGCAAAAGAAGAAATAAAGTGGTGATCAGCGGTTAAATTATATTTGAACCTCAAAAAACTGAGATTGACTTACAAAAGAAGATATAAAGTGGTGATCAGCTGTTGTTACGCCATTCGAGCTAATTTAAGTACGTTCGATTTTAGGTCCTTATTTTTATGTTAGCTAAGTAAAAAATCTGCGAGGTTGACGACAAGAAACCATACATTAGTAAGCTCGCCAATGGTATTTTCAGAGTGGTTGTATGAGTGTGGCTCCCCTCTATCAGCCGTAAGAGGCAGAAATAAGACAGCACAAAAAATATCAAAAATGCAGTTTGGGTTGAAATACTAGAAAAAGAATTCAACACGGATCTAGTCCACAGACGGCAGCTTTATCAACGGTATATGTGGATAATCTTTACCAAATATAAGAATTTTTGTCCTGACCTAATAGACAACGCACAGCCTAAACCGTAATGTAAACTGGTCGTAGAAACTTAACATTTTCAGGGTATATTTGTCTTGGTACATAGAGGGGTATCAAAGGCAAGGCCCTTACACTCAAACCGTATAATTAAAACATAAAATAAATCATTAAATAAAATAAAAATAAAATTTCAGTGCCGGATATTTAAACCATCAAACTGGATGTTATTCTGCATTAAAATCTCGCATAAAAAAAATGTATTACGACCTTTTTTGAAATCACCCATGAAATCATTGTTCATTTGTTCGGGTAAAATTTTTCTATGCTTGCGGCCATCGTGATTTCAACTCAATTTACTAGACCAAAACGTTGAAATTCCCTGATACCGAGCCAACCGCGCGGCGGCCGCGCGGCCGCCGCGCGGCCGCCGCGCGGTTGACAACATCAATATCGAATACCGTCTTTATATTCTAGAAAGCAACGTTCAAATTCCTGTCAAGCGGCCAACCGCGCGGCCGCCGCGCGGCCGCCGCGCGAAAGCTTTCGCGCCGTCTAAACGCGCCGAAGTAGAAGTAGATTCAATAATAATAATAATAATTCTTTATTTCTAAACCAGGACAATTAGTACATATATGAAACAAGTTTTAAACATGCATTTTAAAATGAGCTGTTCTATAGGATAATCAGTTTTAGAGGATAATCAGTTTTAGAGGATAATCAGTTTTAGAAGTAATTCAATTTATGTAAGCAATAAATAAGTCAGTACTGAAATGATTTGTTTATGTTTTGGTACCTAAATTCTGCGAAGTCTCGGTGCATCACCCAATGGGCTTCCAGTCTCGCGAAGGTTACTACAGCAGTACTACAGTCCGTGGGCGGCTGGCAGGCCGTTTACCCCTGGTCGGCACTTTATTCCACAAAATTATAGACAGTCACTTAATTTCATAAATCATATAAAGAGAAATGAAGATTTTTGCAGGGAGATTTCACAAAGAAATAGTAGTTTTGAGCGCGAACAATTTGTTTACGAGTGTAGGGCGGCGCTTCGCGGTGCGCGTCCACCGCGCTCGGCGCGCAACAGATATTGCCTAGTGAGTCGGTAGGCAGCGGACGCAGCTAACACCGCCGTCGTCGTCGCCGCGCCGCCGCTACGCCACGGCCGGGCTGCACGGCGCGCGCCGCTCACCCCCCTCCTCCTGACACTCTCAGAGACCCTTCTGACGTCATCCCAAAACCTCCAAAAATCCTCGCTAGCTCCTTCGTCGCTTTGCGGCCACTATATTTTCCAATCTCATCTTATTTGGGTTCAACGGTACGGTTGTGGCCACCGATACTGTTTCGGATCAAGTTTATATGCAAGAATAAGCGTGAGGATTTATCCTTCAGCGTCTCGGAACTTCTTCAATTTGAGAAAACTTTGTCAGACAATCGTAGTTAAATTCAATGGGCAACTATAGCTTTAGTTTTCGACAAGTCCTGCAGAAATGTAGTTTGTTAAGATACGATGTAATAATATTGTTTTACTACCTTTGTACAAAACCCTAAATTAACAATTTACCATGCTATTAAACCCAGACAATGGTGTGTGCGACGAACTAATTCTCATAATGAGCACTTTATTTGGTCTTGTTTACTGAGGGAATAAAGTCAGCGACGTGATCTAATTTAAGCTTGCTGGCCAAACAAAAACCGTCTGACTCCAACCTAGCAATTACTCCCGTCGTCTAGTCTGGGGCTTAAAATACCCGATTGGTAAGTTCATGTACAGGAGACAAACAATAGCAAGCAAGTGTTGACAATGAACGTGTGTTCGCGACGGCAGGCTGCGAGTAATAAACTGCCTTTGTGAGACATTTAATCCACTTAACAGTTTGTAGCCCTCCGAGATGCCGACTCTTGCCTATTGTCGCCGAAATTATTACTTCCGATGTTCGTGCCTGTCTCAGCGAGTGTAGTGTAATAACTGCTATTATTCTCCATCTGTCTTTATTCCTTCACACGAGAAGGACCTTGTCTCCGACAAGGACCCGACCGTCTCGGGTCAACAGTACTTAGTACCTACTACATACAGTGTAGCTTCTTATTGTTTCGTCTCTTTACCGTCATTATTTACTGATATTTTCTTTATTTCGTGTAATGGAGTGGATCTATCAAGATGGTATGATGACAGTCATAGACTTTTAACCATGTACAGTCAGCTGCACTAGAATGTATACAATTTGTAACTTTCACAACAGTATTACAGCAAAACAATGAACTATTGCACTTCAAAAACTAAAAAGTCATGAAATTAGTTGATGACCTGTATTGTTGATGATTAGTTATTTTTGGAAAAATTGTCGTGTAAATATCTTTAGCACCCCTGTGAAACCATTTCGAAAGTTACAAATTGTATACATTCTAGTGCAGCTGACTGTACCTACAAATATTCGTACATACTCTTATACTCGCACTTATAATTTATATTTATATTTTTTAATCATTATTGTAATACATTTTTAAAAGGATATTTTACATTTATTATTATTAAATTATTACAAAAATGCAAAATGTATGATGACAATTATTTCATGAATAAAAATGTAAAACAAGCAGATGTTGATGAGGAACTTGATGTTGAACAGTTACCTCTTCTTACAACATTACCTCGCATAAAAAATAAATCGTTAATCGTAAATAATTAGTAATACGTTCTTCCTGGGAATGTAAAGAGGGCATTGGCCCCAGACCTACATGCGTTAAAACACTGCTGGACTTCTACAGCAGCTGGGTATCCAACAACTTGCACAAGCTGTTGATGATGATAGTAAAAATAATATAAAAATTAAAACAATTAGGTAAGTAAACATATATTATATAGTATATAGGTACACACTCAGAATTAAAAAAACGCATGCAAGTAAAATAACTTGCTTTATCAACTAAATGATACTCTGTAAAATGGGAAATCTTATTTTATTTACTAATACTTACACAAGTTTACCAGTCAAATCTGTTTTCAAAGGTAATAATTGGTCAATACCATTAACTGGGAATATATCCACGGTATCAACCATCGATATTGTAATGACTAAAGTAAATTAAACATTACCCTTCTTCTGGAGTAGCCGAGTAATCAAATATCTTCGAGCGTAGGTAGGTCATTGTGGGGTTTTACAAAAAATTATCCATATTCAAATTCAAACATATATATTTCATTTTGATACATTTTGAAAGGTCATCTATAATATAAAAATGAATCGCAAAATGTTCGTGAGCGCATAACTCAACAACGCCTGAACCAATTTGGCCAATTCTTTTTTTAAAATGTTTGTTGAAGTTCAAAGATGGTTTTTACGGCGAGAAAAATTCGAATAATTGCCGGAAAACCCCTAAAAACAGCCCTTTTCTTTTTCCCATACAAACGTTTTCTAACTAAAACGAGCTTTATTGCTATAACATAAAGTTCATATTGAATTACAAGCACCCACTGTTGTTTAAACAATGTAGGTATGTTCCTAACGTCAAAGAGTCAATTTGCACTTTATTACCTCTGCACACAAAGTTCAAATTCAATCATATCTATCAAAACAGTGTGCGTTGGAGCACAGATAAACAAAAAAAAAGAAAACGAAATCGAATAGTTCAATTTGGTCGGCTTCGCGATATTATTTCATTTGTTTTACTTTAAAATGCATTAGTTTTCAAGTCATTACAATAGTCAAACAAAACCAGCGTTACCAAAAGTGTTTTATTATTTTAAGTTTTTATTATTTCATATCCTTATTTTAAATACGGCTTGAAGGATTTAACTCCAAGTCATATCAAATTTAAAAAAAGTTGAAACAACAACAAACTGTCAATGTCAGTGTTTTTTTTTCTTGGATTTTCGGTTACCTACCTAATGTTTGCAGTTTGCTTTTGTCAATTGATACACGAAACAAATTCGTACCTATATAGTATTTTGTGCAGCGTTTATTGTGACAAAATAATCTATACAAATAAATAAAATTGAAGTGTCTGTTTGTAATATTAAAATAACCGCTCTTTACTACATGCATATGAATGTATATGCGATGCATATACCAAAATAGCATTTTTTTAAATGTTTGTCTGTCTGTCTGTCTGTTTGTTCCGGGTAATCTCTGGAACGGCTGGACCGATTTCGACGGGACTTTCACTGGCAGATAGCTGATGTAACAAGGAGTAACTTAGGCTACTTTTTATCCCGAAAAAATAACGTGAACGGGAAAAAACTGACACGCGGGCGAAACTGCGAACGGCCGCTATTTTATGCCGTATTAACGCCATCTGTTGGCGGATGGATGGAAGTGGCTAGCTTTATTCTTTAACAAGTTGTTACGAGAAGAGGCGATCCCGGACGAATGGTGCAACAGCTCGCTGGTGCCCATCTTCAAAAACAAGGGTGATGTACAGGATTGTAACAACTATAGAGGAATAAAGCTCATGTCACACAGTATGAAAATTTGGGAAAAGGTTGTAGCGCGACGGATGAGAGAAGAAAGTGAGGTATCATAGAACCAGTTTGGATTCATGCCTGGGCGCGGGACTATGGATGCCATCTTTGCGCTTCGTCAACTTTGTGAGAAACACAGACGAGTACACAAAAATTTGCATATGGTGTTCATAGATCTTGAGAAGGCGTATGATAGAGTACCCCGAGAGGTTCTGTGGTGGAGTATGAAAGTTAAGGGAGTGCCTGAGAAGTACATACAGCTCATTCGAGCTATGTACGATCGAGCGAGTACTCACGTCCGGTCTGAGGCCGGAGTTACCGCCAAGTTCAATGTGGGTGTAGGCTTGCATCAGGGGTCGGCTTTGAGCCCTTATTTGTTTTTCCTGGTGATGGATGCTCTGACATCAGACATACAGGAAGAAGCACCCTGGTGCATGCTGTTTGCCGATGACATTGTTCTGGTTGGAGAAGATGCGCTTGAGGTCCAGAGCAGACTAGGAAAATGGTGGGATAAATTGGAGAGTGTCGGACTGAAGATCAGTAGAACCAAAACAGAGCATCTGTTTTGTGACTTCGGTGGTCCATCCAATTTTATCCCAATAGCCTTAAATTAAAATAAATAAAATGCCCCTTAAACTTAGGGGGAAAGTTTACAAAATGATCATTAGACCTGTCGTATTGTATGGATCTGAGTGTTGGACAACTAAAGGGACTAATGAAAGAAGGGTACATGCGGCAGAGATGCGAATGTTGAGATGGATATGTGGAGTTACTAGAATGGACAAGATACGAAATGAGTATATCAGGGGTAGTTTGAAAGTAGCGCCAGTGACGGAAAAATTGAGGAGCAATAGGGTAGCGTGGTATGGGCATGTCATGAGGAGGGATGAAAGTCATTTAACCTTGAGAGCGATAAACATCAATGTTGATGGATATGTGGGTAGAGGTAGACCAAAGAAAAGATGGATGAACTGTGTGAAAGATGACATGGATAAGAAAGGAGTGAGTACAGATATGACGGCTGATAGAGGGGAGTGGAAGAAAAGAACATGTTGTGCCGACCCCACATAAAGTGGGATAAGGGCAGGAAGATGATGATAACGCCATCTGTTGGCGACATCGAGTACTACTTCAGTTAAGATTTGTAAGTAAAAATGTTTACCGCCCAACAAAGTGGGCACGGGTCAGCTAGTATTTTATAAATTAATTTGGTCAAAAAGTTTCAAATACACGGTAGGTACATATTAAAGAGCCGGCGGCGGCGGAGGGCTAACGCCCAGAAAAATGTGTACTAAAAATTGGTAGGTACTTATGAAAACTGGTTTATTATTATTTATTTACGAGCAGTATGCGTTTACCAAGCTTTAATAGGACATAGTGTAGTATGATTATATTTATAATACTTATTACACTCATTCCAACGGCTTTATACTTTATGTTAGCAACGTCTCAAGTAATGTTACAATACTAATGAAATAGCACAGAATCATTAAAAAATACAATAAAAATATATGAACGAAAAAGCTTTGTGTACTATAAAAATTACAAAAAGGTATTAAACCCAAACATAGTAATTGTTACAGTTGGCTATATCATATTTCGCCTCCTCAATTCTCTTAAATGAATGAAGAATCTCTAAAATGTTGATTAGTTCAGCTACTTAGTTATAAAATGCTTTCCTTACTCTCTCAACTGCAGTATTAATAATGAATCCAGTATTATCCCATAGCTGCACACGCCACACCGTGCCAATGAGATTTTCTCGCTCGTGTGTACGCGCCGCGGATTAAACCAATATTACCAATATCGGTAAATTCAATTTTGTTCCCTATTCGAACGCTCGACGATAAAACTTATCTAGATTGTAAAATAAATTTGTGAGCTTACGATATCGAAAAATATAAAAGCGCGCAAGACATTTTTACAAAATCGATAGGAACCATCTTTTAGGAATTACATTATAGATTTCAAAAGATATAAATTGTTGTATCACAATAGATTGATAGATCAAAGATCGAGATCAGATTTCACCTACTTGAACAAGTTTGATAAATATTTAAGTGCAAGGTAAAGGGACCTTTTGCATTTCAGTTTATCTGCCCTACCTGCTCAAAGTTCGTGATACTGATCCAAAGCTTAACATTAAATCTGTGTTTTTTTATACAACTTGTTGATGGAACAAGCAGATGGCGTACCTGATGTTCAGTGGTTATCATCGCCTATAACAAAGTATTACCTCGATAGGTGGTAAGGTCCGTAGGTTTTTAAGGTAGTCCTTAGAAATGTGCCAAACGATGCACAGCGTCTATCAACCTAAGGTATACAAAACTGTGTCATTTAAAACTGCAGAATACCATTATAATAATAACTAAATGATTTATTTTAGGCTAGATAAAGTTAAACATAATCTACAGTTCTGATAAATGAAAATAACAATAGAGTCGCTCTATTTTATGTAGAAATACCTATATCCCTATATATAGATAAAAAGTATTTACCCTGGCTTAAACAGCTTGAAAGACTTAATTTTCAGGGTATAAATATGCCTTGGTTGGTCTTGGGTGTCATTGCTATTCTTAGATTAGTACCTACTAAGAATATAATACTAATCTATCTAAGAATAGCGCTATGCATACTAAGCTAATTCACGCGCATGCCTCTAGTTAGGGATACTACACTCTTACTTTTTTAAATAAATACTAGTAGAACCACGCGCGACTCGTGTAATTTCTGGATCTACTATACCGATTTTAAAATTTATTTTGCCAATAATTTACGAATATAATGCCACGTTATTTGTGAGTGACATATATAGGCTATATACTTGGCAGTCGGATTTACAAAGTAAGTCGAAGAAAAAACGGTCGGACGAAAACTTCACTTGCCAACAATGCCTTAATGATGAGTGATATTATGACTGAGTTCTAGACAAAAGTTGTAGAGCTTGACGAAGTGGGCACGGGTCAGCTGGAGTATATAAATATAACTTCTGCTGAGTTCACTTTTATCTTTACTCAAATACTTAAAGCTTTTCTTTGAAGCAAAATACACTTTTACTGGGTGTAATAAGACCACTTCCGAACTCTCCATAGGAACGTGTAAAGTTACCTACAACAAGGTCTTATTGATATAATTATTTTGCAGTAATTTCTATTTATCAACCACCGATGTATTGCGTACAGCGCTTCGCCGCCGCTCAGTCGTCGACCGCCGCGAGGGCAACGCATCAGATGATCGCGATTATCATTTAAATTGCTGTTTTTGATGTCTTGTCGTTTTTAAATAAGATCACTAGGGACTTATGTTTATTTTACGATGTATTGTGCTGAAAGCACGAAAAAAACGAACAAAAAGAGTCGATTTCTTTTTCAATTTTTTTTTTATTAAAATCATGGTCTGACTGAATGCGTAGTTTTGAATTTTCGGAAGTAGACTAATTGCTCCCGATATCTACACTAATATTATAAAGAGGAAAGACTTGTATTTTTGTATTTTTGTATGTTACGAATAAACTCAAAAACTACTGGACCGATTTTAATAATTCTTTTTTCATTAGAAAGCTACATTATCACTGAGTAACATAAGCTATATTTTATTTTGGAAAAAAATAACGTTCCGTAAAATATTTGGGTTTTTCAGACACAAGGTGTAAAAAATCAATCAGAAAAGTTACTTATTTTGCGTACGCTGCCTAAACTATAAAAGATAGAACCATAAAATATTCTAAACAATTGTAGATCTTATAAATATCTACAAAGAGTCCGCGACACACTATACCTATCTATGTCGAGTGAGGCACAACAACCATTTTTTTATTTAAAAATCTTGAATTTTTTTTGGACTACATTTAAACGCATTTATTTTACTCATACTATTAATCCTTATCAAAATAAATAAATAAATTATCTACATGATCAGTTGAGCTACCTTTAGATCGTTTGCAACGGTCTTTAGATAGCTCAACTGTTTCAAATGTATTTTGTACATACCAATTATAAATACTTGTATTAGTCATAATTTTCACTGTACTTAGTGATAATATATTTTATCACTAAGTACAGTTCATGTAGATAATATTTGGTCTTTGAATGATTAACATTGGACGTTTGGTTTTGAAGTTATGGCGAAATTAAAATATTACGATTTCTGCTGCACGGGCCGTTGCAAAGTGAGCGTCACCAAGGTGGGGGTGCGCGTGCGGGAGTTTAGATCTATGAGTAAGGTACCTACTCGCGCGGCTCAGCCGCGAGGTCGGCTCCCTAGGCAGATGTTTTATAAAAAGGACATTAATTCATAATGTAATATAGTTTTATGACAAAATCTATACAAATAAATAAAATTGAAGTGTCTGTTTGTAATATTAAAATAACCGCTTTTTACTACATGCATAGGAATGTATATACTATATATAATACCAAAATAGCATTTTTTTTAATTTTTGTCTGTCTGTCTGTTTGTTCCGGGTAATCTCTGGAACGGCTGGACCGATTTAGACGGGACGGGACTCACTGGCAGATAGCTAATGTAACAAGGAGTAACTTAGGCTACTTTTTATCCCGAAAAAATAACGGGAACGGATAAAAACTGCCACGCGGGCGAAACTGCGAACGGCCGCTATTTTATGCCGTATTAACGCCATCTGTTGGCGACATCGAGTACTACTTCAGTTAAGATTTGTAAGTAAACATCTTTACCGCCCAACGAAGTGGGCACGGGTCAGCTAGTAACATATATAAATGAACAACGTGTTAGTGTGAATTCTCCGAATTCCATACAAACTTCCTTGGCTCCTCTATAGCGCCGTATCCTCCGCTTGCGGCCTGAATAATTGAAAACACACGCACATTGTAATTATTTACCGTGTTTTTGTACCATTAACTACAACGCGGGCGGTCCTACCACAACATTTGTTTTCGCGCAAACTTTACAGTGAGCATTTCCTTTGTGCGAGTTATTTGTGAACATGTAATTTACCTACACGTTTCTATACAAGGAGTAGGTAGGTATGTACCCATGGGTATATAATAAAGAAACTCTAAACGAGGGTATCGTTTGGGGTTCCTTTTATTTTTTTCTAGTTAACAGTATTTTTAATGTGAAAGAGTGACAGTTTTTATGTCCATTGTTTGCTGCGGCCATTTTCCATTTTCCGGCCCGGCTCCGGAGCACCGGTGGTTTAGTGAAAGTAACCCGGCCTTCTGGCCCTAAGGTCATGAGTTTGAATCCGATCGTGTGCCAATGGATTTTTCTGTCGAAAAACTGATGTGCGCGATGCCAGTACTCTCAAACGGTGAAAGGAAAAAATCAATATGTGGGTATGTACCACTGTACTTGGTACCTACTTATCTGATGGAATATCTACCTGGGGATTAAAGTCGTGAAACTATTTCTTTTTTCCTTTTCTTTCCCATACACCAATTCATTCCATCTATTTCTTACGTTTCCATGGGTAGCCGTCGAACCGATAACTAGTACTCTATAAAAATGTACATAGGGTTCTTTGATCTTGAATCTTCGTTGTAATCAGCCTAAATAAGTACACTGAAAAAAAATGAAAGGAAATAAGTACATTTATTGAACACACACAAAACAGAGTATAACAGTACAAAGAACAGAGAAACGTAAAGAAAGTAAACAGAAAGATAGGAGGCACAAATAAACCAAAAGTACCTAGATAAGTAGGTACCTTCAAGTAAAAAACCTACCTATGTACTATAATAAAAAGAGAAGTAAGTGCAAAAAAGTTGTGCAAATTAGTCGTGCTCTGTGTCCGGCTCTGTCTCAGCATATGCTACCACACGTGCATGGAATATGACATGCGGCAGCGCTGATTTTCAGACAGAGCCAAGATAAGTCCACGTAACTTAACGTTACGTTACGTTAGTGACTTAGGTCACTTCTGGTCATTAGCCGTGGTGGTTCTTCCATTACCTTCAATGGTCGTCAGAAACGATAAAGGGTGTTTCCTTTATCGTTTCTACCTTTACCTGCCCCCTTACCGTGAACTCTTATAGCATGATTGCAAACTGTCAGAAACATGACAGATATAATTGTTTTACATGAACTAAGTAAAGGTTTTCGGACTTGTACCTGCCCTTGAATCTATTGTCCGACTCTGTTAGGGCCTGTTTGGACTGACCTCACGGTTACCCCATTGATACTCACCAATCCGCTCACCAAGCGTGATGACTTTGGGAGCCTAAAATATGGAGGAGGACTACGTCCAGCAGCGAACTTATTTAGGCTGATGACGTCACGTGATTATAATACCTAATATTTTGATGTATGTGCCATGATTGTGGGTCGAACTAATGACGCATGCTGAAATATCGGGAAACAATCAAACTCAAAAACCATAAATATCCCATTTCTATCCAAAATATTGATTAAAACCATGATAGTTTAAGAAGTTAATATAATATCTATTGTATTTGTATAGAAAACAATAAGACATTAAATATCTACTCGTACTATAATCCTTCTAAAATATATACCTAACTCAAGTTACAAGAGATAGCATACAATTTAAAACGTTGTTTTGCTCTACCTTCATTTCGAATTTGTAAGCATAACATAGCAGACCCGAAAAACTAAGGTTTATGATACAGGTAAAATATTTTTCCCTCATAACATTGATATATGATAATCCAAAACTTCCATCGTATATTTTATTCAGATAGCATCGTAAATCCGGAAAGAGTTTCGTGTTGTTTCTTATGTGACACAGTGGTGACCCGTTAGTTCTATCCCCCAGGAGTCGTTCATAAAGTACTAATAGAGTATGGCTAAAGGTTAAGTTCGAGTTTTGGCCGGATATTAAACATGTCAAGAGACGAGATTTTACTTGATAAAGTACGACGTGGGAATACAAGGCAAATTACGTAAAGTTGCCGTCCAGGCGATCATTAAAGTCAAGTACCTTACTCGCAGTCAAACCTTACCTTATTTATAGTCAAACATTGTAACAAGTCCCTCTAGAATAGAATGTTGGACTACAAAATATAAATCGACCAACAATACATTTCTAGGAAGAAGGATTTTGGTCCTGCTCCATTCATCGAAATCTTGCGTTTTTTACAATGTTAGCCGTATCGTATCGTAATTTCCAGCGTATAGGGGTGAAAGGGTGGTGCTATCCTACGCTTTGTTTGGTTTATGGTCACCATTTGAACCAACCTTTGTTCTTTAGCGTTTGTCAGAAATACGAGTTAGAAGCCTCAACTACGTTTAAACAGGTTACGAACTTATCAAAGAGAACGTTGCAGTCTAATAAAAACAGAATCGATACGACAGTTCATATTACACAGGAAATCAATCTTCTACCCGAGCTGTAACCCAACACCTGCAAACACTTACCTATACCTTACCAATGCATACACGAGATGAGATTTGGGTAAATTCGATCAGTAGTGCTAGCGTTTCCTGGTTTTACCTTTTTTGTAGAGAGGGAATCGTTTAATACACTTAGAACTCTGCTGGGACGGTTGAATGAGGCAGCGGCTAGGTTGAGATTCGCAGGCTCTTAATTATGCCACAGGCTTTGATTGGTGAGTGAGTGAGTACCTATAGCATACTATTCGATAATTGGAGTCAGAAGTACAACAATTTTTTTATGTGGCAATTCATTAGGTGCAGCATAGTTTGGGGAGTATTAATTTGCATGGGTTGTATTAACACCGGCCCATTTGCGCTAGCAATTATTTATTTTTTTATTCTGATACCACTGCAGTAGTTAGTATTCCATACGTGGCAGTTTGAAAACCCATCGCTGCTGCTAGAATATTATCCGCAATATTATCCGAACTCCGCATGCGAGGAAGGTGGATGTCGAGGTCACGTCCAGTGCAACATATTGCTTGTTTCATACCATACAGATGCTTTGGTATCTTGTTTCATGTTTGCGTAGACGTTATAATACAAATCAATTTCTTGGTTTGGATTACTACATTTGCTAACTGTAGTGTGGTCATCAGCCACACAGCTGTAAATAAGGCCACTGCTGGACATGAGCACCCCCCCAATTGAGGGAGGTTTGCCATAGTCACCACACTTGGTGGGTGGATTGGTAGTATCAGTGTTTAGTACATAGGAGATAAATACATAAATATAAATATTTATTGGCATTTTTACACAACATCATCTAGCGCCAATCTAAGCATAGCTTTACTATGGGAACCAGATGACTGATATCATATACTTAAGAATGTTTGTTTTGTTAATACAATATAACACCTAAGGCGAATGGCACCGAGCGAGGAGGATGCGTAACTACCCTCGTTTATTAACTAGTTCGGAGTATATTGCAAATCTAAATCAACCACCAACTGCTATTTTTTTGTTTGTATGTATTTGTTTTTTTTATGTGCTTACCGAAACTATTTACTTACCTACTCTCTTACTTAGATGTTTTTTTTTCCTGAAGGTAGGTGTATGTATGTGACTTGATTGATTAGAACGTAAAGAAGTACCCTAAATAAGTAAATTATAACATAAGTAAGTTTTCATAGGTAATCATACAAAATAACTAGTACTGTTACGTTAAATCTTATTTATAAGTTATGTTAAGTCGTGGCCTACAAATAGGTACCTAAAAAAGATAATACTGCCTATTCGCTAGTGCGTCACCTCTTACGATATCCATGAGAGGTATTGGAGGTGCCCTTTTAAACTGGGATCACCACGCACTAACTACGAGTATAGCACAACTTTATAACTCAAAACATAGAATTCATTCACCACGAACTCCAACACTTTTGTAGAACTAGTTTATTTGAATAGAGCTAGTAAGTAGGGTTTTATAGCGTGCCTTACTGTTGTGTTTTGTTTCTATTGTTAGTTTCATTATATCTAAGTAAATGAGTTAGGTTGCCTTACTATTTTCCAACAATAATCAGAATCTAGACCGTTCAGTGGAAAATTACGCCAGATGCTTTTCATATGTATGTATGAGTCAAACGTACCTAAACGTTTCAAAACATACAGTGTACACAAATCGTCGCTTCAGGTATGAATTACAGGAATGCATGTCATTAGAGAAGGTATTATTGCCGAAGCAGCTGTTTCTAATGGCCTACATCGCCGTTTCGCCTAATGCCTATACTACATAGGTAAACGCTTAGGTATAGCCTACAAGCACCCGATTTCCACGTGTTTTTTTAAGTTTTATGAGTTGCCCAGATAAAAACAAGTTAATACCTATTAGAAGGTAGATATCCGTAAGATGAATTTGATGAAAAATGTATTATTATGTTGTGGCTAAAAAAGTAAATAATAATAATATAAGCTGTGGAGTAAAAACTAAAGTTTGTAAATATTATCCAAAACTTTGGATAGGTAAGCACTGTTTTTATATTTAAAAAAGCATTATTTTGCGACGAGTTAAGTTGATCGATGAAGATGACATGCTAATTTTAATCATGCGCCACTTTTCCGGTAACAGGGTAACGACCAGGATTTTTATTAAAATCTTATTTTATTAAAATCCCACTGTTCCAACTATGAAAATATCGACGGGGATATCGGGAACACACCGAATCTTTTTCCAAGAGAACGGACGCTTATAGTCCAGTCCTTATTTTAAACTGATTTATAATGACGATTAATAACTGTCAAGATTTTCAGGAGCGTGTATTTAGTGAGCACTGTTTAGATTTTATGCGTTTTGGCTTCAGTTTTGTGCGTTATTAATACCCTCGAATATTTAGCCAAACCTTTTTAATAGTTTGCTAACATGTACACATAAGTACCTACCTATTGGGTTTAAGGCAGTATATGAGTGTATGAGTATATGAAAAAAATAAACTTTTATTTAAGTACAATGTTTATAGTCCCCTCAATATTTTGTTGTTGGCCCTAATGACCGCTCGTAAATGGTTTTTCATTACCCTACTGAGTTTCCTGATCAAATCCTGAGGGATTACCTGCCACTCTTCGACTAAAGTAATGTTCAGGTCTTCTATTGACGCTGGAGTTGGATATCTTTCTCGTCCCCGCCGTTTTAGCTCATCCCACAAATGCTCGATCGGATTCAAGTCAGGTCACTAGGCTGGCCAGTCTAGTGTGGGAATGCTGACTTCCAGGTACCTTAAAAGTCACTGCAGTGGTGTGGCAACGGGCATTATTGTGCATTAGCAGGAAATCTTCGCCAATAAACTTGGCGTATGGTAGCACATGGCCTAGAAGAATGAAGATGCATCACAACTATAATCCCTGATCACGGTAGATATCCCCTTAGATAGTACACAGTATACTAAGAGAGGTTCTAAGAGGGTAGTCGAATAAATGAAATGAAAAAGAATATATTAAATAGCTTCACGTCTTTATTCACCAGTTAGATTTTATTTTCATTTAGTTGATGTTCCATACGTGTAAGATGACGTTGCAGTAAGTATTCTAGTAGCAGTGACGGGTTTGCCGCCCGTCGATTTTCTCGCGATGCTTTCCTTCACTATCTGAAAGCACGAGATTTTATATTATCACAAATCTTTTAAATTTTACTAAAATTACGGGCTTTGATGTAAGTTTCTTTCCATTTCAATTTCAGTTTATTTACTTAAAATAACATTACATCAAGAAATAACAAGCTAGAAAGTAAAATAAAACATGAAATTACTAAATAATGTCAGTAAAGTACCGTTTAAAAATCTCAGTGAGTATTTCCTCGAGTGGAATTAGGCAGCGATGACGCAGGTGGCTAGCGTATCAAAGGAAAGGTCGTGCGTTCAAACTCGGGTATAACTTTTGGGATAATATAAAATACAGTTAGTATATTAAATACCAAACCTACAATGTTTTTTAATCCCTTTAAAAGTTTACAATCTCCATTGTGCAAATTGTATTTTGTTAATCTGTTGAGTTTTTATATCAATTTGTGTGCGGCATGCCAGTGCTCTTAAACGGTGAAGAAAAACATCGTGAGGAAACCAGTTCGTAATCTGCAGTGGCGATGGGCTTGCAACCTGTCACGTATATAATACCAACTACTGCAAAATGTGAATTTGTAACAAATGTAATATCCGGGCAGACCTCTGACTACCCCCTTAGATATCCTTGAAGAATCTCAATTGGGTACTTTGTAATAAGAGATCTGAAGGAATATCTACCGTGGCTGGGGATTAAAGTCGTGATGCTATTTCTTCTTTTTATAAAGAGTTAAGAGAAAGGATTCATAAAATACGCAGGGTATATCATCCTTTCATAAAAACTCTTTATAAATTGCCAGAATTTGATTACTCTGTTGCGCTCTTTTTCAGTTGATACAAGTATTTCTCTTTGCAATTTACCAAAGAGTTCTATATGCGATGGCTTAATTATGAATAATAAATCAATATCAGTAGAAAAAAGATGACTTCATTTCAATGTAGACATTTCCTGTGTGAGCTTGTGGACTAAAGTAGTTTTTTTTTAAATTATTTTTATTATGTGCATAAAAAATAAAAAAAGGATGCATCATAAAATATCTAGAAGTAACTAAATAAAAAACAATGAACGTCCTGAGACTTTACTGAGATCTATTTCTTCAAAGCAACCAACCCTAAGCCTATCCAAGGAGTAGGTTAAATATTATGAAAACAGTAGATCATTAATAACTGCTAAAACCTACAAGTCATAATCAAACAAACAAATTAACAGGATTTGCGGTCTCTATATCCTTGGGAGGTAATGAGATAACCATTATTATGTAACCTCACTGCTATTACCATAGCTATTTGCGGCTTACATAGATAGTATAACTATATGCCTCTGATTAATCTGATTCCGTTCAGCTGTTGCCGCTAACTGGGTCATTCATTTTAACTTAGTGAAAATAATCTAAAGTTATTGAATCTTGTTCCGTCTTAGAACCACATTTAATCATTTGAATAAGTATTTTGGATAGAAACGGGATATTTACCATGATTTTTGAGTTTGATTGATTCCCGATATTTCGGCACAACTGTGCATGCATGCAACTGCATGCGCCATTATCACGGGTCAAAATATTGATCAAAACCATGATTGTTTAAAAAGTTATTATTTGAATAGTGTTTAATAGTACATCCAGTTTGTTAACAAACCGCTGATTAAGATACTTAAATTCAGTTTATAAGCCAAAGAAAGAAATTTTACCAGTAAGGCTGCTCTGGCTAATCTAATAGTACTCATTATCTTAGTATATTTATTTTCATCAATAAAACTGTTTTATTTTTATACTTTTGTAATCAGGTGTGGCTTATTGGGAAAAAAAAGTTTCGTTGAGTTACAGTGTTACTCAACGGGCACGTTTTCTTTCATTGTGTCACACCCTCGGTATCAGTGTAACTGAATGGGAATAAAAAATTCCCGTTGAGTAACACTGTAACTCAACGAAACTTTTTCGTCCCATTGTGTCACAGTGTGACTGAAAGGGTGTGACTCAACGGGAATAACCCCTAAAATGAAGCTGGTTCAGCTATGGCAAACGTAGCAATGCATTGTAGATCACGCACGTTAGGCAGGTACGTGCCCTACGATGCATTACCCTGCGTCCACCAACCCGAGGCATACTGGTGTTAAGCCTCATGTGCCTGTAATTTCACCGGTACCAAAGGGTAAACGGCCCTTTGGGTACGGAACCCTAAAAAATAGTTAAACCAAAGTGTTGATCCACGTTATGTCATCACCTATACTAATAGGTACCTATAATTGATCGCCATCGTGCTCTTCACCGCGGACGCAAAGTGATGTACCCTATTACCAAGACTTCGCTAACTATCTGTCTGTCTGTCTGTCCGTCTCTCACGTCCGTTTCTCATGAACCGTGATAGTTAGAGAGTTGAAATTTTCATAGATGATGTCAGAATAAAATAAATATTTAAGGGGCTCTCATACAACAAACGTGATTTTATTGCAATTTTTAATATAAGGCAGATTCGCCTCGCACTTTACTGGTTTTTTAATTTAAGAAGCTGATGAAACAGTGCCTAAAGTACAACAAACCAGAAGGCAAAAACTAGTTGCATCTTTTCCACATCTTGAATAGAGTTCAGACAAAAGTTCAAGCTTACAAAACGTTCAAATGAAGTTTAGACTGGTATCGGTCCAGTTTGGCTTCCAAGATTCTCCTCGCTAGTTTCGAGATTTGCTCTGAAGCGTATCCGTCTGCGATAGTAATTGGAACTTGAAGAATACTCGAAACGGAAAAGTTTTAAGCCAATTCGATGGGTCTTGGATGCTCCCGAACCAATAGTGTTCTTTTGTTACAAAAGGCTATCTTTTCAAGTGTCTGGAAATGTGTATCCATGACTGAGCGTTCTAGTTATAGTGAGACTGAACGTAGCTACTGTAGAGCGCTTTGTGAAGGGCTCGTCTGGGGAAATACAGTCCAACCAATAGTAGGCATCTCGCTACTAAATCTCTATTTCTGCAAAGCAGCTTGTTGTGTTCCGGTTTGAAGGATGTAAGTGCCGGTGAATTACAGGCACATGAGGCCTAACATTTGTATGCCTCAGGTTGATGGACGCTGAATAGTGCATCACAAGGCACGTTCGTAACGAACGTGACCTATGATGCATTACATAGTTATAGGCGATAGTAATCATAGAGTAACCATTACGGTTGTATGTTTTACGCGGTACAGTTCAAATACTTTCTAAATATACTTGCATAACTTTAGGTCATTAATAGCTTTTCCAAATACTTTCTTTCTCGCTTGCTAAATATACCTGAATAGTAGAAAAGTATTTTTTCTAAGCCGTTTTTTTGCTCCTGATTTGATACCTGATAAGTATTATTTTGTGGTTACAGAACTTTCTCAAAAGAAAAAATAATAATAGGTACTTACCTATAATACATAAAGAGGTGTTAAATCTACATTTTTATAGTTTTAAATTAGAAACTAAACGATAAAACTTATATTTCATGCCTTCAAAGGAAAAATTATTTAATGTGAGAATACGTGTCTACTAATTTAATTTAACTACTTTCAAACTACACATAGCTGGTGGCAACTTAGATACAAACCCAATTACACTAGGCGGCACTTCAGCAAATTTACGTAAGTGAGTTCCTTACCTAAGTATTAATAGAAGGTAGGATATTATATTCCGAAAGGAAAAAAATATAACTCGAGTATTCTTCATACTAAAACTGATGGGCTGAAATTTGGCATGCGGTAGATGTTATGATTTTTTTTTTAATTCTTTTTTTGATTAATTCTACCCCCAAGGGGATAAAATAGGGGATGAAAGTTTGTATGAAACTTTGTCAATTTTAAACCGATCGGGCTGAGACTTTGCATGCATAAAGCTACTATGGTTTTATCCCGAAAATTTAACGGGAACGGGAAAAAACTGCCACGCAGGCGAAGCTGCGAGCGGCCGCTAGTTTCATCTAAAATCGTATCCCAGGCACTACAACGCGTCCCGTAAATAGAGACACGATTGAAAATAATAATAAATAAATAATGATGCCGGACGATCCACACAGCATCATCTAGCCCCAAGCTAAGCAGAGCTTGTGTTATGGGTACTAGATGACTGATATACTTAATACAATATTATATTACATACATAGATATTTTTTATTATATATAGAAAATACCCAGAACACCCGGAATAAATATTTGCAGATCGTACAAACATTTATCCCAAGGCGGGAATCGAACCCGCAACCTCTGCGTCGCAGGCGGACATTCGCCCGCCGCGCCACATCGGTCGTCAATCGGTCGTGAAAAGGTCACCTCTGAGGCTGTATAAATCATCTTTAAATAGATGTAAGGGCGGATTACTTCAGTAAGCCGCAGGTTTCCTCACGATGTTTTCTGCGTAGTCGATTGGTTTAAATAAAATATTTATACTCAATTTCACAATTGTAGCCCCACACTGTATACTCGGAACTAATGCTCTCTTTTTGTTAATCCTTAAACCTTTCAAGTGCCTGAAAGGCGGTGGTTGCTGTTCCGGTCCAATTTCAGATAAAACGGCAAATTTATTTTCATCCGATGCTGCAAAGCCATCGTTGTTTTATACCTTTTGGCGAAGTGAAAAGGGTCGTATTTAGTTGTCATTCGAAAGACTTGGAAAAAATACCAATAAATATATAAATATTTGTGGACATTTTTATACAACATCATCTAACCCCAAACTAAGCATAGCTATATGGGAACCAGATGACTAATAGAATACTTATATACTTTTTTTTATTTCATACTTAGAATAATAACACCCAGATATACATATTTAATACAATACATCAATAATACAACAGTCAATAGCTTGAACATTCAAACGTTACATTCTCTACAAGGTTTTTAACAAAGTACTTTATACAACGGTCGTTTTCTATCAAAAACCAGATAAATATTTGTGAACATTTTCACGCAGCAACATCTAACCCCAAACTAAGCTTGAACGAATAAAAACAAATTGAATGGGTAGGAATAAAAAGTCTACACAAAAGATCTTTCGAATAATACAATTAATGTTTACATTCCAACGGGAATCAGCTACTTACAATAGTCGATGTTTATAGAGTTCGAACGCATTAGCACGGCGCACGATGTCGCTGGCCAACTTAGGTCTTAAATTTCCATAATACCTACTTTAAAAATGAACGAAGCGTTTATTCATTGAATTCGTTGTGAAAAACAGCGGATGAAATATTTAGTGTTGAAGTTTTAGAAAAAAGTGCGCGACTTCGTCCGCGTGAAGTTATTTAAAAAAAAAATCCCCGGTGTACCCGTAGGGGCTGAAATTCGGAACATTATTTGTAAGTACACCTCTACAAGTCAAGACGAATAAACACTAAAAATTTCAAGTCTACGACCAGTGGTTTAGGCTGTACGTTGTCTGTTTCAGCCAGTCAGTCAAACAGGACAGAAGATTCTTATAATTGGTAAAAGATGAACTGAATATTGCGTTCAATTAAACTAGTGAATAGTAATTATACCATGAGTACAATAGTAGTCCTTTTGTCAAATTAATAAATTTACTACCTCACCCAAAATAAATACCCAGAGGCTACTTTCATATCTGATTATAACTGAGGATCACATTACTAAATCGCAAAATTATCACATATAAAAATAAGATAATAATCCACACGTAACGTAATACTCAATTTTTACGTATATACCTAAAAAAATCATATACATAAATAAATCTATCACTGAAGTACATAATACTTGGTGCTACTGAAGGGCTTACCATAATAATAAATAATTAATGTCTTGTGCTATGTAGTACATGAAAGTGCCCACACTTGACCTACACTTGGTAAGTCATAGCTGTTTTACACACAGAGTAGAGGTTATGCCATCATGCAATTTTGCATGGTTCATAAAAATAAATACTGGTTACCCACAGTTACGGAAATACTTTTTTGAGGGAATGAATTTCGGGGCGCCCCCGCTACATTATGTAAAGTGGGGTCGATTTGTTTTTACCTTGACGTGTGACGTTGCGTTGGATAGCAATGCTTTATGCTATTTGTTTTTATAAGAAAAAGCGATGAAACAGGCAGACGGTCTGCCTGATCTTGAGCGGTTACCTCTAACTATTACAATAGCAGTAGGTACCCCAAAGACCACGTCCACCGAGGACTGGTCCGTATTGTTCCAACTGCGCCCATAACTGTGAGACGTTAAGGTTTTAAATCTCATATGCCTGTAATTTCACTAGCTCCTATAACCCATACATAACCATACATACCCCCAAGATCTGCATAACTAAGTAGGTACCTACTTCGACTATTTAATCAAGAGTTGTGTACTCTTCGGAATCCTGATTGATTTAGGGATCTGTCAATGTGCCGTGTAAACACTTCAATCGGTTGATAATGGTAGAAGGAATTCATTAGTTGTGATAGAGGACGACTGATTCAATCTATAAGGGAAACATCTCTTGGGATATAACGAGATTGCAAACTTGTAGACCCATAGATAAAGGTATAAGTATCTTTCGACTTCGACTCGACTTTCTCTGTTACTAGGATAAGTGGAATTTTACACAGTGGTGTTTTATTTTATTTGGGAAACAAACAGTATAATTATAATGTCAAAAAGCCATCAAGCCTCATCTTCTTCTTCTTCTTGTCGTGTCACTAGTTCTTTCGAACCAATGTGGTGAAAGGATTTTAAGTACGCCTCAAAGAGGCTCCTTTCGTTATATAACACCTGTGAGAAGGCCGCGGGACCTCCGCGTGCGCCTATACGAGGCTTGTCAGTTGAAAGAGGACACTGGACACCCCTTGGTGTCACCAACCAAGCCTCCGCTATTGGAGATAAAGGTCATACGCTTGCCTTCTTTGCCCAGATCTTCTACAGCGAGTAAGGGTAGAGCTATTGGATAGCCCTAACTCTATCCGCTGCCTCCCTTTGCTGCATTACTGCTTCGCAAAACCGCACTACCTGTCACTGTCGACCATAGCGCGAAAATACGGTCGAGAGGGAGAGGTCATGCTCTATCGCATCACCGAGGTCTTAGCGCTCCTCAGACTTGTTTCAATTTCCTAAGCTAACTTAATTTGACAGCGGCAAATTAAAGCCGTCCTTGTTGTGACCGTGTTTGTTGAAAGAGACGGCAATATTTTTAGTGCTGTCAGGTTAGGTTTGTTGAAAAATAAACCAATAAAATTGTCGCTAGTTTAGGGTTTATACTTTTTATTCATTCTTCAAAGTTAAATATTTTTTTAGTTTTTATAGTGCTTAACTGCACTTAAAGAAAATCACAAAGATTTTATATTATCCCAAAAATTATTCCCTCGAGTGGGATATGAACCCACGAGTCCCACGACCCTTCCCTTGATACGGGGATGCGCTAGCCAACTGTGCTATCGAGAGTTCAAACGACCCGAGTGAAATAAACCTTGGGATGGTTTTAATACGGTACTTTAGCGACCGTGGTTCCATCTACATGCTTGACGATATACTATCAAAGCCTGCTAAATAACCGAAAATTGCATTCAGTTGAATCGACGAGAGGTCACCGAGCTTAATTTCATAATTTATTAGTGTTTACGGTGCTTAATTGCACTTCAGGAAATCACAAACGTTTTAAATTATCCCAATAATTATCCTCTTGTGTGGGAATAAATTTAATTTTAAAATCTTAACAGAGATGTAGTCTGAACTGTCGCTATATCTCGACTCAATCCATAACCTGAGCAGTGCCTCTGCCATGTGCTTTATAAAATACTTATATAAAAAATTTATATCTTTTATAGTAGTATAAATAACACAGTTTATGTTTTATTATCAGTGAAACCAGTAAAAGTTAGCATCAATTACTAAAATGCAGAACGATATTTCATTCACTTTCTGTTCAATCGTTGTTGCTGAGCGTATTCGGGAGCCATTTGTCTAGGTTTACAGCAGCCTTTAGAAGCTTTTGTCGGGCGTGGCTTGCGCTTTAACGTCAGATAAACTTTATGAGTGCGTTTATGCCACAACTAACTCTATATATTTAGCGGCGTATGTGAAATAACTCTGAGACGAAGTCGGAAGCTTTACGATAGTTTTATTTATTTCAGGCAAAGGATAATGGTTATAATATAATAATATAATATGTATAGAGGAAATGGATTAATTTGGTGAGTAGGTAACCTATATCAATGTCCTGTGCAAAATGACGACGCTTCAGTTTTGTTCTTATTTATTTATTTTATATTAAATAAATAAATATGGGTGGTCTAGTGAGAATAACCCCGCCTTCTGATCTTAAGGTTAAACAAGTCGGTACGTTGTCCATACAAACGCTGTAAGTGTTTAATGTCTACTATTTATTAACGTGCGTCCGAAGTTAAGTTTGATACTGAATTATCTTGCCATTATCTAGGTACGTTACCCTATATTCTACGTAAAATCAGATTACCTTGAAAGTTACAAGCGTTACAAAATGTAGTACTAAATCTTTCGACGCTTGTAACTTTCAAGGTAATCTGATTTTACTGTAGCATATAGGGTAACGTACCTAGATAATGGCAAGATAATTCAGTATCAAACTTAACTTCGGACGCACGTTAATAAATAGTAGACATTAAACACTTACAGCGTTTGTATGGACAACGTACCGACTTGTTTAACCTTAAGCTTGAGGATTCGAATCCGATGTGTACCAATGGATTTTTCTGTTTCGAAAATGTATATGCGTAATGCAGTGCTCTCAAACGCTGAAGGAAAACACCGCGAGGAACTCAGTTAGTATTCTAACAGCGGCGATGAGCTTGCAACCTGTCACGTTTGGAAACCAACTACTGCAAAATGTAGGTATATGTACCAAATGTAATATCTCGACGTACCTCTGACTACCTTAATCATCCTCGAAAAATTCCACGTAAGCACTTGGTACTCTGAGGGGATGTGTCTGCCGTGCTTGTGGGTTAAAGTCGTGAAGCTATGCTATGTTAAATATTGACTGACATTCACATAACGCTCTCGTATCATCGATGTCGTAGTCCGATAACGTGGCTATAGAACGTATAAAATAGCAGAGTAATGTCCTTACGATTTTTTAGTAAAAGAAAAAGTCCAATATACCTACAAAACCATTTCTTTTGTATGTTAGAAGCACATCCTTGGTAATAATGGGTAAGTTAAGTATAATAAAATGGCGGCCTGGGCAACATCGTTGACAGGGGTTGACTTGGTCGCGTTGCCTTTCTTCGTGCCCCAAGAAAACATTTGTCTGCTACGTAGATTGTACCCTTCGTTTAGGTATGAAGAAGGTTCCAATATTTCTTTAGGTTACGACGTAACAACTAACATCTAACTTAGTTGATTACTGAAACTATATATTTACCGTTTTTATTTAGGACACTTGTGCGTATTTTATAAAATCCTTCTCACTACTTTATGCTCTGTTACCAGACTTTATTTTATTTCTATCTCAACCCATCAACAGACTATAGATCTTCTTCCGATATTTATCTATTCTTAATTTAAATTCTAATGAATCAATTAATTAAACAGCCACTTCATCCAAAGGGTGTAAAAACAATACTCCCGAAAACTAAAAACTACAATAAGTAAGAAAAAAATTTTTTTTTTTCCATATTTATTGATAAGGACTACACTAGCTATTAACCGATAAGTCGATTGTCAAGTCTTTGTAAGCATGAAAGCCACTGCAATGCAATGCAATGTATGTACATGTATGTAGCTTCAGTTTTCGGGAGTAGTCTTTTTACACCCTTTATAAACACGAAACGACATCACAATGAACGCTTTCGCAAATTAAACGCTGAAGTGTTAATTTGTTTTTCATTAATTCGTAAAGTTAATGAAATGACATTTCATAATAATTTCAATTTATTCCAATGGCAATTCACTTAATTTCGGGAATCGTAAATTCTCGACGATTCTTTGCGTAAGTACCTATTGATGATGAATATTAATGTCTGTAATAAAACTTGCTAGGAAGGTCAAAGAAAAAGTTTATTTAATAAAACCATCAAGACCACTTTGTACCCTAATTGCCAAAAAGAAAGTTCACCGGGAGCCGACGTCCCAATGAACACCCATCTAATAACCAGCATCATTTGCATTTAATCTATGCCACTAATAACAATCTACATCTATAGCAATATCCATCATCATCATCATCATCATCAGTAGCCTGTCGAAGTCCACTGCTGGACATAGGCCTCCCCTATACGTTTCCAGGAAGAACGATTCTGAGCCCTCTCCATTCATCAACTTCCCGCGGTCCCCTAACAATGTCGTCAGTCCATCGGGTAGGAGTACGCCCTACGCTTCGTTAGTGTTAGTGGTGGCTTCGGTTAGTGGTCGCCATTCGAGAACCTTCACTCCCCAGCGGTTGTCGGTTCTAAGATCAATATTACCACTTCAACTTACTGATTCTGAGAGCTATGTTGACCTTGGTTCTGCTACGGTTTTCCTAATTTCTGATGCTATCGCGTAGTAAAACTCCCAAGCTCGCTCTCTCCATAGCTCGTTGTGCGACTTTGAGCTTGTGTATGAAACCAATAGTTAGCGACCACGTCTCAGTTCCATAAGTCATCACTGGTAACACACTGGTAACAACATAATTATAATATCTATATCAATAATAATATATATCTATAACAGTTATAAGGATCTTTGTCCTGACTAACTGACTGATAAAGACAAAGCACTGCCTAAGCCACTGGTCGCAGAGGTTTGAAACTTACAAAGTATATGCAGAGCAGGCTTTGGTGTGTTAGAGTTTACTAAGGAAGGAATTACTGAAATAAGTGAGTTTGAAACTAAGTACACATATAACTTTAAGCATACCTACAAGTATAAAAATATTTGTTTATATAATATTTTGACTTTATCATTGTTTTGTACGAGTATATTACTTTGTTTTTAACTCTGTGGTTGATTAAAGTCTTGGTGCGTATATAGCCCGGTAGGTTATCAAGTTTATAATCTAACTATTAAATAGGTAGGTACCTAAGTATTAAGAACCAAAGTTTTTAAAATGCGGCCCGTCCCGGCTTTTGCACGGGTTTTAATAAGGATCCCTAATTTTTTTGAAAACATAATATAGCCTATGTCACCCGGGGATTATGTAGCTTCGCAACAGTGAAAAAATTGTTCAAATCGGTCCAGTAGTTTCGGAGCCTATTCAATGCAAACGAACAAAGAAGTGTTAGCTCAATTTACCTACGCTTATTATTATTATTAGAGCACTGGCGGTAAGTAGTGACCATCACCTATAACAGAGTATTGCCTTATAGGACACGCCCGTTACGTACGTGCCCTATGTTGCACTACTCTGCGTCTACCAACTTGAGGTATGCTGGTGTTAAGCCTCCTGTGCCTGTAATTTCACCGGCACCCACACCCTTCAAACCGGAACACAGCAATGCGAGCATTGGCGGCAGAAATAGGTACGGTGGTAGTGACCCTGCCTTCTGATCCTATGGTCGTTGGTTTGAATCCAGCCGTGTATCAATAGATTTTATCGTAGTATTATATTAGTATCGTGTATCAATAGAGACGGTGAAGGAAAACATCTTGAGAAAACCAGTTAGTATTCTACGAGAGGCAATGGTCTTGCAATCTGTCCCGTATGGAATACCAGCAGTAGTCCAGTAGTAGTAGAACTCTTTGTGAAGGGTTTGTCCGGGGAAGTACTACCACCATGCCCATTTCTACCGCCAAGCAGCTCGCTGTGTTCGAACCGTTCCTTCCGGTTCCGAAAGGTTGTGGGTCCGTTGAAATTACAGGCACATGAGGCTTAACACCTGTATGCCTCAGGTAGATGAACACTGAGTAGTGCATCGTAGGGCGCGTTCCTAACGAGCGGGCAATACTTTGTTATAGGCGATGATAACCATTTAACATTAGGTGGGCCATCTGCTTGTTCCATCAGCAAGTCGATAAAAAAGCAACTACTGCAATATGTGGGTATGTGCGAAATGTAATATTAGGACGTATCTCTGACTTTCCCCACTAGACATCCTTAAATAACCTTAAGTCGACATTACAAGAAATGGGGATATCTACCGTGCCTGGGGATTAAAGTCGTGAAGTTATTTCGTACTTATTGTAAATTAAGTACAAAATAGCCGCCGCCGTCGTTGCTCTGAAGTAATGTTGCAATTCACATGTAGCTACAAACTGAACTACAAACTAAGAATGGCACAAGCAATTAGAGTCAATGCGCGATAGTTTGATGTAATTGCAAGCTAGCTGTAAAATAGTAGGCGGTCGGTAGTTTGTCATGTTGTGTCAAGAGCACAAACTTCACACCCTCACACCTAGAATGAATTTACTTGCGTAGACAATTACGTATTGACAAGATAATGATTGTATCGGTCATTTATCACAGCATTGTCTAGCACAGAGGCGCAAAAAAAGTGTAAAATTAAAATGATTATGATAAAAAATCCATTGTGTTATATCAGCACATTATCTTTGATTACTTATAGGTACACCTAAACCACGTACATATAGATTTAATAAACTCGCAAAGTAGTTACCTACACTAGATTACCTATTAATTGTTCTTTATATAACAATACCCTGAAATGGCAACTGATACTCGATACATACTCAATTTTACCAAGAGGATGGATAACATACTAGCGCCCGAAATATATCAATCGCTATATAAATGCTATATTATACCTATATACTCGACAGAAATGGTCCACCCGCGTAAAGTGGTTGACATTTGAGTCTACCTTCATGTTCACAGCAAGACGATATGCCAATTGCCACTCAGCTGCGGCTAAGGTACACAAAATTTCATTAGAAGGTTCAATAAAATTACATTAGGCATGGTGAGTGAATCTCAAAGGCCAACCTCGTGAATCTTCTCATCATCCATTCTCTTAGGATGGCCTCTTACGTTTTTCAGTAAACAAACCATGGAGGTTGTTCTAGCATTCCAATTAAATTTAAAATCTTAATATAATATACTGCCAAGCAATTTAAATGAACTCCATCCTATAGAACACTGTGTCCTTGTCACTCCAAATCTCACTAATTACTTTATAAGTATGCAAAATGATTATGCCCAAAAATGAACGAACCGCCGCCGTATCATGTTATAATTGGATACTTAAATTATTATTATAAATTATGAAAAAGTATAAAAGAGAGCGAGAAGTGTAAAAGTATTGTCTACGGTAAAACGGGTTTGGTAGAAACTTACATTTGCCTGGATGTTAATTATATATTCTAAAGTACTTATTTATTTATAAAAAAAGTATAATAAGTACTTATTGACTTTGACTTTGTATCAGCTATCTGATCCCCATGGTACAAACTTTGCTTGGTTTGGGGCTAGAGAGCGTTGTGTGAGTGTTTGTCAATATTTATTTATTTTACACATAATCACCCCCATTACAAACTAATATAATAATTAACACCTTAATTAATACATAATTAACACCCAGGCAAATGTAATGTAACCACAGAACAAACACCACACAAATCTCGGTGGAGATTGAACCCATCATCTACAGCGCAAAAATCTTGTTGCAAGTGTGTAAAATATGTCATATTTAGATTTTAGTGGCAAGGAAAGATACACAATGACCCTTTTGGGGGAACCATAGGGACAAGTTTTTATGCGGGTAGGTACCACCGTGAGTAAAACCATAGGTGGATGCTGGTATAACTGTGGCATCTCTTCGGCATTTCGTTTAGTGAAAACTATGATATCTCTCCAATACTTTAAAGTCGCAAAAAAAAACAAAACGAGGTGCTTCTTATTCTGCAAACACAACAAGTAATGCAATGACAAAAAGCGTTCAAAAGTGTTCTTTATTTATTTGCTAATTGCAGATTAAATTGACTTGACGTTGTGCCCTTCAGAGCGTGTAATACATTTGAGCTGCTCCACGGCGGATTCAGATCTCGTTAGTGTAATTAGTCTTCAGCTTGCATTAGGACTAATGATCACCGTCATTTTAGATCGTTGGTTTTTTTTTATAAATTCGTCTCTCGTTTTCTTTTATAGATATCATTTGCTAACCGGTTTCTTACACTCAGACCTATAACGTTTTTATAAATATAAAAAACTTTGATGATGATGGCAAAATTGAGGAAACTAAAACGACAGAAATCAAAGAAAAGAACGACAAGAGGTGCAACGCAGCAGAATAACATATCTCTCTATGATGATATATTCTGCGTTTGTTTTTCCTGACCACTTCCGGACCGTCTTGCTTCATTGTCGTTTACCATGAGGTGAGATTGTAGATAAAGAAAAAAAAATCTTTAATCCGTTCCTCATGGTCATCACAGGTCACGGATTGTAGTTTGGTATAAAATTATTCAAAAAATATCTAAAATCCGGTAGGTTACTTGTATCATTTTTGCTGTTGCCTAAATACATTTTCATGATAATAAAATTCACCGAAAGAGGTATCCAATAAAAACAAGAGATAGCAGTAATCATAAGAGCGCAGAGGTTACCGGGCACCGGGGCTATCTGAGACTCTGTTCATGTTGTTCACCGCTTTCTAAGACATTCGGTACGAGACAATCAGTTTGAACAAACCCTCCAACGATCAACTACCTTTTACTACGTGAGTCGTTTTTATTAAAACTTTTTTTTTTTCATTATTTCGATTGTGCTAATTGCAAGCATATACCTATAGTTTCGCGCTCTTAATAATTTATTGCGCTGTAACTGTAACGAATTGGTAAAAATTACTTATACCGCGAGACTGCGTTTTTTTTTACAATTTGCTGATGGAACAAGCATATGGCACACATATATTTAAGCATATGTGTGCGCTGTTATCGAGTAGGTAATGTTGTAGAAGTTGAGGTTGCTATTTAAAGAAAAAAAATATACAGAAATCACTTCACGATTCGTTCAAAATATTTAGCATGAGTAGTCAGAGGTACGTTCAAATATACACATAACATTTTGCAGTGTTGGTATTCCATACGTAATAGGTTACAAACCTAACGCCACTGCTAGAACACTTAACGGTTTCCTGATGTTTTTACGATTGTCACCACTGCACATAATTGGTGCACGACCGGATTCGAACCCACCACCTTAAGAAGAAAAGTCGGAGTCGCTCCCAGTAGGTAGACCACCACACCGCCGGTGCTCTTTTATAGAAGCAATTATCTTTAACACAGTATATTTCAATAAATAAGCAACACTAAAATTATATGAATCTTTATCGCGTCTTTAAACAATTCAAGTCGCTCCACATTTCATTTGGCAACAGATGTTGATGTGATTTCAAGTAATAAAATATAAAATGTCCTCAAAAGCTTATGCTTTGTTTTATAAAATCGGATTTAGTTCGATGCTGTTACATTTTATCTACCTTCACTTTTCTTAAATATTGTACCTAGACTATAATCTAGAAACTGTAGCCCGTACCGTACCGTATCTCCTATAGATGAGCAAAAGTACTATACAAACTGTGTTGTCATTTTCCACAAATCTTTTAACTGAGAAAACAGTTGATTGATTCTGGTACTAATAAACTCAACGTAACATTGAAATAATTACATCGTCATTTGTCTTTTGTATTGACAGGCAGTTTGACATTAGATCGAAAATAAATATTTACAAAAAAGTATCCATAAAACATTTATTTAAAAATAAAATAGACATATATTTATATTAAAATTACTGTATTTTTAAAATATCTGCTCTAGAATGAAGGCTGTACTCCTCCTCTTCGTCCTGGCATGCGCTATGTCCGTGGTCTACGGCAAACTGGTCTGCGGCAGCTCCTACTGCGAGACAAACCCTTGCGTCTCTCCTATGAGCAGCAAGAGTTGCAAACACCCTTCCGTGTACCGCGCCAAACACGCTGGCTTCTGCAGCTGCTGCCCTGCCTGTGTCACTTACCTTGGTAAGAATATTTATTTCAATACGATAGCTATTCGGGCCTAAAGGCTAGGTTCATATGACTGCGCGTACCGCGCGGTCATGTGAACCTAGCCTAAGTGACTATTTGAAAAATTATAGCTTATATAAATGGACCTAATCTATAAAAGAAAGTCGTGTTTGTTACACCACTTATATCTCAAGAACAGCTGGACCAATTTTTATGATTTTTGTATTTTTGGATTTATGTTTGTCTGGAGTAGGATAATAAGTACTTAATAAAAATAATGCGGAACGAAGTTCTCGAAGTCAGCGCCTTCTTCTGTAAATTTCGAGTGTTAAAGTAAAGTAAACAGGCATTGCATCTAATGTAAATGATTTATACAGGAAACTATTTTAAACCATAGGTACTTCTATTACGTAGTACTTGGGACAGGATTTTATATGGAGTAGGCTTGCCCATTACCTATTCCATCCCCACACAGGCGGATTCATCCATAGGAAAGACATGGTAAATACGTGTGGAGCTTACTAAACCGCAGGTTTCCTCACGATGAAAACAAAAACATAAAACAAAAAAATGAGTTATCCATGCAATATGTATTTATTCGTTCTTATAACTTATACATGCATTTATGGAAATCGCAAAGATTTTCAATATAATGTATTTTTCTACGAGTTTTTTCCTCTCAAGATTGAAGTAATATGCCAGTTTTTTAAAACACAATTGATGTATTCTGTTGCATACTCCGTTGCTAAGCATTTATCTTTTTTCTTTTTTGTATAACTACCTTAATATTTTTACTCTTAATAAATATAAAAGCGTAGGTACATAAGTATTCAAGGTTCTTTTTCTGTGTTATTTTAATAATAATTTGATTCAAATAAACTTGACGAAAGCAAAACTGTGTTCAAACAAAACTTGAGGGTTCAAACTGTTCAGTCTCTAAAGAATAATAAGCAAGTACCTAATAGAAATGTAAAAACCTTTTATTTTACACAAAATTTTCATTTAGACGCCTTCTGGGAAGGATAACAGAAAAAACATCGGGGTATCATTCATTTATCATTAAAAACAAATGATATACCTACGATATAAAATATTATCTAACGTTAGCAATCAATTATTTTTTTTTATACAACTCACTGATGGAAAAGGTAGATGGCCCACTTTATGTTAAGCGGTCATTTATAACAAAGCTTTGCCCTGCAGGTCACGCACGTGAGTCAGTTTCACAAGTCGCGCGTGTTTTCGCTAGTTCCTAATAGTTTAATAGAATATTATAGTATACATCATTATTCTTTTCAAATTCAATCTTTATTTGATTCAATATCTTTATCTTATTTGATACAGTGTCTAATGGAATTATAATGTGTGCTGATTACTCAGGCATTTGTCTCACCGCCGACAAACAATAGTTGATCGCTGGCCGTTCACAATGCCGTGCCGGCGAGAACTCTGTCACAACGACAACAACTGTCAAAGATAAAACTCGCTTGGCGGTCAGTTCAGTAACTCACGCCGAGAGACGAACCAGTGTAGTGGTCACTTCTCTATCAGTGTCGAATTGTTATGAACTTGCTCACACTCGCTCTAGAAAGCGAAACAACTAATAGAATAATAACACACTCGCTTCTCGCCGTTCGCCAACTCATACCTAGTTTCTAGCTCTAATCGCTTCTCGCTCATCGCCGGCGGTGAGACAAGTGCCTTATACTCGGTTCCAATATCTTACAAGCGTCTGTTAGAATTATTGCCTGTTTACCTTCATCCATACCTCTTAGGCTAAAGTTACAGTGACAGTTTATACGGCTATACTGGCCAATTGATGGGGGGAATGTTTATCTTACAGGAAATGATCCGTACTCCGTAATACTATTAACGGGCGCTCTTATGATATTGGAGTTGGATAATAGCATTTCTAATTAACTAATAAAATTAGTGACGAACTAGTGACACCGTGTTTTGTCTCTTTCGATCTAACTTGAAACATCTGGTCAATGCAAAAGACAAAACATGATGTAACTATTTCAACGTTACACCGAGTTTATTAGTACCAGGGTCAGTAAGGCAAATTAAGTCAAGTCCACGCTGTCTGACTGCCGCGTAGTGTTACACAAAACGACAATACGAAACTTCGTTCATCGTTTCTAGGAGTAGACCTGCAGACTATTAACCTAGTCAACATTTGGATTGGTTACCCTAGTGGCGTTTACATTATGAGCTCCAGTATCATTTATTATGAATTATTGTCATTGATTTCAGATGAAAATGCGTCTTGCAAGACCTACGACAAGGAGTTGGGACAAACCCCGTCTGCCGTGTGTCGCGAACCCCTCAGGTGTCTCAAGGGTGTCTGTTCCAAGGTCCCGAACAGGAGCTAAATTATACACTTTTTAACTTCAGACAATTAAAATAAAATTGACCATATTTTTACCCCTTAATTAGAAACTCCCCTGAAGAACATGACTAAAATATTAAAGAAATATTAACAACATACTGGCAGATATTTTACATACCAAACCTAGGTCGATGCGCCTAACCCCAATAGATAGCTGATAGAATACATTTTTAGGTAAATGCATTTTGTGTATCTGTACCACTTGTGCTTGTGTTTGACACTTGTACCATGGTCTTCCAAGCTTTACGGTGACCGTATTCGGTAAATTAATTTTTTTCAACTTTCTGATGGTACAAGTATATTGGCCACCAGATCCTAAATTGTTATCATCATTTATAACAAAGCATTGCCTCACAGGTTATGTTCGGTATGAATGAACGGCCCGACGATGCCTTTTAACCCGCTCATGTCTGCAATTTCTCCCTTCAAACTGGAACACAACAACCTGCTTGGCGGAAGATTGTTTTTTATATTTATCTTACCTATCCATCACATATGTGATTTTTTTTATTTGACTTGGTTATCATTAAAACAAAGCATTAGATTCTTAGACGATTAAACCAGTTGTTTATTCGTCTAAGATTGTATTGCATAAAATCGCCCTTCAATGCGTCACTCTGATCAACCTGTCCTATCCTAGTAACCATACCATATTTCTCTCGTTTCGCTCTTCCAGTCGCATCGCAAATCGCTGCTTAATGTAGCCTCAGCCTAAGGCTACAAACAGGTCAACAATCCATCATAAAAGAGCGATTAAAACAAACCGATTTGAATCTGTCGCAGCGACTTGAGCGAATGTACCTCCCGCACCTCAGTCCGATGTCTGTCGCGTGATTATGTAGCCACTTGACAGCGGACTCACTAAAACTGGAACTTTGAACTTGTCGCAAAATAAATCGCTCATTTTTTAAATTCGCTTCAATTTCGCTCAAATAATGTAGGCACCTCATATAACAAACGAGCATTTGTTTTTTACGCTCTGAAGTACATTTTGTAATGTAGCCGCCATCCTAACAAAGACTACATTTGAATCGGTCGCTGAAATCAAATGCGATCAAATCATTTATCGCGGTTTACTATTCGTGTAATGTAGCCACACGCATATTTAGTAGTACTGTTGAACTAGTCGCGCAAGTGAGATATTTTTAAATAAATTCGCTTCAATTTCGCTGATATGTTGATGTAGCCGGATGCCGTGATAACGGTAACGTTGTTCCTGTCGCATAAAGAAATCAAAGTTCGCTAGTAATATTAGATGTACAGTGTAGCCATATACGTGAGCATTCATTTATTTGTTTTCATCGCTCATGTGTCGCAGATCGCGTCGCGGCCTAATGTAGCCTCAGCCTAAGACATACGGGTGTTAAGCTTCGTGTGCCTGTAATTTCACTAGCACCCTGATTCATGAAAAGACAATCGTGTGAAACTGACTAAACCGCGGGTTTTCTCACGATGCTTTATCTTCATCGATTGAGAGCACTAGGATAGAGTGCATACACAGAATAGATAAATCTAAAAACCAGGTAAACGACTGGATTCAAACCAGCGCCAGCGACAGTACCGTTGGAAAGAAGAGTTACTACCACCTAGATTACCAGTGACCAACCTTTGCATGTACTGTTTTTTCAACGTTCAACATTGTTGGTCCCATAGAAAAAGTCGTTCATATTAAATTAATATGGTTATTTATTGTAGTAGTAGGGTTATACTACCATAGTAACCTATCCATTAAAATACTATAGCCCTACGCGAATTTCGTGAGTATTCTTATGTTATTAACATGTTCGTTCCATACAGCGGTGATAAACTTATAAACTGACTACCTTCCGAAATTGTAACTGAAAATATATTTGATATAGGTACCCAGGATCGTTCGAGCGTAACCTGAACATTTGAATATAGATGTTAGCCTTGTATCTGAACGAGTGGTTTTTTGCAATTTGTTGATTTCTAACAAACAAGGCGATTTTTTTAATCAAACTAAAATATAGCCAATTGACTTTACATCATACCTACAATGTTTTCACCATCGATGTAGGTACGATAGTTCTAGAGTATAATATATCTCTAACTGTACCTACCCATCTAAGTACACAGTTCTCAATGGCTTTTACTGAGTTTTTGACCGTAAGATACGTAATATGTGATATAAAACTACGTAGGTTTAGGTTCATATGTTGTACCTGACTTATTTAAAAATGTATTTGCATGAAGTTATTTTCACATTATACATACATATGCCACCGCTGCACCGGTTAGGGGTTGAATTTCAGAAATGATTCTACGAACTTAAACAAACAGATATACCCTGAGTCAAACAGTGGTTTAGGCTGTGCGTTGTCTATATGTTAGTCACTCAGTCAGGCCAAAGATTCTTATAATTAGTAAAGATACTAGTAGTTCAACGTCCAAAACTGGTACCTAATAATATATGATCTAATAACCTACTAATATCTCGGCAAGTTCATTTAGAAATATTAGAATAGGGATTTCATCTTCACGCGCAATTAAAAATTTTTAGCATCATTTTTTTATATCAGTTATAGCTTGTTATTTTACCACTGGATGTGATGTAAATAATTAAATAAGAGAACATCCTACGCGTAATAGCGGCACGAAAGGTTAAACATGTTTCATGTCATATAAATTTTATTTTCAGCGTTAGAAGATAATTGTATTATTCTAAACGTGGAACGCACAGATGTTCTCATACTTTAAAATTTGCACGCGAAATTATCTATATCTATACCAATTATAAGAATATTTGCCCTGCCTGACTGACTGACGTAGTACCTACCAACACATTAGCCTAACCGGCTGATCGTAAAGAATTTTTCAGGGTAGGGGTGTATTTGTACTAAGATAAAAATTCCTGTAATTCAACCCCTAAAGGAGTAAAACGGGGTTTGAAGTTTGTACGAAAATAAAACTTCCGGCGGATGAAGTCACGCACGTTTCCACTAGTGGAAATCTGTAAGTACCTACGTACCTAGGTACTTTAGCATTATCTTCTATTTATAATATAAAAATAAATCCCTATTTCCCTTGGTCACGCCATCACGCGTGAATGGCTGGACCGATTTCGCAAATTCTTTCTTATGATAGAAAAAAATCAAGAAAAATGCGCGGATAATTAGAAAATTTCTAACCTTAGCGCTTTGGACTATATAAACTTTTTTAATGTAACCTTATGACGTTTGACATAGAATTGACAGAGAATTCAATATTCATAATGACAGACAACGTCTGTCGGGTCAGCTAGTTTTTTTATATTTTGTGGACGTGCGGCGCTACCTTAGTGAATCAATTATGTAGATAAACGTGTAGGTAACACATTTTATTTTTATAAGTAGGAGCAGATTGTTATTATGGGGGTTTTTAATACAATTTGCTGATGCAACAAGCAGATCCCACCTTACGTTCAGTGGTTTATTGAAGTAGGTATGTGAGCCATAAATCAAGAAGTCAAGTCAAGTAGGTATGTTATTTCTGTTAGTTAATTTATATTTAAATAGTTATATTAAATTTAGAGTTACAAAATGATTCTAAAATAGGATGCCGAGTGTTCCCAATCGAATCTCTTCGCAGTTAGCTCACCCGATTAAAAACCCTCACGGTGAGTTATGTAATCAATGATGTGGTGGACTTTTCTCTGACCGGGGTAATGTATGCAGTAGTAAGACAATATTGTAAGTGATTCGTAATTTAAAACAAGTCTATAAATTAATTCATATTTCGCTTCATGTTTTCAATTTAAAAAAAAAGATTCAATTGAAGATAGTTCAACAGTACACAGAAATAGCTAGATACTTTAGGCCTAGCTAGGTAGGTAGGTATAAAGAAGTAGGTAATAAAATTATAAAGGAGTAAATGTGGAATAGAATATGTAGTTATTGTCAAGTTATCGCCAAGCAGCTTGCTGTGTTCCGGTTTGAAGAGCGTGAGTGCCGGTGAAATTACAGGCACATGAGGCTGAACACCTATTTGCCTCGATTAATGGACACTGAGCAATGCATCGTTCTGAGCACGTTTCTGACGAGCGTGAACTATGAAGCAATGCTTTGTTATAGGTAATGGTAACCACTTAACATCAGGTGGGCTGATCTGCTCGTTTCATCAGCAAGTTGCATAAAAAAAAGTCAAAGTCAAAAGTCATTCATTAGGTTCTTAGCTCCATCCACGTCACGAAAGCTAATGACATTGGTTAAGCGCAAGCATGTAACTTACGCCTTGGTTCTTACTGTTTATCCTTTTTACGAAAGAACATAAAATGATATCACAGGTGAGTATGCGAATTTCAGGCGTTGCTATTCGTGGTTAGCTTTATTTTGTAGCCGCTATCGCGTGCTATCCGGATAAAAAAAATATAGTGTCATATCACGAGCTATCTGTCAATTCCAAGTTTCATCCAAATCGGTTCAGCAATAAACGCGTGAAATACACCAATAAACATCAACATTTTCGTATATATATATTAATAATGGAATTAAGTACCTTATCTGGTTACCTACCTAACTATTTAAATTCTAGATACGAAATCCAAATATGTTTATAAGCTGTAATTAGGCATAGGCATTGTAATTTTGTGTAGATTTACAGATACGATTTTGTATCACACAGATTAACGCCTATCTACCTACTTACTTATAAATGTGGTTTAGGATTTTTTTACTACCTACTTATCTACTATGAATACAAAACGAACAGTCAGTCGATACTTAGCCAGTGTTGATGATACGTGTGGGCAGGTTTTATTGCAGTACTATCTCGATACTTTGTAACAAATTTATAAAAACAATAATAGCGTAATTGATACCAAAGTAAAAGTATAGGTACCTAATCAAAACAAATCTTTGTTTTTTAAACATCATCCTAGCAACAACGTTGACAAAAAAAGTGTTACAAGTTCGAGTGAAATTGATTTAATTTCCAATTGCAAATCTATTTTGCAATTGGGAGTTTCTTGTTCGATTGGCTATCAAAAGGTTAGAAGATTATTTAACCTTATTATCTAATGTGTCGGCTAACTAGTACAGTAAGTGCTTCTGTCCTTAGAATGAGCATGCACCCACGAATAGATAAATATTATAGTTAGTCTATAGTTGTTGTTTCAAATCTACCGTCACTGGTCCATTTGTATGACCATCTCCTGAGTAATGTTTTGATATTTTGATAAATAGTGTATTTTTTGCGATCGGACTGTGTCTTCTGTGATTACTGTGAATTTAAAAACAAAATAACTCTTCTGGTAGCAAAAGTAGTTTCACTTGTAAATTTTAAGTTTGTTTACATGTACCTAATACTTATATTACACGGGTATTTTTCGCGTATTACCTTTTTTATTTATTTTCTCGACGTTTCGGCTATGCTGCAATAGTCGTGGTCGCGGGCAGACCTTTTGTTTACATGAACTCCTCGATAACTCCCATTCACTGTTTTAATATAGGCAGCATTCACTGCAAGTTAATAAGAACATTATTTCGTGTTTCTAGAATAACTTCAAAATATGGATGAAACGCGAAACCGTTTCAAGCAGGCTAACTTACAAAATGGAACAGCAAAATCGGAGGACAAAAACAAGGACTCTGAGTTTGTCATACGAGAATCACCTCTTACACATCTTTTGAATGACTCTGCCCACTTAAGGGCTATTTATCACATATTCATAGTCATACTTGTGATGATGCTATTTGACACGGTGTTCTTTGACTTTTTTGAAAATGGAAAGTGAGTATTTTTCTTAATATTTTTCTCGCTTAAGTTTTTTCGAAAAAAACATTTAAAACAGAACTGAAGATATGTTTACTTGATAGAAAAAAATAGGCCTTTTTATCTACTGTAGATAATTGATACAGCGTCAGGGGCAACTTTTCACTCATACCTACCCTAGTTTTAGGACGCTGTAGTGCTTAGGACAGGATTTTAGATGGCAAGCCTACGATGGAGTACAAATGCCTACGATGGTTTATGCAAAAATTTTAAATGGCTAAAATCCTGTCCCAGAAAATATAATATCAATAGGTAGACCAGGTAACTTGACCCGGGCAGGAGTAATTCATACATAGCAATACTCATAATGGTATATTTTTAGCGGTATGTTGGGTGTTATATTGTATCCCAAGTATGTATTCTCAGAAAAAGTTTATAAAAGTATTCTATTAGTCATCTGGTCCCATAGTACAACTATGCTTAGTTTGGGTCTAGATGATGTTGTGTTAAAATGTCCATAAATATTTATTTTTATTATATTATCATGACACGAGCAATCTACAAAAATACTACTTACAAGGTTGCAAAGGCAATTTTCTCGTAGACAAGACAAGAGCTATACAAAATTAGTACAAACTATTTTACGAATAATAAATATTTTTAACTAGCTGTTTCAATGACTGAGCCCTCTGAGCTGATGTGACTTCGTCCGCAGGTTAAAGTGTGTTCCTACCTACCTAGACTTACATCCAACATTCCTACTAGAGCCAATAAGATACCTACTAACTAAACTTTTGACATCTTATAAAATATACCTACAACTGCTTGTATACTAGCAACCCAATCTTAGACAGTAGGTACTTGTAGGTAGGTAGGTAGTGTAGTACTAAGAGAATGCCTACCGTGCCTGAGGATTAAAGTCTTGAACTTTTTTTTATTGTAGGTTAGGTACCCAACATTTTTGTTTGGGCCAATAAGGTAGGTGAATACAAAGCTATCAGTGCTATAACAAAATAAGCACTATAGAAACCAAGTTGCAATCCATTCTCGTATATCTTTTCACATTTAGGCTCCTTGCTCAACAAATAAAATGTTATAGCAAGAATTGAAAATCAATTTGTTTTTCATCTTACCTAGTTTGATTTTTAACCTTTCATTTAAAACTTTACACGATTTTTTCATTTTTTTTATCTTTCATTGCGGTTTACAAAAAGCACTCCATTTATTCAAATAAAAATTACTCACCAGAACCTAAAATAACACTAAGAAGAAAATATAAATGAAAAAGTCATACTGTTTCCGAAGATAACAGAAAATTAATCTCCAAAAATGTTTTTTTTTTGTTTTTACTGAACGGTCCACCATTTTTTTTCAAAATAATGACAGACATGATAGAATTTGACTGAATTGAATATAAACTATTTCAAAAGTTTTCTGTCATCTTTGGAAGCAACATTGTATTTTCATTTTAATTGTTTTTCTAGTGTTATTTAAAGTTCTGATGGGTAATTTTGGTGGTATTTTAACCATCATTACTTGAGGTCTTAGCACAAGTGTGAGCAATTGAAATGAAAGTGTGTTATGAGGCATCCTGATTTGAACGAAAATGTTTCCCTTTGGTTTTGAAGAAAACGCCATCTTTTTCTTCAAAACCGATGACGGCTGACTTTACTTTTTTTACCGACTTGACTTGACTAAAAAGAATTTATTCAACCCACTTGACATTGGCAAATTGTCCGCAAGACGGACAGATGCCACAAAAAAAAAATTATAATAATAAGGAAAAAGAAGTGTTTTTGTACAAAATCAGGATGCCACTTTCATTTCAACTGCTCACAATTTGCGCTAAAACATCAAGTATATTAGTTTAAAACTCCACCGAAATTATACAACAAATTAAAATAACACTAAAAAAAAGGAATGATCCAACAACTGCCTGCAAAGATGCCATATCTAATATGTATTTTGAATTAGGTATCAACCGAATGCATGAAATAAAGCAAATAATATGCTAATTAAATAAAATACTAAAAGTAGGTTTTCTTTGTAGGTACGTTAGCAGTACTCGTACTAATCTCCCTGATAAAGTTTTTCAATTTCCAACTTTTTCCATTGCTAGTCGCTAGATTCATAATAACAGCACCCTCATTGCAATTACGGGACTTTACTGGTCGCTTCGATGCCCGTCCGTTCAGAGTTCAAATGAATCTTACTGAAACTATTTTTTTTTATTTTTACACAAGATCATCTAGCCCCTTATTAAGCATTAGCTTGTATTATGGTAACCAGATGAATTTATCGAAATACTATTGACAACATTTTTACAGCTACTTCATCCTCATCATCAACAGCCTCAATAAGTGGACTTGTAGACCTCACCCATATAACTTGAGGGTGCGGTGTTCACCGCAGTTGTTTGGCAAAGGAGTTTGATGACCGCAAATATTGGTGTACAGTACCGGTACATTAGACCATATCGCCCATCCAGTGCGTTCCTTTATTCGTCTCCTGCGCCATCCACAAGACGGATAATAATAACAAATATTTGTGGGCCATTGTGTGTGGATTTTGTTACACAACATCATCTAGCCCTAAACTAAGCATAGCTTATACTATGGGAACCAGATTACTGCTAGAATACTATACACGTTTTTTTTATAAATACATACTTAGAATATGATATAGCACCCAGACAGAGAACAAACATCACAATCATCGCACAAATCCTAAGTGAGTAAGTCGTAAGTGGAGATTCACAACCTACAGCACAGAAGGCAGAGCTACTACTAAATGAGCTGTGAGGCCATTCCTATGGCCAGGATCTTTCGGCATAGGATAGGGAGGATCCTATTCTATGCCGAGATCACCGCGGCGGGACCTACTTAGTAATAGAAATAAATGTCTTGGTCATTTGTTTGTTAAGACCGTCACTTCATTCTTAATTTCATTCAAATGGGCGATGTGCTATTACTGGATCGTAAAGTATAGCGATAATTTCGTCTAGACACGCAAGCTGTGAAACTGAGTCTAATCTAACCATAAGAGTCAACGGCTTGCTTTTGATATAAAGTTATCTTCTTGTTTTACGTATTTACAATAAAACCAATCAATAGATATGCGTGCATGTGTTAAAATTACCTTGTATTGGAATGACACGTGACTTCGTTGCTTACTGCTTGGTAGACAGTAAGGGATCTGAGGAAGTATTTGACGTGCCTGGGGAGGTTGTTGTGTGAAAAATTGTGAGGCTGTTTCTTTTTCTATTTGCGTGATATTACTTTCTTACCTCCCGCTGGATTAAAAAAATGCCTTCTAACTGACGAATTCGTTGATACAAGACTGGAGTCGAACACGTGCGATCTTAGGGTTGGAACCACTAGAAAAATTACTTACCTACGTACGCATCGGCGGTATGTATAAGCGGATATGAGCATCAGTAGTTTTTACGTAATGCGTACATTCAACCGTACAAACGTATTTTTTAAAGTACATTCTATCGATTTTTGCTTTTTTGTAAGTCTATTAGCAAGATTTCAGAAAAAAATTACCCCTACAGTTTTATATAGTGTAGTGTAATCTACGCATGTTGGGTACATACATAGGTAATTGGCCGCCTTCACCAAAGTATACAACTTAACGATAAAACAAATAACATTATGAAAAAAACAAATAACAATGTGACGAATATAGGTGTTTGTTCTTTGTTTGTGTGTTATACATTGTCAGATTGTAAGTACAAGTCTTTACAAAACAAATAGTTCAGAATTCTATTAGTACCTAATCTGATTCTTAGTCCTCAGTTTGGGGCAGTATTTTGGTATGTAACCAATTCGTATTAACCTAGTTTGAGCATTTCACAAAGACCCTGTGCCTGTAACCCTGTAATATGTTTATTTATTTATCCTCCACAGGTCAAAGAAATATAATAATAATCATAATTATTTTATTTCAGACTTCATAATACAGATAGAAATAATTACATAGTCCATAGAAAAATAACACAAATAAGATTAGTACTATATAAAATGATGACAAAAATTATACAAACTACATACTTACTAAATGTACTTCTTATTGCGGTTTCAGGATCAACTTGGGTCTTGAAACGGTACGGTACGGTTTCGGAGACATAGCACGAGGAGTAAAACTTTGGCTGTACATGTTCTCAGTGTCGGTAGTGTTTCACCCGCTTCTTTTACTCTACGGATTTTTGGGAAAGTATCTTGGAGGAAGTCCTGGTAAGTATCTGGAAGTACCAATCTATTTAATTATGAAAATATATTTGTAAAAATTAAAAGAATAATTTCGTGGATACACCTATCCGTGAAATCTTTGCAACAGTTTTCCAAATCTAGTAAAATTTTGTTTTTATTTAAAGCATAGTTTTTATTCTCAAGAGGCAAATATTCAACGATTTTAATCAGCAAGTCACTCTTGTCAAAACTTTAGTGCTTTGAACTTTAGTCACAAGTAGATTTTGAACTAAGAACCCATAGCCTATCTCACTATGACAAAGCTGAAATAATATATTTAACCGTAAAAACAATCTTGAAATAGATAAGCGTGCCAAAAAGGTACTACAAAACAACAAAAGCAGTGTTAGTTCTCGACATTCATTCATTAATCTCCGAGTGCAGATTTCAACTGCGGTTAACAGTAGCAATACATCAAGTAATGCTACCAACTTAATGGGAAGCGAGCCAAAATGTATCCCCGAACAACAAACACTGCAGTTATCTAGCTAATAAAAACGAAATGCTATTTATCTGGTCAGGTGTAAGTGGTAGTAGAGTTACACGACCGTCGTTTACACAAAAATATCACAACATAGCTCGTAAAGGTATGATTAAAGTTACAAAGTCCATCGTAATTACAGTAACCCACGGCCGGGCGCAAGCATACTCCTTCAGATGCCATTTTAGTCGATTTTGAATCAAATTTCAATTTAACGGGACCTCTTAAACTTCTGCTACATACGTCCGTAACATTGCTTTCTCCACATAATTTTGCACTCATTGCAACCCTTACGTATTTATTCAAATATTGACATTCCATTCAAAGCAAAGTTGAAAATTCCTATTTTTTACTTTTGTTATATGACAAGTGGCTTTTTGCCATGCAACTGAAGTTATTTACTTAAATAGTTATAGAACTTATTTGCATAAAAGCTTTTCTTCAGGATAAAAAAGACCTGAAGTTTTCAAGGGGTTATCTTCCCTCCGTTCGCTTCTACGTACACTAGCAAGCAGTCTTAGAAAGTACTTCAACCCTTTAATGCTAACCTGGATCTCGCTTTGAGAAACCCAGTGCGCTACTGAGGTATACGATGGACAAGTCTTACTAATTAGCAGGCTCGTCAGATGCCCCAGGTTCTTTTGTTGCGTGAAGGTTTTAACCAGTATACAGTACAGTACAGTTTATACAGTAAGGAAATAATAAAAGTAATAAATGTTAATGAAAAATACGTTTATTATTACGTGTTTCCTCAAGTCGAGAGAAATGCATGAGGAATTTAATATTATTTCATAAAAGCTCCAAGTTCATGTTGAATTAGGTAAAGCAATAACAGTAAGAACTTATATAAAAACCAGTGAGGTGGCAAATTGGCAGGCACATCGAACGAAACTGTATCTACCATGAGTGAATACTTATCTTGTAGTGGTAAGTTTGGCTATAAACCAAATCACTAGAAAAAACTTATTACTTTGTACTGAGTACTTTGTATCTTTCGTCGGGCAGAGCATTCATTTAGATATATATATTAAATTCCTCATGCAAATAATGTTATATCTTCGAACATTGGCTACATTGTTCATTTAATATGAGTTTAAGAAATAACTTTAAAGAGATACGGCACAACGCAATTATATATATCATGATAATAGTATGTTATTAGTAAATGGTGGGAGTCATTGATGCAGAACTAACAAGGAAATGCCGGGACTACATCAAATATTAAAGAAGTTTCCAGCTAAAATAAACGAAGCTAATACAAATATCGGTTGGAAACGCTCTCAAGATAAAGTTTTATTAAAATTTTGAAAGTTTTAATTAGGTGCCGCGTCGGCCGTGTCTTTTGTTGGGATATACTGTTTGTGAATGATCTAAAATAATTTATAATTTAAACTTTTCATCGGATCCTAATCTCAGTGATTGTTTGAAATTATAGATACTGGAGTTTTATTTAAAAAAGTTTGTGTTTTTAACCAGACATTAAAAGAACCAAGGTCAATGCAATAGGTAGGCTATATAGCTCGTATAACCGAACACTGCTGAGGATTAAAGCTTACACGGTGGATAAAGAAGGTTTGAAATTACTCTTCTTGGAATCGTTTAAGAGAGGCCTATGCCCAGGCGTGGACTTCTTCATGCTGATGATGATAATATGTTTTTAACAGCCCTCGGTTCGATTAAGCTAAGGTACTCTGAGGTATTCTGTGGCAGTGGTGATCATTTTCCTGGATGTCGTAAAAGGCGACTACGGAAGCGCATCTGAGTCATAATATGCGGGTTAGATTCCCGCCTTGGGATAAATGTTTGCACGATCTGCAAATATTTATTCCGGGTGTTCTGGGTATTTTCTATGTATAATAAAAATATCTATGTATGTAATATACCTAGTATTGTATTAAGTATATCAGTCATCTAGTACCCATAACACAAGCTCTGCTTAGCTTGGGGCTAGATGATGCTGTGTGGATTGTCCAGCATTATTTATTATTTATTTAATTATGTACACCAATACTGAGGTCACCAATACTGAGGTCACCAATCCGTCTACCAAGTGTGGTGAGTATGGCGAGCCCTCAAATATAAGGAGGCCTATGTCCAGCTGTGGACTTATTCAGGCTGATGACGATTCTGAGATATACAGACACAAAACAATAAATTAGATACAATAACTTAGATATTACTAAATTGTACCTATATTTTACATTGACAGGAGCAAGACAGCTATGGAAGATAGTTGGTATACTCGGGATGATAGCTATTCAAACTACCCTGTTCGCTCTGCCGGTTTGGGACCTAGGTAGACAGCATTTAGCCCTGGGTTCTTCCGTATCAGTCACATGTGAGATGGTGAGACAAATATCTATTTAAGTTTATTTATTAGTTAGTGCTTGTAACAAAAAGTTATCCAATAAGGGATAATAAACAACCGCGAGTAACGTTACTGCAGTTAAACATATAATTATTTAACTTTTTAAACTATCATGGTTTTGATCAATATTTTGGATAGAAACGGGATATTTACCATGATTTTTGAGTTTGATTGTTTCCCGATATTTCGGCACAGTTGCATGCGCCATGATCACGGGTCGAACTGAAGTCTGTGGCAAGTGGGTCTAATGTTATTGGCAGACATAACGGTCTACCCTCTTCCGCACTCGTTTTTTGCAAACGACACTACTACCACTGGTATCATTCTCACTATTTACTCGAATTTGCTCTCGACACACCACACTAACCGTATCCGGACGCACCACCGGCACCACACTTTTATGTTGCTTACATAAACTAATAACCGGTTTCCATACACCAGATAACTGGAAACCATCCTCCCGGTTAAAGTTTTTGTGTTTGGTAATCTCAATCGCCTCTTGTACTAATCTTGGTATGTAGTGACCCTCCGTTGAGATTACCTGTGGGCTATGTAACTCGATCCAGTGGTTTGACCCAGATTCCAGCAGATGTTCCGCTATGGCTGATTTATGAGTTTCCAAGTTTTTAATCGCTCTGATGTGCTCCTTAATCCGACAAGCAACACAAGGACAAGGAACATCTGCTGGAATCTGGGTCAAACCACTGGATCGAGTTACATAGCCCACAGGTAATCTCAACGGAGGGTCACTACATACCAAGATTAGTACAAGAGGCGATTGAGATTACCAAACACAAAAACTTTAACCGGGAGGATGGTTTCCAGTTATCTGGTGTATGGAAACCGGTTATTAGTTTATGTAAGCAACATAAAAGTGTGGTGCCGGTGGTGCGTCCGGATACGGTTAGTGTGGTGTGTCGAGAGCAAATTCGAGTAAATAGTGAGAATGATACCAGTGGTAGTAGTGTCGTTTGCAAAAAACGAGTGCGGAAGAGGGTAGACCGTTATGTCTGCCAATAACATTAGACCCACTTGCCACAGACTTCAGTTCGACCCGTGATCATGGCGCATGCAACTGTGCCGAAATATCGGGAAACAATCAAACTCAAAAATCATGGTAAATATCCCGTTTCTATCCAAAATATATAATTATTTGCCAGCTGGTTTCGGTCACATTCTCCTTCCTTCCGATCCAGTGGAATTTCAATATTGCCAATAAAACTGTTCCAAGACAGTCTTGAGGGAAATTTGCCGACATTCCACTATAAGTTACAAAAAATAAAATGGCATCATGGCTTTTTTAAACTTTCGAGAAACGACACTTTTGAGTTCATTGTGGCTTACTCCATCTTGATTTTTTCATATATTTTTATCTTTATTATATTTACTGGTCTCACAACTTAGTTGATACTTCATCTTCCTTCTAATGTGTTTGATTTTTGTGTGTCTTAATGTTATGAGTCATTCGTAAACCCGCTAGGAAAAATGATCCAGACTTATTTAGTCCGAGTTATTGCTTCTGGTTAACTTGGTTTTGGTTTCTAAAATGATATACATGTATTAAATAAGTAATCATAATACTTATATCTTGTTTCTATAGAGCAAGCTTTACTTTGTTTGATGCTAGATGATGACGCTATAGGTAAAAAGTACATCAATATTTATTTCATAAGCCTCCTACTTTAACCATGTCGCTATTGCTTATTTCCTTGACAAATCCTGAGTTTTATTACTAATACTACTAAATACTATCATGTAGTATTGGTAGATACTACATGATAGTATATTGAGAATCTGCATACATAAGTAATGTAGTAGGTAGGTAAGTGTCATAATTTAAATTTACACGTGGTAAAAACTCAAAATGCTACGAATGTGCAACCAATGCTACGAACTATGCTACGAGTGCTACGAATGTTAGAAGGATAGATGCCAAAAATTGTATGAATGACATCGGGTGCTTCATCACATTATCTGCAATACACAAATAGGAAACACGTAACTAGCTAGCATAGATTCAATAATATTTGAGCCTTCAGTATGTCTCACGTTCAACGTTAAAGTTTGTCTCTTAGAAAGTTATCAGAAGGTCGCAATGAATTCATACCTTGGCATATATGCATTAGAACTTTACCAAATATGTCTTTGCTTCTATTAAAATTACCATACGGTGCGGGCTTACCTTGAAATCTAATTTGACCCTTATAATCTGATAAATATCAACCCTTTGAAATTGATTGAGTTTTGCCAACACAATAGCTTCCATTGGCTCATATTTAAAACAAAGTTCTGTGTGTACTTACTACAGTTGTCAGAATTTACTTTTTAATGTATTACTAACCCTTATAACAAGATTATGACACAATCTTATAGCCCGGTCAATTTAGACATTCGAAGTTACATTAATTGTTTAAAATATGATTAAAAATAAAATTTGAAGTTCCCCATCTTTCCCCTGTATGGAAAATTTTTGTTCAAGGCCAAAAAAATGAGTTTTTTTGCGATTTTTACCAAAATGGTATGTTTTATCATAAAAATACCAAGACAAAAATTGTAGATCATTAAGTTATCTACAAAAAATGTTTCAATACTTTTTTTCTACGAGCCACCGTTTTTGAGATATAACGATTCAAAAAGTTGTAAAAATTGTAATCGTCATAATATGCACTTGTCACTCGTCACCTATGAGGTAGTTACTTAGCGTTTTTTTTAACGTGGTTTCCCCAGTAGGCCTTTTCCACGGGTCAGTTGTGATCCTGTTAAATTTTAAACTATTGCAAAATAATGGATATTAGCAGATTGAAAAGATAAAAGCAATTTAAGTTAAAAAAAAGTCTCAAGGTTACAATGGCGTATAAATGAAGGGACTGGATTTTTCATTTTACCTGATAGTCTTATAGTTATAACTTGTTTTTATTTGAGATGAAATCTATCGAGTGTGCGAATGTGCTTGCGGTATACAACCCAGGTCTCGGAAGAGAATAGGAAGTTAGGCAGTACCACTGTTTACAAGTCAGAGCTGTATATAGGTACGTGGCGTACTAATGCATAATATTGACATAACAACTTTTACAACTTTTTGAATCGTTATATCTCAAAAACGGTGGCTCGTAGAAAAAAAAGTATTGAAACATTTTTTGTAAATAATTTAATGATCTACAATTTTTGTCTTGGAATTTTTATGATAAAACTTACCATTTTCGTAAAAATCGCGAAAAACTTATTTTTTTGACCTTTGACCTTGAATAAAAAAAATTCCATACATGGGGAACTTTCAAATTTTATTTTTAATCATATTTTAAACAATCATACTGATTTTCAGCTTGGTGGGAATTAATGTAACTTTACTCTTATTTTTTGGTCTAATTTGACCGGACTATTATGAATACTGTTATGTAGAAGCAGTAGGTTGTATTCATCAAAAATAATATTTGTAAATTCACTAAATATGCGTTAATATATATAAATGAACACCTTCGGCTTTGCTCGCATGGGTGTTTACTGTCATTCAAACCTCATCCGTCGCTGCACTCTTTTAGATATTTAATTTCAGTTATTACGCACACTAAGGAAAATATACCCAGAAAATTACTAAAGTCAATACGATCAGCGCAGTGGTATAGACTGTGCGCTGTCTAATAATAACTATATGTCAATGAGTCAACACAAAGTTTGTTATAATATAAAATGACGATTATGTAGATAAATACCACCGTTTAGGCACTCTGTAGGTCTTGATATGCTATTTATCAACATAACAAAAGAGAAACTTTCGAGAAAAGCGGACAAAGCAAACTTACAGAACTCGCCCAGCCGTCCAACTTTCGTATTTTATATGTCTAACTGCGTGTAGGTACTTCTACAAAGCAATTTCAGACGGTAATAAGTGTAAGGAGTTTATAAAACTAATTAAATACATTGAATTGTGGAACGATAAGATCTTAATGCCTTAATTACTTTTATGATCGGAAGTATTTAGACGTAAATGGAAACAAAATTAACTCTCGCACGACTGTGTTTGACTATTTGTTTTCCAAAAAGTAAACAGTATCCTTGGTATCCCCGAGTGATTTGTTTGTGTCAGACATAAAATTAAATCAATAGGTAACAAAACTGTGTGTATGATACGTTTCAAGATACCTAAATCACAGACTAAATAATAGCATGTAAAGATATACCTAAACTACAACTATTTACTTGTTTACAAAGTCAGTCAGTCGGCCTTTAATGCCTCGTTTGTGATTATTATGTTGAATTCAGCAAATAACATGCTTATTTTCTGACAAATAAACAGGCCTTATATTTTAAATGATTTATATTCAGCTACAGGAAACTTTTACCCCTATTTACTGGATTCCTGGGGCAGGGTTTTAGATGACGTAGGCTTGCTTAGCACCTATACCATCTTAACAGCTTAGTCGGTTTAGTATTATAGGAAAGACATGGTTGATATGTGCGGAGCTGGCTAAGCCGTGGGTTCCCTCGCGACGTTATCCTTCACCGTTTGAGAGCAATCGTCATTGCGCATACACATTTTTCGAACAGAAAAATCCAGACGTACACGACTGGATTTGAACCCACCTTAGGATCGAAAAGCCGGGTTGATACCACAAAACCACTAGTGCTCTATCAGTGTATTTGACGGATGCATAACCTTTTATACTAGTAGTAAATGCCCGTAAATTTTACTCTCAGCCAAGTTTGAAATAGAACAATGTGCGGTATAGGTAAAACATTAAGTATAACTCCTCGAGTTTCGTGCCTGACTAGAGTTAAGCTTACCGCAACTTATCAGCTTCCTACATTCGCAGTAATTTATGTGGTATATGAAAATAGCATGGAAATTTAAAAGTTTGGATTGAGTTTAGTTGGTTTAAAGTTATGTTGAATAGCTGGTACGTTGGGGCGTACAGGCTGACAGTACGTCCTATCCAGGTCTGATATGGGTCCTAATTCTAAAGCTTTATTTAACTAGTATGTATCAGTAACTAGTTGTTAAGTTACTTGTAAAGTAAAGTAAAGTAAAAAAAAGTAAAATATGTTTATTACAGAAAAAAAGTATAAAAATCCACACATCAAAATAAAAAAACAAATATAACAGAAGAAACCAACTTAAAAAATAAATACGCAGGACAGAAATACATTCTTTCAGACAAATAAACTAAATAAAGAAAATACCTGTCAGTTCTCTCACTAGGCTAGGCCTGTATCGAGGGAACTTATTACACGATTACTGTAATGTGAATGCTCTAAATCAAATATTGTAAGAAGTTGCGTGAAAACAAATGGAATATAGATAATTAATACACAGTTTAATTATATATATATATATATTTATATATAAATAATAATAAAATAAATATAGAAATAATACCTACTTAATTATTCATGCATAGGTACTTACATAGATAAATCAAAAAATAAATAAAAAAATAAAATTAAACTACAAATTATTAGGTTAAAACACTAACATGCAAAATTTAATATATTTTCCGTTTCATTATATGCTAAATTTCCCAACCATTTGGTTAGAATGTACTTAGCCTCTGTAACTCTTTTGTTTTTAATGTCACAAGAAGTAACAACCGTATTGTAAATATGCACTCTCACGAAACTACCAATACGCTGAGCAAAACTGGTATTAACGAAAGGGGTAGTTAATTTGAAGACTCTACGCTTCAGCATCATATTATAGTCAGGAGAAGAGATCACAGACTTATGGACCAAAAGTGATGTTTTGAAGTGATACTTGGGATTTGAGACTTTGTGACAGTATTACCTATATGAACAAGTTTTTTTAACCCTTGCAACAGAGCTTCCAACTGGCCGAGATGGATTTTATGATCTGCAAGTCATTGTACTTGGGTGTTGTAATTGAATGTAAGTCCTGCGGTATGTTAGTATGTACCTATCCTATGTGATGATCATTGATCCAGCTCCTCGACAGCACAGGCATAGTGAGAAGACTTAAAAGAACTAAACCTTGTGTAGTGTTTAACTTAATATTGTGTAATGTAATAACAGTTCTACTTTAATAAAGAACAACGGGTCCTCTCCTTAAAATAGACTAAGAAAAGTGTCACTGGACACATTCTTAGTTGCTGGTATTCCTATAAAAGTAAGTCAAAGCTAAGTTACTCATTTAGCCTAATTGGCTAGATTGTAATAATTTATTAGAGTACCTACTGTATTTCAGTGCTAAACTAATTAAGGAAAAATTAAATTAATGTTTCGAAAATTTGTATACTTCACTGTGGCTTTTGTGAGTCATATGTACCTACCAGGATTACCTATAATCTGTTTTTCTATGAAAATGTAGAACATAACGATGACGCCTAAAAAGTTCGGTAATGAAATAGCTCTGAAAGTGAAATGTTATATAAATCACCTGAGTACCCTTGTCAGGCCGCCAGTAAATAACAGCGTGACGCCTGCCGTTGACGACGCACAGCGCTGAAGAGACCTCTCGTGTTTCAGGACACATTCATTCCAATTAGGTACCGTTACTTTCAGGTTCATGGTGGTTCAATATTGACCGTGTAATGCTTGAGCCAGTTATTTTACTTTTTGTTTAATTTTCGTTTTGATTAAAAATAAAAGATTTTGTACGGTGACTTTGGTATGGACGTAAAAATTGGCCACAATATCTAGCCTACTAAGCCTAGGACCAGTGCTACGAACTAAACATATTTAACTGTACGACTTTTCAAAAAAAATTAAGTTTTTAAATTAAATTATGATACACCTACATACATACCGATTACCTCCTATTATGTCTAGAAAATGTGACACTCTAGTTGAATGAAATATTAAACGAGTTGAAAGGTATATGAACGACCTCTAACTTTGTTTTAATTATACTTTGAAAGCCGCTATTAAACAAAGTTTAGCCAAAGAATTTAATTAAGTTTTAAGCTCACCTGTAAATGCTTATTAACTTTATTATAATTCCAAATTGGCAATTGTTGCTTTTTGAATTGTTTCGTGATTCGAAACACACAAACAGATTTCGTGCACACACCCCGATGGGTGTAATTCAGAGGCATCAAAGTTGTTAATTCGTCTATTAAAAACTCCTTACGTTTTGGTTTATTTAAACTCTTGTACCGTATTAGCCAGGCAGTGGCTATGCAAATATTATTACAAAAAATTAAATTGTATTTTATTTCAGTTCCGACTAGCGATGAAACTGCACGCAGCAGCGATATCTTGTGGACCACGGTGCTTTGGGGAGAGCCTGCCACTTCCTTCTTTCCAGCACTACATGTACTTTCTCTTTGCACCAACACTTCTATACAGAGATCAATATCCAAGGTCAGTATAGGTACTTGGGCTAGAAACTTTCTGAATTAACTCACACATTTGTTTTATATTGTAATGAAATAGGGTTTGAAATGTTCACTGGAATATTTCTAGGAGCTAATCTGAGTTTCATCCTATTTATATTTCGATACCCATCAACATTCAAGATTAATGTTTACCATATGAGTTTACCTTGATTTTTGAAGCAATCTAATCAGGGATGTTACGGAGGTGGTTTAACGGAACCGAAGTCGGAATCGGAGTTTTAAAATTTGGTTTGTCGGAATCGGAATCGGAATCGGAATCGGAATCGGAACCGGAACCGGAACCGGAGTCGGAAGCGGAGGCGGAGTCGATGGTGGTGGTAGATAGTATTTTTAACGAAGTAGTCGTACCTCCCTTTCGAGAATAGATATTTTCACAAACTTTACACTTTGCTGTATCACAAAATTTAATAAAGTAGTTACAAATCACACTTGTTTTCGGCTTCATTGTTCAAATCAAATCTCCATAACCTACACTAAATTTAATTAAAACGCCGCGCAAAACAAAACATACAAACAACTCTGAAGTGTAATGATGGACGTCGGAAAGTAACGTGTAGTGGAGAGGGAGTTCTCCACGCGACATGCATAAACCTGTTTGTACCCGCTGACCGCGGCCCCCGCGCTGCGCCGCGCGCTATTCGCTTCGACCTCCGATTAAAACCTCCGATTGAAAGTTTCGGAACCGGAGTCGAAACCGGAGGTGAAATATCAATCGGAAGTTCTGACATATCGGAATCGGATTCGGAGCTCCGTAACATCCCTGAATCTAATATAACATGCTTCAGAAAGACCATTTTACTAAAATTTCTTGATTTATTTAAGTAATGGAATTGAGCTGGCTTTTCTAGCTTATGGATATTGGGAGGTGACCCAGATTCATTGCTTTGGAGTGCGGGCTACGTCAGCTTGATAAGTGTACTAGGTACCGTGTAGTTTTGATCTAAAAAGTCGTGGTATTTAACGCTGAAATCCAAAAAAATTACCAATAAACCTACCTACTTTCATTATCTTCATATTTCATTATCTATTTGCTTTGTGCGTAATTACTGCCGCGGAAAACGTTGGAGTAGACATCCCTCAGAGCCTAAATTACAATAAATTTAAAGTTGCGTGAGGCTGGCCCGTAAATCATTGTGCGTTACAAATCATGTTTTTCATTTGATATTCAGGACAAAGCGGATTAGGTGGGGCGTGGTGGTGAGCCATTTTGTGGAAGTAGCTGCGATTGTTTTCTACAACTCCTTCATGTGGGAGCGTTTTATTCTGCCCTATTGGTCGAATTTCGGAAAGGAAAAAAGTGTAAGTACCTACAAAGTCATTTTTAATATTTCTAAAGCTGTCTTGAATATTTCTAAATTTGATCTTGTTTTATTTTTTTATTATTGATAGCGACAATCCCATTGAATAGGTAATATTATTCGATCACAACCACATATCAATAACTTATTACAGTTTATGATGTCCAGGCTTACACCATCGTTACACACTCGCACACTTTAATATAGGCCTTCGAAATTTTAAAAAACATTCTCAATACAACAGTATCAAAACCACGTGGATGAAGTTTCGGGTAACAGCTAATGACTAATATAATTGTTATAACCCAAAACTTTTCCTGCTGGTTCTCTCTGGACTTCTGGACGACAGGAGTTTACCGAAGGTATGGAAGCACTGCTACGAGGAAAGTGCCTTGACTCTTGCGTGGAGTAACATATTATTACGTATGTTAGTTATTATTATGACTAATAATTTAATACCTAAGGCCCAGAAATGTTTATTTTCAAAGTGGTCTGAAATATTTTTTGCTATTATTATAAATATAAAAAGATGTCGTATCTGAGAACTTCGAAGGTACCAACCATCTGGCAGGAAAATTAAATGGATCATTTATTAGCAGGCATGATATTAATTGGCTTTTAAATTATATTAATAAATGATTTAGTACGATGACAAATTTAATAAAATCCTCCCTACTGAAATGTTAATAGTACCTACATAATGAATTTCGGAACATAAGTAGGTTGTTACCTACCTACATTTGTTTTTAGCACATTCAAGACCGATGAAGTCTATTCAGTGCGCCTGTGCTGCCATTTCCCAGAATAGGCTAATGCGTCTTTTTTTATTAAATAATTGTCTATACATCTATGCATGAATAATTTAGTGAACTGTTAAATTCATTAAAACTGGGTCCGCTGCGACGCGTTACCGACAAAACTTTGTTAGCTAACCGTGTTATACATATAACATGTTAATGCGTTGAAAAATTATGTAAATCACAGTCCGTCCACTGCTACTTTTCAGCGAACATTTTTTTATATACTTATCCAGAACATTGACGCCTCGACACTAATAACATGAACTATAAACTGCCTCCCACAGGCTAACGCGGTTGATAAAGCATCATCATACGCTGCTGATAACATGTTAGCATATTGTGTTCGCTAACACCAAAGCCACGCCCAATTTTCGTCTTAGTTACATATTAGTCATTACAAGGTACCTAACCCTATAATCTGTGATCTGTATCGCACACAACGCGATTTATTCCAGCCGATCGTTTATAACTTAAATTTAGCCTAGACTAGACTTTTTCTCTTTCTAGAGTCGCAAAAGGTCCAAAAAAGTTCTGCCGCTGCCGGCAATGGCGATGAGCGATCTGGGCGTTGTAACTAGGGTCCCCGAACTAGTGTCAAACTGTATCTCAAAGTTAGTTCCCCGTAACCACACGGGAGATTGCTTCCACGGATTCCATTAGAATTAGGTTTCTCTAATATTTTACTTCACCGCTTTGTTATTGTTTTCGCAAACACGAAACCGTACCGCAGCGGACCCGGATTATGACCATTGGCCAGTGGCCTCCCCTACACCACATGGGGAAGGTTAGGAAAACATTTAATTTTCTCTCTTCAACACATTACGACAGTTTCGCGTGATCTGAAGCAATACACAAACAAACACACTCACGTTAGGTATTCACTCATCTAGTTATTTTCATGAGGTATCTGGATATTATTAGACCGGTGGGTACCGGAGAGTACCGGTGGTTTAGTGGACGCCTTCTGATTCTAAAGTCGTGGGTTCGAAAACGTTCGTGTAGGTACAAATGGATATTTATGTTCGAAAAATTTATGAACTCAATGCAAACGGTGAAGGAAAACAACGTGAAAAAACCAGTTAGTATTCTAGCAGCGGCGATGGGCTCGCAACTTATCACGTATGGAATACCAACTTGCAAAATGTGGGTATGCCTATGCACCAAATGCAATATCTGGTCTGGACATACCTCTGACTACCCCTTAGACTTGGCGATAAGAAATCTGAGGGGATGACTTTCATGCTTTCGTGATGCTATTTCTTTTTCTTTTTTCTTTCTATTACTTACAAACAAAATGGTAGGTGTAGGTAAGTGATCGCAATGTCGAATAACGTGGTAGTTGAGAAAAAGTTTTCAATAGCACTCGATAAACTGTCGTACTTTTTATTATTCATAATTAGATTCAGAGCCCTGAAACATTGCTTTTCGTGCTGACACCATTCACCTTGAACGATTTATCTTTATTGCCGAGCCAGTAAGTCTCCTTCCCTTTCGGACGAAGTTTAATAGATTTTTAGAAAGAATAAATCAATGCTTGCTAAAATATTTTCAATAGCTTTACTTATGTAGGTATTTTAGAATTTGAATCAAATTCTCCTTTTTTGATTTATCATCTCCCATTCTCTACTAGCTGTTGTGGTTCTTATTTGGTGGTAGCCCCATGTTTGGGGGGATTTGCCATAATCACCATGCTTGGCAGGCGGATTGGTGATCGCAATGTCGGTGATTAGTACCTACTCAGGAGAAGCAGCTGCCTATCTCCCTCATTTGTCTCACATTCTAAGCCAGAACCACCACAGACTGCTTGCGTTTCGGAATGCCAAGTAAAGCGTTATTGAAAAATAAGTATGTAATTATTGTGATGATAATTCGAAAACTTTTCTTTTCCAGGTAGAACTGAGCACAGTGGTCAGAGGAATGTTTGCGTGTGTTCTTCCGGGAGTAATATCGTTCCTGTGCGGATTCTATTGCTTGCTACATGCCTGGTGTAATGCCTTCGCTGAGATATTGAAATTCGGAGACAGGCTTTTCTATGAGGTAGGTAAAGATACCTACCAACCAGAACATAAAAAGATTATACTACAACACACTTAACTCAACAACGCGACGTTGTCCGTGAGCAATTTTTCTAAAAATTTCAACTTTCGTTGCACGTCTCTAGGAGTTGAATTTCAGAAATCCCGTAGTACGCTTACGCACCAAAACCACCTAACCGGGAAATTTCAGGTTTCTACAATCAGTGGTTTAGAATTTATATCCTGACTGATTGACATAATATGTCAGTCAATCAGGATTAGTAATGGCAGTAGACACGCGCAACTTCGTCTGATAAACTGATAATTCCAGCTGTACCCGTTCCTTCCTTATTTAGTAATATTTGAAATCAAAGTTATATGGGTATTCATAATTATGTAAGCCCCCCTAATTACACTTACGCACCAAAACAAATATAAGTACTCTTAAAATTTCAAGTCTCCACGAGCAATGGTTTAGGATTATGATATAGAAAGGTCATTTGTAGCATTTCGTAGAACCGCGTAGCGCTTCGTAGCATACTTTTTTTTTTGTTGCATTTTATATTCACTTCCCTACTTTGTCCATATACTATGTTGATTTCCACTAGGAGTCAGCAAATACCTAAATACTTTGGTCACAGAATACTATTGCTCCTAGCGCGGTCATTGCAAATTACCCTGTCATCCGTATGTACCCACTGCCCAACGGTAGGTAAAGTACCTATGTAAAGTAAAATGAAATGATAATTACCTACTGACAATTTTATGTGAGTTTTTAGCCCACGACATGGTTTACAAAAATGATATCTAAGCGAAACTCGAGGCACAATCTTTTGGGATATTATAAAATCTTTATACTTACTTTAAACATCCATCCACCGGTGATCTATTTAATTTAACTGAATGTAACTTAATTTTTTTCTTTATGCTATGCCACGAACATTCGTAAAAGAGGAGATAGATTTAACTTGACTAGATTGTTGAGGTAGGAACGTACCTGCTTACAGTTTTATTTTTTAATTGACAGGAATGGTGGACGGCATCCAGATTTTCAAGGTTCTTCCGCTTATGGAACCGCGTGGTCCATTCCTGGTTACGTGACCACATCTACATGCCTCTTGCATTGCGGGCCGGACGGCCTCTTTCAACTTTCATCGTTTTCTTAGTAAGTTCTGAAATCAATAAAACATGCTATGGGGTGGTTTGCCCCGAACTAAAATATCACAATGTTAGCCATTTGTCTGTTTTATATCCACCTTACCCGGGGACTAGTGCCCACGAATAGAGGGTCACGCTCCGAAATGTATTAACCGCCACGCCATATCATATTTTTGGTAGGCTCATTATCAATCATGTAATTACACAGAAAACTTTTTTGTCACAAAGCTTAGTTTTGTACTTATTTTTTTTATTAAAATTAATTTAAAAAGTATGAAAGTAGATTATGTTAGATAACCTAAATGCATCCGTTTTGATATTTGAATTTACATTGCGCGACACTGATAACTCAACTATGGAGTTTCGCCCAGTTACCGCAGAGTGTAACTCGTATGTCAGTACGATACGAGATCCAGAACTGACCAGTCCAGCCACCAACCAGACCACCTTCAGAACCAGATCTACAAAGTCATTGAAACTTCACTTACAGACACACGAGGCTTAGCACCTGTACATCAGGCTAATTCATCATCATCCAGTCCAGTCATCCATTAACGATTACTCATCGTAGGGCTCGTTCCTAACGAACATGACTTGCGGAGCAATGCTTTCTTTAGGTAATGGTAACCTTTCACTATCGGGTGGGCTACCTACTTGTTCCATCGATAAGTCGTATAAAAAAACTACCCAATGTCATAAATGTATTAGGTACTTTGTTTATTACTTGTGTTTGCCACTTTTCATGCTAGGAACTAACTGTCACACTTATCCACATGCCTTTACTAGCATCTGTTGCAATCATCTTGGGCGCGACTACGACTGTCCTTTCCTAACATCTTACTTTTCCTGTTCCAAATAACAATTTCATTAACTTTGTATCCATTCCTACTTCAATTATGCCGGAGATTTGGACGTAATTGGTGTCGCGACATCGAGAAGCATAAAACTAATAAAGGGCACGGGGTCTAGTGGAAGCCACTCCCTTTCGATCCCAAGGTTTTGAATCCATAGTCGTGCGTGCACAATCTATACTTTTGTTCAAAAGTTTGTGTGCTCAATGCCATGAAGAATAAAAACATCGTGAGTAAACCAGTTAGTTACTTCTACCAGCCAGCAGCGTTGAGGTTGCAGCCTGGCCAAGTGTATGATAACCTGCTGCAAAATGTGGTTGGTAATATATGATACTAGCTGACCCTGCGAACTTCTTTCTGCATTATTTTTATTACTTTTTATTCTATTCCGGATGAAGATAAATCCAAAAACACAAGAATCATAAAAATTGGTTCAGCTGTTCTTGAGTTACCTATAAGTGGCAAGTTTCGTATGAAATTGTTAGAGTAGGTATCAACCTAAGTTATGGGCTTGGATGCATAAGGTCCTACTCATATACAAGCATTTTCAATAAGAACATTCTGTGATGGGGTCATTTCGGAGACGGGACTACTTGATAATGGGCCGCTACGCTGTAGGGACGTTCAGGGAAAGGCATTCACAGAAGGGACGTTTTTAAGAAAAGGGTATTTTAAGGTAAGGACAATTTGCAAAGACGGTTTGCGAGTGGGACCTTATGCGCCTAAACCACTTTGACAAGATGCATAGGTAGGTACTTACTTAGCTATTTTTCAACCGAATTACTCCTCGTTATTTTATTTTGGTTCGTTTTGTTCCCAGGTATCTTCAATCGCGCACGAGGTGGTACTAGCGCTGTCATTCGGCTTCTTCTACCCAGTTCTCATGATGCAGTTTGGAGTGTTTGGAGTCATGATGCTGCCTCTTACCTCTACGATAGGAAAGCAGTTCCCGAACGCTCTAAATATGTTTATGTGGCTTACATTCTTTTTAGGAAATGGTTAGTGCTAAAACTACTTGCCGCAGGACTCGTTTAGAATGTAATAAGAACAGTTTAGAAAACTACCGGGTACTTTAACCTCCCCGAGTTTTCTGGTCTTATTAAAAAAATTTAATATCCTATAATCGTCCACACTTTGAACATAGAAACTGCTCCTTTTTTGAAGTCGGTTAAAAAATTACATTCTGCGACCGTAACATTGGTACAGCTACCTGGGTAGGTAATATATTAATTCATTTTTTCTAAACAAGTTTTAAAACGTAAAATTTTAATGCTGAACTTGAATACCATATTTGGCAATTAAAGTCGTGATGCTATTTCTTTTTCTCCTCGTCCTCGAAAATCCTCAAATAATTATATTTTGCATTGCAGTGGCTGTTCTTGTACCTACCTAGCTTATAAGCTACCTAGGTACCTATGTTCTATAGAACATAGGTACCTAGGTACATTATTTCGATTAGACAAGATAAAACATAAGTTGATAATTGGAAACTCTTCACTGTACTCTCCACCGGTTTGTACTAGCCATAAGAACACTTTATTATTTTCAGGTATGCTTTGGAGTTTATACCCAATGGAATACTTCGCTCGGAAAAACTGTCCACCATCACAGGACGACAGCTATTTTATACCGAAATCGTGGTCGTGCCCGAAAATTATCCTCAAGCCAGATTGGAGTTTCAAACCCCCATTCCAATTTATTTGAATAAAAACGCATAGGTTAGGAATCTAAACGTAGACGTATGCAAGTAGGTTTTTCACACCCTGTATAATAACTATTTTTATAATTAACTACAATGCGATGTAGTTACAGTTGTACGGTAATCCTGTCTTTTTCGATTAATGTAAAAAGAATCATATGATTACTAATAGTCTTTGATTATAGATACCTACTTATAATCATGAATTGGTACTAGATATTATAATGTTAAAAGTAGTTACCTAGTTGGTACAAATACAAATAGGTACCTACGTAGAATACCTAGCAAAAATAATCATGACCTATATAGGTAAGTAATGTAAAATAAGTTAAATTATTTAGTATAGGTGTAAATAAGACTTAGTGATTTTTAAAGACCATGTGAATATTATAAACAATAAGATCATATCAGTAGTTTCATTTAGTGTTATTAATTACCTAACTACACACAGTGATAAGTTAATTATATTCTATGGGCTATATGGACAATTATTTTATTTTTAAAATGTATTGCATACTAGTGAAAATGCGCGCGACTTCGTCTGTATGATGCAATTTTCTTACAAGCTTCTACCACCACCAGTGGCATGTAATTAGGCTCCTGCGGTGTTAAGCCTTCGCCAACGCACGCCATAGTCAATACTCCTAGAACTTACAATAGGTAGGCGTTTACTTTAGCGTTTAGGTATAGGTATGGTGGGTCAAATGTTTGATCATAACCTCAAGATGCAGGCCTTCACAAATTCTTAAAAAGTAAACCAAATCACTGAGCTGTCACTAAAATATTGGCATTGCATCCAGGCTCCTAGGGGTGGGACCACAAGTTTAAAAGGTAAATTATATGTATGTTATATTATGGGTTACATTGAAATAAAACCTATTGAGTGTCAAATATTTTGGCTATATTCAGATCTTATTATCTAATAAAATATGGGGCATATTGTATTATGAATTACAGAATAACATCATACCTAAGCTTAATAATTACTATGCTAATATAAAGAAAGAAACAGACATAAGTAATAAAGAAAAATCTCAAAAATCGTACAGCATTACTTCTTAAAATCATATCATTAAGTTTATAGAATTGACACATAGTAGTTACAATTTTAAGATATTTTAAATTGTAGGAATGTAATTACGAACTCCCAGAACACAATATTTTATATTTAATTAAAAAGTCTTTTCATATTCCAAGACACGGTAGGTACGCGATATTTTATATTTCAATAAAAATTATTTTCTTATTTAAACACTACGCGGTTGCGATTGTTTAAAATATCTGTCACTATCAGTTTCATGCCATCAAAAAGAGATGGCAAGACTTAACGGGCTTATTGGCTTATCATTCTAGGGACATAACGTCCATTTTAGCCATTAGAGCCATCAGCGACCAATATGAACCATTAGATATGAATAGGTACGAAACATTAGAATTTATCTGCTCCTTAATACTTATACAATACGTCTTTGGCACCGTGTTAAAAATGCATGTACTTAGGCAGCCACACGGTACCTACAATGTTCCTTACATATCAAGTAGTTCACGTAAAGACAATATTTTAAGATAATCCTTGTTTTCTAAATACAAAAAGACAACATGTGGTGTGATTAAGCACCATACAGGAGTTTCATTATTATAGTTGTGATAAGAATCATATAAAAAACTCCTGTTCTTCCTCATAAACTAGAAAGCTGGTTTTTTTTTAGTGAGAAATTCCTTTAGCGCGAAAAAGAATAAATAACCAGATTTGTCTTTTTAAAATGTTACTTTCCAAGGCAGACTCGGATAGGATAGGTTATAACTTCTTCGTCTTTTTTTATGTTTTAACTTATAACATAAAAAAAGACGAGCCCAGCGAGCTAAGCAAACTTGCCATAGTAGCAGCCGCCAGCGCCTGAAATACATTTGCATTGACTTAGCTCAAAAAATATACTCCACAGTATATCTGAACATTAAAATGTATAGATCATGTTTTTGCGCCCTTAAGTAGAAAGTATTAGAAATTCCTTCCCTTAAAAATATTTAGTTTAAATGGATATTGCAATTAAATAATACTGTCTTCCATGAACTGACCACATTCCTATGTCATTCAGGATATTCTCACAGCCCTTATCTGACTAACATAATGCTAATAATATAAAAATTACATACATATGGCAAACTTATCACACCTAATTGGATGAGTACTGAAAAAACGCAGGCAACATTTTCAAATTGCAAAATAACAGTAATGTTAAAATCTGATTCTGACAATTTATGGCTATCAACTTTGATTAACATTCAATAAACTTTTAGAAATAAGAAGTTGATAGATAGGATACTATATAACATCAATATTTTAAATACTACTTTTAACATTTGAATAATTCAACTATCAGTTTATTAACAAAATTATCAAAAAGTGTGGTGTATCAAATATTATAAATTCGTGATTTGTGAACATAAAATGTGCTGAAACCTCATATTATAAAACGTTTTTAAACAGCCGGAGTGCGGTCCAATCCCTTGAAAAGGCTTGAAGACATTCTGAAAATTAAATAAAACATCAAATAGGAACCAAACCTCATTATATAGGTTACAAACATGTCTTCACTTTTTATAGACAGAATAACAAATTCTTTCTAAGCTTAAAAATAACTTTATATTACTAAACAACCTACATATTATTATTACATACTTAACACTAGAGGACACGCGCGCCAAAATACTCTTAGAGTGCTCGCGCGGGTCACATGTGTCACCCATTATGGCATAGGTTTTTTTTCTTACCACTCATGTTTGATAATAAAAAAAGGTATAATGATACAAATCAACTTTATTTCTTACTAAATACTTTCAAGAAAGTCAAAAATTGCTTAAATTATATGAATTATAAAACAAATGGTTAACCTCTCTAAAATGTACCACACTTTGTAGTTATTGAGATCATAGAGTTTTTTATTCTTTGAAACACATTAATTTGATAAAAAAATCATCTTATTACAAAGTTAACGAACACACTGTTCGTATTCAATAGCATTTTTGTAACAAGATAGTAATAAATAATTTACATAAAGATATACTTGATTTTCAATTACGATGGTAAGGTTTCTAAAACTTCCTCGAACGCTCGCGCGGGTGACATGCGTCACCCACGTACTTTATAAATGCACTGCGCACAAGTCGATGTGCTTAGCAAGATGGCGCACTACTGGTGTGTGGGACGGTCCATACTTGAGGAATACCTGAGAGGACAGCACTGTAGCGCGATTCGTCTAAAAGTTATTTATCAATCTTTCACCCTGGGTGGCATATGTCACCCGCGCGTGCCCTCTAGTGTTAATCTCTGTGACAGCCATCACAGCTGTTTCACACATTCTGTGCTGTAGATCGTGGGTTCCCACTAAGAACAATTATTTGTGCAATAAACACAGATATTTGTTCTGTTTCTGGGTGCTATTTTTTTTAAAGTCCCTACCCAGTTTCTAGTTTCCATAGCTTTGCTTAGCAGCTTTGCTTAGTTTGGGGATGGATGGCATTGAATCAAATGTATGTCAGTATTTATTATTAAAAACAGCTAGATATGACTAACACACTTCATTATGTGTGGATGGAATTACAAGCAGGAAAGTTTGTTATCAATATATGACAAACATTGAATTAATAATAAATGTCACACTATGATGCAATGTTTTTCACTATTTACTTCAAGATTTATAAAATACTAGCATCCCCTGCATCTGCACTAGTGTGATACACGCTATGTGTGATAAACGCTAAAAAATATCCATGTTTCATACAAATTTGTTCATCTATTACAGAGGAAGCAGAACAGCTCACTCCATTAGTGACCCTCGATAGAAAGATGCATGAACCAACTGTGACACTGGCATTGAGTTAATATGCGAGTAACAAAAGATAAAACACTTACTTGTGTATCATGTGCTGGTAAATGTAGCTCGGTATAATAGTGATGTTTACTATAGCCGGGCTCTTCTCAATAACCTGTGAAATCTCCTTGTCTGCCATTCCCACAACAGTGATAGTGTTCACCTCCAATAGCTGATGGTCAGTGAGCACTCCATTACGAGCTGCAGAGGAGTCTTTAACAAGACCAACAATCTTGCCATCCTTGAATTGAAAGCCAACATGTCCCAGAGAATCCTTGTGAAGGGTGATTGTCCTTTCAAAAGGCCTGGAAAATTTACAACATCAGTTAGATAAACTTTGTCATAAACAAGTTTATTTACTGATAAGAGCACTAGGCATTTCTATATGAAACCAATTACAATAAATTATTTATCAGGCTTATAGTGATAAGATATTAAAGCAGTTAACTTGGGTAAAATACTCCATCAATAAATCATAGCATAACAAACAAATCTTATAGGTACCTACTCAATAGCTAGAGATTTGTCATTAAGAGGTCAAGCTACAAGTACAGTCATACCTGTCTCGAACAGCCAATTGAATTCCATTGATAGGAAGGCTCTTCAATAAGGCATGTGCCTGATCCATTGACATGCCAGCACATGCTCGATTATTGATCTCCAGTATCTGATCTCCAAACCTCAATCCAGCCAAAGCAGCTGGGCTATTCGCTGCGACATAGCAAACAAACAATCCACTGTTAATGGAGTGAACGCGCAGACCACACTTCCCATACTTATCCTTGCATAAGATTACTTGTCTAATAGCTTGAGTGACTGTGGCTTTTTGTAATGATAGAGATTGAGATGACAAAGGAGCAACCAAATTAGTAACCGCTCCACTTGCATGCACCTGAAAATAACAGAAATCTGTATGAGTAAGTAGTATTTTCTGGATGATTTCACATGCAACTTTCATAAATTTAAGTATTCATTCAATGCAAAAATGTGTTAGGGTTGATTAATTTGACTCAGCACATTACTTTAAGAGTAGCAATTATGACAATTAATAACAGCATATAGGTCACTTACATACCTATTATTGCATAAAGGACACACCCAGTTAAAGCCGATGTATTAAGTAGGTACTCAATGTTATAATATTACTAGTAGTAAGCTTAGTGCTAGGTCAGTAGGTACCTACCTATTTCATGAGGTAGATTGTATATATTTTTTTGTTCTGAATACTCACCGTTTGCAATTGGTATTCAGGCATATTCCGGGCAATAACATCAGAAGACAGTTCAAGACCCATGTAATCCCCAAGGGCAGGATACACGTGAGCACTTGGGGCGCTCGGAGCCCCTCTAGCCGGAGGGCCATAAGGCGTCGACGGCGGCGGTGGTGCTGCGTAAGCCTGATATTGTGACATCTGAGCCCTCGCCATGGTGTCCACTTTCATATCCTCCAAAGATGGGTAGAGCGACATTTTGATGCAGTAAGTAGTTGTTTTAGTTTTTACACAATAACGCTAGGTAGGTTAAAGCCTTCACAAACAGTTAGAGTCCTCCGTCCGATGAAGAAAGAAAAAACCGAAACGTAAAAACCCAGCCCAACACAACAAATCCAATTAATGAGTCACAGAATAAAAAGTACTCTGTGGTCACAGACACAGAGTTTTCCTGGCTGCGTATTCCTGCCTGTGTGTGACTTCCTGGGTTGTGTATTCCATGGCTGTACATTAACCGAACTTGTCAATCAAGAAAAGTTACTATAAGGACCCACCCAACCCACAGAGTACTTTTTTATACCCAACCAACAGCAACCACAAAGTACTTTTTTATTAGGATTGTGTCGATCGTCCAATCACGAAGAACCATATCAATCATGAACTGTTGTGATAATGAACCGGTTCATATGACCCGATCATTTGAATGATTGGATTGCAAAAGCGATTCTATATCGTTGTAATAAGGTATTTTTTATTTCTCTTTCATACTGTACTTCATCGCACGTGACTGACTGTCTTACCTCTCACCTCAAGAACACTCGCAAGAGCGAGACGCAGCGGCGGCCGATCATTGCTCGACGTCAATCAAATGTTCTGTGTTCGGTACACAGACGTAATCTATCTACCGTGTCTGTGACACATAGACTGGATGATCCGTGCGTGTGCGTGATCGGTCGCAAGATCGATCGGGTCTTTCTGTCGTTACTGATAGGATCATTCACGCGCGGTTCGTGATTGCAATCAAATGACCCGATCGATCATGATCGACACAATCCTATTTTTTATATAGGTACTGAAACATTGAAAAGAAAATATTGAATTGAATTGAATGGAAAATAATATATTTTATTTTTTTAATCTAAAACTACATATTTGTACTTATTACATTATTACATATATTACTTAAAAATGGAATCTATTAATAAGCCACGAAATCAGCAGTAAGTTCACTAATAACCTGGAAATGTTCTATTGAATTTGATCTATAGAATGAAGTAGGTACTCTCTGCACAGAATACACAGTTACTACAATTACAGCTGGAATACTAGAGCATGGATTAAATCTTAGACATGACCATTTATTTAAACGCTTCTAGTACTACAGTCTACAGCTACAAAAGTCTGCTAGTCTGGACCACCTTTGTTAAAATCCCACTACATACCTATATCATGAGACCTGTCTTGTAACTATCTAGGTACCTATTATTGTTTCCAGCCAATGTCGAGAATGGGAAAAACAAAGACGAAATAAATTCAATGATGCTATCAACAAACTTGGTGAAATTGTAAAAGCTATATGCAACGCAAGCAATTCAGGAAAAGAGGCAGATGTGGGAAAGGCCAATGATACAGTGAAGTATCCAAAAATTGAAATTGTTCAGAAAGCAATTTTATGCTTGACTTCTAGCGCCCAGGAAAAAACAAAACTCAGTAAGTACCTGTACCTATGCTTCAGGAAACTAGCACAGGTGATTGGGTTTGCAACTTGTCACACACTAGAATTTTGTAAAAAACCTACTCCAAAAGTAAACCTTTACAAATGTAGGTATTTTATGGATTGGTTATTGGAGTTATACCGTTAAACCAAGGAGTCTACAGGGATGTTTTCACAACTTTTGCTAAGTATCTAAAGATTTTTTTATATTTTTGTGTATCTAACATTAATTTTTATTTTTGATCTAACTATAGAAAGTTACTAATTTGTGTATGTTTGTTTATATGATTAAAAATTTATCAGTACTTAATTTATTGTTTTTTTTTAATAGAGGCTGATATTTTGGCACTTCAAGTAGAACTGGATAAAATGAAAGAGATGAAAGGAAATAAAAAAGATGCAACAACACAAGTTAAAAGCAATAGTAAGTTATAAGAACTGAATGTCTCTGATTTTTTATACTGCTTATAATATAATATTATATTATAAATACGAAATACAATCACACTCTACACTCTCTAGACAAATTTTGATGAAACTGCAGAATAAATAAAGTTCAAAGGAACCAGGATAAAGTAAACTAAACATCAAAGAAGCCCTGGAGAAAAAATCTATAGATTTACCATACTAGAGTGTCTAAATATTGATGATAGCAAAATTACCTCTATCATGGGTGTGAAGCTGTAGGCGATAGTATTTTTATTCCCATGTTCATCTGAGATCAGTTCTCTGAACAATGATCAAAAATGGTATGGTTTGTAGGATGGGTGGTCCAATGACCTCTTCCTCTTTTCCCTTACAAATCAAGCTCGATTATGTGGTGTCCTTTTAGCCTGTTAGGATAGTTGATGGTTGTCAATTCAGCTGCATTCCACAACTGAGCTGATTTGGACATGTTTGTGCAAAGTTCAATGTTTTTTAGGAATCACTATAAAACTATGTATGTTTATTGCTTTCAGAAAACATGTATGTAAAATTGATGAAAAACAAAAATCTTAAGCAAAGCGATGTTAAAAAAGATTTTCCAACTAAACAGGTCACCATAAATAATAAAAGAAGAGTGAATAAAAAAGCTAAGATTAAAATCCCAACATCATCCAAAATGCCAATGTTACTGCCTCAATATAATTTATTTCCTAAAAAAGGTAAAGACTGATGCTCTCTCACTGTTTCAATCAAGTTTCTTATTTCTTTGTGATTTAGTTAACATACTTACATAAACTTTTCCAAAAAAGAAGCATTTATTTTGTAAGATTCTCTTTCAAAAACTAACTGTCTATTTTTATTTCAGTACCAGAAAACACAATTGTTGTATTACCAGCAGCCCCATACATTTTCCCCCAAAGACCTTTTCTATTACCGTCTATGCCCCCAACAATTGTAGTTGTTGATAATAACTTACAGACATTAAATAAAGCAGTTCCTATCTTAAGTAGAAATGGTGGTGACATTACTAAAACTACTATGGTCAATATTTTACCTATATCAGCTTACTCCCGTCCATTATCCGCTTCTAGACAAAGGAAAAGTAATGTCAGGTTAAAATCAGATGCTAAAAAATCAAAAAAGATAAAAGCATCAGAAAATAAAAAAGAGCTTCAAACGAATGAAACTTCTAAATCAGTAGCTGATAAACAGCCAACAAAAGAAAGTGAAAATATCAAACCAGCTAATGAAAACAATGTCGATGTTAAAGTAACTGAAACAGGTCTAGCCAGTACAGCACATCTTCAATCTACTCCTGTGATTCCTACACCGATGGAGAAAGTTAGTGTGGACGCACCAAGCAATAAAGATGTCAGGGAAACGGTTCCTGAGGACTCCTTGGCCAAGCCAAGGGAACTTGAACCATCAATAGCTACCGAGTTGGCCACGAAAACTGCTATCGATAAAAATTCTATTCCGAAAACACCTCAAGTTGCTAACACCATTACAGTTAAAACAACTGTCAAAGACATAACCAAAAGTGAAGAAATTAACAAAACGAGTAGTAATGTAGTTGCTAAAGAACTGATTGCAGATGACAAAGATAAAGAAAATAAACTTACTAACATACTTGATACAACTCTAGACAATGCAGCTGATGGTGGTAATGCTCGTCTCGAACTAGCTGAAGAGTTTTTGGCTGCCTCACCTACTGCCGCATTCCTCATGTCATTTCCTCTGGTCAGTGGCAATAGGGCGGATAGTCCTGCAGAAGAAAATCAAAGCACTAATTCAAATACGATATCTAACCCAAAAGACATTACTCAAAAACGAAATTATAATTTTCCGCAAAATTCTTCAACATTCTTCGAAAAAACAAATAACAGTGATTTAAAAATGAAGGCTACTAAGGCTGTAATAAGTTCTGCGGCAAGTAAACAAATAGAACATCCCAAATATATCAGCAGTATATCCAAATCAATAGAATCTAAAGTTTCTACTGCAGTATCTGGGTGCAATGTTTCAAATGAAAATCCATTTTTGAATTTACCTATGCCTTCTTTGACTTCAACGACTTGCACATTGCCCGATACTACATTTGGATTAGATTTTGAAAGTAATCTACCTAGGCCTACAACAGCAAGCTTTACAAATAACAGTAACATCTTCTACAAAAATGATCCATTCAGTACTGCAAAAAGTACAATATACAGCACAAGCAGTATAACTTCTAATCATGACTTTAATGGAATTGGTCTGTATCCTTGTGCGATGGAGAAGTACGCTCCTAAAAATAAACCTGACTTTACAAATATAGACGACACAATGAAAATTGGATCGTCCAGATTAACCTACGATATAGACCTCGGCTGGTCGCATAAAAGCTTCGATTTTGTCAGTTGCACTTCCAACAGCACTTTTGGAAAAGACAACATTATGACGACTGTCACCGCTTCTACTCCTTTTTGCACATCCTACAATCCATTCAATCCAGAGTTCCATGTACCTTTGGTATCGACGTCGAATAAGAAGGACAGTGTCGCCAGTAAACCAAACTTTGCTGATACTCTTACAAGTTTTTACCCACAACACAACTTTTGGCCGGAAGAACCGTTTTATAACAATACAAATGTGCCTAAAAGCTTACCATCTAAACACCAAAATTATCCGTTACCTGCAGAAAATGTGCAAGGAATTTCCAATGTGAAGCCGAATAATCCTAAACATTACGAAGTCAAAAGCAATCCTGACACGAATGTGGATAATAGAATAAAATCTACTAATAATGCCATGTCCCATCAAACAAGCGAAAAGTATACGAAAAAGTCCCCTAGTAAAATGCACATCAATTGGATGACATCCGAAATTAGACCAATGCAAACTGCCTACAACCCTATGCACACAGAAATAAAAGAACCTCACAAAATACCTTATAACCACGTTGACCATACTCCTAAGAGAAATGATCATAGCGAAACAAATAATTATTTTCCAATATCAATGCACAATTTTCCTACACAACCTGTTCAAGAAGAATTCCAAGTGTGGCCTTCGGCGAGACCATTGGGCACTACAGAAATTAGTATTGACCCTCCTCCTATTAATTTACCTACATTGGTCGGTGACTTGGCCCTTGGTCCGCACGATAAAAAAAAAAGTTTAGATCCAACCAACAGAGTTAACCTTCAACAAGATTTACAAAACTGTAGCAACTTTTTCTCAGTTACTCAACTTATGAATCGGACAACTGATAACGTAGCTTCACGATATCAGCCTACTCAAGTAGAATCAAAACCAATTGTTACTAAACATAATATTACGCATTACTCTAACGATAGTAATAGAAAATCTATGGCGTCTCGCATTGAAAATCATGCACCTCAATCTTATATTTTCAATAATCCTAAACTGACGCATTCCTACGAAAACATGGCTCAATTTTCACAAAGTAAGTCTAAAGGCACAAACAAATCCGATAAGAATGTAAAAGCCCACAAGAATAACTACTCAGCCGAAGCATTGCTACGAGGGGGGAACTGTACTCAAAAAATCCAAGAACACAGTTCAAAGTTTCTGATGCCACCGCAAAAATATACTGATTTTAATATAACGCCAGACAGCAGTGTAGCTCAAGTATCACACTTCCCTCCTATAATAGATTACTCGGAAAATAGTTATACTGGACAGCAGTTTTCTGGGACATCGTTATACAATGCTACTACAAACACTTTGTCCAATTCGTTCTATTCAAATTTTATGCCAGGGAGTAGCAATTTAATGTCAAGTAATTATTCAAGTGGCCCGTTCACTGGTGAATTTATTGATTATAATCAGTCTGAATGCAATTTTGCAAACCATAAGTATGAGGAGCTCAAAATGCGAAACAATCCATCAATATTCCAAGCTGATAAAATGCCTGCCAATTACAAAAGCTCACGCCGAGAATCGGCAGCCAAACACAAACTCGAATGCTCCAAAAAAGAATCCAGTAAAAAGTACCAAAGCAAAAGAGCAAAGCTTAACACTGATGTAGAAGAATGGAATGAATCCTCTCATCCGCTTTGGCAGAACAAGCCGCTCAATAAAAGGAATCCAAACTTGATGACCGAAGAATTACCTTTCCCAAATTATGTCAGTAACCAAATGCATTCGCAGTATCAACCAGAGTTCTTTAACAGCCACCTGATGCCTTCCAATATGCAGGCTGCAGGGCCGAACGTTGACAGGTCGATATCTAGTATTCCAATAACGTCTCGAGCAAATTTCAACCTGAGCACAATATTTCCTGAAATTACTATGGTGAGTTTACGTTTTTTTGTAGAAAGTTAAGATTGAATTGGTAATAGTGGTGCAGTTGCTTATGTATAACTATTATTTACTTTTGTTTCAGAAAGTGCAATAGCAGCTGCATTTGGTCCCTACTATGCTAAGTAAAATATGAAATATTATTGTTATTAAATTTATAAGAAGTCATAAATGAAGAATGTCTATTTTTGTAAGTACCTATGCCAAATTAATAACATTCCGTTAAAGCTGTAAATAATTCAATAATTGTAACCAGATGTTGTTTTAATAATGGGAAAACTTGGACTGTTCCCTCGATCTTTTTATTAATAGTTAGGAAGCTTACAACACTTTTCAGTCCATTCAGTGGCGATAGCACCGTGATTAATGAATGTCACTTTACCATTTTTTTCCTATCTAAATTGATCAGTTTTTCTTCCAAAAATGTTGTAGCTATCTATGGTCTAACTAGATAGGTTGGTAGTGGAGTAGGAAGTGTTCGCATAAACTGTTCCTTGTAAAAGATTTTTAGATTTGAGACCGTTCATAATTTGTTTACTAACGTTAGTAACATGAACTAAAACTAAATAGATACAAATTAGCACTTATTCTCTCTAGTACCTACTTATTCTTATCAATAATACTATTAATTAGCCAACATTAATGGTAGATTGCTAAGGAATTAATTATTAAAAGAACACTGGTGGTCTCGTGGGAACCACCTTTTGATCCTAAGATCGAATGTTCAAACCAGTCGTGCATCAATGGACTATTCTATTCGAAAAAATGATGTGCGCAATGCAGTGCTCTCAAACGGGGAAAGAAAACATCGTGACTCACGATTCGTGAGGTAACCTGTGGCTTAGCTAGCTCGGGGTGTATTGACCATGTCTTTCCTGTGGAATAGGCTGACTAAACTGTGAGGATGGAATAGGTGCTGGGCAAGCCTACTTCATCTAAAGGCCTGTCCCAGGCAAACCGTCGCGTAAATACAGGTAGGTGCGATTGAAAAAGTCACCTCTGACCAGTGGCGTAGCTAGATGGACAAGGGGCCCGGTGCATAGAGAAAGAATCGGGCCTACACCCCCTCTCTTCACATAGCTTGAAACTATATTGGCCTTCAAAAAAAAGTTTAGGTATTCAAATTTATAAGGATTATTTTTTTTTTTATTTTTTTTTTAAGAATTTTTTCTCTCTTTTTCTGTTATGCTTCTCTTTTTTTAAAGCTTCGGTTAGATGACCCCCTGAGCTCCGGGGCCCTGGTGCACTGCACCGCCTTGCCCTACGATAGCTACGGCCACTAACTCTGACGCTGTAGGTATAAATTATCCACAATAGATGCAAAGCCCTGTTTCTGTTTTTAGTTTTATTTGCTGATCAAACCTAACCTGACGGATGTAGGATCCCTATTTCGTTCATTTTAGAGGTCAATTTTAGTCTTATCCATACTTCTTGCCCTTGAGCCGAAATTTACATGCGAAGTTGTTATGTATAATTTGAGATTACGTTGAACTCCGTATCTAAAGCGAATTGCGAAAAAGGAGGTCATCAAATCTCAAATTTTGGTTGGGTTATTTGGTTTGGGAATTTGGTCAAGATTTGGTTTGTTAGAACAAACCACATCTGTAATGAGTAGGTACCTAAGGTCTTCTTTTTTTTAATATGGCTTCTGTGGATCCAACTTCCACAATTTTGCCAATGTCAATGTCGACAAGATACAGTAAAACGATGGAAGTCTGAGTACCTACATACATGATACGTATTTCTTGCATAATATTGAGCATGTAGATACGTATGTCAACTTCTATAATGTAAGGAGCCGGTTCTCCTTGACCGCACTTCGATAATGTTTGTTACTCATTCATACACGTTAGGTTCGTACTGTCTGACGGTGACGGCTTGGTTGATATGCTAATTTGGTTCTTGCAAATTACTCATAAAATATTTAAATCTAATAAATTATAATGTTTAAAAATGTTATAGCTACTAGCAAATCAAATTTAATTACAAACCGGGGCCAACTCCTAGGTACCTACTTACCTGATAAATAAAATATAATAAGGATAATTAATAAAATATATAAAGACCAACCCGTTACTAAATATACTAAATATAATGACATATAATGACAAATCTTTTCTTCAACAGCATATAACTGTTCTCTATTCGTACAGTGTCACTGTCAGGGTAGGTAAGGTACCGGTCCTTAACTCAAGAGATCTATAGATAAAAGTAGGTAGGTAGTATATTTCAACCTTCCCAACATTTTCTAAAATTTATCTGTAGGTACCTGTCCGAATTCTTATTAGAACATCTGCTTGCGATCAATTATCACTAAATATATATTTTAATAACATGCAAAGAAACAACCCATCAGCAGCTTATGCCTGAACTCGTCTTCTCAGATGACGCACAATATGAAAGCAGTGCATGAGTGACGAACCAGACAGCGGTCTGTCATCATACGTAACACTTCAGCTTTACTTTGCCATTGGAATCTGCCGTGGTACCATTTCACCAGAGTTGATAATCGTCAGTTTGCTTGCCAGTTTGCAACCGTCGACGGACGGAAAGAGACGCGCGCGATATCCACCCGAGCTCTAGCCACTTGCTGCGATCGCGGAAAAACTTTTCGTCATGGCGGGAAAACAATCCAAGACTTAGAGACCTTGGGTTAAATAATAGAAACGATAAAAAAAACTATAAATGGCGAGTTTAGCCTCTCATAAACATATTAGTGATATTTTCTTGTAAAGTGGAAACTATAAGATGAAGGTTTCGGCATTGAACGCGGTGAGTCCTTTATTTTCTTTTTTACTTTTTATTTAACGTAGACAAATAATAATGAATAAGTAAATAAATAAATAATAAATATTTGTGGATACCTATATCACACAGCAACATCTCGCCGTAAACTGAGGAAAATGAAATAAACAAAATAATTAAGGACTGCATTATTATTATAATAATTTTTAAGTGAGTACTTGATATGTCCTTTTAGAATTTTTCTACTACTTATTGCCCACCTGATGCTAAGTGGAAACCATCACCTTTAATAGCCTTGCAAGTCACGTATAAAGATAGCTCCCAAAAATGCATTATCCATCGACCAGATACCAGAATTATACAGAGTTAAGCCTCATGTGCCTGGTAATTTCACTGGCACATTAACGTTTAAAACAGCAATGCTGCTTGACGGTTGAAATAGGCATACCTACTGGTGGTAGATTTGATAGTTCCCCGGACGAGCCCTTCACAGAGCTTTCCCTAGGAACTAAAATGAAATGAATCGATTCAAACTAATTAACATAACACGTATAACTCGTCTCAGCTCTCGTAAAATCTTCTGCGGTTCTAGCCTAATCTAATATTCCCCGATAACATTAATAACTGCTAAAAAAGCATGTCCGGCTATGTCCAGTCACGACTTCCTTGTATTCAAGGTAAATATAGATTAAATTTACTTATACTGATATAAGTATATATATATATGTTTTTCAACATAAAAATCTATCTTGCATTAAAAAACTTGTATAAGATAATCAAATTTCCATTGAGTTGAATGTGTATATTTTGTCCTTAATTTACATGACTCCATGCCTGATTCATACTGATTCTAATGAAATGCACGACAAACTTCATCACTAGAAAGGTGTAACAGTTAAATAACTATCAATCACTATTGGCACCACCGGCACCACATTGACAGAGGCAACGTGACGGTCATGGAAATGAGCTGTGGGTGCTGTATACACCCACACACGAGCATACGCAGAAATGCAAAATTGATGTGATGGTACGTGCTAAAAGCCTCGTACAAAGGCATTCAGGAACTGTTCCCTATTCTTGTGTCATATAGGTAACTAAATCGATTAGATATTTGAAATAAAAATTACAACAGTCAAGAGCGAGTAAGCCTCGCGCTCTGAGGTATATCTGAAGTCTTCGTAGATTAGCTGGATTCTTTTGACTGCAATTTTTTACAAACATAGTGTTGTTACATTTCAGTCACATTTTTCCTGTAAGACTAACATACTTTAGCTAGAGGCTTCACACAAAAGCCACTTTATTTATTTTGCTGCTTTGTTTTATATACTGAGTAGGTATCTACAGTTAGTTACCGGGACTATGTAAAGAGGTCATGATGAAACCCTTTTATTTGGTAATTTAAAGCCTGTTTCTGAGACAATCGACTTAGCTTTGACAGATAGACAATATAGTGATCAATATGGGTTCAGTTTTTCTTTTTATGGATTCGTCAACCTGCAAAATGCAATCACGAACACTCTTTCCTAAGAATTAGTTATTTTCTCAGCGCTCTTTACTTTAGTGCCAAATAGGTGTAGGTAACTTTAGCAACATAAACGATGTTAAACACCACATTAATATGTATCGAGTGCGCAAATGTGGCATTAGGGGTACGCCCGTAGACGACAAGATCAGCGATCAGACATTGTTTTTTGATCATACGGGTACAATCAGTCACAAAAAGTGCGGGCCTACGCAACATGCATACAAATCTTCCGTGTGAAATGTAGGTAAAATGCTATTTTAAATTTAGTAGTTTAGTAGTTTTAGTAGTTTTGTAAGTTTAGTCAAAACTGCTGGTAAAACCGCTGGGAACAAAATTAGACACGTTATAATTAGGAAACCTATAATTAGTGACAGAGAAATTCTTTGATCTCACAAAAGTAGGTATAATTGGAAATGGGTTTTGGAAATCTACTCAAACCGGAATTTAAAATCTTTAACTTACAGGTAGGTACCTACTAGGCTATCTCTAACCTGGTTTAAAAATAACAAAACAATAACCCGTGCATTGAAATCTCATACAGATAGGTAAGTGGACAAATAGTTGTAGGTAAAGCACGCGCCAAGTGCTTAGCTGGCCTGTGCGGGGTCAGTGACCACACGTTTTACGACACCAGGCAGAGGTCCTTTACCAGTCAACACTTCCTTCAGGTGACCTGGGACGAACGCTATCAAAGTGTTCTGCTCGCTTTGATGTTGATGGTAACGAGCTGTAGGTAGGCCTACGAAATAACTGGGTACATTACCGAGACCTATTTAATCACTAGCTAGCTACATTCAAGAAAAAAACTGGTTCTACAAATAAAATAGATAATATTTTACGCGTTAAAAGTTTTTTAGTTTTAAAACTACAGTATGGAAATGTTAAAAAAATTCAAATAAATATTTCTGACCTGTAAATGATGCCCTATTGATGTGTGATAGTTGTATTGAAAAACCCATACGGTTTCAATACGGTATATTCGTCGTGGTAGTGGTCCCGGCTTAAAATAGAAGCCCTCCATTACCTACTTCCCAATAGGTAGATGTAACAGGCGGCTAAAGGATCGCATCAGAATCACCTGAGTGCGAAACACCGACACTGCGGATGCCAATCTGCATGCCAAGCATGGTTTAGTGGTAGATAAAAATATTAGATGAATATTCTCCAAAATGTTAAAAAAGATTTCTGGTAGTAGGAACTACCTAGATAAACAAACGCGTTCTGTTGGGCCGTTCTTTGACGCTGCTTCCACCGTGAAATGATATACGATCAGCAAACTATAGTCAATGCAACGGTGCATTTTGGAACTCTAACCTACCTACTTATTTCAAAAATTAAAATTGTACGAATTCGTCTTTGAATTGGGAATTCTCATTCTGCGTTGGAAAGGTGGGTATGCTGCGCACGCGGCCGTTCGGGCCGTTGACGTCGACGTGACGTGGTGCGACAAGCAGCAACTATGTCAATGCCGCGCGCTGCACTATCGCGGTCTTATCGACCTCTTCGATGTATTGGAAAATTGCGTTCACAACATTACCTCGTCATTTTCGTAATTACTTACCTAGAGGCAAAGTAGCTATCGAGGAAAACTAAACTTTACTATGAAGGTCTATATGGCAAGAAAATTGTATTGCTATAGATTTCAATTTTTCGCTAATTAAGTGGCTTGAATATTTCCTGACTTATCTACACAAATTATAAGAATCTTTGTTCTGACTGATTTCTCAGTCCGACAACGCACAGCCTAAACGGCTGATCATAGACAAGCCAGGTTTCCAGGCGGGGTTTGAAACTATTAAGCTGCTGGGCTCATGACAGACATGTGTTAATTTTTTTATTTTGTCAGTTTGTGTGGGATCGATATCAGGTGTTCCGCGCGGATTATTAATATACCCTGGAATTGTCAAATCTCTCCAACCAGCGGACTGCGCGTTATCTGTAATGTCAGTCAGGACTCAGGATCAGGGCAAAGATTCACCTAGTTGTTGCTATATTCATGGTGTCTACCTACAAGCATACATACAGTATGTACAACTTTCGATTTGTTAATCTATATTATGTATATACTGTAATATATAGGTACTACTGGCGACTTGGCTTCGCACGGGTAGCCCATGTTACTCGCTGAGAATGTACTTAGCATTCTTTAGTTGAAAAAATTTTTTTTTTCCCTTTTTAACTTTACTGTTGATAAGCGATTAACTGACTACTTAATCATACCTTCACAGGTATGTAAATGGTGAAGTTCTAGAATCCGTATTAAAATGCATACAATGCGCCTAAAATCATATTATGATTCCCACTGACTTATCCAGGTCATAGTTTGGTAGGTAAGTACATAAATATCTCCCACGGGAGCTATTTTTAAAAACATTGTGAAGGATTAGCCCTCCCGTCTAGCGCCAGAGTGCAAAATACCAGCAAACAGCGAAAATTATCTCCCGGCTACGACACGTTTTGGATGTGACTATGCATTACTTAAATGCATGTTTAATTTAACCGCTCAATCTGTTTAGAAATCAGTTTGCAGCACGCGTTATGAGACGCTAAATTTAACGTTTTACTTACAATAAAATGTAACAGCTGCTGGATCCAAGGACAAACAAGGATTTTACGACGAAACGTCAATTTGAATAATTCAAAAAATCGTATAAGATCTTTTTTAGATTGTTTAAACTTACATAGTGTCAGTAACAAAAGACTTTCACAGATAAATTGTGTTCCTATACCTCTGTGCACTTGTAAACCTGTCAGCTCGCCAAACAAGTTTCGTGACCGACATGCAACTGATACAATTGCGCAATATTTGGGCGAATAATGAAGCTTATAGTTTTTTTTAATCTTGTTATCCTACTACGAGGTCAATAGCATCCTCGTAGTAATTCAACAGAATCTTGTTTGTAATACCTAACCTACATATGCGAAAAGAAAAAAAATAGCCTATACCTCTTTAATCCTTAAGCCCGAAAGAGATATTTACTCAGATCTCTTAGTACCTCGAGATTCTTTGAGGATATCTAAGGAGGGTAGTCACAGCTACGTCTGAATAATACATTTGGTACATACCCACATTTTGCAGTAGTTGGTGTCCATAAGTGACGGTCGCAAGCCCAGCGCCGCTGTTAGAATACTAACTGGGTTAAGACCTCACGATGTTTTCCTTCACCGTTTGATAGCACTGGCATTGCGCGCATATCATAATCACTCGTATATTTTTCGGTTACACCCACTAGACCACCACCGGAGCTCTCTATTGTGTGTAATATATGGGCTTTTGCTAATACGTTGCTGTGATGATCAGTTACATCAAGAGCTGCATAATAAAAATAAAATGGCGAAGCGGTCGTTTAAAGCTTCCAGTTCCATACTAGAGGCGGTTTACGAGCGGACAATATTGGAAAAATGTTAGCCGCACGTGCTCTTCAAACGATTTGCTGCTGTGAAAATTTTAAATTAGGGCGTAACTTTCTATGTTCGTTTATCTTCCGCGCTACATTTTTACCAACTTTTATTGCGGTCAAAGCATTTCGCTCCAGCTGAAAACTTTTTGTTTTGCAAAATATGAGTATAGTTTGTACGCGATGCAATGAGAATAAACGCTCGTTTTTGAATTTAAAATGAACAACAGCGATTTTGGCTTTTTCTTGGAAAGTATAAATAATTCTTTGTTTTCAGTATTTCTTGAGTTGGTGCCTTCTAATCGGGATAACAACTGTAACATATGGCGAGAAATTCACACTTGGATACCTGACAGGATCACAGCGACGTCCAGGAGACTACAGCTATCAAAGACCAGGCAGAGTTTTATCAGGTGAGTGTGATGTTTCTAGCTTCACAAAATATTTTTCTATTGTGTTTTCAGTTCACTTACTTTCCGATACTTTCGTAGCTTAACTACTTACTAGGTATGTTTAATAAAAAATCAAAAAACATCTACCTAATCATAATAATAAATTATTTATTAACAGACAACAAATTTTAAAAACAAAAAAAGGGATATGTACCTAAAAGACATCAAAAATATTTTAAAGTTTTAAAAGACGTCGGCAGTGATGTGTGCATGGTGACTCGTGTCAAGCTTTCAATGAACTTTCTGAACCTGACACCTTCCGGCCAGAGTCCGCTGATCATGTATGTTGATAACCGATCAGCCGGTATCGATATCCTTACCACAAAGGAATTGAAACTCATCATAATCATTATACCTACCTACTTAATCTTTTTTTTGGGTGAATTTTGTATTAATGATGTAGTGTTTGCTCCACATGAATGACATTGTAATGACTAGCTTATCACCATTTCAGGGGACATCCATTATCAATATTGCGTAGTTATTGGCCTAGTTAACTCGTATGCCAAATACAATAAATAATGTAAAGTTAAGTGCCTATGAATACGCAATAGTAGAGTTTATCCAGCATTAGGTACTATTGTTGGTCTGGTGGTAGCAAACTGCCTCCGATCCTAAGGTCGTGGCTTCAAACTTCGAACCCGGTCAAGTACCTCTGGATTTAACTGTTAAAAAAAATTATGTGCGCAACGCTAGAGCTCAAAAATGGTGAAGGAAAACACCGTGAGGAAATCCGTGGCTGAGTCAGCTCCACGTATTAATCATTATTCAATGCATCTAGCCAAACCATTACAGAGGTTCCACAAGACCTAAGTATTTGATTGATTACGTGATTAATCAAAGAGATACCTGTTTATTTTACTGCCAGATCGATCGGAGCCGGGATCCGACCCACAAAGATTACTACATGCCAGCGCTTGGCACGCGCACACGCACTTTATCAAATCGTTCTATAGCGTTATATAGGAAAGCAAATAAACATTCGTAGGTATTGCTACTTTACCTAGAAACGATACCCATCAATCATATTTACAATCTATATTTCAACAGCAGGAATATCCAAGGCGGTCGGTAAGTAGGTAGATAGATGAAATATTAACGATTCTATTTGCGATATTTTACACTCAAACTTATGCGATACTTTAACTAAAAACGATTCATAATAATGATATTTCAACAGCAACAATATCCAAGATGGTCAATGAGATAGGTATATAGATGAAAAATTAACGAGACTATCTGCGTTGTTCTCCACTTAGACTTACTTAGCGTTGCCTTACCTATTTCTACACCAATCCTATATACCATTTATGTTTCAACAGGAGCAATTTCCATGGCGGTCGATGAAGTGAATGAAAAATTGTTGGGGCCGATGGGCCATACCCTAGACTTTGTCGTTGCTGAAACGTACGGCCAAGAAGAAGTTTCTATACGACAGGTGCGTGCTACTAACATCATAATCTAAACTCGAGTAGGTAAACATAATAAATTAGGTTTTACGATTCGCTTTGGATATAATAAAATCCAAAAGTAGGCAAAACAGGTCGTAAAGGCATTTCAAGACAATACCAGAATCTGAAACTTTTTCCAATCGGTTGCAAAATTACTTGGAGAGTCGATGTCCAATAGCCCGGTGCCCATTGCCTATTATTCTTTCACAGGTTCTGAGCACAGATTGAATTCGCAGAAGTATCCTAATAGAAGATAACAAACAATTTATATTATCTAGCACCATTACGACAAAGTTATTGTGATTGAAATTGTTCATAAAAGGCAAAAGTACGTGAAGTTTACAGGCATATACGAGTTGATAGGTTCAACATTTCAGTACCCTAAGGACGTTTTATTGATTGCCATTGTAAGTAAATATCTGCTCTGGAACTAATGGTTGAATGTGACAGGTCTAATTGCATAAATTGAAAATGTTGGTCCGCCTGTAATTTACGATTATTTCCTGCGAATAAATTAAAGAAGAATCGAGGATGCGGACACTAAGCCCGCTCATAAATCCTCGGTCGTGATCGCTCCAACTCTACTAAAAGGACAGATCTATGCGTCTGAAATTTTAATTAGCTATAGTTTTTGGTTTTGCACGAAAGACTCATCATGTATTCAGTATTCACAAATGAACAGCGAAATAAACTACGGGCAATTTACATTGGAAAGCTTTCCTAATTAACGCAAACCTAACGGTAATTTACATTGCACACATGATGAGCCTGAATTCATTATCAATGATGAGTTTTTAGGGAAATTTATTTCTTTTGTTCGTAGAACAGTTATGTCAGAAACAATACCTAAAATTATTTTGTCCTCTACGTAAAATAGTTTTCTGATCGAAGTTGTTCAACCTAGTTTGAATTTTCTCTCAAGCTAGGGCTTGAGAGAAAATTAAAACGGTACCTAGGTAAAGTCTGTAATGCAAAAGATCACACAGTGGATGCACTCCAGAAATAAAACACGATACCTACTCCTGTGCATCGCATCGCAATGACCTAGTGATGGCCGCCATAACAACCCAACTACTGTATTCATCCGAGCATCTTATTAGCTTAATTCACTTTACTTCAATCGACTTGGCTAGCGTTCACATAATGAACAACGTTGCATGATAACTATGCATTTTGTAAGAGAATGTAAGTTGTTTTGCGAAATGTGCAAGGGTGACTGACTGACGTCTCAACAGTAGGTAACCCTCACTCTCGGTCACTGGTCCAAATACTGCTTTCAATTTGTACGAAATTTTGACATCATGTTATCCATCATTCCTACGAAAGGGTTGTCAATACTAAGTAGGTACTGCAGGTACCATGATACTAGTTATTCATCCCATTATGATTCGGTACGCACTGAACTCTTTCACCCTATAATTACAGTCCATTAGTGCAGTGTGTACGAAGTTGTAGTAACTAACATTAGGTTTATGTAGAAACAACATTTCTTTGTAAAAGTAAAAGGCAGATTTAGGTCGCCAATAACGTGACCACCCTCTGTGCGTAGCTTGACGTATTATCCTTGTTAACGCATAAAATGGAAATCGCACGGGTACCGCGTCCTCTCTCAAGAATCTATTTCTGGTGTCTATTTTCACTTGAAATACAATATCTTGCTAGCATTTCAGAAAATACTGGAAATCTATTCGATCCGGATATCAATTGCATATTTAAAACATGTCAAGATTCTGTTATTTTTTCTGACCGTCCCCGAATACATCAATACTAATATTTAGGAAACAACTCATTATTATTTTTATACCATTTGTGATTTTAATTTATTCAATATTTTAAATAAATCTTTAGTCGTGTCTGTCTCTTCTGTGAACTGTAAATATTTGCGAGGTTACCTACTCAATAATCATCCAATAGCGCTTAAATTTATGAACATTTAAAATGTGCTATTTATTTTACACTTTCCAACGTTTATGACAGGGTAGGTGTTACTGGTTGGAATTAATGTCTTGTTTTTCTTGCTGGGTTTTTCCTCGTAGTCTATCAAAAATAGGACGGGAAAGTCATCGAAGGACTATGTCTATTAGGCACATTAAATGAAATTGATGTCTTTGGAAAAGCTCGTAAAGTGGGGCTTGCGCCGAGACAGGTATAAGTGCATAAAACTCTAGCCGTAACTTTATAGCTGTAGCACATGCCTTCAATCAAAACAATTTTACCTCACTCACGTAACCCATGTTCTACCGTGATATAATACTAGTGGAAAAGTGCCTACTAAATTACTTTAGTTTGATATTACATTACTCGTAATATGTTTATGTTAATTTGATAGTGTCTACTACTACTACAAGTATTAAAGATAGTAATAACTATATCCTTAACAAGTGAAACGCGCGTGAATTCGTCTGCGTGAAGTTAAAAAACTTCTTCTCTTTCAAACTTCAATCCCCACTGTACTCGTTTAGGGGCTGAATTTCAGGAATTCCTATTTTAGTACACCTCTACCTACGCACCAAGATGATACTCTGAAAATTTTTAATCTCTACGACTAGGTAACGGTTTAGGCTGTGTGTCCGTCTATATGCCAGTCAGTCAGCCAGGACAAAGATTCTTAAATAATTTATTATAGACTAAGCTGTGCCCGCGAGTTCGTTCCCGTGAAACAGTGACCTTGGGCAGTATTTTCAAATTTTTAGGCTACAAATGATTTTACAAATAAAATACATAATAATAATAATACTGGACAATCCACACAGCACCATCATCACATACATTTTATAAAATTTTTACAAACTTTGAATGTCATATTTATTTATATCTAATGAAAGGTCTTAAAATAAGTTTCAAGGTTCTTGCTTCAAAAATGATGAAACTTCCATACAAACTTTCATCCCCTATAACCCACTACAAAAAAAAATCGCATTCAAAAGTAGCCTATGTCCTTTCTCAGGCTCTAGAGTCTCCGATAGTACCTACCTATAGGCGTGAAAGCGTAACAGACAGACAGAGTTACTTTCGCATTTATAATATTAGTAGGGATTACAGATAGACACTTGCTGTAGTTAATATAGTAAGTATCTAATAGTGTTATATCTAATTTTCTATATAGTTCAGGTTTGAAAACCCACCAACGAATCCGTATAACCAGGCCCATAACTAAAAGAGTAACTTTCTGAATCCCGCAATATAAGACCTTCGAAGTATCACATTTCAAGCTATAATATTCTGTTCAACCATGAAAATGTTATCGCAGAGAAACGGAACACCTACAGACATAACATTACCATTTTATGAAACGTTTATTACCCAGTTTCCTTTAAAAGATTCAATGAAAGCTTTTGAAGTACGTAAATCTGGATCATTGAAGAGCGGGTGCTTAAGGCCTATTTTCCACAAAAACAGATACCTACTTGTATACTTCCTGTCTGCTATTGTGTAAAAACATGTCAATAATCCGTGATTGTTAATAAACTTCAATTGTCACGTTTCTTTGATACATTAAGGTTGTCTGGAAGATATCGCGTCCAGCGATAAGACCGCCCATTGTAGGGCAATGATTTTTGTTTCTTTTTCTTTTGCATTGTACATAAGTATTTGAGTTTAGCTTAATTGCTAGTTTTTGTCTTTAATAAAGTATATTTATTATTATGCATGTGAGGTGAGGAATGACGATGATGATGATGGATGAAAAAATGACGTGAGGAAACCAGTTAGTATTTTAGCAGAAGAGGGGGGCTTGCAACAATCCCAGCATACCTAGAATATTAACTACTGCAAAATGTGGTATGTGCCAAATCCAACATTTGCACGTTTTACTGACTACCTCTTTTAGACATCCTCAAAAATCATGACTTAGCACTAAAAGATCTGAAGGGATATCAACCGTGCCTGGGGATTAAATCATGGTGATTATTTTGTCTATAAATGTTGTGTTACAGTAGAGTAGACAGGTGTTCTCTTTATGTTTACAAAACCTAACTAACCAGTCTATCTATTTATTTGGACATTCAACAAAGGAAACACAAGAATAAAAAGGCTTCAAAATAAGTGTCCCTACAGTGCCACTGCATGCTACAACATGCCTTAATATATTTTCTCAACTAGACGAAAAATATCTTTATAAAATAATATTTATCTTAATATGAAATAATTACTAAATTATTGTACCTACTGTGGCAAAAACTACCTATTTTAAATTATCTGCTAAATGAATTGTTAAAACAATTGATGATGCTAAGCAATGTTCACTGGAAACTGTTCGCGCCTTGCTTACAGTGGATAATGGCCTTGTACATAGAACAGAGCCTTAGCGGAATTGAAACACCCATCTTTTCTATTCCAAAGAGCTGAGTCGTTCGCTAATTGCTTCCATCGGCATCGTGTGCCCTCAATGATAAGAACTCTATACTAATAGCTATTCTGCTCTACAAACAGCTCATTAGAATACTTATGATTAGGTTTTTAGTCTCGCAAAATGTTCTTTCTCTGATCTTTTTATTGATCCCCACAATACGCATAATATAATAATAATAAGTATTCTGTAATATTAAGTATCCTTGAATCCGGTCAATAGTAACTACAAAAGAACCAGTGTTATGAATGACGTTCGATCAACTCCAAATACGTTTGCACTTTACTTTTTCTTAGTGTGATGAATGACTGATCTTATGCGTCATGCAAAATGAAATACGAGGACACAACACAAGCACAAACTTTTGTTAGTAAACAACGGTAAATGACAGAAGACGAATAGCATTATACTCCAAAAAATGGTAACAAAACAATTGCCGTAAGTGGGGACATTCACCACAGAAGTTGTAGGCACTTCAAACCTTAAATCAAAGTCATAAAACTCACATTAATGTGAGTAATGTTATAATGTCAATGTGAGTTTTAAGGCACACCAGACGATTCGCATAAAACGAATACCTACGGATTATTTGATGACGATGATGATATCAATTCGACTATTTGATGGCCGTGCCATCCCCCAAGTGCAAATTGCGTCGTTATGTTTTTACCACTCGCTGTAGCAAAATGGGGCTTAATATTCCTTAGTTTTACGATACGAATAAAGACTATCGTCAAAGTCGTAGGTTAAAGAATCTTGTGTAAAATCTTTGTTTCATATTAAATCTCTACCACAGTTTTTTGCAGCACTATTGTTGACCGCTTGACTTTAAGAGAATTCTGCGTTTATTGAACGCTACTTGTAAGGAAAAAAATATTGGTAGACACTCAGAATATACTCATTTTGTATCTCGATGGTGGAAAATAGAAACGGTTTTCTGCTGAAAGTATTACGACTAAACTTTATCAGTATTTTTTCTACGAGGTTAAGAGCTTCAAATCTACAGGGTTCTTCAAACTGTGTCTACTTTAGTATATAAGTACTAGTGAAATCCGCACAACTTCATCCGGGTGAATATATTTTCAAAAAAACTTTAACGCTCGTAGGTACCCGTTTAGGAGTTGAATTTTGGGAATTCCAGTACACCTCAGGTTTAAGAGTATTTATTTCTCAAAAGAATATAATATTCACTTATATGAGAAAACTAATGAACTATGGTAGGTATATACCCACCTAACACAAACATTGTTGGGCTCATCGTCTATATAATACAAATCTAAAAGAACTAACAAGGCACTAAACTTAATTTCCAAAGTAAACAAAACTTTAACCAAGATAAAAGATTTGAATAACAAAAACAATTATTCTATGATGCCGGTAGTTTTAAATTCCTTTGCTCGTTCGAACTTCGAAACAATGAATTGTTCTATCAAGTCTCTCACACCTCTCTTTATTCTGAAAATATCAAGTCTAGGACCAGTGGTTTAGGCTGTGCGTTGTCTTTATGTCTGTCAGTCAATCAGTCAGTCAGGACAATGATTATTATAATTGGTATAGATTTATAGATAGATAATAAGGTCTTAATACGTACAGGATGCTGTCGCTGTGTAGCACTTCAGACATATGCATGCATGCATGCCGTACCTATATCTACCACAGACTATAAACAAATACTACAACCTATAACTATATACAGTTCTCTCCTATACGAGTATAGTCAGTTGCATGTATCCTGTAGATACCAAATACTTATATGCCGAGCTAGCTAAACTACGGATTTCTTCGCGATATTTTTCTTGACCGTTTGAGAGTACAAATATTGTGCTCATAACTTTTTAGAAAAGAAAAATCTATAGGTACACGGCCTGATTTCAACGCGCGACCTTCGGATTCTAGACAGTGTTCTGTGACATAAGCTAGTCAATAACGTAGGTAATTTACAAACCACATAAACTCGTGGGGGTTATTCACCGTCACGCGCGATGAAGATAATGCATTAAGTTTTCATAGCGGTACTTTAGGCTGATTTCAAAATACTTTAGTCGTCTTCCGCTTCAGTTAGAACCTTTAAAAGTGTTTCACTTATCATGGTTCATCTACTGTATTGTGTTCACCACAGGTGGCCGCGCTGTGGGCAGCCAATGTCTCCGCATTCATCGGTCCGCAAGAAACTTGTGTGCACGAGGGTCGCATGGCCGCAGCCTTCAATCTACCTATGATCAGCTATGTGAGTAACACTGCGTGTAAATATAGTTATAATAACTTAAACTTACGTGCGATGGGCATGAGAACCTTTCACATAGGGGATACTTACTACACAAGGTACTAAAAAAAGTGGGTAATAGTAATGCTAATGTTTGTTCGCATTTCTGACTACCCCCTTAAACAGCCTCGGGAACTTTGAGTACTACAGTATCTGAGGGGTGAACTGTGCATAAGGCTGCGTTAAAAATTTAAAGTTCGTTTGTCCCCACGTTTTATTCCATTTATTAAATACAACATGTACTATAAAAAATATGTACAGTCAGCATCAGAAGTTCCTTGCTCGTTGATTATTATTCAAAGTTTTTCATTATGACATGTTTTATTTATCAATCACAGTTTGGGAAATAATATAAATAAATAAATTTGTGAACATTTCACACAACACCATCTAGCCCAAAAAGCAAAGCTGGTACTATAGGAACCAAATAATTGGTAGAACACTTACATATACAATATAACATTCAGGCAGAGAATAAACATCTATGTTCTTGATAAAAATGTTGATCCTCAGTGAGGATGGAACTACTTGTAAAGCCGGCCGAAAAAAACTTGCTTGTTTTCTGATCCTATTGTCCTGACTGACTGCACAAGAAACAAAGACTAGAAAGTAATGTCTGTTTAGAGCTTTAGTTTTAGCTGAAATTAATTATAATTGTAGGAAGGGAACGGTAGTAGTTTCGACCCTTTTACTACTTTAGTTGTGAGTTTGTCTTTACGACAGTTGTTACGATGAGTAACTGAAAAATTGATGCTTGAATTTAGTTTTATGTAATTTATATTTAGTAAATATGACTCTCATTAGCTATATTTACTAAATCCTTTTGTAAATTCTATGTTGTTTTGTGTCTTGTTTGTATGTGAACGTGAAGGCTGTTTCAGCTACTTTGAACACCACATTTATCTACGGACATGTATAGATAAATCTGATGCAGCTATTGTTCAAATAACAATAGATATTTATGCACATGCACCTATAATAACAATGAATACATGCAATAATTACATCTTAATATAGCATTGTCCTATAGCTATAGGCTTACTATAGTGGCTTCCTTGTAGTCGCGCACAGTCTTCTCATGGTGAATTTTCGAAAAGACATAACTAGGTTCCTATATATTTTGGCGTAAGCAGTTTTTCTGTTAAAAAATATAATTATCTTTTTAGAAAAATATTTATTCTTGAAATTAAATAAAATCGTTTATTTACTGAAGTATGGTGCTTACAGGTGAAATATGTTATGCTAGGGATTATGTAGTTTCGTAAAATTCGATTCAATAAATTATTAATCCTTACTAATATTACGCAAAAACTACTACATTAAATTATAGCCTATACATCAGAATAATATATAGGCTATAATTTAATAATAAATAAATATCGGCACACATTAACACAACGCCCCAAATTAAACAAAGCTTGTACTTTGGGAACCAGATAATTGATATTAATTAATACCTACTTATTTAATACTTATATGCTTTTTTTGTAAATACATACTTAGAATACATATAACACAATATCTTTACATAATTTATGAAGATATTGTGTGAATTGGCCAAAATATAACGATAAATATCAAGTAAGTCCTACGACTACGCTACTACTAGCGGACGAAGTCGCGGGCAAAAACCAGTATGATATACAATAATTTTAATAAACACAAAAAATAGAACAGGCATTTTAGCCGGTTCTGTTTTTCTTGTGGGTTGACATTCAATTATGAATGTTAGGTTTATGTATATATGTAAAACTTTACACCCCAGCCAAAATACATGAATCATCACGCGTAATGTAAGTACATTGTACTCTACAGTCCCCGGCAGTTGGTTAGCCTTTATTTTGACAAGAAATTCTCCCCATATCGACTTTGTAAAGCGCTATAACATATGCCGAATATCATCTAGAAAGCTACAGAACCGTAGTAGTGCGATCATGTCCGTCTCTAGCACGATGTGCCAAAGGAAATGGTGGGAACTGTAGATTCATACGTTGAACGGGTCATTAATTTTGTGTTGATATTGTCAATGAGATTCATGCCTAATGCATTACATGGTATTCGCTTTTGTGAATATAGAACTGTACCTATAAGTATTTTGGGTAAGTTTAAAGCCGTCGCCCACGTCATTTATTACTAAAGCTAATTTATTAACGTATTTCAGTCAAAATTATCACTACCATAATCAACATTAAAATCATTAAAAGTGAGTTAGCCACTTGATAGCACCCGCCTTAGACTGCTGAAGGCTATGCTTCAGTGTTGCAAGTCGTAAAACATGTGGTCACTGACCCCGCTCCGGTCAGCTGAACGGTCGGCACGCGCTATATGTAACTGAAACTATAATTTATTATTTTTGAATGAGGTTATGTATAAAAATAATAGATGTACCTACTCGTAGATTGCGTGAGCACCTGCTATAGGTAAAGTGACCGAAAAAGTTCCTAATATTATTAGTAGTTTAGGACTATAGGTACTTTGGACCAAAATTATGTGATTCCGCCTGTCAACACTAAAATAGAAACGTTATCGATGTCCATATTTTACCAAAGTTCTGTACTTCGGCATCAAGTTTATCTCATTTTTATATGGCCTATTTCCGAAAGATGTTTTCCTGCTACACGGTATTTTTATTTTCTTCGCGTTTGGGCAAGATTTACGGAGACACTGATTTGCGAATTCCAAGACAGAAATCTTGATAGTGCAACTGCAATTATATGATTCAGTCTTTGACTGCAGTGACTTTTATTAGAAATGTGCGGACAAATACAATGTTAGTAAAACCAATCTTTATAGTTCAATATTTATTAAGTTCCCAATTTCTAATCACATAAAGAATGCTTGAGCAAATAAACGAAAGTACCTAGTAACAACTTGTGCCCGCGGCTTACCTTTGTTATTTAGACACACTCTACCAAATTACTTTTAATTTTATCTCTTTTCTGTTCTGTATAAGTGAGTTTGTTATGTGTAGGTATAGTTAGATATTATCTTTATTATTATTATCCATGTTCGATTTAAAAATGTCTGTGTCTCCTTTTGTAATACTGTGTGTCGTCATAAATAAAATGTTTTTCTTTCCCTTTTTCTATATATCCAAAAAAAAAACATTTATTTCTAAGAAAATTCAGCTGTTATTTCAGCTGATATATTCGTCATCAGTCTAAATAAGCCTCTCTCACATTTGGTAGGGCTTGCCATAAATAAATAAATATTTGTGGATATTTTTCACAACCTACCACAATATAGCCCCAAACTAAGCATTAGCTGGTACTATATGGGAACTATATATGGTGATGAATAGAATAGTTAGGTGTATACTTTTTTTTGTAAATATATGCCTAGAATACAATATTAGACACAGAACAAACATCGATGTTCATCACACAAATGTTTGTTGAATATAGTCACCACGCTTGACCAACACCATCCGCCTAGGATGGTGTTATTTACTCAGGTGATGCTGCTACCCTTTCCCGGTGCATTCTGTCAGGCGTCTTTTACGACATCTATGGGAGGTCGTGGAGGGGTTCTATCCTAAGCCGGAACCTCCACAGCTATCATTTTTAAACTATATCTTGTTGCCCTTCTTGTCCGTGCCCACTTTGTTGGGCGGTGAACATTTTTACGTATACGTAGAACGCAATTCTTTAAATCACATAGGATTTTTTAAGTTATAAAAGGTATTTTTTGTTCCACAGTATTGCCGTGATGTTGCCAGTTCAAACAAGCGCGTGTACGCGACTTTTGCCCGCACCCGCCCCTCGGACATCGATATCTCCCGCTCAGTCGTCGCTGTGCTCAGGAATTTCAATTTCATGCATGTAAACAATACTTATTTGCATATTTATCTCACTTCCCTTCCATCAGCACTACTTTACTTTTTATTTTGAACTTTTGAACTAACGCCGGCTCTGACGCTTGAAAATCTAGTTCAAAACAACTGACTGAAGGTTTTTTAATGAGTTCGCTCTTTATGCACAGAGTTTAAACATGAGTTATAATGGTTATGACGGTTGTAGGAACTTTTTAAATACCAAGTTATCTAGTGGTAACAACCTCGGCTTCCGATCCAAAAGCTTCCTCTGGATTTGTGTACTAAAAAAATTTTTGTGAGGAATGCTAGTGCTTTAAAACGGAAAACACTATGAGGAAACCCGTGATTTCGTCGGTTCTGCATGTACTGACCATGTGGACTAGGCCGACTTAGCTGAGAAGATGGTATAGGTACTGGGCAAGCCATGGATCTGGCCGAGATCTAAAATCCTGTCCCAGGTGCAGCTTTCCGTAAATAGGTATGGGTGAAAAGTCCTTGACACCAGTACAAATAATGGGCTATAGTCTGAAAAAAGCCTGTTTTTTCACTTTTTCTATATTTACCCGAAAAAAAACTTTTGTACTACTTAGTTAAAAATCATGTTTCTTACAGGTTAGTTTTATCTACCTCAAAGCACCAAACCACGATTTTTCACGCCTAGCTCTTGCTATCATAGCAGCAGCTAGAGAGAACCAGATCTCAGTACGCACTGTACAAGTGTACAGGCAGCCTTATTACTATGAAAACAGGAAAGAAAACATCACGCGTAACCCTTTTTTGGACATTGTGCGGGACACCTATAAAGACACTAGGAGTAAGTGTAATTTATGAATTATTATTAGCCTTCAGTGTCCCACTGCTGGGCAAAGGCCTCCCTCCACACATTCTGATCCTGAGCTAGTTTTCGAGCTCGTCCCGCCATCTCCGTTTGCGGATCTGCCGCGTCGCGTTCTCGTCGGGTAAAGGAGCCACTCGGTAACTGTCTGTGCCCACAGCTCATCTGGCATGTGGTAGAATTGTGAATATCTTATTTTGAAGAATATCTACAAGATTTGCTTTGAGAACTAACTTTACAGAATTGTTTGCAGTTTCATTTGTTCTGTAGAGTAACTGTACTACGAGTTCTACGAGTTTCTTCGCTATCAACAATCATCAAATTTTTATTCGATTGGTATTCGATCAATCAGTTTTTGGACATCTAAAAGCAGTTTTAATTAAAACAGTTTGATAGCTCTAGTAGTCTTTTAAATATAAATGTTTTCGCAGTTTACGTGACCGTGGGGTACTACCACGACCACATTGGACTGATGTTGGCTTTGGACGCGATGCAGCTTTTGGATTCTGGTAAGTTTATAAATATTTGGATACGTTCCAAATTAATCATAATTTAAAGTAAAATTTAGCTAGAAATATTATAAATGTTTAAATGTTTGTGGCCACACTCAAACTGCTAGACCAATTTGGATGAAACATAGAATCATATAAAAGTTCGTAATGTGAATTAACATGTAGGGTACTTTTTATTCCGAAAAACTTAAAGGTAAAGTGCCTTAAACTTCCATAGCTTCAATGTTTTAAAAGTGAATATAAGCCTACTTTAAGTGGCCTATTATTAGCCTCTGACAACCTTTTTTAGATCTCATTAAGGATCATAGTGCATCAAGGCTCGGAAGCTCGAAAGCTTAAGTTCAAACTGGGTTTATAAAATATTTATAATTTGGCTTATGAATAAATTTTGCTTTTATAAACCTAGTTTGACCAACTTTTTATTGCACTGAAATAGAAGACTTCCTGACCAAGTTTTTTCCATGATCAATGCACGATGCGTCCTCTTCGTTGTAATACACTAACATTCTAGGTAATCCATACTTTACAGAAAAGATGTTAAATTGCCATTCGGCTTGTCCGGGGAAGTACTACCACCATACTTATTTCTGCCGTAAAACAGTGATGCTTGCATTACTTTGTTCCGGTTTGAACGGTGTGGGTGCTGGGGAAATTACAGTTACATGAAGCTTAACACCAGTATGACTCAGGTTGGTAGACGCAGGGTCTTCGTAGGGCACGTGCCTAACGTGCGTATCCTACAAGGCAATGGTTTGTTATAGGGGATGGTTACCATTTAATATCAGGTGGGCCATATGATTGTTCCACCAGCAGTAGCATACAAAAAGTCATGCGTAGATCTTAACTTTACCGACTGAAAGGAGCAACGTGTATGATTTCTATAAGCTCCCTGATATATCTGTCTAGATATTCCTTTTGTTGGGTTGACAACATCCCGTTATCCGAAGGGTGCTTGGAAGTGCCATTTCATTCTAAGAGATATGAATGGATGCCACAGTGTTTCAGCGATGTAGAAGTGATTCAGTAGTAAAATAAAGCGTTTCAATTTACAACGGTTGGCAGACAACTTCGAGTAAGTATTATTTATTACTGTCTTTTGGTATATCTTGAAAACCACTATACCATAATTCAAAGATACTTGTTCATCTTTGTTTTTGAAATACAATTTGTACCTACTGTATCCACCAACGCGCCCAAAAGCTATTATATCATGTGCATTTATCTGAAGACATAGGGTATATAATTCAAGCTAATCTAATTTAATTAAATTTAATTTGAATACCAGGGTATACTATACCCATCTCTGCCGCTAAGCAGTGATACCTACTCTTATTGCTGCGTTCCGATTTGAAGGGTAGTGAGATGCACATGAGGCTAACACTTTTACGTCTCAAAATAATGAACGTTAGCCACCCACTGGTGGAGTAACGCAGCGGTAACCATTTAAGATTGGCCATCTGCTTGTTACGTCCGTATTTTTCGCTAAAAAAAAAGAATTATGATAATGATAAATCATAGAAACTGTATAGAAACTATTTATTCAAATAGAATAACCGATCAATCATCGTAATAAAGAGGCAGTAGATTGTGTAAATACAAATAGTGCCAACTGGAACTTGATAAATTACCCTCGTGATATCGAGTGTGAATATGATTTAGGATGTATTCGAATATATTTAGCTCATTCTTATTTGTTACTAGCTGACCCGCTAGTCCGCGTAGTTACGTCGTTTTTCATACAAACTTCATTCCCTTTTTTGCACCCTTTTTAGGGATGAAAGCTCAATTCAACTCATTCTAAGCTTTAAGTTAGACTATAAACTAACTAATTCTTCGCACCAACATAATTTCAGTAGTTTTTGCGTGTTTTTGTGTGTGTTTGTGCGTTTGTACTATTTGCCAGAATTTAGATAAATATCTTTAATGTAGGCACATACTTTTCGACCTCTATAGTTTTACCATAGTTATAGACTGTAAGCCTCACTTCACAATGTGAGTCTTATTCAACTGTAATTTCTTTATGAACCGATAGAAATCCGAAATAGACATCAAGAGTTAAAATAATCAGCGACGTGTAAACATCTGTCTGTTAAAACTTGAAACGAACAAAAATGTTACTTATAATTTTGTTTAGCTACGTCATTCATAGCAAATAAATTTTCAGACTTCTAAAAGATTTTATAAGTACATTTTGGATATATTAAGAATTTCTAACATAAATATTTATAGTACATGAGTTATGTACGAATATTGCGTACGTATAGAAATTCCCTTTCTCAAAGCACGTATAGGTGGATTATGAAACTCCCAGCAATATTGAAGTTTTAGGATTGATTTGGGTATTGTCAGAGTTGAGCACGTGGAGCACGTTCGAACCCTAACTAATTTGAACTAAATCTCAAACCAAACTATCGATTAATTGGATCAGCAAGAGCTTTGTAAATCGTTATATCAACCTATCCTACTTCCTACAATGAAAATGTTACGGCGTTATGGCTAGACTGATTTTAATGAACCCTATTACTAGGCACATATTTGTACTATAACACTGCAAGCTACGTTTTATCGGACGCCACGCGATTGAAGTTCCGCGCGGCAACTAGGGCTATGCTGTATTGTATATCTACACTAATATTATAAAGAGGAAAGATTTGTATTTTTGTATTTTTGTATTTTTGTATTTTTGTATTTTTGTATTTTTGTATGTATGTAATAAACTCAAAAAGTACTGGACCGATTTTAATAATTCTTTTTTCATTAGAAAGCTACATTATCACTGAGTAACATAGGCTATATTTTATTTTGGAAAAAAATAGCGTTCCGTAAAATATTTGGGTTTTTCAGACACAAGGTGTAAAAAATCAACCAGAAAAGTTACTTATTTTGCGTACGCTGCCTAAACTATAAAAGATAGAACCATAAAATGTTCTAAATAATTGTAGATCTTATAAATATCTACAAAAAAGTCAGCGGCACACTATACCTATCTATGTCGAGTGAGGCACAACAACCATTTTTTTATTTAAAAATCTTCAATTTTTTTTGGACTACATTTAAACGCATTTATTTTACTCATACTATTAATCCTTATCAAAATAAATTATTTTATCACTAAGTACAGTTCATGTAGATAATATTTGGTCTTTGAATGATTAGAATTGGACGTTTGGTTTTGAAGTTATGGCGAAATTAAAATATTACGATTTCTGCTGCACGGCCCGTTGCGAAGTGAGCGTCACCAAGTTGGGAGTGCGCGTGCAGGGGAGTAGTTTAGATCTATGAGTTAGGAGGTACCCGCGCGGCTCCGACACGAGGTCGGCTCCCTACGCAGGTGTTTTATAAAAAGGACATTAATTCATAATGTATTATAGTTTTATGACAAAATCTATACAAATAAATAAAATTGAAGTGTCTGTTTGTAATATTAAAATAACGCTTTTTACTACATGCATAGGAATGTATATACGATACATATACCAAAATAGCATTTTTTTTAATTTTTGTCTGTCTGTCTGTCTGTTTGTTCCGTGTAATCTCTGGAACGGCTGGACCGATTTCGACGGGACTTTCACTGGCAGATAGCTAATGTAACAAGGAGTAACTTAGGCTACTTTTTATCCCGAAAAAATAACGGGAACTGATAAAAACTGCCATGCTGGCGAATCTGCGAACGGCCGCTATTTTATGCCGTATTAACGCCATCTGTTGGTGACATAGAGTACTACTTCAATTAAGATTTGTAAGAAAACATGTTTACCGCCCAACGAAGTGGGCACCGGTCAGCTAGTACATTATAAATCTTTGACATAATTTATTATAGCTCTTTGTGAAAACAGCTCGTCCGGGGAAGTACTACCACCGTGCCTATTTCTGCCGCAAAGCAGTGGAACACAGCCCACAACAGCGGTTGTTTGCATTACTGTGTTCGGGTTTGGAGGGTGTGGGGGCCGGTGAAATTACATGCACATGAGGCTTTACGCCAAGGCTTGGTATACGTGATCGTTACCACTTAACAAAGGTGGGCCATATGCTTGTTCCACCAGAAGTAGGATAAAAAAATAATAAAAGGCCAACATCACGTCATAATCAATTTACATCATAAACCAATCAGGCGCGTGTCATTCTTCATATCTCACTCACTATAACGATGATCGACAGGTGAATACGCAGCAATTGGTGTCGACGTAGAAAAGTATGACTCTGAAGAGGCTGTTCAATATCTAGCTGGACCTTTGCGAAAGGAACCGGCTGCTAGAACGCTGAGGGCATTTCGTTCTTATTTAGCAGTGGCTCCATCGCCGTCTCCATCGTATCCAGTATTTGCCCAAGAAGTCAACAGAAGATTACAGATGCGTCCTTTTAACTTCACCAATCCATTACTTGCGTTAGGAGGCGGAAAAGTGGTAAGTTTTTCAATTTTGTACAAAGCAACCATGATTATTTCTGCCGCCAAGCAGCTAGTTGTATTTTGAACAGTTTGGGTGCCGGCATATGAAGCCTAACACCTGTATGCCTCAGGTTGGTCAACCCAGAGCAGTGTATCGTAAGCCACGTTCATATCGAACGTGACCGGCGAGGCAATTCTCTGCTATAGGTGATGGTGACCGCTTAACATCACGTGGACCGTCTGTTTGTTTCATTAACAAGTAATATAAGAAAAAAACTTAGAATACGACCATTTAGAATTTACAGATGGGATATTTTACCAAAAGTACCTACCGTGTGATCGTGACTGAAAGTTATCAGTCCACTTTCTAAATGTTATCCAAATAACCCAGTTGGTTGTTTACATGAATACTGAGTGTTGTTACTAAGATCGGTGCGAGTTATAACAGCCAATCGAATGGCGATCGGATTTTCGAAATATCGGCAAACTACCCAATAAAGATGAAATTTAACATGTTCGCATGTGAAAGCAATTCCGAATGATCTTGAATTGCAGCCTACTTTCAAAAACTGGGCTAAAACCATTAAATAATATGGGGTCATGAATATTTTTCACAACTTCTATGCTCCATATAGTTTAAAATTGGATGGATAGGATTAGTATTCACGCACAGTAAAGGTGATAAAAACTCGATGTAGATAAACATCTAAAATTAGATTTGTACGGCGAATTAATTGTAACTCTAAATTAAACCCGTCGCTGACACCCGCATAGATCTGGCTACAGATATAGAAACTGCAAAGTTATGCACTTGCCCACATAACTCACTGTAATGTGTAATTAAGTCGCATCCTGAAGCTCTTGAAACGAATTCATTTAGCGAGAAACGTACGCCATTTGGAATCGGCGTTGGAGCACAGAATATAATATGTATTATTTTTCCTATTGTTGTGGTGTTAGTAGGCACTGTTACGTAATCTGTTATAATATTGTGGTGAGCTTATAATGTTCTAATAAGGTTAATAGGAAGACCATCATGCCGAAATCCTAAATATTTTTACCGTCATGAAAAGAAGTGATATAATATAACTTACTGTAGTAGTTTAGATTTCAAACGTAAGCTTTATGGTTTATCACAATCAAATATTTATTATTACCATTGTGTAGATGAAATTCGGCCAAACAAGAATAAACGCGTTATAAGAGCACTTTGCAATAAACAACTTTCTCCTATAATTAAGTGGCATCTTGAAGATCCTAGACTTAAAAGTAATTATTTTCTCCGTTGCAATGAACGAGTCTCTTATAACCACGGGAAACAGGGGCGCGGTAATCTGATCACATTAATCCAATAGTATGAATACAACCGTCACCATCACAGGATGAAAATGAATACAACCGAGATTTACTTCGTAGTACCTACTGCCTATCATATCTTAGCAACTCAAATAGGGCAATCTATACCATTTATAAGCATAAGGACAAAGATGTCCTGACTGACTGATTGTGATATAGACAACGCCCAGCCTAAACCACTGGCCATAGAGACTTGAAATTTTCGGGGTATATTCGTCTTGGTGCGTAGGAATGTGTTATGAAAGGAATTCTCAAAATTCAACCCCTAAACATGTACAGCGGGGGTTGAAGTTTGTATGAAAAAAGCTTCATGCAGACTCAAGTCGCGCCCGACTCGCTAGTGTCATATATTAAAGAAGAAAATGTGTTGTATAAGCTGCAGTGTTTATACATACATAACATATATTATCGTCTTTATTTTGCCTTCATGATTATCACAAGCATGTTTCCATGAACGACAGGTTCACATCACAGACCAACTTGGCGCCACACCGTATACAAATTATTTACTAATGAAGTCCATTCTCTCTGCGATGCAGGTACGACATTATTATGTCAGAGCCGGCGCGATTTATTTACAGACAGCAGCATACGTAACGTGCATTTGTGTCGTGATGAAAAATAATGATGCATTGCTCGCGGTTCAAATGAAAAATAGAAATAAAAACATGCTGTGTTTGGAAATAACGTAAAGTATTTTATCAGTCATTCGGTTCCCATAGTTCAAGTTCTGCTTAGTAGAGAGCGCTGAAAATGTTTAGTTGTCCAAAAATCTCTAGATCTCTAGAACTTCTAAATCTTCCAATTCCTGATTTGGATTCCGTTGCTGATTTTCTTACAAACATGTTTTTGATACTTTTTCTAAAATGTATATATTAAGTTAACTTAACACTTAAAATTTTGATAACGTCTGCTGAAGTATCCCACGGTCCTTACTAACGTGACTCCCATAGGTTTCCAAAAAACCCAAATTTTCTAGTTCGAAACAAATTAAACATTTTTATGTGATGCTTTTATGACCTCGCGTATTTCAAGACAGACTTTAAAAATATTTGAGCTTTACTTATATCCTAGTCACGTAATGGAGCCTGACTTTAAAAGATACCGTCGTCGTGTAAGACGTACTATTACGCGGCTACGCTATTCTCGGGTCGCTGGTAACGAAATCTGTCACATTTTATGGCGAGGTTTATTTCATCAACCTGCAGAGACCATCAAGAATTAATAAGAATGGTATTTTTTAAACTTTCGCGATCGGAACACATATTGAACACTTATATTACACGGGTATTTTTTAATAAGAATGTTTCTTAAAATGAGAATAGTTGAGCTTTTATGCAGACAATGTTTTAGGGACGCTTCCGATTGGCACTGATTTAGATTAGTTGAGTTCAAACTCTTGTATAGATCTCTAGAGCTCAACTGTTTCATATGTATGGCCATCAACCTGAGGCATACAGGTTTTAAGCCTGTAATTTCACCGGCACCCACACCCTTCAGATCGGAACACAGCCAACTGTTTGGCGGCAGAAATGGGCATGGAGATCTTTAACATGAGATCTTTATTAACATTCTTACAGATCTTGAGTTCCAAGACATATGTGGATATGTTTGCCATGCCTGACAGTTGCAGTCGTATTTATATTCCTTGGAATTTTTCATATTATTGTGTTGTTCAGATCCCGGTGGAAGCGGCGTGGCTTCACGATTCTGTGTGGGTTTACGCGAGAGCGTTGGCAACTGCGCTCACCGTTGGAGAGGATCCACGCGACGGTAGAGCTATAGTCGAGCACATAAAGAACACCACCTACAGAAGTGTCATGGGGTTAGTATTATTATGTAAACTGTGATAACACTCAAATTCAAATTCAAATTCAAAATAACTTTATTGCGAATATGGGTGGGAAGTACATGTTGGGATTATTTATTATGATCTACCATATTCCATTGTATAGCATGCAATATTATACAAAAGGCTTCAGGTTGTAGGCTTACTATTATAATATTTTTTGATCGAGAGCAAAGCCATCGAAATTATCTGCAGCAATTCAGACGATTTTGTTTTGTAGGTATGTAATCTATCGTATCGTAACTAATTATGATCTGTATGAATTTTTTATACAAGCATATAAATAGCATATAAAGTAGTAACGTTGATAGAAATAGATCCTTATGTGCCCGACCTGTTTCGAATCTGTAACTAAATTACCAGTACTTTTATTATACTATCACATTACCCAAACCACCTCTGTTTGCGATTCAGCGCCACAAAATTTCAAATAACTATAGTCACACATTAAAACTTTACTGACTTGCCTAATTCGACTTGCGACACTTGAAATACCGGAGTTTCGAAGTAAACTTTGATATTAAAGGAAGGATGAGATTAGAGGAGTGATAGTTTACTATGATTTGTGTGGGGTAACATGAACTGTTTGGTGGAATGATTACTACTGAATTTCAAAAACGAATCAAAATATCTCCATGTGAGAAGAAATAAGTTTGTACATATAATTCAGGTATTGGGTGCATATGGACGAAAATGGCGACGCAGAAGGAAATTACACACTGCTCTCCGTCGACCCGACAAAACCGCCCGGATTATACCCACTTGCAGTTTTACACAAACTAACACCGGTAAGTCATGTCACCTCTCAGGCCTCCCCATTTTTAAGAGGGTTTGCTAGTCACCACGCTTGGCAGGCGGATTGGTGACCGTAGTGTCGGTATTTACTACCTAAGAAATGCTGCTGTCCCATCTTCTGGTGCATTCCCTTAGTCGCCTTTTACGAGATCAACGGGAGGTAATAAAGCTGGGGTAGTAAAGTAAAGAGTAAGAAGTAAGTAAAAAAAAGAAAAGGAGAAAGTAAAAAGTAAAGAGGGTAGTTTTAGTTTTAGGTATGCCGCTTCCAAATGCTGGAACAATTTACCGCCACCAATACGAAATATTAGGTTTATTAAAAGTTTTAAACAGAAGCTTAAAACGTTTCTTATAGAAGCCCAAATACGGCATGGCAACATTAATGCCAATATATCTCTTATCTAAGCACTTATGTTTTATATTAATTTAATTTTTTTATATATTTCTTTTATTATTATTATTACTTTTTTATGATAGTATATGAAATAGTAAGTATGGTTTTTTGATCGCAATGTTTTTTATTATATTTCTTTGTGTTTAATTTTATTTGTGAATACCTACCCTAACAGAGTACGCTAACCTACATCTTATCTAACATTTAAACAGTTTTCTCTGATACCTACTTTACTTTATTTTTAATTATCTTTATATAAACGTGTTGTTGTTGTTTTTTTTTTTTTTTTACTCTCTCCCTGGTTTCAGCTGAAAATCAGCGTTGAGTGGTAGTACACCCAACATTAATGCTGAGCTGAACACCATTTTAGCATAGGGACCTACTGCTGACACATGAGCCGATGGGATACATTTCTTTTTTTTTTCTATTTTACTGATGTTAGGTAATAGAATCTGCCTACCTATACCTGTTTATCAAGTCGGGCTTGTGTGTGCCATTGTTAAATATTGTGAATTTGCCTATGCTAAATAAACGTATATTCTATTCTATTCTATTCTAAAGCGGTCCTATTCTTAGCCGGAACCACCACAGATCACAGCTACCAGCAATTAACATGGTTCCGAGTACATTTCTGGATCTATAAAACACACATTAGAGTTGTAAACCTTTTTGTTATTGATTTTACATTTAAAAATAAATGTGCTAATAACTCTGTTGGCAGGCCGTGGGTTCTGCTCACTGACGACAAACATTTGTGTGAACATAGAAGTTTGTTCTATCTGGGTGTTAAAATTAATGCAACGATAGGTGTCGATGTCTTCAACCGACCTTAATATTGGGTTTTTGATATTGTTTCACATTATACAATGTAAATACAAGCAAATGAAGGGAGGCTTATTAATGATTGGCATTGCAAATATATAGTATTTAACTAAAGTAAGTTCTGTCACTTGAGAATACCGTGTTTCGGTTTATTATCATAACAAGTAGTTCGTAGGTGTTGAGCATAAGCCTCCTCCCGCGGAAACTATTCTAGTTACTTGAGCCATTCCGAATAACGATGTCATCCATCCACTGGATCATTCACCTATCTTTTCTCAAGTCAATCCAAATAGTGCCTGTCATTGCGAAAAGGCGGAGCTTTCTATCGCAGTGCCTTTGTAGTTTTGTAAGCAGATCTCCTGAAGCCATCTATTGATCTTCTAATGCATCTGCTGCTATACGTTACAAATTCGTTATGCTCCCATGTATTATACCATTTATTTCTTGTAATAAACGTGCTACTGTCGGAAATTCATTCTCTTAGAGAGTTCTGAAATAAAAAAGATTAAGCTCTCAAATCAGTTCGGTTAACCGAAAAATGGCGTTTATTCTTCTCAAAATTAAAATTCTCCCGCTATTCTTTGTGTTAAGCGCCGACTGCCGCCTACCCATAAAACAAATTGGGTAAAACCAACCACGTAGATAATTGGTTTTTGCTCCGTTTAATAAAAGTCAGTCAGGATATAAAAATGGTTACATCGGGAGTTAATTAACTAAAGGCTACTTGCGTTTACGTCTTTTATGGTTTTTGGATAGGATTCGTATAAGCAATATAGCATCAAACTATGTCAGTGTGCTGCTCTGCTAATTTAACTATATTTTTTATACGACTTGTCGTTACACCTATCACACAGCCGTCACCTTATCACACAGCAATGCTGCTTGGTGGCAGAAATAGACATGGTGTTAGTAATTCCCCGGGCCAGCCCTTCACAAAGTCTTGCTACTACTCTATATGTAAAGAGTACACTCGATAAAATGCTTGCATTTCTAAATGAAAACGAACTTTGTAATACAGATTACCTATATTAAATCCCGCAGCCTAAGAGCCCCTGTTGGATAGTTCAATCAGCTATCTAAATTAAATTCCTCGCATGCTGTGATTGGACCGAATAGTGTGTGCTCTAGACCTTCATCTTGTTAGAAACCTTTACCAAATTAGTTCAGCCAATATTATCTTAGCTTTAATCTTTTAACTCTTTCGAAAATATTAAAAGTTATCGTCATCAGCCTATGGAAGTGTTAGACATTACATCCCTACATATTACTTCCCCATATTTAAACTCACCACGATTGGCAAGCGGATTTACAATAAAAAAAACAATATCTCCTACCCGATGATGACTTACTGATGGCATTTTTAGGATCGCGGGAAGTCGATGGATGAAAAGGACTCCAAATCGTTCTTCCTGGCAACGTGCGAGGGAGGCCTATGTCCAGCAGTGGACTTCTATAGGCTGATAATGATGATGATGATGAAGAAAATATTAGTGGTCACACTATGTATGTACTATGTAGCAATAGAATATATTTTTTAATAATGAAGCTTACTGTAAGCCAAAGTAAAAAGTAAAAAGGTCCTAAATAAATCGTCTCCCTGCCACAGACATCTCGTTTTACAATCTGCGTAAGAAGTGAATCATATTGCGAACGCACGCTTACAAATGGGCGTGCTGAGAATGCATGGCTATGTTTTAAACAGTTAGACGAACGTTTACGTCACATTTGGCTACTAAGATGCGCGCCGCTGCCAAGTGTTTGATACTGCGAAATATAAGGTCCTGAAACTGGAACGAATAATTACCTAAATCTACGAGTAGGTAGTCCAATTTGTTGATAACTCTTGACTATGTGAGTTAAAACGATGATGGTTGAATATAATAAAATTGTCACTATTTTGCACGAGTATTATTTCTATGTCGGCATAGGATTTCTTCATGTCATCAGTTTTCAGTACCTATGTAATAAGATTCGAGGCTTAACAAGAAAACCTCTATTATCATACTTATACTATTTCATAAAAAAACTCTTACTTTGGTAATTCGACACATAAAAAATCGTAAAGTTGAAAACCTAAGCATACTCCATATATCCAAGTATTTTTTGGTATATTCCTTCTTTAATCTGTGATATAAGTGGATTTGAAGCAAGAATCTCACCAGGGTTTCCGATGTAACAAAGTATTCTGTGGGTCTCACCTTATATTTTTAGACGACATCAATGATTGCCTGACATTTTGTGGTTTGTTTGGTTTATGAAGATACCATAAAATTTATCTATGGGAGATTTACCGTAATCACCACGCTCATCAAGTACATTCGCTCAAGTACATCATATTGAGTAATAAAAAAACAGCTACTTTACAACCTCGTGTGAATAATTGCTTTTAGCCTGGAGCGGTGCGCAAATTCTTTAAAGTGATAAATTGCAGTACATGCCAAAGTTCGTGCAACTAATGGCTTGAAGTTTACCTTGTAGATACTCTACATTCTTTAAGTCATGGTATAGTAAACCTTGTCCACAGATAGGAAAGTGCAACATCACAAAGCACAAAGAAAACTCAAGCTCTTCAGACCATCACTTTCAAATATATTTAGTAGTCTACTACTAAATATATTTGAAGAACCCGTCCAGAGCCCCCAAAAAGAGCCCGTGAAGAGCTCGTCCAGGGAAGTACTACCACTATGCTTATTTCTGTTGCCAAGCAGCTTACTGAATTTCGGTTTGAAAGGTGTGGGTGCCGATGATATTATAGGGCACATGAGGCCACCTGTACGCCTCAAGTTGATGAACGCACGGCAGTGCCACGTTGAGCACGTTACAAGCGTGCATGACCTGCGAGGCAATGCTAATAGGTGATTGTTACGACTAACAAATGGGCCAAGTAGGATAAAACACTTATAAATTAGATGAATCTGTCGACAGTTCCTCGATGGTATTAGAGTGATGATCAGTCTACCCTGATACCTTTTTAAAAAACTGACGATCATCGTTCCCAGCACTAGGATAGATACCGATAGGATTTATAGTATTCGATCTATATTAGACGCAATAAAGCTTAGGATTGAAACCTTACATCAATTTAAAACCAATGTAAACTATAAAAAAGTTTACGTTGCGTTGTGTTGGTTTAGATTGGTGGTGTTTTAAAATAACAGCATGAATAAGTTTCTTACAGAATAAAAAATATGCGAGATCGTATGCTTTATCTGCAGGAAGTGAGATTTCTCCGTGAGTTGAAGTGGCCGGGCGGACAGCCGCCTCTATCAGAACCACCTTGCGGGTTCCGCGGCGAGAAATGTGTCAGTAAGTACAAACTTTACAATCTACTGATATATCTTGTTTTCATGGGTGAGTAATATACCGTGTACACATTTTTGTCTTTTTGTCTCCATCGGTGATCTCCATTATATGTTAGTACATTTATATGTGTAGTGACAGGCTTCACCGCTCAGTTAGTAATAGCTCTACCGTCTGTGCTGTAGGTTGTGGGTTTGATCCCCACCAAGGACAAACATTTGTGTGTTGAACATAGATGTTCGTTTTCTGTCTGGGTGTTATATTGTATTTTAAGTATGTATTTACAAAAAAAACGTATATAAGTAGGTACTCTATTAGACATCTGGTTTCCATAGTCCAAGTTATGTTTAGTTTGGGGCTGTACGATGTGTAAAAATGTACAAATGTAAAAATGTCACTAGTGTTACATTCATGTGGTCATCAACCGCAAAAGTTGCGTTATTTATTGTTTTAGAATTTTATTTGAGATACAAAAATACATATTAAATATTGTTGGACATACTTGCCACAGATATGACGTGTATTAGTTCGTACTTTTCAGGTATTTTTTTTTGACGTCGCCTGAAATAAATATTACATTATTACAAACAAAACTAAAGTTACTTTTTTCGATTGGATCGTGCGTCACATGTGTCCCTACAATACAATCAGCAAGTGGGCCCGAATTAAGGCGGTGGTACTCGCCAACGACCTTGAGGAGTCTGTCCATACTGAGTTGCACTGCCGCCCGTCGCCCGCACAGGGACCCGCGCGCATTCCATTTCATATCGCATTCAAGAAATAATTATTTGTAGCCTAATGAATTATTAGTTCGAACTGCCAATTGTTCACTTTGTGATAAATACTTTGACAAATATTTGTGTGAAAAAAAAATGCTAAAAATCAATACCGTTTAGAAGAAATAACCAAATTTAAAATAAAAATTGCTTCCCTTTGGATATTTTTTTCATATAGTAATAATATAGTTAGAATTATTTCAATTGTTCAAATTAAAATTTAGTCTTTAATAAGCAATATATATTTTTTTTGGACATTTATACTCACTCATCAAAGAGAAATAACACGGAGAAAACCTCTCGTTGGCGGATACCACCTCCTTAAGGTCCTTTAACTTGTTTACTGGCGATCAAGTACCGTACCGTGTTGTAGCGATCTAAAAAACTAAACTAGCTAGGCAGTTAAGTGCAGGGTATGTACAACTAAGTAGGGTGGGTCGTAAAAGCTTGCTCGTAACGAGTCTGACAAGCGATGTAGACCGCCATCGGGCGCACGCGACCCGCAGCGCACATTAAATGCCCACACAGAACAATACTTAGCCATACTCCCAACACGAGAAAGGCTTTAGACTACTACTTAAATGCCTGGCGACAAGATTAAGCTGAGTGCCTTAGCGTTTCAGGCGATAATGAATATGGCAAAGTTTTCTAACAATATTATAAAAACACGCAAACTTACTAAAGTTAGAAAAAAAGTTTTTTAAATCAAACATTATTTTAGCAATCTTATTTCCAATAGGCGAATTATTTTCTTATTTTTAATTGAAGGCGACGCGGCAGACCCAAACGGAGATGGCGGGATGAGCTCGACTATTTTCATAGGGACTGGAAAGACTTAGCGCAGGATCGAAATGTGTGGAGGGAATGGGGGGAGGCCTTTGCCCAGCAGTGGGACACGGAGGGCTAATAATAATAATAATAATAATTTCCAATAGATGTATAATCAGGGATGATCAGCGAGTTTTTAACTGTTCTAAAGGAAACGCCTTTTTACAAGCAACAAACATCGAACATTGAAGTATCTTGTTCGTTGTGGTGTAAATAATAATTGTGACATCATAATTTTCGGTTCTTAATTGTTTTAGAGGATAATTAATAAGTAAGGGTTGGGAAACACAAACTCTGCTACTTTAAACGTTACCGTTAACAATATTACAAAAACCGGCTAAGTGCGAGTTGTACTCGCGCGCGAAGGGCTCCATACGAGTATCTATAGTAACTATAATATATTTATTAGATAACATTATATAATACTGTTATAGCGGCAACAAAACTACATCATCTGTGAAAATTTCAACTCACTAACCATTACGGTTCATGAGATACAGCCTGGTGGCAGACGGACAGACAGACAGGCAGTAGTCTTAGTGATAGGGTCCCGTTTTACCCTTTGAGTACGGAACCCTAAAAATGAGAATGTATAAAACTCGAAGTGAATAAAACCGGTCCGTCATTTCTATAATCTCTCATGAGGATACCCATGCAGGTAACCCACCTTTGTTGGTTCTGCTGTTTTGATAAACAAATCAGAACCATTCATTATAACATACGAGTAAGTGTTGAAAGGTCGATCCTAAATAAACATGTGTAACAAAATTGAAAATCAAATTCGTTTAATAGACCTCGAAATAAAAATCAAATGATGTTTGTTCCTATTATTCCCATTCAATTTGAAATTTATTTACAGTCTCTTCCATTGACGTATAGTATCCCTCTGGGTTTGTAATTCTAGAATCTGGCATCCGACAAATTGAATGCAAACATTTTATAAGCATCCACATTCCCGTCAAAGGAAAAGGCGGATCTTGTTAAAATATAAAGACGTGCAAGATGATAGAAAGACTGCAAAACGATTTTCTCTTTATCTGATTTATCTTTCTGCTTACCATGTTTTTATTTTATTGATTTATGCTCAAGCTCTTTTTGACAGATTATTATTGAGAAGTGTCAAAAAATATTCTCTTTTTTTGTTTCGACTGATTTGAAAAAATACAAAAAAAAAACACCGTATGCGTGTACTTTGAAACAATGGTTTTAGAGTACAGACTGGTATGGGACTCAATGATTTTTTGTGGGGATACAGAAACCTGTACATTATTTTTAAATATGTACATTATTGATAGCATTGGTGCATTGATATATATTAATATATTGATGATAGCATTGGTACAGCATACAGACGCTATGTGTGTTCGAAATTCGAAATCCAGCAAATACAGAGAAATATTTAAATACAGAGAATTACCATAATGCTACTGCTAATGCAGACACACCTTAGTAACGTTGCTTATTCGTTTCTGTAGCGTGTTCTTCTGAATGCTACTTCGATAAATAGCAATGCAGACACGCGTTCACGAATCGCATTACTACATCACCGCAAAAAGTAGCCGCGGACGATCGTACTTTAGTTGTATCATCTCTACGAAGTACTTACGAAATTCTGACTGGTTTCTCATAGGAGGACAGGAGAACACGCATTATCATACACTGCTGGACATAGCGGCCTCTATACGATTCCAAAAAGAACGGTTTTGAGATTTCTCCATCCGCCACCGTTTTAGCAACGTCGTCGGATGGGAGGGCGTCCTACGCTGCGTCTTCCGGTTCGTGGTCCCTGTGAAAAAACTTTTCAGCTTTAACTTATTACAATAGAGATGTTTAATTTTAAAAGTCCATGGAATCGTAACGTAAACTAAAGCTACCGTGGTTTTTAATTCTAGTTAGAAAGTAGAGACTCGTAAGTACTTATTCCCATAATGTACTGGCTTTAGAGTTCAGGATTAAAAGTTCCGAGCTTAATCCCGATAGGACCTAACGAAGCATTGCTCACTCGGCTAACAGAAACTTTTACTTCGTTTTGATTTAATCTCGGCTCGTAGATCAATAAAAGGAATCACATCAGTGTACGTACGCAAACGTAAATAAAACTTAGTTTTAAACGTGTCTAGAATTAATACTGAGATGAGTATGTTTGCTCCATTGAGTTCATAAGTTTTTTTTGTATTTATATACGAAGCTTGTATGAGTAAGTAACCAACTCTGCTGACGGAGTTTTACAGCCACCCGTGCAAATTATTTACGTACTAGAGTTATATACGTACTTATACTTAGGTATAGATTTAAAAAGGCTCGTTTAGAGTAAATATTTTTATTTTTTATTATGTCAAATCCGAATCACACTAAAAGTCATTGCCTCGCAAAAGCGACGGCTGGGCCGATTGGGAATCCTTCCCCTTAAATTCAGTTTATAACTATAACTAGTTCAGGGCCTGGTATATTCCAATTCTGCTCTTCCTCGCCGTCGCTGATGCAAAACATTACTCATAAGTTTAGGTTAGTTTAGAATAACGGTTGTCTGGAAGAAATCGCCAGTCGCAATAAGTCCGCCGATTGTAGGACAAATCCTTTTGGTACTTTAATTTTATATTTTTTTGTATTACTTATAAGTTATGTCCTCAATAATGTTTATTTTTTATTATTATTAAAACTTAAATTCCACTAGCAGCCACCCGTCAGAATAGTGATCGCTTGAGTTATTGGATTAAATTCTGTATTATTAAAATATATAGTTATTACTTTTTTGTTCAGGTCATATCGGAGCATGGGCTTTAGGTGCATCTGGCGGTACCCTCGTATTACTAGTGCTAGCAGCCTTAGCACTGTACCGTGGGTGGCGATACGAGCAGGAACTAGACTCTCTGTTGTGGAAGATCGATTTCCGGGACCTACATCTGCCTGACGAGGAGCAGCAAGCCAACAAACTGAGTAGGTAAACGATTTATGTTGTTTTTTGCATGATTCATCATCATCAGAAAATCATTGTTAGACAAGGGCTAAGCCTCTCCATATAGATTTCAATTGGAAGAACGGTTTTATATTTTTTTATTTTAGAAGCCTTACTTATAATAATCGGTCAAAGCATATTTAAACTATTGCCTGCCATCTTTTACTAAACGGTGACCGGAAACGTCTTATAACGTTTATAAGTATGGCAGTATGTTTGTATCGAAGTCGGAGCCTGCAATGACTGATTTCTCGCGAATTTCCCAATGTCTTTTGGTTCGTGGTCGCCATTCTATAACAATTTGTCCTCAACAGTGGTCGAGCCTGCATCAAATTTTTTCCACTCAAATTGCAAATTAACTGAATTATTAATTAGCAAAAACTGTCGGTTACATTGGTTTTTCTACGGATTGCAATGATGTGTAGTTTTGTCGTAAATAAGGATAATATTTGAGTAATATATGATAAATGGTTTAGGTATCCCCATGATACATACATACCAAGTATTAAAAGTGATTTAGTCAGTAAACTACGAGTATATAACTATTTGCTTAGATATGTAAGTAGGTACATACCGAAACAATGGTACGTTAGTAAGAAGTAGGTAGTTGGGTATTTTTTGTAACAAAAGAAAAGCTCAATAAAAGTATGTTATTGTTGTAAGTAACTTGGATACATGGCCCAAATTTTTTTATTTATAATTTCTTTTTTCTTGCAATGTTAAATTCTTAGAGAAGCATCGCGATCAAAATTTGCTCAACTTTACTATAAAAAACGAATCAGAGGGCCCAATATTATTCGATTAATCCCATAACCTTTGAAATTTTTTATTAGGTAGTGAAATTAATAATAGAATGCACCTTCGTCTGCAGCCTTAGGTCGTCCAATTACTTTTAATAATATTAAATAAGTAAACTTAGGTGCCAGTTCACTTCTCTAGTGAAACAGACAAGAAACATTAAAAACACTCGCAAGAGACATACGAAACAGCTCAATTATGCATGCAAATTGGTCAGAGCTAATTTTTTCCAGCAAGATAGCAGCGCGGGGGCTATTGCGAATCCTACCAACGTCACAGAGAAGAACGGAAGCACCGGTGGCGTACGCTCCAGTCAGGTGTCTCTCAGCTCCAACCCTGACCTGGACTTCAGATACTCAGCCATCTTCACGGAGGTCGCCTTCTATAGAGGAAGGCTGCTCGCTGTGAAACGCGTCAGACGACACCATATCGACATCAATAGGGAAATCAAGAAGGAGCTCAAAATTGTGAGTACATATTTTTAACATCCTTTAAGAATTGCGGTTTTTAATGTATTTGTCTGATTTTTTTTATGCAATTGCCTGATGGAACATGCATTATGGCCCACCTGATGTTAAGTGGCTACCATAGCCTATAACAAAGCATTGCCTTGTAGGTCACGTTTGTTAGGATCGTAACCTGCGATCCTGCGAGGATACACTGCTCTGCGTCCATCAAACTGAGGCATACAAATGTTAAGCCTCACTTAAACCGGAACACAGCAAGCTGCTTGGCGGCAGAAATAGGCATGGTGGTAGTACTTCCCCGGACGAGCCCTTCACTAAGAGCTACGAATAGGTACATAAACTCTGACCTAAATCCGCCAGAAAGCATTTTTTAAATCTTTCGCTATTTACTTAACTCAACTGCTTTCCTAAACATTAGGTATAGCAAAATTACGAACGTAAAAACAACTTTCCATGCGATTACCTAATTTATTTACGTTCTATTATGTTTTTCCTGATAGAAAAACAGCAAGAAATGTTATAAACGGTTTTTATTTGAACACCAGACATTTGCTTCCAAAATGTATTTATTCACGTTTTGAACAAAACCACGATACAATCTGTACTTCCATTCCATATCCGTGTTTGCAGATGTCGTAATAATGAAAAGGATTTGTCGGATATCTCGTAAGCCTCCAGAAACTCAAAGCTTTACCGCAGACAAGCAAAATATTACTTATATACTAGCTCTGACTCGTGTTTTCACTAACTTTAACGCTATCGTTGTTATTATAAGAAAACTACTTATTTATATTTTACGGACTTAATTGAGTTTTAAGGACTCCGTAGTTCAGTTTAGATTGGCTTTCATTGATGACATTTGAAATGTTTGCGGCTGAATGTTTTTGTTTTGTACTTTTCTATTTACGTATAGTAATAGATTAAATGTAATATTCGGACGTACCTCTGACTACTCCTCAAAGAATCTCGATTGGGTACTTGGTACCTTGGTACCCTGCGGATATTACTGAATAAATGATTTTTTACTTTGACTTTGTACTTACTAAGAGATCTTAATGGATATCTACCGTGCCTGGAGATTAGGTCATGAAGCTATTTTATAATAGGCCAACACAACATGAAACAATATCTCAAGGTTCAGTTCGTGGCAAACTAATAGGTTATAGAGCTTTACGAATATAACGAACGCAGTGACTGAGATAAATAGCGTAATTCATACGCCTTGTTTTAACCCGTAGGTAGACGTAAACATAAATAGCTGTGTTTGTTCACTTTGCAAAATATTATGATGTAATGTACAGGAAATGTCTTATATCAATCTTCTTTACTGAAACAAATATATTTACCGAATTCAGAAGAACAGGTTTAATATGACGCGTAACAGGAAAAAAGTATTACCGAGAAACCTTTGTTATTCCAAACTCGTTCGAATTGTAGCTTTATTTAAGACTAGTGGTATCGAGGCTTCGTTCACGTGCAAGAATTTTCATACAAACTTCAACCCTCGTCGCACCCCATTAGCTGTCGAATTTTAGGAATTCCTTTTTTTAGTACGACCCTACGCACTAAGGCAAATATACCCTGAAGGATTAAAGTCTCTACGATTTCTACTTCGATCAATGATACCCCTAGATATAGGGTCGGCGGAAAGAATCCGTCTCGGTAACTAGCTCACTTCAGAAGTGAGCTCTTATTTTGTTTTAACAATTAGTGGCATTATTTAGTGACAAGATTTTAATTAGGTTGAACTTTAAACTGTTTTAACTGTTGTTGAAACTATCTTGCAATTTTTACACACTAACCTACTTAATCCATTGACATACGTCTGCCTGAAAGAAATGCTCATTGTAGGTAATTTATTCGTTCACATCTAGATGTATGATGTATAATAAAGTGTTAGCTATTTGTACGCGAGAAGATTTTATTAAACAAAATATTTTCTCATAAAAAAATACCAGCTTTGAAGTAACTCATAAAATATTCTCATACGCTCGTCAGAGTGTGATTGTGCAACAGCAAACAACGTATGAAACCTCTGAGCAATGTCCTCGTAGCGCTGAAAAGCAAACGTTCCCAAGAAGAAAGTAAATACAGTAGTTTGCTCAGGTGCGGATGAGTACTAACTTTCTGAGGGTAGAAGCTGAAACTTGAAATCACACACTGCGTATAAGTTACAACTCTTTTGTTTTTGAAACCTAAGTCTAAAAAAATTTTAGACTTAGGTTTATTTTACTTATTAATAACGTAAGGACGTCTACGAGCGTAGAACCTCTACGAGCGTAGAGCATCTACGAACGTAGTTGTTTATTTCAATTTGATTTTCATAGCAAAACCTTAGGGTCTGAGGAATAGTAATGTCTATGTCAAATAATTAAAGTTTCATAGATAAGTTGGTTCTCGTAGATAGCAAGGTATACGTAGATGAGTATCATCGTGTGAAAGAATTTTTCAATTATTTTCAAGCGGAGCGCCTTCACGCTACCTACGTGTGCTTTAGATATTTCATTATCGGGACGAGCTCTTGGGGTAGTATTTTATTTGATAGAACACTGTCAGCGAAGTAACAGCAGTAGAGCGTATATTGACTATCAAGTTTTACTTTTATTACTGGACTATTTTCTACCCGCGGTATTCCTGGCGTACATATGCAGATATCGCTGAATAAATATATTTTGATTTTTACTGTATGATGAGTCATATTTTAGAATATACTCTGAGATCATTATATACTTCATTGTGTGTGACGCCTTTACTGATAAGTACTTGTGCATTTTGTACGTATTATTGGACTGTAAACTTGTTTGTCCTTAGATGCGGGATTTGCAACATGACAACGTGAACGGATTTGTAGGCGCTTGCATCGAGCCGCCAAATGTTTGCGCTCTGTCAGAGTATTGCACTCGAGGCAGCCTCAAGGTAAACATTCAATATTGGAACACGTCCAATATCCCTTATTTACCTAGAGTACCAATATTGAAGCTAAGCGCTATTGTTTCAGGATATTCTCGAAAACGAAGATATCAAATTGGATAATATGTTCATTGCGTCTTTGGTTGGAGATATTATTAGGGTGAGTGCTAATCATACGCTTTCTTCTGCTTGCATTTGGCGGGTTACAATGAAACTTTAATTCCAAGCTCAGAAAATTAAACTAAGTAATTGAAAACCCATTCAGACGAGTTCAAACGCTTTGGAACTTTCGTGTCGGAATGAAAAGTTTTGCAACAATTTTGTAATTAATTTCTATCCGAAGAATAACTGAATCGGAAATTGCTTGTCACAACTTTATAATTATTTAGGTACTTGGTAAGTATTATAATTTTGACATTAAATTATTTAGATAGTCTTCAATGTTCCCAACATTGAAGACACAAGTAAACTGACGGGATTTATAGTGTGATGTTTGTCTATCATCATCATCATCATTATTGTTATTGTTTGACGCCCCGGGTCCGTACCATCCGTCGTACGTTCACCTAGATTAGAAGACGATTCAGAGTGATCTTTGCGATTTTAATAAATAATGGCCATTTTTGTTTTGATTGTCTTGATTGATCGCTTCGTCTTCCGATTTGAGTGCTAATATAATAATATGCATATTTCAGGGTATGGTTTTCATCCATGAATCACCTCTTCAATTCCACGGCGCTCTACGCCCGTCTAATTGCCTAGTAGACGCCCGGTGGGTTGTCAAATTGGCAGATTTCGGACTGAAGGAGTTCAGGCACGGAGAGCTGCCTCCGTCTGAGGCGACCGCCTTTCGAACTCATGTTGAAAGTGAGTTTAGAGTAAAATACGTTATTAGATACTTAGTCACTTGAACTGCCAATCACGATTACTGAGCGCTTCGGTTCCTCAAATTTGCTGAAGATAACAAAATGGGACTATTGTGTAGGCTGTAGATGCGTCACGAAGAAACTTTCCCTCATGTTCTTATTTACGGGACACCGAGTGCCTGGGATAGGATTATAGATATTCCAGATCCAGTTCCTATTATGCTCTCAGTATACTTGGCCTAATTCTTCTTTTATAGGTTATATTGTATGTATTAACATTCTATTAGTTATCTAGTTCCTACAATAAAAGATTTGCTTAGTTTGGTAGATGTCGTGGTGTGAAATATCTGCGTATACCTACAATTAATTTATTTTCACAAGGTCCATGGTCAATAAAAATGGACCTACCGTGGGTTCATTTACGATTTTGTTCAGCCCGTAGATTTTGATGAACTTCTCTTCTTTAGTAGGTATATGTTCGTCGTATAAATTTTTCCTATTCAAAAGTTTGAATCGCATTAAAAATTCTTTTCGAGATGTTTTTATATTGATCTGTATTATTTAAGAAAATGTGTTCCCTAGATCTCGTATACCTATCCCCCGAGCTTCTTCGTTCTTGCGGATGGGGTAAAGAAGGGTTGTCTTCCTCGGTGGAGTGGCGGCGCGGCTCGCCTCCGTCCGATGTGTACGCATTCGCGTTAGTGCTGTACGAGTTGCACACTCGCCGCGGCCCGTTCGGTGCTGATGCGCCGCCCGCGCCGACTCTTCTACGCAGACTGGCGAATCCAGACCCCGCGCCTTACAGGTAGGTATGTGTCAGTCGCATTGCATCGCATGACTAGCTGTTCACTGCGGTCTGTGATAAAACTTAACCGTAGAAAACTAAAACGAATGAAAAAACTATGCGGCTGGTGCATAGTGTTTACCATGTCACCTGTAATAACAGGTGATATGGTTGTCATTAGGTTGAACTTAAAACTGTTTATAATTTCTCACTTCGTTAGTAGGTAGGTAAACAAATGTAGGTAGCTGTCAAAGTAAATATTCGCGCGGACAGCTTTTAGCTATGATTTTGTATGTGACCCGTCATCTAGGGGTATCATTGATCGAAGACTTTGAGTGACTTACATATTGGACCATGAAATCTTGCTTGTTGTTTACTTGCTAATAGCGATGTTAAATTTGACATACCCGCATCACTCGCCTTTCTAACTTATTTCTTTTTTGCAGGCCGCCATTAGAGTCGCTGGTTGGCAGATTCGACTGTGTCCGTGAGTGTTGCTGCGAATGTTGGGCGGAAGACGAAATGACTCGTCCCGATTTCAAAGCAATACGGACACGCTTACGGCCTTTGAGGAAAGGCATGTGAGTACAACTTAGTGTACAGAATTTTACCAGACTTGACCATTTTTTTACCTTATTTGATATCACCCCCATTCCAGGAAACCAAACATCTTCGACAATATGATAGCGATGATGGAGAAGTACGCCAACAATCTGGAAGCTCTCGTGGACGAGCGGACAGACCAACTACAGGAAGAGAAGAAAAAGACTGGTACGTAGCTTTTTCTTATTAACTCTGAACTCGGGTGTGATCATGGAAGTTAGGTGGACAAACTCGACGTATCAACAAACTGATTTTATCTATCGAATTTTACCTACGCCCGCTAGCACAAAACTATTCTCGACATCTTTTATTTAGTGCATAGTTCGTCGATAAATTCGGCAACATCTCTCGAATTTATCGACTTAGCGATTAACTAAGTTCCATGCTGCCAATCTCAATAAATTTCGATAAAACCCCGTTTTATCGAGAATTTATGTCAAATTTTATTCATCGATATATCCATGCTTGGGCACCTGATCAAACTGCGATATAACCACATATTGGAGTTTCACCTTGACTTAATATCCTTTTCAGAGGCATTACTAGAAGAAATGCTGCCAGCCCCCGTGGCAGAGCAGCTGAAGCGCGGCCGCCGCGTTCTGCCGGAGAGCTACGACTCAGTCACAATCTACTTCAGTGATATCGTCGGCTTCACTGCCATGTCGGCTGAGAGCACGCCCTTGCAGGTATATACTAGCGGAACGCGCGCGACTTCGTCAGCATGAAGATATTTTCATACAAACTTCAACCCTCGTTGTACCCGTTTAGGGGTTGAATTTCGGAAATTCCTTTCTTAGGTATACTAAAAACCAAGACGAATATACCCTAAAAAAGAAATCCCCGTAATTCAACTCCTACTACCTTTACTAGTGTAGCCGCACGCTAGTAGGTACTAATGCCAACTTATAATAGTAGCCATTTTTGTAACCAAAATATTTTTATAACCTACCTACTATTAATTCCCATCATAAAACACGTGGGTACGTAGCATTTTTTAGAAAAAAAGAGGTTATATACCAACGGCGTGCACAAAATTTTTCTAAAAATTTTAAATGATCAAGCAAAAATTAAAACAGCTCTTACCTTTTTTCCCAACCAATAAAAATCAATGAAAACTTTGTTTCAGGTGGTAGACTTTTTAAATGATTTGTACACATGCTTTGACTCGATACTGGAAAGTTTCGACGTCTACAAAGTAGAGACTATTGGGGATGCTTACATGGTGGTAAGTTTGCATTCTTCTTAAAAGTTAATGAGATTAAAAATGAAAGGTTGGAGTGGTGGCAGATCATCTTAAGTTGGCATACGAATGTCATTAAGGTGGAACAAGTCGTTACTATTTCCATACAAACGCTGTAACTAAATATCTCTACTATAATTAAGTTTATAAGTATTTATTATGTTTAATACTGAATTATCTTGCCGTTATCTAGGCTCGTTACCCTATATTCTACAGTAAAATCAGATTACCTTGAAAGTTACAAGCGTCGAAAGATTTAGTACTAAATCTAAAAACGCTTGTAACTTTCCATTTTGTTGTGAGAGCACCGGTACTGGTGGCCCAGTGGGAGTGACCCCTATCTTATCATAAAGGTGTGAGTTCAAATCCGGTAGTAGGTATACCAATTAATTTTTCTCCAATGAATCGAAAAATGTATGTGCACAATGCCGGTGCTCAAACGGTCAAGGAAAACATCGTGAGGATATTAGTTAGTGTACTAGTAGCGACGACGGACTTGCAACCTGTCACAAAATTTGGGTGTCTACTAAATGTAGTATTTGGACGTTTTTTTCCACTAAGTACTTACCTATGTTTTAGGTACGTTGCGAATAATATATTTAATAATATATTTGTCAGGTGTCAGGGCTACCGATCCGCAACGGCATCGTTCATGCAGGCGAGGTGGCGTCAATGGCGCTCGCTCTCCTGTCAGCGACGCGAGCCTTCCGTGTGAGGCATCGACCGGAACAACGACTATTGCTACGAGTTGGAATTCACTCTGGTATTTAATAATAATAATGCTGGGCAATCCACACAGCATCATCTAGCCCCAAGCTAAGCAGAGCTTGTGTTATGTGTACCTACCTACTAGATGACTGATACACTTAATACATTACATGCATGGAGTTTTTTTATTATACATAGAAAATACCCAGAACACCCGGAATAAATATTTACAGGTCGTACAAACATTTATCCAAAGGCGGGAATGGAACCCGCAACCTCCTGCGTCGCAAGCAGGCATTCGCCCGCCGCGCCACATCCGTCGTCGAATTTGTTGATTTACTAGCCTAGAGCTATTCAAGGTTAGGTTAGGTACTGTTATTTAACGCTTTTTATTTCAAACGAATAAACCCCTTTAATATTGTACAGTTATAACTATATACCTAGGTACCTATCTCACTACTTAATCTGGCTGGTACGTTTAGAGTTCCTATATAATTTCCACGACTGTTCACATTACTGTTAAAATATGTACTTCAATTAAAATTGTATATTTTGTAATTTGTGTTTAGGGCCAGTATGTGCAGGAGTTGTGGGGCTGAAGATGCCTCGGTACTGTCTGTTCGGTGACACAGTCAACACAGCCAGTCGGTTTGAATCCACTGGAGCACGTAAGTTTTCACATCATACTTAAATAACTTGTGGTTGCAAACAGACATAGATATAGACAGACATAGGCATAAAATAAAATACTTTTTCCAATCAGCTTATAGGTAATAGGTTCAGAGGTAACATACATAAAATAATAAATTACAACCGAATTGAGATCCTCCTCCTTTTTTCAATGTCGGTTTTTTTTACTACACAGGTTCGCCTTACCATCGCATTTTAGTGCGATTATTGAACTGAATCATTCCATTTAAACAGATTCTACTTTTTGTGAAAGAGTTCGTGCGGGCATTCACTACCACCGTACCTATTTTTGCGACCAAGTAGCGATGTGGTTTACTCGTCTAAGGTAGCGATGCTTGCATTACTGTATTCCTGTTTGGAGGGCGTTAGATTGCATCTGGGTGCCGATGCCGCCGGTTCAATTATAAACAACCTTTGTTTTAAAGAATGCAGTACACAGACTGCGTCCTCAGTGGACGTCCTGTGTAGTAATGTGATTGATATAAGTAGAGGTAACCGCTCCACATCATCTGCTTGATCCATCACTTTGCCATAAAAATACTTTTTTCATAAAAGTTTTGTATTTTATAACGTTACTTTTCAGCCCTGAAAATTCACTGCAGTTCAACGTGTAAACTTCTCCTTGACAAGTTAGGCGGTTACTTACTGGAAGAGCGAGGAATTGTTTCTATGAAAGGAAAACGCGACCAGGTAAACCACAACTAGTACTCTACCTACCTATATACTTACTAACGGATCTAGCCTCTATACTAGCTATGTCAGGAGGATGTTAGGATCGCGGGAAGTCGGTGAATCATTTTTCCTGGAAACGTATGGGAGAGGCCTATGTCCAGCAGTGGACTTCTACAGACTGGTGGTGGTGAAGCCTTTTGACTTTTTATCTGTAAATAAACTTATGGGTACTTAAGAGAGGGTAAACAAGTGTATGTCCAAATATTGGTATTATACAAGTCTAATAGGCCTATCGGTAGAGAATCGAAACACGTGTCGATATCTCAATAGGTTTAATCTTTTGTGGATTATAATTATCTTATTTCGCTGGCAGGTTTTAATTAAGATATTAACTTTATTAACGTTAACATTTTTTTTAACTTATAGGGATTGAAGTTGCGGAATAGTATCCATGTGGTTTTTTGAGAAGGGCGGTGATGGACAAGTTTCACTATTAGTAAATTATTTACATTTGCATGTAATTAAAACGGTTATACACCAATTACATTAATTAAACTAATAACAGCTCGAAAAACAAAATCCATTGGTTCAACAATACAGGGATGTCTTTTTTTAACAAAAAAATTCGTGTGGGTTCCATCAAATTAAACTAAATATGCAGGGATTGTTTTCTTTACATTGAGGGCCTGACGCTTTTCACGACTTTTCTTTAATTCGGACTTGTCCATCACCGCCCTTCTCAAAAAACCAGCCTGTACATATTTAATTGTCTATTCAATAGACTCTATTGTATAATTTTATTTGTATACCTTCAGGTTACGTATTGGCTTCGAGGTGAAGAGCCGTCGGCGGCATCAGCGCGCGCGCGACGCCGAGCTCAGCTAGACAACCAACCACCAGAGAAGCGCGGTCAGCGGAGCTCACTTAAAACCAAGAGCTGGAAGCACCAGGTTGGAGGATTGCACAGGTATGTTTTACGACAGTCAACATCATCTACATCTATCGACCGAATACTCAAACACAACTTAAAGTTAATCACGTCTCAATTAATTACGTTTGAGTATTCGGGCGTACACCAATTATAAGAATCTTTGCCCTGACTGACTGATTGGCATATTGACTACGCACAGCCCAAACCACTGGTCGTAGAGACTTGAAATTTTTAAGGTATATTCGTCTTGGTGGGTAGTGGTTTACTAAGAAAAGAATTCCCGAAATTCAACCCCGTATAGCAGGGGTTGGATTTGGTTTGAAAATTGCTTCACGCGGACGAAGTCACGCGCGTTCGCTAGTACCACATAAGAATCATATCATATCCTGACTGTCTGATATATATATCAGACAGCGCATCGGCGCATAGGCGCTTAGGTTGTGCGTTGTCTATAGACAACGCACAACCTAAACCACTGGTCGTAGATACATACATTATATTATTATGGTGGCATTTTTATGGTATATTTATCTTTTGTGTTTGTGATACTAGTTTGAATGTTTAATTACGCATTTATTGATTAAACCCGTCTTACAGTTGGAGATAAACCCTTAGGTACTATTAAACTAGGACTACATGAGGAATGGAATTATATACATCTTAGTGCAGCTGACTGTACATATACATACCGATTTTAATTATAACTTGCATTCAGTTAAGCTTGTACTTTTTCAGATGCTGCAGTTTAGAATCTCCGAAGAAACTACGTTTCGCATCTGGAAACCACTTAGAATCTCATACGGATAGTGTACTGCATCATCGGAGCGACGAATATCTAATGGAGGTCAGTTGAATCTTTGAGCTTTTCATGGCCATTTGTTAAGTTTTGTAACAAGCGAAAGTGCAAGCTAGACGAAGAAAGCCTAGAATCATGTAGTAAAGGCAAAGGCTAATTTATAAATGGAGGTGGATTTTGATAAGAAAACAGCTATTAAGTTAGCAAGCCTCACAGCTGTTGTTAATAGTTAATAATTGACATTGCACGTTTGTTTATAATTTCTTATTATACGTACAGGTCGTAGGCGACGGCAGATTAGTCCCTACCCAGCGAGGGGACCTCCTCGAAGCGCCAAGTCTCCGCCACGAATACACGAGTGTATCCTGCCCCATAATAGAGCATACCGAATGCCCCCTCCCTCCGCCGGCCGCAGCGTCCTGCGTGCCGTTACTACAGCCAGAGGACACGTCACCCGCGGCGTGTGACATCAAACTGATCATCAACGGCTGTTCGTTATCCGAAGGCGATGGAGCGGGAATTCCGCTTCTAGCCGACGCGTAGTTTATATTTATACACTCTAGTCAACCTGGTTCGCTCTACTATTAGGTTCTATGCACATTTAGCGGTAGAACAAATAATGAAGAAACTGCTTTCCACAAACTACACGTAAACAATGAATTGTATCCATTTCTTGATTTCATTCAGGACACTGTTTCATGTTACAGTTTTCAACAACACGTTTTTAGTACAGTTGCCTGCACTGAAAAGGTTACATTTCTTAACTTTCAAGATCTACCGAAATATATCAATCCGTAACCCTTCACCTACAGTCGTTTACCTAAAAAAATATGTCAAACCGTTACAATAAACATTTACAAATACTAAAAAAAAACTCACCAGGATTTGAGGATTTTAGTTTTTTTTTTCAATAATTTGATATCACCGTTTGGAAGTTATAAAATATGTATGTATGAGCGCAGCCGACTGTACTTTGCTTTGATGATGAGCCTGACGCATTTCGTATTCTACAGTGAATTAACTACGGAGATTGGTCGTTTCTATAGATTGCCTTCATCATTTGCCTACAGGTGTGCATAGACAGTATAATTATGCATCGCTAGATAATTTTTGTAAAGGAGACGGGACTAGAGCATTTAGGTGCTAACCCCTCTCCAGTATATAAGTAGCTGTAATTGTGATCTACGTCAGTATTACTAAGAGACATTGTTCAATAGAAATTATTTAATAACATTAAACTCTTATTTCACAATTGACGGTAACATCGTTTTACTTACACATATTATTTACAGCAGCGGTTCATATACATACATATAATAGGGTAATCAATATACAATTGCAACTCTACTTTCTACTAAACATTGTCGCAGCAACATTGTTGACTGCACTTATTTACTAAATGTACTAAACGTAGTTACTAAATGTAGCAGCCAATAAGGGTACTCCCATAAAGTTATCTAAAGTCTACACCATAGCTTAACACTAGACATTATTCATTCGATTCTCAATAACCACGACAATAGTCGCTCTTATGTAGTTGACTTTATACTCCATTCTATCTCACGGTGCTTCGGTGACGTTGAACCTTTATACAGTTTATATAAGAAACAAAATGCAATGATTCAATGATTCCGCTTTCATGAGATGCATGAACAGTACCTTAAGGTTCTTGACTCATTTGCATCGCTTTGCTTACACTCAATTAATTATAACGACAGCGCACCGTGAGTGTAAATACCAATTTTTACAAAAGACTTAGCAAAACATTTAGGCAACTCTTTTCCCATGATTTTAAACGACTATGAACGTAAACAGGGCTGCAAGACTTGACGACTAGAAATATAGAACAGCCGCCTTAAGTTCTTATTTCCTAAGAAACAGCAAACGTGTAACAACGGTATACAGCATTTATTATGATGATCAGTTTGAAAGTTGAACTCTGAACCCTCAAAAATCTGAATAATATACTGAATAAAGAAAAATAACCAATTACGTGTCACATGCCCGGTTTCAAAATCGTACACGCGTCTGTTAGTAAGGATCATTGTTTGTCGGATAAGCTTTCATATCATTGGTTAATGTTACAGTGACAGTTGGCCAGTGCCAATGAGGTGAAAGTTTATCTAATAGGCAACTACATGTAGTATTACTAACGGATGTTCGTAGAATATTGGAACCGGACACTTATTCTCTTATCACTCGGATAAAATTACACCTGCTTAGTATTTATTTTATAGCTTGAGCTTTCAGATCTCAATACAGGGGCCGTATTATGATGTTTTCTTGCGACTGAATCAAAAACGCTATTCTGAAACATATCCGTTTTGACAGACTCAATGACTTCTACGTCGTCGCGATACGTTCCAGATTTAATGACAACCAAGTAATGCTGAATACACCTTGCTATAAGAAATCATAATACGGGCCCTGGTTAGCAGCAAATCAGACAGCCGACTCGCGGTCCAGCAATGGCGGCGCGCGACGTAAGGAAGCACTCGACCCGCGCGGGGCTCCCCCGAAGAAACCAAGCAACCACGAGCGAATAGCAAAACGCGGCAATTTCCTCTCTCCCTTATTATCCGCCACGTTCTCCAACGAACGCCAGCGCTTGTAAAACTCTATGTACGAAGCGTCGTGAACTTTACGCGGTCGGTCTAACTTATTGTACAAGCTGCATTTGCGGAGTAGCGGGCTGGTTTCAGCTTGGCGTCGGGGTTGGTCATCAGTGACTAAGCCGACGATGGTTCCGTTGAAGACTGGGTCGCCGCAGACGGTTGCTACCGGTTGGTCGGCGTCTAAAGAGCGTGTGGTGTGATGCCGTCGAAGTCGCGGTGTTGCAAGTGCGTCCAACGAGCGAGCGCCGCGCAAGGCAAGTCCTGTTGCGCCAGCTACTGACCCCAGCGACTCGCACTCACCTTCGCACGCTGTCGACGACGCGATCGAACTCAGAGCGTGCCTGGAAAATAATAATAGATACAATGAAATAAGGATCCAGTCACTTGGTCATAGAGCACTTTTCTATCCCTCCCACGCCGTACACTTTGTTAGACAGTGACGATGATTCTAATGAACAGCATTTTTAAATACCCCTGACGCGTAAGCAAATTAAGCAATTTAATAGTGTTAATGCGAACGCACAACATTTACAAATGAAATTAGTATTGGTCTGTTTTTTCCGTTCTCACCATCTTTTTTCTCTATGCGATAGATTGCGTTTATGTCCCTGTTCTCGAAGGCTATTTTAGGTCATTCTTGATTTTTTCTATTATTAATTCTATTAGGTTTTCTGAGGAGTATTCCTTTTCTTTGAATCCAAAGTGGATTCAGTTATTAAATCTGATTTTTCTTTCCATGATCATAATTTTGGACTTTTCAATTTCTTGCGTAAATGGGACTAGTTTGTCATCTATTTCTGGAAGAATAACTTGAGTCTGGTTCTGCATTTCGATTTTCATCTTTCAAAATTTCTCAAAGATTTTCCATTTTTTATTTTTTTCAAATTGGTACGTAAAACGGAACGTTATATTGCGAGTAACAGCTCCCTGCGTGCGGTGTTCGTTCTATTGTTTACTTGCCTGTGGCATTGATTAGATTATCAGATGACAAGATAAGAGACTAACCTCTAAGATTTTTAAATGATTTCGATGGGAAATTACAATTTTGAGGATTACACTAACTAACCACGAAGTTTAATTGTTTGGTATGCACTATACAAGTTGTATGTTGTTATGGAACGCTTAATTTTTATACAGTTTTTCGAAGCAACGTTAGAGCACAACAATGGTACATGTTGATCTTTCGGCTACCGGAACCGGATGAAAAAAAAACCTTTGTTAATATAAAGTTTTTTTATTTAATTTGTAAAATATTTTATTATTTCCAAATCTCTAACCTAAGTTATTATTATTATTGAATTTTTTGTATTTTTGTCTCTCGCTAGGCAAGGAATTTAGGCTTTTTCGCGGACTGCCCTATTATTATTATTATTAATGCGAACGCTTTTAACCCGCTTGTAGCGAAAACGCTACAATGGTTTTTTAAAAGCGTCAAATAAAATTTTTCTTATTTGATTCTAGACTAACATGTTTAGACTAAATGTAGACAAATGTTATGTAAATTTTAAAAATGCTGCGCATATTCCCATTTGTGGACCATGAGACATAAACATGAATTAGACACATGTCACATACACAATGCACTTACAGTAAAGGAGCTCGCTTGCGAGGCGGCTCTTCAATCTTTGGAGTGGCAATGCTTTCGGCCATCGGAGACCTATCACAAGCAGAATCATTAAGATTTCTCTGTATCAGAATCTATAAAAAGATTCTACTGACTACACCTAAGAGCAGGTTGGAAAGGTGCTGATTACAAACCTAAATACAGGTATTACAGTGTCCCGTAAATTGGAGAAAAATTGTCCCTGACGCTGTAAATAGCTCTGGTTTTATTTCACCTAATTCCGTTAGTAAGTCAACCTTCAGATAATCTCCTAGCTGATTCAAGCCCCAGCAGAAGTCATTCACAATAGATCTTGAATCATGTAAAGGATTGCTGACTCCGTATTCAGACTTCCAAGGTGGTGGTACATTATGCGTGATATGATCTTAAACTTCTAGCCGTTAGGATGGCTTTTTGACTCATGTCAAAAGCATAGAATACTCCTAGAGGCAGACTTGGGAGTGATCTGCCGGGCTAAGATGTGCAACGTGGTCGACAAAGTTTTCGTATCGACAAACGACGACGATTTTACCTATCGAATTTTAGCTAGCACAGAACTATAATAAGATAAGATAATTTTTATTAAGATCACAAAAATAGAACCTTGCCATATTTTATCGAGTGATTTCCTTGTTCTAGGGTCCTAGGGTATGTTTATCTCCTAGGAGTCGCCCTTGTGGTTGATGTAAAGTTACCTAGGTCGTGTAGTGTCAGTCCTAGGACGGCGTTGTGAAGGCGGCGTGGCGGCAGGCATGGCCGGCGCTGGCAGTGAGCACCGCGACCCACGCATACCCGCCTCGCCACTGGCTATACGCTGTCGAACACCACCTGGAAATGGTTTATTTACAAGAACTGCAAAAAATCTATATTTATAAATAAATAAACTATGTACTATGGGAACCAGGTGCCTAATAGAATACTTATAAACTTTTTTAAATACATACATAGAATACAATATTAATTAATACAAAAAGAGACGTGCATGTTACCAGTAATTACTTATTTTATTATGGATCTGAGACGTGATCGCTGCATGCGCTATAATACCTGGGACATGATTTTAGATGTAGGCTTACCCTGCACTTATACCATCCTCACAGCTTAGTAGACCTAATCCACAGGAAAGACATGGTCAATATGTGGGGATCTAAGCTGCGGGTTTCCTCAAAATGTTTTCCTTCACCGTTTAAGAGCAGTGGCATTGCGCACATAATTTCTTTGAACAAAAATGTCCATTGGTGCTTGACCCGATTCAAACCCACGACCTTAGGATCAGATGGCGGAGTCACCCTCCCTAGATCACCAGTACTGTAATAAACTGTTTCACAAATATAGAAATTTGAATCTGAAATACCTGATAGAGACGGATGTCTCGAATCAGCGAGCCTTGGGCTGCGCCGCGGTCGACGAAACAAGGGCCGTTCTTCACCTTCCACCGGCCTCTTCTGTATAGCCTTGTCCGTAGCACTGACCAGCCAGAATGTTTGCACCTGTTGAACCACAACCCTTATAAGACGCGGATAATGTCAAATCAGCTTAAATCAGTATCAGCTTAAATCAGTATCAGCTTAAATCAGTATCAGCTTAAAGTAGTAGTAGAGCTCTTTGTGAAGGGCTCGTACTACCACCATGCCTATTTCTGCCACCAAGCAGGGTTCTGTGTTCAGGTTTGAAGGGTGTGGGTGCCGGTGTAATTACAGGCACATGAGGCTTAACACCTGTATGCCTCAGGTTGATGGACGCTGAGTAGTGCATCGTCGGTGACGTTCCTAACGAGCGTGACCTACTAGGCAATGCTTTGTTATAGATGGTAACCGCTTAACATCAGGTGGGCCATCTGCTTGTTCTCTCAACAAGTTGTGTAAAAAAAAAAATTTTTTTGAAGTAGTAGAGCTTTTAGTAAAAGGCCTGTTATACTAAACAACTCCTGTTCTATAGTTGTTGGTTAGTTTTACATTATCACTGACCTGTCCTTTCCCTTTGATCGGTATCATGCCTCTCGGTTCGACAATATATCCTCCAAGCTTCTCCAGCGCTTGTTTGCAGCTCGGCGATATATGGATGCGCAACGGTTCGCCGTTCGATTCCATACGTGATGCGGTGTTCACTGTATCACCGAACAGACAATAGCGAGGCATTGTTAGACCGACCACGCCGGCTACTACCGCACCTAGAAAAAAGAAATAAAACAATTTTACAAAGGTTTCATAAACCCGCTCGACCCAATTGGGGTTTTGAATTTTTTTTTTTTGCGGTTAATGGAAAGATCACATATAAGTTTTATAACAAAACTATTTTTTTAATTTTTTTTTCGCAATTATTCAAAAGTTATTTCAAAATAATAATTAATTTTTGAATCCAGTACCTAAAACACGCTGAACAAACCCGAGCGCGTGTGACGTCATTATTTTAGTTTTCACTCATTCAATAGCCGCAAACGCTGTACTGTAGGTATAAAATTATGACGTCACAACTATGGTGATCAATCATGGCGCGTTTTTAGTCACGCGGTTTTTTTATAAATTTTATCAATTTTTAATTGTTTATTATTAAATGTTTTTTTTTTATTAAGTTTTTTGCATTAAACATCAACATTATTTATAATAATGTTTTAAAATACATAAACAAAATCAATATTTTTTTTTCAAAACCCCATTTGTGATTCAGAAGCTGGCGGAAGATGGGTACCAAACGTAACAGTTATTTGTAATTCAAGCATCATCATCATATATTTTCTTTTTACAGAACATTATCTAGCCCCAAACTAAGCATAGCTTTATTATGGGAACCAGATGACTGATAGAATACTTAATATACTTTTTTCTGTAAATACATACTTGAAATACAATGTAACACCCAGACAGAGAACAAATATCTAAGTTCATTTAGAACTCTTTTGTGTTCTGACTTGGCTAATATGTACTCGAGTTTTGACTTACCAGTATGGATGCCTATCCGAAGCTTGAGTGTTTCGTTCGGTCTGTGCGATATTTTGTGACTCTTTACTGCGTTCAGTAACTCCAGCGCCATCGACGCGATCTCTCCAACATGTCTGTCGTTATTTCTTATTGGAAGTCCTGATACCTGCAGAAAATATATCAGTATTTTATGTAAGAACGTTTCCATCTTTCTATCACTGAATTTATATTTGTCCCCTTCTATTTAACTTTGTGTTGTTTTCCGTTTGCAGCAAAAAACTATCATCATCATCGTCAACAGCAACTTGTAGAAGTCCACTGCTGCATTTTGATCCCTTTCCCTCCATCGACTTCCCGTGATCCTACGCTTCGTCTTCCAGATCGTGGTCGCCATTCGAAACTTTATTCCCCAGCGGTTGTCGGTTCTACGAACTACATGGCCTGCCACTTTAACTTGCTGATTTTGCTATGCCGGCGACCTTGGTTCTACTACGGTTGCGGACTTGGTTCTATTTTCTCATTTCCGATTCTAACTTGCAGTGAAACTCCCAGCATGATAGAAAAAATGCATAGATAGAGCATTAAAAAAAAATTGCCACACTCTACTCACCACCATATAGGCATCCCCAATAGTCTCCACCTTATAAACATCATAGCCTCTTATAATCCTATCGAAGACGGTGTACAGATCATTGAGAAAGTTGACGACTTGCAACGGCGTGCTTTCCGCAGACATGGCGGTGAATCCAACGATATCGCTGAAGTAAATGGTGACAGAATCAAACGATTCCGGTTCCACGCCTTCGCTGGTAGTAAGGCGGCGAGCGACTGACCTGCAACAATGTGCCGATGGTAACTATCGATTACTGATCAACTGATACCTTCAGAACGCACCGGTAGCAACATGTTCAACTGTTGGCACCAGCCAAATGTTAGCGTCATTACCACAACCGAACCACTACCTCATAAAATGGTTGATAGAACTGTCTGACGAAGCATAGACCGTTAACGCATGTTAATTTAAAGATATAATACCAGCGAAACCCGCATTTCATACAAACTTGAGACCTCGCTATGCCCGTTTAGGGATTGAAAATCGGGTATTCTATTCTTAGATCACCTGTATGCACAAAGACAAATATACCCCGAAAATGTCAAGCCTCTACGACCAGTGGTCTAAGTTATGCGTTGTCTATAGGCCAGTCATTTAAGACAAAGATTCTTATAAATGGTATAGATAACAACATATTACGTAATGGTCTACAGCACGATTGCTAACACATTGACGCGACAAGCGTTCCGCACTAAATTAGTGACAAAAATTATAAAAATAAATAGTGAGTTCTTTTCATTTACTGAACATGAACAAACACGCTACAGTGTAACGCTCTACTGACAAAATACATCACTCAATCACATATTAATAACTAGATACAGTGGATGCAAGTTAACTACGACAAGTCTCCAAAATTGTTACGCACATGTGAAAAGGAGAGAAAAGATGATAACTAAATTCTACATCATTAATTGATCTACGTCCATGCTCATTCAATACATACCTGTAAATTAAACCTTCTGAGAAAACTTACAAATGTTCATTTTGCCATCACAAAACTGCTATGATAATAAAATGAAGATTTATTGAAAAAGTGCGCTCCCACTCCGTGGTAATTCCAAAGTAACCCAATAGAGAAAAATTCAAAATCATTTGCAAAGCTATAACGCTTTTTTCACGACGTCAACGGCATTTCGTCGACAGCTAGTCGCGAGTTCGTGAGTGCCTCATTGACCAGCTCGGCTATTGCCGTCGTGCAAAAGCGACTAAAAAACTTACTTAATGTCCATCACCGTTATCGGCGAAACGCGATCACCACAGAATCCCAAGCAAGCTCTAATCTACTCAAACGCTGTTAATGAAACAAGTGAGCCACTCTCCCGCTCCTGCAGTGAAAGGCAAATCAGTAACTACAATCACCAATAGGAAGTTAATTACCTCAATACATTTTCATGATTCTATAATGGATTCAACCTCCAAATCTGGAAAAGAACACAAGTACAACAAAGTGAATACATGAGTTTTAGAGAATGTACGACTGTTTTACACCAAGTCCATGTCGATGGTACTGAGGGTTTTGAAGATAAAACACAATGATGCTGCTACTTCATTCATGACATTTAATTATGTTTTTTTTTGTAAATTTGAAACTATAGTAAAATCTAACTAAGCAGGACTCGAACCCGCATTATCGCTTGGCTTGAGCGACGATTGCTTGACTCAATTTGCCCACAAACTTAGATGACGCCGACATGTTTGTGGGATCGAACGCTAAGCACTCAGCTCAGCTGGTCTTTCTTTTAATTTATATTCTTTCGTGATATCCCGGTATAATTTCTAAAAAAAAACTTTTGTTTGAGACAAATAAAGCTAACTGTTTTAAAATGTTCGCTTCGTGTAGGCAATGTTGTAGTAGATAGCTATAACTTTTATTTGTTGTAATAATAGTGTATTTCGATTCATGTATTCTCCAGCTCAGGACAAGGGCTTTTGAGCAGTCCGGGAAGGATGTTAGACGACGTTATAAAGTTGCATCCACTTTACTTATTCTAAAGGGTAACGCAGACTTGGACCGAATGTAAAGCAGTGCGCACATTATTGCGTCGTCCAGGTATGTCATACAGCTTGTTGTATTTGCGTCTTTGTGCTCACTTACAAACACCAATCTTACAGAAAACCTTGAATTAGTACAAAATACGTTAAAAGAATTAAGCAAGTCGCTTAAAACTATACAATGAAATGTACACAGGTTATTTAAAACATGTACATGCAAAATAACTAAAGACCACCAAAGCTTGACTTGCCTGTGCCGACGGTAGAATGTAAAACGCGTACATTTGATTTGAAGTTTTGAAACAAAGGATTTGTAAATCATTTACGTCTGATTGGACAATATCTTAATGTAGGCTTCAACAGATAGTAAGGTAAAGTTGTTAATCTAGAAACACATTTTTTATTGGTTTCAATTCTTGACGTAGCTTATTTGACGTCACAACTTCACTGTAAAATTGAATCTTAGCTAGTAAAGAACAAAGTCTATAACATACTTTGGTAGCATCCTGTGCAGTAGATCTTCTGTCTTCTGTTTTTCCTCGATCAGCAGCCTCGTTCTCTCGTTGACTAGTTCTTCCAAATTGTTGGCGTACTTCTCCATCATGTCCATCATTTGGTCCATTATGTTGCGTGACCTGGGGGCAATAGCATAATTTTGTAGTAACGAATTATTAGGCAATGTTTTGTTATAGCCGTGTGATGGGTCGTCTGCGTCTACCAGCAGTAAGAAGTATAAAAAAGAACTAAGACATTTCACAATTGGGGTTTTGAATTTTTTTTTTGCGCTAAATCTCTCTCTCTCTCGCTTACTCTCTCTCTTGCTTACTCTCTTTCTCGCTTACTCTCTCTCGCGAACTCTCTCTCTCGCTTACTCTCTCTCTCGCTTACTCTCTCTCTCGCTTACTCTCTCTCGCTTACTCTCTCTCGCTTACTCTCTCTCTCTGTCTTGCGTACTCTCTCTCTCGCTTACTCTCTCTCTCTCTCGCTTACTTTCTCTCTCGCTTACTCTCTCGCTTACTCTCTCTCGCTAACTCTCTCTCTCGCTTACTCTCTCTCTCGCTTAATCTCTCTCGCTTACTCTCTCTCTCTCGCTTACTCTCTCTCGCTTACTCTTTCTCTCGCTAACTCTCTCTCTCGTTTACTCTCTCTCTCGCTTACTCTCTCTCGCTTACTCTCTCTCGCTTACTCTCTCTCTCACTCTCTCTCGCTTACTCTCTCTCGCTTACTCTCTCTCTCGCTTACTCTCTCTCTCGCTTACTCTCTCTCTCGCTTACTCTCTCTCTCGCCTACTCTCTCTCGCTTACTCTCTCTCACTTACTCTCTCTCTTGCTTACTCTCTTTCTCGCTTACTCTCTCTCTCTCTCGCTTACTTTCTCTCTCACTTACTCTCTCGCTCTCGCTTACTCTCTCTCGCTAACTCTCTCTCTCGCTTACTCTCTCGCTTACTCTCTCTAGCTTACTCTCTCTCTCGCTTACTCTCTCTGTCTTGCTTACTCTCTCTCTAGCTTACTCTCTCTCTCTCGCTTACTCTCTCTCTGTCGCTTACTCTCTCTCTCTCGCTTACTCTCTCTCTGTCGCTTACTCTCTCTCGCTTACTCTCTCTCTGTGTCTTGCTTACTCTCTCTAGCTTACTCTCTCTCTCTCTCTCTCGCTTACTCTCTCTCGCTTACTCTCTCTCTAACTTACTCTCTCTCTGTCTTGCTTACTCTCTCTCTCTCTCTCGCTTACTCTCTCGCTTACTCTCTCGCTTACTCTCTCGCTTACTCTCTCTAGCTTACTCTCTCTCTCGCTTACTCTCTCTGTCTTGCTTACTCTCTCTCTAGCTTACTCTCTCTCGCTTACTCTCTCTCTCTCGCTTACTCTCTCTCTCTGTCTTGCTTACTCTCTCTCTAGCTTACTCTCTCTCTCTCGCTTACTCTCTCTCGCTTACTCTCTCTCTCACTTACTCTCTCTCTCTCTCTGTCTTGCTTACTCTCTCTCTAGCTTACTCTCTCTCTCTCTCTCGCTTACTCTCTCGCTTACTCTCTCGCTTACTCTCTCTAGCTTACTCTCTCTCTCGCTTACTCTCTCTGTCTTGCTTACTCTCTCTCTAGCTTACTCTCTCTCGCTTACTCTCTCTCACTTTCTCTCTCTGTCTTGCTTACTCTCTCTCTAGCTTACTCTCTCTCTCTCTCTCGCTTACTCTCTCGCTTACTCTCTAGCTTACTCTCTCTCTCTCGCTTACTCTCTCTCTAGCTTACTCTCTTTCTCGCTTACTCTCTCTCTCGCTTACTCTCTCTCTCACTTACTCTCTCTCTCTCTGTCTTGCTTACTCTCTCTCTAGCTTACTCTCTCTCTCTCTCTCGCTTACTCTCTCTCTCGCTTACACTCTCCCGCTTACTCTCTCTCTCTCGCTTACACTCTTCCGCTTACTCTCTCTCTCTCGCTCGCTTACTTTCTCTCGCTTACTCTCTCTCTTGCTTACTCTCTTTCTCGCTTACTCTCTCTCTCGCTTTCTCTCTCTCTCGCTTACTCTCTCTCTCTCGCTTACTCTCTATCGCTTACTCTCTCTCTCTCTCATCCTTCCTGCTTTAAAATAAGTATATTCACGAAAGTGTACGAAGTACGTAAGGGTTTCACAAAAAATAGCGGGTGTTGAACTGTAATTCCAATTCAAATGTAATTGTTGATGTAATTTTAAAATTCCCGGAAATTTTAACTAATTTACTACACGAAATTGTTTTGTTCACATTTCTGCCGTTTTATTAAAAACTAAAAATATTTAACATAGCTTTCCTACGATTGCGATTGATTGATTGATTACGATTTTTTTACGATTGTTGATTGCTTGAAGCTTGCTTCAAGCAAACAGAGTTTTTTAAATACGCGATTTGTCAATATTGAGAAGCGCTGAAAAATTATTGATTTTAAAAGGGCGGTCAACGAAATAAGTCCTCTGCTCTTGACGATGATGAGGTAAAATGACTTACTTTCCAGATTTGAGTTTCTTGAGGCGGCTCCTGATGGTGGGAAAGTCAGGGCGCACGCTGGGGTCCTCTGCCCAGCAGTCTCGCATACACGACACTATGTACGAGTCGTCAGGTGCGGCTTCGAGCAGGCTCGTGTCGGGACGGAAGTAATCCTCGCCGTCTAACTTTGGTCTCTTTAGGCGGTCTATTATATCTAAAAATAAATGTAAAGCTGGTAATAGCTTAGTGCGGTCAACATTTGGAACTTGGCTTGAAAACTGCGTCAGAAGAACCTCAACTGCCGATTCTAAGCGAAAAAACGGGCGGACTGCATTGCACTGCATAGTTAACTGGTACCTATCCAAAGGCACTAGGGTTTTCATCGCGAAATCTATACAATTTTAAAAATCTTAGTTCTGACTGACTGACATATAGACAACGCACTAAATGTCAGACTTGATATTTTCAGGGTATATTAACTTGGTGCGCAGAGGTATAGAAGTTAGAAAGGAATTCCCGAAATTCAATCCCTAAACGGGTACAGTGAGAATAGAAATTTGTATGAAAATAACTTCACGCGGACTAAGTCATGCACGTTTCACTTGTGGGTAATAAGAATCGAATAAGCTAACCTTTGGGTTCCATAGCTGTGACCCCGAATGGGCCTCGTCTCGCGATTATCTCGTAGAGTATTATTCCAAATGCGTAAACATCTCCTTTCTGAGTACCACCGACCGTTCCGTTCGGGTTGTCTAACTCCCGGAGCAGTTCTGGTGATTTCCACAATAAGCCTGGAAATAGAGAAGCATTTATTCACTCTGAACTTAGCTGACGGGATTATTCTCGCCCGTCTCCACATTTTTTCTACAGGTGCGTTCGTCCCCGATGTTTAGCGGTTCCCTCTTGCTATAAAGTATTCAGTAAGCTGTTGGTCAGCCTAGATTATAGAAAAAAATTATATAAAAAAATTCATATTACAAATCTAAAGGTTGTTTCGTTTGTCCCCATGAAAAATGACAACAGGGGTAAGATGTCCATATCTCTTAAATCATTGTGTATTCTTAAAATATCAACCGTATAGTGTAATAGTAATATATATGGAATAAAGTGAAAAATGTTAATCGGAAATAGATCATTGTGTTGAACGCAAGAAACCTCATAACGGACATAATAAGCCTTGATATCTCGAAATCATGAGGAATGTAAGGAGTGTTTCGTTTTGTTTCTGTAACAATAGTAACTATTAACCAAATAAAGCACTATTGTGTTTTTGATACCATCTTTTTTGTATCTTTGCTCTGCTTTGTAAGAGTTTAGAGACCTTCGTACATATTTAAACATGATAAGTGTGAATCAGACGTAGCCAGTAGTGTCGTATGCACGTACCTACGCGAGTGTGGGTATATCATCAGGTAAATTACCTCTAAAATATTGATGCTCTCCAATAAAATCATTTTCTGCGCAATATCGCAATTCGTGGAGACCAAAGTCGGTAACCTGAAATGATAAGACATATTTGTATCGGTTCATATCGATGCCGGTTTTCAGTACACTACGAATATACGGGATGCGTGTTTTTAAGATTATGCAAGAGGTAGAAATTTTCTCACAACACCATCACAACAACATGTGGCGCGGCGGGCGAATGTCCGCCTGCGACGCAGAGGTTGCGGGTTCAATTCCCGCCTTGGGATAAATGTTTGTACGATCTGCAAATATTTATTCCGGGTGTTCTGGGTGTTTCTATGCATAATCAAAATTATCTCTATATGTAATATATTGTATTAAGTATATCAGTCATCTAGTACCCATAACACAAGCTCTGCTTAGCTTGGGGCTAGATGATGCTGTGTGGATTGTCCAACATTATTATTATTATTATCTAGCCCCAAACTTTTTTTTTTAGTTTTAAGTTAAAATTAAAAAAGCACTAGTGGTGTAGTGGGAGCGACTCCGCCACCTGATCCCAAGGTTGCTGGTTCGAATCTGGTCGTGCACGCACAATGTCAGTTCTCTCAAATGGCGAAGGAAAACATCGAGAGGAAAGTTATTATTCTAGAAACGGCGATGGACTTGCAACCTGGCACGTATGGAATACTGCAAAACGTGGGTTTGTGCCAAATGTGATACTTGGACGTATTTATGACTACCCCCTTTAGACATTCTTGAGAAGATATCTACCGTGCTTGGGATTAAAGTCATGAAGTTGTTTCTGTTTGTTTTCAAATTAGGAAGAGCAACTCGAAAACCTTATTTATCTTAAAAATCTACAAGATATTTTGAAAGGAATTTAAGCTTTTCAAAAACTCCCATTGTATGACTGTTATACCAACCTGAAGCATCCATCTGGACGTGACGACACAATTCGATGACTTAAGATTTCCGTGGAATACCAACGGCGAAGTATGAATAAACATCATACCCTGAAACAGGAAGTTCAATTAAGTAACGTTTATAGGGATAAGAATTATATTTACTCTCAATTATTACTAGCTTACCTTTATGAGATCGTGTATTAGCGAAGATATAAACATTTTATCCAGTTTTATATCCTCATTTTCAATTATATCCTGAAAATAAATAAGATTTAAATTAAACAAAATAATCTTAAATCAAAAAAAGACAGAAATTGTACTAATGATTTATAGCTACAAAACGACCTATGTTATTTTTTGTTAGTTTCGTAGAAGTACAGTAGTACAGTTCGTGTATTTTAATAAGACACGTTGAAGCATTGCATTTTATTTCGTAAATCAACGACATAAAGGTCACCAATGTATTAGAAAACATTCTTGGAACCCTTAAATAATAATTAGTTGTGGATATTTTTACACAACATCATCTAGCCCCAAATTAAGCATTGTAGTACCATGGGAACCAGATTTTTTGTAAATATAAACTTAGAATACAATATAACACCCGGACAGGGACCAAACATTAATTACACAAATGCCTAGGTGAGGATCGAACCCACAACCTGCAGCACAGAAGGCAGAGCTACTACTAACTGAGCTGTGAGGCCAGTCTATGTACATGAACCCAAATTTCATCAATAACTTACATACAAGCTTCCTTTGGCGCAGTAGTCTGTTAAAAGCAGTACCCTCATAGGTTCTATAACAGCACCGATGAAGGAGTTGAGATTATCGTGACGCAACTCTCTTAGTAGACGCATTTCCTTCATCACATCTCGAGAAATATCCTTAAACAAGTAGCTATCATATCATGAATGAAGATTGGATTCACATTAATAATATGAGAAGTTTCAACGTGACTGAAAATATGAGGAGCAATAGATAAACTTGTCATGCAGAGGGTAGATTGCCATGTAACGTATTAGATATGAATATGAATGGATATGAAGTAGGGGAAGCTAAAGAAAATATGGATGGTTTGTATGAAAGATGATAAAATTAAGTGTAGAAAAAATATGTGTGCCGACAGGAAAAGATGAAAGAAAATCTTATAATCTAGGTCGCCTGAAATTTAAACACTATCTGGAGATCACAAGGTTGAATTTAAGAATGAAAATAGTTCTTACTTTCTTTTTAGAGAATTTCAACTCCTTTATTCTGACAACATTGCCTTTGTATTGTGCCGTAGTTGTAAATATTTGGGTGCAGCATTTGCTCTCACAGGATATACCACTCGCTAAACTCAACTGAAAGAAAAATATATCACACAATGAGTGTAAGTAATGATTTTTATGGGTAGAAAAGCATTATTAATAATAATAATAATAATGCTGGACAAACCAGAACAAATTTTGAAAGGCTCTGATGGACTCTATACAGATAGAATGGAAGGTTTCGGTATCCCTCGGATTTAGAATCTCAACGCACCCATAGGATCAAATGCGTATAGGCTCTGTAGAGAATCTTGAGGTCTTCAGTTAAACCTGCCGCCACGCCAGCCTAAACAAATGTCTTCGGCATGACGAACGCAAGTAGCATCCCACACCAGCCGGGCTAAGATGTGCAATGTGAGATATGTCGCGTTTGACACTAGATATCTAGATGTCTATGGTACACGTTTTCAAATTTGTAGACAAAAAATAGATAAACATTGGTCAAATCTTCTCTTAGCCCTGCAGAGGTCTTACCATCTCCCAAGGGACAAAAGTCATATCGTCAAGTCGTTTACCAATTCGTGCAGCTTACCATGCATATAAGAAGACGGCGTGTTTACCTTACTAGGTGAGCAGATAAGCCCGCTGCCTAAGTAGCCAGCAATCTCGCAAGTGTCTATCTTCCACAGTAATCCCTCGATCTCTTGTTCTATCTTCCACTTGCGATATATACTAACAGTGACGACAAGCGCACAGAACAACGTCACCGCAAGAGTACCAGCGACCACTAGTGATGTTATCTGTGAGTCGTCTTTTGGACACTTTTCGTTGAGGAATCCGCAGGAAGGCTCATCTTCTGGTTTCACGCTGTCGGGCCAGTCGATCGGTAGACGAGGATTCAGTTTGTACTCCTGAAAGGAGCATTTCTTAGTTATAGAAGCGTCAGAGACATATACATATACGCTATCTACACTAATAAGATGTAAAATGGGTATAGTTTTGTTTATTTGAAGATCAAGATTTCCTTTAGATTGCTGTTTTTGGGGTTGTGTCGTTTTAACACGTTTTTAAATAAGATACTGATGCCGAAAACACGGAAAAACGGACAAAAAATGTAGATTTCTATGTTTTTTGTAATAAGAATCATGGTCTGAATGCGCAGTTTTAGTATTCGGAAGTATTCTTATTACACCCAGTACAGTAGCTAAATAATCTGAGTAATATGGGCTATATTTTATTCTGATACAAAGTTAACGCTGGCGATTTCCTACAGTACCTACAAATCAGACACAAATATTTGCAGATCATGCAAGTAGTCGTCCCGCTGCGGTAGTCGAACTTGCACCGCTTATGTGCCAGATGAACATTCACCAGCTGCGTCATACAGGTAATTAGAGATGCTTATAGTGCAATGATGATATTTTTATTGTAATACCGACAATAAACACATACAGACAAATAGTAATAAAATATGCGTTATTATTCTTTGTTTGGCCGTGGAGGTCCCGGCCTAGAATAGAACCCTTCCATCACTTCCCATGGACGACGTTAGAATCGAGGAGCAAACCAAGTAATGAGCAGTAGTATCTCTTGAGCACTTAACACTAATACTATGGACACTAACTCGCCTGCCATGCGTGGTAACTACGATAAACCCCCCAAATATGTGGGCGGCGGACGTAAAATATGCCTAATATGCAAGCACTTATTGAGGCTGATGATGATGACTTTATGTTTGTTATTACGACTCAAACCTAATTAATTAAGGACATAATAGGTGCATGGTATCTGTTTTATTTTTAGCATACAGACCACAACACGAGACGGCCATCTTTCCTCATAGTTTATCGGTCCTAAAAATAGACTTGTTGTTTTCTTTGGCGTACCTGTAAGCTATTGATTTAAACGCTCATTGTACTGAGCAGAAACGCGGTAAATAGATTTTTATTTGAACGTTTTATTATGGTGCAAAGCAATAATATATGTGTTACATCTATCAGATTTAATGGTATTTGACTTCACTACTAGGAATATACGAAGTATTCATTATAAATCAGACACAATCATTATTATTATATGCTTTGATTGTATCTAAGATAAGAACAAAACTATAAATTTTAACTAAGAGGTTCAGTGTTTCGTGGAAGTTGACCAGATTGTTTATGTCACAACCAATCCTTGTGACTTTGAAATTGCCTGTCGCCTCGATCCATCTCGCTTCTCCAACTGTACAGACGTCGCCAGTACTAAGATGATTCATAATTTATTTTATTTATTTATTAAATACTTTTATGATAGAAACACATGTGACATAGATTATTCGTATGTCACATGTGTTTATTCTAAAATAGAAACTAATGATAGAGTCGATGGAAATTTTATAGTCATGTGTGCTAGTATGTTTTTGTGTACGTTTGATAAGTTTGCCATTACACTCATTACTTTTGTCTGTCCGTACACGTTACCAAGAGTATATGCAAAGCTAAAAATACTAACGCCATCCATCGTCATATTTGATATTTCGGGCGCCGTATATGTGTCTGACAAACAATCCTTATTGATAGGAATAAAGATAGGCATCCGTCTAACACTAGAGAAGCTAATAAACTTGTATCTTGCACACACATAAGTAACTGCTAATCTGCTGTTTGTGGTTACAAACATCCATTATGACAACTGAACCAAGAATATATATTAAAAACAATTGTATTTACAAAACAGGTGTTTAAGTCATCTGGTACCATTAGCGCAATTTTTGCTAAAGTTTGAGGTCAGATGACGTAGTATGCTTGTGCGTAATGTCCGCGGATGATTTTTTATTTAAGCTCCGCGGCATCGCTGCAACGCAAGTCGAAGAGTCATTGCTATGCAATATAACTTAACCTGCGTCTTTCTAAGTGTACTTTAAAAGCCGTGCATCGGCAATGTAGGTCCCGGCATAGAATAGGACAACTCCCAAAGATGACGTAAGAGAAGACTAAGGGAAAGCACCAGGGAATTGCCAGCAGCATCTCCCACGAACATTGTGGTCACCAATCTGCCTGCCAATCGTGGTGACTATGGAAACCCATGTATGAGGAGGCCTATGTCCAGCAGTTGACTCATTGACAGCTGATGTTGATAGACTATACAGCACGATACTAACCGGAAACTCTTTAGAGCTCTGATGAAAGTGTCCTACAGGTATCATACTGTAGCTACAGTTGATCTCTCCGTCGCTTAACTTGGAAGGTTTGAAAGCCAGAACTGAGAAATTGCCCTCGGAATCAGCTCGTTCGTCCAGTCGAATCGACATCCCAGATATACCTGCAATTAATTTATATTTAAATAAACAATAACAACGTGACCTACGAGGCAATGCTTTGTTATAGGTGATGGTAACCACTTAACATCAGATGGGCCATCTGCTTGTTCCATCAACAAGTTATATAAAAAAAAACAAGATCAATAGACATATTCAAATAAATGTATTTTTTTATGTAAAGAAATTTCCAAGTTTGGCCACTCCACATGTGACGTCACAGCACCCTAAAGCTATCATAATCGCAACATCAACTTGTTTAAGCTTTTTCCGATTACCTTTTGAACTGTACATTAGCAAACGGCTTAGGATAGTGTCGAGAACAATATATACAAGATAAGTACAGGGAACTTAAGGTAAAAAACTCATAGAAATGTTAACACAACATCGTGCCCTTTTTAGGGGTAGTTAAAAAAAAACAAATTAGTACTTAAAACTCACAGTAATATCGTCATAATTTTTTCGTAGTTGTAATTAGAATGGCCTGAAATTTATTTAGACGAAACTATTGCCACGTATTTTTACTCATTTACATTTTCCTCATTATATTTATTTTGAAACTTACTTCTATATGGTGAGTTTTTGATCATCTTCTCTATAATCCTCGAGCCGTTCCTGGCGATACTGATCAGTTTGACATTCGTCAGTGGCTCCTTGATTGTCTGTTCCCGAATGATTTCATCCAGTGCTGTCGCGTACAGTATCACAGAGTCATACAAATACGCCGCGTAGATTGAAACGAACTGGGAATACAAAACTACACTCAAAACGGGATATTTTGCACATCCCGAAGGATCTTGAAATATACAAGATTTGTAATGGTCAAGCAAGCTACGACAAAATACCTTTGAGCTTTAACTAACTCATTTTCATTTATGAGTCTTTATAGCTCAATGAGTAGTAGCTTTGCCTTCTACGCTGTAGGTTGTGGGTTCGATTCCCACCAACAACAAACTTTTGTGTGTTGAACTCATATGTTTGTTGTGCGTCTGTGTGTTATATTGCATTATATGTATGTATTTACAAAAAAAAAGTATTCAAGTATTCTATCAGTTATCTAGTTCCTATAATGCAAGCTTTGCCTAGTTTGGGGCTAGATGGCGTTGTGTCAAATGTATGTAATTATTTGTATTTATCTCATTATATTGAGTGTCAAATATTTTACAAATCGTATATGAATGTTACAAATACGGAATTGGGATAAATGTTTGTACGATCTGCAAATATTTATTCTGGGTGCTCTGGGTACATAGAAAATCTATGTATAATAAAAAATATCTATATATGTAATGTATTGTATTAAGTATATCAGTCATCTAGCACCCATAACACAAGCTCTGCTTAGCTTGGGGCTAGATGATGCTGTGTGGATTGTCCAGCATTATTATTATTATTATTATAGTCCCGTAAATTACATCGCAGTTGAACGTGCACGTATACACTTGCGATGCTAGACAACCTCGTTTTAAGCACTAACCTTATTGAAATTTGCAAAGACATCGGAGAAATTGAACGGCGGTCGAGTGTTGTACTTGCGGACTCTATTAGTAAACTCGCCATAGGCACTGGTGGGCTCCGCGGATACCACCACTAGAAGTGATTGTGCGCGCTTTTTGAACTCCGTCGTATTGGGACACACTAATAGTTTTGATATTCGATCTTCCGTTTCTGAAATAAAACATTTATCATCATCAGCAGCATGGTTAATTCCACAGCCGGAGGCCACCACGCGTGGCGGGCAGATTGGTTTTGTGTCAATGTATTTAAGCAGAAGGTGCTTCTGCCCTTCCCCAGCCGGTTTCACCATCATCAGTCTAAAGAAGTCCACTACTTTATATAAACCTACCCCTTTGACATTCATTTATCCACCGACTCTCCACAATCATCACATTGTCAGACCATCCGGAAGCAACATTTCTCGCTTCGTCTCCGGGTTCATAAAAGCCATTCAATATCAGTATAAGGAAATACTCATTTCTTTATACTTACCTAACCGTAAATTGAAAAATTGCAAACTTATTGACCGATTGGGGAAAAAACAGAAACCACTTCACACACACCTTTAAAAATACTTACTTATAACATATTTCAAAGCTTCCTTAGGCATGTACGTCATCATATCGACAAAAATAACCATGTACTCTCCTTTTGCGAACAACTGTAGTGACTCCATAGCGGTCATCATATCTATCAACCCAGCTGTCGAGCCCAGAAACACATAAACTGAAAATAAATATAACGACATTTTTATTCCACTCCACATAGTCATTTCTACCGAAGGACGTAGGTACTTAGATTCAGCAGGTCTACTCTTGCAAACGATAAACGAAGTTTCGTATTGTCGTTTTGAGTTACACTACGCGGCAAGCCAAGTAGCGTCAATACAAAACATTGTTTATCGTATTCAAGAGTACAGGGGGCCAATTCTCAGATTGTAGAGATTTTGGCGAAATAGAGATCATTTCGAAACTTGAATGTCTACGCAAAATGTCACGAAAATGTCTAACGATTCAAAAAACCGTATTCTCACTAGAATTCGACAAATGACGGCACGACATTTCTGTAGAGATCTCAGATATACGTTCCGTTTTAGCTATTGTTTCAACGAGATCTCGTTGAATCTTTAACTATATAGTTTTGTGGCCACAAAGTATGTACACAACATAGTTTATACAATGATTTTATAAATTGAATATGAAACTACAGTAAAAAGTACACAAAAAAATTTTTGAATAAAATATTACATTTGAATATCTTTACATGTTCCTACATGCGTGGTACGAAACTTTGTGTAACTAAACTGTCAGTGTCAGTCAAGCTATCAAACTACAGCGGCTATTTTGTGTTTTGTAAAGAAAGTCTCGGATTCGTTCTCTGTCATCTTTGGAAGCAACATTGTATTTTCATTTTAATTGTTTTTAAGTTCTGATGGGTAATTTTGGTGGTATGTATTTTAACCATCATTACTTGAGGTCTTAGCACAAGTGTGAACAGTTGAAATGAAAATGTGTTATGTGACATCCTGATTTGAACGAAAATGTTTCCCTTTGGTTTTGAAGAAAATCGCCATCTTTTTCTTCAAAACCAGCCGACTTTACTTTTTTTACTGACTTGACTTGACTAAGAAGTATCATATACAACCCACTTGACATGGCAAAATAGTCCGCAAGACGGACAGAGGCCACAAAAAAAAAAGTCTCAAAGAGTAGGTAGATACTTTGAAAGTTTGCTAGGCGCCCGAAAATAACATCAATAAATAATGCAAGCGTGAAAAATACCTACCCAACGTCAGCTCAAAAATCACGGCTGCTTGAGTTAATCGAAGCCGATAATGAGCTACGCCAGAGAATTTTTTTTTTAAATAAAACGTTGGTACCTATGTGTTTTATTACCATAATTTTATTAGCAGAAAGCACTTGTTTAGAATATACCTACTAGGATTTAATAAGATTTATTACCTACTGTTGTTATTGCATCGTAATGAACGAAAACTAATAAAGGCTTAAAATACCTGGCACGATTAATACTTAAGCAAACCAAAAGTTTTGTCAAAATAGGCTGGGTTGTCCTTGAAAAACGGCAGCGATCTTTCGACATTTGATCTCTATCGCTCGGAACCACTCTTTGCTTGTCGAAAGCTTTTTTACGACTTATGTCTATTGGTGACATCACGAGAATAGCATAATATGATTTTATTCGACATTCTCCATCTTTTTTCGACTTAGGTCGAATTAGACTTTATCTCTAAAGAGCGAGAATTGGCCCCCTGAGCTTTTCAGTGTGTTGTCATCTATCTCTCATATAAAAAAAATCGTGTTAGTTACACCACTTATAACTCAAGAATGGCTGGACTAGTTTTTATGATTTTTGTGTTTTTGGATTCATCTTCGTCCGGAATAGGATAATAAGTAATAAAAATAATGTGGAACGAAAATGCAAGGTCAGCTAGTCTATATTATAAAACAAAGTCATGTTAGTGTCCACTTATAAGTCAAGAACGGCTGGACCAGTTTTTATGATTTTTGTGTTTTTGGATTTATCTTCGTCCAACTTAAAACTTAGTACAGGTTTAATTGAGGTGTCATCCCTAAACCGGGAGCAAAAAGAGAATGAAGTTTGTATGAAAAACGCGAAGGAAGTCGCGAGCGGATCAGCTTGTTATTAATACAAAACGGTTTTTATCTATGTTTATGACTGTTTCAATTGTTTTCAAACTGTGGAATTGCTGGACTGCCGGACGGTATAACGTATTCACAGGAGTACGCATTTTAAATTATTTTGTTTGTAAATTTCGGGATTGGTGTTTTACACGGTCCATACAAAGATTCAGGCCTCCTTCCTGTTTTTCTAAACCTGTAACTGTCCTTCATAACAGAGACAGGATCGTGACGTAACCAAGAACTGTGACAACAATAATCATTACCTATAGTATGACGTCAGATGAAGTGTTTTACATTTTGTATTACACACAACTGTAACCAAATCTTATAAGCAATTCTTGCAATGGAAAACTTACTTCTAGTTTTATTCTTAGTGTCCTGGATAAACTGGTACCAAAAGCCAGGCGCGCAACATGTAAGTTTCTCCGCACAACACTTGAAGGCATCGATGACCGGTCTTTGATGGTTGACAGTCATGTTATTCTTCTTAGCGTGATTCTCGAGGGTCAGAGCAACAGTTACCCAGGACTCCTCGTAAAGGATGGAAAATTTGTTCCATCGGTAGTACCGGAGTAAAGATATCACCGATTTCGTGGCCTGAAAGTTTTCCAATGTAATAAATATTTTCTATTATTAGGTTCAATAAGCGAAGTGTAGCTGTGAGTGGGGTTAAAGAGACGAGCGAGACTGCGACGTACTGTTACTAGATTGTTCTTACGTCTCTCTAAACTAAATAGTTACCTGAGCGCCTGGTGGCTCAAGTCGTGCAAAATTCGATAGAGTGGATGTTTGATAATCAGCACATTTCTGAAAGAAAAAAAATTCGTCATAAATCGAATCAAGCGTTCTTTTACGGAAAATGATTCTATATATTCTTCCTGACCAAAATTAAGTTTTTAATGGCAAAAAAACCATAAGAGGATCTGAAGATGTAAGAATACTTACGTAAGAGATCATCGGTAGATTATTAGACTGAGCGATGATAGCCTCAGTGTGACAACGTCCCTCGGGACCGAAGAAGGCGACGACGCCGGAACAACTCATGTTTGTAAGCAACCTCGTCGCCGTCATAGTGTCGAACTTTGTGTCGTGCCATTCTAGCAGAATCTCCACATCGGGAAGAAGGCCCTTTGTTTGGTTACCGCTGTTGTTGTTCAACTGAAAATAATTTTATAAACATGAACCCTTGGCAGATTTGAAGAAGTAAGACTTCTTTTAGTTACTACTACGACGAGGATTTTAGTATAACAATGTAATGGAATGTAGAAAAAACATGAGTACTGCGCGTAAGGATTTTTTTTTGGATAACAATAGTAAAAAAAATACGACTGTCTACAGGTAAAAACCATCAACGTTCAATATAATTATATATATTCGCCCATTGCTGGATAATAAGTATAAAATTAACAAGTTATAAACTACATTCACTGTTATGTTTATTAATAGATTGGTTAAAAACAGATAACAAGAGGATGCGTCCACTAAGTAACCGGTAAAAATACTAAAAATAGGAACCACGCGATCGCCTACATACTTCTTCCAACAGATGAGTTAAAAGCAATTGTATTTGTATGACCCGCTTCCAAATCAGTTACCTTGAACGTGGGATTCCGTTAGAGGCAGGTACGTTAGTATTTGTGGTACACATTACTTCTAAAAGTTAGGTCGATTTGCTCGTCCTCGAGATAAAAATAGTCACGGAAGTGTACATAACATTTTTAAGCTGATCAAATATAATTTTATCAATGTATGTGTCTTACTCAACGTTTAAATGTTACTAAATCAGAGTTAATTTCTAGTTCAACTACCGCCCGCTTGAATCTACTTGATGATATTGGAAACGCCATTCGTACTCAGATCGGGAGCTCTAGGTCTCGCTGCCATGGTCTATAAATAATTCCAACAGAATTTATTTGAATGTTTCACGCAGCTAATGGAAGATTAACTGGAGCATAAAATTATTTAAATTGGTTGATCTTATCATTGAAATTAGCCAAATAACCTGAAGTAGGTATGTGAATTTGACCGGAGAACATATCCCGTGTGTGATAAGTCGCTCAGACCAAGCGGACGCGCAAATTACGGTAAATGAAGTTGTTGAAACGGATATCCTCTGCTCAGTACCTTGACTATGATCAAATTAAGAAACTGAAAACTCAAAATCAACCGAAAACGTGAAAGATCAAGAAGTGATAACTAATATTATTCCATGTCAAGGACTCATAGCGATACCGAAATTAGTGTCAATTCACAGGATATTCATTATAGAGCAGTGGGTGTGAAGTACCATAGGGCAGCATGAGACAGTTACTATTACTTAAATGTAATCAAATCATTGTAAAGTATTATTAGCCTGGTCCGGTAGAAGTTAATGTCCTATAAATGAGTGCCCCAGATTTGTTGAGGCCAAACTAAATCGCAGTTCACTACTCAGCAGCACCCGAAGCAATGGCTTGTTTCTAAAGAACTCAATATCATTGCTTCATATAGGAGATAGAATAGTTCCGAGTAATCAGGAGTTTTTCTTATGGTTTTTAAACAATAGCTTCGTGGGAGGTCGGTGAATTGATAGGGCTTATAGGAATAGACAATGATACGAAATACTCTTTGTTTTTAAAATTACTAGGTCTTAAAGCTCAGAAGTGTAATTTTATGTGTGTTACCTCTTCGAGCGCTATAGAGAGCGCCCCGGAGATGGTGAGGCCTTGCCTGTCTCGCAACTCGCCCGTCAGTGAAGGCAGGTAGCCGACAGTAATGTTGAACTTCTTCTTGGCGACAGAAGGCCCGGCCAGTAGGCCCAGCGCCACGAGCAGAAACACCCGCGTGCCGACCCACATGCCGACGCCTTCACCGCGGTACGATCACCTGCGAATACAAACAATCGTTTTACTGAATTGTCAAACTACTTAAACTATACTATATATGCTAGTAGAGTCCAGACCAGGGTTTTTTAGAATGTTGCTCGATATCTATAATTACCAATTTTAGATAACGATGGTACGGGCTGGAGTTTGAAAACCGTGGCATGTAAACAATAAATTGGCAAGAATCCTTCCCTATGCGTGGCCTGACACCACTCATAGGGAAGGATTTTTGAGTTAAGAAAGTTAAGTACTAACTGCTTTCCATCAGGTGGATCGTAAGCTTGTTTGTCAACTTTGTTGTACAAAAAATACAATAAATACGTAAACAAAATAAAAATCTACTTCACTTCAAAAAATCGTAACTGGCGCTTAGATTCACCTAGATTTAAGACGTTTCAAGAGTGATCCCGGCGGACATTACTGAATAAATTCTTTTTGACTTTGACTTTGTTTAATGTCATGTACCTACCCTGCATAAAATCAGCATTATGACAACAAAAGAAAGACAGGAAGACAGACAAACCTGGCGACCTATGTATTATACTCGGGTAGGTGTATTTGGTACACGGTATTTCAAGATTTTAAAAAGAAATGCATGAAGTTTACCTTCTGAGTTAAGGAAAATGGCTACCGAGAAAGGGTAAGTCACGTAATTGTTGTGTGAATACTGAGTAAGCCACGAGTATATATGTAGGACATGGCAAGACACACACATTCACAAGATAATATGATTGATAAGCTTTCATGAAACTCAGGAGACATTGTCCTGTTACGATGGTAATGGTATTGAAATGATCGATTGATAAACCTGTTGCGCTGCATTGAACCACTACCAGCAAGCACAAATTTAAGTCGAATTACTTCTATATTTTGAAGTCACATTACAAGATCTAAGTAAGATCTAGAGGCATCCACTGTGCCCTAAGTAATAATATAATACATGTACTAATATTATAAAGAGGAAATATTGGATTATTTGTTTGTTTGCATTGAATAGGCTCTGAAACAACTGGACCGATTTGAAAAATTATTTAAAAAAAAATTAGGGATCCTTACTAAAAACCATGCGAAACCGGGACGAGCTGCTAGTTGAATATATGTGTGTGTGTTTGTATCTATCATAACTACTTAAGTAGGAAAGAAGTAAAGACCGATGGTCTGGTTAGTCTTTAAAGTTAGTCTAATAATTAAACTCTAATGAAAGGGGAGTGAGAGGCACAGCGATAGCGACAATAAGCGCGTCTATTTCTGTAACTCAACAAAGGGAAGTCTTCCTGCAGCGTTTTCCGCCCTCAAATGTAGGAATTGCTTCCATGCTGTCAAGTAAATAATTGGCTCGCAGTCGGCGGTTGATTAAACCAATTGACCTGCCGCTGTTTTGACAACATAATATACACCTTACAAGTATGCTGCATAAAAAGCTACAAGTAATATGCTTCTAGTTAGTTAATGGCTCTTATTCTTATATCAACACATTCCAATGTTTGCTTACTTCATGAACGATATAGCAAGGAGCAGCTTGTTTTTCTGCTTTTAGAATGAACTGGAAGTTTATCAATACTGGATTGGATAGTCTACTTTAATATGCGACTGCATCGGTATCAGAGATTATTTATAAAGGGTATAGCGCGATTGCGAATACGCATTGGTATCTGCCCTTAGAGTCAATAACCGCAGATGGCCCTGTGGGCTCGACAGTGAGACTAGGCACCAAGCCGACACCTCGCAGACTGGGCAGGTCAGTTGGAATGCAAGCTCTGGCCAAGCATGCACTGCTGTGTCAAAGACTAAGCAACGCGGCATCATCTCGCCTTGAGATAACGTCAGCGATAACGCTCTCTTGGGCTATAAATAGAATTCAATAAAAAGGCAATTATGATTACATCTCTCGCGTTAACACAAAATAGCCACAGGCCGTCGAAAGAGAGAAGGGAGACGGCCGCCACTCGAGTATTACGAGTACCTATGCCTATCGGCCGCGTAGCCGCCGCCGGTCGTTATAGCATGGTAGCGACTATCATAACGTACTAGATTTCAAAACACGAACTAAAATGAGGGGTGATATAACTGAGGTATTAGTCTTATTCCTTTCTTATGTCGCCTGTCCGTCCGTCCGTCTGGCTGCATCCTCATAATCATGTATCAAAACCATACAAATTTCAAGCAAATAGCAAGCAATTGGAACAGTCAAATCATGAAAATCTATTTAGGTATAAGGTATAAATTCGATCAAATCAAAACAATATATAGGTATACCTATATATTATTTAATCGATTCAAGGAAAATACTGTAGTTTTTAGGGTTCCGCACCCAAAGGGTAAAACGGGACCCTATTACTAAGACTCCGCTGTCTGTCTGTCCGTCTGTCACAAGGCTGTTGTATCCAAAGAATATGGACTTATTCTATGGTTGTATCTCATGAACCGTGATAGTTAGAGAGTTGAAATTTGTCACAGATGATATATTCTGTTACCGCTATAACAACAAATACTAAAAAACAGAGTAAAATAAATATTTAAGGGGGCTCTCATACAACAAACGTGATTTTTTTGCCGTTTTTATTATAGATAATGGTACGGAACCCTTCGTGCTGTCTCATGAATATGTTTGTGTACATGTATTTTTTATCTGTGTTAAGATTATTAATTTGTTTATGCTCTCAAGCTAAACGTTTTTAGAAAGCTAGAAAGACTCTAAAAAGCTGTACGTCCAGGCCGACAGTATTGACGGTTTATCATGCCTATATACGCTCAAAATTTTGAGATGGTATTGTAATTTGGAGTAACCACCACTGAAATACTGCAAGTTTTTCTAGCCCAAAAAGAATGCAATAGAATAGACCCATATTTTAAGAACGAAAAACTATTAAACGTCCCATGTTTTTAGGATGGAATCCTAATATATTGAATACCCAAAGGGTAAAACGGGACCCTTATTACTAAGACTTTGCTGTCTGTCTGTCTGTCCGTCTGTCACAAGGCCTCATGAACTGTGATAGTTAGAGTTGAAATTTTCACAGATTATGTATTACTGTTGCCGCTATAACACCAAATACTAAAAACAGAATAAAATAAATATTTAAGGGACTCTCATACACCAAACGTGGTTTTTTGCCGTTTCTAGGGTTCCGTACCCGAAGGGTAAAACGGGACCCTATTAATAAGACTCCGCTTTCTGTCTGTCAGTCTGTCTATCTGTCACCAGGCTGTATCTCATGAACCATGATAGTTTTTAAGTTTTTCTCAAAAATCCCAAAGTGAAAAAAAATCTTTTTATAAGCCTGCGCTGTAGGTTGTGGGTTCAATCCCCACCGAGGATAAGCATTTGAGTTATGTACATAGAAGTTTTTTCTCTATTTAGGTGTTACAATGCCTTCGAAACCCAAAGCATAGCTTGTAGAATGGGAACCAGATGAATGATAAAATATACAAGTTTCACATTTTTAAAAGCATACAAGTTTCAAGTTGAATCTCGGTAAGGCCCCTACACCAAAACCTTCAAAGTTTGTTAGTTGGTACATATAACCTGGCAGGTAATAGGTAGCTAGGTATTTATACCCAGCAAGTTGTTCATACATGCAAACAGCAACACGCACGTAAAGTAGTAAGTATCGCAAGCGGAATAGTCCGTAAGGCTATCGATCTCGCCGGCAATGTTTGGTCTGCCACTCCCGACCGCACCTACCCCTAAGATAATAAAAATCGACCACACCACGTCCCCATTAGTACACAACCGTTGATTGTGTACTCCAAATTTATCTAATCTCAAACAACTTTTATAGGTACCTACCTTGAGCAAGACTTTTCCATGCGAACAATGTTTAGGTTTGTAAGGTGTAAAACCTTTACTAGTTTGTAAGGTTTTTTTGTGAAAATTGCGAGATGGGGATAAAATGAGCACCAAAGAAAATAAATTTCAGTAGCCTGTCAATCTTGTATCCAAACGGGGAATTTTAAAATCCCAAAAACGTTTGAATCGAAATCCAGATAGTTTACCGAGCAAGCGAAGCGTCTCAGTTTCGAGATTGGCCAAAAGTGCTTTTGTCCGGCTGTCTGTCTGTCTGTTCTCGCCTACATACAGGTCGCCTTTCACAACCGATTCTGACGAAAATTGGCCCACAAGCTCATTGAATTATAAAACAAAACTGTCGATTTTTGATTGGGGGAAGAATATTAACAATAATAATAAATATTTGTGGACATTTTGACACAGCATTATCTAGCCCCAAACTAAGCCAAGCTTGTACTATGGGAACCAGATGACACAAACATAAAATAAAAGGGGGACGTTTACTGTAGCGTTATCTATCGACAGATTTCAATCAAGTTTGAAAGGCACACTAATGACCTCATTCTGAACAAGATGTTGTAAAAAAACCAATACAAGGGAGTGGAAGGGGCAAAAAAGGCAGAAGTTACTGTAGCTTTAAATTTTTATTTTTTTCGGAAAATGTATACCTACCTATACCAATCAGCAATTGCAGTCCTCTTTGCGTTTACGAGACGAACCCGTAGACACCATATTCGACTTTCTAGGACCAAGGAAACACGAGAAATCGCTAAAATTGTACCCCTATTTTGCTCAAAAGTGGGAACAGTAGTCGACCTTACCCGTAGGTAAGGTCGAGGTTACTGTTTTCACAGTTTTAGTATACCTTTTACACACCTTTTCCTTTTATTTACTCTACTACACGCACCCGGATTTCGACGCGAGTTTAAAAGTCAAAAGTATGTTCGCGGGTTGTCATAATCTTCCTGCCCTCATCGGCAGAACGGGTTTTCTTCTTACACTTTTTTCTATCAACCTTGGTTTTCACTCCCTTCTTCTCATATCATCTTTCACACAACCCATGCATGTTTTCTTTCGTATTCTACATATTTACTTTTATAACCATCCACATCCATATCACAACACACTTTTCCTTATATGGATTTCTTCCCTACGCATGACATAATGACTTCTATGCTAACCTCCTCAACTTGTACGTCACAATGTGCGTTGTCTCAGCGGCAAAGTATCGAACTTTTTTGATGCAAGTTAGCAGAATATGACGGATGATTATTTAAAATTTGAGCGTCCAGACATTTTTAAGATATTTGCAAAAAACGTAAAAAAATTAAACACGTCAAAAAACACTTACCTACCGCCAGGACAACATTGTTGTCCTAGCGGCACGTTTATTAAAAAAATTACGTAAGAAATAAGACAAATTAAAAAACATTTATTGCCTTACATTCCTAAAATTTACACGTTATTTATTGTAGGTTTAGATTAGGGCAAAGGGCGTAAATTTAGCTATAGCTGGACGGTTACATCCAGGACGGTGCTGTTTTTAAATTTACCCCTCTCGGGTAGATGTTAACCGAGAATTTGTGAGTGAGCGGGATACCTACAGATATATATAGTTGTATAAAATTGCCTAAAAAGTTTATAGTCAGAAAAGAAACAATAATAATAATAATAGTAAGGCCACCAAATGAAAGAGAAAATAACAAAAAATACTTTAAATACGCAGAAATAAGCGTTTAAAAGAGTAAGTTACCTGTGAGATGCGTGCAGTGAGAGTGAGTTGTGTATATGAGTGAGTGTAATGTGGTTGGATTTAATTGTTTGTTCTACTTTTTGATTCTGTTTCAATAGCAATATATTTTTATGTTTTGACAAGTTTTCTTTTTTAGAGGCGGTGGTAAGTTGTTCCATATTTTTGACGCACGGTATTTAAAACAACCCTTAAGCCCTGTTGTTTTGTGCTTGGGGACAGCTAAGGAATAATTAAATTAAGAACGAGTGTTGATGTGATGCATAGATTCGAACCATGTAGATTTTTCAAAAAGATGCTTGGGCTTTTTGTTCCAAAGAATTTTTTTGAGTGGTGCAGGCTAGGTGGAGCTCTTTTCGATTTTTCATGGTAAATATATTTTAATTAACCAGGTAGGTATGGGGTAATGTTCCCTTCGAGGTATACTAAAACAAAACCTAACGCAAGCATTCTGAACTCGTTGTATGACTCTTTCCGTGTTGTCCCATAGCCTGGGACCGTACACCGCACTACAATAATTAAATGGGGACAGTAGGTACAAGAAGGTCACATAACAGCAATCTTATTTCTTCCGAAATGAGCTTCCTAACATCATATTGAACTTTGAGTCTGTAAAAAGCATTCTTGATTTTTTCATTAACATGTTTGACAAACCGCATTTCACCATCAATGACTAAGCCCAAATTTCTAGCATTATTTTCTATGAGTACAGCTATGTCATTAATAATTAACTGTGGCTTGAAGTCAAGAGCTTTTAGAATTTGTGTTTTAGTAGGTAGGTACCTACCGAGAATTATAATCAATCAAGGAACTTGTTTGTCACAATCGGTACAGAACAGGTAGACAGACAAAAGCATTTTTTGGCCTATTTCGAAAATGAGACGCTTCGCTCGCTCGGTCAATTAGATCCATTCAGGATGACGTCTTGTCTTGTTCACTTTCCCCTGAAGTTTCGGAGGCATGCGTGGATCACATGTTGTTCCTGAGACTTGTCACCATTTCATTCATCCTGCATCTAGGTAGGTATTTGACGACCGATGTGGCGCGGCGGGCGAATGTCCGCCTGCGACGCAGAGGTTGCGGGTTCGATTCCCGCCTTGGGATAAATGTTTGTACAATCTGCAAATATTTATTCCAGGTGTTCTGGGTATTTTCTATGTATAATAAAAAATATGTATACATGTATTAAGTATATCAGTAATCTAGTACCCATAACACAAGCTCTGCTTAGCTTGGGGCTAGATGATGCTGTGTGGATCGTCCAGCATTATTATTATTATTATTATCTATTGTTTTCTTTCTGTGTCGATCTCGGCGTCGTCGTTTTGGTTTGATGAGCTGGTGGGGATACACCGTACCTATATTAAGGCAATAAATAGCGTTGAATCTGGAGAGACCACGATCTTCAATCCCGACACTCATATTTTCCCTGCCATTTTCCTAGCGTGTCATGGACCTCAAAGCGCATCTTCATCAATAAGGATGTCGTCGGTGAACAGTATATACACCAGAGTGTTTTTTCCTGTATGTAGGTATGCCCGATGTCAGGAGAAACAAGTTAGATTAGATTAGAAAATCCTTTATTGCACAAAAAATAAGTACATAGGCGAACTTAATGCTAATTAGCATTTTCTTCCAGTTAACCTTACAACCTTACAAGTTGGGTTTTGCTTACATACTACCTACTTCCCAGGTACTAATTTCTCTTTCAACGCCCACCAAAGAACCTCCCGGGGTAGGTAGGTACTTTATCATACGCCTTCTCCAGATCCACAAACACGTCATTTACCGCACAGTTTACGTACCTACCTACTGCAAAAACCGGTCGAGTGCGAGTCGTATTCGCACACGAAGGGTTCTGTTAAAAAATTACGTTTGTTGTATGAGAATAAATATTAATTTTATGCTCATTTTTAATATTTTTTGTTATAGCGGCAACAGAAATACCTACATCATCTGTGAAAAATTCAACAGATGAACACACAGACAGACAAACATTGGAGTCTTAGTAATAGGGTCCCATTTTACCCTTTAAGTATAGAACCCTAAAAATGGCGTCCGTGGTCCGTGGACCACTATCATATCACCAATACAACTCCCACACCATTTCTCTTGCCATCATATCCACAGTAGAAAATATGAAAGCCTACTCCAATCTGTCTGGCTCTCTACGTTTCCATTTGGTTTCTTGCAGACAAGTAACATTTAGGTAATCTATCTTTAAAACATCTGCTAACTCTCGTAGTATTTTCGGAACTTTTCCTATACTGTACCTGTACCAACCACAACAAACATACATAATTATTTACAACCTCACAGAGTTAATAGGCACGGTAGATATCCCCTCAGATCTCTTAGGGCCTACCTAGTAGAAACAACTCAAGACTCTTTGAGGATGTCTAAGGGAGTAGATAGAGGTACGGCCAATAGGAGTTCCACTCCTATTACAAGCCATCCAATCGCTGACCCCGTTGGTTCCACTGTCCAAATCAGAATCACCCTAATCTCAGTTAAGTAAAGTGTGTTTTTGAGACTTGCATAGGGTTTGAAATGTAGTCATACATAACTTCCACTTCATTATCAAAGTTCTTCAAGCGAGGGACCTGTATGAACTTGAGCAAATACTGTTTCAATTTTATCAGAATAAGGTGTACTATCCTGCCCCAAACGGTTTCAATCTTTACAATGTTGTTGGCAATGCATGGCTAGTGAGCACAGAGTGTTCTGTAGCACAAGCTAAAAAATTGCATTGCATCCCATTCTTAGAAATTTATTCTTTATTTCCATCTAAAACGAACGAGCATAGGCTATCATTCAACAAATCAGAGCAATGGTCACCAATTTCCAGGTCATGCACTCCCAAAGAATATGGACTATAAAGCTTATTCTATGTGCACTCCCAACATGTGTTGTGAATGTACAACATGGATTTTGTAGCCAGTTGTACATGAATTCCTGGCTAAATATTTCTGCCTGCACTTTCCCAGGTTGTTTTGACCATAGATAACCAAACTCACCAAATGGCATGTGAGCAACTGTGTTTTTCTATTTTATCAATTACTTATTTTAGTTAATAACCTGCGGCCTTTTATAAATTTTTTTTAACACTTATTATGAATTATTACTTATACTTTTATTGTAAGTAAATTGGTAGAGCAAGTTATTTAAAATGTTGGTGATTTAAATGAACAAATAAATTAACTCAGTTACACCTACTGAGATAGACTACATAGTTGCTCATTCAGGCAGTTTCTGAAATCAAATTCAATTAAACTTTACAAATTAGACAATTTTTATTAGAAATTTAGATCTACTTTTGTCAGCAACTGTATCTTCATCATTCAGATTCCCCATAGTACCTACCTACACACTGTGTATGCACATGCAGCAGAAAGTAAACATAGAATTGTAACTCACCATGAATCCTTAGTTAACCAGGGTAAAAAATCTCCAATTCACACTTCATTCAAAAATTTTTCAATAAAGTTCTAATTGCAATTGATAAACACTTGATAAACACTTGATACACTCACTTATAATTCTCCCACAAAATATTTTCAAAGAAATCAAACAATGTTCACTGCACAGAAGTCACGTAGTTATAGCTAGAACTACTTGTAAGTTGGGTTCTATAAATAAATCAACAAGATAAAACATTATGAGTGTGTATAACATAAGCAACACAATGATGACTAGTAAGGATTGTGAATCTGTCTGGATTTACCACAAGATCACAACTTTGCTACTACACAGCTAAAGATTTATAAATCTTTGCAATTTCAAATAAATGTACAAATATTTAGAATTTGACAAGTGCAGTGTGTTTTCAGGACAAAGCATTTGTAACATTTTTAGATTTGAATGAATAATTAATCATCACAAATCAACGCATACAATCAAGAAAACAAATTGAAAAATTGCGAAGTAGGTACCAAGATTTACAGATTTTACACAAAGCTAGACTTCAGAAAGTAATAGGTTCCATTATGTTGATCTGTAAACTGACTTAATAACAGAATTAATAGACTAAATTCTGACCACTAGATCGGCTTCACAAAGCGCAAACATAGTAGCACATCTAAAAACACTCACTACGCAAAACACCACCTCTTTTCACAACAAATCCAATATCGTTTCATCTTCACTCACTTGCTTGACAAGCAAAACAGACTGCGAACGAAAACCCCAGTTCACAGAATACTTTATTAGTGCTCATGTAGTTATGCAGGCGGAGGCTGAGGGCTGACAAGTTCAAAAGAAAGAAAAAGAAACTTGTCTGACGTAAAATACTTGACTTGAACACGTAAAAAGCAATAGATACGTCGTAGAAAATAACTTTATCCAGCACCGCACGTCATTCTATTCTAAAACAAGAACAAGACAAAAGAAAGAAGCACTACGATAGGACGTGAGACTTGCATACTACCAAAAAACAATGCTAGAAAAAGTTACAACCCGAACTTTGGTTGAAAATTGATTGAAAGTGTTTGCCACCTTAACAACAATAACAAATGACATGCCACACTGACAACAAATGACATGCCACACTGACAGTGGCATCCTAAAGTTGCAATTACTACCAACATGAATTTAACCTATTGTTGGACTGCTAGGATAAAATCAGTCTATAAAAAAGTACTCTGTGGATAAAATTCTGAAGAGTCCGTCGTCGGTCAAACTATTTCTTGGAAATAAGCTGCAGGTGGATTTCAAGTGAAATTACTTTGGCCAAAAATGTGACACGGCTCTTAACCAAACATCAGTTTGATGTGTTTGCGGATAGCTGGAAGACCATTGAACGAGTTAGCCTAGGTTTTTGGAAGACAACCAATGGCCTGTCGGGAGGGAGGCTTCTCCGCGCGTCCCTCTGATTAGCGGAGGGCGCAGTGGATGAAGCGGGACGTGCTCGGCGTGCACCAGGCCACCGAGTAGGCACTGGAGAAGGGTTCTCCTTTGCCAGCGTCCAGAGCTCGGAACCCCGCATGGTCGTTCGTGACTCATGTGGGACTGAGGGTCTTGGCTTAGCCGCCCGGGCTGCGAGGAAGAAAACCTCTTTAAAAAATTACCCGCGGCGTATCACCGAGGGCGGGAAGCCCTTGTGTGTCACGGGAGAGCGATGGAGTGGCTATGCCGCTTCCGCAGCTATCCATCTGGCGTGTTGATGGACAGGTGAGGAGCCGATCGTGCACCCACCACGATTGGTAGACTCTGCCACCATGCAACACGTCTAGAGGCCGCTGAGCGGAGATCGGAGAGTCCGATTCCGCTCGGGATGGAGGCGGTAAAGGGTCGCTGTCTCAGTGATCCTGCGCCGCCTGCCCCGCGAGGGGACGAGTGGTAGCCCCTACCAAACAGGGGCCTTTTCAGATCCGCGGGCGGTCCGAGTGAGGGCTCTGGCCGTCCGTATGCGGATTTCGGGAAGGCGGTGGCACTTGTGACAAGTGTCGCCGTAAGCACGGGGGTGGCTGTGGTAGTCATTTCCCGGGATGTGCTTCATAGGCGATATGCGAGAGGGGCACCGAAGTGTTCTTTTAAGAGTTCTCGGAGCCCCTGGACATGCATCGAGGCCGGTCACCGGGGTGGTTTTAGTGAGTCGACGAGTCCGTCATCCTCACACTACCTTATCGCATCCCTCGTGCGGTAAGGTGTCTGGTTGCAGATTTCCCCCCGTTATCAAAAAAAAAAAAAGGTTTTTGTAAGAATGTTGTATAAAATTTGTAATGTCGGTACCTAAGTTAGAAATAGTGGAGTACTCAGGAATGTTAGGTCTATGAGTAAATAAATAAATAAATGGCATCGTCGAGGTTCACACTTCCAACTTAAATTTTTAAATCGTGTTTATCTCCGTTTCTACTAAACCAAATTTGATGAAACTTGGTATGTGAAAGTGACAAATGTATGACTAAATGCTAACATAGGAAGCAGTGCAAAAGGTGCAATGATCGCTGTGATTGAGAACGTTTTCTGCTGAACACCGTCAAGTTAGCAGGAAATGTATTTATATGAAAATATCCCAAAATATGAGGCGACAAATTCCAGTATAGTGAAAATATGAACAATCGAGAAATATAATAATAATAATAATAATAATGCTGGACAATCCACACAGCATCATCTAGCCCCAAGCTAAGCAGAGCTTGTGTTATGGGTACTAGATGACTGATATACTTAATACAATACATTACATGCATACATATTTTTTATTATACATAGAAAACACCCAGAACACCCGGAATAAATATTTGCAGATCGTACAAACATTTATCCCAAGACGGGAATCGAACCCGCAACCTCCGCGTCGCAGGCGGACATTCGCCCGCCGCGCCACATCGGTCGTCTATTGCCTAAATAATAGGATTGTCCAAAACAGGATTAGAGCTAGTTACCTGCTGGGTTGACGGAAACAATAAGTTGCACCTAAACGAAGCACAGGCTTTCGTTCGACCAAACAGAGCAATGGTCACCAATTCTCAGTCGTGTAAGTATATTTTCTTATATTTTACTGTTTACGATATTTTGGCTGCGTAGACCTGCCTGCGCTTTCCATGGCTGTGATTTCCCAGGTTGTGTATTCCTCCATGACATCCATGTGGTCGTACATTAACCGAATCAGAATGTTTCATCGGATAGGTAGTTCCTATGCCGTAATGTTGGCACCCCTGTCTGTCAACAATGAACACGCTAGTCGTGTATTTCCAGGTTTTTCAAAAGGTTCTAGTAGAATTTCGTGAAAAAATTATGCCTAAAACATTAAAGTGTGGTGAAAGAGTGATGGTGTTGAAGGTGAAGAGCTTTTGTGAAAGAGAAAAACGTAACGAGGCCCCATAAGATGTGTACAAGCTCGGGTTGCCGTCATTTCAGGTTAGTAAAAAGGGTTACCAGCATCAGTTTAGTTAGGCCCTTCATCTATACTAAACTCAAAATAGGTTTTTTGTATTTACTGTTATGCTATCTCCTCCCGATCTTTTAAATACAGTAAGTAAAAGTACTGACAATAGTCAGAGTCAGAAATACCCATATAGATTATACATGTACCTACAGCGTTCTCTAATACTATAATTTAAATTTGCCTAGTTAATATATTTTTATAGAGGTTTTCTGGTGCGCTTTCCTTTACACTAATGATATAAAAATCAAGGGTTTGCCTATAATGACACTACTGAAACGAATTTAAGAGCTTGACTGATGTCAAACCAACGAAACAAATAAGTAAATAATAAACATTAAATTTTGTTTTAGGAATATCTGAAAAAACAGTATCGAAAATCACCAAAGAGGTGGCAGCTTCAACTTCGAAAAAAATTACAACACCGCGCAAAAGTGGTCCTCGAAGAAAAACTCACGAACTGGATGACTTCGAACGGTGTGCTACTATAAGACATAAAATACATGAATTATTTATACCGTAATTATTACTGAATAAATGATTTTTGACTTTGACTTTGAATAAAAATAAAATTCCATTTTATTTCTCATTGAACTTATAATTTTAAATTCCTTGCTTTCTTTCAAATATATTATTGATATGAACTAGCTGTCCCCGCGACTTCATACGTCGTGTTGTAATAGGACTTTCATATATGTACATGACTTTTACAACGGTTATGGCTATGAATGGTATCTTATTCGTATAACAGGTAATAAGTTGTAATGTGGATGAAATTTTGAAAACGGACAAGTTTAAAACTTACATTAATATAATTTTTAGCTAAATGTTCGAAAGAGGAGATCGTAAATGTCATTACCTAAGGCGCATGCAAAGTCGTGGGTACATAGATACATGATTTTCCTAATTTTATGGTAGCACAGAATGGGTAATAATGACAACACTTATTTTCACTATTACCAACATGACGGCATAGGAACTATAAGATGAAACGCACTATAGATAACTATAGCTATAGCCAACAAAACAAAAAAGTATTCTCTTTGGTGTACCTACCTACCTACCTATTTGACAGTCGTGCAAAATAAAATATTACTAAAAAAATATCTCATTGAAGAATTTTCAATCTCACCTTTGTGTTGTTTTAGAGCTGAGAAATTAAAGGTCGCAACAATGGGAAAAGGATTCAATAATTACATGTGTAAAAAGTTCTTTCATCCTGCTTCAAGGGATAACTTGAAAAGGGTATAAACTATTCAATAATATAATTTACGCTTATGATCTCTATGAAACTGCAATGACCATATATTTTTAGGTATGGATGGCTGAACAGAAAACAGAAGCTTACAAGAAAAAGCAAGAAGAATTACGCGTCCAATATGAAAAAGAACAAGAACTACACGAAAACAAGTGAGTCAATAAGCAAATCTTATTTATTGATATAATTTAAAACAAAGTATCTGTTTTACTAAAGCTATTTTCTGTTCCAGAGCCATGCTAAGTAAAGAAAGTAAAGATAAACAAAGCTTGAATTTCATGTACGAGCCACCACCTGGTGTCAAAAAAGAGAGAGAAAGGGAAGACAATGAACCCGAATATAAATTTGAATGGCAACGAAAATACAATGCTCCCAGAGAGAGTTATTGTAAGGGTGATAATGAGATCAGAGATCAGCCTTTTGGGATATTGGTAAGGAATGTGAGATGCATTAAGTGTCACAAGTGGGGACATATTAACACAGGTAACCATGATTTATTTTAGTTGACTAATAGCAGCTTGTTTTTAGTAGTAGCAAAAATACAGATTTAATTTTGTTACAGATAAAGAATGTGCCATGTATTCTTTATCTATGAGTGAGGCTCGAGCTCTTCAAGCAACTTCATCATCAGCTCCAGAAGAGGAAGAAGAGAAGCCAGACATCCCCACTCTGATGCAACACATGCGTGACACAGGGCTTGTCATGAAACCTGGGGCCTTGCCACTTTCTGCACCCAATATTGAAGAAAATGATGCAACTAATCTCTCTGAAATAGATTTGATTAGTCAGTTGACTAAAAAACAGAAGAAAAAGTTATTAAAGTGAGTTTGACAACTTACATTTTTTTTTTAATAATAAACGTCTCATTATACTGTACATACAAAATGGATCATTAAAGTTTATCCTAACAAAAACAAAACAGTGAAAAGGACATGGCCTAAGCTGGGTACAAATTACTTTTAGACTTTTTGTATGAAAACATAAAGGTAAGATATAAATAATATAAATGTTCATGTACATCATTTGATTTTGTTACAGGAAACTTGAAAAAATGGAAAAAAAAGACAAGGACAAGAAACATAGACACAAGAAACATAAACTATGTTAGCTTTATTATGTACCTGTATGAAATAATTTTAAAACTATGTACCCTATGTCTAACCTATTCTATGGTGTATTGGCTTATTAGCTTGCCTTGTGACTAATGTCAATCAATAGTACAAAACTGTTTTCATAAACACTACCTTAATTTGAATGTGATGATAAGTATTGTTATAATTGTTACTAGTTAAGAAATAATGTTTATCAATGTCAATAGAGAACAATTATGTTTTATTTTTTATACTGTTGCACCATCTAGTGGTTTGCTTGCATATCATTAGACTTTATGATACAATTGTTATACTTATTCATACCTAATAATGTATGTTTAACTATTAAAATATCACAGAAAATGTATGTAACTTATTCTTATTATTTTATAGTAGAATGAATTAACATTAATTACACCATATACCCCTTTGATTTGATACATTGTTTTAATTTGGAAGATAGGCTAGCTTATGAGCATTATAGCATGATTAATCTATAATAAATTCTATAAAAACTAAGGGTTTGACTCTTGTACCCACTCGCTCAACAGTGGAATGAGAATATCTGTTTACCAGTGTACACAGCAAATATAAAGTTACCCGAGGCTTCATATTATTACTAGCAGCTGCTAGAGTAAAAGATGTAATTTTATTACCTTCTAGGATTTGGTTCTTTCTTTAAAAAATTCTGTTAATATTAAAAAAGGAAACAAAAACGCTATAGCCAGGTTAAGATGCATATTTATTCTGATTTTTAGATTCAGATTCGTTTTTATTTTATCTAAACCAGTCTGTGGTGTATGATTGAGTCACAAACAATTCAAATTTTGCATTTTTATTACCTAGTTTACACTGTTCTTTTTAACTATTTCTTGCAGCAAGTACACTGGTAAATATCCCATAGGTCAATGCAAATTACTTACATAATTTACATAGTAAAATTATATAGTACATTAAAATTGTGTTTGGGGTACTATTAAATTATAGAGAAATCTTGGCATAGATTTCAGGTCTCTAGCTTGCTCGGTAATTAATCAGGTTTTTTTATATTTTTACATAGGTATTTTCATCAATTTCGATAATATCCTGTCTGTCATTCCTTTCTTTCCAATGTAGATATATGACACATCCAGTTATTATAACAATAATGGCAGTCAACACAAATACACTTTTCAAGATAACTTTGCTGGGAGTGACAAAAAGCTGTGCTTTCCATTGTGAGGGATCACTTGGTGGAGCAGGAATCACAACTATCTGTGAGTTAGGTATAATTTGAGTCCAACTTTTGGAGTATCCTGACAAACCAACATTCAGAGTGTCTACAAAGTTAGGAGTTCGATCAAGACCAAAAATGGAGTATGGCAACTGAAGAGAAAAGTATGCAGATTGTGACAACTGAGCACAAACTCCAGTTCTGTAGTTGCCTTCCTGAGACCAAGTGTTGTATCCAATTTTAGGACCTGGTAGATTTGTCCCTGAAAATAAAAGATACTGATAAAACTATCTTCAACTATTCTTTACAACATAAATTGCAATGATAGGTGCATTACTTACCAAATGTTCCTTGCCTATTGTACAAGGTTCTATTGCTAAAAGGCTTTTTCTCATTAGTGAGGCCTGTAACTACAATTACTTTGATAAAATTGGTGTCATATTCTAGTTCATTTTTAAATGAATGCATTGTGTATTTATCAGTAGTCACATTCTTTTTAACGTAAATTATGTCAAGAACACCATCCATATAAAAATCATAAAAAGTGGCCATCACCACATTTTTGTCAAAAGAATTAAACTTTTCCCATTGCACTTCAAATGTTCTATAAAACTTGCATCCTGGCATATCACACGGTGTGTTATGGAGAAGAAACGTTCTTGTTCCATTGCTGTTGGTGGGAGCTAGAGTCATCAAAATATCTGGGTATCCATCCATATTATAATCTCCACTACGCATTGTTATACTGTCCAGATATAATTCATTTCTCGGTGGTATGAATCTCCACACTGTACCTTTGCGATCATTGAAATCCACCTGCAAGTCATGCCACTCATGGTTATCATTAATCAGTATTGTGCTATTGATACACTCAACATCATAACAAACTGGTATAACTAAAAAAAACTGCCCAGAAAGAGCTACATCAACAAATAGTGCTTGTCCATAGATTGCAGCATGGCCAACAAGCATTTCAATGCTATTATTGTACCTAAACCCTTCTAGTTCATCATTCAACCATACTTCTACACTTGATGTAGTTGTCAATAGTAGATCAGCAGCATTATCATCATTGACATCCAGAAATGAATGTGAGTGTGGCAACTTTAAATTCTGAAGCATTTCTTCACCCATACTTTTTTCAGTAGGTGTACCTCGAGACTTGTCAAATATCCAAAACACTCTTTTCATTTTTCTGTTTACACCAAACAGATCTAAGGTCATATCTCTATTATAATCCATAGCTAGAGGCTGGCCAACTGATGTAGCCTTAATGATGAGAGCATTAGAGCAATTAAGACTGTCTGCTCCTCCCCAAAGGATTCTTATTTCCTGTACATTTGACGTATCATCCTGGATTTGCGTTGTGAACATGATATCCATATAAGCATCTCCATCATAATCACCAGGTACTATGCTAGTGATAACAAAGCCAGTAGCATTGAAGTCACATACAAATAATGAAGGTCTCAATAACGGTTCTTTATCGTAAGCCAAATAGACAACCACGTTCGAAACGTTCTCAATAACAAAGGCATCTGTTAGCTCATCTGAGTTGAAATCTCCAAATGCAGCGATTACACCTTCAGTGTGTTTTCCAAAGGAACTCTCTGTCATATCAGTAACTGCAGCATACTGAGGTATTATTAGACAAAGAAGACCACCGATGAGAATCGATACAGGCATATTTTTTCCGAAACTGCTGTTGTTAGCTGCTAGCAAAGACAAACCAATATCCAAACAACGTCCAGTCAACACAACAAAAACAAATCTATTTCTTTCTGCTATTCAGTGCTGCCAGCGCGTATTCCCAAAAAAGGCCGATTTTTAATTGCAAAGGCCGAAATTTACACACCGCTACTTTCATTCATTACATACACCCCAACTAGGGCTTCTTCACACATATACTTACATACTTTTACAGATAACAACAAATCGTGTGTATGTTTCGCGGGTTGTGTCGCATGTGTATGTGCAAAAACACATGTTTTGAAATACGGGCTCTGTCTTTTTGTTTATCACACACATACTTAATAGCATACCCAAATACCTAATAGAGTTATTTTTTGTTTTAGAGTAGGTACTGGCATTGCGCAAATACATTTTTCGAATACCTAGATCTGAAAATCCATTGGTGCACGACTGGATTCAAGCCCATAGCCTTATGAAATTAAACCAAATGACGCTGAAAAAAATTATCTTACTGTACTTCCTCTACGAAAGTACGCCGGGGGATATAATGAGTCATTTTAGAAATTAAAATATGGTCTTTAAGTCTAGTCATTTATTCTAATAATACTTAAAAATAAACACCGATTTTACGTTTATAAACATTCAAGAAAAAACACTCCTTCAAAAACAACAACTGTGCTAAACATATAGGTATACCTACTTAGGTAGGTACTTACCAAAATATGGAATGTATATTATATACCCATATGAAATTATGCACGAAGAATAAAGTCAAGAACCTACATAAATACTGATACTGATATACTAATACATATTGTAATAAATGTTTATTTCGGAACTTCAACAGTGGTTTAGTATGTATGGGAAAACGATGATAACTACAGTAGTCGTTAGACTGTGTCGCAGTTATCAACGCCCGCAATTGTTCCTTATTACACTAAAGTACGTTGCCTACGTTAACATTAAAAAATTATATAAAGAGGAAAAAAAAACTAATTTAAACTTACAATATTACAGTATGCTGCGGTAATATGCGAAGTTTGGAAATATTTTTTGGCACTTTATAGATCTAAAGAGAGTTATCTAAGTACTTATATTATGTAAACTAGTTATGTAAATAAAAGCCTAGATAGGTACAAATAATTTTTGCAGGTTCGGGTTGACACAGGTCTTTGTAAAAGTGTACTGTGATACTGAAATTGAAAAGTGTGTGATACAGCCTTAGATCATTTACTCTCTAGATACTGCTTCAAACGCACCAACGCATCGAAAAAAATGTCAGAGTACTGTACTCCGACAAGTCGCTCCCCGCCCATCAGTGTCAATTGAATTTTCATGGCGGACGGTCACATCTCTGTGTAACATTTTGTGTCTGCAATGGCGAGTTGTACAATAAAAGTGTGCAGAAACTACAGAGGACGATTAAAAATGACAAGTGAAGTGTCCTTCCATCAGTAAGTATCTAAATTTTAAGTTTAATTCCAAGTAATTTGATAAATATAATTCAAAAATTAGCGCGTATTATTTCAACTCGCACTTGACATGTTTGTTAGTGTTGCAAGGTTTTGTATACACAATTCCCCATGTGAGTGCGCGATTGTCGTTTACTTATGTTAGCAATGCATAATAACAGACTATGAAAAAGAATATACATAAATCATCATCATCATCCTCATTAGGTACTCAATAAAGTTTACTGCAGGATACACTCGTAGGTCTCGTGTGCACTCTACTTATATAATTATGGAAAAAGCGCACGGCGCTGGTGAGTTTTATTTCAGACTCAGAAATCGGTCAAGTGCGAGTAGCCCTGAATATTGTTTGAAGGTTTTACTTCTGCATTTTACTGTTCATCCGATAAGGCAGTTAGTACAAAATTTTTGTTATGTGGTTGTGTATGTACCCAAGAGGATTTTGACAAAAATGGTCAAGTGCGAGTAGGGCTTGAATATTTATCGTTGATTTTCTTATTTTTAGACATTTTTTAAGCTTTTTTAATATGGGTATCGTTTTCGACCAATTTCAAAGATGACATTAATTTTGTAATTCAAGGTGGTGAAAACTTTTTTGTTTTTTTTTTACCAATACCAATTTTTTCCACTAAGTATCGTTTTCGACTAATAAAGGGCCTAAGTATATATATTAGCACTGACCTTGACCATAATTATAGTAACTATGTTACATTTTTTTTTCAGAATTCCAAGTGATCCTATCCAAAAAAGTAAATGGGTGAAAATTATACAGAAAAGCCGCATTTTAAATTTTTTTTAAAACCAGGTGAGATGAATGCAAAGCGTTTTGTCGTACAATAAAAAAATACTTATATATTTTTGCTTTTTATTTGCTTTACATTTTATTTTACAAACAGTCATAAGATTGTTAGTAACAAAAACAGACCTAAGAAAATCAAATTCATAACCCGACTTCCCCTTGACCATTTTTTGGCAAAATAATTTCCGGGCACACATTTAATAATTCACAAAGCGTAGTTGAAAGAACCATATTTGCATTTTATAAATGAAAAAAATAGTCAATTATTCATGCCCGACTCGCACTTGACCAATTTTATATGTCCGAAACTGTCTCGTGCTAAAAAACGCAGTCACATCTTACTTAAAAACCGGAACCTAAATTTGATCTGTTTACCCCATAAACTGGGAAACACATTGTCAGCTGGTAATGTTACGCACGCACACAGTGACAAATATAATGACGTGCCATGAGTGTAAGACAATGTGAGCGCGTGTTGATGTATGGGTGACACGCAAACAAGTTTGCCTAACTTGGCCTATTTTTTAGGTACGCGTTGCAGGAGTAGAGTCTATCTAGAGGTAAATGATCTAAGGATACAGCATGTTAGCATGTGTATGTGTATGCTGAACTGTAAAGATACATTTCCATACCATAGGAGTCCCTCGATTTAATACTTTTATATTTATTTCTTCTGATGTAGGTACAGTCAGCTACACTAGAATTAATAGGTACATTTTGAAACTTACAAAATGGTTTTACAGCGTTACAATTAATGTTTACAAGACAAAATCTCAAAAAATAAGAGAACTTGTCAACTAATTTCACGATTTTTGAGTCTTTACTGCTCAAGAGTTTAGGTACTATAAGTAAGGTTTTGATACCGTTTTGAAAGTTATGAATTGTATACATTCTAGAGCAGCTGACTGTACCAAGGTAGGTATTTCCTTCTCGGTTTCATGGCGGACCAACAGGTCGAATATCATAAACTTTTACTTTGTAATACATAAGCAACCACCTAGCTACAACACATATATTTTAATATCTTTAAATATTAGAGTTAGAGCATAACGATATTTAATAATGTACCGTAGGTACGTACACTATTTTACGAAATGTTTACCTAGATCTGCAAGAATTCACTACGGAGTACCTAGGTATTATTTTCAGGTAGGTAGGTAGGTATAAACATACAATTATTATTTTGGACATAATATTACGCATACCTAGGTCTTAATTACTCTTATTAGGTAAGTACTGAATAGTGTTTCCATTTTGCATTTGATAACAATGATAGGTACCTACTTACTATAAGAACCTACATTACTACTTACTAGGTACATATTAGTTGACTGTCAGAACAAATTTTGAGATAGGTACCTACCTCCTTAGGTGGTACCTAGGTATAGTTAGGTTAGGTATTTTACTGCAATCATAGACAACACCAATAGTTTGTAAAACACATTATCTAACCTACACACCTAGTTTTGCGGATATAGGCACAATAGTAAATTGGCTTAATTTAACAACAGCTATTCTGGTATATTACAGCCCCATCATTTGGGGCTGTGGCGAATATAAGTGAAGATACATTTTCTCTGTTCATCTTGCAATGTTTTACATAAAATTCATCAGTTATGTAATCAATATATCCATTTACTTCTTCCTCGCGACATATAGCTACTATACAACCACCCCAGCCAGCTCCTGTGAGACGAGCACTAACACCAAACTTTTTAGATAATTCCACAAGTAAATCTAATCTCTCGTGAGAGCATTCATATAGATTTTTGAGACTCTCATGGCTTTCAGACATTAAATTTCCCAAGGTGCTAATTATATTATCATTAGCGCAGTTCGATTCTGTGCATAATTTTCGGAAAGTTTCAACTCTTTTAGCTTCTTCGTAAACGTGCAAAGCACGTTGCTTTAGTTTAAAAATTTTCTGTGTTTTGGTGTCCTCAGTTAAATACGAATCAGCCAGTTCATTTTCAGTAATGCTCAATATATCACATATTTCTTTTATGTCATAGTAATCTTTGGGTAGGTGCTTGTAAACAAACGCTATCATATCTTCAAGAGTACTATCCTGACATTCCTGTAACTGACTTAGAGTAACCATTCTAGCACCAGACTCTATCTCTTCAAGAGTGGCTATGATTTGTGCTGCTAGCCTGCATTCAACCACACGAGTGTTAAACTCATTGTTCGCAGCTTTGTTCGCTTCTGTCATACTATTAGCAATTACAAATGTAGCATTATCAGGTAAATAAACTGGAGTGGCTCTCAAAGGCAGAAAAGATATATACTGTGCGCTGTTTTTTTCGCCAAGAAATGCTATTGCTTGATCCATCCCACCTCCATGTGTTCCGACGTATTTTTCACTTACGGCACATAATGATGCAATATCTTTTTTTGATATTCTAACTTTTTGGGCATGAAGAAATGCAAGACACGACGCGCTTACTAAAGCCGAAGAGCTGGAAAGTCCTGAAGCAGGAGGAATATTACCATCTACCAATATGTTCAATCCACCATCAAACTTATCGTCTAAATAATCCAAAGCTCCTTTTATTCCACACAAAATGTAGTTGTACCAAAAAGGTTTTCCATTTATATCAGGTTTGATAATTATATCTTCAAAGCTTTTCAAGGCCGTGGAATATGCGGGATAGATGTCACTTACATTTTTTATATTTATTTGTTTTTTTGCAATCGGTCTGGCTGCAATTCCAATATCTTGCTCCAACGCCATTGGCAACACTGGAAAGCCACAGTAATCAATATGCTCACCAATCAAGTTGACACGTCCCGGCACTTTAACAAAAAACTTGGGTGGCAATTTAAAATCATGATGGAAAACTTCATTCATGGAGAGAAACTTTTCTTCTCTAGGGACTTTTTTAATAGGAATTTCGAATGCATCTGCCATCTTAGGGCCCGTTTTGGAAACAGAAAGACACGAAAAAAATTGACACGACGAACCTCCGAAGCAAGCGCTCATTGACTAGCTGTCTCGTGGCTGATAACAAAAACTATGTTTGTTGATTACAAACTCAAACACCCACGTAAATAATTAGACTGCGAATCAAAATAAACTTGGTATCCGATTCGGAGCAGAGCTCACTCACTACACCTTTCCTAGCAAGAGCATTATCGATTCCGTCAGTGCACTGTGCAACACATCTTTAGCAATAAACTAGGTAGGTAGGTATTCATCTATGGGTATTCACATTAGACCTCAGTTCTAGACTGATGAAATTCTGTCAAACTGCTCAAACGAAAGCATACGGTTTCAAGCGGGTTTCTCTCAAAGAAAAGAACTACCTTTCTAGGGTAGTACCTACCTACATGCAGATAGGTAGTGTACCCTCTCGTTAGCGAGTACAATGTTCTTTGATTGTACCTCTTCATTTATTCATTTTTTATTGAGTTACCTAGGTAATTTAGTTATTCACTATTATTTCACAATCGTATTTGTAATCTTAACAGAATTTTAGCATATAGGCTTAGATCACATATAGGTACCTACCTAAATATAAAAAATTATTCATAGACGTTGAATAAGAGCTCGTTTTAGTATCTTTCCTCTTCTGTTGAGTGTTTTATAGATAAAGTAAACACTTGACCTAATTAAAGGTATAGGTAATGTAATAAGTACCTATAAGTTATAGTTATACCTATATTATGTTACTATCTAGACGAGTAAACCACTGGTTTACTCGTCTAAGGTTACTATGCTCAATGAAGCGCATGAAATACCTCTAACCTTTACCTACCTACCTAGGTACCTATGTTTTTAGCTATCTCTTTAATTAGACTTTGCGAGGGTGGATTCCCCGTTTTATAGGTATGATGAATATGAAATAACCAATCTTAGTACCTAGGTACCTACCTACCTGACTACCAAGTAGGTAATAAGATTCTTTGAGGATGTTTTAAGTAAGGTTTTAAGGGGGAAGTCAGAGGTAAGTAGGTACTTATATCCAAACTACATTTTGTTATTATATACGTGACAGGTTGCACGCCTAACACCGCTGCAAGAATACCAACTGGTTTTATCACGAAGTTTTCTTTCTCCGTTTGTGGCATTGCGCCATAAGCCGCGTTACCTCGATCAGAGTCTGCTCGGACCGAGTGGACTGGGTTACCTTCTCGGACGCACGGCAACCCATAATCCGAGCGCACACCACAAAGTACTTTTTGGCGCACACGGACGACGGCGACGGCGACGACAGCGCGTCCGATCCGTGTAGACTCAGCGTACAAGTCACAGAGTAAGTAGGTACTTTTTATATACTGGTACGAGTCCACTCGGTCCGAGCAGACTCTGATCGTGTCAACGCAGCTTTACCTAAACTCACTGCATGTGTTTGTAGTGAAACATATAAATGGAATTAGGCTTTTATTACATACAAGGTCAGTGGCTTGGTGACCCCAAACTTGATATTTTATAATGACTGCAAGTACAACTTACAACAGTTTGTTTTGTTAGATAGCTAATAATTTTGTTGGTTTACTATGGTTGTTTGCTAATGCTGCTTGGTAAGGATCTTAACAACGCATAAGCTGCAGCTGGCTGTGCTGTGCAACGCCGCGCGCCGTTGCACAGCTCAGCCAGTGCAACGGCGCGCGGCGGGGCGGTGGCGGCGGCGGTCGTACATCATCGGTTCGTACAATTATTAAAACACGTGACAATAATCACATCAATTTTATGCACACCCAATAATATAAATAAATAATAAAACGAATCCACTTTTGGATACGAATTATTGGGTGTACCTACATTAACGTGTCGTACAATAATCGGACTCGGACAAAGTATTCTTGTGGCTGTGGGGCCCGCCGCCGCCCGCCCGTCAAGCAAATTAAAATGGCGTCGACGACGTTCGTATGGAGTGCGAATTGCTGATTGTTTTTATAAAAGTTACCGGCAAATAATAGTAGCTCTTAATTTCTAATAATCGAAACCGGCTTAGCAGAAGCAGTAAATAAGTTATGGCTGAATTCGAGATACTGAGACGTAATCGTCCTGGTTCGAAGGCAAAGGTAATCATAAGAAGGAATCCTGTACTACGAAATTTTCGATCATTGCTTTAAATTCTTACCATTTTGCAGGATTTCTGCCGCTGGCCGGATGAACCTTTTGAGGAAATGGACAGCACTCTGGCAGTGCAGCAGTTTATTCAACAAACTATTCGAAGGGATCCTTCGAATCTTGAGGCAATTTTGAAAATGCCTGATGCTCAAGATGAAGGTGTTTGGAAATACGAGCACCTACGGTACCTACTTGCCAAGACAGTTTCTGTGACATCTATCGTACATTGTGCCCCTTTTTTTTATTTTACCTGATCTATTTCTTGCTCAATATTCCAGTCAATTCTGCATGGAACTTAATGGATTGGCTGTTCGATTACAAGCAGAGTGTAAGCCAGAGACTTGCACACAAATGACTGCCACAGAGCAGTGGATATTCCTGTGTGCAGCTCACAAGACACCTAAGGAATGCCCAGCTATTGACTACACTAGACACACCCTAGATGGTGCAGCTTGCCTGCTCAATAGTAACAAATACTTTCCCAGCAGGTTTGTTTCTATCAACTGATGAGTTAATTTTTAGAATATTCTTTTTATGCATCATATCTACCTCAACATCTAAATTAGGTACCTATTCTTAGATACACCTTGAAGAGGTGATTATTAAGTAATAATTGTGTTGCCTCTCCAACACTTAACCTAAACAAAGTTTATAAAACATATTTTTACATTTTCAGAGTGAGCATCAAGGAATCATCAGTAGCCAAACTGGGATCAGTCTGCAGGAGAGTGTACAGAATATTCTCCCATGCTTATTTCCATCACCGGTCCATATTTGACTCATTCGAAAAGGAGACTCATTTGTGTAAACGCTTCACATACTTTGTTACCAAGTATTCAATAATTTCAAAGGAGATACTGATCCTACCTAAACTGGATGATGAAGCACCGATTGCACCACCAGTGGGTGAATCAGAAGCATGAAGTTTGCTTCAATAGCTGTGTGCATTCAGTTAAACTTTGTGTTTTTTGTTAATAATGAACTAAACTATTCTAGTTGACTTTATTATCTTATGCAAGTGTAATCAAAGTTGGATGTATATTATTAATTTATAGTAATATTAATCATCTTTTAAATTGAAACTTTGATTACTAGGTACACAGCAACTTAAGATTATTTTATTTCTCAGACCAGTCAAAAGTGGGGATAATGATTTATGTGGCTTATTGGTGGCTATTTGGATCAGTTTAACCTTGGGATAAATAGGTATACCACTTTCTGGTAGATGTACTATTTTATCAGCATAATTGTCTTGAATTAGTAGGGTGAATTGAAGAAGTATAGGTTGTAGCAGATTTCTAATTATTTACCTTACCTTCTTTGTCAAGAATCTATTGAAAGTTTGATAATATATTCTGTATGTCTGTAATCTTCAAAATTTTATAATAATTTAAGCTTTAGTTAAGGACTGTATACCTGCTAATACAAATTTAAATCATGATTGACTTGAATGACCATTACCTTCAGATACTGCCTATTTTAGCTAGGCTCTTTAGATAGTTTAAAATAACTTACTGGTGTTGTTGTTATCAGGTATGGTAGACAACAATATGTGCTCAGTTGTGTTAGTAACACACCACACAAATTGAACTTACTTCATTCATCAACCTCATGACTTCTATTGTAATCAGCTGTGCTAAATGTATACATAGTATCTTTCAAAATAGTGTCATAGTGCTACAATTAACTACCATACAAACTGATTTCATGATATTTGTTAGTTCATAATTTTGAAAGCTATGAATTGTGAAAATTCGAGTACAGCTGACTCTACATAGTAAGTGTCTAAATTAATGAACAAAATACTGAGTCTGTGAGAAAGTAAAATACTAGAAATTATTTGCTAGTATTAAATTTTCAAGAAATTAATTATAGTAACTTTGAATCATGTAACCCTAATAACTTTCTCTCATTATTATAAACTATTCATGCATGCAATCATCCTCTCGAAAATACTATTATCTGTTTTGGATATCCCTAAAACACATGTAATAGTTTTGTAGTCAAAATGCTTGGATATTGTATAATATAAGTAGGTAGGTTCCTACTTATATTATACACCTAGTATCTTTATAAAATATAAGGTACATTTGAACATAGCACAGTTTCAACCGATTGAGAGAGTGAAGTGATCAAAGATTTCTTTAACTTGGGCCATTTTGCTTTGTACATTATGTATGTATGTTTGTTATAGCATAACTTACAAACCACTGATCCCAATCTCTATAAAAATTTGTTAGGTGTGTAGGGTACCTACTGTTGAGGATTTTTTTTGTTAAGGACATTAAATCAAACTGGACTAGGTTTTACTAAGATATGGGGGTTTTAAGTAGGTAGCAAAAAACATTTTTTCATACGAATCCAGTGAATGTCAAATGAAAGGGCTAAGATCATTCATTCCAAAACAAATTTATTTGGATCTCTAAGTTATATAACTTCAGAATTACAATAGCTAGTTAAATTTGGTAAAATAGTAAAAGCTCACGGTACAGTGGTTTGAGCCTTTTGACTTCAATGACTCGATCGCAAAGATCTCGCGAGGTCTTGGTTCGGGGCGAACTAGTTTATTATAATTATCATAGGTGTCTTAGTTTGACCTTAATTTTTTAAGTATTACCTGCATCCTCGTAAAATGACGCATTGAAGATTTTACACATTTTTTGCCATAGGTATTAAAAATATAAACGATAATCAAATTTTGTTTATTTTATCATTTAAATTGCCTTGTCGATTTTATCATTACCTATTGGTAAGGACAGCATTGGTATTGTTTTATCTTTTGACAGATTTTTATGAGTAAAGCAAAGCCATTTACCAAATTTTTGTTGAAGCCAAGCATGTTCAAGATTCTTGAGATCTCAACTAAAGGGATAGTTATAGGCATGATCAAACATTACATTTAGCGCATGTATACAAAAATAATACTTAATAATAGTGTGTAATTTTTTTATTCCACTAGATAGAATGTTACATGTCATCTTTCAGTCTTATTATTATTACCTTTGTATTGACTGTGCTTTTTGCTCCTGCCTTTGTTTTGACTACTTCTAGTGCTTGGGTTGGTCATTGTAGTTTGCCAAAACTTTTTACCATTAAGTGATTGATAACTGAAATCAAAGTAAATTGATTAAGATAAATAAATATTGATACATTCACATAGCACCACAAACTTTTTGATGTGAACCCAGTTTAATGATTTCTACCCCTACTAATAAACTCGGCGTAACCTCGAAATGGTTGCAGTGTTTTGTCTCTTGGTGTCTATTTTAAACTTGTCATCAATGCAAAAGACAATACATGGTATAACTAATTACGTTTATCGTCATCAAGACCACCCCTTATAGGTATTTATAATGTTGCATGGTTTTATGGGCTCACAATCACAAGGTCTACTGCTCTCACAGAACAACTAGTTTATTCCAAAGATATTTGTTCAAACAAAAAGTAAAAAGTGTTTGAACAAAAGTAAAAAGTGTAGGAATATAATCACTTTCAAGGGAATTAACATTGTAAAATTTTTCTCATCTGAAAGAAATTGATGTATTTAGATTCTTACCCTGATTGATTTGTGTCAAATTCGTTTTCAACAGAGAGCAATATATGAATAACTGGTATCTGGCGCTTGACTACAATTGTCTCTAGACCTTCCAATTTCGGGTCCCAATACTCTTCATCTCTAAAACATTTTTTTATAAATTGTATAAATGTTTTTACTCAGTTATAGGGGGGGTAAGATATTACATTTAGTACATTTTGCATAAGTTGGTATTCCATTTATGTAACAGGTTGCAAGCCCATTGCCACTGCTAGAATACTAACATGTTTGTTTCTTTTACCATTTGAGAGCACTGGCATCAAGCGCAAAAAAAATTCAAATAGAAAAATCCATTAGTGCATGACCGGATTCGAATCCACAACCTAAGTGGATCCATTGGTCTACAACCATAGGATTAGAACAGGATCAGTAAAAAGAGGCCGCAACATTCAGTGATGTTAAATTTGGTTAGTAGGTATAAGAAAATTTTACAACAGAAATGACACGAAGGTGACTTACGTTTTATATGTGAGTTTAGTAACTTGATGTTGTATTTTGAATTCCCTTTTAGTAAGTTCAGCACAAGTTATGGCCTTGCCAAGTCCGACACCAGCTCCTGTCCACACCACTACTGAAGTTTCTTTGTTCTCCAGAAAGCCAGATGCATGTGACAGAAGATTAGGCAGCCTGCTACCCCCTTTTACCTAGAATATTACATTAATTCAACCTACTAATTTAAATTTTATATCTTTATAATGGTGGAAGTTACCTACAGGTTTACAGAATTCTGGTTAACTCGAGGTGGTCCAGTGGTTTCCTCAATCCAGATTCCTCATGATACTAACTAGTGAACTATGTTTTTACCTGCATCCAGAGGAAGTTTTGTGGTAAATCTTTGAATGGTAAACGATCCCGCTCCAATGTTGCCTCCACATTTTTCCCTTTTGAATAATTTTCCATTTTCAATTGGCTTTTCTAAGTCTGTCGTGGATTGCTACCGTGTCTGGTTTGATATTAAATATTAGTCGAGAGTTTATAGATCTATAGGGAAAAACCAAATGAAATAACATACGTTGAGTTGTAAAGCTTGCAGCTTGTTTGTATTATAATATTTAGGTATTTTCTAAAGTACAACCACCATGACAGATATGACAGGTGACATGTCACCTTTGTGCATGTCACACTGGCATGACTGATGACAGTGACTTCCATAACTTAAAATTGGTACCAACATGAGGAAATGAAATAATAAAAATTAAAAATGTAATATCTTCACGACATAGTGCCTAGGCTCGGTAGATATCCCTTCCGATCTCTTAGCACTAAGTCTTTCGAAATTCTTTGAGGATGTCTAATGAGGTATGGTAGTCGCAATAGTTGGCTTAATACTAACTGGTTTCCTCACGATGTTTTCCTTCATCGTTCGAGAGCACTGACATTGCGCACATAAATTTTTTCGATAGGAAAATCCATTGGTACACGACTGCATTCGAACCCACGAACTGAGGATTAGAAGGCAGGGTCAGTCCCACTAGTCCACCACCACACCGGTGCTCTTTCTGCTCTACTGTTGTACCCCTGCCTAGGTACCTTGACAGGTAGGTACCTACTTTTCGGTGCCTAGATAGGTGAAGAGAATAACGTTCTATACTATACCATGGTAAAGTATAACGATTGGTATTCAATACGTAGGTAAATAGGTATTTGTGAACATTTTTTACACAATATCATCTAGCCCCAAACTAAGCATAGCTTGTAGGTAGGTACTATTGGGAACCAGAGGACTGATAGATTAGTCTTATAAGTACCTAACTACTTTTTTTGTGAACCTGTCTATAATATATCATGCACTCACAACCTACAGCACAGAAGACAAAGCTACTAGGTACCAACTGAGCTATGAGGTCAGCCAAAAAAAATATACCTAAGCATATAAAAATTACATCAGGGATTTAAATTCTATTTTCCACCTTTAGTGAGAAGAGAACCTGCAGTTAGAAAAGTACCTAAAGTTATTTTATACTGTGCTGGTATGTTAGGTAGATATTTGTGTAAAATAGTGTAGGTAGGTAAGTACCTACCCTAGTACTAGGTAACATAATAGATAATCGTAAAATGATACCGATTACCTACCTGTTGTAAAAACGTTGCGCGCTGAGACGTGTGCTTGTTGACGTCACAGACGCTGTGAGTCTCGTGTGTCCGTCCGTTAAACTTCCTAAACACGACATCTACACGGCTAGATGCCGTTTTCCATGTAGGTACCTACCTACTTACCTATAGCCGATCATACGGTAGTCTCACCACAAAGGAATTGAAACTCACTTTCCAGGGAGATTCCAATTTTAGATTCTCGGATTTGGATGGGCCAGTCTTCTGTTATCTGCGTGGTGGGTACCTCTTCACGGAACAGGCACAGCGTGAATTTCACGTGAGCGTACCGTTCTGGTTACAGCGTGTGGGTCTCCGTTCCACAAGTACCTAAACCATCCATGTTACAGCGATCCTTCGCAGAACCCGTGAATCCGATATAGGCGCCATGACTAGGCACTTCTGCTTTATCCCCATATCGTTAATCGCTCGGGCTTAGATCTGCTCGCAGTGACGAAGTCATATTGAACCCTAAAAATACTCCGAACGTCTTTTGTTTTTGTCGGGATTAGGTAGATAGAACTACCATACTAAATTACAACATGTCGATAGGTTACGGGGCCTTCAAGTACACACAACAGACGAGCCACAGTGAAGATCTAAAGGTTATCTATTGCGATATACGCGTACACAATAATAATTATTATAAGTCATGGCTAAACAGTTATCTACCGTTATTTAGAACAAGCGGTGTTGTCGGAGCAAATTGACCATGTATCTTGCGAAAATGTATTTTCCAATCATTTTAGTTTTTACAATAGTGGTTACGGTTACAGCACGAGGTCCGTTTTTTATGGTTAAACAATGGGTGTGCGGTGTAAAAAAATCCTGCGTCGATTGTTTGCAGTTAGCACACTGTTCGTGGTGTGAAGAACAGAACAAATGTTTTTCTCAGGAGCTAGAAAATGAATTCTGCACGAACGCAACTATTAATAATGTGGACTATGGATGTAAGTTTTTTAAATTGATTACAAACATAGTTAAAAGCAAAGTAAATAAATGTGTACCTACCTAATCACATCACGAATACAACCCCCATTACTCTTATGTACCAACGTAAGACATCTCCCTAAAATCTGTAGATACGTACTGGGACTCTGGAAGGTTTAAACTTTCAGGTTTCAGGGTGCTGATGGGGCTGCCACGTTTCTGCAGCGCCTCTGGCAAGTTTGCTGAAAATAGAGTAGACGGCTTTCATGCCATATTGCGCAAAAGATGCGCGTTATTGAGAAGGCAGGTCCGTGGCAGCCCGAGCAGCATCGTGAACGCATTATCTGAGAAGTGGGACTGTCCTCTGAATAAATATTGGATGGAGCTGTTCTTGTGGAGGAGTTCTTGTGTTACTGTGTGTGATGTGTGGACCAAGTCTGAAATAAATACTATTATTATTATTATTATTAAACGAAAATGATACTTATCATTAAAAACTCGACTGCCTCAGAGCAATAATTACGTCATTAGGTACTTTGTTATTCACGTTTAGTATAGACTAGTGAAAACACACGCGACTTCGTCCGCATAAAGCTATTTTCATATTTACTCCAACACCCGCTGCACTTCTACTTCTATAGAGGGGGAATTTCTCTTGGTACAACTTTACGCACCAAGACAAATATATCCCCAAAAAATATTTCAAGTCTGTTCGACCAGTGGTTTATTAGTCTGTGCCTTATCTATATGTCAATAAATTAGGCTCAGGACAAAGATATTGTTTCTGTACCAGCAGTCGCCGGTAATATACCTACATTGTTTTAAATGTGCTTATAATTTCAGTGAGCTTCAAGGAGAGTGCAGAGTGCTCCTGTGCCAGCGGCAAGATGGACTTGCATTGTTATCCCCCAGGGGTCACCAAAGGGAGCGAATGCTCTGGACGAGGCGAATGTATCTGCGGTCATTGTGTTTGTAACTCTACTCCCTTTCCTGACTACCCCACAAAGGTATGTTTACGAAATAAATAAATATTTTTGAACATTTTAACACAACCTCCTCTAGCCCCAATCTAAGCATAGCTTGTACTATGGGAACCAGATGATTGATGAAATACTTATATAGGTACATTTTTTTGTAAATGCATACTTAAAATACAATATAACACCCAGACAGAGAACAAACATGAATGTTCATCTCATGAATATTTGTTCTCGGTGGGTATCGAACCCACAACCTACAGCACAGAAGGCAGAGCTACTATTAACTGAGCTGTAAGGTCAGTCACTTCTGAATATCCCACGACATCTCGAACCCCCAATCAAAAAATATGGCTATTTCACGCTGTACGCATATCCTTAAAATAACCTGCATATAGTCTTACAAAAAATAACCAACCACAATGGAACGTCTATCCGTTTTGGAGAACAACGGAGAAACATCCAGGCCAACAGCGACCTAAGCAAGGCGTTCCTTCCTTCATTTTTTTTCACAACTTCTTGTGGGTCAATTAAATGGCCCCCCTGGGTAAGTGGTTACTATCGCCTATAACAAAGTATTGCATCATAGGTCACGTTCGTTAGGAACGTGCCCTGCGATGCACTACTCAGCGTCCACCAACCTGAGGCATTGAGGTGTTAAGCCTCATATGTGCCTGTAATTTCACCGGCACCCACACACTTTAAACCGGAACACAGCAAGCTGTTTGGCGGCAGATATAAACAGAAATAGGCATGGTGGCAGTACTTCCCTGGGTGAGCCCTTCACAAAGAGCTCTACTACTGCTACTAAAGAGCTCTATTAATCCTTACTACTCATTCATACCTTACCTACGACCATAAAATTAAAGAGGATACGTCCAGTGCAGCTGACTGTACGAGTAAAGTATACTAACCAAAGCTTTATAGTTATGCGTACTTACCTTCAAAAGTTCGTGGGGTTAGAGTGTAAAAATATCTAAGTAGGTAGGTAGTCATATTTTATCAGTTGTCTAGTTCCCATAGTAGATGTGTTTAGTTTGGGGCTAATAATAATAATAATAATATTTATTTATTCAGACAACACAGTCCATAGTGTTAGTAACAGATAACTTATTGACCTAGGTTAGTAACTTATAACTAGTAATGATTTAGTCCTCTGGATGAGCTTCCATACCAGAGGACAATTAAAATTATTACGCTTAGGATGCTGTTGTTGCTCGCGCGCAGTCTGCTCAGTAGTGAGGCTGTTTTACTGCGCCAGATGGCGTCAAAGGTGTTGGTGCGCGCCTCGGTAAACATACCCGACGCGCTGCAGTAGGGCGGGAGCCGCAACAGCGCCCTAAACGCGTTGTTATATTGGACCCGCAGAGCATTGTAAGAGTTTTGGGTGAAGCTAGACCACAGACTCGCAGAGTACAGCGAAGTACAGTATGCTTTGAATAACGATACACTGCATCCGTACAACGTGCGAATCGGCGAGCCAACATATTCCCTCTGACTGACAATGCTCTGCGTTCCCTCTCCATATCAGCATCATCTCTCAGGTCTTCAGTAACTATGTGCCCTAGGTATTTAAATTTGTACACTCTTACAAGTGGGACCCCATTGAGTGTCACAGGTGAAACAAAAGTAGGACATTTGAAACCAGCTTTGAAAACCATGAACTCTGACTTCCTGACATTATAAAGGAGTCCATGCGAAGCCACGAACGACTCGCACACCGCGATAAGATAAGCTAAGCTTTGTGTAAAATGTCTGCCAATATATTCTTTTTTCAGACTGTGATGGGGGAATACTGCGAATTTGATAACTTTTCATGTGACGACCCTAAGTGCAACGAGGGACCCTACTCACCGAGTGATCCGATGGCCGGTTATAATGATGCCATCGATAAGCCTGTAAATCCTACTGATGTCTACTAATAAAAAAATACCGGCATATTTTAATGGCCTACCCCATCCTACTAATTAGTTAATTTTTTGCTCATCATTCGAGTTAAGTTTCTATAAAGTACCTACACCAAGACAAGACACTAACACTAAGAATACCGAAGCACCGAATATAAACTGAAAATGTGAAATATAATAATACTCTAGTTTAGGCTTTGCGTTGTCTATTATCAGTCAGTCAGGACAAAAATTCTTATAATTGGTATAGATATAGATTTGTAAGTAGACAAGAGTTCCTATTGTTTGAAATAAAAATTGACATCAAAAGTTTTCTCTTTAACTTTTCTTATTAATTTTAATAAAGTCCGCTATTGTGAACAGTGAGTCGTAAAAAAGAATGGTCGGGGTTTTGAGAAGAAGCGTTCGAGCGAAGAATTTGCGCCTCAATTAGGAATTGATATGAGCCGGGCGTCTGGCGACGATGGCTCATCGGTCTGGAGTGCCCGTTACGGTTACGCGAAATTAGATTTCAACGAGTCTTCCACTACGACTTCACCTTTTATTTCCTCGATATTTATTGAGCGCCTGCTTCGAGATGTCATAAAAATCTGTCGGGGATGTTATGCCTTGTTTGTGGTGTTTGCAGACGCTGATAGTAAATTAAAGGAGGAAATGTTTTAGTTGAGAACTTTTCCGTTTGCTTTTCAATTATATGAAAACGTTGAAAAGTTGTAATTACATAATCAAAGGACCTACGTATTCCTTTAGGCAATGTTTATAATCAAAATACTTTATTCCTCAAAAATGTTTTTATACTTACCTCTAAATACCGGGTGTTATAAGACCACTTCCAAATACTCCAGGAACGTGTAAAGTTACCTACAACAAGGTCGTATAGAATACCACTTGGCTGGCGGGCAAATAGGTAGGTATATTTAGAGTAATACGATTATTTGACTGAAATTCCTATTTATCAGTAGATTCATCAGTACAACCAGTAGATTCTAATCTAATGTATAATGGATCTAATGTATTTCATACAGCGGTCAACGACCGCGTTGCGGGGCGGCAGCTGCGAGAGCAACGCACCGTTCAGATGATTACTGTTTTGATGTCTTGTTGTTTTTACGCGTTTCAAATAAGATAATTGTCTAACTTTCGAAACGTTGATAGATAGGTCTATACTTAGGTTGTTGTTGAGAAATTAAGTTTATAAAATCCGAATAAAATATGCATTCCAAAACAAGTTTTATTTAAAACTAAGAGACGTACGCGGGTTGTCCGCATGAAGTTCTTTTCATACAAACTTCAGCCCCTACTGCACCCGTTTAGGGGTTGGATTTCAGGTATTACCGAAAATTTACCTGCGAAGAATGAGTGCTTTACTAAATACCTAGGAGGTACCTAGTCAAAGCACATTTTCGATACCCTGAGTATTGCAATTCATTATACAGACTATGTTACATGCAGTCTTAGTAGTAAGGTCCCGTTTTACCCTTTGGGTACGGAGTCCTAAAAAGCACTGCAGTAATACGACTAATCGCGGCACTAAAAACTACAGAAGCTCGCATCACTGCAACGCTTTTCCAAGCGTCTAATTTGCAGATGCCCTTGGACCTCAACTCAATAATAGCTCCAGTAATAGATTCCGCCTAAAGATCTTTACATTATTTACGTAAAAAGGAATAACAGATGAGTATAAAATAAAATAAAACGTTAGACATTATTGAGTTTGCTTCAAGTAATTTGGTCGGAATGCGGAGGCTTGCTCGACCTCCTTGCGACTCATTCGATTACGAAGAGAGCCGTCTAAATTGTTTTACCGTTGTCGATCAGTCTCGCTCGACTCTCTTGCAAGTTTTCTTCCTACTTCTTGGTTAAAATACATTAATTAGTATTAAATTCTTCAAAATTGCTGTAACTCGATTGTCAACCGGACGGAATATAGCTTCGCATCCCAAAATAACAGCAAAATTACGACCGGAGTTTGGGAGTATCGACAGTCCACGTCGGGCCTCAATTGTAGGTACAACCATCATGTCAGTAAGACCATAACAATTGTAGATAAAAATTTCAGAGATATGAAGAAGATGGTCACTAAACTACTGCGAAGCAGAGAGCTTACTCGATATGTCATGCTAAGAATATACACATACACATATGATGTCGAATACACACACATACATACAAACAATAATTTGTTCCAATATTTTTAGTAGCATTGGTTAAATTTTAATTGTTTTTAGATATATTTTTCTTTTTAAAATTTCTGTATACTTAGATTAGAGAAATTGATATATATTTGGAGAATATGGGTAAGGGTGCCGAAATTTAATCGGTGTTGTAATTTCATTATATCGGTGATGCAATTGTTATATTATAGGCAGAGGTAACCGCTCAACATCAGGTAGACCGTTATGCTAGTTCCACCAAATCTTCAGTATAAAAAAGTTGTCAACTGAAAACTTTTTATAAGTATATAAAAGAAACATTACTTTGAATAGAAGCATGAGCCTGTTTACTTATTGGTGAGCGCTACTTTTTTTTAGTAAAAGGAAGCAAAAGAGTTTTACTTATTAAATTATGATCACACGTAGTCATTGACTTATTAAATAAACTATTTAATAAGTTAGGTAGGTCTAACTCTTTAATTCATCTTTTAAGTGGTAAACAAAAAAGTAGTAGCGGCGATGGCTTTACAACCTGTTACGCATGAAATACCAAATACTGCAAACTGTGGGTAGGTATGTACCAATGTTATATTTGGACGTAAAACCCCTCTTAGACTTAAGGGAGATCTGACCAATAACTATCTGTGCCTGGGGATTGAAGTCAAAACTATTTCATTTCTTTACTAGTAGAAAGTTCGAAATTGTAAAGTACACACTCGTCACCGAATTAAGTTGGAAGCAGAATAATTCGAGTACCTAGACGTGATCTGCGTTTATAAACGGCGACTAAGACGTCTACGGGGGCGTTATTATATAGATGTAGGGCACTATAAAGGAACTGGAAAACTGTAGAGTAGGAAGCAAGTGGATGTGTTTGTTTGTGTAAAGGTTAGTTGTTTTAATTTATTTGGTGAAATATTCCAGAATATGTATGTATAGATTTTACTCTTATAATCGATTTATATTCCGATGCAGTAACATAAAATAGAAACCCGATTTTTCTTATACCTACCTACCCCTGGAATATGGAATATATAAAAATAATTTCGATGTTTTCAAGCGAAGAGTGAATAGGTATCTTCTAGGTCAGCGTGCTACACCGTCGACCGCATCATCACTTAACATCAGGTAAGATTGCGGTCAAACGTTTACCTATAAGATAGGAGAAAAAAACTAAGTATCTCCCCCTTTTCCTGGGCTTAACCGCTGCAATAGTAGCCCGGTAACGCTGTCGGAAATTGCTAGGCGATTACAGATTAGGTATACCAGCATTTTAGACCGTTCGAAATAAAAATAACTGGAAGACGAAGCTTTGGACGGCACGTTTTAAACTTTCATTACAGTCTTTGATCGACGACATTGTAGAGATCACGGGAAACCCGTGAATGGAGAAGACTCAAAATTGTCTCAAAATCGTTATTCCAAGAAAGAAATCAGTGGTGGACTTCTTCAGGCTAAGTTTTGTGCCTATTTAATTGGCCTAGAAGAAAGTAAAAAACCTGTAATAGAACCTGGAGGTTTGTTTTGGAGGACGAAGGACCCATCTACAGTTAAAGAGAACAGTTGTAAAACAAATTACAGTTTGTAGCTGATAAATATTTGGTATTGAATTGAATTTTGTGCGTTGGAGTAATAATTTTCTTTATTACTGTCTGAACTGATGCAAACGACAAATTTTATTTCCTACACGCAAAACAAACATTCTCGCATAACCGTGGCACGCACTAGACGTTATTATACCTCATCCGCTGTACTACTCGGACAGGGTTATACCTCTGTGAGGATCACACATAATAATATGGTATTGGTATTCCGGAGTGCGGAAGAATGTGCATTCCGATGAGAACGTCGAGCCGGCGACTCCTTGGCGTGCCTCGACCAGCGAAGCGATGCCCTATTGAACCGGCGCTGAACCGATCTTTAACGATACCTCCGATTTATTGAGATGAAAATATAAAATTCTTAAATTTGAATATATACTACTGGGTAGATGAAAGGTAAGCCATTACGAAGGCTTTCGGACTCGAACTTTTCGAACTTTTATAACAGGTAAATTACTATAAGGACTTTCAAACGCAATGACGATAGTGAATGTATAGCCAGTTCTTGGGTCCGAAAATACAGAAATTACAAGAGCTTGTTTTCCGGATATCGTTTTAATGTAGTAATGAAATCGTACGAAGCCGTGTGGGTCAACTTTGAGAAATAAAATAATTTGTGCCATCTATAAACAATGTAACCTTGCTGCTGTAACTTAGCCTGCATAATAAAAAGCAGTGGCCAGAGACTGCTACATCGTCGTAGCGCTCTAAGTAAACGTAGACAATCAAAAGAACTCAACGCGTGCGTGCGTTTGGTTCGTTTTCCGTGTATACCTACATTTTAATTTTATGACAATTTTGTGAAATCTCAGTATTTTTCGTGACCGACACGGGTTATGTTTCAAAAACGAAGTCCACTTTAATTTCCAGGTTCAAAGATCCCATTACGCTGAATAGTCTTTTGTATAATTTAGAGGGCATTCTGTGGCCTAGTAGGATACTTCCAGTATCCAGAGAAGGGATGAGCTCTGAATATTCATGCGGCCACACTCAGAGACTCTTCAGAGACAAGGAGTTCCCTTTTACCCTTTTACCGCCAATTTAACGAGATTTAAATTATTTATAACCCTCTATTTTCACTGCTTTTGCAGATTATTCAATTTCTAGCTGGTAGTTAAGCATCTCTCAAGTTCTAATTTCCTTTTTATGGCAAATGGCACGTCGATAGGTCGTACAAAGACCTATTTAAATAGAAGAGGTTTAATTTTAATAAGTCGTGGAATATATCTGGAATGACTAAGTACCTACCTAAGTAGCCACATCACACCATCTATTAGGTACGACAATCATAAAATAGAAATAGCTTCAAGACTTTGATCCACACGGTATATATTCCCTCAGATCTCTTAGTACCAAGTCTAATGAGGGTAGCCAGAGGTACGTCCAACGATTAAATTTGGTACATACCCACATTTTGCAGTAGTTGGTATTGTAATAATAATAATTTAATACTAAATAAACTAAGTGCATCCATGAAAAATTTATACAGTAAGCAATTTATTTTGCATTGGCAGAAAACAAAAGCCATGAAACACGGTGTGACTTTTTTAAAGTTGTGGCGAATTTATTTGAAATAGGATGAGATCATCGTAGTTACGGTATACTTTACCTGTATAATTATGTATTTATTCAGTAACTACTGGTTGTACCACTTAAATCAATTGGAAAAATAAATAAAATATATATAAAAAATATAAACGTATTATATAATTATATAAGTGTATACTAAATTACTTCCGTTATAAATAAATAAAATAATAAAAGTTGGAAAACTAGGAGCTTTGTTTCCTGATTTGTATTATTTTCGTCGCATGGAAAAACAAATTTGGAATTATAATTATTTGCAGCACACGAAAGAGCTACCTTCTTTTAAATATTTTAAATACTTCGCGCACCGAGGGGCATTACTGCTTCTAAAATCCTTTTGGCTGATTTGTTTCATAATGTAAATTCAGCAGAGTTTAATAGTACCTACTTACCTTCAACCTATGGACCTAATTAATTGTATGGAATAATGGTTTGACAGGCACTTGGTCAAACAGCGACAATTCGTCCAATCTGTTCGGGAAATCTTCATACGTCAAAATTGGGCCTGTTTGAAATATCATTTTCGAATTATACCATTTGGAGATTGACACGATCGAAACTTGAATTTGGTGAGATATTTCCTCAGGTCTTATGCCAAAGATTTTTAAGCGAATATAGGTCAGCCAATAAGAGTGTAACAGTGGAGTAGAATTACCTAATAAGAAGAATAGAGTAAAAAGTTTAAGTACAAATAAAGTGAAGACCGGTATTGACGAACATGCAAAAATTAAAAAAAGAAAACTCCGTCTTGCAGGCGTTCATTGTGAGATTTTTATTCAGACATTAAAGTATTCGTATACCTATTCAAAAATTAATTCTACCACATTTGGGCAAGAATTAGTATGTACATACCTCTTACCTATTCAGTTTTGACGTTTAGGTGCCACAGCTTACTTGATCCCATTGATTGTAAATTTCATAGTAAAATGCTTGAATTAACGAAGACAAAATGGAATCATGTGAAAAGACGCATTCAGCTGACACAATGAAGTGGCATCGAGGGCGGGCGGGCGTCGGCGTATCATTGGCCAGTGGACGTAAGGAACACGGCATGAGCGGAGCGGGAAAACGGGTTATTCCTGCTTGTTTTTTTATTTATTTTTTATATAATTATATTTATTCATCATCAGCCTGTAGTAGTCCACTGCTGGACATAGGCCTCCTATATAATATATATTATATATATATAGGCTGGACGTTTCCAAGAAGAACGATTCTGAGCCTTTTCCATCCATCGACTTCCCGCGGTTCTAACAATGTCGTCAGTCCATCGGGTAGGAGGACGTCCTACGCCATCAATAGGTCATCATTCGAGAACTTTTATTCCCTAACTGTTATTTGGTGCTTATTTTGACAATATGATGGTTACAACTTAACATTTAATTTAATTCGTCAACAAGTTGTATAATAAAGTTGCTTGCGTCTTAATTATTATTTAATTGTTTACATGTAGGTACCAAAAACAGCGTACTATTTGTGATAGCCGCATTACGGGTGTACGCTAATACAAACATGTGATGAAGCTGCAGAGATCCTGTTTGTAGTAAACTATTGTATTATGTTATAAACTACACAGCACGGTGGAAGAAATAGTCTACGAGATAACAGCTCTTACCAAAGGTCAAGACATACAGACAGACAGACAGAGGACATGGTGGTTCCTTGTCGGACTTCGGAAACCTAAGCCTAGCGCGAGACATACTTTGAATAACAAAAACAGAAAAAACATATTTAGTGGCAGCAAAATTTTTCTTATCTTACCTCTTATGTCTTGAGACATAACCACCATGACTTCTAGCGAGCGCCTTCACGCTCCCATCCACCCCCCGCCACCCTCGACCGCAAGAGCGCTGGTGCGGCCGTCGAGTCAGCCGGAGACCGTTGCGCCGCTGACATCGAACCACCATCCAAACACCAAACTTAGAAACTATTCAATAAAAGCTTTTATCTCCAACCTTGGTATTAAAACCCAACCATGGATGTCGAGGAGTTTCGCGTCCGTGGCAAAGAGATGGTGGATTATATTTGCACGTATATGAATACCTTGAATTCACGGCGCGTCGTTCCCTCTGTCGAGCCAGGATATCTCCGTGCCGCGCTGCCGGCCGAAGCACCTCACTATCCTGAAGCCTGGGACGATGTGATGACTGATGTAGAGAAGAAGATCATGCCAGGAGTGACGCACTGGCAGCATCCTAGGTTCCATGCTTACTTCCCGGCGGGCAATGCTTACCCATCGATTTTGGGGGATATGCTGTCGGCCGGAATCGGGTGCATTGGATTCTCGTGGGTAAGTTGGTACACTTATAACTTATCAGTCAGTAATTACTTACTTTACAGTCTCTTATCTTTATTTTTATGTGTCAATTCAAAATTACTCATAGAAAGCTGTGAATACGAGGGAATAGATTTCATGCAACACTTTTACCTATTTGCCTAAAAGTAAAAGACATTCTCAGAGCTACTACCTAATTATGCGCCCATTTTGTTTCACAATGATTAGACATTCCGGATCGGTCATTTTGGAGTAGGACCTAGGAAGAAAAGTTGTTGAATTTTCCAGAGATTCAGAGATTACCCCTACAACCTCACGAACTTCGCCTTTTTATAATATTATAATTTATAATATCAGATCTTTTTTTATAACGATTACTAAAATTTACTTCCTTTCAAATTAAAAAAGTACCATCGAAATTGTATCTCATAAGGCGGACGGCGGAGGCGGCGATATGCAGTAGCCCCTATTTTGGTCCGTCTTTGTACCGCTCCAATCAAAAATTGTCAATGAAAAAATCTATAAAGTTGTAAAACTTACGAATCAAGTTTCGTCCAGATCTATTATAAAATACAATCTATAGCGAAGTACAAAAAAACTGACAGGGGAAAGTAAATGTTGGTATAATTACTTGAAACGAGACAATTCGCTCGCTCCACTCGCTCAAATAATTCAAAATAAGCTACAATTAGAAATTAATAAGATATTTTTAATAACCTACGCTTAGAGAAATCAAGATTCCAAGGACACCCGGCCATAGCGGTTTCATTAAAAAAACCCAAACAAATAATTGTATTTTTTTTTACATTTTGGTTCCGTAGGTACAGTCAGCTGCACTAGAATGTATACATTTCGTAACTTTCAAAATGGTTTCACAGCGGTGCTAAAAATATTTACACGACAATTATTCAAAAAATAAGTGTGGTCATCAACTAATTTCATGACATTTTAGTTAATGATTTAATACCGCTCTGAAAGTTACGGATTGTATACATTCTAGTGCAGCTGACTGTACTCAAAAAGTAATATGGCTATAATTGAGCATTAATTATTTTTGAATAGCACGGGTTTGCTCGTTTCATAAAATAAATAAATGAGCTTGACAATTAAATATCATCACTTGATATATATTTGGAACTCCTATTATCCTAAAAACCTCTTGTTCGATTTGACACTGCGAGCAAATTTCTCAAATTTATTTTATCGACCTATGCAGATCGTATCAATCGGATCGGACAAATCTCTAAAAAATACGACGCCCAGAAAGTAGAAAAAGTAGAAGTTGCGAGAAGTAGGTAAAGCTGGCTATTCATGAAACAAAGATAACAACCACTATTCAAGAGTAAAGCATCCAATAAAAGCTTTCCGATGCACCGGAGTTCCGCATGTCACGCTCATGAGTGATCGATAACTAATTACACACTAAAGTATCTTCATCAAAATATCATGTTACTTTTTAATAAGTGTAAGTACCTACCTATTTGCACAGTAAATCCATATTCTGTGTTCTTACTAATTTACGAGTTGAGTTCATAATCAGTCAGTCAGTTTCCAACGTACCTAATAAAAACTGGGTAAATACGAAATAAAGTTACACGGTCAATCCACATCTTGCATTTTTATTTATTTTCTAGTTGAGTTCGTAATCAATCAGATAGGTACCTACTTTTTCAACGCTTATGTAAATAATGGGACTCTCTGATAGATTTTACATCTTACACAACGAAAACGTTACTTCTTGACAAGAAGTAGGTAACGTTGTCTTACTTACCTACTTCAGTTACAAGAACACTACCACAAATGTCCAAACACTATTTACTTTACTTGAAATAAAAGGCAGAAACTACGTGAAATAGTTTTTTGAGCATCAATTTATAACCTTGCATTCTTTTATCGTTAAACTTTATAAATTGACTGACTTATTCATTTCGGGGTCATCGCTGTGCACATATTAATAAAGTAATACCTACCTAATTACTTTCTTAGAGAACAAGTAAAGTAATATGTGTCCCAAACGTAGAATCAGGCAGTTAAGCGATATTAAACTGGCTTTCAACCTAAAGTTTTATTTATCTTAATAATGCTACAAGTTTCAATGTTCCTTCTAATATGTCAAACTACAGTCGCGGTTTCAAATGTCAATCCACAGAACTATGTTGAACTGTTCTCTTCCTGTCTGTGAGCAGACCTAGTTAGAGAAACCTTCTTATCCTTATGTTTTGTGTCGAATCCGGTCGTACACCGAACAGAGAATGTAAAACTAGTGAATACTTTGGCAGCGGTGATCTAGAACCTGTCACGTATGGAATACTTTATAGTAACTACACATATAGTGGACATCTGCTAAATTATTATGTTTGGATGTGTCTCAGACTAACATCCTTAGGTGTCTACCGACACTATAAAGATTACAATCTCATTTTGTTTTTGTAAGGATTAGAAGCGTTTCAATCAGGGAGTTAAGTCATTGCATGCCATCGATTGCAGTCGTATTGATTCTGTCTGTAATTACGTGTTAATTATGCATGATGGAATGAACTCTTGGAACGGCTGGTAAAGTGAATAATATGGACATAACCTCATTCTTGAGAATTATTCAAATTGACGATTTTTATTTCCAAAACGGTTATCAACCAGCTACACAATATTTCAAAATATTTTTTTATTTATTGGTCAAGTAACTTCAAACGGAAAAAGTGTATGTTGAACACAAAGTATATGATGTAGGAGATAACTGATAAGATAAGTGACTTATTCCAAAATTAAAATACAAAAAAAAGTGTACCTATGTATAGAGTTTTATACCCACAAGACCAATTTATATGGTCTAAAATCGAGGAATTTTATTTTTTCCCTCTTTATAAAGGTGAAATTTGTAGATATAGTAGAACTTTAACGCACATTATTCAACACAAATATTTCACATCTAATGTTTAACCCACACATTATAAAATAACTCTGTTTTCTAACTGCAGGTCCTTACTTTAAATCACTGACCACAGGAAGTGTGCCCAAAAGGCTATTAACGTTACCTCTTTGGATAGCTAAACTAATTCTCTGTCCAAGGTGACCAGCCCTTTGGTCGTTAGTCACATCCATAAAAATCAATTTTAAAAAATTGTGCAATTTTTACACAATATCATCTAACCCCAAACAAATCATAGCTTGCACTATGGGAACCAGATGACTAAAAACGTATTTAGAATAATATAGCACCCAGAAACAGAATAAACATAAGTGTCTGGAACTCTTTTTAAAGTAATTATTAGTAAGTAGTTATTTAATTTAGTAGTTGTCTGCCAAGTTCGCAAGCACCTCGATCAAAATACCAACAACGTACCCCTTTAATTATGACCACGCTGAACGAGGCCTTATTTCTTCGACCATCTGATAAGAAAACGTGTTTCGCCCCGATGAACGTTACCTAAGTCCTCATAAACGCAACTCTGGTGTTTTCGTAACACTCGTAGCTTACGAGCTCTACGGACCTCGTAGCGGATTCGTAGCATTTGTTATAGTTGAGCTACGCTTGAGGTTCGAAGAAAGCTGATTTATCGCTAATTAGTAGAAGCACATAAGAGGTCTACTTTGGGCCGATAATACTATTCCTAAGCCAGATTCATTATTAATAAAATGAAATAATAGGTTCAGAATACATTTACTTACCTAAATATAAACAAAAGTCCATCGACTACTACAAACGATAAAATTAGTATCTCTTGCTTTCAAAAAGAGCAACTTTATAAAGTAACTCTTCTAGAGAAAAATCTTAAAAATATTTTTTTATATTTTCAGGCGGCTAGCCCTGCTTGCACCGAATTAGAGATTATCATGTTAGATTGGATGGGTAAGTTTATCCTTTTTGCAACTCAAGGATCAAGGATCTTAACAACCAAAGTTCATTAAAAAATTTTTTTCAGGTAAAGCAATCGGCCTCCCACCAGCTTTTCTAGCGTTCGAAGAAGGTAGTAAGGGAGGTGGTGTTATTAATGTAAGGATATCCTATGTACTAAGAAATATATTATGCTCATACATAATATATTTCTTAAAGTTTGTTTATACCTATTTTGGACCCGTCCAGGGTACAGGCGTTGAACTTTCCTACTACCAGGAAGTTATGTGCAGCTCTAATAATTCATACGTTTTTATTTAATTAGATTTTAGGGTACATATAAAGAAGTAGTGGGTACATAATGCATTTTTCAACGAAATGTTTTAGGGATCAGCAAGCGAATGTGTGCTCGTTTCAATGCTTGCCGCAAGGGCCAACGGTATCAAGCGCCTGAAGCATCAGTTTCCGAACGTAGACGAAGGTCTTCTACTGTCGAAGCTGATCGCGTACTGCTCGAAAGAAGCGCACTCTTGCGTGGAAAAGGCTGCGATGATCTGCTTTGTGAAGTTACGTATCTTGCAACCAGACGAAAACGCTTCGTTGCGAGGGGAAACTCTGAAGGAGGTACGTGACATTGGAATTGAAAGGTTCTTTACCGTATTCGGTAGTAAGGAACCTTCGTATGCACTTATTTGACAAAAAAGATACGCTTACATTAATATTCCATTCAAAGATAATCTTTTGGATACGTGGACACGTTAGTCATTACTTTTCACCCCTGTCGTCTTAACATTATTGTGTGAATTTTGAATGGAGATCAAATAAGATGGAACGGAATCCCGTGGAAGGGTGCAAATAATCGAGCGGTAATTGAAGAGGCTGGAGGTAGGCAGGCAGTCCCGTCGCCGCATTTAATGAGTCTGTAGAGCCAGCTTGGATTCCGGAAATACGTAGCGCGCCGAGCGGTAATGGAGTCGCATTGTGTGCCACTTTCTATGCCGCGAATATTGAAATTTCACGATACGACCCTCTTATGAGTGACCTAATTGCTTTCCACTTTCACTGAATTTTAGAAGAGTTAGGTTCATTTTAAAATATGAGCAAACCTCTTGTGCCGAAAGTAGATGATCATAGGCCTATAGGTAACAGGTATATCTATAGACCTAGTATGAGGACCTGTTACCTATAGGCTGACCTAACAGGCATATAAGATTAGGTAAAGTTAGTTATGGTTATTCAAATCGGACGCGAGCGTAATGGAGGGTCCTTATCAGACCAAAGTTCTTTAAAAAATGTATTGCTTTTATTATGATAAAAAATTATGTTTAGGCAATGGAAGAGGATGAAGAAGCTGGTCGCGTACCATTCTTCGTGGCAACTACACTGGGAACCACATCGTGCTGCTCCTACGACAACTTACCAGAGATAGGGCAGGTCGTACGCAAATTCCCCTGCGTGTGGCTTCACGTGGATGCAGCCTACGCCGGCAGCTCCTTTCTCTGCCCCGAACATAAGCACAGGCTCGCCGGCGTCGAGTACGCGGATTCGTTCAACACGAACCCCAATAAACTTATGCTGACTAGTTTCGACTGCTCGCTGCTGTGGGTTACTAACAGATACCTTTTAACTTCTGCCCTCGTGGTTGATCCGCTTTACCTGCAGCACTGCTATGACCATACCGCCATAGATTACAGGCATTGGGGTGTGCCGTTAAGCCGAAGGTTCCGATCGCTGAAAGTGTGGTTCATGTTGAGGAGCTACGGCATTAGCGGCCTGCAGAAGTATGTGCGAAAGCATTGCGAGCTAGCAAAGTACTTTGAGAAGCTCGTCAAGAAGGATGATAGGTTCGAAGTTTGCAACGAAGTTACGGTAAGTTTTACTAGTAAAATGACACATGATCATAGATACGCTGTGAAGGTAGAACTGATTCAGAGAAAATAAGTTTTAGAATTAGGTACAAACACTTAGCATGTTTATCATATATACCATATATTTTCTAGTTGGGTCTGGTTTGTTTCCGTCTCTGTGGAGGCTCGGGCGAGTCGAAGGAGCAAATAGACGACATGAATAAGAAGCTCTTGACTAATATCAATGCTTCGGGCAAGTTGCACATGGTGCCTGCATCGGTGCGCGAATACTTCGTCATTCGGTTTTGCGTCGTGCACCAACATGCTACGCGCGAGGACATTGGTAAGTTATGTAAAAATACTAAACCTACTACTACGTTCATAACTACGTAGCATATAAAAAAGCCGGTTTATCAGTAATATATATGTTTCCTTGCAGAGATAGCATGGGATATCATAACGGACTTCGCAACTGAACTTATTGAAGGACCTGACAAGGAAAGAGTGCGTATTTTTTACATCTCACTACTAGGGGAAAGTGGGGGAAATACGAACACCTAAGGGAAGACTTAAATAAGACTTAAATAAAACAGTGGAATTTGATCACAGAACTTTTTAACTTTTTTAATTATAAAGTTTACTTATCCGTCTAACTAATTTACTAATCAACATTTATATTTTTTCAAGGAATCGCAACATTATGAAAAAAAATAAAACCCTTAGTGTTCGGCTTTGCCCGTTTTTTGGTTTTATAATCGTCTAAAGTCTTTTTTGAGATCTTCTAAACTGTACTTCAATTCTGTCTTTCTTTTGTAAGTCCGAGGCATCTGTAACAATCTACATCTACACTAATAATATTATAAAGAGGAAAGCTTTGTATTTTTGTATTTTTGTATGTTATGAATAAACTCAAAAAGTACTGGACCGATTTCAATAATTCTTTTTTCATTAGAAAGCTACATTATCACTGAGTAACATAGGCTATATTTTATTTTGGAAAAAAATAGCGTTCCGTAAAATATTTGGGTTTTTCAGACACAAGGTGTAAAAAATCAACCAGAAAAGTTACTTATTTTGCGTACGCTGCCTAAACTATAAAAGATAGAACCATAAAATGTTCTACATAATTGTAGATCTTATAAATATCTACAAAAAAGTCAGCGACACACTATACCTATCTATGTCGAGTGAGGCACAACAACCATTTTTTTATTTAAAAATCTTAAATTTTTTTTGGACTACATTTAAACGCATTTATTTTACTCATAATATTAATCCTTATCGAAATAAATTATTTTATCACTAAGTACAGTTCATGTAGATAATATTTGGTCTTTAAATGATTAGAATTGGACGTTTGGTTTTGAAGTTATGGCGAAATTAAAATATTACGTTTTCTGCTGCACGGCCCGTTGCGAAGTGAGCGTCACCAAGTTGGGAGTGCGCGTGCAGGGGAGTAGTTTAGATCTATGAGTTAGGTACCCGCGCGGCTCCGACGCGAGGTCGGCTCCCTACGCAGGTGTTTTATAAAAAGGACATTAATTCATAATGTAATATAGTTTTATGAAAAAATCTATACAAATAAATAAAATTGAAGTGTCTGTTTGTAATATTAAAATAACGCTTTTTACTACATGCATAGGAATGTATATACGATACATATACCAAAATAGCATTTTTTTAAATTTTTGTCTGTCTGTCTGTCTGTTTGTTCCGTGTAATCTCTGGAACGGCTGGACCGATTTCGACGGGACTTTCACTGGCAGATAGCTAATGTAACAAGGAGTAACTTAGGCTACTTTTTATCCCGAAAAAATAACGGGAACTGATATAAACTGCCACGCTGGCGAAACTGCGAACGGCCGCTATTTTATGCCGTATTAACGCCATCTGTTGGTGACATCGAGTACTACTTCAGTTAAGATTTGTAAGTAAACATGTTTACCGCCCAACGAAGTGGGCACCGGTCAGCTAGTAATAAATAAAAATTAGACGGGAAGCCAACAAACGAGAGTGGGGTAATGCCGAATGTTCGAGATTGCCCGACATGGAGTGTTCGTCTTTACCCCGCGGGATCAAAAATAATAAAATGTCAAAAAATAAATTGGGTTATATTTCTTTTGCCAACTACGTTAACGTTAACTACGTTCGTGCCTTGATAAGTACGTGCGTCCGCGTCTTCCTTGTTGTTGACTGGCACTAGTAGTGGCGTGATCTCCGAAATGGCAGCAAGTAAATTATGATTATCTCTTTCTAACATATTAGAACCATTGAATTCGGTATTACCCCGCGTTCGCGTTTCCCCCACTTTCCCCTACGTAATTTCTATTTCATAACACAGAATCCCTAGAAGTAAAGGTAGTAATGAATGTTGGGAGTTCGTGGATAGTAGAAATCCTATCTGATGAACGAACCTGCACTTCAAAAACTAACAAGTAACTAGGTACTAACTACCGATTATGTTAGTACAAAGATGAATTTGCATGACATAAAAACGACAAAAATATAGGTACACAGTAAGTACTAGCGAACATATCCTTTTTTCTTAATATAAATAAATGTTAGTACCTACTCGTGGTAGGTAGAGCTCTTTATGAAAGAATAAATTCGTCTGGGGTGTGTGCTAAACCTCAGCATTGTCGCTATTTGAATACTTACTTTTAAGTATGTAATCCGGTCACCAATCCACCCTGCCAAGAGTGACTCGAAATGGCAAACCTGAATGTATTGAAGAGGCCATATCTGATACGCGCAGTGTAATACCACAAAGGGTAACGCAATTGCTACAGACAGGGTAACCACTCAACATTAGTTGAGTCACCTGCTTGTTCAATAATGCTTTGTTATAAAATCTCTCATTTTAGGACTTAAACGAGGAGCGTGCTCGTCGCAACCGCGCCGCTCTGACTCACAAGCGATCATTCTTCGTCCGTATGGTCAGCGACCCCAAGATCTACAACCCAGCCATCAACAAGACTCCGCCGCCGATCGCCACGTCCCCTATCTCGCCTGTTGCTGCCGCTGTGCCCACTACTCCCGATACTCCCGGACAAGACATGCAGCTGCTACCGCCGACACCGTACGTATCTATACCTACCTACAGGGTCTATAATTCTCTCCCGAAAACATAAACGGGACAATCTGATCATGATTCTTGATTTCACCAATTTTTTTTATTTTTGGGTGTGTTACCTAATTTAACTATTAGTCCAGATGAAGAGGCATTCGCTTCGGGCTTCCTAACTTAGGTCCAGGAACTATAACTGTTTTAGTTACAATCTCAAACGAACTAAAATACCGACCTACGAATATGTGATGTGTGTACCTATATCAATTACAACTATCGTCTGTGACTAAACTGATTATATTTTGTTATGTTTCATTCAAGCATAAGCCAATTTTTTATAAGAAAAAACTAATTCAATTGTTAATTCTGACAGAAAACAATCTTCGTGGATAAGCTGGCCACTCGGATTCTTCTTTCAGAGCGTGGACCATGACGCTAACGATCTGCCTCTCAGGTAAGTAAATGAAAAGTGCCAAGATTGCTTAGCCTAAACTTGACAAATATGAATCGTGCTCTTTTATCAATTAATTGTGCTCTTTTATCTCTAAGCGCACAGTCACCTTGTTGACCCCACATTACCCACCTAGAACAATGAGGTGGTATCAAATACGTGAGTAATCTATACTTACAAGAATATTTTGTCCCGACTACTAAGCGACTGATATATTGTCAACGCACAGCCTAAACAACTGCTCGTACATGCTAGACATTTTTAGGGTTTAGTCATCTATCTTGGTGCGTGTAGAGGTAGAGTAGAGAGAGAGGTAGAGTGTTAGGTAAAGTGTGTAGAAGTGCACCAAGAAAGGAATTTTCGAAAACTGACCACAAAGCGGGTACAACGGGGGTCGAAGTTTGTATAAAAACTTCACGCGGACGAAGTCGTGTGAAGCGTTTTGCTAGTTAAAAATATGGTATAACTTAAGCTCTCACTGTTACAGATTCCGCCATCTCGACACGATGGTGCGTCTGAAGAGCCCCGGCAACTCAAGCCGCCGCGGTTCGACGCCCTGCGCTTCTCCGGAGCGTCGAGCACCTTCTCCTAACTGCTAAATCGCGTTAAAAACCAGCACTGTATTCATTGTTCACTGCAATACAATAACTGAGCATTACCATTGTTTTATTGTAGTTTGTACACCTACCTTCCGCTTATATTAGTAGTTGAATTGCCCCTAGTACATAATCAAGGTAAAAATCCGTACTCTCAAATTTGCTAGGATAGGTGTAGTTATATTGCAAACTAGCTGACCCGTGCCCACTTCGTTGGGCGGTAAACATTTGTCGCCAACAGATGGCGTTAATACGGCATAAAATAGCGGTCGTTCGCAGTTTCACCCGCGTGGCAGTTTTTTCCCGTTCCCGTTATTTTTTCGGGATAAAAAGTAGCCTAAGTTACTCCTTGTTACATCAGCTATCTGCCAGTGAAAGTCCCCGTCGAAATAGGTCTAGCCATTCCAGAGATTACCCGGAACAAACAGACAGACAGACAGACAAAAAATTTAAAAAATGCTATTTTGGTATATGTATCGTGTATATATACCTATGTAGTAAAAAGCAGTTATTTAATATTACAAACAGACACTTCAATTTTATTTATTTGTACAGATACAAAAATTACATAGGAGCTGTGCACACCTAAAATCTCACCGTCTGTTTCATAATGGTCTCTAAAGTCTCCTTTAACTAAAATAGTTAAGTATGTTGTCATCTCTATTTGCCGACATGAAAGTGACTATGATTCTAGACCCGTTATAGTGTCAGGGATTATGAAATCTGGTACACTTCGCAGTCAAGATGTTACACAATGTAATTCAAATGTAAACTCGATAAACTTACGCTACATATATCAAATTTATTCGTGTTAGGCCCCCTGAGCCTGTAAACACAGGGCCACCGGCATCCATACACTAACTCACAGCCCTCGTTATTTCCTATCGTAAGCATTAGTAGCTTTATGGTAACAAGTAGGGTAGTCTGCAGAAAAAAAAGGTATAGAGAAGTGCTAGTTATATAATGATGTTATTGTGTTAAACTTAAGCATTTGACTACATAATGTATGAGAAACTCTTAAAATTGAATAAACATACACAATAAACAATAGTACACTTATAAATATAACACGTAATAAGTCACTATAAATAATTGTATCTATGAGTAGGTATATTTAGACGTAAATAATTCCTTTGAATCTCAGTTATAACCTGTTGTTCATAAAATACCGTTCCCACCAAGAGCTATTAAGTGGCATCAGTTAAGATATAAGTAAAAAGAAATATAAAGGAATGTCTACTGCGGCAAACAGTCGCTATCCTATTAAATTTCAGATTAGTGAAGCATTCTTCACTAATCTGCACTGACATTATCAAATAATTTCGAGGTGTTTGCACAGTCAGCGACAAAATTAGATAAACATTTCTGGTTTTTTAAATTCAAATATTTTCACCAGCTCAATTTGTTTCTTCTTTTCTTGCCTTTAACTATCTAGAAACAGATGTTTCAGTTCTATTATGTTAATCTACTTTGGTTGCTGACTGTACTGTCGTCGTCAGTCAGACTGCTTTTTTCTTTTAGCATGCAATATTTCAATATGGTTACACCATAATAAATGATGGGAGAGATACATAATCTGATAAATCTTTTAAGTTTTGAGAATAAATACTCATCTACTGAGTCTATTCAACGGTATGAGATTGAATAACGCTGTCCCAACCTACAGAGTGAAGCATGTTTGGTTGTTCAGGATCCCAAGCCATTCCTCGCACAAAGTTGTGGTGCATATGTCTGTCATGGTATGAAACTTGGCTTGAAGATCCTTCAATTTTACAAACGGAAACAATGTTGTTATCACAGCAAACTGCTACTTTGTTGCCCCTGTGAAAACAACAAATCACAAATCAGATACATATACGATAAACAGTAGTTGTGGAGCTCTATGTGAAAGGGAAGCTCATTTGCCGATTTTTGATTTGAAGAGTAATTACAAGCACATGAGACACTATAAGACTTAAGAGATATACCTACGCGCGCGATGAATGTTATATAGGACACGTTCTTGGTGAACGTGCTCTATGAGGGAATGCTTGTCCCGTAGTTCCCAAGCAACTTAAAACTGTGCATAACATCAGAAAATAAAATAAAAGAAGAAAATAAAGTTGAAGGCTGCCGACACGGTATGCCTAAGCATACCGCGGTATTTCTTTTGTACTTAAGATCGATAATATTGCAATTTCAACATTATTGTCACATTATTGTATTTTTGTGTTAGCCACACCAACATCTGACGTGGCTAACATGCTCTACAGGTTCATTTACGAGTTGGTGAGTGATTAAGAAAACTCGAATGTATGATGGAACTGACATCGTCTTTAGAAGACGCAAAGTTCCTTAAAAAAAAAGAGAAAAAAAAAAAAAAAAAAAAAAACATTATTGTCATATTATTAGGTTTTATTCGTCTCGTATAAAATACCTTGCCATGCCCTGCCGCCAATGTGCGCCGGGCCTAAGAAAGAATATAGCAGTGAAGTAGTAGCTTAATGCGTGAATACTTCACTAGAAAACAATATTTGCCATTCACTCATCACACATCCTCCTATACCCCTAAATAAAGCAAGGCTTGTATAGGAATACAATAATTATAAAGATAGGACACTTCCATCACCTTCCATGGACGTCAGTGTTGTTAACGCCAACACTCCCATCATCAACCCTCCTGTCAAGGGTGGTGACTAGAGTCAACCGTCCCAAATACGGCAGAGGCCTATGTCCAGCAGTGGACTGAATAGAATATGATATATTTTACTTACACAGCGTTCACGGTTAGCTTGTGAATACCAGCAGGGAATTCAGCTAGCTTTATTGAGGTTGGCTTTTCCAAGAGAGCCATTCTAATGTCTACTAACTGCAAGACCCCTGCATCATCGCCACTGAGAATTCTGAATTCATCTAACCATTGAAGTGCTCGTACCCCACAGTCATTCTTTCCTAAAGCTGTAACAAAATTATTATGTATATTAAATTAATTTCTTATTAGTCTATGCTATATGTGCAATTAGTTAATACATATTCTTACTTGCTACTGGTAGATTAGTATTTATATCCCACAGGGAGACATGTGTGTCAAATGATGCTGTGGCGAATGATGCAGAAGTGTTGGGCCTTGTAGCAACTGCATGGATAGGTCGGGTGTGAGCAGTGTAAGTTCTAATGCAGATCAGATCTTCCATATCCCAAACCTAAAAATATTCCAACATTTTAGTTTTAATAAATATCTCTGCATGTATTACAGGGTCCAAATGTGCAGAACTCCATTTCTAGATAGTTTAACTATAGATTAAGAGACTTTTAAGCATATACCTGTCAGTATAAAAAGCTGATGGCTTTGTTAGAATTTAAACATTTTTTATTCAGTCTAACTATACTTATTAATTATAAGATAATTTTTAAGCTAGATATCTTACTTTTTATATATAGTTTTAATATAAACAGAAGATTTTATATTCAACACTTAAAAGTAGTAGCAAGTAGGTATGATCACTGTTCACTTATTATGAAAAGTGATCATACTTTCACTGTAGCTTCTTAAAAAGACAGCAAATAAAAAAACTGTAGGTTTCCTTTGTACTATAAAAAATAAGGATGCTTACTTATCCTCACTGTTGATCCACCTACATATTATATCTACTTTACTAAGAATAACTAGACATAATGTGGGTAGATTAAGCTTAAACATTACTCATTGACCAAGCAAGCAGACCAAGCCACGCGTATGTTTTAGTCTCGAGATTGGTCAAACTTGCTTTTGCCTAGCTGTCTGTCTGTTCACATCTACAGGTCGCATTTTTCAATCGATTTTGACTAAAATTGGCACACAAGTTCCTTGACTTATTAATTTTTTTAGACAATAGCGGTTTTTGAATGAGGTGAATATAGGGAGAAAAAGGAAGAAGTTTGCTGTAGCACTGATAATATCAGTATGACAAGAATTGCCTAACATAATTAGGCATGTGAAATTGAAATATTTCTCTATTTACACTTTTGAGTTCTGTGTGTTAGAAGAGCACTTTATACTATTACTAAAAAGTTAAATAAACCTTTGCATTCCCATCAGCTCCACCGGTAACATATTCTTTTCCAGGTACTAGGCAGTCAACAGCCAAAGTTCCATCGTCATGTTCGGCCACGGACTTATCCTCCATCCATTCTTGCCATGGATTGTCTTCTGTCTGGCTAAATATACTCAAAGCACCATTGTCTTCACAAATTATTACCTAACACACGGATAAGATAATTATTAGTAGCACGTAACAACTGACAAAGGCAGTACTTGGTCATATCAAACTTGTTATTTACCTTTTTAGAGCTTCCCACAAAGCAGGCATCAGCTGTTCCACTATTTAGATTAATACTGCGCTTTTCATAAGCTTCAATTGATTTGCCATCAGCAACCTTGTCAAAAACGCTGGCCCCGCCATCCCAATACCGCCCTGTTATTTCAGAGCTTCCTACCAGTGCAGTTCCATCTAAAACAACATGCTAGTTATCAAGTTTTGAAGATAAATTTGAATAGCTCTATAACAAGCTAGTGATTCTATCTGCCAATTCTTACGATTGACAATAGGTGAATAAATAGTTACCTGGATGAATCTTGATATAGTCTAGGTAAGTTACTAAGCCATTACCCGAAGTATCATTTCTGTAAGCTTCTGCATTGAGATGTGGTGGCACAATCATATAATCGTTTAAGCTCGACATGTTTCCACTTTATTATAGATAAAATGATACTTTTAGCTAAGCTAGCAGTTATGTTCGCTTTGGTATAACTGCCAGCTATTGTGCCGATCAAGAAACCAATTTATCCAGAGCTGAAAAGCAGGTAGCTATGGTAAGTAAAAACAAATCACTACTTACTTACATCTACAATACAAAACAGAAAATAGATTAAAAACTAACCTCAAAACTAAAACAGCCTAACGACAACGACACAACATGATGACTGACATTGACGTTGATTTCGCTTCGCTTAGAACGTAAGTTTGTGCACATTAAACATGCTAGTTTTCTTTCATCTTTGGAAGTAACATAGCTTTTTCTATTTAGTTTTTAAAGTGATACTTCTAATGCGACTTCCAAACAAGGTTGCGTTAAACGTTTAACACTACCATGGAGGAGGGGGTATGAAAGCACTCTTTATCTCATTTCCAGTTGCGTTTCGTATATTAAAGAGGTTTTACTTCAGTCGTGTGGTCTAAACCTAAAGCACACTCGTTTGTTTTCTATTTACTATTCGCACTTCGCACACCTTCGCACAGAGTGCTTGTGCTTTTTTTATATTACATACAAGTTTGTGCCATTTTAGATTAAAATACGTCGGGTACCGTGATTACACAACCATGGAATACACAACCTAAAAAAACGCAGCCAGGAATTTGTATACATTTCGTCGTGCAAAATATTGTACACCCTTGGAAAACACGACCATGGAATTGGACGCCAAAACTTAGGCCTCGTTTATACTCACTTTCTATGACTCGGATAGGTTAGGTTAGAACATAAAAAAAAACGCGAGGCGAGCGAGTGGTATGAGCGTGTTGCGATAACAGCCGCCGAAGTGCCAGCAACAAAGCTGCATGCATGACCTTCCTATACTAATCTCAAAATAGGATGGTACAACTCAAACTCTTTAGTTGCGTCTTAACGAGGCCTAAGCTTTCGTTCGACCAATCAGAGCTATGGTCGCCAATTCCAAGGTCTTGTATTCCATGGTTGTACATTAACCGGACTCAGATACGTCCGTCGATTTAATGCTCGCCATTTCGCCAAGAATTTTATCATAATTTGTTGTTGCAGCGCGTTGACAGCTCTGCTCTGTTTGTGCGGCGAATGTGAAATCAAAGGGGACCTGAATTATTTTACAAGGTTAGTTACCTAGTTTACATAAGTACGTACCTTAAGTCTATGCAATTTGAGAAAAGGGAAGACAAAACATACATACGTGGGTATGTGTTGACTCTTCTTTTCGCCTTACGCCTGTTCGACTCGGGGACAGATTTATGTTAACCAGAATATAACCAGAGTTCTAGAGAAACTAGTAGTTCTGCGAATAGTAGACCTCGCGAGCAAAGACTTCCATTGGTAGAAATCTGAAACTGAGGAAGTTACCTACTGTATTCTGAGGACCTATTCTGCTCGTCCTCATCAGATCTTCACCAGTTGTTTTGAGACCAACTTAAAGTTACTATCTTCTAAATAAAAAAGAACCATGGAAGTAGCCTTTTTGCCCATATTTGAAGTAGGTACCTCTAATCAAAAATTCCTGATGACAAAAATTCTATGAACTTATGAAAAATGTATACTTAGATAGTACCAAATTTCATCCAGAACTGTTTACAATACGGCTAGTAGACTAACAAACAGACAAAAAAAAGTAAATTTTGCTAGGCTTGAAGCAGAGAGGCTTTGTTCGCTCAGTCAAAAACAGTTCATGTTATAATAATAATAATAATAATGCTAATGGTGGACAATCCACACAGCATCATCTAGCCCCAAGCTAAGCAGAGCTTGTGTTATGGGTACTAGATGACTGATATACTTAATAAAATATATTACGTACATAGATATTTTTTATTATACATAGAAAATACCCAGAACACCCTGAATAAATATTTGCAGTTCGTACAAACATTTATCCCGAGATGGGAATCGAACTCGCAACCTCCTGTGTTGCAGGCGGACATTCGTCTGCCATGCCACATCGGTACACATGTATGTGTTCAGTGCAAATAAATAGGTGTAATTTAGGTATTTAAATAGTCTATACAATTATATGTTATAGTGCAGTGCAATAGGTAGGTATGGTATTTAAGTTATACTTACCTAGCTAAAGGTATACCTATTGAGAAAGTATAGTACAGTAGTAACTGATTTAATTTGAATACTTACCTGCCTTTTGCAACATGACATTATCTAAAACAATTCAAGCTGAAGCTTGAGAGCTCAACATGATGATAAGGTATTATTTGCTCATTCTGATTCATAGCATTTCATCAAACATTAGTTGGTATTCATGGCGAAATTAGAACTATCACAAACCTTAGCCGGACATAAAGGAATAGTATGGAATGTGTCCTGGCATCCCCTTGGAACAATATTTGCATCCTGTGGCGAAGATAAAACCATAAAGCTTTGGAGCAAAGAAGGTCATGATTGGACAATAAAGACTGTACTTGTGGATGGCCATCAGCGCACCATTAGAGAAGTGGCGTGGTCGCCTTGTGGGAATTTCCTAGCTTCAGCTAGTTTTGATGCTACCACAGCAATATGGGATAAGAAAAGTGGTCAGTATTATTGAAACTCTTATTTACATGATTCATTCAAGCAACTTTCTGATTGATAAACTTTTGATAGGTCAGTTTGAATGCAATGCAACACTAGAAGGACATGAGAATGAAGTTAAAAGTGTGGCATGGTCACCCTCTGGACAACTGCTAGCTACCTGCGGCCGGGATAAGTCAGTCTGGGTGTGGGAGGTTGCTGGAGATGATGAATATGAATGTGAAGCAGTACTCAATGCCCACAATCAAGATGTAAAGAAAGTATGTAAGCCATTAAGTATGATAAAATTCTCAGAAAAAAATTAATAAAGTATCAGTTTGATAAGAGCTATTATTTTGTTTGTAGGTTGCATGGCATCCTTCATTAGATATTTTGGCATCGGCATCCTATGACAATACAGTGAAGATGTACAAGGAAGACCCGGCTGATAATGACTGGGCTTGTGTTGCCACACTCCAATCTCATGAGTCCACAGTGTGGGGTCTAGCTTTTGATAAAACTGGAGAGAGACTTGCTACAACTAGTGATGATAAAACAGTAAAGATTTGGAAAGAATACAAGCCCAATAACCAAGAAGGTGTTATAGTTACAGATAATGAGTCAGTGTGGAAATGTGTCTGTACATTATCAGGCTACCATTCACGGTGTATCTATGACATAGCATGGTGCCACAAGACTGATCTAATTGCTACTGCGAGTGGGGATGACATTATAAGGATATTCAAAGAAGCTGTAGATTCTGACCCAAATGCACCAACATTTGACCTAATTTGCACTAAATTGAATGCACACACTCAGGATGTCAACTGTGTGAAATGGAATCCTTCTGGCAATCAGGAGTTACTCTCATGTAGTGATGATGGAGAAATTAAGCTATGGAAATTCACAGAGTAGAGTGACTCGTTATTTTAAGAACAAAATATTAGTTAAGAAACATAATCATAGGATCAACAGAAACTACAATAATTGTAGTTTAGTTTATATTATTATATTTGTTATTTATACTATCATTGGGTTTAATGTCAAATAAGTGAAAATATTTAAATATATGGGCTGTTATTTAATTACCTATATTGTTTAGTTTAAAAACAAACTGCTTGGGGATTATAGTTGTGAGCCTTATATAATTATATATTATTTTTAAGCAATAATACTGACTTGAAAAATTATTCCCGTGCATTAACGTGACATTAACAAAAGTTATTCAGGTAATAAAAAAATTGCATAATTACTTACAAAAAAGATGTGTGTGTTTCATAATTATAATTTGTGTTTTCAGTTCTTATGTAATGATTTATAAATTGGGCCGATTAATCCAGTCAAATAAACCTAGTATTGCAAGGTTTTTTTCATCAAATCCTATCAAAATGTCTCTTGGACAAAAAGTTGGTGTGCCTTTGGGGAATGTTGTTGCTGTACTGGAAAACTTTGCACCTAAAGCACTTGCTGAGAGCTGGGACAATACTGGACTTCTAGTTGAACCATACACACCTAGGTTTGTAACAATTTGATATCATCAGCACAAATAGACAATCATTTATTTATTTAGTTAATTAGAACAGCACAAAACACACCAATTACACTAGTTAACAATATTTAAAACAAGTCATACAAATCACTAACAAAAAAGATCCCTAACTAACTAACATATTGTTGTATACAATTCTAGCCTGAAAGTCTACTAACACCTGGAAACTATGATCAAGATGGTTGGTAATTACTATCTCAAAGCTTATAAACATGGCGTTTCTATTTAATGTTAACTGCAAGACAATACTTTGTTGTATGTGATGGTGACCAATTAACATCAGGTGGGCCATCTGCTTGTTTTATCAACAAGTCAAATAAAAAAACTGTCACCTTTTTCAAAGAACTGCAGTTCCTGCTCCATGCCTCTGAAACCCTCGAGAATGATAAAATTAATATATTTAAAAAAACTTTGGGTATCAGTGTTCTTCTAAGCTTGTTGTCCAGCTCTAACTATTGAACCGATTTGAATGTAACTCTAAGAATAAACATAGATCGTAACCTGGATTAACATTAGGCTTCATTTTATCTTGAAAAAAGGTATCCTAAAATGTCGATCATAGCACAGTACCTATGTATTTATTTTAGCAAAATGAATTCCACAGCGCGCGTGAAGCCAAGGGCGGCTGTTAGTGGTATAATTGACCGAGTTAGTAATAAAAATAGTTATGCTGGACAATCCACACAGCATCATATAGACCCAAGCTAAGCAGAGCTGGTGTTATGGGTACTAGATGACTGATATACTTAATACATACATAATATTTTTTTTAAATTACAGGCACACGAGGCTTATCACCTGTATGCCTCAGGTCGATGGACGCAGAGTAGTGTCCTGTAGGTTACGTTCCTAACGAGCGTGACCTACAAGGCAATGCTTTGTTATATGCGATGGTAACCACTTATCATCAGGTGGGCCATATGCCTGTTCCATGTTTAAAAAAAATTATGCATAGAAAATACCTAGAACATCCGGAATAAATATATGCAGATCGGACGAACATTTTTCCCAAGGCGGGAATCGAACCCAGAACCTAACAGGCGGACATTCGCTCGCGCGCCTCATCGTTCGTCCGAATGCTATAATTTATAATAGGTTACTTAAAGGTACACTAAGATGCTTATTACTTTTCAGAAATATAACAAGAATCTTGCTTACAAATGACCTTACAGAAGAGGTGGCTCTGGAAGCTAAAAGTTTAGCTTGTGAAATGATTGTATCATACCATCCTCCAATATTTGCTCCAATGAAATCAGTTGTACAGAGGTAAGTTGCAAGACTGGGTTTCTATTCTTAAGTGGTTGCTTGTTTGTACTATTTGTTCTCGTTTATCTGAAATCCCGCTAATACCTGCTCCATAGTCTAATATTATTTTAATTTGTAGTTTTTCATAAACTTTAGTAATGTCGAGAAAAACCCCGATTGCTTATTATTTGTCATACGATGTTGTTGATGTAGGTACTTGGATAGGTAATACTATCAGCCATTTTGTGAATTGAAAAGATTGCAAAAGTAAATGAATCTCAATTGTTATTTTGAATTTTCCTATTAAAAAACAATTATAACATGAATTAATAAGATAAGATAATGTTTTTTTCCAACAAAAAATATAGCCTTATATACAAATTAATGTAATTTTACATTTGTTACAGTGCATGGAAGGAACGAATCGTTGCATTCTTGTTAGAGAATCGCATTTCCCTGTACTCTCCACACACTAGTTGGGACTGCGTACGAGGCGGCGTAAATGACTGGCTGGCATCAATCTTTCCTCATGTGAAATCACACCCCATCACTCCTGGAGAAAATCCTGACTTTGGAGCTGGCAGGTAAGCTCGGTTACGAAAGGTTACACGCACTTGAGGCGATGCCGAAAAAGTTTTTAAAACATGGTACCTAATTACTGTGAAGACTATTATTTGGCTAGATGGTAGGAGCGTTTATTATCTGAAGACTGTCTGTACTTCAGAAAGCCTACTAATAATATGTCTGATTTTAATTAGTTGTAATCTGTCTTTACGCCTTTAAAAAAATGTAAAAAGCATTTACTCAGTACATATTACTGAATAAATGCTTTTTACATTTTTTTCATCTTGAAACGTCTTAAAGCTAGGTGAATCTAAGCGCCAGTTTCTCGCGACCAAGCCTAGAAGAACCGGCAAGAAACTTACAGCTTGGTTCCTACCATTTTTTGTATTATCCTTTTATAAATTCATGATATTGTAAATAATTAAGCTCCGGATGGTGCCAATCTAAGTTAATAAAGCGAAGGCAAGACATAAAACATTTCGGGCGGCCTAGAAATCCATCACTAGAGTTGCTCATACGAACTTAAACTTACATAGTAAAGTATGAAAATATAATTCCAGAATCCTAACTATCCAGACTGAGGATTTAACGTCCGTAACTATAGCTGATGCTGTTGGTAAAGTGAAGAAGCTAACTGGATTGCAACATGTAAGGCTGGCCTTGGGCAAAAGAAAATGTATGGAAAACGCAGTAATGGTTGTGGCTATTTGCGCTGGTTCTGGAGCATCTGTTCTAAAAGGAGCACGAGCTGATCTCTATTTGACAGGTAAACATCACTGATGGGTGACCGATGTTTTCGGTAGAAGTACCTCGTTTTAGCGGAAGATTGTTCTTTAATGTTTATTTTTATTTTTTGTAGGTGAAATGCTTCACCACGACATTCTTGATGCAACTCAAAAAAATATAAGTGTTATTCTCACAAACCATTCTGACTCAGAAAGAGGATTTTTGAAACAATTCTCACCGGAACTTCAAAAGAGATTAGAAAATCAAGTCGACGTTATTGTAAGCAAGGAAGATAGGGATCCTCTTGTCACAGTGTAAGGTACATAAATAAAGCAACGTTTTGATTATATTGTTATTTATTTATTAATTCTTAGAATTAGATTGTAGTTATTACAATATGTGAGATCATCGTAAAGTTATTCTTTTTCTGTCATCAACAATTATCAACTGCATTTAGTAAATGACATTACCTACTAGTAAGTATTTATACTATAGCACTTGGCAAGTTCTTTCGATTTTTAAGTTTTTCCTTTTTCTGTTTCTATTCACAGGATCTGAATTCCTTTGATGATCTTCAAACTGCACTGAAATATTTTCATTTTATATAGATGTGTTGGCTTGGTTAGAATGTATTAGAGCATGCACAACTACTACTTACGCAGAGCAGCTTTGTCTGATGGCTTATTTTTCAAGTTTTCTTTATACTTTTCTTTCACTACTTCTTTTGTACACTTCTTTCTTCTAGGTGAAGTAGAGCCAGATCTGATTTTGCATATAGACGATACTGTTCCGTTCTTGTCGTCGTAGTTTATGACGTATTCACGTCGTCTTGACCTGCTACCGTGATTTATCATCGGCTCTTTATTATTTGCAGATTTGTTACCACTTGAATCTTTACCAACTTTCGGTACTGACGCTACTATGTTATTTCTGTTGCTCGTCTTATCTTTCGATGTTTGTCGTTTATGAAGTTTGACTTGTTCGCTTTCAAAAGTTTTTTCAGATGAATCTTTTGTACTTTTTGAGGAATTTACGCTTTCTAGTGTTATATCTGCCGGCGTTACTTTTGTATGTCTATGTAATGATCTGCTTCTATGTTCTTTCTTGGCTGGGATTAAGTTAGCTTGTTTGCATGAAATTTTGCTTTCAGATGATTTATTTGTACCGGTGTCATTAGACACATCCGAATTTGTCTTGTGTTTTAAAGGATGTGACTTTTCACTTTTATCAGGTTGTTGCTTATCGTTATTTTGTCGGACACTTAGATTTTTCTTTCTTTCAAATGTGTGATCTTTCTCTTTGTTCATCTGGCGCTTTTTCTGTAAGACTTCGTCTTTGTCTTGACTGGCACTGGACTGTGTGCCATCTAGTTTCTGTCGTGTTTTAGTAATACTAGAATCACGATTTTTAAGAACTCTCTGCTGATTACTACTAATTGTTTTAACATTTGATGTAGAGATAGCGTTCTTTGTTTTCTGTTCACACGGTTTATTCAAATTAATGTAAATATGATTGTCGTCATCCGGTATCACTTTTTCTTTGTAAGTTGGAGTTTTTGTGGCGGATTTCTGGTGCTGCATTTCATTTCCAGTAGTTGAGTGAACTCTCGTTCTTCTGAAATAAGTAAAAAACATGTTAGGTAAAATTATATAAAATAATAAAAACATTCATCATTTTATTTTTTTGTACCTTGACGATTGATCGAGTTGCTGAATTTTTTCAATGGAATTAGATTTGTTTGTTTTGCGAGGTTCTGAACGACTTCGGTTCTTCATAGGGCTCAATACTTCTTCCTTTTTTGACTTAGATCGTCGATTAGCTATAGAATCTTCGTGTGAACTAATATCTTGTTCAATTATAGGATTAAGTAACATTTCATCAATATAATTTGGCTTATCATCATACTTTGAACGTATGCGTGGGGTAGGCTTAGGAACATAGTTCGAATTCATAGGAATGTTTTGATATTCCGGTGCATCTTCTGACTCACTATTGCACACACTATTGGAAACCTGTTGAATCAATCGAACAGATTGAAATAAGTCGTGAAGTACTGGATCTTCGTGTAATTCAGCAGGTTTACTGTTTCGAAGTTTGTCAATGTTTTTCAGTCCATTGTCAACTCCAAAATATGTAAGATCGCTTTCTCTTAGTTTCCTCGTTTTTAGTCTTGCAGGAGTCGGCGATCGTATTATTGCGGGGGTTCTCGTCACCGACCTAAATTTATTTCTTTCATCATGTATCCTTACGACTTTTTGTACTTTTTCACTATCGAGTTCATACGTCTCTTTATTGGCAGTCATATTTTCTGACGGACCTGCAATAATAAAAATATTATGTTATATGAATTAACCATTTTATCGACGTTAAAGAAGTTCAAAATAATTGTAAAGTTAGTGGTAGGTACTACTGGTACAACTCTAGGGCTCTTTGTGAAGGGCCACTTCGTTTTTTTCTACCGACGCCGTGCAGCGTTGTGTTTCAGTTAAAATTGCAGTGTGCGTGTGTGTGTGGACGCAAATGAAATTTCAGACAAAGAGCTTTAACGTTAACTGATGGTTACGGTTATGACTTATCATTTATTAGGCTTGTTTTCGTTCTATCTAGACTATCTACATGTTCCATCAGTAAGAAATTTGACTAGGTAGTTGGTACCTACGTACTTTGATTCGTAGTCCGGATGGCATTGGTGTTTTCCGAAACAGTATGCTGACGGGAAAAGTTAGCCGATATTTCTCCAACACGTTGCTTGCTTACAACCGACCCAGCCGTTGGCCTATACGACTTGTCATCTCTATTATCAACTTTTAGTTCATCGTGAGCCCCAAATGCCATGTTCTCTCCCAGGAGATATGGTTTGGGCTTTGGAATCTTATTTTTGAGAATACTTTTTGTACCTGTCATATTCTCATCGGTTTCGATAAACTCACTCATTGTGAAACTTTGTGAATTACTTTCGTTCGAAAAATCGTTAGTCTTTTCACCAAAAAGCGTTATAGGTTTTTCCGGCATGTCGCGCATAGGAACAAAGGCACTTCTTCTCTTTCTAAAATCGTTTGATGGGGGAGGTTTTTCGTCGGTTGCGATAATATTTACTTTGCCAGTTTCAGCTGCAAAGTGTAGCTCAGTTTTACAGAACTCAACTTTCTTAAATTTCCGTTGATGCTCTTCATAGTTCTTTCTAGTTTCGTATTCTTGTTCTGTTTCAAGACTTATCGGCAATGTTATTGTTACTTTTCCAGTCGGTTGCAGTGTAATATGGTTTTCTTTTGAATCTTCATGAACAACCTCATGATCGCGGTAGTCCTTGAACTTTGTTCTTGTGTAGTAATTATTGTATTTATTTTTAGATAGCCAACTTTCATAAGTATTGTCTGTGGTATGATCACTCTTTTCTTTAGAGACGAAGTACTTAACATGAGAACTTTCATTTGCGTTTTCGTTGACAAGCTCTGTTGACTTGCAAATACCGCTATCCGTCGAAGATTCCATCGCTAAAGTATCATTACTGTGTACAATAGTTTCTGATAGTGGTGAAGCATCTTCAAAGCTGTAACTTTTGCGTCTATTGTTCCAATCGTTGTTGCCGTTTAGAAGCGATTTGAATTTGAGAGTGCTGAGTGCGGGGCCATCTAATAATGGTGATACTCCACTGCTTCTTCTACTGAGGGAAATATCACTGTTTTCTGAATCGCATGAATATTTTCTGAACACACTTTTGTGATTCTTTGATACGTCTATTATGCTCGCATTGTCTGTTGAAGAAGACTCTTCACTGGGCATCCTCATGGATCCTTCTGTTGAACTCCTCCATTTCGAAGGTTCTGAAATTTCAAAGTCGTCCGGCTCCGTAACTTTGTAGTTTTCTGTATCCGCGTGTGGGTCTTGTAACAGTGCTAATGGCGTTGAGGATATTTCCAAGGGTTCTGATGGAATCGACGGAGATTCTAGGTAACCAGAGGAGTTAAAACCGGAAGAATAAACCTGGAAATATAAAAAGTTTTCATTCGTTTATGTTATGCATATAAATTATTATAGACAATTAATGAATGTACACCTACGAAAAAGCATAAATATACAACCTAATAATTTGCGTTGTATGTTTACTATAACGAGTATGAATAGTAACCTATTTTTTTTATAATCTTTACATTCAAGAAAATCTCAACTAATACAAGTAAATAGGTATGAACCAGTTGAGCTATCTGCAGACCGTTGCAAACGCTCTAGAAATAGCTTAACTAATCCGCATCAGCACCAATCGGAAGAGTTTCCAAGACGCTAGGGAAATATTTTAGTTAGCGTTCGCGTACCCTCGTACAACAATGATCAAGCCTCACCCTTCTCGAAGCGTGGACCATGTAGGAGGAAGCAGGTACCCCTGGGCCGGCTGTGGTGTGATAGGCTGCCCGCATTACTTTCATGCGAGCGCCTGGTCCGCTGGCGTGTAGCACTTCCATCGCGCGGGCTATCCGCCGCGTCACGCCGCCTTCGACTACCTGCCAAACAGAGATTTTCATTTTACCATATTTTTCTTGGTCACATTGCTTTAGATTAGAATTAAAGCGTAGCTTCATTTCCTATGACACATTCAGATATACGATCCTAAAATACAGTCCTTATGATCCAGCCAGGATTTACTTAGCTCACTTTATAATTAACTTTACTTGACCAGTGAGGTGATTGCCCCCACTTAAAAGCTATAGCAAGATAAGATAGTCATCTTGACTTAAATTTGAGTTCAAGAACTCTGTTCTGAATTCTCACAAATCACGGACAATGGCAGTAGCGGAACGTGATTCATCCCAGACCGTTATATTTCACAACATTATTTGGATGTCTACAGTTTTTTTAAAATCTAATTGTTAACCTTATAACAAATTACGGATACCAATCGCAGATGGATAGAAAATACTTCATTGCACGCCATAATACTTAACTGCTTACCAAAAACAACTGTGATGACAACACCAAACACCTACGAGTACCTACCTACCCATTACCCCTCTACCTGGTAGGTACCTAAAATTTTTTGTAGGTTTTTTTTTACTTGATTGGATAGAAAACTTTCGTTTCTAGTAAGGAAGTACCTACCTAGATTGGTAGGTATACCCAATTATCAATCTAGGTAGGTAACTACTTCCTTACTAGATAAGAAAGTTTTCTATCCAATCAAGTAAGACTTTTCAAGGTAAATTCAATGAGTTGGCGTTCAATGTCATTATCCATGGACAGATAGATAGGGAAAGGTGTGTAGTATTTGTATAGTGTGTAGTTTTAGTATACGTAGGCACAATATTTTTCATTTTTTGTGCGATCTTTGTACCTTTATATTAAATCAAAATAAGATGACGTTATTAATGAAATCTTTGAAAATTGGGTCCTGTAACATATAATTACAGGCGACGACTGTACCACCTACCTACCTCGATTATGTAAGTATATAAATAAGGTAGGTACTTGTACCTACCATAATGCGATATTTTCTGTACATCGCAGCGGTTATTTGTGTAATTTGTAATGTCACTGCAAACTGTGAAAAATAAGAGAACCACAAAAGTTTGCTTATTTAATCAGTCATCTTAGTGTGTTTAGGATTTTAGTCCTAAACACACTAAGATGACTGATTAAATAAGAATATGAGATATTCATGAGCAAATGTGACCTCAACTGTTCATAACTGTCTTGTGGCAGGCCGCCTTCTGCAAGTAACGACATACACAACGTATTTCATTTAATTAAATTTTTTTAAATGTTTGCATCCCAGATGTAATGGGGAATGTGTGCACTAAATTAGTTATTTAAGATCGATGTACATACCACATTGAAGTAAATAAATGAATTATTATTAATGCCGTTGGACACAACTCGTTGGGTCATTGCGCTAGTTTCGCGACCACCTTCAGTATGCGACCATTTCACTGACCTGCTGCAGAAATTCAAAGGAAATAAGAACACCACCTCTCTTTTCCCAACGAAATTTGGCTTTAACAGAATAGGATAGATGTTTAGTCATAACCTACCTTTAACAACATAGTATTACCCTAATCCTTGGTCATTTAATCTCGTAGGTACCTACTAGTCGCTCAAACCAGCTCGTAAAAGTCGAGTTTTTAGTGAGCACGTACTAATTTCGAAGTGCGTATTTCTTGATTTTTTCATGTGTGGCTGATTGACATTGTTTCTACTACTAGAAAAATAGTTTTTTAACGCATTTGCGTCGTTTTATAATGATAATATACAGCAATAAGTAAAATATTGAGTGGTCGCATACTAGATGTAATTATTTGACGACGACGACGACGGTTGCGGGTTCGATTCCCGCCTTGGGATAAATGTTTGTACGATCTGCAAATATTTATTCCGAGTGTTCTGGGTATTTTCTATGTATAATAAAAAATATCTATGTATGTAATATAGTATTGTATTAAGTATATCAGTCATCTAGTACCCATAACACAAGCTCTGCTTAGCTTGGGGCTAGATGGTGCTGTGTGGATTGTCCAGCATTATTTATTTATGTTATTTTACTTAACGACCACGTGGTCGCAAACCAACTCCTTCATTGCAAATTTAATATTTCATTCTTACTACCTACTAATATTGATAAAGGTGTCAGAGCCCGGTCGTCAGCCTGTACGTGAGCCAGGACGTCAGAACGGCTCTCAAGCCGTTAAAGAATAATAAGGTACCAGGGGAGGAAAGAATAACAACAGTCAAAAAGTGGGTGTAACACCAATATTCTAAATCCTTCAGAAGTTATTTATTCCGTAAATCGTCGTACAACCGTCGTATTGCGAACGGTGCCTGTCCGTTGTGCTCATCTCAATATTTAGTACACCTACTTACGATTAGATCAGGCACCTATATTAGATCACTGATCAAAACAACTCGTTAAGCTAGCTTTGTTACCTGTTCGCAGAAGGGCCCTTTGAGTTTTTTGGCAATTAATGCTTAGGTATCTATCTACCTATGTATATTGACCTAGACTTGAGATACCTATTTATTTTAATTACTTACACAAACACATAGATACATAGGTACATACATACAAGATTTATGTGACGTGATCGCAAAAGCGGGGGCGACATGAAATGGCATAGTCTCGTGATTGCGATCTTTTCATTGAACTCAGTTTTGCACTCTTGTGTGGGTGTACGAATATAGGCATACTTAGTATACTTACATATTCAATATAATCTGCCACCCGCTATCATTCGCTAAAGATTTCAACGTAGAGAATAATCTGCAGTGACTCCTGCAGCATCTTAACGGGGATTTCAACGGGCATAGGGCAACGGGGCTTGGATAACTTTGTCGAACAACTTACATGGACCTATTTACTTCACTCACTAGTTCATTTCGTCATAGTAACTTAGGAAACGACTCGATGACATCAACTTCCTGAATAACCGAAATGGTTCGTGCAATTGAATTAGGTATAAGTTTCCATTTAAAGTAAATAATAGAACAGAACAGCTATTGGTATCTACGTTAAATATATACGCACTTATGCTAATTCTCTATTGGTAGGTGAAGCCTGCGGCAGCCTTTTACTACCTACCTTATTAATGGATCAAGGCGAGTTAATTCTGAAGATAATATGACGTCACCCCTGTATAATCGAACACAAAGTAAAATCAAAAGTAAGGTCGCATGCACAGGCTCAGCCCACTAGTCTCTGTGCTTAATGTTTGACAGAACAATGAGCTTTTCTAGCTACCGAGGAATTTCAATCACGATCGATATAAGTAGTAGCTATATAAGAGGTAGGTACCTACTTAGGAAGGTAAGTAATTATTAAGTAGTAGGTAAATACTTATTTAAATAAATATATTATAGGTACTTAGATAAATAACTATTGTTCACCACACAGATACATACCTAATTCAGTACATACTTATACGCAACTTGAAAAATCAATTACCTACGCAATCAATTATTTGACGACGGTAGATTTTCAGTAAAGTAAATAAATTAATAAAAAATTTGCTTAGCTCCGTGCCTTACTTACGCATGTCAGACTTGGCCACTCACGAAAAAACGCCCAAAAAGACAGAATCTGCCAAAGAGCGATGGAAATTGGAAATAAGCTGCATTGATTTCAAGTTAAGAGACAGACTAAAAAAAACACCTCTAAGGAACAGGACTAGAGCAAAAGATGCGGCACAACAGATTCTAAGTCTTAAATGGAAATAGGCTTGCCACTTGCAGAGGCTACCACTAAACAGATGGTCGCAAATAGTGACAAATTGGTTCCCACGGGATGAAAAACCAATACGACCACTATTTAGTGGTAAAATTTCAGCAATTTTTACAATGTCGTCAACATTGTAAAAAATGCTGAATTATTAGCCAGAAACAAACAACACTTGGAGGAGGCTTTTACCACGTCAGGGTCCCATACACTAACAACCCCATAGATGGTATGGAGCAAAATCAAGACAAATAATTAAGCTTATTCAGAAGAAGATGGCGCTGAAAGCTACCTAGATCGCTCTTCTCTAAACAATACAAAAAATACCTATGAATGAATGGTTTTTGAGTGAGATCAATACAAATAAAATACTTTTTTTCTAAAATAAAAAAAAATAATAAATAGCATCACGACTTTAATCCCCAAGCACGGTAGATATCCCTTACGATTTCTTAGTACCAAGTACCTACTCGAGATTTTCCGAGGATGTCTAAGTGGGTAGTCAGAGGTACGTCCAGATAGTACATCTGATACATACCCACATTTTACAGTAGTCAGTATTCCATACCTGACAGGTTGCAAGCCCATCGCCGCTGCTTGAATTCCAACTGGTACCTTCCTACTGACATAATTGTCTAGCTGTTCCTTCTTCGGCTACATAACAGTTCATACATTGTTAGTGCCAATTAAAAAATGTGTGAAGATATCATGTGCACGAAAGGTTTCTGTTCCGTGAGACGTAAAGCGGTGTTCACTAAAGATAGCGGGGAGTCCGTGACGCGCCGCGCGGGGTCGTCGACTAGCGCGGCCGTCACACTCTTAAGTGTTTCTCAAGAAGTTTCCAAGGAAAACCCTCAGATAAACGTTATTATATCATTTTTTATATGAATCATTTCGAATTAGTCGACAAACTGGTCAAACTAAGTGCCGTCTTCGCGTCTAATAATTTACATTCGATGAGTGTGCACACGGAAAAGTATGCAAATGTCAACAAGTTCTCTAAACTGATCACCGAGACAAGGACCTTGCTTTAAGATAAGCTGTATTTCGAAACTGGCTCCATGACAGAGTCGTGCCACAAAAACATTGAATTTGATCGAATTCATCGACAAACTAAAGGGGTAACTTGTCTTGTCATCGTTCAAATAAAAGCATTCTGTGCTTATACGAATTGCTAGTAATGACTAGATCACTCACACGACATCAGTAAAATGATGAGTTAAAATTAAACACAAGTAAAACGATGCCAGGCGGATGGCAGTGCAGGCGCAGCCTCGCGGGCCACGGCCTTTACGCAGGATTTCCGGCAGTGTGCTCACGAACCCGAATAAACAACTTTTCGCTTATTTACATTCGTACCTAAGTACTTATTGTTGAAGATTTCCATGTCGAAGTCTGAACTGATTTCGGCCAAGGCGCCTATGTAGGTGTATATATAAGTACATAATTATCATAATTACCTAGATGCATAACTGTAAACTATTTGCTTATAATAATTCTTACTCACTAGTGGCTATAGAAAATCTTCCTGCATAGATATCATATTCACAAATTTTAAAAATAAAGAATTGAGCATAAGTGTAAAAGAATATGGATTTTCTGATCATAAAGGAATATCTCATTTTCTGTAATTAGTACCTATGTAACATGTAGTAATAAGCCGCCTAGTGATAGATTGTCGTGCCCTACCAGGCTCATGTTGAAGCTTTATTTATGCCCTAAGATCTTCTGTACACAACATGAACGCAATAAATATATTTGATTTGATTTGAAATGACATAAAATGTGGAAGAAAATTGACAACCAGCCCAAGAAAAGGTGTTGTGTAGCGCGTAGAATAAAAATAATAAGTTTGTTACTAACTACCTACCTAATATGAGTAAATATATATTATAATAAAGTGTGCTATGTGCTACGAGTTCGTGCGCGTTGAAGTCTTTTGTAAGGTCAACAAGAAATATTTGTAATTTATTATTTCTTTTGAAATAGGTAGGTAAGTATTTTGAGAATATTTTTTACCCAAGAAAGTCTGGTAATTTTGTAACTCCCGAGGAAAATGAGGGGTGTCATGTTAGACCTAGGTTTTAGGACTTAGTGTGAGGAGTTTCGCTGTTGTGGCTTCGTAGCTCCGGCTTCTATGCGGTTGTTTGAGTCAACTCATAACTCAGCGATGATTTTAACTTAAATTTGGCAAAAATCGAAGCCATTTGCATGTTCTGATGGTATTTATCAGTTCAGAGCTTTGAAAAGATCTGTTACGTATCATTCTCAATTATTAAGTTTTTATATACGACTTACTGACATAATAGCATTTACTAATTAGAGTAGGTACGTTTAAAGCTTGAGGTTTGGAGGGGTCTTAGAATAAATTCTAAGCTTTATCAAATGCCCACATGATAGGAAAGCATAAGGTGCAAGAATTGGCTATTTAGCAGCTTCCTCACGTCGCATCACTTTCACCATTGGATAATCAAGTAAGTAGCTGCGAGAGTTGAGAGTCGTTTCCTCATTCCGCCCTAATCATTGTTTTGTAACTAGAATACTTACCTGCTAATAATGCAGCTGGGTACATAATATACCTGTTAGAGGTTGAATTTTAGGAATTTCTTCCTTATTGTATTGCATATGGTCTTAATGCACAGGTGTGTTGAATGTCAAGTCTCTATGACCAAAGGTTTGGGCTGCTCGTTGTCTATAAGTACTGTCAGTCAGTCAGTCAGGACAAAGATTCTTGTAATTGATATTAGATGACCACCTACATAGGTAGAATACCGCTAGGGGAAAAATATTAGAGTGGCGACAACCAACCGGCGCGCGGCGCGGCGCGGTAGTCGAAGCGTAGGACGGCTTGCCGCCGCCGCTACCACAACCACCGCTGGACTGACGACGACTTTGAAAAAATCGTAAAAATTCAGTGGATGGAGAAGGCTTAAAATCAGCTTTCCCTGAAATCGGTAGGGATTACCAACTAATGAGCTTTTTCAGGCTGACGATGATGAGAGGTAAGTACCTAGAAATCTTTAGATCGTTCCTAAATTCACTAAAGACGGCATACAATGTTCAGTTTATTTGCAATGCAAGTCTGACACATACCTACACCTGTTTCAATCTCCCAGAAAAGAAGTAAAAAAAAACCCTGTACCTATGTGTGGAAAAAGATACCAAACTGGCTCAGACAGGTTTCGTTAAACATTTTAGCCGGCAACATTAAACCTTAAGTTAGCAGTACACAAGACTCGGTTCAAAAATGGATAAAAATTGTTATATAGCCCGACCAGTCTTGCCACTTTGGGGTTTTAACTCCGTATTAGGCCAAGTCCACTTTAGTCTTTTGGCAATGACCGCCTGATTGAAATGCCGCTATTCACTATTTCAGTTTCAACTACAACTTTTTTAATTACAAATTGCAAAAGTAAACGATGTAAAACACACTCGTTTATATACTGTACAGTAAAGGCTGTCAGGCTGTAAGGCTTCTGCAATACCTATACTTTTTTAATTTAAGCCCACACCCTTCCTATGAGAACCTAAAGAGCTTTTTGCAAACAAACAAGCTTTATTAAAGACAAACTTAAAAACAAGTCCAAATACACCTAGACAAAACGTGATATGAATCAGCTTTGGTAAAGCTCACCTTTCCGTATTCAGCGGTTCCTGCCCACTCTCGCCGCCATTGTTCTGCTATTTCCATGTCTGATTGTTAAGTAGTTGTCTTTCGATCGCTCCAGCTACACTCGGAAGCACTAAAGGCCGTTCGATAAAGCGCGGACGCACGTTCACCTCGCACGTCGGTTCGAAGACTACTGCCTGTGCTACTGCCGCGCGACGCGTCTGGCAGTATACAACCAATCACCTATCCGCCAACAGGCTTTGCTACGTTTTTACAGCTTCAGCCCACAAAATAAATTTGAATATTTGAATTCGTCATAGCTTTCCGCTGGCAAAAACCCATACCTACTCTACTTGATAAAACGCCCACTCCAGATTAAGGATAGTAGTTATACTTACCCTGGTAGGTAGGTAGATATATAACAAGTAGGTAACTACCTACTGGGGCCTTTTAACCAGACGTAGGTCGTTCGAGAGTCGCGACCCACACGTTTTTATGTTCAGAGTTCACGGTGGGTACTGTCAGCAGCGACAAAACTTCTAGGTACCTACCATGCAAATTTCAAACAAGTACTTATTTTTTTGAGTTCTGAGTTTTGAACTTTTATTTGCAATCTGCCTTGAGTTGAGTCATAAACATCTAGATGCAAACGAAAGTTAACATTTCTTTATTTTAAATCCAGATAAAGTTGGTATTGAATAACTGAATTTGCTAATCTTACTAAGCACACCACCTAAATTAACACCCTAAGGTACAGCTGTAGGAAGGAGCCAAATGATGTGTAATATGGGTTAAGTAATATCAGCATCAAAAGTTGATTACTTTCAGAATTCAGAGTTCGTTTATGACTTAAAAGTTCAAGTCACAGATTGTCATGTTGACATGATGCTATTTAAGTTTTAAGTCAAGGTTTGGAAAATAGCATGGAAAAGTGCTAGTTTAACTAATCCGTTTGAAAGATTGTCTGATTATCATTTACTTTTAATGTTGACTGGAGGTACTACATACGTATATCATAGTCAATTTCACATAGCTAGAAGCTAAATGGCCCAAGTTGCCACACTGATCTTCAATCACTTTACCCTATCGATCAATAAAGTTCAGTGCTTTTCTATCATTTTGAATAGGCAACCCCTTGTAAAGAAATTTAATCGACCCCACCTACTAGACATTTACAAAGCTACTTAGGCTATAAATCTCTAGTTATGTAAAATAAACTGCTTCGCTTTGCTATTTAATATGAATTATGGCCCTACTACTGAAACAATCAAAAGAATATGGCAAATTATATTTACTTGAATTATTAATGATTTTGCTCTTCTCGGAGATAACTTTTGTATAAGTTCATTATATGATCATCACATTTCCAAATATCAACCACCTCAATACATGCATCATTTTTAAAATTATTTCTTTTATTTATACACCTCAGAAATGTAGTGGCAAGTGGTTCATTGCTCTGGTTAGTGGCGCAGAACGTAAAGAACAGTTTTTGTTCATAATTAAACTTTTTGCTAATTCCATCTTTAAAATTTCTATAAAAAAGCTGTTGTCCGGGGTAGCACAAGTTCTCCACATCCTTCCATTCTTCTTTTGGCAGGCCAAATAATAGCCCTACTGCAGCTCCTTTTACAATACAGGTCGTCTGCCCAGATTTGTCAACAATTCTTAGGATGGCAGCTGAAGATACAGTCCCTTTTCTGTGGTTTATTTTAACAGATTCAAGATAATATTCAGTTAGTATTCCCCATCCTTTAGCATGAAGTTTTATTTGCCCCGCTTCGGTTAACTTTATAGGCGCCACATTATCATAAAACTCATAAGGATTACGTTTCCTATTCATTCATCTAAATTCACAATTATTATTTCATACACAAGTTAGAACAACATTTGATTTATTTTGATTTAAACGTACTCTTTTGGATAGTGAATTAGTGATGTGCCGATCCCATCCACAGAGTACTTTTTTTATCTGATCTTTTCGTGGGCATACGATCACAGAGTACTTTTTTATAAACTCGATCAGATCGATTTTCAGATTTCGGAGAAGTAGAAGAGAGAGAGTCCGGTTTATGCATGACTACGGAATATACAGGTAGCCCGGGAATTCACAGTAATGGAAAGTGTAGACTAGACAGGAATATGCAGCCGAAATGTACATGTGAAATCGAAGGTTAAAACATAAGTGTGCGTGCAGTGCACCAAAGTGTCGGAAAAAACAACTGCATGACCTACTTACACTACTCCCATCATGGAATACAATTTTATTCCTCGATCGCATCTAAACGAAGCATAGGCTTTCGTTTGATAAATCAGAGCCAATTCTCATGGGGCTGATCACGTATCTTCAGATTTGCTATAGAAAATCTGTCACATTTGACACTTGTGACTGGATTTTGATGCTAGCAGAAGATAGGTACGTGATCAGGGAGCAGGTCGTGTGTTTCTTGGTTTTACATCCTGGTTCCCAACGTGTCGTGTACAAATTGCCACGAAATCCATGACTGCACATGCTATCATATTATAGTTATTGCTCATAAGTTATGGTCGAACCTCCTAAATGGGGTAATATTACTCATTTAAAACTTAATTTGTTATTTGATACGATACCTGTCAAAAAGTACTCCTTGAGTAAAAGTAGCGAATGCAAAGTATCGGGTACAAAAGTATAGGTATCGAAAAGAAATGTACTCGATACCACAAAGTATCGATACTTTTTTCGTGTCCTACTCTCGACTCTCGACTCAAGTGTTAAATTCTTTGTCTGTGAGTGAGTGACTGACAGTCTATAAAAAAGTACTCTGTGGTGACTGATACGATCACAGAATAGAATAGACAGAATATATAGGTACCTATATCCTTACGGAGATACGATGTTAGTTTCAGTCTATAAAAAAGTACTCTGCGGATGTTAGCATCCTAGTAGTCTGTGGTCTGTGATACGATCACAGCACGCACAGACAGAGTACTTTTTTATGATACGATGATATAATAATGAGTGTAATGCAAAGAATGCTTTACTTTGATAAATCGGAAAGTGTAATGTGAATCACAGACAGAATACTTGTGAATTGTAAAAAACGTGAACGAGTTTGAAGCGAACCACTGAATACTTTGTTACGAAGCGAATGGGCAGAGAAAAAAGCAATTCTAGATATTCAGGCCGGCCAACTACCTATAAATAAAGCTTGAGGCTGGTGCTAGTCTCGCCTAATTTTCCGGTATACGTAGTCTTAAATCCAATGAAAATAGGCTGGGTTCAAAAGGTCGTTGACAAATGGCCGGGAAAAAAGACATTTGGAATGTATAGATTTCTTCCTATGTTCTTCGTTCTTGGTGCTAGCCTTGAATTTTCTATGATCAACTGGAAAGTTGGTGAAGTAAACTTTTATAACACATTCAAGAAGCGAAGAGCACACGATATTGTTGAAGAAAAGATAAAGAAATACGCAGCATCATAATGCCTGCGGGAGTGTCCTGGGGACAATATTTAGCATTTTCTTTTGCGGCAATGCTTTCTATGCTGGCTGGCTCTCAAATCGTGCATCAATACTACATGCCACTAAAAAATCTGCAAGAATTTATTAATAGGGAGCTTAAAAATCTACCAGAACATGTGCAGGTGAAGATACGAAGTGAGTTAAAAGATGAAGGCATTTTAAAGTAATTAGATACATACCTAGATATGAAAATAATTAAATGTAGATGTGTATATAAATAAAAACTTGTGTTTCATTGTCTCAGGGCAAAATGTCATCTCAAATCATTTTAATTTGACTATAGGTAATGTATCAAATACTATGGAAGTGCATAGGTGACACCTGGATTTACAAACAATAAATGATTGAGGTTCCCATGCATCTAGAATTCTAGAGGATAAATTAAAAGAAATAACTTTGTAAAAATAATTCTAATATGTTATCTCACATTTATTATGTCACAGTAATCAATTTGGTTCATAACTATAAAACAATATTTACAAAAATGTTTTACATTTTAAGGTAAAAAAATCTAATTCATAATAAGTTATCTTAAAATTACATTTACAAGTAAAAAACTGAACTTACTAGCAAAACATATAGGTACTTAGTATAAAATTATAAAATTCAACAAGTACTTAATAAATAGTTATGTTTCTGGTTGGTAGGATATAATCAGATGTTTGTCTTCTGAAGTATTGTGTCACATAGGCGGTAGATCATTCTTTGTTCTACTGACCTGTTATAGTTACACTATAAAATGAAAATTACTATACATAAAAACAAAATTCTAAACTATACAAACTTATATTCTATCATACACATCAAATGCAGTCTTTATCAATAAATTACATGTGTAAATTGTCACCTTGCTGAATTAGAGATAGTTCGTGTAATCCAATCAACATGAGAACTGATGGAGTCATAGATCCGAGGCCGCCCCAGTCCAATCTTTGAGCATGCAATTCTCCATCCGCTGACTCCATTCAGAGACCAATGTTTCAATTTTTGATCGAAACACATCATAGAGCTACCAGCATACTCTTCTTCCTGTGGAAAATAATACCATAATTAATGTTACTAAAATAAAAAAAAAACTGAATCAAACCAGGTACCTTAGGCGTCTTAGTTCATCAATTAAACTTACATCACAGTCATCTTGGTCGTACAGTGGTTCCGCGCATATTCCATTAGTTGCGGCAATGCTGACGTTTTCGCACGTGTTCATTGGACTGGACACAACATGGACCCTTTGCAACTGGTCTCTGTTCCTTGTCCAGCCCAGCGTGTTACATATATTCTTCTCTGATCCGCCGTCTTCTGGCAAACAAATAGGTCTGACGAAGTCGGTCATTTCTACTGGTTCTTCGAGTCGCACCAATGCTAGCATGCTGCCTTCTACCGGAGAGCGCACCATGCCGACGATTCGCTGCTCCTGCTGCCAAGGAGTCGTGCTCTGAATGCGCACTGTACCGAATCTTGCGGTCCACTCTGCTTTTGGTTGACCCTGCAATATGATTTATATTGAAAATTTTGAAAAGATTATCTTTTTACTTTAGCTTAGTTAATGTTAGGTTTTATGTTTTAAATAAGTACCTATACCTACCTAGGTAACCTACCTTAGTTTTTCCAAATTTATTGTTTGATTCAGGATCAAGTTGTAACTTACCTGAAAACAAGAAGCAGTGGTGACCAGCCATGAAGGATGAATGAGGGTCGCGTCACAAGCGTGCACATGTGTTCTGAGCAAGGCCGCGTGCCAAGGCCAGTCGCCTGGCTGCGCGGAACGAAGCAAACCTTCCACTCCTTTAGTTGAGCTGGCTCCTCTCACTGATGGTATGCCACATTCTGTAACATAAGTAGAGCTTTGAATGAGGGTTCCAGGCAGGCATAGTAGATTGTTTGTTTTTAGAGGTTGATTCGAAATTTTGGTCACAGAAGTTGTTGCCATAAATTGAGGCTCATGAATGAACCTTTTATTTACTTAAGTAGGTATAACTTAGTGGTGTTTAGTAATGCAGTCCAACGATTTAAAATTCTCGAGTTTTAATATGATGGCGAACTCCATTGAAGGTAAATTCCTACTCATACTTGTAGTTGGTAGGTAGTCGTTACTCGTTAGGTCAAACTTTATAGGTACTTACCTAAGTTATCACAGACTACTTTTATTACTTTTCTCTCTGGACATTTACTTTTGAGGAAGGATATTTCCGAAGCAAATGGGTCTACGATTTCTACGTATTGTGGAGCTTCATAGTCTTTATGGTCTTTATTATCAGTATCTTCAGCGTCTGGTACAACTTCTGCAGTCACAGCCGATCTGAAATGAATGGTAGATATGGGGTCTGTAGGTTTTATGATACGTTTATTGACTATTTTCGTTGTTCAACACCCAAAAAATAGTAGAACAGAAATGAAGTTACAGCTTAAAACTAGAAGTAGGTAGGTAAATGGGCGGTCTTGTCGCTAATCTCTATCAGACAACCTTTGCATGGACAGAAACACTTTGGTATAAGGACGGGCGAACAAAAAAGAAAAACATAGAAAATGATAATAAATAATAATAATAATAAGTACTTAAGCCCGCTTGCACAACCATCTGATTTAATTTTATTTAGCTAATTCCGTTTACCAAGATAAACATGTTAAGCGTAAGCGTAATAGCGACCTACAATAATCTAAACCAATATATTGTAGCTTTAGCCTACGCCCCGCGTAGATCTAAGCGTAGCAATTTCGTAGCATAAAAAGCTTAAGACGAATGGTCTTAGATAAAAAGACTTCAACGCGCATTAATTTTATTCTTGTTGATTGACTTATTAATTGCATAGAAAATTGTAAAAAAAATGTTGTTAGTTTAACAAGATATCTTATATTGTAAAATGTCTCACTTGAAAGTCAAAGCACGGCAAAGCGAAGTAGCCACACTTGTCAGCGCTCGCTTATCGTTCTCGTAGGGCGCTGCGCAAATTTTCCCGTCTCGTCCTCGTTCCGACCACACTGCGTAACCGGCCCGACTTCTAATCGCTCCTAGAGTCGTTTCACTGTTTTCTCGACGCCACGATGCCAGGGAACGGGAAACCCACACTAGAAATATACATTTAAATTGCATTATTTCGTTATTAAAATTGAAACAAGCGTTGCTCGTAGAAAGGAAACCCCACATCAAGCAGTCCCAAAATATTTTTATTTTATTTTATTTTATAATTTTAAGAAAACTTACAGCTACTTACATATTCTAAAGGCTAATTAAAAGTTTCCACATGCTGGACATAGGCCATGTACATTTCCAACAAAAACGATTTTCAGCCTTTTCCTTCCACCGATTTCCCCCGATCCTAGAAATGTCCATCAGGGACGCTTTGTATTTCGGTTCGTGACCGGACTATCCGACTACCAGACTACCACCGGACCAGACTATATCCTGCCTATTACCACTTCAACTTGCTGATTTTTAACGTTATGTCGGTGACATTGGTTTTCTACCGATTTCCTCATGTCTGATTCTATCACGTACGTAATTAAACTCCCATGTTAGCTCTCTCCATAGCCCGTTGTGTAACTTTCAGCCTATGTATGTAAAGATATGAGACTTTGCAGTATGTGTGACTAGAAGAAGATTTCCCATCCGAGTTAGATTCATCGGCTGACCTCTTTGTTGAAATTGGACTTCCCTAAACCTAATACCTGCTGGTGTTTTTTAATTCAGGCCAAAAATGTTACGAAACGCTTGCACAGAGTGCCTTGCCTAGCAAACAGATATTGCATTTGTTTGAATTATTAATACCCTACCCGCAGTTTTGTATTGCTTGTGATAAGGTAATAATACCTCTTGAACTTCTGACTTCCATGAAACGATAGCGTCGCTGTCAGTCTTCTGGTTCGTCAACTGATTTGCCTGATGAATAGATTTGTATCAAAATGATGCAAATCGTGTCGCATGGAGCTGGAGATCTGTTTAAGCACGCTGTAGGTATTTTGCTGGCTCTTAGCGCAAGTGACTTGATTGATTAGTTAACTGCAGTTGTTAGGGATTCGTACCCAAAGGGTAAAACGGGACCCTATTACTAAGACTCTGCTGTCTGTCTGTCTGTCAGTCTGTCAGTTTGTTTGTCTGTATGTCTGTCAGTCTGTCTACCTGTCAGTCTGTCTGTCTGTCTGTCTGTCAGTATGTCAGTCTGTCTGTCTGTCACCAGGCTGCATCTCATGAACCGTGTTAGTCGGAGAGTTGAAATTTTCACAGGTGATGTATTTCTGTTATCGCTATCACAACAAATACTAAAAAACAGAATAAAATAAATATTTAATGGGGCTTTCATACAACAAACGTGATTTTTTATAGATAATGGTACGGAACCCTTCGTGCGCGAGTCCGATGCGCACTTGGCCGGTTTTTAATCACATACAGCAGCGAAATGTAATACCCAAACTGATGTAAGTAGTTAAGTAAAAAAGGTTGTCAAAATTTAAAACAAAAGTCCCACATGGTGCAAGAATTATTAACGAATCTATAGAGTGGTGTACACCTACAACTCATTCAATGGAAGGTAAAGTGTGTGTGATCTACTCACAACAGCCAGCTTCATCACTTCCATCAGGGCAATCGGGTGTGCCGTCGCAGCGCAGATGTGCAGGCAAACATCGCGCGTGCAGAGCGCAGCGGAGCCCACCACCAGGGCTGACGGCGCCGCCCGCGGCCGCACAGTGCGAACACTCGCGCTCGTCACGCGCATCCGCACAATCCGGCACGCCGTCACAAGAACGGCGCGATAGCGCCAGCCGTTGAAGGTTCCCGGTGCAATCTAGGTGCAAACGAACATAAGTTATTGCAAGTCTGAAGCATTGTAAATTTTTTTATACTTACCACTTTTTGTATGAGTTATTGTTCACAGAATACATCCGAGTAGGTAGATGTCGTTATTCTGCAATTTGAATCGAGAGCACATTATCAAATTAGCGGTTCATTACCTGGCTCTAATGTGCAAGTGCCTGGACCGAAGTATTCTGGAAACCGTGCGCAGTCAAAGTGTGGCTTTAGCCGATCAGGCAGTCGCGCCCCGCATCCGGCGTGGAAGGCTCGGCAGTAGGCGCGGCAAGGACGTACCAGGTGATCATCCTCGCAGCGCGGCTGCAGCATTTGGCAAACAAAATCCTGGCAACAACGATTGATTCCATCAAGAAGATCAAAGTGGACGTTGTCTGAACTTGTCACGTAGGATAGGAATTTCGGCTGAGTAAACAGACTCGACCGGCATAGATTCAGTCCATTTACTAAGCATAAACACCGGAAGAAGTTTGTAACGAAGCGTGCAAAAACTGTTGGTATTTATAATTTCAATAGGATTGTAAGGTTGTTACGATTTCGATGGATAATAAGTAGTTATAGATAAAATAGTTACCTGTGCAAGATGAGAGCATTCAGCATCAAGAAGTTCCCTATAAGCTACTAAGTCTCTTATCAGAGCGTCCTTAGAAGCATGTCCTACTAGGTTTGGATACGCCGTAGAGTTGTACGGTAAGTGTGAGCAGAGCGGTAAAGCCACTGAGGTGCACTCTCTTATCTCTTGGACTGCTTCAGATACTATAGCTTCCGTGGTCGGTGGATCTCCTGGGGTATTATCAGCTTCCTTCAACTCCATTGATGATATCATAGAACTTTCCTGTAAATTGTTAAAACTTAATTCACTTTGTAAAGTAACGTGGGACCAGGAATACATTGAATATTTAAGAAAGAAAATAAATTGAATAGTTATGTACCTACTTACCTATTTATTAAATTAAAGTGAATAAAAATAGTGGGTTTGACCTCCGATATAACCTCCGGTTTGAAAGTGTAAAATATCAGTCGGAAGTTCCGACTATTTTGGAACCGTAACCGAAACTCCGTAAACATCCGATCCCTGCTATAATTTTAATAGATATCTACTTTGAGATAGGTAATGTGGTAAGTAAAGTAAACAGCCATTTGCATTGTATCTATGATTTATGATTAATACACCGTCAGGAGCAATTCTTTAGTGCTCTCAAACGGTGAAAGAAAACTTCGTGAGGAAACTCACAATTTAGTAGTTAGGTATGTATAATTTAATGTTTACCTCGATGTGAAGGGTTTCCGGAAGAGGTGTAACGTCGCTGAAGAAGACTGTTGGGATGGTAAGCTCTCGAGCCAGTACGTTGGTCACCTCACCGGTAGTCACCGCCGTGAAGATTGGCTCGAACGTAACTTCGAAATGGACTCTCGTGCCTTCCGCCACGCTGAAAATATCAGGTACCAACGTATTATATATTAGGATGAGTGACCGTTGATGACATTCTTATATTAACGAAGCATTGGTAGGTTGCTTGATAAATCCCAACCGATCCCACGTACATTTGGGGTTATGTCCGCTATTATTTCACTTGAGCGCTTTCGCGCATTGGACGGCACGTTTGGGCTTTAGTGGTCGTCAAACCATAAAACTAATGTCGGCCTAAAACCTCTGTTACTCTATATCTATACGAATTATAAGAATATTTTTCCTGACTGACTGATTTATATATAGACAACGCACAGCCTAATGCAACCCCTTCACGGGTACAGTGGGGGTTGAAGTTTCATAAGAAAATTACTTCACGCGGACGAAGTCGCGCGCGTTTCACTAGCTAATTATAAATAAATATTGTTTGTTTCGGGGCCGTAACAGTAGTTCAATATAAATGGGAAAGCAATGATAACTGCTTGTAGCCAGACTGTGTCGCAGTCGCTTTGAGCAACATCAGCCTCCTTCCAGTTCCATGTACAACGTTTTTGTTCCTTTCAAAGTATTACTATTATTACCTATCTTAGCAAGTTGGTAGGTTGGTATTGGTACCAAACCAACTTTGACGTTTGTTAGAGAAATTTGTAAGTATAAAGCGCACATTATAGAGTAGAACAGGTCATTTTGACCTTCTCGTCTGACCCACTAAAAAGTTAATTAGGTAGGTAGTTACTTTCGCAATTTTACACAGTTCTAGCTAGATGACAATCGAATAGTTCAGGTACTTTTAAATTACATTGAGTATATTAGTCATAACACATGCTCTGATAGCCTGAAGCTTGGGGCTAGATGATGCTGTGTGGAATGTCCAACATTATTATTATTATTGTTACATTTAAAAAACTAGGCACTGAATAACGGTAAGTAATTCCATACACAAACACTCACATACCTAACATAAAACAGACAGCACAAAAAAAACTTAGCTATTGCTTAGATTGGGCATAATGTACAGCTGTGCACTTTTTCATGACGATGATGTCTACGCCTACTTAACTACGTCCTTGACAACCATGATCAACCTAGTGTGCGTAGCTGTCATATTTTTCAGTAGGTTGTTACGTTGCATAACTCAGAAAATAGATTTTATCTAGGCAGGAAGTGATTCTTTAACTAGGTAAGCATACTCAATCACGTAAGCCTATAATAAAAATCTGGGACAGTGAACATATAAAAGGTAATCAAATTCTGTGTTATTGTCTTCCGTTACTGTATCTTATAATGTTATTTTTATGATTTACGGATCGTTTTAGTGCCTGGGACTGGACTTTAGGTGGTGGAAGACTTACCCAGGACATTTTACTATCCTCAAAGCTTAGTCGGCTTATCCATAGGAAAACATGGTTCATACGTGCGAAACTGACTAAACCACAGGTTTTCTCACGGTGTTTTCCTTTGCCGTTGGAGAGCGTTAGCATTGCACACATACATTTTTGTATCTAGATGCCCACGACCTTAGGATCGGAAAGCTGTAGTTGTTGCGACTAGACCACCAGTGCTCTTTTTTGTAGCGCGTAAGTATGTCTTTTGAGTTTGTTACAACAAAAACAGATAGAAATATCAAATTTTGCAGTTGGTAAATAAAATAACCCACATAAAATGTTAATTTAATTTAAATTTCTACAAAGCTTGTTGCTCTAAATGTATAGTACTGTAACAGTAAATAAATGTATTGAGTATTGGCTAAATGCCATTTATTCGCTTCAATTGCTCTCCCAAATAATTGAGATTCAGATTATAAAAGGGCCGTAACATTTAGAAACAACGAGAGTACCTTGAATGTGGAATTGTGGACTATCTACAAACGTGCACCGCATTTAAAATACAAACACTGCGCTACCAATCAAGTCACGTATGTTTAGCAGGAGCTTTCTTTCTCATATAAATAAACATAATTGTAGGTAGGTAGGGCAGTATAGGGCATTGTTTGGCTGTTTTTTTTACCTACTGTTCCGGTTTGAAATACGGAACTGGGCTAGAAGGTTTAACAAAAGTCGGTCAGCGCAGCGGAATTGAAAACCGGCGGGTAGATACCTACCAAGCCATACTAAAAACCCACCTACTTAAAAGAATTTCTCCATGCGTCACGTCTAGTTTTAAAAAACATTCTACGTAAGAAGGAAGTCATTTGCAATCGAACGTGGTTCATCGAGGTCACGTTACGCTTTGAAGAACTTGACCCTCAACCTAAGCCGAAACCTGAATTTCTGGACGGGCCGTTGCATCGTGAGTACAATAAATATTTTTTCTTGCGTAACGAATCTTCCAATTTGCGTCTTCATGAATTGTGCAGCTTAAAGTTGCGTTTTACTAGTTAGGTAGGTAGTCAATGTAGCATGCGCTGACTCCATCAAGCTCGCGATTCGAGAAAGTTCACTTTCTCCGCTAATATTAGCGATCGGTTTGTTATATCGCAGTAGTAGATACTCGTAACGTAAGATCATTCTTGGTTCATGTATGTACTTATGTGTGAGTCATCTGTTTTGAAATTCATAATCTTAGCATAACATTCACGGCTAACTGGTACCTAACCTATATATAAGTCAAAATGTACCATAATTACTTAACTGCTTACTTGACGTTCTTATGACTGTGACCTCAGTAGTCTTTGGTGCATTGAGTTTGATTATAAACGTTAAAATACCGTATTGTAGCGATGTACCTACTCAAATGTAGTGTATCAAATTTAAAACATAAAAAAACCGAAGCAAAATACCTAATATTTATACCTAGTTATTTATATTATTTTTTTATATTATGTGGCGCGGCGGGCGAATGTCCGCCTGCGACGCAGTAGGTTGCGTGTTCGATTCCCGCCTTGGGATAAATGTTTGTACGATCTGCAAATATTTATTCTCATTGAATGACCCGGAAGACCTCTCACCACTAACATCAACTTTAAAGATTATGTTGGGTAATTAAGACAGTATGAGCTGAATTGCCCGGTTTAAGGTGCCCTTATCCTTAAGGTTACATAGTAAGGTGGCTTAACTCACACAGTCAAAAGCTTTGAACGGATCGCAGAATCGATCCTGTGAATGAGACCCCAACAAATTAAACTGTGTGTTATGTCTGATTTGTGGTTTTACTGTATAAGTGCCCTGTGTATATGTGATTTAAATTCTTATTTGATAAGTTACTCTAGACATTTATGTCTATTGAGCGACCAGTGGTTGCCAAATTCACGCTGAAAAATTCAACAATAAACGATGAATGGGTTGTTGCCACCGCACTTCTGTCAACTCTGGCCAATCAAATTCCGGTTCACAATTGAGCGGGCGTTACAGAAAGCGTAGGATTGTAAATTGTACACTGATTGGTTTGAAGTTTGCGTTTTGTTTTGTTTGTTTATCTTACGATTAAAATCCAGATATAAACTATCGATTATTTAAACGTAATACTGCAAATATCATCGTTAGTTCACATTCACACAGCCACCGTTTATACCTACGCCGTTTTTTTTGGTTTTTAGCCGACTTCAAAAGGAGGAGGCTCTCAATTCGACTGTTGTTTTTTTATGTTTGAAGCTTCAGAACTTTCGGCTGGGTGAACCAATTTTATGATTCTGTTTTTATTTGAAAGCTGGTGCTTCCCGTGTAGTCCCATTTCAATTTGGTCTAGTTCTGACAATGGAATCCATGTGTACAGTCCAGTTAGACTGTACAATGTTAGTTTGTAAAGTTAGTTAGTTTGAGTGCGTAGTTGTAGTTATCAAGTTAAAACACCGGTACCGGTTTACACTGAGTTTAATAAGAGTTAAAGTTTAAGTTAAAAGTTGATTGGTGTTTCCGACCCGTGTCGCTCTCACTCGGTTGTTAGATTTGCACTGTCTCATAAATGTTATAAAACTATCGAGGTTGAGTAAAATGCCGACTCAGTCACCTACATAAAAGTGTACGTCACCGTACACCATGAGAAATTGATGTTGTTTTTTTTTTGTTATATTATACTTATAATCGAACGGTTCTCATTTACCATCTTTCGGTGACATGTCATGCCATAATGCGAATATAATAAGTAGGTACATAATTTATTAGTCAAAATGGGTAGTTTGGTACATGAGACGGAAAACAGTCGAAATAAATAAGTATGTGTTATGATAGGTTATGTAGCAACTTATCAACTAAAATGTGTTTGATCTTATTTTGCTTTGGAATTTTTACGTTCTATAACTGTTATTTCCGCTAGAAACCTGTTGCAAATATCTTACCTGTCTAACGCCAATATATCAGCCGATATAAAACAAGATTTAAGTTCTGAGCTTTGATACAAGTTATATAGTGTATGCTGCAACCGGCTCTCCCTGGTGCGATTGCCCTTCGGCTCGAGTTCCTTGCCCTGCGCGCCCTCTTCCACCTGCCAACTGGATACTATGAAAGAGCCTCGGAACGTCTGCCGATTTAATGGATCACCGAACACGTACAAATCTGAAACAATCCCATTACTATGTTATTTTATTTTTCCGACCACGGAGAGAGATTTAGAGCATGAATAATAATAATAATAATAATATTGCTGGACAGTCCACACAGCATTCGCTTCATTAAGTCGGTAAGTACTAAGTTTCTTACAAATAGATAAATTGATCTAAAGTAGGTATGTGGTTATTAAGGTTAAACAAGTCGGTACGTTGTCTATACAAACGCTGTAAGTGTTTAATGTCTACTATTTATTAACGTGCGTCCGAAGTTAAGTTTGATACTGAATTATCTTGCCGTTATCTAGGTACGTTACCCTATATTCTACAGTAAAATCTGATTACCTTGAAAGTTACAAGCGTTACAAGATTTAGTACTAATTCTTTCGACGCTTGTAACTTTCAAGGTAATCAGATTTTACTGTAGAATATAGGGTAACGTACCTAGATAACGGCAAGATAATTCAGTATCAAACTTAACTTCGGACGCACGTTAATAAATAGTTGACATTAAACACTTACAGCGTTTGTATGGACAACATACCGACTTGTTTAACCTTAAGTGTCCTACAGGTCTTTGTTTGCATCCGGATTTCCCGAAAAATAAGTTTTTGTCAAGTCAATCGCTTTGAACGTAGTAAAATAATACCAAAAAGAATACCAAACCAGGCGGTACCAATCCAGATCAAAAATTAAATTGTTGCAGATAACAAAGGCATCGTACACTTGTCGCTCTACCTACCACGCTTTCCGCAAGGCCGCTCGCCCACTGGCCTTTGCTTAGTGACGGGCGAAATGTCTGTCCTAGCACGAGAAACCCTGATATTTACCTATGATGTCAGTTTTACAAATGAAACTTTGTGTTTATCAATATTTTAGTGCAAGTACTCTGTTTTCAGTTTAGATAAAAGTACTCAATGTCCGTTGGTGTAGTGATTTTGAATAGAGCTTTCATCATTTTGAACAAGTACTAAAAAAAGAAGAAAAACATTTTGATTCATAACGGTACATGGTAGAACAATATATTTTAAAGCTTCGAGCTGGTTAAATAATATAAGGCTCAAAGGAAAATTTTAAGAAATGACCACCCACTTTTGGTGAGCGTGACTTACTTGGATAGCGTTCATACAAATAACCCTATTAGAAAGGTGTATACAAAGGCACTTTCTGATATTCCATCGCTATGATTGTTCTTGCCCCATTGTTTTTAGATTTACGTAAACATAATTGGCTGTTGGATGTTAATCATTGTTATTGTACCGTGCTGTTGCGAGTGTTATTCACAGGAATCTTTAAAGATATATCTATTCTAAGCTACGATCAAGAATACCATAGATAACGGGTCACGTACAAAATCAAAGCTAAAGTTGTCCGCGGGAATATATACTGCAGAGACAGCTATATTTTTTTACTAACGAACTGAGAAAAGTTATGAACAGTTTTAAGTTCAACCTAATTACAACCATGTCACTTAATAAGTAATAATAATCGTCAGAATAATAATGCATTCTTGAACGACGGTTCTAAGTGATTACTATGATTTCATGGAATAAATTACCCTTTGACTTTTTACTTTTATACTACGTGGCTTTTTGAGACATAAACAGCTTTTAGCCAGTTGAGCAACAGTAATTTAGATTCTAGACTAGGCACAGAATAAATCATAGGTCTAGGTAAATAGCTGACGATTTAAGAGGGATTATGAAACATGTTGGTCGCTTAAGGTTCGAAAGAGTGAACTGGTAGTTACTTTAGGAAGTGAATGTAGCTTCGATCAGGCAAGGTTCTTTTAAAATGGAAACTCTTAACAGTAGTATACTATGTTGATTTCGTCTTCGGCGCTAGATATTTAAACATAGGATTTTAGAGAGATGTTATTTAATTATGCTATGGTATGTTAGTCATGCTTCTTAAAGTGCAGTACACTTTTTATTATTATTGAGTTAGATAGGTAGGTTAATAAGAATCTAATACGGGGGTAAAAATGTCATCTATATATCTGTTTATTTGCACTTAATAAGATCATCCAAAAAATATCTTACAAACTGAATCCCGCGCAACTTAGCATAGTGGAATATGCAGTGAACATTTTTAATTGTATTACTTTTTGCGCATGTAATAGCTGAAAATATGAGGGAGCGATACCTACGGCCGAGGTAGACAGCAACAGCGGCTAGCAGCAGCAGGACGAGCAGAGCAGCGGTCGCAGCACAGCACCCACGGCATCCTCGGCTCATCTTCCGCCGCGTGAACCGGATGTCGCTGCTCACTGACATCGTCGATTCCGGCGCCCGGTGCCGCGCGCACGCTTGGTTGCCGTTGCGGGTCCATCCATATCCTAGCTGGATTAATTAAATTCGATTAGGAAGAACCAATAAAAAAAAGAAATTTAAATAAAATATGAAAAAAAGAGAAATAGCTTTACGACTTTAATCCTCCCGAGACCCGGTAGATATCCCCTCAGATCTCTTAGTACCAAGTACCTATTCCAGATTCTTTGAAGATGTCTACGGGGGTAGCCAACAGTACGTCCAAATATAACATCTGGCCACATTTTGCAGTAGGTAGTTGGTATAAGTGTAAGTGTGAATGATTATGTGCATCCGCGACTGTGCTTTCGCATCAGGTGAGATGTGTGACCTGTAGACAAGGTAGGTGTGAGACTAGGTATTAGAAAGTAAGTACTTTTTAGTACTTTAAAAGCGCAATGGGTCGTTTTACTTCTGATAGTATGTAAAATTAAAATTATCTGTTCTCATTTTAAAACATTTTTTAACATTGTTTGCGCAAAAAGATAAACAAGGCATGTGCCTATATAAGGTACCTATATAATACCTACCTCTGTTATTTGCTACGGTTGCATCAGGTGCACAACGAAAGGTTTCGAGTTCAGTCTAGAGTTCAACGAAACACCGCTTTTCGTTAATCTATTCTTGCACTGCAAGCCCAATGCAACCAAGATTGAAAGACACGCTCCATCTCTTTTGTATTGTAGGTGTAAATACCTAGTAACTGCACAAGTTTCACTTGAGAAAATGATCTTTTGAAATGAATTACGCAAAGTCGGTAGCTCATTATTCACACTTTTTGGTAACGAAGAAAATTAAATAAAACTACAGTAAGAAAGTGTATGAGGAACTATAAAACATGCTCTTCTTTAACAAGAAAAATAAAGTTCTACCAGCATGCTTATTTCTGCCGCCAAGCAGCTTGCTATGTTCCGGTTTGAACGGTGTGGGTGCCGGTGAAATGACAGCCTCATGAAGCTTAACACCTGTATACCTCAGGTTGATGGACGCTGAGCAGTGCATCGTAGGGCACGTTCCTACCGAGTGTGACGTAGGTACGAGGCTATACTTTCTTATACGCAATGGTAACCACTTAACATCAGGTGGGATATCAGCTTGTTCCATCAGCAAATTGTCTATAAAAAAAACTAGGTATCTGCTCTACTCTTGTTGTTCGTATAATATTTTTTGTGGTCGACACTGTGGCATCTTCAGATCTCCGCTCAAGCTTGACTTATAGTCTCCATTTCCTAACAACTGTGGAAAATAACATAGGTTGGTAGTAGGCCACTGTGATAGCAGTTGCAATTGTCTAGCTACCTAAAATCGATTGAATTGGTCATGAAATAAACCGGTGTCTTAGAGTGACTTCGTGTACTTATTTTTTGTTATTGCCCTTGTTATTTTAATTTTTTTTACTTTAAATTATTAGACGGTTAGGTTGTAATGTTTTTTTTATGTCATTGCTGATTGAACAAGCGGATAACCCACCTGACGTTAAATAGTTACTATAGCCTATAACAAAGCAGTAACCTGTAACTTTGCAGGTCACAATCGATAAAATCGTGCCTTACAATGCAATGCTCTGCGTCCTTCAACCTGAGGCATGCAGGTGTTAAGCCTCTTGTGACTGTACATTGGCACCCTCCCTTTAAACCGAAACACAGCAAAGCCGTCACAGCTCAGTTCGTAGTAGCCCTGCCTTCTGTGCTGTAGGTTGTGGGTTCGATCCCTGCCGAGAAGAAATATTTGTACGATGAACACCGATGTTTGTTCTCTGTCTGGGTGTTAAATTGTATTCTATGTAGGTATATATTTACACAAAAAAAGGATATAAGTATTCCAGGGATGTTACGGAGCTCCGACTCCGATTCCGATATGTCAGAACTTCCGATTGATACTTCACCTCCGGTTTCAACTCCGGTTCCGAAATTTTCAATCGGAGGTTTTAATCGGAGGTCGAAGCGAATAGCGCGTGGCGCAGCGCGGTGGCCGCGGTCAACGGGTACAAACAGGTTTATGCATGTCACGTGGAGAACCCCCTCTCCACTACACGTTACTTTCCGACGTCCATCATTACACTTCAGAGTTGTTTGGATGTTATGTTTTGCGCGGCGTTTTAATTAAATTTATTGTAGGTTATTTATGGAGATTCGATTTGAACAATGAAGCCGAAAACAAGTGTGATTTGTAACTACTTTATTGAAATTTGTGCAGATACAGCAAAGTGTAAAGTTTGTGAAAATATCTATTCTCGAAAGGGAGGTACGACTATTTCGTTAAAAATACTATCTACCACCACCATCAACTCCGCCTTCGCTTCCGACTCCGGTTCCGATTCCGATTCCGATTCCGACAAACCAAATTTAAAAACTCCGATTCCGACTTCGGTTCCGTTAAACCACCTCCGTAACATCCCTGAAGTATTCTATCAGTCATCTGGTTCCCATAGTACTATTTATTTATTCTTTATTGTACACACAAATTATACAGACAGATCTATGATTAGTTTGGGGCTAGATGATGTTGTGTAAAAATGTCCACTAATATTTATTTTATTTATTTATTTATTATTTATCTTAAACAGGAAATTTTTACTTTATTTTTCCACTACAAAAAAACGACTACTACTTTTTGTCTACACTGTAGACCCAGATTGAATAGATGGCGGAGGCTGTAGTCTACAAAGAATCATAAGAATTTCCTCGCCAGTTTGTTACCGACACAAAATGCTGCTTCTGGCGTAACGTCACCATGTGTGTCCGGTGGCATTTACATCTGAGAAGTAAGCCTGAGTTGCACTCTTTGTAGTTTTCTGTAATGCGTGCCTGCTTTTCAAGTGGGTTTTGGACACTCAAAACGAAATCTGACAACGTCACTTTTGTATTATATAAACACCAAAATTTTGAGAAAATGATATTTGCATTGCATATTTTAAATGTTGGTGTAAGAAACGAACAAAAAACGCAGTTGTTTAGAAATTCGAACGCATTGTAAGTTGAAAACTGCTTTCCCTTTTACACATATTTTTTCGCGATAAGTAAAAGTAGGTCTTTTACTTATCGCGAAAAAATATGTGTATATCATCAATAACATTGATATTCATGAAATATTCTTGATAGTATGATATTTTATCACCTTTTTCAAAACGAATAGTTATTCATATATTTATGTAAAACATCTGGAATTTTTACCTATTTATTTGTTATTTCTCGTTGGCTTTTTAACCGTTTGGTTAACCATTTTGCGCTATTAAGCTTATCGCACGGCCTAAAACTTACCGTCACCAAGCTGGCCACTAGCTCTTAGCACTTAGGTAGTTGCGGTAGGTACTATAGGCATAGCTTCAGAGCTACCGCGTGAATCTGTAAGTAACCACCTGTGAAAATCGATTCTATATGGCCTACATACATGAATAGTTGGTAATTTACAGAATGGCCGATGACCCACCCAGCCATCGCTGCCTAACCTTGAGGTGCACAACACACCTCAGATAGAAAGTCTAACGCTTTAACCTAACAATTTATTTTGGCATTTCCGTCAAGGCACTTAAGTAAAAATTAATTGCTTTATTGCTAGCATCTACGGCATCATTGCCAGATAATAAAATCTATTTAATAGCTACACCAGACATTCTTATGGATGAAGTTCGTAGATATTAGAATGATTTAGTAACAAGTTTTCTGTTTTTATCGGTTTCGTAAAAATCGAAGCTTCAATTCATATGAATATTATCATTTACGTATCTAAGAAAGCTCGCGAGAGATCGTAAAATAGACAATAATCTGTTGTAAAATGGATAGTTATATCCGTAGCAGATTTCATATCTGTAACCTGCTGGTAGGTGAATGGTGTTAAAATGAAACTTAATTCGATGCCAATAGGAGATAGTAGAATGGCATAATAGTGCAAGTTGGGGCAATAATAGGCAAATAATATACTTCGAATCGGTTAAGAAATTGTTCCAACATTGTGTCTGCAGTGTGTATTTAATGGTTCCTAGGATTCCTAAGTATCGCCGTGCTCGTATGTGGCTGCTTATTTGACTTTCCATTTATTCTTATCCAGTACTTGCTGGTACTTTAATATAAATTTAAAAATTTCAACATACTACAGTTATTTCTATAAGAACACTACTTTCGCAAGATTTTCTTGCCCCTTGGACATTTTTTTATTAATTTTTAGTAAGATTACGTATTTTTGTGAACCTAGGGTAGAACCTAGAGTGATTATTTTATAATCCCCTTCTTTTCTTACATTCTTTTATTTATTCCCAATTTTTTGGCAAACATCTTACCAACAAACTAAAATATAAAGAATTTCAGAGTGAACAGATCCTTCACTTGACTCGTACGTATACGGTAGGTACGAACAAGGTCAAGTAAGCTTGTAAAAACTTTTGGTGTCGCAACGTACCTTTGTAGGTAATCAATGAGCCATGGCTGTTTGGTATGCTTTTGATTTACCTACTAGCTTTTTAGCAGAATACAAGTGTTTGTATGCCCCAAATCAACGAACAGTTTCAAGGAGGTACATGTTATTCTAAAGAACTCAATTAGATAGAAAGATAGAAAATATGTACTTTATTGCACACCACAACTTAAGGATAAACGAGTAGGTATACATAAAACTGAAACATAATGCTACATACAATAGGCGGTCTTATCGCTAAACAGCGATCTCTACCAGACAACCTTTGGATGAAATGGACTAATGAAGTTAACAAGGGGCATTACATTACAGCATGTTAAAATGTGAATAGACAGTGTGATTTTTATTTTAAGGATATTAGGTATTTTATTTTGCAGCTATTTTGCACCATACTTTGTTTTAGGTGTTGCGTCTGCCAATTTAACCTTAATCGTATCTGTGTCATCTTAAACGATTGTCATAAGAGATGACAATCGTTTAAGGTAGCACCATTTTTCATTCAACGTCATCAACCTAAATAAGTCCACTGCTGGGCATAAGCGTACAAGCATATAAGCATATTTGGAAGGGTACGCCATAGTCACTACACTTGACAGGCGGATTGGTAACCATGTAATGTCAAATACTTTCGGCTTTACATCAAATTTAACTGTTTTTTAAAACTCTTCACCCTTGTATTTTATTCACTTAGGCAAGAGAAGATGCATGCAATCACATCGTTGGCTTACACTTGTCGCCGCGACCTACATCCCCAGACTCACGTTTTTGCTCACCGCAACAAAGCACGCAGTTTCGCTGGTTTCTATTAAGATCTCTAACTCTTACAATGCGGACACCCTCACTTTCGTTGGGATCGTGCCCATTTACAAATAATGGCTGCCATGACCGCTTATTTTCTTTAGATAGACAAATTTTCTGTATTGAAGAACTTATTCGATAGCAAATAACGATCACCTTAATACTTTGCTGGCTGGTGCAATCGAATCTGTGTAGCACAATCAAGCGCCACACAAAAACTCAATTAGCAATAAAATCGAATAATTCACGCTTCCGTAATTGAAGTCAATCACAATGTAGGTAACCTTCCGAGTTCCGGTAAGGAAATTTCATAAAACGAACATAAGAAATTTGTTATGTTGTCAATAAGTTCTTGTTATTGCATAAGTTTTGTTGTATACCTACTTAAGAATTAAGTAGGTATTCAGTTAATTACCCAAGTGTTACGCACTAGTTACATCATGTTTATAAAGGAGGTGTTGTTGTGTGTTATAAAAGGGCTGATGGCGAGTAAAATTACTGACAGTGAAATGTAGGTAAGTAATTTTTACCATTAACAACTCAATTTCCTCTCCTCTCTGGGAGCGCGTTGAGCTCTTTTGTATGTAGCAATGGAGCTACGCATCATTCGTAAACAGCTGTAGCATATTACGTGGGTCTCGTATGCCTACTAGTTTATACTATCACTAGGGTTCAGTTTGACAGTGAATAATTTTTTTACGTCTTAACAAACGTTACAAACAACGTTTGTAAATTTTATTCAACAATTCTGTCCGTCTTTCCCCAGCTGGACCTTATTTGGGGGATTCCCGTCACAACGCTTGGCAGGTGGAATGGTAACCGCTGCTAGGATTCGTAGCGGCATCATATATTTATGTACGCAGGAGATAGGTACTGTTGCAAATCCTCTGTTCACTAGCGAAACGCGTGTGACTTCGGTCCGCGTGAAGCTATTTTCATAAAAACTTTAAACCCCGCTGTACACGTTTAGAGGTTGAATTTCGGAAATTCCTTTCTTAGTACACCTCTGTAACGTTCAAATCAATATTTGCAGCTCTTGCTCTTGCTCATTTAGGTAGGTATAGGTACTTTGGAGCATTACGTGATGATGTGAAAACGCATTACAGATATCGTAGGCACTTCTCTTGCCATGTTTTGAACTTACTAACCGCTAGCAAATACTAATTCAGCTTCGATAAAACAATAATGTAGGTACTGTAATAAGGTAGGTACTGTACTTTTTCTTAGCCCTACACTAAACAAGATAAATTAAAATAGTAAGAGTACCTACTTAGGTATGTTCGATCAATGTAATCAATCAGACATTATCTGGCAACATGACGTTCTAACGTAGTATAACTAGGTATTCTGTCGTGTAAGTAATAAAATAAGACCGCGGTTCTTGACAGCAGAGTTTTGAAATGAATACTCTACCTACATTACAGACTGCAGCAGTTACTCAAAGTTCACCTAGTTCCCAGTCAGATACAGAACAGCTACTTGCACAGTGCACTTTACTCAGATTTCAATAATTGTATTTCGTAAGACACCTGAACGGAATCATATTTCGTTGATTTTGAAAGTAAAGTAAGTAAATACGATTGCATACCACAAAGATGACTTCGTGACTACGCCGAGCCAATATTTAAGAAGGTCGTGATCTTTTGAAATTGTTCACCTTGCCTGTTTTGATTATGGGTGCAGTTATAATTCCTACATATTGATGCTTAGGTAAGTACCTATTGTCATGATTTTATAAATGTTAAATAATTATTGCATATATTTTTCAGATTTTAATTTATCAGTCTATTTGTAATTTTAAAAGATAAATGAATTCATTTGACTTGTTGGCTACCGTTCTAAGTTGCTCAATTTATTGGCCGCTGGAAATGTTTTTTTTTGATAGAATGAGGCGGCCATCTTGGTGCTGACCGAAGGTAACGATAAGTAAGTCGGCAAATTGTGCAACAGTTCGGTTTGAGCCTTCGGGCAGATAGGTCGAGTTGTCATCAAGAAGTCAGTTTTTAAAGAGTGTTTGTTGTAAAGAGTGTAATCATGCTTGTTGTGGTACTAGAATAAAAAGTGACTATTACCAGAAGTGCAGTTTTATTACAATTCAGAAGAGGGGTAAGCAACCAAATAAGGTATGTTGATTTGAATATTATGATCTTATTTACCAAATGGTCTGAATGTGAACTATTCAGATTTATCATTACTAATTTATTTTATTTTTGAGTACCTACCCACCGAGAACATAAATGTACGCCCACCATGTGTACTTTTAAAATTTTAATGCATGATACCTAGGGATTTGTGTAGCATATCAGGCCAGGGCTACCCTCTGGCGAGATGATGTACAGATTACGAACTAAATGTTGAATAGTTTTATTTATTTCTTTAATCATGTTTTTTTTTTGGTATACCTGCAATATCGTCTTTATTTCATCGTCGTTTAAAATATAACTCTGGTCTATGGAAGTATACCTATACAATGTGTAAAGACATACTAACGGAGCGTGTTGGTGTTAAATCAGGGCTACCCTCATATAGCGCCTGACTCCTGCCTTTCGTGTACCAGCGGTATAATTAAAAATATCATCAATTCTACTTTATTAGCTCATCAATATTATAAAAACACTTATCAACCAGCCACGCATAAAGTTTAGTTTTAAATTGTTTGGTCGGTGGTTCTCGGATATCTTAGGTATCCTATTAAAGATTTTTAATAGTCATAGAATAGCATTTTTATAACATAACGCTGACTTGCACCTAGGTATTATGAGCCTAGTGGGGTTCCTCTTTTAAAATCAGATCAAGTGCTTTTGAAAGTTTATGACGCGGCTACTACCTGTTAAAGCATAAAGTTTATATTATTTTATGAACTGTTTCTAGGCTGACTTTGACTAACTACGACTGTTTTATTGAACGGACTATGACTGTTCGTTGGATAAAAGGGGGCGTTCTAGTTTAAGTTACCCGCTTATCTAGACGTCGGGTTCGTCGCTTGTCTAGACGTTCTATTTTTTAATGATGTATCAGTATATTGTATTTTTATTTAAGTATTAGTATTGGTTATGTTTATGACTATGTAGTTAAATGTATCATAGTTTTTTTATCTCTTACTCTTATTTTATTATTACTCTTTGTGCACCACCGTCCTTTATCGCTTCGCTCGTTACTCTCCGTCCTAAGGTTGCCTGGAAGTAATAGCTTTTAGCGATAAGGCCGCCCTTGGTACTCTGTTAAATCTAGATTTAAAAGCTATCCTAGTGTACAATAAAGTGTTATCTATCTATCTATTCATCTATCTATCTATCTATCTATCTATCTATCTATCTATCTATCTATCTATCTATCTATCTATCTGTTTATTGAGTTGGCTATGCTTGCCGACTGGATGGCGTTGGCTATGTTTGCCGACTGGATTGAGTTGGCTATGTTTGTCAACTGGATCATCTATCTATCTATCTATCTATCTATCTATCACATTATTGAATTGGCTATGTTTGCCAACTGGACTATCTATCTATCTATCTATCGGGTTATTGAGTTGGTTATGTTTACCGACTGGATTGAGTTGGCTATGTTTGCCAACTGGACTATCTATCTATCTATATATCTATCTATCTATCTATCTATCTATCTATCTATCGGATTATTGAGTTGGCTATGCTTGCCGACTGGATTGCGTTGGCTAAGTTTGCCGACTGGATTGAGTTAGCTATGATTGCTAACTGGTTTAACTGGTCAAAGTCAAAGTGTATTTGGTTAAATTGGTAATAACGAATAAATGCTCATATTTTTGTTGTTCAGGTTCTTTTGAAGACTAAATTTTTATTTTATGAATATAAAGATTAACTAATAAGGTTCACAATAACTATGAATGGATTATGTCAAAGTTTGTTGGTTATTTAGTAGTTATACAAAATTATTGAGGTTTTGGGAAATGATCACTAAAAAAATTACTGATGTACTGGGATTTATTAAAAAGGGCAAACAACTGTCATGCCGCCGATAAAATTCGGTCTTGGATTCGTATAAAAGCCTTAGAAATTGAAATTTCTGACAAAAGTTCCTCTGATGATGCTTCCGAATCGTCAGTCTTAGAATGTCTTTATTGCTTAAAATAGGTAATAGGTGCGGAGGGGATGTTGTAATTCTGATGTTCCGAACAAATAATCCGTATTTCGATACAAAGAATAGATAGCGTTTTCTTATATTGTCTGGGATCTTGTTGAAAACTTTGATGCTCACATAGTAGCAATTTTCTTGATAGAGGATAATTTTCGGAGTGGACTCATTTACAACACTCTCCATTCCGAGTGTTACGTAGATACACGTAACTAGTAATTTTGTATAGATACATATATAAATAAATGGGATTAATGTTTGTAAGATCTGCAAATGTTTCTATGTATAATAAAAGAATGTCTATGTAGGTATGTGATGTATTGTGATGGGTGTGGATTATCCAGCATTGATATTATTATTATTAAATGTTCCACAAAACAAGCGCGTTCGTATATGTAAAGGTACTAAAGATTTAATATTTTCAGCATACAAAGGAGTGGCCTACAGGATACCATGGGGCCAATACCGCGGATGGCGCGCATACATTTTTTTTGTGCAATGAAAGCTTTGTTAAAATCCCTACTGCACCCCAAATCGTCAGCTCGTATCTGAGGATGGAGTCAGCATAGCCGTGATGGGCCATCACTGCCATTTCTTGGTTGACTGTTCTTTGTAGCCTACCTGAAACGTGCACGAATCTGTTAACATATATATATGCTTTGCCTACTTGTTCTTTTCAAAATAAAAAGGTATCCAATACACACCTTAAGGAACACCAAATTTGTTAATAACTGACAAAACCATTGTAATGTGGTTTGAAAGTTAAGCAGAATCGCATCGGGGTCGTCATCCTTATAAACATCACGATCAAATGATAAATTCTACATATGTTCCTAATATTTTTTTTATATTTTCATCTGTATATAGCTTCCTACGTATGTACCACGAACTACAAGGGGTTAATATGACCTATGTCACTCGCATATTACGTGGCTTTTTATTGTTGAAATAGTTTTCAAATTTCGGTTCAGTGGATTCGGATATTACTCCTAATATCGTCACAAACTCGCAAACTTTGCCTCTTTATAACATTAGTGTGGGTTTCACAAATGTCAAATACTTGGCGTTGTAGTCATATTGGTTGATAATCATATTAATTTTACTACATATAATTCCACGGCTATCACTACCCACTACATTCAGCACAGTTTCCATTCACACACTCCCTTACAAACACACACGAGAGCTCTCCTTGAAACCTTGACTCTTATGAGTTTTGCGTTGACAAAACTTTCAGAATCACACATACAACAAGACACCTTCACACAACTTTTTTTACATATACACAATCATACTGCATTATGACTACGTTTTTTTAACATACAAAAGGTATAGTTCTGTTGTATGGCATCTCGTTCAACTTGTAACCTCGTAGGTAATAACTAAAGATCAGTGTCTTGCTCTTCAGCAATATTATACGCTAAGTTATTGCCTATTGTGTAGCTGCAACACACACAGGGATAACCAGATATTTATATAATAATAGTTAATTTTCTTAATTTGTTTTTTTTTTTTGGGTCATTGTGTTCACATTTTATTTTTCTTTGTTATTTTTTTTTCGTGTAGCTAGGATAAGAACCTACATATAAGAACCTTTGTGTGTTTTAGTAAGACAAATAAACGTTTTACCTATCTAAAATACCCATGTTTGGGTTTCTGTCAAAAATCATTACTTAGAGTTGCAAATGTACAATTTCGAAACTTATTAGTCATTAGCTTTATAGTGTTATTTACTTTCAAATACTTTCAATTCATTTAAAGTTTTATTTTTCAAACACCTAAAGCAAATACCAGCATTAATGGCAGTCAAGCGTTTCAGAATGTGACTGAGATCGATTGTAATGTTCCTGGGATTGTTATCATGTTTACCAATCGAGATTATGACTTTATCTAATTTAGTAGGATTAAAGATATTAAGCGTTTTACAGATTTCTTCTGATGTAGGTACGATATGGTTTTACAATAAGAAAATGAAGCAGATTACGAGAACAGATACATGATTTGAATTAAATGTCATGATTTTATAAATGAAAATATTATTTGTTATGTAAGATGTACCTACAAAATTGTAAATAACAACAGAATCATGGATGGTAGTGTACACTAATCTTAAGTTAGTTGGTTCTTTGTACGTACCTACCTAGAGTAAGAGTAGGTAGGCGAGATACTTAGATTTAATTCTGTATATTGTGTTTGCCGGGAGGCATCACATTGTCGGATGGCCGAATGTCATGATTTTATAAATGTTAAATAATTATTGCATATATTTTTCAGATTTTAATTTATCAGTCTATTTGTAATTTTAAAAGATAAATGAATTCATTTGACTTGTTGGCTACCGTTCTAAGTTGCTCAATTTATTGGCCGCTGGAAATGTTTTTTTTTGATAGAATGAGGCGGCCATCTTGGTGCTGACCGAAGGTAACGATAAGTAAGTCGGCAAATTGTGCAACAGTTCGGTTTGAGCCTTCGGGCAGATAGGTCGAGTTGTCATCAAGAAGTCAGTTTTTAAAGAGTGTTTGTTGTAAAGAGTGTAATCATGCTTGTTGTGGTACTAGAATAAAAAGTGACTATTACCAGAAGTGCAGTTTTATTACACTATACTTAAAAGTCTTTCCTATCCTCTTCTCCATGATAGATATTTAATCCTTTACGAAAGCATGGTCTAGTGAGAGTTCATCAATGGATCTTTCCGTTCGAAAAATTTATGTACGCATTGCCAATAATGCTCTGAAACGGTAAAGGAAAACATCGTGTGGAAACCAGTTAGTATTCACTTGTCACGTATGGAATACCTACTAACTGCTGCAAAATGCGAGTATGTACCAAATGTACTACCTCGACGTACCACACTGACTACCGCCCTTAAACATCCTCAAAGAACCTCGAGAGCCTAGGCAGTTAGTAATAAGAGATCGGAGGGGCTGCCGTGCTTGGGGATTAAAATTGTAATGCTATTTCTATTTTGTATATATATGTAAGTATCAACCTAGATAGTACCGAAATCTGATAATGATTGAATCATTTAGTTACTACTTTCTAAACTTATGCTAGATGTTTTATTTTCCGTAGAGCCAATAAAGGATACGATTGGTAATAAAAATTCACAAAATCGTATATTATGGAAAATAGCTTAAAAAGTAACTGTCACGTCGTCGTCGTAAGCGTGGATAGCGCGCCGTATTGCGACCCGGATCATAGATGACACCGCTAACAGCTGACACACTGCCTCAGAATTACGCCTTTACCGGTGATGTACGAAACGAAGTATGCAGCTTGAGTGCATTAATAGGGAAATCGTGTGCGCGGAATTTGAATACACAACGACATTTCACCGTGGTGGATTGCGCCGTGCAGAGTAGGTAGATATTTGAAGCGTAGATATAGTGCGCCTGTGCGCGTAGTATAAAATTACAACTACATAAGTTACAACCCACCATTACCTACACAACGCACCTACTGGTCATCATCATCAGCCTACAGAATCCCACTGCTGGACATACCCCCCCCCCTACGTTTCCAACGTTTTACGTGGGAGGACGTACCTACTTGTAGGGTTTCGTTATTTTTTAATAGAAACATTAAAAAGCTTCAATTATTTTATGGAAGTTGGTATAAACTGTTCCGATTAGACCCATGGAACCATGCAACAGTAAAATATAGAAGTATAAGTACCTAACTATAATAAGACATTTCCTGGTCAAACAGGTTCAAGGCACGAGTGTCTTGTTTTCGCTATCAATCAATCGCCAAACAACCATGTTGAGCTGATCACTATCAAGTATAAATCGACAAGGTAGGTAGAGACATGAACCCAATTATCCAACGAACAATGTTTCCTGATCACGTTATGGCTAATATGGTTAACTAAGTACTAACCTACCTACGTAGTCACCAAAAAAAGGCTTTGGAATACACGAGGTTACCACCTACCTACTTGTATAATAGAAACAAAAGAGACATCACGACCTTATGTTTGACGACCTTAATGGCGCAGCTGCCGACGACCAGTTGAGGTGCGGGTTCAATCAATAATTTGCATTATCCGCAAATGTCTGGTTATAGTTTGAGTTGCCAGGCCTCGGGGGATCATTTGGTTTACTGGAGGTATTATATCAGTAAGTTAGAACTCTTAATTCATGACACCTTGCTTCCTATTTACTTCCTAGGTACTTCCAAATATCTAACACGTAAAATAGGCCTCATTAATCCTGACCACATACCTAGACATGTTAGCAACATTAGACAATGGCGTATGCAAAAATTTACAGTGGAGACATGATAATGAGGAGAAAGTGGTGATTAAGAATAACTGTCGCACAAAACTAATGAGACATTTATGTTCATCTCTCTCGCCTTCGTGATATGTTCTCAGGTATAGAGTAAACAATTCATAGGAATAAAAAAAATATACGTATACGTATCATTTTAATTTCAAAGGGTCTTACCTCAGACTCCCACGAGTCTTTCGTTCGTGATTTACTCTTCTTCATATTTCCAGAGAACAGAACGATCCTTTGTTCCAACAGTCGTTGCACTGCACTCTGACCTTCCACTAGTGCAGCACTCACTTTTCACTGATGTACAGCACGTGAAGGTTTTGTTCAGCACTGTCGCTTTCTGTTATCGTTTTGCCGGATCACTAGATGTAAGGTAAACATTGTGTGGATGCTGGCGAGCGAGTGCTTGTCGCGCGCGGTCAGTGCAGCTCGATCGACTGACGCGGACTGAGCGTCTCGTCTCTCGGTAACGGGCACGCACTACAGTTAACTTTCTCTCAATCCAGTCGCACGACCATAAGTAAGCACCATCGAAAGTCGTTGGCGCGCCGGTACAGCCTCACGGGTCAAAGCCTTCATTAATACTCCCTAGAAACGAGAATTCTTCATTGCCAACCGAACTATCTACCTAAAAATCCGTATTTTAAACATAGGTGCACCTTCTTACCTAATAATTTCATGGCAATCAAATTATCTGGGCTGTGTGTGCTTACTACGTGTGTACGTGAATGTATCTATTATTGAGCGCATGCAATTAGAGCACATGTAATATACTAGTAGCGCGGCACTTATAAGGTGTTGATAAATGTTTCAAAGCGTAGCGTTTGTGAAAATTGGAGTCGAAACAAAAACAATATAGTATAAAACTTAATGTATAATCATGATATTTACAAACTTATTTTATATAAAACAAGTAATTGTATGGCTATCAATATATACTTATACAACATGTCATTAATTTACACAATATTAAATTATAAGCAATAGTATATAGATTACTGAAATAGCAATTATATTGAAATAGCACAAGATGCGTGCGATAGGTATGATGGAAATAAAGAGATTCCGTAATTTACACGATTAGAAATTATATACATAGGTATAGGTTTTATTTTTAATAATGTTTATCGATACCTATAGTAAATTTATCTGCAGTTTAAATAATCATTACTTTAATTTGAAAAACCTTAAACCAACACAAATTCAGTGTACCAAGATTAGTGCAATGAATTACAACGTGATTATTCCATAGAAGTTTGAAAATAACCCACTTATTTTATTTTATCTGTACGCACTTACTACTACGTCTTCTACCAATCTTATTGCTTCTATTCACTTTCATTGAATCAACCAACAGTCATTATCTGACTGTTGGTTGATTCAATAAAAGTGAGTGCGTGCAGTTCAGGTTATTCTAATTTGTATATACTAAACATACGTAAAAATATAAATTATTATGAAACAGAAAAATTTAATCATTTGAAAGGTGGTTTTCGAAAATATTATTTACTAAAACCCAATAAAGTATTGCTATAATGCCCACAATAGCACCGTTTAGCATTAGATACTCAGATTATTCACACAACGCAATTACAAGTAAATAATACAAAACACTAAATACGAATGGTATCACAATTTTATTGATAAAATAACAATGCATTTACAAATCTAGTTGTGATGTCTGGTTTTGAATACAATATCATACATTCTCAATGACCTACTCGATGTAGTGCAATGCCATCGAAGACGAAACGCGATACACTACGGCCGAACATAATATTAGCAATAATATGTAAGCTTGCTAAAAGAATTTAGTTGAGCCTTTAGATCTTTGGAAATCTTGAATGTCTTATATATTATATATATCGATAAACATCTACATTTTAACCTTATATTTAATTGCAAATCTAACAAAATTGTTTAGAAAAATAAGTCGTTATTTTGGCTTTCCTCTTTATTCTAAAAGTAATGGAATGGTCTCATGAATAACCATTTGCAACTCATTACAGTGTCATAATTATGATAATCACGCGTCAATAAGTAACGCAAACAACGAGTAAGTGAATTTTTTACAGAATAACTTGTTCGTGATACAGAAATGAGTTGTTTCCTGTTGTTTACTCCTATATCTGTCTGCTTTTTTTTATTTTAGCATTTTAATTCTAAAACAAAGGCATTTTTAGAAAACCAGGAGTGGTATCACTCGACTTCCAAATACACGTCAATTTCACAAAATGGCACCGCTACTGAATGCTACATCGCGTTAAAAAAATATTTATAACTGATCACCTATCTATGAGTTACCACTAAGAAGAAGTTATCTATACATTAATGTAAAAAATGCTCTTAAAATCTATGTTGAAACAATTTTACAATTCAGCTCAACAAGTCGACAGTAGTATTATTGCTCTTCTATACCACCTACTATCGTTTAAAATGTTTTATCAATGTGAAACAACACCGAGCCTACCCCAGTGTAATCTCAGGATAAGCAGCAACAACGAATATCATTGATGTGTCAAATATCTGAATACACTTAGTTGGAGATTGGTGCCTTGGGTAACAAGGTAGGTACTATGCATGTTAGTAATAAGATACGACTTGCCAGAGTACATTATTATGCGCGAATCTCCAGTGGTCGCGAAGTGGTCAGTCCAAACAAGTCGTGGTAGGAATATAAGTTCAGCTGGTAAAATCATGTCATAGTTAATTAAAACACATAACGGCTTTAAAAGAATTTCTATTGCTTCACAAGAATAAAAGATTCGATTGGTAACATTCTGGAAAGATAATATCCGACTCTCGGTAATGCTGGAAGCGAGGTACGGGTAGCTTCATCGCTGGGGAGTTTTTTAAGAACAATATTCTTGGGAAAATTAGCGTAGTCTTACTTTAAACCATGTTTGCGTAAGAATGAACGACCAAAATCAATCGTAAAAATCAGAACTCAATATTTAGCACTAATAAATGTCAGTTATTACCTTTAAACTTTTTCGATATTCCGCACCATGTAACGATAAACGTGGTCGCAAGCAGACTCCAAATAAAGGTAATACTCGTGAAATAGTGCTAAATAGGAAATAAGAAGTGAACTTCATTCCTTATATTTTACATTGTATAAAGTTTCCCGTATGTGCTTTAGAAAAACTACATCTTTTAACAGCTTATTTAGTTATTAAACATAGTCATTTAGTGGATAATTCTTTCAAGTTAATATCTTACGCTACGTCTAGTCTAGAGCTACAATGAAAAACATTTTGATCCCACCGCGGTTTTTCTTCGTACAACCTACGTAACGTACGTACGTTAAACCTACCTTATCAACTCGTTTTACATTGAGCTCTATTTAATAGTACCTGCGCTAATTTAGTAACAACAGCGTTCTATTAGTGCTTTTATAATCACTGAATCGTTCCCTGTACTTAGGAATCTCTTTACTGGACCAGTTGTCTTTATTCATCACAAACGTAAATTATCCCTTTTCGGGTTATTATTAAATCAGTTAATTTAAGGACATTATTGATAATGGAATATTCATAAAATCACACTACGATAAAATAATAAAACGCACCAGACTCAATTTAGATGCCGGACGACAATGATAACAATTAACAAATTAACAAGTTCTTCGTATTATAAAATAGGTGATATATTAGTGCAGCTGTGAGTGAGCTTCGATCGTTTGGCAGTTGAGCAAAGCAAATGGACTTTCTTATTTTGTATACCTAAAGGTAAATTACGGGATAATAGTATCAAAAATCTGTAGTTTTGATTTTGCTGTGATTACGTTAGTATATGTATACTTACTAGCTACCCTGCCCAGCTTTGCACTGATAGATATAGTAACCCATGTTACTCGCTGAAAAAGTAGCTTTCCATAGGTGAAGTAATATGATTTTTTTACTTAATCCATTACTACAAAAAAGCAATCTTTCTTTAGAAGATTAACCTCTGAATACCCAAATGCAGATTTGGAACCCCATTTCAGATTGAGGCTCGTCTCAAGCCGCGATTTTTTGACAGTTTGCAATAAAAATCTGACGAATATTCGTCACTTGAGACGTTCTTATATCTGAGATGCGTTTGAGTATTCGAGGATGATTTAGATAAACATAACTTTCATTTAGATATGGCTTTAAATTAGTCCCCTTCCTTTTTGACGTTACTCATTAGTAAGAGATGGCAATAGTTTATGCATTGGTAGTTTTTGACGGATTTATATGTAAAGCCATTATTGTTTAGTTGCACAGCATTTGGAAGCACGCACACGCAAGATTTCAAACACCATTCTAAGCCCTAAATTATTTGGCCAACAATCCAATATAACACCTATTTTTTTTAACATACGATTGCCTTATCTTATAATAATAATGATTTTTCTCAAAATTTAATAAAATACAGTAGTTGTTACAAATACAGTTTCATTAATAATAACATACATTTGTTCTTTAGAATTTAATCAAAAACACTTGAAAAGTAAAAACTGATTAATCTTAATCTCAAGGTAATTCAATACTCCATAATACAGTTAATAGTGTACTCATTCAAAATCGCGATGAATGTCAGTATACTATTTTAAATACTCAAAAATTAAAATTACACATAAATGATTTAATTTGCTACAAATTAAACTTGTGACCATACCATATAAAATTCGATACAAATGTGTGAAATAAATAAAACTATAATCAAATCTAGCTTAATGACTACCGAGCTAAAAGCTAGTAATATATAAGAAAAATCACAAAACAAATAAGATGGATACGTGTCACATATCAAAATGATAAAAGTCGCAGTAACGAAATCACGTTGGAAAGCGCATTGCCTCCACAATAATCAGTATCACTAACCTTTCTTGAAGGTCAATTCAAAGAATGTATAGGTACGCTTAGAATACGTCAACTTAACATAAACGATACCATAGTAATATTATTAATTGTACTCGGCAATAACTGCGATACAATCATATTTAAAAACAAGATTGCACTCGCTTACAAAATGTAACATCAAAACAGTCGTAACGCAACTTTAGAATATTCAACACTTTACCGATGCGTCTGTAAGTTATTGCGTACAAACCTCCCGAGGCTCGGAGGCGGTCAATATGATTAACGTTTTATGATCACAGTGCGTGTCCGTCGAGTAGTGGGTTCCGTTCCGGGGAGCGAGCGACAACGGCGGCGCATGCGCGTCTTCCGACCAGGAGTCACGCGCGGCCCTTCGCTTCGGCTCTAAGGCACAGCCGTCATGGTCTATGGAATCTGTCACAACAAAAACTCGTTAAAGCTATCTGCTTTAGACGTGAGGGGGCCACGTATCGTGACGCGTCTAAAGCTTATCGGTACAAACATTTTGTGTAGAAGTGATTACACTAGCTAGAGCAGACAGCGGATGTCTGTGACAGTCGACGCTGCAAATCAGTACACTATATGCTAATGTTGTCGGACGCTCTCTTTTTACCATATAATCATCCTTTCAGCCGTAAGATAATAATAATAACAATGCTGGACAATGCACACAGCATCATCTAATCCCAAGCTAAGTGAGCTTGTGTTATGGGTACTAGATGACTGATATACGTAATACAATACATTACATACATACATATTTTTTATTATACATAGAAAATACCCAGAACACCCGGAATAAATATTTGCAGATCGCTTAAGCATTTATCCCAAGTTGGGAATCGAACCCACAACCTCCTGCATCTCAGGCGGACATTCACCCGCTGCGCCACATCGGTCGTCGATGTCCTCTGCTTATAGTCCTCCCCTAAATTTTACTTGTTTCGATCTTGTTTGAACTGCACCCCGAATATGGCGGAGCCCTATGTCCAGCAGTGTAATAAGTCGACATCTATTTAGGCCGATGAAATGACGACGTGATATTTACCGAGTGAGATGTTTACTGTCTTCGTGTACAGCCATCTCTGAGCTCTTGAACTCATTGAGCTCACGTCTGATGGCGGCCTTGTCCCGCGGCGTCAGTCGCGTCCACGGCTTGTCTGCGCGTCTGTCGTAATCGTGTGCCTGTCAAAATACATTATGCAAATTAGTAACTCCTTAAACTTTGGAAATATTACTAAAACAGAAACAGCCTGACGACTATTATTCCCAGGCACGTTAAATATCAGATCTTTTAGGGCCTACTAAGTGGCCCAACTCAAGATTCTTTGATTTTATTATTTAAGATACTATATTTTTTATGTTATATTCACAAAGAACAGGATATACATGTCGATTAATTAGAGTGAGATTAAATTTTTTAGACTTATTAATTTTTAGACCAAAAGAAAACGTACAACATAGAGTCATCATAAAAAAGCATCAATACAAACATAATTTTAGATGTACAGTTGACAAAACAACCAATAAATTGCTACAATACCTGTGTTACTTCAATGTAATCACTGAAACGGATGATCTTTTTCTCTTTGAGCTCGTCGACAGTGGGTCGGAAACTGAGTTTGCGCAGCAGGTAACGTTTTTTCTCCTCTTTTTGTTTTTTCTCTTCAGCTGGCGATTGACCTAGAAAGAATAACAGTTATAAATCACTGAACCAGAAAATGCTGATAAGTTTTTTCGTCAAAGCGACCTATCACCCAATGTTTTGACGAAATTGATCGTTTTATCTGGCATCTGCATTTTCTAAATTGGCTAAGAACACGCTGGCCTTCATCAATTTTGCTCCTGTACAACAATTATCCTGTCTGTTTGTCCTTAGGTATTTTATTCGCAGAGTATTAGTACAGTTAGCAATAAAAAGAGATTTACAATTTTAGTAATTCAATACCATTTTTATTTGAATTTAGCAAAGGAATGGCAACTCTGGTTTTAAACTGCTAACCTATCTGAAAAAATATTAAAATGAGACTTACTTTTGAGAATATTTCTCTCAACGAGCTCCTCAGCTGTGGGCCGCATGGAAAGACGACGGATGAGCCGCGCGCCTATCGCTTCCCAAGACTCTTGTCGCTCACACTCACTCTGTACCACCAGAATATTCCTGCAAACAAAACACTATCATTACAAACACGTCTATTGCTCAGGTGGAGATAAGTAAGGTATGATAAAGTTTACCCTTACTTATTTCGCTTTCATAAAACATATTCGTTTTATTAAAATGCACGATTTTTTTCTTTCAGCTTTTTTATATTTTAATCGATAAAAATACATTATTTGACCTACGTGCAGAGTGCAGTTGATTGTCATAAGTTCTGCATGGTAGCCGTTACTGGTATGTGTCTTCAGACTCATAAAACACTCAACTCAATTTTGACTACAATATCATTCAAACTTACTTTTTGTCAGGATCTGATCTCGAGACACTTTTTATATTTTTACAATCTTGTAATATCGTACGTGTGTTTCTGATTCAGGTTACTTTCAACGATGTTGTACAGAACACTAACAATAAAACTACAACGGTGCCAACAGACCGGCAATATAAAATATGCTTGCGCGTAGAAAATGATTATATAATATCCAATTAACATTACCCTGTTGGCAGACGCTCAACTACCGTAATCTAGGCTCATTTTTAGTAAAAGAATGTATTTTTAGTAATCGAATGGCCTTCGTTATGGTAGTTGAATATCCATCTAGCACTTTAGCTTTTTATTACGTTGACATCAGTTTTAAACCTTAACTTATACCTCAAATTTACTGAACTTAAGTATGAACTATTTATGAACACTATAAGAGTGTACATTCATAATTATAACAAGTTTATACCAGTAATATATGACCGTTAGCGACACGAATTAACCCACTTATAAAAACAATGCCATTGCCAAGAGCAAGCTCTCGAAACAGGAAGAAAAACGCAGATAACAATAACTTTGCCTGTCGATGCTGACGAAAATAACACTCCCAGGCATGCATTGTCACCGGGCAATACTACGGATACAAACCAGCTGCTCATTACTACACAGAGTAAATAATAGTACTTTGCTATTTCTAACAGTTCATTGGTTGATACACCTTTGTCTCTCCACAATTATATTCAACATAAAATGGAGTGTCCCTCGAGGTTTAATTGCTTAAAATATAGTCCCACTGCGAGAAAGTAGCAGGGTTCTTAGTGAAGGGCTCGTCCAGAGAAGTACTACTACTATGCTTATTCCTGCTGTCAAGTATCGTTGTTGTTACCGTTTCATAGGGGAGGACGCCGGTAAATTTAAAGACATATAAGGCTTGACGTCACAGATTGATAGATGCAGTGCATCACAAGTAATGTGTACCTATATAGTAACGATTTAGTCAAAAGGGACATCCCAATGATTTTATTAGAATAGATAGTATAATTGGTTTTACGATAGTAGTATTATTTATTGACTTGTTGTATAATAATTTCGACACATTGGCGTTGAAACACGCCAAAACAATACTACGACATTGGCATGAGTCAACAAAGCGTGTTCCTGTTCAGCTGATAGCTCTCGTTTAAAAATAGCTCACTACTTTTGTGTTCGCGAAAGATTAGTAACGAGTGACAACCCTCATTACGTGCTCAGGTGAACGTAGGTCGTGACATTGACATCGTAGCTGTATGATGTCATACTGAACCAAAAGGTTTCTTGGCTGTTTGCGAAATCACAACATGTATTTTCAATTTTGGGAGTAGGACTTGGTAATATAACTTCATATTATTATGATTTAGTATTGATTTGGAGAATAAAAATATGTAAGCGTTTTTAGACCAATTGGATACTTGGTTATAATATAAAATACATTATGTTATGACGTGGACCTAAGATTCAGTTAAACATTTTTTATTAAAAAACCATGCGTAATGTTTGTTTTCAAACGGTTAAGGAAGAAGAAACCCGCGGCTTTATCAGTTTCGCACGTATTTACTATGTTTTTCCTGATGATAAAGGGCGCACTAGGCTGAGAGGATGGTGTAGGTACCTATGTATTGGGCAAGTGTTTTTATCAGGTTTAAAGTCTACTGCTGGACTATCTTGCCCATATTGGTGGAGTTTATCTTAGTCACCACGCTTGGCATGACTGTAGTGTCGGTGCTAAGTACTCAGGAGATGCTGCTACCCATTTCTAGTGCTTTCTCTTAGTCGCCCTTTACGACATCCTTGTTAGGTTATTAAGAAGTCCTACGCCTAGGATGAGGTACACCAGTTAACTCCTGAAATCGCAACGTAAATATTCGCGTCTCTTTTACCTCAGCATAAATAGGAGTATGACACGAGTGAAAAGTTGACCCTGATGCTGCATAAATCTTCACAGATGTATGGACTTGATTAATAAGAAATATGCTGAAAAAAGTTGTTCATTTGAGTATGGTTACCTGTTGATTAGCTCCTGTCTGTCGGGGCGCAGCGCCAGCTTGATGTTGAGGCTTTCTTTGCGCGCGAGTTTGGCGGCTGCAGACTCGTTAGAGTAGTCGTCGCGATGAGAAGATTCCTCCCACGGTCGTGCGTTCTCCTTATTCTCGTGCGTATTACCCATCCGCACCGGCCGGGTACTGTCATTATAACAACACATTAGCTTTTTACGCTGTACGTTGGACTCGACTCACACCAAAGACACACATTTGTGTCAGAAATATATACGTGTGTTATGTATCTGGGTGTTATGATGATTAACTTTGGTAGGTCAAAGGTCTAGGAACACCGTCTAGAGAATTTGAAACTCCTACGAACTTTATTAACGTCGTCAGGATGGCAAACATTATAAATAGACAAACGAACGACTGTAATTTCCAATTACGGTAGATATCGTCAAGGAGCTTGAGAGGCCAGAGGAGTTTATGTTCTGCCTGTCTAAGGATCAATCATCAACCAAATCATACCTAGATGAATTTTCGTAGAAGCGTATGGCTGGCAAATGGCTATCGTTTTAGTTATCTTCTTTTTTTTCGCAAAGGGTAACTGGACAATAATGTTGCCAAGGCATGCAGGTGCCTCATTGGGTAACTAATCTTCACAGAATGCTCCTACTTCTTATTGAAGTTCATGATAGCAAATTCAAGTAAATACTAAATACAATGCAACTACATGATAGTTGAATGATATAGTTATCTGTGATTTGTGGGGTATTGTGTTCGTTGTGATTATGAGTGAAGTGGTTCTAGTGTAATATTACATGTATAGTGCTAATTGTAAGTTACACTTAGTTTTTTTTTGCTTCAGTTTGTTTATACAGGGAGTAATAAGAGTAATCCCGAAAACTTCAGAGGGTTATATGAATAAATATTTCTATGGAATAACCACTGTTATAGCGAAAAAATACAGATGTTTCAAACACTTTAATAAAGTAGGTTGTAAACTCTTGTATGGATAATCTTTTTTTTTACGCTCAATATTGGACCTATACAAAAAAAAACATACTAATGGGTCAAAGTTCTTCCGAAGATTTCGGGACTGATCTTTCACTCGGTATTATTAAACCAAAACTAAATCAGTTTAACAATTTTATACAACTGGAATAAACATTATAAACATCGATAACAATAAGCTGTATACTGAAAACAGATAGATTGTGAGCCTTATTGATAATCATAATAACATTTTATAACACCTTTTTATTTTTAGATATTCTTGTCATTATCACTTTTATACAAAAAGGCACAAAAAGAACAGCCATTTTAATTATTGGATATTTATACGACTATTATGAATAAGGCGCTTTGAAGATTACATCTACAACGATCTATTAGTTTATTGTAACACTATCTGGTACACTTACATGCAACATAAAAACAACACTTAGAAGTAACAAGAAAACCATACCGGCAGGAACAATCATTCTAGGAAATGCACATCGACAAACGTTTGATATAATTTGTGTATCGGTGAAGCGTCTCAATCATGGCAGTTTTAGTAATGAGTTATGATGACATTGCAGGGTTATTTCAGTTTGACCCTATTGTTCGAATAAGTTATATATAAGTTCGAATTCACTGGGAGTAAAACTACATATTCAAAGTTGAAATATATTTTTTCCCCATATTAGTCCACAACTTTGTCAATTATTGAACGAGTACCTATGTGTTTATTTCGTTCAACCCTTACTATGCAGGGTACTACGCCTGAAAACTTTGGGGTATTAATGTACCCATTAATATGAATTACTTTTCTACGGACACATCACGGGATCGTCCTATGTTCATTGGACATGGGCACTCAAGGAAAAGATTGTTCATATTGAAAAATACTTTAGCACCCGCAAAGTTTTCGGAAGTAGTTTTAGCATACTCAGTATTTTTTTACTGTTACTATAGCACATTTGAATATGGTGGTTACTCCCAATAGGTTTGAATGACAGTGGGGTCAAATGGGAATAACTCGAGAAATAGTAAGAGGTAACAGATGATAGGAAGCGTGCAATGCACGATGCGTTGCGAAGCGGGCCGTCTGCGGGCCTCTGAAATATCGACGGTACAATTCAGCATTTACCATATTCGGATCCTCGGCTTAGGCGGCGGACGCCTGCTGCCGCCGCGTGATGGAAATAAACAATCACATTTTCATCACGCATAACCAATTATACTGGATGAATTTGCGACAGAAAAAGAGCTTTGGACACATGTAAGTAATTCTAATTTATGGTAATTTTGTTTAATACTAGGTACTAGGAGTGGGTCCAAAAATATTTCTCCCATAAAAAGAGAACTTAATATAATTGCATCAGTTGCAATTATTTCATTCCCGATGTCCCCGTTGGTCATATCCCCGTCAACGGGGACAGTGACTTCTTAATAAAATAATTATTGTTATTAAAAGTTTATTCTTGTTGTCCCCGTCACTTAATTCCCTTTACGGGGACAGTTAGCTCTTAATGTAGGTACTGTTCATATAATTGATTTTAATAAAGAAACATTGAAAGTATTTCTGTTTACAGTAAAAGTAAACGATATTGAATAGATAATAGTATATTTATAAAATAACCCACAGCAGTACCACAAAGTTATTTCCACCAAACACCCATGACAGAAAGTACATACGTAGAATAAATTATGTCAAGCTATAAATTAGGACATTGTCTAAGCAGTCGTAACACCAACGTCGACCACATTGTTGTACGTCGCTTTTCGTAACTTCATAACAAAAGGCCGATGCAACAAGAGAATAATTACTTTTAAAGCACGTACAGGTTAGCCAAACAAAGAGTTGTAAACCAATGTTCACTATCGTCGAGATATAACTTCAATACTGTGTGTCGGAGCGTCAGTGTCACGACTGCAAATTCTTATTTACTACGCGTTTTAAATGAAAATAAGATAGCTAAACACTAATAATATCTTTCAGAAGAAATAATAACCTTTATATTATGGCGAACTAATTTACGTAATATCGCCTGATTTGATTAACTACAATCTTTGGCTTTTCACATATTCACGGGATTTTATGATAAAACTGTACGTACAGTCAGCTGCACTAGAATGTATACAATTTGTAACTTACAAAATGGTTTCACAGTGGTGTTAAAAATATTTATACGATAATTATTTTGAAAAATAAGTGAAGACATCAACTAATCTCATGACTTTTTAGTTTTTGAGGTGTAAGAGTTCATTGTTTTGCTGTAACACCGTTGTAAAAGATACAGATTGTATATATTCTAGTGCAGCTGACTGTACTGTCACTAAGGTAAAGCCTTTGCCTGTCACGAATAAATGCAACATTTGGTGCATAAACGTAACATATTGCGATTTGATTTACATTGCGCGGTATCAATAACTCAACTGCCGAATAATACCTGGTTGCTGCGCAGTGTAACGATACGATGCGATACGTTTACGTTACGAATATCAAATTTGCTCGTGCTTTCGTAAGCTTAAAACCCTGATCTGACCCTGACTTATAAAAAAAATCTATTTCTAGTCCTATTCTCATTTGAACAGCTCAATGATTACTGAAAATGGAAGATACTGACTTGAAGCTGGCATGATGATGATCCTGCCGTTGCGTGAGTGGTGTGGTCATCGGAGTACCGGAGGGTGAGGCGGCGGGTGCGGGGCGCTTTTTCAAAGCAGACTTCAGAGGCATGGCGTTGAAGATAGGCTCCTTAGGAGGGATCTCCTCAACTCTGTTGGTGTCTTGGGGCTCATCATCGTCGTCTTGGTCGTCCTCGTCTTCGGCTGAAATAGAATAATAACTAAATATTTGAGAACTGAAAGTTTTGTATTAGCTAGTGACTGAAATAAGTGTCTAATTCAATTAAACGTTCTAAGTATGAAGGTCTTAGCGTTACTTTCACTATATACTCTTTATGTAGGTATGCATACATGTTATAGTAGCTTCTGTACATACAATGTTCACAAAACTTCCGTTGCTTAAATTTAAGTAAGGTAAGGTTTAAAAATATAAGGGTGAGTCAAAAGGTATTTTCTCCGAATTCGTAGATTAAAGTTCCCGTAAATTCATCAGTAAAATACACTGACACGGTGCATTTCCATTTAAGAAGGGTTATATTGAGAGTCACACTCATATTCATTAAATCCGTCGATTTGGCACGGCACTTTGTATAATAGCTTGAAACGGCATGGCCAACGAAAATAGGAATGAGCGGTATGTTTGGTCATTCAAATTGCCGCAGATTTGGTACGAAATTATTTTTTAACCCAGATTGTGTAAAGCACTAATACAAAACCATACCAAATACATGAGGCTTAACACCTGTATGCCTCAGGTTAATAGACGCTGCGCAGTGCATCGTCCACGTCCCTAACGAGCGTGACCTACGAGGCAACACTTTGTTATAGGCGATGGTAACCCCTTAACATCAGGTGGTCACTCAACACACACACACAGACAGAAATAAGGTTAGAGGCGTGAGCTTATTCCTTTTATCTTCAGCAGTCGGTATTTCTAAACTTAAGATCGCGACTCCCCAAAACAAATTAGTAAACCTTAAAGTATTCTTTAACACCCTAAAACTCTTTAGAATGCTTGGATTTTAGATTGTTTTTGAGTAGCGTTCATAATAAATTTGAAAAACATTGACTTGCAACATGGTACATCACTTACAGTCAGACAGAGGATGTTGCAAGAGCGCGTGTTGGTGTGAGTGATGTGGAGTGTTTGTGTGGTGGTGGCGAGTGGGGCTCGGCGAGCTAAACATCGGCGGCGGAGGAATGGGCCCGATGTCGGAGACAGCTATCGGCGGCTCCGGCAAGTCGGACAACATCAGCTGCTCGTCGCTTGCTCCGCAGCCGCCGTCGCCAACCTGACCGTAGCCGCCCACTAAAATACATAAAATTAGACTACTCAGTCATTTCGTTCATCATCTTTTTAAGTTTTATACACGAGTACAGACTTAATCAAATACATAGCGAAAGAGCAAAGAGCGAGACCCTCTGGCACAAGTATCTACATACTTAGGTCCCAAACCCATAAAATGTAACCTAGATTAAGTTTACCGAAATATAATACTTGTATCATAAGTTCAGCCGTAGGATGCTTCTCCAATTTCCAGAGCGACCAATCTTGTGGGGCCTGCTGGATGCAGATATACGTAATACGAACGCACATACATCAATGTGTCTGCCGATAGTTTTACGACATGTGACACAGAAATTGGCTGGAAACGGACCTAAGGCAGATACTTCTTTCTTATCGTAAGAAAATATCAGCCTACGGAAGTCGGAAGTGATGTTCACGTGGCTGAAGTCGCAGGCAGGTTATTGACGAATTTTGATTGCTTGGTAAGTAAGCAAAGCTTCAAGTTCAGATAGCCTGAAAAATATAAGGAACTAGCAGCCCGTCCCGGCTTTGCTCGGATTTAAGTAAGGATCCCATTTTTTTTTAATATAATATAGCCTATGTCACCTGGGGATAGTGTAGCTTCCGAACTGTGAAAGAATTTTAATTGGTCCAGTAGTTTCGGAGCCTATTCAATGCAAACAAACAATCAAATCTTTCCTCTACATAATATTAGTATAGATGTAAAATACATAATCAATTTCAAATTAAAAGTTTTTGTTAAAGGTGGTTGGTTAGCTAAGTGGACCGTTTCAACTGCTGAACACACATACTTTTTACAAGAAGGTTTTGCAAGAAAATTTATTAAAATATTTTTTTACGGGTCTTCAAGAATGCATTCCAATTAGCTTTCATTATTAAAACAGTAACTCACCAACATCGCCTTGGTAGCATATCCGTCGTGGATGCTTCCCTGTCGTAAGGGAATTGGGCCTCTCGGGCCTCATCATCTCACCGCCACCATTTTCCAATTTGTCTTTCTTTGGTTCTGAAAAATAAACGATACAAACAAATGTAGACTAAACTGCAAGATCATTTCTTTTATAAGAGAGAAGACTTCTAAAGAAGTGTTACGAGTAGTTTCATTGTTATAATGGTTTGTTAGAGCATTATTGCGTCAATTAATGCTATTTGCATCAGAACGATGCGGTTCGCTCTGGTGTGTGAATATAATGATTATCTACCAGAGCAGAAGTTATAAAAATGATTGTGTAAAGAAACACCATTTCATGACACTTGGCCTACATTTCAAAAAAATCCACGCGCAATCCAAGAAAGCTTGTATTGTACATAATCATGTGAAAATATTGTACGTCTAGTTAATAGTACGGGTGGGTATGGCGATGATTCTAATAATAGGCGATAGACGAGTAGATACGCTGTTCCATTCACCGTCCCGACTAGCGTCGGCGTCGGCCTTGGCCTCATGGAATTGTATTATTGACGCGTCTCCATAACTAAACGAGATATAATAACTAACAAACGTACATGAAAATACGCCTACATCACATCGTGCAGAAATTGATACTCATAAATGTTATTTTTACACGGCTTTTCGTGTTCTACTTCAGTTAGTTTCATTTATTATTATTTCGCCGAAGATTTTTCTGATCTCATAAAATAATTCAGTTTAACCGTATTTTTGCGATCAATTGAGATTTTGGGTCAACATACGAAATTGTTTACACAATTCGAAAAATAACCTAGTTTTCTACAAAACAAACCTTTGAGTAGTTTTGAAAGAAAATCAAAATGTGTGTGTTTCAGACAAACTAGACAGCTTAAAAAAGAAATGCAATAAAATTATTTCAGTAAAGCAAGCGAGGTATGTCTACAAAAATAAAGTTCTAATCTGGAGAAATCACGAAACACTACAGTAGTAATGCAAAACGAATGTTTCAATCCAGTTAGAAGCCGTTAGATACTGCTTGTATGAAGCAATAAGAGTTAGCAGCGCACCTGGTGGCACCAGCCTCGGAATTTCGAGACCCGCTACGGCAAAATTACTCAAATGTATTGCGACATAGCTCAACTGCCAATTACCTATGTGCGACTTTCAATACCATATTATATATGCTCGGGATGTCTCAATTATTATTTTTTGCTCTAGATCGTAGTCAGCTTGGATATGTTTCAGACGCCCGTCTGAATCGAACCTTCATCCGACCAGTAAGAAGCAAGAAGTGTATTGATCTAAATTTCAGAATGCTGATGATTACGCTGTAGATTATTATGAAATATATGAAGAAGTATGAAATACGATATTTATTATCTTTTTTATTCATTTGTATACCGATTATTATAAGAATCTTTATCCTGATGATTGACATATAACTCACAGCCTAAACCACTGGTCGTAGAGACTTGAAACTTACAGGGTATACTCGTCTTGATGTGTAAGGGTGTGCTTAGAAAGGAATTCCTGAAATTCAACCCCTAAAAGGGTGCAGCAAGGGTTCGTATGAAGATAGTTTCTTGCGGACGAATTCGAGCGCGTGCCTTTAGTTAGTCAACCAAGATAATGATAAGTAATTAAAAAACAATTTCCAATCCGATTACAATCCGTTTGAAGAAAGATCTCCTTAACACTACTTAATGATCATACTGTACGTAACTTTAACGCCAATTCCAATTAGATATTGTTGCTTTATAAAACTAATGTAGTTTTTAAATTTACAAGACCCTGTTGAACCACAGAACTCTTCTAATACGGGTCTAACGACTTAAAAGAAGAGATCCCAACCAGGAATTATGTAAAAACTTGTAATATCTGAATATTTTTTTTTTTATTTTCAAATCTAAGGGGTGGACAACCAGCGTATTACCAATTAATATAGTTAGCACATTAGGCCAAAAAATGTTGACCTATCTCTGTGCGAATATTTACTAAACTAATTCCCTAAACAAAAGAAGCTAGCTTTGACTGTTCAAAAGTCGAAGCAGGTGTGGGTGCGTATGTATGTACCCTGTATATTTGTTAGGACAAGGTCGCCAGGAGAAACGATCAATGCCGGCTCATTGGTCGTTTCACCTCGGTACAACAACGGTCGAAAAGAGCTCAAAGAAAGGAACGAAGCGAACATAAGTTATAGAAACTTAAGGAGCCGCTATAAACAATTGCCAAGTTGTAGAAAGCCACGGTGTAAAAATAATTCTAAGTTGTGCGCTCGCGCGTACTTTCTGCGTCATTGTCATCGGGAAGGTCGCCGGGAGAACCGATCAATGCGTCCGCCCTTGGCCGAGCCGCTCAGCTCGAGGACATCCGCCCGCTGCAGCGTTACGTAAGAACTTACACGTGTTAACATTCACCTCTGTTAACGACTTACTTTGATGTTCCTTGCGTGAGAGGAAATTACCAGCATCAAAAACAATCATGTTAAACGACCATATTATTGGTTTATTAGAATTAGATTTGCTTTGTAGTCTAATTTAAGGGTATGTTGACTTCCGCTTAGCAAATTTCTATACTTTGTCGTTTATATTAAATATAAGCTTGCAAAATGCTATTGTTAATTCTTTATTGCACATATAACATGGGAAAAAGAGTTTTCTTACAGCAAACCTTTGACGCTAAAGAGAGGTGACTAATAGTCATTGGACAGGAGGTAGAGAGGAGGTAGAGGTAGGTTCGTGTACATACCAAATTAAAATTAGAATGTAATATTACAAAACTACAAATGAAACTAAATCAAATGAGAAATGAACATTTACCAAAATAATTATATTACAAATATAATCGCTAAAATATATAAAACAAATTCTTATTATCAAATTATATGGGGTACTGCATTCCACAATTTGACCGCAGATATAGTAAAGGAGCCACTATAGCGAGTAAACGAATGTTGAGGAGTTTTAAGATGCTGCTCACCACGCGGGATAAGAAATCCAAATCGCTCGCGGAGGTACGAAGGAGGAGGAGGAAAGTGAATAATTTTATAAAGAAGTGCCACTAAGTGAATCACGACGCCGACGAATAGATCTCAGACACGTGATCAAACTTGCGCAGTACAAACATAAAACGGATGCACAAGTTCTGAAGGCTTTCGAGCTTGTATTGGGAGGCATCTTCTACAAGATACCAAACTCAGTGTTTGAATTTAATAGTTTAACGCAGTAGCTAACGTTTTGAACCGAACCCCTTAAGGTTGTCAATTTTCAATTAACGGTTATTTTGTTTTCTTTGAGTAAGTTTAAATCAGTAGAAGACATAGAGACAAGAAGTTGAGCTTTTCCATAATAATATAATGTATGTATCATCTTCTATTTAATTCAGTGACGAATATTCTTGAATTCGTAACGAGGACAACACAATCAGCGAGTCGACACGACAAGTAGGTCGCACAGTATTGGCTAGAGGAATTCGGGAGACCAAGATGAAAAACAGTCCTGACATTGACGAGTGCCACATAGACGGGTGGCATGGCGCCTGCGAGTGATTACGATTTAAAATATTTCCTTTTATTTATCTAGTAGTTCGAACTGAGATTTCGTGATGTTCTATTGTTTTTGGTGTAATAAAGCCCATTATTTTGCAAGTAAAGACGGAACCAATGAATAACGTGACTTATTCGCTAACTAAATAAATAATTACTATTGATTTTCTTTGCAATGACACAATGTTTTATTGTAAAGGAGTGGCTACAACATTTAGTCATCAATATTTTCCTTTGAGTATAATTAAACACGTCATCTACGAGTACCTACTATGTTGAATTGTTTATAAAGTATGTAATTAATGGAAGTGGTGGAAGTTTGAGAAAAATGTTTAAGCATTTTGGATATTTACCTAATTTAACCCAGTTTGAGGACAACATGGGCTATTTTTTTACTTTTATCTTCGTTACGAGGTAAATTAATTTTCCACAAACAGCGAACAAAGACTTATAGTCAAACTTGTGTGACCTTTGATTAGACATTGGTTTACCTTTCCCAAACCACAATAACTCAGTAAGGGAAAATGGGGCTCGTTTACTCCGCCATTCGTTATCGGGCGGTAGTCCGGAGGCAGTGCGGCGGGTCAAGGGCGGCCTGCGGCTGGCAAGCGGCGGCGGCGAGCGCCCGCAACCCTCTAGCCTTTTCACATTCTCTGAATTATTGCTTTGCCTTTATGCCATTTCCCGCATAATTACAACTGAAGAGATTGTGTTATTCAGCGCCGCACATTCCAAAATTCAGACAGCGCTATACAGTTTCGTAATAGCGAGTAATAACATGATAGACCATTTCATAATCCGAACAATGCAAGAGAACGTGAGCATATTATTTAGTACTGTTCGGCCAAATATATTGTATGTAGCTGCAAGGCAATCCTTAAAAATGAATGCTTGTCACGATCTTTTCGCAATGGAACTAAATATGCATCCGAGAAATGTATGGACAGCTATCAATCATAATCCTCTTTTGGAACTCAAGCTCTTCCTAAAATAGTTTCGATCGAAAAGTTTATTTGCAAGTCATGATCATGATCATGATCAAATTAAAATAAAATCTATTTACGTTAAACGAACTTGAGATACAGGGTTTCAGGAAATCGGACGTCGTTATTCAGTGGAATGTGGTGATCGACATTCGCGGGGCAATTAAAATGGCACTGGTCCACTACCGACTCAGGCGCAGACCGCAAATAGTTGGACAAGGTCACGGCATGCGCCACTATACGTATTTATTGACATCTTCATCGTCGACACCACATGGATCAGCTTCTCTAATAAACATCCGCCCAAAGCTCACCGGCTCCGCTCGATCAAGAGATCAGCTTTAAATGATCAAACCGTTTTTTTTGTTTTTATCTTTAGAAATTCTTTGTAAGTCGCTAGTTCGCTACTCGCTACATCTGCTTTATCAGAATTAAAAAATGTGTAGATTATAATACCTAATCTTCACATACTTAGTGGGCATACTCACCCTCTTCGTGTACAATAAAATATTCAAAAATATTAAGGTGAACGTGAATATTTAATTTCATAGCCTTTTCAAGCATGAACTTTAGATTATTCACACAAGATTATTACTGTAAAGTAAAGTTATGAAAGGCAGTTGGATGTGTGGGCGGGCGATTATCCTTCGTACCTTTGGGTAAGTTAACAATGAATATTTAGTGTTATTTGACAGAAACTGCCTTTGCTGTAATTGGAAATAAAGCTGATTTTCAGTTTTCAGATGGGATCCTGGCCGTTTCTTTTGATTAGTCCATTAACCCCGTTAAACCCGCTTTGGTAAGCTTTTTAAATCTTTCAAATTAATATAATATTTTAATTTGAAAGATTTAAAAAGCTTACCATTCAGAAAAGTAAATAAACAGAAACTTCGTTTTACGGTGTTTACCATTCGTTACATTCGTTTTATGTAGACGATAGAATACACATCTTTAAAATATCGAACAAATCATTTAAATTTGCCGAAAATGCTAAAAATATCAAGCACATTTAAATTGACCGTATACGACAAAGAAATATCATACATTTTAATAGTAGAACGGCGTCAGAAGTAATGCGCGTGCAAAGGAACTTCAAGTACAGTTGTGACATTGACATTGTGAATGCACGTCGCTAGTGGTGGCCGGCGATAGATGGGTTGATTATTTCAGAAGCGAGTATTTTTATTTCGATAAATGAAATTACTGGTGAAAGAGAAAGACCATGCCAAGAAACGATGAAGAAAGTTACTAACAGTTACGAAATGCACGTGCAACAATTTTCAGAAGTGCCACGTCGCAAGCGGTTGACCGGGCGGCGGCAGTGGCGAGAGATGATAACAAACAGCAGCATGCGTTTCGATGCATGATAGTGCCGGTGCAATGGGAGGACGGTGCCGGTGGTACCATTAGTGCGCGTGAAGAGGGTGAGGTTTCCTCCATGTTTGGGCACGGGGGACTTGCGTCGCACGTAGTAGTGGTCGTGGCGCTGCGGTGGCGGCGGCGGCACGAAGGGCGGCGGAGGCGGCAGGCGCGCGGGCCTGCGCCTGGCGCCGCCCGCGAAGGCGTCCATGGCGGCGAGCGTGCCGACGTCGCTCATGCTCGCGGCGCGCTAGCAGCTGGAAGACTGCGGCCGATCGAGCGATCGTTACGTCGCCCCCCAGCCCCTGTACCGCGCGCGCTCTTCGATCGCCGCCCGCCCTCTGCGTTTTGCCATTCGCCCGCCTACGCACCGCCTCGCTTTGTTTTGAATTTTTAATTTATCACCATTCATCTAGCGCTCGTGCCACGCTAAGCATTAAAAGAGCAACACTAATAATTTGAGAGTGCAATGAACCGCGTTGGCATTTTTATAAATGCATCAATGCTTTAATTGATACTTTCTTCAAAGCTGCCGACTCAAAGAGTGTTTTTGTAAATTTTATGGTTCACCAAACAAAATATTTTGTTCATTTATCATTCATTCATTTAAAATCAGTTACATCTAGGAGTTTTTTTTACCCTCATTCTTCAAAAACCTAAGAAAATAATTTTGTTAATGGTGAAGTAAATGCACGCCACCAAAATTTTTTTTTACCATTACCCAAACATTACCATTGAGAACATAAGTTTATTCAGAAATTCGTATACAGCGCAACGCATACAGCTGACAAAGTTTTTGATGGAAATTCGTATACAGCGCAACGCATACAACTGACAAAGTTTTTGATAAGTACCTGTAAAATTTTACACTCGTATAAAATTCTATACCAATTACAAGAATCTTTGTCCTGGCTGAATGACAACTCATAGCCTAAACCACCTGGTCGTAAAGACTTAAAATTTTAATGTTATATTTGTTTTGGTGCGTGTACTAAGAAAGGAATTCCCGAAATTCAACCCCTAAACAAGTGCAGCGGAGGTTGAAGTATAAACATAACTTGACGAGAACGGGAGTCGCGCGCGTTCTGCTAGTAAAATATAAAATATAGTTATTTTCAGCATACAACCAGCTAAACTCCACAGACAGACACCTACAAAACATTTTTCACTTTAAAAACCTGGGTTATTGACACCGTCTGAGTTTCATGGATCCTACAATTTCAAATATTCATATTGCACGACGACATATAACCGCTACTCGAGATCGCTAGATCAAAGAGATTCCTATAATCTTGTTACTTTTTTATTGCAGTACCATTGTTTTTCCTAATTTAAGAATAACTAGATTTATCTCTAGTAATATTATAAGTTTAATGTAGTTTCTAGTGAGCGAAAGTAGTTTCTTTACACTCTGTTTTAAATAGAGTACTTTGCACTTTTGATGTAATTACAGTCGATGCATTTAAAACCCGCGCAGAAAACAAAAGCGAGCCTCGATTCATTGTATTTTTTAGGACATTCAAAACAATTAGAAATAATGATGTCAATGTGTAAAAGTTGTAGCCAAGCCTGCCAAATGATATCATTTGCACACGAATTTCCCGTTCAGGGTGTGTATCACTTAGTTTACTGCCAGAACTTAAACAAATATTTTCTATAGAATATTCCCCGTATCTCGTTTTCATTTAACTTGGAGATGTTCAGACACAACCGTAAAAACTAGTCCCGGGCCATGTTTGCGCAACCATTGGGCATTGTCAGGAGACAAGCCAACATGATTAAGATTCGGCCCGTTTTTGTAAGATATGATAATGCTGACTTGGCAGTTGGAATACGACGCGACGGGCGAACAATTGGCCAGAGCAATGTCGTAAAAGCATGTCACTTTGTAGGTAGACGTGGAATAATTTGTACTTTTTGCGAGACCCTAAAGCTACATGCATTGACCGCATTTCTGATTTATGCAGTTCTTTTGCGTGTAGAATCATGCTATTGGTTTAATTTTAGAGGAAGTAAATGCTTGAGGTGGTACATTTCGCACAGGTGTAAATTCAAATAACTTGCGATTTTTCTTAAACGCATTTCTCAACTAATAACTGATAACAGCTGATGTTGTGTACATTTACAATTACAATTACCACCGTCAATTACATTTAGCTATATTCTTTCCGTACAAAGGTTACCTGGAAGAGATCGCTTTCAGCGATAAGGTCGCCCATTGTTTAACCAAGCTGTGTATATGTCCTGTATTATGTTTCTGTGAGGTGAACAATAAAGAGTTATCTATCTATCTATTTTAAACAACATTAGCCAATTTCACACTAAGTAAAGCTTGTACTTAAGAACCAGATAAGTTATAGAATAATTATGTTTCTTTTGTAAATACAGACATACTTAAAATAAAATATAACGCCCAGACAGAAAACAAAAATTTATGTTCATCATACAAATGTTTCTTCCTTGATGAGAATCGAACCTACAACCTACAGTACAGAAAGTAAAGCTAGTAGTAGCTTTACTTTAAGCTGTGAGGCATGTTAATTAATGGTCTTACTTAAAAAAATCTGTTAAAATACATACAATGTATAAACTATTGCGATCTTATTAATGCACCATGGTAAAAAGTGACAGAACTTACTTAAAACAATACTTAAATTTAAATAAGTAAGTATAGGGTTTGTGTTTAGCCATCTTTGATTTCTATGATCAGTGGTAATTTTGTAGATTGTCACAAAATGTAACCCAATCCAACGAATTACCAAAACTACCATTAAAATCAATGTTTCTTAAACACTTGAGTCACACAAAATTGTTGACGGACTGTCGCAGATCTACATAAACGTACCAGCTTAAAACTGTTTATTTTAGATGTTCAATCAAAAAGCGAAAATATTTTATCTATTAGTTCATCCATTGTTATTCTTAAAAGCACACATAAAATGGCACATGTCACATTTATAACATGTACTATCGGTAAAAGCTACTCAAACAAGTGAAAAGCCGCGCGGGATGAGAAATACCCCCATTTCGTCTTTACGACTCTACCGCAAGATAGGATCGGGCTGCGTGCGGCTTAGTCCAGAAAAGTTCAGCTCGAAATATTTTTCAGTGAAATTATTTTATCCATATTGGAAAAAAAGCATCGGTTAACACAGTATCGATTTTTATAACTATGCTAGGGTGGTAGGTACAGCAAGTATAAACTCATATTTCTCTAACAACAGACTCATCAATTAACACGATTGTATTACAGAAACTAGAGTTGGAATTTGGGGTAGATTTATAAAATTAAAATAATTTCAGATCAAAACACGTGTCTCCTTGAACCTTGTAAAATAATTTAACAAAAAAAAAATTATTCGTTAAATTATTCGTTCCATAACCTTACTTGCCACAATGTTGCATGTCGTTGTTAGTGTTTAGCTTGATTAAATTTTAGGAAAAAAAATATATCGTCGTCAGCCTAAATAAGTCTACACCTGTATCTCCTATATTTGGAAGGTTTGCCGTAGTCATCACACTAGGCAGAGTGACTGTCAGTCGCAGTGTCAGTGCTTAGTACTCAAGAATCTTAATACTCATATCGCTGTTGCATTGCATCTTATAGCTCGAAGGTTTTAGATTGATTAAACTTTGGCTCAAGGAAAGCGTTGTGATTTTTCAGGATGGTATGTTTTATTTATCCTAGTTATGCTTGGTTAACATACGCACCTCTCAGACAAGTGCATTCTAACCCAAATTGTTGACAATTTCTCTTCCCTCCTATGATGTTAATACATCTTGTAGCTCGAGTACTTTAGAATGATTAAGCTTCTGATTAAATAAAGCTATGAGTGATTGTGTATTATATTTTCCAGTTATGCTCGGTAAACAACTTTCAGGCAAGTGCATACCATAAAACTTGATATATTTACGAAGCTGTTGATCATAAATCTCTCCTCTCTACGATGATATATTGCATCTTGTAGCTCGAAGATTTATGATTGATTAAACTTCTGTTTAAGGTGAGAGGGTGGTGTGTTTCATTTGTCCTCAGTGTGTTCGCTAAAAGATATACGCACCTCTCAGGCAAGCGCATCCCATGATGTAGCCCATCACAGACACCCGCTGAGCCGGCGGCGGCGGCGCTTGTGGCGGCGGCGGCGGCGGCGGCACGCGCCTGCCGCGGTGAGGCGGCGCTCGCGACACCGCGCCTGCCTTCACCCACCGCTCTTAACCCCGCGCCCGTTCATCCAATCACTCAGCATACCTCATCCGACCGACACACTCTCAACAGCTAAAGTAGCAATGCCATAACAATAACGCATCGTTTACCGCACTTGTTTAGGATATGTATTTACATTTATATTAAATTTATTCATTTGAGCTTTTCGCAGTCTTAATATATATTTTTGGTGACTTCTCCTTTGATTTCTTTGACTAAAAGCCTTCTCTTAAAACTACAAACTGTTTTGTTCAAATAATGAAACTGATGTTGCTTACGCACGCACGTATGCAGCACGCGGCACCGCCGCGCCGTTACGCCTTCGCCGGCCGGCCTAATAGCTATAACACAAACGTTGTGGTTTTGTGAAGTTTGTATGACAAACATTGATTAAGGTTAGTGCAATTGGTATTGAATATTTTATAGTTATATCGGAACATGGAAAAGGTTGTCGTGAGAGTTCACCGGCGGTGCACCGTCCGCGATCGCGTGCCAGGCGGCCGGCCGATCGATACCGCACGCGAACTATATACCTCGCGACAAAATAAAATAAAAAAATAATTATTAGTATTTACAAAACGGAGTATATAGTACTCATTCCCAGTATTTTATGAACTTATTTAGACTATAGGACGATGTAAAAGTTTTAACTTTTAAATAAAATAGAAAACCACCGAATGAATCTATGAATTTCGATCGATCGCTCACACCAGTTCAGTACTGTAGATTTTGAAGGGTCCGTTTTTAACGAAAAACCTTCAATGGGTGGCAACTAATGTTATCCTAGCCACTTGTTTTGTACCAACTGATGCAACAATTCGTAAATGCATAGGCCTACAACTGACCAACTTACAAGCTATGTTAGAATTATTGCAGCAATACATTACTTTAGCGTGATAAGTAACATAAATAATCACAACCGTTTTCCCTAGTTAAAACATTCTTGTGCACCGATTAGGTGATAATCGGGAAAATATTGGAAAGTGCATTGGGTTATTCGGAGATGTGACAGGTGGAAACTGGGTGGGCAGGTATGGTAAGGACACCGAATGAGGTTAGGACGAGGCAAGGGTAACAGGGAAGATTTAGGTAGAGGCAGGTCGCGGGCCGGCGGGCGCGGGCGCGAGCGGACCGACACTGAGGCGCGCGCCGCAACCCCCCGCCCCCCGCACAACCCCCGCCACCACCGCCGCTACCGTCGCCAGCCCCCAGCCACCGGCAAGTCGGCAACATCATCTAGACTTCAAGAGTCGTTAGACCCTCTTCAAACCTAACCGGCATTACGCTAAATGTCCCACATTAAACCCAGCTAAAGAACATTGCAAACGCCAAATCTTTTCAAAGGCTTTAAATTTTAATACAAGAATTCTGGAATGCTTCCGATTCGCGATGTGGTTCGTTTGTTACCAACAAACTCTGTAGTGAAAATGTGTATTCAGTAGCAAGAAAAACTTTCGCTACAATTAAGTCACATTTATTGGAACAAAAATGCACGGCAAACGTGACCACGAGATGGCTAACGCTGGCACGCTCGGAGATAAAGAGTAAAAAGCATCATTTTTCAGTTCCAAGACTAATGCTGACGAGCCACAAAGGGAAAGCTGAGAAAACCTTACGTTGGCTCTACGCTGTAGACAATCTAGTCGCAAGAGACTCTGAATGGAGCTTGCTAGTGCGATGTGAAGTATGTTCGCTGCGTGCTCAATAATGCTGAACGAACTTTTTTATGATGTATGAATAAATTATATATAGAATATAAGCTAACATAGAGTTTGAGATCAGACGATGATTGATGGTACTCGTAATTATGTTATTAGGCACTCACGCAATTGCAAAAGTTCTCAAGGGCCGTTATGGCACCGTTTTACAAATGAGTCAACGAAACAAACCTTTAATATAATAACTATTTAATGTATGTATACTACAATAAAAGCGTATAAACTGAAAACTATACATTAACATAATATATTTTCTGAAATCTGGCTTTCGAGTCTATATAATTGGGCTTAGCTAGGGTTCAAAACGAGGATGAAGTTCAAATTATACATGAAAAATCACGCAAAACAAATAACAACACACACAACAATCAAACACGGGTTTCTTTTGAATTCCCAAAATCCTTTGGAGCAGGGATGATCAAACATCAGCATCAGATCCCTGCGGTCTGTTGTAGTAGGTATGTGAAATTTTCGCTTGATCAGTTTTGTCTCATTGCTACCAAACAAAAGTCGTATATTGAAATAGGGTGATCTTTGTAGTCCCGAGAAAAATTACATTTTAGGAAAACAAATACAAACCTATTACGATAATTATTGCATTATATGGTGAAGGTGATTATACAAACGGTCATAAATTAGAACCTACTTTTTAATGGGCGACTTCATGTATTTTTTTTTTATATTTTTACTAGTTTATGTCTCGATCAGTTCTTAATGTGAGAAAATTGCAGTTTTTGACGATTTAACGCGAATACATGCACACATAGTTTGAAGACGTTTTAAAAAAAACATGAAAGTCGCGAGATGGTCACGGTAAAACAAGTTGTGAAGCAGTTTAAGATTGTATTTACATACTAAAGTTATTATTTTCTGGTATGTACTTAATTTATATACAAAATATAGCCCCTAAACCTCTAGACCCCAAAACGTTCGACATTTCCAACGACCTTAAAAATATATCTAAAACCAACATTAGCATCTAGCTTGTGATCTAACTTGGTAATGATTAAAAGGATCACAAATATTACAGCTCTTAAATTCCTCCACCATGTAACATTGATGGTACATGTATCATCACAAGGCCCTTAGGTGAATCATCATCAGAGGCATTCGTAATTTTTCAAAGATCTTTTTAAAACAGTCAAGTTTGTCCACACAATGACATAGTGAAAACGTGCCGGGATTCCCGTATACGACTTGATATGACACGTCTTGATGACGTCAACAGCTGGTGAACCAATGCAATAGCTGTCTGTAGCCTGCAAATGTAGACAAGCGACCATCGGACACAAGTCGCTGTAAACATGTGTAGTTACACTACACGTATTATGATAATAATATGCGATAAAACCAGTTCACTTACATACTATTATGAACTTATTATGAAATACTTCAAAATTTACTACAACATTTTAAAGTAACGTTATTTTTATGTTCATGTTTGATAAACTGTTATTACTTTTGTACGCACGTCTATTAGGTAGGCTAGGTAGGTGTATCTGCTAGGCGTGATACTACAATTAATTACAGATCTGTCAGACGAGAATATTAACTAATTTAAAAAATCTGAAGTGTAATTACCATTTTACTGTACTTATGTATGTGTAATTCATGTCGTATTAATAATAACTTAAAAAACCATTTGTATCGTCACCGCGTTTCTGTTTCTTTATAAAACGTAATGTATAATTAAATATATGCATAATTGATGCCCAGTTTCAATGACCTACGAGCGTCCGTTAGTAGTACTACGAGTTTCTGCCTGTAAGATAAACTCTCACCTCGTTAACCAGTAAAAACTGTCACTGAGTCACTAACTAATGACACGAAAACTTATCCCGACAAGCTACAAAGATTTGTAGTAATTCATAAGAGTTTAGAACTGGGTATTAAAGTTGTACTTGTCTAACCAGCTGTCAGCGAGACAAACAGTAAAATATGGGTGTAGTTCTTCGTTCTCTGCAAGTGTTTCGTTTGCGATTCGTTTATTCATCGTCCACTTGTCTTAGGGCGCTAGTTGGGTCAATGATCGGCGGCGTCCTGCCAGGATGCCACTAATTCCTGCCACACGTCACGCCTTGCCCGCATTTCGGTATAACGTAAATGCAAAATATTTATCGACACAGTTCTAATTAGCAATAGGAATACGTCGTTTGCGTTTAATGAATCGTTATAGCAATGGAGGAAGTTGGCTTTATTATACACGATTTTGTATTTCTATTTTATGCGTGGTTTAATTCGCAATTTACGTCAGCGATACTAACAACTCGAACAGTTAATGCTTTTATTGCCAGGATTTGTATGACAATATACCTATGCAATACCGCCGTTCATTACTTTTTCGACTTACGCATTCGTTTATTGGCTCTAATCAAAAGTTTTCATGTTGACACTACTTTTAAAGATTTTACTACGTTTTTACGGCTTACCACAATAGTTTTTAAGCCACCATGTTCCAGGAGTGTTTTGTTTCAAGCTTGTAGCAACATTAATACGGCTCGTACCGTGGCATTTTAAAAACTTTGTTTTTGCTTAGTGTTGTTGAAAAACAAATTATCTATTAATATCAACTTACTAAATAAAGGTCAAAGGTTAAACTTAATATTGCTATGAGAGATCTTGGTTGGTCCCTGAATAGTCTTTCTACTTTTTGGATCTGAAGGAGTACTCCGGTCTGTAAGATATACTTTGCATTTTTGCTTTGCTTACGTCATACATGTGAAAAAGATAACTTATAGATGATTGGTTTTAAATTATTAACCCCCGAATCGCATCGAAGCGCATCTCAGATTTAACGTCAATTTCAAGTGAATTTTTAAAAGATTTCCATTGCAAACTGTTAAAAAATCGCGACAAGGGACTTAATCTGAGATGTGTTTGAATATTCGGGGGTTAACCGTTTAAACATAGACCTAATCAGTTACGTCAACATAAATTATCATAATCAGCCCAAATAAGTCCACTGCTGGACATAGGCGTCCCTATATTTCGGGTCTTTGCTGGTCAAGACGCTTGGCAGGCGGACTGGTGACCGCAGTTTTTGGTGTTCAGTACTCAGGAGATGCTGCTGCCCATGTACTTCCAATACGAATATGGGAGCAAATGAAAGGGCCGGGATCACCACGCTCAAATTAAATTATCTGAATGCTCAACTAAAGATTTATTATTATAGGTAACAGACAGATAAGATAAGATGAACTGATTACAATGAAGGAAACAAATATTTAAAGTAACAAATAATGTAAATGCGTGCATTACTTCTCCTTGGCGTTATCACTATAATTATTTTTGTACATATTAATAGGTGGCTTTGGTAATATGTATTTAGTTAGTATAATATGTTGTTGAAGTTATCTATTCGAAATATCTGTGTGCGCAATTGCAGTGTTCTCGAAAACATCGAAAATGTATGTAATATTTGGACGAACTTCTGACTACCCGTGTAGACATCCCCAAATTAATATTGAGTCGGTACAACTCGATACTAAGATATCTGAGGGATATATATCGTACCTGGGATTAACGTCGAGAGGCAATTTTTTGTCTCTTAATAGTTAAGTAGGAAAGTAGGTACTAATTATTTTTTTTACGGTTTTCTAAGCAGCAATTAATTATTAATTACTGTGCTAAGCTCTATGAGTAAAATAACTGTTAACAAGTAATTAAATGCTGCTTTCATTTTTTAGTAAATACAAATAAAATAAAAATTATAATTATACAATGTTTTTATGTTGTAAAAACGTAGTAATAATCATAGAGCTATTTATTATATTTAATTAATTACAACTGTCACAACTGGCTCCCACTTACACAAATATGAATAATTGACAGAACATCTAACAAAAAACACTAGTTTTTGCACACAGCTTCGATCATCTATTGTACTCGGGAGTATTCCATCGAGCCTCCCAGTTGTGTCTATATCTATAACAAGTATAAGATTCATTGCCCTGATTCATTATATATGATTAGCCCGGTAACGCTGTTAAAAAAACACTACGCGATTATACCAGCAAGATATCCGCTCGACAAGAAAAACATTTAACATACACTATATTATTAGTACAGTATGAGATAGGTAAACATAACATGGTTTAATTCTAGTGGTGCCCTCATCCCGCTTTATCTAATATGAGTTTTTGATTATCCTCACTTATCTGATAACAATTTAATTATTTAATTATGTGGCAAAACATTTTATGTAATCATCAAACGATACATTTCAGGATATTATTAAAAGTTTGTATTGAGAGACCCACCACTTACCTTACGCACTACTATGCCTGCAGCGCGGCTTGCATAATGAAGACAGATGCGTGACAACAGATATTAATTACGGTCTTACAAAAGTAACATCGTACGAAAGTATTTCCTGCTCTTGTATAACAGACAACCGAGGTTTTCTTTGTTTTTAAGAAGTGATAGAACAAGCATAGGGCCATCAGATGCTCTCGCATGTAGGCAAGATGTTGGGCTCTAACCGCCGTCGTTCAGTACAGTCTTCCCAATTTTCAAGATGATGCTGTGTTTATGCTTGGTAGATTTTTCATTAGTTTTGTACCACATGGTAGAATGCAAAAGTAGTTTTGAAAATCGTGATGTGACTTAGTGCAGGACTGTACCATATAGTATGTATGATCGTGAACTGAGGGCCAAGGGGGCCTTGGGGGCAAAAAAAATGCCTAGGGGCATGAACAAATTTGACATTCGTAACGGAAACGTAATAGTATTGACTACCGACATCCGAGTTTACACTACGCGGTAACCAAGCAAACTCCACAGTAACGTCATCAATCCACTTACGCCACAAAAATGTCAAATTTATTCGCGCCCTCTAGGTATTTTTTTTGTGCTACTGCTGGTGTTATAAGCATATGGTCCACCTGATGTTAAGGGGTAACCATCACCTATAACAAAGCATTGCCTTGTAGGCCTCTTAGTTGAGCTCGCTGGCTGTAGTGGAGTGGTATGATGAGACTCACCAATGACGTTATTGTTCTGGTGGTGATGGTGCGCAGCCGCTGCGGCAATGGCGGTGGCCAGCGCCGCCTGCTGTTGCGCCAGTTGCTGTGCCAGCTGGGCTTGCAGCGCGGCATGCATGTTGACGAGTCCCGCGTGCCGCTCCTGCTGGGCATCTCGCGCCGGCTCGCCTCGCGCCTCTTCGTACGTCGGAGACAACTCCTCATCTGTACATCATTCATTTTTACAACTTGATAAACGCACCAGCGGTCTAGTGGAAGTGAAAATCCATTGGTACCTTAGGATCAGAAGGCGGGGTGCTTCTGATCCTAAGGTACCAATGGATTTTTCTATCGATTTATGTGCGCAAACGGTGAAGGAAAACATCGTGTGGAAACCAGTTAGTATTAGTTAGTAGTAAGTCACGTTTAGAATACCAACTACTGCAAAATGTGGGTATGTACCAAATGTAATATTGGGACGTACCTCTGACTACCCCCATTAGATATTCTCAAATAATCTCAAGTAGGAACATGGTACTAAGAGATCTGAAGGGATATCTACCGTGTTGAATTATTATATTTTAATTTACAAAAACCAATCTTTGTTTAATTCTATAGTTGATCTATTTTATAAATAGCAACCTCTTTAATCTTTATTTTTTCTTCTATCTGTCGTTCACGCTTTGGACAGGTGCAGTCATATTATCTTCCTTGTGATATTTTCCATATTGGCTAATAAATTAGATACACAGTTGAAAGCCCTCGTATTGTTTTATTTGCTGTTATAATCTAATAATCCTATAGGTTATGGGGCCAGATTACGTTTTTACTGCATTGTAGAAGTGTAAAATAAATTCGTCAAAAATGGAAAATTGTTTAAAAAGTAAACGTAATATCAAGCCATTCAATGGTGAAAAATATAGTGTCTGGAAGTTTAGAATACGGGCATTGCTGAGTGAAATGGATGTCTTAAAAGTTATTAACGAGGATCCGACAACAGGATGCAGCATGTGGGAGAAAAATAACCGAATAACTAAAAGTACGCCGGAGCGAAATTGGAGGAAACCGATAAGGTTGCTCATGGAGAACACAGTGAAGAGGAAGTTACAGTTTGTGAAGTGTCACCACTGTGGACGCAAAGGTCGCGTGAAAAACGATTTGCTACTATTTCAAAAGAACGCACCAGCAGAAAAATTCAGAAAGGACAAGGACGGTCCAGGCGGGACAGGCAGGACATCAACCATCTACGTCGAGATTTTTCTGGCTTTGCCTTTATGATGGAAGACTATCATGCGGATGATGGCGGAAGCAGAATTACATTTCTGTTGGATTCTGGAGCATCGGATCACATTGTCAACAGGGAAGATCTTTTCGTTAGCCATACCGTCTTGCAAACGCCGCTTAAAATTTCGATTGCTAAAAATGGTAAATTTATTTCAGCTACCAAAAGGGAACATTGCATGTAACTAGCAACGTGGGCGTTCAAGGGGTTTTGGAGGACGTACCTACTCTTCTGTGCTGAGGTTCCATACAATTTGCTGTCGGTATCGAAAATGCAACGCGCTGGATTAAGGATCGTCTTCGATCAACAAGGAGCCCAAATACGCAGGGGTAGTATAACAGTCATGCAAGGTATGGAGAGAAATAATTTAATTGCTGTAGACTTATTGGCATCTGTGAGCGGACCTCGATCTGTTTCTCAAGTATTTAAATTAAAAATAATAAAATGGTTGATGATGAAAACCAAATCGAGACTGTGATGCCGGATGATGAATTGTGCGAGGCTTGTATAAATGGGAAACAGAGTCGACTACCGTTCAATCAAGCCAAAGATAAAAATTATATAAAACGACCTTTATTGATTGTGCACTCAGATGTTTGTGGACCTATCACTCCCCCAACTATTGACAACAAGAACTACTTTGTACTTTTTGTTGACCAATACACGCATTACTGTGTTACGTATCTACTAACTTATAAATCAGATGTATTCGCTGCTTTTAAAGATTTCGTGGCCAAAAGTGAGGCTAAGTTTAATTTAAAATTAGTCAATTTATACTGCGATAATGGTGGTGAATATTTATCTACTGAGATGAAAAGTTATTGTGTAGAGAAAGGAATATCTTATCATTTGACAGTTCCGAGAACTCCACAGTTGAATGGAATTTCTGAACGTATGGTTAGAACCATTACTGAAAAAGCTCGTTCAATGATAAACGGTGCCAAATTGGAAAAAGTCTTTTGGGGTGAGGCAGTGCTGACTGCTGTTTACTTGATTAACTTGACCCCAACAAAAGCCTTAGAAGTTAGAAAAACACCATTCGAAATGTGGCATGAAAAAAAACCTCAAATCAAATATTTAAAAGTTTTTGGTTCAACAGTTTACGTACACAATAAAACCTGTAAAACCAAGTTTGATGATAAATCATGGAAAGGTATACTTGTGGGTTATGCACCAAATGGTTATAAAGTTTGGAACCCAGAATGCGAAAGATATGTGATAGTCAGAGATGTAATTGTAAATGAGACGAATTTTTTTCAGTCCAGGCCTGCACCTAAGCCTGAAGGGAATATTGAAAATTCTCAAAATAAAGCTGATGACGTAACGTCTAAATCAGTACCGGTGAAGTCTCATAACTCTGATAGTTTAAAATCAGATGCGTCTAAATCTGATGAACATGATTGTACTAGTAAATTTCGCAAATTAAACCATGATACTTTAATTGAATCGGAACAAATAGATGATACATTTTCTGATAGTCCTTCACCAAAAGATACAGAAAACACAGATAAAAATATTGCACTTAGACGAAGCAATAGGATTAAAAATCGTCCCCCTATATTGTATAATGAAGACGATGATGATTGCATAATGTGTGCTCAGTCTATTTTAATAAAAATACCAACTTCGTACGAAGAGATCAAAACTAGAGACGATAGATCTCAGTGGGAAAGCGCAATCAAAGATGAATTAAATTCTCTTAAGGTAAATAATACTTGGACTTTAGTACCAAGGCCTGAAAACAAAAACATTGTGGATTGTAAGTGGATATACACTGTCAAAAATGATGAGTTCGGAAAACCTTTTAGATACAAGGCACGACTTGTTGCCAGGGGTTTCAGTCAAGAATACCTCACTGACTATAACGAAACGTTTGCACCTGTAGCTAGAATAGCTAGTTTCAGGTTTTTAATAAGCTTTGCAAATCAATTTAACTTATTAGTTCATCATATGGATGTTAAAACCGCTTTTTTAAATGGCGAATTAAAAGAAGAAATATACATGAAAGTCCCTGAAGGTGTTCATAGTAAAGATAATTATGTATGTAAATTAAATAAAGCACTGTACGGTTTAAAACAGGCAGCTAGGTGTTGGTTTGAAGTTTTTGAACGATCACTTAAAGAAGAAGGTTTTCAAAATTCATCAGTTGACAGGTGTATTTATATACTAAACAATGGAAATATGTGTAAAAATATATACGTAGTCTTATACGTAGATGATTTAGTCATAGCATGCGCTGAAATTGAAACGATGAACAATTTTAAAAGGTATTTAATGAGTAGATTTAAAATGACTGATTTAAAAGAAATAAAATTATATCTAGGTATTAAAATTACCAGACACGCTAATGAAATAACATTAGATCAAAGTGCATATATCAAAACAGTTCTAAGTAAATTCAATATGCACGATTGCAAACCTGTCAGTACACCCATGGAAAATAAACTTAATTATGACGCATTGAACTCTGATGAAAAATATAATGCTCCATGTCGAAACGTTATAGGATGTTTAATGTATGTCATGCTATGCACTCGTCCAGATTTAAGCACAAGTGTTAATATACTAAGTAGGTATACAAACAAAAATAACATAGAATTGTGGCAATGTCTCAAAAGAGTGCTTAGGTACTTGAAAGGTACTGTTGATTTAAAATTAAGTTATAAAAGGTGTGACTACAATAATATTCTGTGTGGTTACGTAGATTCTGATTGGGGTGGTAGTGATACAAATGACAGAAAAAGTACAACTGGCTATATATTTAAGCTATTTGAAAAGTGTACCATAACCTGGAGTACAAAGAAACAGATGTCAGTTGCTGCCTCTTCAACTGAGGCCGAATACATGGCTTTGTATGAAGCTGTTAGGGAAGCATTATGGCTTAAATCTCTAGCAGTTAGTATAAACATAGATATTGTTAAACCTATCATAATCTATGAAGATAACAATGGATGCATAAGTATTGCTAATAATCCAACTAATCACAAACGCACAAAGCATATTGATATAAAATATCATTTTTCTAGGGAACAGATCGAGAAAAATGTAATAAAATTAAATTACATTCCCTCAGGTCAACAGCTGGCAGATGTTTTGACCAAACCATTACCAGCTATCACTTTTCAAGAAATGAGAAGCAAAATGGGCTTAGAATAAGATGATTAAAATATGTTATGTGGTTTCATGTTTTGTTTGTGATTAATTTTATAATTGTTATAGAGGTTTATTATTTAATTGAATTGGTCTGATTAGGGTTTTCTGGGTTTCCCCTAATCCTTAGCAACAAATGTTGGACCAAGTGTAATTCCCAGCAAACACTAGGAAGTGAATATGTTCTGCTTGTTTTTGACAGATTAATTTTTGAGGGGGCGTGTTGAATTATTATATTTTAATTTACAAAAACCAATCTTTGTTTAATTCTATAGTTGATCTATTTTATAAATAGCAACCTCTTTAATCTTTATTTTTTCTTCTATCTGTCGTTCACGCTTTGGACAGGTGCAGTCATATTATCTTCCTTGTGAATTTTCATATTGGCGTATTATAGTTCAAAGTTCAAAGCCCTTGTATAGTTTTATTTAATATCTAGTATCTAGAATCTAGTAATCCTATATACCGTACCTGGGGATTATTCATCAAAAGCCGAGAAACAGACTGCTGGACAAATAAAACTACCGACGTAATATGGCACAGCACAGATAAGACTATCGCCTTGTAACAATAGGTAAAACCCGTTACATATCTTTGTGTAGTGATGCTTACACATTGATATATCCACAACTATCATCACATGCCTCCAGATTGCTCGGCATTCATTAAGAAAATGACAGTTATCGATTTTTTGTGATCGCGCCTCCATATACGGTCGGCACATTGTTTCGTGGGCACGCCGCAAAACCTAATTTCACACTCGTTACGGACTTATCAAACGATCTCTCTTAAAACTCAAAGCTTGCATCGGTCGTGTAGATCACACGCAATTTTCACCTTACTGGCACCAACCAGTTTAATAACTAGACTAACTTATTACTGTTCATAGTGAAACGCTCGTGACGTATAACAGATTAAGTAACGTCAACGTTCAGATGGGTGGCCGCTAGTAGCATTTAATCTGAACGCTTCCGATCTGTTACGCTATGCTGTCGTCAGTCCCGCCTCTTCCTTAGGCTTTTCTGTTATTTAGCATTCATTATCTTAAGATGATAATGAATGAAGAATGAAAGACGATGAATTTCCAGTGTAAATATTTATTTACACTGGAAATTTGTTTTTCATTCTTGACTTTCATCCTTGACGATGAATTTCCAGTATGAATTTGTCATGACAAATTTAAATTTATCATGTCAACCCATGGTTGTCATAGCCCATCATCGGTAAGAGATGGCAATATTTCAAGCAATGATTATCTTATGGCAACAGATTTCAAAGTGTAGAGCATTGATCACAGAATCCATAAGTGATCACTAATCAAAGTGATTTATGAAATTCAACGTAAACATTCAAATTTGCATTTGCAAAAACACTCGTTTCATTATGACGCTACGAATAATAGCAGCTAATCCAGAACGATTGACTACACGAACGGGTTCCTTCCGCCCGCCTATTTAGTATTCCTCTCAATCTTCTAGTTTAGAAGTCTGAATTAAACGACGAAAAGTTCCGAGGGATTATTCAGGAACATTATAGACTTTAATAAGGCACTTCAAATGGCATTTAATCATAAAAAACTAAGCTCTGCCCTGCGCAGAGATCAAGTCGTACTCCAGTTAAAACGTAGATTTTTCAACTTTGTCAGGTTACAAGCGCATTTTGTCCAAAACTTCAACCCAACTCGGATGGACAACAGTCGGGTAATTCCGTCATCATCGTCTCATCACAGTGATCAGAAAGCCTGAAGGAGTGCGTATTACCAGAGAGTGAAGGTACTCGTGATTGCTGATTCTCTAATAGAATCTGAAAAATGAGGCAGTCCGTAGAAGAACTACGAGTAAGGTCACCGGCATAGCTCTCAAAATCTACAAATTGAAGTTGCATGGGCATGGGTCAGGCCATATACTTGTAGGTTGTAGAAAGGACAATCGTTGGGAAATAAAACTCCTGGAATGGCGACCACAGACCGGAATACAAAGCATCCTTACCGGATGAACCGACTACATTGATAAAATCTTAGAAAGCCGGTGGATGGAGTAAGCCTTCTTTCAAATTGTTTTCAATGGAAATATGTACATTGAGGAGGCATTACATTCAACCCCACGCGGCGCAACCAACACAGATAAACATTCCCATAAACTACCATTTTCATAGTCGGTCCGCTGCGCTGGTTGAATTTATCTATGCCCATCTATACCAATTATAAGAATCTTTGTCCTGCCTGACTGACTGACACCGAACAGCATAAACAGTTAGTTGTAGGTACTTGAAATTTTCGTGTGATTTGTGTTAGTGTTTAGGAGTGTACTAAGAAAAGAATTTCCAAAATTCAGCCCCTATTCACGAGGATAAAGTCGCGGGCGGACCCACTAGTGATAAATATGTCAATAACATCTACTTAGAATAAATCATTTATTATCAAGCTCACCCACTTCTCTTCATTTTATCCATTACAAATACAATTACATAGAGTTACAGAGAGAGAATTACAGAGACAATTTACATAGAGCAGTATGCATGACGACAGACTGTGAATACAAATAGATATACCTACTACAGAAAAAGTCACGCTTAGGATGGTGGTATTGTACGAGCTAATGTTATAGCTTATTCACAGTTATTACGTGCTTTTAGTAATATCTGATTTGCAATACATATAAAACAGACAAAACGTTTAATATTTAATCGATTGAAGACAAATTATGCGAAATAACGACAAGCATGACTTATTACTCATTTTCGTGACTAAAAATGCGCTTACGTTGATATGACATGCCCACTTTTAGTTGCTAGGACACTACACTATGCAATTTCTAATTATGTTATTCTACTTCTATTTTTGCATAACTTACTATAGTATTTTTACCTAGCGATACCAATTATAAGAATCATTGTCCTGACTGACTGACTGACTGACATACAGACAACGCACAGCCTAAACCACTGGTCGTAAAGACTTGAAATTTTCAGGGTATATTCGTCTTGTTGCGTACAGGTGAACTAAGAAAAGAATTCTTGAAATTCTATTCCTAAACGGGCTCTGCAAGGATTTATGATTTATGAAAATATCTTCACGCGACTTCGCACGCGTTTCTCTAGTCTGTATATAAGTACGTTCATATGAGCTATTGCGAATACCGAATCGGTTTATCTGGTTTTCCCTTTATGTGATTTTATTGAAGTAATACTTCTTATGCGACTTCCAACAAGGTTGCGTTAAACGTTTAACACTACCATGGAGGTGGTATGAAAGCACTGTTCTTACTCTCTTTCTCTCATAGCCAGTTACGTCTCGTATATTAAAGAAGTTTTACTTCAGTCGTGTAGTTTTACTGCACACGCGTTTTTTGTTTTACTATTTTATTATTAAAATTATGGTTATATTCATATAAAGTACCTTTTTATAAAGTCTAAGGGTCCTGCTACATAAATCTCTCATAACTGTTTGGCAAGCCTAACAGATCATAAAAATAAAAGATAGTAAAACAATGAGATCTAATACTCTATCCTACAAGATATATAACAATGGTGTACTTACTGCCTTCGGGTACCGGCGTGACTGGACTTTCAGGAAGAAGTATGCCTTTCTGTACCAATTCATCTCTATTCGCCCGGACGGATATCTTCCTCTCTAACGCTGTGGACAAGATACAATTTTATTATTATCTTACATGGGCCTCACAGCTCAGTTGGTACTAGTAGTTTCTTTCTACGCTGTAGGTTGAGGGTTCGATCCACACGGAGCACAAATATTTGTGTGACTAACATAGATGTTTGTTGAGTATGGGTCTTATATTGTATCTTATTATATATTACACAAACGTTTATAAGTATTTAACCAGACAGGTTCCTATAGTATAAGCTTTGCTTAGTTTTGGTCTTGATGGCGGTGTGCTATTATAATCTACCAATAATTATTTATTTACTATGAAATCAAGTACATTTATGTGCGCAATGCCAATGATCTCAAACGGTGAAGGAAAACATCGTGAAGAAACAAGTTAGTACTCTAGCAGCAGCGCGGCAATGGGCTCGCAACCTGCTACGTAAGGAAAACCAACCTCTGCAAATAAATAAATAAATATTTACACAACGCCCTCTAGCCCCAAACTAAGCAAAGCATGTACAGTCAGCTGCACTAGAATGTATACAATTCGTAACTTACAGAATGGTTTTACAGCGTTACAATTAATATTTACAGAGCAAAAACTCAAAAAAATAAGCAAACTATTAGCTCTGCTCACGATTTTTGAGTTTTTACTGTTTAAGAAGTTACTATAAGGTTTTAATACCGTTTTGAAAGTTACGAATTGTATACATTCTAGTGCAGCTGACTGTACCTCCTATGGGAACCAGATAGCTGATAGAATACTTATATACTTTTTTTTGTAAATACATAGAATATCCAAAAATAGGTGGGAATGTACAAAATGTAACATTGTGGACGTACCTTCGACTACCCCCTTAGACATCCTCAAAGAACTTCTAGTAGGTACTTGGTACTAAGAGATCTGAGGGAATATTTATTGTAATTAAGATATTATCATCATAATCAGCTTGTAGAAGTCCACTGCTGGACATAGGCCTCCCCCATACGTTTTATACAGACATACGAAACAATTTCATAACGTCTTCTCAACCCCTCCCTCGTTGCACCCTTTATATTTTTATTATTTTCTTGGTATGCCTATAATTGTACTTGGACTTGATATTTTTAGGATTTATTACTGAAGTTATAAGCATTACTGAAAATTTCAAGTCTCTAGGACCAGCGGTTAAGGCTGTGTGTTGTTATAACAGTCAGTCAGGACAACTATTTTTAAAATGTTATGGAATATAAATGTTATTGTTATTGATTATTACGAACAGGATACTTCTTTTGTACATTGAACAGGTATGTTATTGTGGTCTCTGTTTGGGACAACTACCTGGTTTTTTGCATTTGCTGTGTCGGTTTTAGTGGGCGCAAAAGGGTCACCAGGCAGTCCATTAAAAAACCGGCCAAGTGCGAGTCGGACTCGCGCATGAAGGGTTCCGTACCTACTATTAACTATACCTAATAAAAACGGCAAAAAAATCACGTTTGTTGTAAGTTGTCGCCCCATTAAATATTTATTTTATTGTGTTTTAGTAAGTATTTGTTGTTATAACTTCAACAGAGATACATCATCTTTAAAAATGTCAAATCTCTAACTATCACGGTTCATGAGTTTCCCCGTTTACCCTTTGGGTACCTACGGAACCCTAAAAATGTGTTGTATAAAACATACACATTATAGTACAGCAAAAGCAGAGAAATTCAAAGATTTGTACCGTCCAACGAAGTGGGCACGATCCAACTAGTAATCAATATTTAATTCGTTTGCTGTCTTTTTTCATGTTCAGACCCTGCGAGGGGGTGGTACCAAAGTAATTTTTTATTATACATATTAAAGAAATCCTAAACATTGTACCTATATATCTTATACCTATACTATAAAAATATTTGTCCTGGTCCTACAGAGTCGTCACATTTTGAGGGAGTAGTTCGTATAGCTGTACTATGAAAAGATTCCCAAAAGTCAATCCTTAAAGTCTTGAAGCGAGGGTTGAAGTTTGTATAAAAATAGCTTCACGCGAACGAAGACACGCACGATAGATAAAAAGTATACATTCAATATACTCACTTCTAGATGCAGCCTCAAACTTCTCAGATTTCTTTTTCCGTTTCCATTTCCACGGTTTGAATAATCTGCCGAAAGCGGAAAACTTCGACTTGGTCCTCTCGGCAGGTGGCGTGCGCGCACCTGATCCCAGGCTATTCGTGCGCACTGCAGTGCCATTTTGTTTCTTTGCTGCAACCAACAAAATATAAATTTATTTACAAATCACATGCAAATTAATACACATAATTTGTATACTATTTTAATAAGTATAGTGTTTTCCAACTGCAGCCTTTTACAAACAAAGTATTGTGTAAAATATTTATGTACAGTCAGCTGCACTAGAATGTAAACAATTTGTAATTTACAAAATGGTTTTATAGCGTTACAATTAATATTTACAGGGCAAAACTTAAAAAACAAGTGAACTTATCTACTAATTTCACGATTTTTGAGTTTTTACTGTTGAAAAGTTTCTTATAAGGTTTTGATACCGCTTTGAAAGTTACGAATTGTATACATTCTAGTGCAGCTGACTGTACGTAACAAAGAATATCATCTGAAAGTACATCTCACGTCAATACAAAAATACTTCTAGGTATTTACCACCATCACGATTGGTACAAAATACTAGTCACACGAACACATCATAGATACATCCACATAATCAATGGCCCCATTATGTCGAGAATCTATTGTTAAGAACTGTCCGTACCTATCGCAATACAATGCCAACGGGAACCACATACACATATAAAAGAGAAATTCTCTCGTCCCTACCAGTATTCTTTAGGCATCGTAGTTTGATAAAAAAACAATATGAGTTCTTAAATGCAGCTTTACATCTTAAAATGAACATAAAAAACGAATGCTAACCATAACACAGAATCAATCAATATATATGGATCAAAGCGGAGTGCGATGTTCAGTTCAGCGACTATTTACCACATTTGTCATCTAAGTCGAATAAAATTGGTAGCCTATAGATTATGCCAAACACCATTGAAAATTCCAACAAAATAGAAATAAGACATTACTTTACTGGTATTAATAGTATCACGAACGCGAATATCTATAAATCTGGTGAAGAAACAGACAGCGATCACAAGAAAAGCAGGACACACAAGGCATGCATAACAAACCGTGAACTACACAAATTTATATGCAAACAACGTCAATGATGTCTGATGATGGTCACTTGAAGTCAAAGTACTCGTAACTTTTGTTTCTAAGAAATGAAAATGTTTTGAAGTTAATACAAATTACAAGAACTGTATAAAAATACCGAATTCAGACTAATTAGTAGCAGTTGTAAGCTAATACCTTTGTGAAGGACTCGTCCTGGGAAGTACTACTACCATGTCTATTGTTGTGTTTTGGTTTGAAGGGGTAAAAGTACAGGCATATTTTTAATAACAACTATATGCCTCAGGTTGATAGACGTAAGGCACGTTTATAACGAACGTAACCTGCGAGGTAATGCCTTGTGCGATATTTAAAAAAAATGATAATATAAATTCTTGTATCTTAATAAAAAAGATTGTGATATGTCAATTTTCAATATCTAATGCTCCGGCTATGTAACACTCCATGCCTCCATGCATGAACGTGTATTTGTTCATTATCGTTTGATATCAAACTTTGGTGTAATTGTGTGTGAATGACGTATTATATCAATTTCCGATCTGAGTAAGCCTAGTGGTTACATAAATAGATCACACAGAAACCTACGCATATGTAAACAAAGATTTTAGTGTAGGTCTTAACACTATCAATTACCTACACATCGAAAGAATTTGGTTCACTAACGAACTGATAAGAAAAGTCGTTTACATTAAGTACTATGAGGTACCTACCTACCTAAATTGTGAACTCGTCATAAACAAACTAAACTAGATATTCATTTGGTAGATACTAAGGAAAATTTTAGAACTATTATGTGCACCATGCATAGGACGCGCTGCATAGACGCGTTTCAGTGTTTGTACCGTTCGCGATTCAATCCATACAAACGCAAATCATTTGCTAAGTGGATTTATGCAGTCCTGTGTCGTCGTCACGTAGGTACTTTTAGAAGAAGCTCTTACACGTTAGAAGTAATGTCCACTTCAACAATTTTAAGTTTTGGAAGGAGCAGTAGGTTTGAAATTATTTTTATTTGCCTCACATCTAATCACGAATCGGTGTCAATATCTATTCGCGAACGTATACTACTGCACTACAGTGTACTTGAGCATGTAGGTATGATCAGTGAATGACTGATTAGTAGGCATTGGCGTGACGTGACTCATGGTTTTGCCATGTTGCGTCGGTTGCGCCCACCTACGAACTACAACTGCGACTCGCCAAGTGTCCTCACCTCAGGCACACTCACACTTCACCTTGTTCTATGATTTGAGATCCTTTTACCTTCGAGAACCGTGGCATTTATTCGTGCTTAAGCCTTCGTTTGTTTTGTCTATTTGTATTGGCATTCATTAAATCAACGAATACGAACAAAGCGCAAATAAAGCGGTCTGTATGGTCTGTAATTGAGTGAGAAGATATACATTGGCCTGCAAAACGTATCACACTTTTGAAATTGTAATAACTGTTAAGTAAGTACACAAGATATACTTTCGAAATAAAAAGGACTCGAAAAAGAGTATATAATTTTGTACATAAAAACTTCATAGTCAAAAAAACTTCATAGTCAAGTAGACTATGAAGTCAAGTAGACTATGAAGTTTTTATGTACAAAATTATATACTCGTTTTCGAGTCCTTTTTATTAGGAAATAGCTGAAAAAAACTTTATAAACTAATCAAACATAATCATTTGCGAATTACCTACAATTTTACTATTAATTTTTTTTTCTGCTCTTATTTTCACAAGCTAAGTTAGACAAGAGTGCATAAACTTTATATATATAATATGCTGGACAATTCACACAGCATCGTTTATCATGCTTCTTTCACCTAAAGAAAGTTCTAGGATTATGACTTTTCTGGCACTAGGCATCAGTATGCGTCGTACTGCAAGAATGGTGGAAGCATTTTATTCACAAATGAGTCTCTCACTTTACACTTCTGATGGAAGGCGAAGTGTCTACAGGCGACCTGGTGAGCGATACCTTCAAGCCTGCTTCTGTACATGTGTGGGTTGGCATATCTTCAGAAGGTCGCACAGACCTAGTGGCCATAGAGAATGGCACTCTGACTGGAAAAGATACGCCCAAGAGATTCTTAATAAGTATGCAGCGCCGTATTTAGCATATATGGGTGATGGATCGATGCTGGTGCATGATAATGCTCGACCATACACGACTCGAGTCGTGCAAGAGTATGTTCAGGAGGTTGGTATCAGCGTGATGGCTTGGCTATCAAGAAGTCCTGATATCAACCCGATTAAGCACGCCTGGGATGAGCTAGGGAGTCTATTCAGAAGCAGCAGACCGCCTCCTACCACCCTCAAGGTACTAAAACAGGTCCTGATAGATCAGGACCTATTTTTACTGTTTTATCTTTTTTTTAAGTTAAAAATGTTACAGATGTATAGTTTACTATAGTTTCAAAAAAAAGCTGATAAAATTTGGTATTATTTTTTATTTATATATATTTTTTTATAGTTTAGAAAAAAAATAATTTAAAAACGAGTACTTAGTTGTGCAGGCCAGTGTATCTTTGATAATATTGAAGAAATGTTTAAAAAAAAGTGTACGTTACAGTCATAAAATAGTTACAGAGATTTACAAAAGTATAACTGCATGGATTGTACACGGTATTTAAGTAACCAATACCTATCATTACTATGCTCCTCGGGTGTCACATACGTTAACAATGAAACATCACTTGGTAGGAACGCTTCAATAACAAGTAAGTGGCTATAGTACTGAAGATAATAATTTATGACTATCATAACACAAGTGCTAGCAAGTTGACAGTGTTGTTATTCTATTTGAGAAGTATTAAATAAGATAGAAGCTGGCCACCGACACCGACCTTTTGATTAGAGATGGCACCACCGAAATAGACTAATGAATGATCAATAGTGATTTTAAGTCAAAGAACATAGTTTTTATTAATGGTATAAAACTGACCAACGTCCGAATACTCAAATGCAACTTAAATTTAATCACGTCTCAAGTCGCGATTTTTTGACAGACTTTTATTGGAAACTGTCTACTGAAACTATTGCCATCTTTTATTATAAGGTAGTGTCTAACAGTGACAGAACAAATTTTAAGCATACCTACGTATGGGGGTAAATAAAAACTCCATGTTTCGTTAGTGGTCATTTAACACAGTTTTGTCCAGCCCAAAAATATAAATATTATTCGTTGGTGAGGAAAAACAATTATCATTATATATTTTTTTATGAATTGTATGTCTCAACAGTGCGCATGCGATGCAGCGCGTAATTTTTAACAAATATTTACACAGGGTATTAATTTTTCTTTTATTCTTAAAATGTAAGTTAGTATTATATAGGTCGGTATGTACCTACGTTGCTTTTTATTACACCCCCAAAACGGTGCTTCAGAAAATATGATGCTGCTGTGTTTTACTCAAAATAGCATCAGCTGAATCAATTTTATTTCCTTTCTGGATTAGGTCCTCTTAGGTGCATTGACTTTACAACACCATACTTAGTGAAACATCAGTATATTGTCTTTTTCTTATACTGCTTGCTGACCTTTGTCGGAACAAACAAATAGTTTTTTAGGTGGGTACCCAACTATCTTGCCTCCAATGGTATAAAGGTGTTATTTTTCATATACCTGTGATTTCACCGGGGCGCGGCGGCGCCAACTACCTTTAAACCGGACCAGAACATAATTATTACCGCCGCTTGAAGACATGGCAGAAATAGGCATGGTAGTATATCCTCGTATACACCTCCGACCATTCAGACTGAACTCTACCAATATTAAATATTTACCTACCGTTATATATGTTATATGAAACAGCATATACTATATATATATATATATATATAATTATAATATAAGCATACGAGCTGATTTGAGCTCAATACGCCAAACCAGCAGTTAAACCAGCTCAATACACTTTTGCTATAGCGGCAATGATACTACATTTTGTAAAATAAAACTGTAGCTGGCAAAACGCAACATTTCAACCCACACAAAATAACTACTAGAATGAATGAAAGCACGGCTACATTTGTAATGACGGTGAAAACAGCAATGTGACATCACCAAACCGTGAATAATGCTCCGGAGATAAATATCACTGATTTGATCTCTTTTGCTTTATTACAAACAAAGAAAACTTTCTATCGTTCCGTAGTTTTCACCAAACTAACCCATTATCTGTTGTAGTTGCATTGTGTTTATCCTAGTTGACAAATTTTAGGATGTTCATGTTTGAACTTTTAAATAGTTAGGTTTTGGAGTAAACTATTCAGATAGTATATATAGAAGATATCGAGATTGTTTGAATGCCCATTCTTATTTATGCTTTTATAATCCTTATTAGAATTGATAAGAAGGGACAAGGTAAGACTTTGGCTTCACAAAGATAAGCCAAATTAGTTTAATGTTATAGGAACCATACATTTCACACATAATGTAAGACAAAATTATCGAACTAGAGAGCGGCTAGCTACGCCACAATTCGAATGACGCACAGCCCAACAATCTTAATTAAAGAGCATTTGCACAGGTTGTGAAAACTGCATTACATACCATCTACCTTGATAACTCGGTTTTTATGGTTTAAAGACAATACAAACGAGTAAGTTACAGTCACTTACTTGACCTTACTAATGAAATGACCCCAAGAAGGCTGTCAGTAAGATTTCCAACCTGCTAAGGTTAATTCCGTGATCCGTACAACCATTCTCGGAAACTCGCTATTGATATTTGAATTGGTAACATTGTCAACGATGCATCTGACCGTACAACCTTAAATTGCTCTTACAATATTTTGTGCAAAAGGTGGGAACGTTTTGTTTAGTCCAACGTATTTATTTCTATCATATTCTTTCATAAGTATGATGAAATCTGTCTTTTAATACAAGGGCTTGACACTCCTTGATGCAGAGGCTTACACAGGTTCGTGATAAAATAAAGTGGACAAGGTTATTACTCCAAACCATCGTAACCGTTTCGAACCACTCCTGCAAGTTGCGTGATAGTTCTAATATTCTGTGAGGATAGAAGGCAAAATGACAAAGTTTATAGGTCTCTTTATTGACACTAAATAAATTCGCTAAGCACGAGTGGAACTCGACCCCGAGGGATTTTTAGTAACCAATTAGGTAGTACGAAAATTAAATTAAATATCAGTTGAACGTGACGTTAATTATTATTATTGAATAAATTTAGTTTTCATATTTAAACGAAATTCATTCTATTTGTGTCAACTAGAATTTAATTTTGTTTAAACATTCAAATTTATATGTTCAAAATCAGTATGAACTAACTGAGATATGTAGTTACTTTAATTATTCTTCAGCGGATGCCCAAAGAAATGGACTTTGTAAACGTGCAGTGCAAACTAAAACCATATGCATTGGCTGCACGAATCTGAGATTTCGCAAAGCTATTGTTTGGAATGCGAGTAGAGTATTTGATGGGAGGCTAAAAAAAGAAGGGCTAACTGACCGGCCACTGCAGCCACCTCTTTAGCTCCAACGTGCAAGAAGTCAGTGAGCGATAGGGAGCTGGCAATCAACTGCCTGCGCTCCTGAAAATCGAGTGTGTCGAGGCTGCTGGTTTTCATCCCGCGCACCGCCTGGACGGGCGCGCTCAGCGACATGTCAACTACGCGTCGCCATGTCGTACACACCACATTTCGGTATCAAAACAACACTAACCACACTGTCACGGATACAAAATATACGCGTGAAACCGGCATCAACAATATCACTCACATTTTAATTGCCAAGTGCTTGCGCCGCGAGGAACGCTCAACGGCAAACTGGCTGGCGCGCGGGCCGATGATGCGGAGACGCGGGGCAGGGTGGGGGCTCGCTTGCCTGCTTCACTCCCTGCATGTTGCAATGCACCCGACTCGCCTCGGCGAACCGTGGCGAGACGACTGGCGACTTGGCTAGTCTGAGTGCTCTCATCAACCAACGCCGAAACAACTAATGACGCTACGGAGCCGATGATGGGCTGGGACGGGAGCGTGGCCCATCACCGGACTTTTGTTTTGGTCTATTTGTTTGTAATAATTTAGCCACTATCCTCGCCTTTAATTATAACAGACAATAGTTTTATTCCCAGCTGATCTGTCTAATCTAAGCAATTTGAATTACAAGTTAAGATTGTGTACGTAAAGATACCTACTGTAAGAAATATGGTTTACTACAAATAATCTACATATAATTTGGTAGGTTCTACCTGTACTACGAGTACATACTCCTGACGACCTATAATAATGTATTTTATGTAAGTACTTAGAAAAAAATAACAAAAAGGATAGGTAAGGAAAATATCCTGAGAGCACTAAAGTAATATCTGAGCGAACAATTGATGAATGAAGAAACAGTGCGTCACCCAATTATTCGATTATCATTTCAATTAGGAGTCGGCCACTTTTTAACAAGATTTAAATGGGCGGTTACTATAACCACCATGTTATAATGCAAGTTCATGTATAAAAACATTTATTCTTATTTATAAGACTTGTTAGGTTGGCAATGTATATTCTTTAGTAAATAAAGGCATATGCGTTAGCTGATGGGGGTTCAAGTTCAGTTCAATGCTTGAGCAACAGGATTGCCTTCGATCTAGAATCAAGTTCTGAAACTTGTCGTCAGGACGTACCTAATAAGTATAGGTACATTTACCTACTTATTTCATTGCATAAACCACCCTGCAGAACCTGCAGATTAACAATTTATTTTTTTAAGACCTTGGTACATTTTAGCAGCGGACTCCAAAATGGAAAACAAGCTCATACTCCTAAGTAAACCGAGCTCTACGAAACATGAACTATGAACAATATAGGAGTAGGCGAACATACATCAATGGCCATGAGCGAACCGCGCAGCATAGTCGTTAGCTCTGAATAAAAGCAGGTGTGTACACTGCACTGCACAGTATTTCAATGTCTATTTCCTGGCACAGGGAGAAACCAGCTCGGCGTAAACTGTTCTACTGTGCAATTTTTGAAAGGAATTTACCTTTAGATACAGCCTTGTTATTTTAGTATAAAATATTGCCAATCCATATCTATGTATCTACCAATTATGAAAAATTTATGTACTACGGACTAATTTATTTAGATAACGCACAGCCTAACCCACTGGTCGTAAAGACTTAAATTTCTAATTAATTAATATTTTTTTCTTGGTGCATAGAGGTGTATAGGACGAAAGGAATCTCCGAAATTCAACGGGTACAGCGGGTTGAAGATTGTAAGAAAATAGCTTCACGTGGAGGAAGTTGCACGCGTTTTTTTCTTTTTAGCTATAATTTTGTAGTTAATAGTTAAAAAGGCATCTCGTGGTGCTCACAGTTTGTGATCTTCAAAAAAAAAAGAAGAATAGAAAACATTAATTTTAGGTTTAGAAGTACCGTGGTGGTCGTGGTTTATATTATGACCCCTCCACTACTTTCCATAGATGTCGTAAAAGGTGGTTAGCCACCAATGGACCAGATGGTAAGTAGCATCAGCTAAGTACTAAGCAACGTCACTGCTTCTTACGCTTGCGAAGTAACCATGAACATCACCAAATAGCCGGGATTCCCATGTCTAGCGGTGCACTCACTAGTATTTTTTTATAAGGCTAATGGAACAAGCTGATAGCGCACATGTTGTTTTACCATCGCCTATAACAAAGTATTGCCGCGTAAGTCGCGCTCGTTAGGAACGTGCCCTACGATGCACTACACAGCGTCCATAAACCTGAGGCGTACAGGCGTTAAGCCTTCAAACCCCTTCACACCCTTCAAAACCTTAGTATTTAGGCTGATGACGATAGGAGTACCGATAACGTCGCGATTATTTAACTTCAAAAGTTCTTGTTAAATACATCATATTTTTGCAAATATGTAAGAAGAAAATAGCGTTTGAAATGTTTTAGAGCAATATAGCTTGTTTTTATATTTTCAGTTTAGTCACTTACGATCAAAATGTTCAATTTCTAAAACTCCAGAATCACTTCTTGTATCATCATCTATCGGCCTATGTCTCGTCCTCGACTCCTTATCCATATTTCAGACAATGGTAAGTATCATATCCACTTTCACATTAAAATAACTTTTCAGGTTCCCATCATAACAAAAATATATTTGTGTCTAAGTAGATCGGAACGTGAATTAAAACTGAGATATTCAGTCACAAAGATTAGATAGCAAGGGAATGATAGTACGTTGACTACTTATCACGATGATTCTATTGGTACCTACCTACCTACCTGTTCTCGTTCATTTCTTCGCTTGTAAATAAGCTTGTATTCAAGGTCAATAAAGTAAGTAGTACTTATTCAAAAGTTTACTAAATTAGGAATAGATACCTATATTCACCAGGCATTCAAAAACTTTCAAGGCCTGTCTTCTCTTTGAGTTACTGTAATCCCATTGAAAATACTAAAGATTTCACATCCTCGATAATATTGTTAAGTTAATTATATTACAAATTGAGTGAAGTTCAATGTGAAAGGTGGTGGAATGGAACGAATAGAAGAAATATATATAACTAAAGTCTAAATTATTTCAATGTCGAACCAGGGTTATGTAAAAAGTATCTGCTCCAATGATCACAGCACACTCCATTGGCTTAATGTGTGCTTAGGTGAGATTAGGCGTGTAGCTTTTATTTATTAATAGGTGTATATTGCCCTAGAAAATAAGCGAACCATGTTTTCATGCTAGCGACCTGCGTAGCGTATAATGCATGCAGTGAAGCCTGAACAAAATGTACGATATGAAAGTCTAATTTTCTAAATAAATTGTAGACACACAAAGCTTGCAAAAGTTTTATAGAAATTTCAAAGGTACAACCATAGTGAAACATGGGCTCGAGATACACAAAGCTTGCAAAGGTACAACCAAACCGAATAAGGGTATTTTCTCTATGTCTGTTTACAATCACATGTAATAGAAACATGTAAGCGCGTATTATAAGACTATACGAATTTAAGAGGGAGATACTTAACATTTCGTAGCTATAAACACAAGCGTCCAAGAATATTGATCTATGAATCTCTGCTTGGGCAATCTGTCATTCCGAAGCCAGCGAACATTGCCGCTTTTACAATTTACCTACAGTACCTAGATTTATAAACCATCGAATAAAAATCAAAATACACACTGAGGACGTATCATTTAAGCATTCCACGCACATTTATTTTCGTATTTTAGTTTAGACACAATATGCGGGACTACGAGCGGATTGGCTAGTGAATATTCACTAATTTATGCTTTCAGTAATAAATTATGAATGGTGAATGACTTTTTGAGATAAAATAACCACAATCTGCATACACAATGGCAGGATAAGTGGTCACGCTCACCTCTAGTGTACACAGGGAAATCTCCGTCGGAGCGACTGTGGGTGAGCATGGGTCCGTAGCACCGCCACGGCGGCCTATCGCGCCGCGATCGCGGGCCCTCCACCGTTCAGCTACGCCAGCCCATCAGTACAAGCACAGCACGAAGCCCTACATCTACGGAGTACTCCCGGCGGCGCGGCTGATGCTCGACTCTATACACACGACACACGTCAACGCGGCACTGATGGCGGGGACACAGAAGCGAAGGCGGTCGAGAGGACGCTGCGCGGCGCATCCCATGCGCGCATCTCACCCTTCTGATTTTCTCCGTACATAGTAGCTCACAAGCAACTCACAGGCACGACACAGGGTTTGGTAATTATCGTGTCGCAGATTGCGAATCACTTTTTATCACTCAGAGCTTTGAAGGATTTTATAAGGCTCTTCGTTCCACGCCATTGAAATAACTTGAGTGATTTATGTTACGCGCCGAGAGTCTCATATCTACCTCATGCTTATAATGCAAGCTTACATAAAAATGTCTTGTTTTAGTAATTTAACAAAAGCTGAAACAAGTGCATTACATGGGACTTGACGCGGCTTATAATTGTATCTAGTTGATTTAATTAGAGATAAGGTAACTAGGGTACCTAGAGTAAGGTATGGTAACTTGATATGCGATATTTACCACAGTTCTACATAGGCATTCAATACAAAACATGAATAAGAACGATGTACCTAATCCTCAAAGCCATCATAATTATGACAGAATGCAACTAATGCGATTTACTTACGTAAGGAAGCCTTGTTTTGTAACAACAGTGCAGGCAGAACTAATAGATATACGTAATGAATACTATCAATATAATATGTATACTCAGTATACTGAATAATCGATGGTCATCCTTGCCATAAAGCCAAAACAGGTACATTTCTAAAATTATGAACCACAACAGACTGCCACTATGTCATTTTTAAAACGGTATAGTAGTTGCATAAATTGTATTCTGCGTGAAAGAGCCAGTGTAATGTAAGGGTAGGTTAGCCCGAATAATTGTTAATTAATATTTTTTAGTTTAGAAAACTGTTAAATTTTGACTATAGTTTTTAGTGTAAGATTATCAAAGTCCAAGTCTTACAAAAAAATATGCATTTTGTATGGATACGTACCTGTCTAGGCGATATGAAAATATGATTAACATGGACACAAAAAATTATAACTTAATAATAATATTTTTTAACGGTGCGCGATTAATAAAATCACTAAAGACCTATGCAGTTCTCTAAATCGTTATCGTTATCATAGCTTTACTTGGGTAGAAAAATTCATTACTCCTACATTTTTGAATAAATTATTCTTATTTATACACGTGTAATTGTTTTTTTTTATCTATAAATTTCAATTCATAAGCCTTATGTCGTAAGAAAAGTTTAAATCTGAAACCGGTGAGAAACAGACTGTCACCGGATTTATCTTCTAGGCTTGGTCGCGAGGAACTGGCGCTTAGATTCACCTAGATTTAAGACGTTTCAAGATAATCCCTGCGGATTTTAATGAATAAATGCTCTTTGACTTTCACTTATGACTAGAAGTATATCGTTTTTGCCAAACTGCGCCGGAACACTAAATAATTTAGGGCGTTTCGAACTTTAATAGCATTTTTTTTATTTTTTTATTCGACTTTCTGTTGGAACAAGCAGATGGCCCACCTGATCTTAAGTGGCTACCATCAACCATAACAAAGCATTGTCTCGCAGGGCACGAGACGCGCCCTATAATGCAATACTCTGCGTTCATCAACCAGAGGCATACAGGTGCTAAGCCTCATGTGCCTGTAATTACACTGGCCCCCACACCCTTCAAACCGGAACACAGCAAGCTGCTAGGCGGCAGAAATAGGCATGGTGGTAGTACTTCCCCAGACGAGCAGATATTGAAGAAACGATACGCGTAGGATATTTCTTCAATACTACCCTAGTGCAGCTTAGCTGGACAAAAGGGCCGTTAGTTTTTACAAAAACATAGATGGTTCCTTCTACATATATTGAAATGATGTATCTACCTCCCTAAAATGTGAGTAGATAACCGTAACAATGGAATGTTTACTTACTTATCTCCCCATTAACCGTTGCTGAGTCGAAAGGTATCGATAAATTGCGGCCACCCTTCCCAACTGGAAGCACATCCAAACTGTTTTTTTCGCCGTGCTGACCTAAGTAACAAACATTTAAATCGCTTAAGTATCACATGCTATCGATCAATGGATGTAAAGTTGGTACATAATCTTTAGCCGATTCCTAGGTGAACCCACGCACGATTTATGCCCAAATTGGCGGTGCAATAATTTCCCTCATTTAAAGAAAGCATTATGTTGACTAGAGGAAACTAAACATAAGCAAAAGCCAAATAATTGTTTGTACATCAACAAGCTTCTAACCGCTGCAACACGTATAGAATACTAGTGGAAACGCGCACAACTTCGCGTGAAGCTATTTTCATACAAACCTTAACCCTGTTGAATTGAAATTATAGACACAGGCATAGCACCTGTATTCCTGTGTATAGGTAAACGTTTGACTGCAAGAAGCGATGATGCGGTCGACGGTATAGCACGCTTACCTAGAAGATACCTATTCACATCTTTGCCTGCGAGGCAATGCTTTGTTATAGGTGATGGTAAGTAACATCAGATGCACTTTCTGCTTTTTCCATCAGCATTTAATTAAAAAAAACTTTCGCTGTAGGTACCTACCCTTTAGTTTAAGGGTTTAATTTTGTGAATTCCTTTCTTAATAGCACCTTGCCTTTGCACACCAAGATAAACTTAAGCCTCTATGATCAGCGGGTTTCGACTGTGTGTTGTCTGTTAGTCAGTCAGGACCAAGATTATAATTGTATTGATATTGATTGATGATTAATTGAAAAAAAGCCCATATTTCGTTCAGATTCAGTTTATGTATAGTTTTAGACCAAGTTAAAACCTTAAAGTATAATAAAATAATATAATAGTTTTGGTGCATATCTGTTTTATTATTAAAGTCATTTTACTACATGATTGCATTCCACATGGGATTGTCAATATAAGAAACATAGTCTGAATAATCCATGAAATCATGCAGAGCACCTGCAGCCTGTGGTATCCTTCTTTGCAGTTGGTCATACTTAGAAGTATATGACTTTTTGTATATTTCCTTCCAATCTACATCTTGCGACTGAGAAACAGCATCATCTTCTTCAAAATCTCTTTTGACCATGTCATGCCACAGAATATCTGATTGTAATACCATGTTTAATGTCACACAAGTCTTCGATACAATCAGCACATCTTTGACATGAAGATTCAGCATAATTTTAAATAGCAGTTCTTCAGGTAATCCTATTAGACTTGCACTTGCATAGCCATGGTGGCTCAGAATTCTGCTCTTTACTGGTGTCAGTATTTTGTTTTTAAAAGTTAGTGAAAATTGTTTCAGGTCTCGGAATATCTTAGGGATTGTAGTGGCCTGAGGTGAGACTACATATCTGCTTACAGGCAGACACACAGAATATGTCTCAGAATTAAGGTCATCTATAACAACATTTACAAGAGCCATTGCACCTAAAGGACTCATTATGACTTTTAATGGAAAATTTTTGAAACCATACAATACATAAAAAGTTTCATACACTCCTGATGAACTCTTCCATTTAGATAGCAGTTTATTATTTATTGAAGTATGGTCTATAATTTGACACTCATTATCTACAAGCACAAATCCGTTTTCCATCATTGAGACAATGATAACAATAAATAAATAATCTTTCTGAATTGAATCATTTATATTTTGAGGTGTTATTCTCTTCAGAATGTCTACCAGTAGTTGTGGTACTCTTTCTGTAGAGCTTTCTTCCAATGTTGTGGCCATGGCTAGTTGAATTTCTTCTGAATCCATTTAAAAACATCAATATATTCATCAGCAACAAACTAACAACACCAAATCACAAAATTTGCTTGATCACTAGCTGACAAAATCTTCATGGTTGACACATCAATAACAGTTGCTGTCACATAACACTGTCTCTTTCACTCATGCTCAATTTTATAGCTTTTATCCTTGCTTTATGCACAAACTGTTAGATAATTTTATATGAAACTGTTTCAAATGCAATTTTTTTATGTTGATCTTATAAATAATTTTAGTGAGTATTCTAAAAACTCTGGATATGACAGGATGATGATGAATTAGTTTAAAATCATTGAAGAGTATGCATAGGCAAAATAAATTTCCTTCGATAACACCATACATTTATAAAACTGTACATGGGGAAATGGCTGAAATTAACGGGATATTAGAACTGTTAATAAAGACTGAAGCTAATAAAGGTAGTCACATCGAGAAACCTTCGACCACCAGGATGAACAAAGTCAAGTCAACCATGAAGACATACCTTCTCGGTATGTCTTCATTGTTGGATGGTTTTAGCATAATCTACAATTTTCCTGTTAAATTTTTTCATTGTGCTAGACAAATTTTCTGATGGCTTTCATCTACCTAAGTACTTACTTGAGTAGGAAATTGCAACTAAAAATAAAATTTATACAGTAGGCACATTTTATTGTAATTTTGTTAATAATTTACCTTAAAATTACATAAAACTCCATTTTATGGTATTTATGAACTATGAAAACCCTACTTTCCCAAAACCATAAGCAGTCAACAGCACTCAACATTCCCTAGCAATATTATACATAAAGTAGTTATCTATTTAGACAAAAAATTTAGGTAAAATAGCTTTCTTGAAACTTTTCATCTACCAACATTGCATTTGATATTGTTGGTTGGGTGTATGAAGGTTATGGTTGCAGGACCAAATAACTTATTGGAAATTTTTAAATTAAAATAAAACTGGTGAAACACGGAACGGCACACAATTCATAGTAAAGTAAACCACTTACCAATATTATCACAGTTGCCGTGCTTCTTCGTTAATTTCAAAGATCCATGTAAGTTTTGATTCGAACTTTTGTCGCTGTCACTAGCCATTGAAAAGATTCACTACGTGAAAGTTAATTCAGGGGTTTTGTTCATTTTGTAACTTTCATTGTTATAAAAAATAGTTCGCTCATACAAGTTTTAAAGGGTTCTTTAAGTGCAAAAAGTAAAAAGTAAAATCAGTAAAAACAATGTTTACAACACACCCCTCACTCACTCCACCCACAGCAGTCTATAAAAAAGAACTCTGTGCTCCACAGACGGTATGTTTATTTCAGTTTAGGATAGACTGTCTGTACTGTACAATGATCGTGATTACACAACCATGGAAAACGCACCCAGGAATTCGTGTACATTTTGGCATCCAATTCCATGGTCGTGGATTCCATGGCTGTGCTTTCCTGTCTGTCGTACAACAAAAAATTTTGTACACCCATGGGATACACGGCCATGGAATTGGATGCCAAGACTTAGGCCTTGTTTACACTCACTTTCCAAGGCGGATCCGACTCGGATAGGTAAGGTTAGTTTAGAACATAAAAACAACGCGTGAGGTGACTAAGCGGAACGAGCGAGCTGCAGCAGCAGCCACCAAAATGTCAGGAATAAAACTACATGACCCTACCTAATGGTACAACTCTTTAGTTTTGTCTAAGCGAAGTACTAAGTTTTCGTTTCGTTCGATCAATCAGAGCAATAGCCGCCAATTCCCAGGTCGTTCCCAATCCCCACGAAATTTATGGTTGTAGGTACATTCCCAACAGACATGGTTGTAAAATCAGATTACCTTGAAAGTTTAAAGCGTCGAAAGATTTAGTACTAAATCTTTCGACGCTTGTAACTTTTTACTGTAGACGGTTTTATCGTAGAATATAGAGTAACGAGCCTAGATAACGGCAAGATTATTCAGTATTAAACTTAACTTCAGACGTACGTTAATAAATAGTAGAGATATTCAGTTACAGCGTTTGTATGGAAATAGTAACGACTTGTTTCACCTTAATGAGGCGTATAGCACCGCGCACCCAACCGTAGACAAGTTGTAATATGAAACGTGACAGGATCCAATAAAATACCAGTGTTATGTGAAAGAAGAGCTTGCAACCAATGTCCTGACTCCCATTTAGAAACAATTAGGAGACGGGCACAATCTGCGGTTTAGTGTCATAATCCCCACTAAGCTTTTACTTAAGTACTTTATGTTAAAAGGCACCGAGCGTGGAGTTATAGTATAAAATAAACCTGAATCATTTTTATTGTCATAATCCCCACCAGCCAAGATTAAACATGACAGTGGGAAAACGCCAAATTTTTTTTGAAAATTGTCATAATCCCTACTGGTGGGGATAGCTTAGTGGGGATTATGACAATAAGCCCAATCTGCAAAGTTGGAACACGTTGTGTAACAAAATATTTAGAATTGAGAACCTCCTTATTTTATGTGAGAGCACCGGTGGTGGTCTAGTGGTAGTAACACCGCCTTCTGATCGTAAGGTCGTGGGTTCAAATCCGGTCGTGCATCAATGAGTTTTTCTGTTCGAAAAATATATGTACACAATGCCAGTGCTTTCAAACGGTGAAGGAAAACATCGTGAGGAAATCAGTTAGTATTCCAACAGTGGCGATGGGCTTGCTACCTTACGGAACACTAACTACTGCAAAATGTGGATACGTACCAAATGTGCTATCTAGACGTACCTCTGATTTTGGTACGAAAAGCTCGGAGGGGATTATCTATCGTGCCTTGGGATTGAAGTCGTGATGCAATATATTGTATTGTATTTTTTTTAAATCGTTGAAAAAAGTAAACTCCGTCACTTTACGCGGGCGGCGGCTGTAGGTAGTGTCCACAATCGTTGCCCGCGCGGAACGTGACGGCGCGGCGCGGCGGCGCGCCGGCGGGCGGCGGGCGCAGCGGCGCGCGGCATGCGGCATAGGGACAAATGAGATTCCGCCTTTAGACATATCGTTTTGATGTTTGCTTGTGCATGCAGTGCAGTCAGTGGCTGTCTGTCTCATCTTGTCTGTCTTGTCGTTCGTATGTATTGTATGTTCTGTGCAGTTCTGTGGGATTCGTGTGCTTCTTTAGAATTTTTCTAATTTCTTTTCTTCTACATTGCTAAAGTGTAGCGTTTGTTCAGTTTAATTTATTAGCAAACAATCCAAAACTATTAAGTTATATGTGAAGCTCTAATACAATTTCAGGGTGATATAATTTCGAGTAGAGTATCCTTGCAATCTCACAATAACAGTGCTTGCTGATGTGATAATTCTTGAAATGTCATCATATATGGCTGGTGTTTTCGATTTAGATTTAGATGTTGACACTGTTACCGTTGGAGACTCCGACGACGACGACATTATCGACGTTGATGAGGTATTTCTTCGCTATTACCTACCGTTTTGTCCTACCAACAACCTAACCTAAAACCTTGTTCTATATTCTCACGATGGTCAAGGATGCATTTCGTCGCGGTTGTGAAATTGTTTGAAATACTAGAGTTAAATTGACACTTGTAACTCCACAAAATGCTTAGATATCTAGGTTTTTTGAAGAGTTATACTATTGCTTCAATTAGGTAACAGCTAAAACTTTACTTGCCCCTTGCAGGTAGACTATGATCCTGAACTTCATGTTAATACCATTGTAAAGTAAGTACTATCTTATCTACTCATTGTATGAAATTATTGAGAAGCTAACTGAGAATCAGCCCATAGCTACAGTAAGATCTAAAAAGAAAATAACACCATGTAAACTGGGATAAGCAATGAGATTCCACAGTTCTCCTAAGTAATTTTGTATCTTACTTCTTACTAATATAATAAATGCGAAAGTTAAGATGTTTGCGGCTCAACCACACTTAACTACTAAATTGTTAGATGAAACTCAAAAAAATTACAGTTTGTAACTTAAATTAACATAGTAGGTAAATTACTTTCGCATAGGCTACATTTTATCCCAAAAAAATGGCAGTAACCCAATGAAAAAATCCTGCATATAATCTGCCTTTAATTATAACATAGCAATGTGACTAAATATTAATAAATTACCCCCAATACAAAAATAACGACAAAGTTGTGAGTATTTCATTAGTTCTGTTATATAAAAATGTAATGTGGCTTTCAGCGCTGAGGGCTCAGAGACAATCCAACTGTGTGAAGACAATGTCAATCCAGGGCAGTGCAAGCGTCTTGGTCCCCAAGACTTTGAACTTCGTAAAGTACTTGGGAAAGGTGGATATGGAAAAGTATTCCAAGTACGAAAAATTACAGGCCCTGATGCAGGAGCACATTTCGCAATGAAAGTGCTCAAAAAAGCTTCAATAGTACGCAATCAAAAAGACACAGCTCACACTAAAGCTGAGAGAAATATCCTGGAGGCCGTAAAGGTTAGATCTTATCTGCCGTGTTACACCTTTAGCTACTTGTAAATGATGATATGACTAATATAATTATTCTAACTTTGTTTACAGCACCCATTTATAGTGGAATTAGTTTATGCCTTTCAAACTGGTGGTAAATTATACTTAATATTAGAATATCTGAGTGGTGGTGAACTTTTTATGCACCTTGAGCGAGAAGGTATATTTCTGGAAGACACTGCCAGGTAAGGAAACAAATATTTATATAAATTCTTGATTTAAATCTTGGTTGATACTTACCTCAAGAGATTAAGACAACTAATTAATAATAATAATAAGCCTTTTATTCCGAAATTACAGTTTTTCGTTTAACTAAATAGTCACTAGTGTACTCGGCACAATATGTCTTTAATTTCGGTGTGCCTTACGGCATAGGCCTCCTCCAATGTTTTCCATTGTTTCCTATCTGTTGCAATTCTTAGCCAGAGGGGACCTAGAGTCAACTTCACATCATCTTCCCATCTTCTCACTTTGTGACCTCGGCTTCTTGACCCATCTCTTGGATACCAGACTGTTACTTGTTTGCTCCATTTTTCCTGCTTGCAACGGAGCATATGCCCTGTCCATCTCCATTTTAATTGGTCAATACGTGTAAGGATGTCTGTGAGTTTAGTTTTGTGTCTGATATCTACATTCCTGACTCTATCCTTTAACTTTAGCCCCAGTATGCTCCTTTCCATTGCTCGTTGTCATTTTGCAAGCTTTTCCCTTTGGTTTTTTGTCAAAACCCAAGACAACTAATTAAGTATACTGTTAAACTATGTAGTTTGTGGGTTCCAAGGATAAACATTTGTGTGATGAACATGCATATTGTTCTCTGTCTGTTGTTGTATTTTGTATTCTGAAGTATGTATTTGCAAAAAAATATGCATAAAGTATTTTTATTAGTTCTGGTTCCACACAAATGTTTATCTCTAGCCCCACAACCAAACGAAACCTCAAACCTATAAACTTTAGTGCAAAGGCAAAGCTTCTACCAACTGAGCTGTGAAGTAACTCTAATAGTATTTTTTATTATCTTAAAAGTTGATTTACACTTGCATTATTCATATGTAATAGCTAAAGAGTAAGAACACAAAAATCATGCTTTTTTATATTAATCTGCATAATTGTATTTTTTCTTCAGCTTCTATTTATCAGAGATAATATTGGCACTGGAACATTTACACAGTCTAGGCATCATTTACCGTGACTTAAAACCAGAAAATGTGCTTCTGGATGCACAAGGGCATGTCAAGCTGACAGATTTTGGGCTGTGCAAGGAGCATATTCAAGAAGGAATAGTCACCCACACATTTTGTGGAACTATTGAATATATGTAAGTACACATGACTACTTCATCTTTTATTTTTGCTGTATATTTAAATGTAATGTACTTGGAAATGCTTTTAGGGCACCAGAGATTCTTACCAGAAGTGGTCATGGAAAAGCAGTAGACTGGTGGAGCCTTGGTGCCTTGATGTTTGACATGTTAATTGGACAGGTAAATAAAATGTCATAGACATATTTTTAATGTGTACACTGCTGTATTTATCATTGTGACAAGCATTTACTATAGAAATTAGGTGTTACCTGCGCTTGGTCTAGCTGGAGTTTACCATTTAGTTGTTTAGGTAAAGAATATTCTTAGTCAAGAAGTTTATGTTCTTACCTAGAATGAAAACTAAGTTTGAGCATACCATGTATAAGCGCAATTGGTTCTTCGCCGGTTTCGCTGCTAAGGCGCACTACACACGATACACAATTTATAAGTTGGGCACTTTTCTAGTCTGGTCTGGTGGTCTATTTCTTTTTTGCCTACATGTACATAGTTATCAGCTTAGTTCCATAGTATACAGCTTAGGCCTAGGCTTAGGCCAAGAACATGCACCCTATTGAGCACTACAATGTCATATCAGGTAAATTATTATTAACATTTCAAAATACAGTAGGCAGTAAAAAATAATAAATATCAAATTAAATAAAAGAACGGATATAATTAAAATGTCAACATAAAACTACTTAGATATATAATCAATTACATTTAGCCAACATACATTAATAACAATTAATGAAGTCTTATGTATAACATTTTTGTTCCAGCCACCTTTCACAGGAGATAACCGTACAAAGACTATAGAGAAAATTTTGAAAGCTAAACTGGTGCTGCCTGCATACCTCACATCAGATGCTCGAAACCTGATAAAACTTCTGATGAAACGGTCTGAGAATCAACGCCTGGGCGCCGCTGGAGCTGCCGCCGTCAGGGGACATGCTTTCTTCAAGCACATCCGTTGGGATGACGTGTTTGCCAGAAGGCTTGAGCCACCTATTAAACCTAAACTGGTATGTATTTGTACATGACAATAGTTATAACATGGTTTAACCTCCAGTTTCAAACGAAGAACAGGCAGCAAAGCTTGCTTTTACCCCAATGTGAAATGTGAGATTGTGTTCATCCTTTGATTGTGTACTTTATTTTGAATTCAGCGGAGGAATTAAAAAATATCTTTTTTTTACTGCATATGTTCGGGTGTTCACTAACTTATTATGTTTAAACTAATAAAAATGTGCACGACTTCGTTCTCGTCAAGCTATTTACAGGGTTGTTCAATTCAACCCTTAAAGCCCAAGCTTAAGGGTTGAATTTCAGGAATTCCTTTCTTAGTGTGGGGTATAATTGGTCTTGGTGCGTGGCGTCCCCTGCGCAACACATACCTGCTAATATAGGTACACTAAAAAAAATATCTACAACCAGTGGCTTAGGCTGTGCATAGTCTATGTCAGTTAGTCAGTCAGGCAGGATAAAGGTTATTTTATGTGGTACAGAAAGATTAAGCTGAAAGCCAATAAAGAGGCTGGTTAATATTGTAATCTTTTGTGTTTGCATCTTAGAGTTATCTTTTTTTTTTCCAGGCAAGTGAAGATGATGTTTCACAGTTTGACACAAGGTTTACTCTACAGACTCCAATAGACTCACCTGATGAGTCTACTCTTAGTGAAAGTGCCAACCTTATGTTTCAGGTAAGTGTAGCAGCTTAATATCAATATAATTAAATTTATTTAGTTTCGCTAGTTACGTAATAAAATAATTAATGTAACCTAAAGAAACGCGCGCGACTTCGTTCGCGTAGGTTATTTTTATACAAACTTCAACTACCGCTAAACCCGTTTAGGGGTTGGATTTCGGGAATTCCTTTCTTAGAACACCTTTACGCACTAAGACAAATATTCCCTGAAAATTTCAAGTCTCTCAGTCAGTCAGGACAAAGATTCTTATAATTGGTATAGATATAACTGTCTGCGTCCACTGAAACAAATACAAATGACAGCAGGAAAATATGTTATTAATTTAATAATGACTACTTAAAATTAATTTATTTTGGACATGTTTAATTAATTATTTTATAACTGTAAAAGGTAAATATTATAGCAAAATATCAGCACTTAGTCAGTGTGATTCACCTGAGTAATTCTAATAAACAAACTATGGTTGGATTGCCGATCTATTATTATGGCATATTGATAGATAACAATAATCTTGTATTTTTATCTAGCCATTATTGCTTCCTGATCAATTCATAATGCTTGTTTTCTATGAACATACCTATTTATACATACATAGGTACCATATTTTGTCCTATGGCAGAACAAAGTCAAAAAACATTTATTCAGTAATGTCATCTTAAAGCTAGGTAAATCTAGACGCAACCATGTTTTAAATGGAATACTTAACTACTGAAAAGAGGTGACATAATATTTGAGGAAAACGATCATACCGTAATCTTCCGGGGAGTTTTATTATTATTTCATTACGATTCTCGAGGATGCATAATACACCGTACAACGGCGTCCGCCACGGTCACATCGCTCCCGAATTCAACGATAATAAAAATTTAGATCCTCTATGAAATAATTATTGTTCTGTTTTTTTATGTGTGCTTAGAGAGAACACAGTTTCGGCGTTCGTAAAAGGTTTAGCAATGACTCATTGCATAGCTGGCTTGGTTCAGTGAAGGGTGTTTCTGTTTTTTAAACTGAAAAATATCAGACTTGCTCCTATTTATTATAGACGTCAAGTCGTGGGGCTCAAATTCTAAATGCTCTTCTCCATCTTTAGCGTATACCCATATTTTTTCATTCAGCCATTTAGCAAAACCCTATCTAGACCATACAGTAGAGCTTGTATTTTGTAAACCAGTTTAATTATGAGTTATTTGAAATATTTTATCAGGGTTTTACATACGTGGCTCCGTCCGTAATGGACGAGATCCACAAACCGCGCGTGATTACCGCGCGCTCACCGCGTCGCCCTCGTTTACCACACAACCACAATTACTTCACTGTGCCCGTCGCCACTGCCCACTCGCACGCTCAAGAAGACCACATGGATGTCCAGGGTCTACCTATATAGTAAGTAACTCCACTAGGAATAATTGTAGCTTACTTTGTCACTGTCTGTCGGTGTGCTGGACCGCTACTTACTTACAACTCTGCGTAAGATCATTTTTATTCTCACTCATCCTATTGGTATGCAGTTAGAAATGCAAAGTTTGTAAAGACGTTTGTAACTCAATCACGCCAAAACGGCTTGACCGGTTTAGATAAAAAATGGAATATATATATTTGGGGTAGGCAGAGACGGATTTCACAATTGGATGTTTCACAATAGTTTTTGGGTACCACGCAAACGAAACCACGGGCTCAATTAGTTTCCACGCTACGCTGATTTCTACATTTTATTCTAGGCCACGAACTACAGCTACCTATTCCAAATTACATCTAAATAAGTTCAGCCGCTACGGCGCAATCAAATCACAAGCATAGAACGTAACTTCTAAATGTTTGCATTAATAATATGAGTAGAATCGGATTTACAATCGTGTCTGGATGGACTGAATTGTTAACAGGGAGACGTCTTCGACCCCGCCGCCGGGGTCGGTGTGATTGTGGAGTGTTTCCTGTATCCGGACCTGATGAAGCGACCTACGCCGCATTCGCGGCGCTGATCGTGTCATTTGGGTCATCTAAAACGTGTCTAGGTCTACGGAGGGTTTATCATCAATGGAATAGGTACTAGACTGATCTGGCTAACTTAGCAAGGTTACTGATGACCTAACTGCGTCATCAATAGTATTAGGTTTTAATGCTGTATGAAATAAATGCGATACCGTCCTCAAACTAAGATCTGTATACGTTAAGATATGTAAGTAAGTAGCGGTCCTTGAATCGTGTGTAGACGATTTTTTTTTTTATGTGAATACAAAAGTATAATATAAAAATAGTAATGATGATATTATGCTGTAGGAGTTTGAATTATATTAGATTCAATGATTTTTATTTGTTGTCATTTACCTTCTGAACTGTAATGGAACAAATATTTATAATCCAACATGTATTTAGTAAATAATTTGGGGTGCGTCTACAACATTGGCTTCCAAATACGTACTTCCAACATAGTATGCGTGCTAATAATTAAACATACTTACATATATTTTTGTACTTTTGCCAAGTTCATTATAGTGGATAACATACTGATGATTTTTTATTAAACCATGTTTTGGAATGACTTATTTTACGGTGCGAATACTTTATTTATATCAAACTAATCTGCAAAAACCTGGTATACCATAATACATATGTATATTCCACTCTGCACTGCTAAAAAAGTGGCTCATTTTTTCTAACGTCGTAGAAATTGATCATTGCAACCTAAAGAATGTCCGAATTTAGGTAGGCCGCGCCGAGTGGATTTACGATATCCATAACGCAGTTTATCAAAGATAAAAATAAACACTACAGCTGCTTTATAAATCTGATTCTGAGAAATGTAAGTTTTTCGGATTCTGTAAACATTGTCAATTGGACGCACTCGCTATTCAAAATGTGTAGGTTTTTTTATAGATTCGTGACATTGTGTTTTAAATACATGTAACTGATTATTGTAAACAAAAGTATAATGTGTTTTCTTTAAGAAATATTATTCTTTTATAGGAACGGAGTGTCAATTTAAAGATTTTAGGAAATATGTACCTGTGTACACCACTAGTGTACTTAATTGTCTAGTTTATTTTGTTTCGCTATTAATCTCTATTCAAATCTGTTTTTTACAGTATTTGCCTACTTATTTTGCTTGTAATCTATGGTATATATTTTTTGTTTTTTTCGTGTTGTTGGTCTAATCTAAGGATTTTCTATTCTCTTGTAAGTACCTACATATTAAAATTAGGTGCAATACTTACTAATACAAAATACTAATATCATTCAAACTAACATCGTCATTAGGTAAGTGTGTTGATAGCGAGTGTTGAAAATTATATTTTGATAAAAAATAACATCGATGGCGACTAAAGTAATAAACATTCGCTTTTGAAAATTAAATATTTCTAAACCTGTGTTCTGTTTCTGTTAAATTGGTCAGATCCGACTTGAGCCATTCACAGGAAATATTTAAACACCAAACCTACCAATATTTGACTTATCTAAAAACCGAAGATGTCATTTCTTTGTCAAATCCAGATAAAAAGAGCATTGAATTACTGAAATTAGCATCTACTCTTGTCAGTCACTGTAACCTACATGATTCCTATTATGTACAGCATTATTAGGTCTCATTTCACAATTTTAAAGCAATGCTTCATTTTGCCAGCACCAACAGTATGTTGGGCTAACAGATTCAATTTGACAATTTTATGTTACTGATGTAACATTTTATTTTAAATATGTTGGCAATAAGTGGCCTAAGGATGTCCACACACCGAATGCGACGGGGCGTGAGGTGACTGATTGCAGAATGTTGTAAGCATCGTGAAAGTTATGGTCATGTCTCATTTGGTCACAAGAATATGTCCCAATAGGTAATGCGGGCAAATGGGATAGAAAATAATAATAAGAAAATTATATATTCTAAGATTGTATTTTATTGTGCCGATGGTCTTAAAAAAATTATAAGCGAAATAAGTGTCGTAGGATCACGCGATGGAATCATGCCAAATACTCATTAAACGCACCAATTAAATAAAATAAAATAAATAAATAATGCCAGACGATCCACACAGCATCATCTAGCCCCAAGCTAAGCAGAGCTTGTGTTATGGGTACTAGATGACTGATATACTTAATACAATATTATATTACATACATAGATATTTTTTATTATACATAGAAAATACCCAGAACACCCGGAATAAATATTTGCAGATCGTACAAACATTTATCCCAAGGCGGGAATCGAACCCGCAACCTCTGCGTCGCAGGCGGACATTCGCCCGCCGCGCCACATCGGTCGTCGTAATTACAAAGTGAAGTTCCTTATTAATATACACGAGTTACAATCGCATGCGTTATTTAATTTCTCTAGGGATGCTTCAACATGCTGAAGCATGCACACTGTAGTTTAACCTCTAGATATAGACGTGCCCTGATATAACATGTTAAACCTACTAACATGATTTAGTTGAATTGAAATCTAATATTTAGTTAGTAATAACATAGATGGATAACATGTAAATTAGGTACTAATTTATTAGGTACTCGATCTCGACTTTCCCTCAATGTGGACTGTGTGCAATACAAATTAATGCACCTAACACTATTATAACAAGATATAATTAACGGATGATACTGCCCTTAATCGAACTCGCTGTAGTTCGTTAATTTAAAAGGCTGATCGACCTCAGGGTAAAGTACATGGCCGTGTAAGATGTCAAGAAAATAACTGAAGTAAAGTGTATACAAAATAATCTGTGAAATCTGTTATTAGATTTGTTTGAGGATTGTCGAGGTTCCAATACTTATGTATTAGACCGATGTAAATGTAGGTACACTTGTTTAATTTTAAATGATTTGAAACTAAGTATAATGAATGACTAGAAAATTATGTATGAAGAATATTTATTAGCCTTTTCTTAAGGATGCATTAATGTTAGTACAACTATGATGTTTTGCTAGTCCAGTACCTACTCAAAAATGTGTAAGAGAAAACAAACAACGTGGGTATTGGATAAGTATCAAACTGCCTTAAAAATAAACAAAAGCATTTAATTATGCAATGTTTGTTCACTATTTTAATACAAAATAAATCATAAAATGTATGTGATTGACTGAAAAAAAAAAATGTTTTTCAGGCCTAGAATGGTTGCATAGCAAATAGACCATTTTTACATACAAGAAATTAATTCAACTACAAGATGCCCTAGCTATATCAGTAAAACAAATGTACCGTTTTATACTGCATATTAATATTAATGTACATTTTATACAAGTTACCGTTAGTCTAATCTTTTGGTAGAACTTAATCATGTATAATAAAATGTTCTAATTCCGACAATTTAATTACAAAGAAATAATAATATACTATATACCTTGTTACCATGCTTCATGAATTGAATTAAAAGGTCATTTTTTATTTTGTAACCAATTGTTTTATTTTTATGAGTACCTACCCCGTTATATAAGTGAATATGAACGGCTTAAATAACGTGCTTACGATGCATTGCTCAGCGTCGATCAACCCGAGGCATACAGGTGTTAAGCCTCATGTGGCTGTAATTTCTGTAATTTCACCGGCCGGCACCCACACCCTTCAAACTGAAACAGCAAGGTGCTTGGTACCCTGTTATATAACTGACTACGAACGTGCTTACGATGCACTGCTCAGCGTCTACACTTTAAAATTTAATAGAACTGTCTTAAGTACCTACCTAGGCTTTAAAACAAGAAAATATTTCGTTTGATGTTAGTTTTTCATGTATAGGCTAAAAAAATACTTAATTTATTTCTTCTCTAGAAAGCTACATTATCAGCGAGTAGCGACTTTGAGAGCATACTGTTTTATTTATTAATTTAAAATAAAATTTGGTAGTTTCAATCAACATTATAATTCTCTTAAAACTGTAAACTTACTTAAAGATTAATATATCTTATAAAAGTAGGTAGGTAGGTAACAGGAGGTACGTATTACATTAAATCGATCCTTAAACCCAGATTTAGTAATTGCGTTGGCTATAAAACCAGTATAGTACTACCTACCAGTAATAGGCATTTGCCATAACGACATATTATTTACACACTTATTATTAATCCACTTTCAATAATTGTGATTGATTTATTAGTGTTAAGTGTTTTAACATTTTCGGACATAAATCTATTAATTACTAGATGACCCGGTGGAACTTCGTATCACCAACGTTTTTTATATATAAATCATCCGTAAGTCAGTGGGAACAAAACAAAAAAAAAACATTCAAATCGGTCCAGCCGTTTTTGAGTTTTAGCGGGACTGATGCACAGGAATAATTTTTTATATATAATCACAGATTAGATATAATATAGATCATAAACCACAGGTCCACCGCACAAGTAGGTTACATATCGTTAAGCCATATGGTATTAACGTAGGTATCCAAAATATTATTTAATATTCAATAGTAAAAAATTTACATTTTTTAAAAGCTTATGCAAATGAGTTTACAAGTGCAAGTCTCGTATACGCCGGGCACTGCACCCGCGGCTCGCTTTGCTCGTAAGTAAAACCCATTCTAACTTTTTGGTACTATTACATCTAATGACACCACCTGTTCCTTAGTGAGTGATTGATTGATGGTGATTGGTGAGTAGGTACTATCCTAGTATCACAAGTATAATTTAGTCAGTAATAAATTTTAAACAATTAAATAAAAATTGGCTCTTATAATTTAAAAAATAAACATCTTTACATCGAACTTAGAATAACTTAGAATCGGCCTGCTGATCATAGATAAGGTTCGAATCCGGTCATACACCATTTTTCTATTCTAAAAAGTTTTGCACTCAAACAAAACATCGCATTGTAAGGAAACCAGTTGGTATTCTAACACTGACGATGGGCTTGCAACCTATCACGTGTAGAATATTAAACACTGCAAAATGTCAGGTATGTGCAAAATGTGATATTTAGATATATCTATTTCTGGTAAACCTAACAGACATCCCTAGGGAATCTTAAGTGGGTAGGTACTTGGTACCAAGAGAGAGAGAGGAGGAATGAATCTTTTTTTAATACGAATTGCCCACTACTATTTCCACCAGGTTATTTTTTGGGTACCTACCTTCCTACATTAAAACCGGCTAATACCATATACATGGTAGTTACAACACGGCGCTACGTTGAAACAGTTACACTGTGGTTAATCTTTTGCATTGGCAGGCAGTTACAAATTAGAGTGAAAGAAAAAACATGGTGTATTAACTATTTCGAAATTACATCGATTTTATTAGTAGTATAGTAGCCCAGTCGAATTTGCTCAACAACGGGGCAAACCTGGAAAAAAAATTATGTAGCTATTTTCCTGTAACAATTTTTCGTGTGAAATTGAAAATAAACGAGTTATTCAATACTAAAAATTTAAATGAAGATGGCAACGGATCGAATACCACGCAATACAAAATTTAGACTGCCATTAACGAATTCCGAAGGAAATTCGACTGGGCTAAAGTAGTAGTTTTGTATATATATCCTATCCGCGCGCCGATTTAGTATAGTTTATCTATTGATTTGAATATATCTAGTAATACCTATGTAGGATAGGTACAGGTAATGTTTTAAAGGTAGTTAACGAATTCCGAAGGAAATTCGACTGGGCTAAAGTAGTAGTTTTGTATATAGCCTATCCGCGCGCCGATTTAGTATAGTTTATCTATTGATTTGAATATATCTAGTAGGTAATACCTATGTAGGATAGGTACAGGTAATGTTTTAAAGGTAGGTATTACTTATAGGATCCACACATTTTCGAAGTTATATCAGTCCATTCATTTCTGAACAATGTTCACAAATCAAATATATGTGAAAATCATGAAGATCTGGTATTACTGTAAATTGTGGTTCATGGGTGCACATATTAGCATGGTTGTCTAAGCATGTTGCTATAGATTTCTTAATTTCTGGTAACATTTTTGTTGTTTTGACTTTTATGTTACAGTTTGAACAGGAAACATATCCGTTTTCATGTTTAAAATTAAATTTTTGACAAACAGGGCATATGACTTCATCCTCTTGTTCTATTGAAGACCAATCAACATTGTCCATCTGTGATTTTTCATACTCCTTGAGCCACCTGTAAAAATGATGTTCATTATTTATTAACTATATTATAAGACTACTACTACATGAATAGGTAGGTACCATATTATGTACTATCTGGCTGTACCTCTGACTAACTTCAATCCTTGAAGAATCTCAAGTAGGTACTTGGTACTAAGAGATCGGAGGGGAAATCTACCGTGCTTGGGGATTAAAGTTGTTGTGCTATTTTTTTATTAAAGTAGGTGTTCAGAAAGATTCAAGTTAAACTTCGTAAGCCATTTGATTTTCTATAACTTTAAACTAGCACATCTTTAGCCTACCAGTTCACACATACCAGTTGAGTTCCTCTTGAACCAGTTCATTTTTTAACTCTTCCAGAATTTCAAATTCCTCATGTTCATTAACATCATTGAAATTAAACATGCTTTTATAAATATCTGTTAGTGTTTTGCTTAAATCTTGCTCTGCAACAGATCCACGAAATCTGTCCATCAACATTTCCCGACAGTTCTGTACCTTGTTCTTATAATTCTGGAATAGATTAAGATTATTATAGTTACACGGTAGGTATACAGTCTTCTAGGTACAACTGGAATGACTATCACAAAATTAAAAATAGCACCTACTCCATCAACTACTTGGATAAATTTTAATTTTTATGTGCAGGTGCACAGTTACAACAAACATTAACAGGGTGAATTTTTACTCAATAAATCAGTGACCTCAACAACTGATTTAAAGATTTTTTAGTTTTTGTTATAAAAAAGTTTATCATTATGCTGTGACATCCTTTTCAAGTTATGAATTGTTATTATACGTCTTAGTGCAGCAGACTTTACATCTTTGAGTTTTGGCATCCCACTTGATGTAAAGTGGTAATCATGTGGGGAATTTACCTTTCTCATTTTATCCTTCAACTCTTTTGGGTTACCATTACCTTTTTTTGGTTTGTTTGAACAAAGCATTTTCTCGCAGGTCACGCATGTTAGGAATGTGTCCTACGATACACTGCCCTGCATCCATCAACCTAAGGCATGCAGGTGTTAGGCCTCATGTGCCTGTAACTTTACCGACATTGCTCTTTAATTCAAACTGAAACACAGCAACCTACGTTGCTTGGCGGGTGTTATAGATTTCATGTGGGGAATTTACCTTTCTCATTTTATCCTTAAACTCTTTCGGTGATTGTGTTTGTTTTAAATTCAAGTTTTTGAACTGAGGCGAATTTCTAGAGCTTGAAGAGTTCATTTTACTGAATTTTATTAGGGATTCGACCGAAGCGAAAGTGGTACCTATGTTACAAAAAGCAAAGCGAAGAAAATAGGAATTTAATAAGGTAGGTAGGTACCACTCATTTATTTGTAAATAAAATACACCGCCACAGAGTACATAAAAATGAACCGAAAGTATATAAAAAAAAAAGGTTAGGGAATAATGATAAAAACGAACACTCTCTTCTTTGGTTTTTGTGATTATGCGCACAGGTAAATATGTTATATTTATGTGCATTCATGTGTAGGTAACTAGGATAGCGCCTTGAAATTTGTTCTTTAATGCTATTTTGTAAGTGAATTTATTTAAAATAAACCTTTTCCGATTTGACAGATCCTCGAACGATGTATGAAGTTTAGTCCAAAACTACGGATACACAACACGTGACAACACATACTCTCTTATTCATATCTACTTCGAAAAACCGAACGATTTCAGCATTGGTCATCATCATTTCCCTGCCCTTATCCCACTTTATGTGGGGTCGGCACAACAGGTTTTTTCCCTCCATTTGCCTCTATCATCCGTCATCTCTTTAGTCACTCCTTTTTTACTCATATCATCTCTCACACAATCTATCCATCTTTTCTTTGGCCTACCTCTACTCACATATCCATCCACATTCATATCTGACACTCTTCTCGTTAAATGACATTCTTCTCTTCTCATGACATGTCCATACCATGCTAACCTATTGCTCCTCATCTTTTCAGTCACTGGCGCCACTTTCAAACTTCCTCTAATGTACTCATTCCTTATTTTATCCATTCTCGTCACTCCACACATCCATCTCAACATTCGCATCTCTGCTGCATGCACCCTTCTTTCATCCGTCCCTTTGGTGGCCCAACACTCAGATCCATACAATACGACAGGTCTTATGATCGTTTTGTAAATTTTCCCTTTTAATTTAAGGGGCATTCTCGGATCGCATGTTGTTCCTGTGACCTGTCGCCATTTCATCCATCCTGCATTTATCCTGCTCTTTACATCCTTGTCAATCCCACCATCATTCTGTACTACTGAACCGAGGTACCGAAAATCGGAGCAGACTGGTAGGGATACACCATCTAAGGCAATAGTGGCGAAACTGGAGGGACCACCGAAGTCACAAAACAGATGCTCTGTTTTGGTCCTACTGATCTTCAATCCGACACTCTCCAGTTTCTCCTGCCATTTTACCAGTCTGCTCTGGACCTCGGTTGCGTCTTCTCCGATAAGTACAATATCGTCGGCAAACAGCATGCACCAGGGTGCTTCCTCCTGTATGTCTGATGTCAGTGCATCCATTACCAGGAGGAACAAATATGGGCTTAAAGCCGATCCCTGGTGCAAGCCTACAGCCACATTGAACTTATCCGTAACGCCAGCTTCAGACTTGACTTGTGTACTGGCTCGACTGTACATAGCCCGAATTAGCTGCAGGTACTTCCCAGGCACTCTTTTCTCATTCATAGCCCACCACAGAACCTCCCGGGGTACTCTGTCGTACGCCTTCTCCAGATCAATGAACACCATGTGCAAGTTTTTGTGCGCTCGGCGGTTTCAGCATTGGTCATATTTTGGTAAAATGTAACATGCGTTCTTTTTTTTTCGAATAGACTAAAATGCTGGAATAATCATAGAATACGTTGCTTTATAGTCCATATTCTTAGGGTATAATCGCCTGGCGATTTCCGACAGCGCTATCAGACTTCTATAACACGCGTTCAATTTCAGTTTAGGTATTTGTCTGCATTTCAGTCTATAAAAAAGTACTCTGTGCTGCAGCAGTGGACCGAAGACGGGTTCGCGTGGGATGCGTGGATCGTAGAAGCAAAGCTAGGGGGCCGCTCCCCGCCGCTCCTGGTACTATTTTGTCACTATTATTGACACTGACATTCTTAAAATTAACACCTTTATTTTACGTCATGTCAGTAATATGACAATTGAAAAAACAAATGTGTTTTGCATTTTATTTTGTGCTTGTGCGTGCTGTTGCTGTGCTAATGTGACCAAAAGTCGTTCCAAGTTGATCTTAGCTTGTATTGTAATAAAACTAACGAATTAGAACGTTTGTACTTTGATAATCTGCAGTGCACTAAAAGTAATAAGTACGATGAACGATGTAGAAAAACGGCAGGCTCGGCCTGAGAAGGAAACTATACATTCGGGGCACTTTATGGTATCTCATTTTGAGGCTGAAGCTCAAGACGATTTTGATGATCTAGTGACTGTTCCTGATGAAGAACAAAATGTTCAAAAAGTGTCAGTTGTTGCTACTTATACCGTGCCAGGAGTACCCAAGCCATTCCTGCATACTGACAAAGAAGATACGATACAACATCAACAACTTTCCATTGAAATATCGCTCACAAAGTTATTCAAATGTATGACTTTAGCATACAGGTGAGTGTTCTTCACAAATTTAATAAGATCATTCCATTTAGGTACATTGTAACATGGTTTTCTAAAATTATTTACAAAGCTCTAATTAATTTCATCTAGATTTGAATTAGGAGACTAATAAACTAGGACAAGATTATCACACTTACATTGTAGTCCAACTAACATGTGAACATAACTCACATTAGCCACTAATCAAACTGTATGTGGTGGAGTATGAATCTTAGTTATTTGTATTTAAAAATGGTATAATAAACCTTAAACTTTTATTGTTAGTAGTTATACTTTCGTATGTACTTAAGTAATCCAACCATTGTTTATCATCTACCCTACTACTAATAAACTCTATGTAACCTCGAAATAGTTACTCAGTGTTTTGTCTCTTCTGATCCAATTTGAAACTTCCTGTCAATGCAAAAGGCAAAACGTGGTGTAATTATTTCAACATTACGCCGAGTTCATTAGTACCAGGGTTAATCTATAATGATTAATTTTAATTGATCATAAAAATATTACTGGGAATCCAGCTAACAGCCTTTTCTAAAACTAATGCAAAAGTGGAAGGAAACATTGTAAATTAGATTGACATTTTTATTTTTGGTTAAGATTATAAGGAAACGGTATGTTTCCATTGGATTTAGTGTGCAAAGATAAGGGGAGGTCATCACAGCCTCTGTAAAAGACACAGGTCACTTGCTAAGATAACTTGCTCTATGAATAGGTAGGTACATGATTTTACTTTTGAATTGATAGTCGTTGTTGCTACAAACACTGCTAGGCTAATTATTATTTGCAATTTATATGCAATAACAGAGTTGTTCTATATTATAATAATCAACCATTGTTATTTTTTGAATTTAAAGAAATTGATTTATTTCATGCGGTAGTAGAGCCCATGCATACATCTTTCTTCTAGTGTTGGAGGCCCTTTTAATAAAATTGTGATAATTACCACTACATCAGGCAGGTCATAATAATATGTTTGATCCATTGGCATGTACTTAGTATACCAACAAAAACAGCCTTATAACTTAAATCCTCAGGATGGTAGATATTCTATCAAATCTCAATCCCGAGTAGTACCGACTTGAGATTTTTTTAAGACGACTAAAGAGTGTGCACCATCAGTGCTCCTGCGCACAAGTGTATAAAAAATAGTAAATATTTAAAAAATGTACAACATCCTACAAATAGGTATGTTTGCATAGATTTCTGTCACATTATTGTATCCCTTACTCTCAAACATCTAAATAAAATGTTTATTCTGTAATATAAATATTCCATTGCTTTTGTTAGCATAGGTAAGTCGCAATAAGATAAGTTTCCTTTGGTTATACACCAACAAGGAACCTTGTAGCTAATAGACTTTTATTTCGAAATGCAGTAAAAGAATATCACGGACCTACATCATAATTTTCTAACAGAACTACGTGCATCTATACCGTTGTTTCCATTATACTTTCAGTTCTTATTAAATGTGAAATAAACAGGAAATTTTTTACATCATTAGTTTATAGACAAAAGGTTGGTTGGTGGTAAGATTAGTATTTGTTTCAATAATGTTTGAATATGTGTCAATATTTATTATTAATCCTCATTGAAGAATAACTGTTTAGCATTACCTATGACCTTAAGATGGCGCATAATTATTCTTATTTGAATTAAGTGTACCTATACCTATTTAATCTATGTACCTAAAGTGCGTAACCTTAGAGGCAATGCTGTGTCATAAGTGATGGTTACCCCTTAACATAACCCAATAAGGGTGAGGTCTAGCAGTGGCTATTTAGGCTGATATTGATAGCTAGTATATATAGGTGCCTATTACGGTGACCCGTCATTCCAAAAACGTTATTCACTGATGGTCAATAACAAACAACGTTGTAGGACCTATACACACCTATAATAGGTTTCTAGGTAAGGTACATACTTACTTTTGCCACAGGGCTTTTGTCCTTGATCATTTTTCTCATACTTCGTGAGGGCATTTCCAAAGGGTTTTATTTAACGTACTTTTTATCAAGTAAGAAATAGATTTACTTATATGTGGAGTTAAAATAGATTTATTTCAAGCTAGGTACCTAGTGTTTTTTTAGGCTCGGTACCTAGTGTGTAGGTACTATACTGCAGTGCTAAAAAACCGGCTAAGTGCGAGTCGGAGTAGCGTACGAAGGGTTCCGTACCATTTATAATAAAAACGGCAAAAATTTACGTTTGTTGTATGAGAGCCCCCTTAAATATTTATTTTATTCTGTTTTTTAGTATTTGTTGTTATAATGGCAAACGAAATACGGTTCATGAGATACAGCCTGGTATCAGACGGACAGATAGACATATAGCGGAGTCTTAGTTATAGGGTCCCGTTTTACCCTTTGGGTACGGAATCCTAAAAATATGTGGGTTACTATAATGAATCTCACTTCTCGCTTCATTTTATTTATAAATCAAAGGTCTTCTTATTTAATACTGATAGCAATGCAATTATAACTTGCCATACTGATAACACAATCAATGAAACATTGAAGTTATCCAGAAGTGTTTTCAGACAAATTTACGGTCTAACTTTCAGTAGGTACTTACAGTAATTAGCAGTTATCATAGAGAACCCGAATTCATTATTTTCTTATTCAATTAGCTACACGATACTGCGCGGTTGCTTGGTGCGGCTAATTAATAAGACTTCCGAGTCTTACCAACAAATCTTCAAACGCAAACCCTGAACTCCACAATGTATCCATAAGGAGTTTTCAAAGTTTCCGACCTTTAAAAATATCTAGTTTTCCTCAATTTCAAAACTTTCAGTTTAGCGTATATAACTTTAGCAGTGTTGGTCCTGGGTTGAAATAGGACCCCTCCATTACCTTTTTCCCATAGATGTCGTAAGAGGCGACTAAAGGAACGCACTAGGTTCTCCTTTATCAATGGCCTCTTAACTCAGTTAGTAGTAGCTCTGCCTTCTGTTTCGATCGACTATAGGTGTTTGTTCTCTGTCTGTGTTGTATTGTGTTCTAGGTATGTATTTACAAAAAAGAACGTATATAAGTATTCTATCGGTAATCTGGTCCCCATAGTACAAGCTATGCTTAGTTTGAGGCTAGGTGATGTTGTGTAAAAATGTCCACACATATTTCTTATTAATGCCAATCTGGAGTAAGTATACCAAAGTGGAGTGGAAACCACCCAAATTTTGAGGAGTCCTATATCCAGCAATGGATTTATTTAGGTCGGTGGCATTGCGTAAATAACTTTTGTATGTATTATGTCTCGTAGAGTGTATTATACCAAGTACCTAACTACCTACTTATGCTAACGGGCGGTGTAGAGAACTAGTTCGCAAATTTATTTGCTACAACTTTGCTACAATAAACTTATTTTTTTGTATTCCCTTCTACATATATTTAAACAGGTAGAAACTGTAGATAAGATAAAGCCTATACGTTTCTTATCACGCTGCTATTTGTACTAAGCTTAAGATCGCTTATTGATAATGTTAGCTGATAACTGAACTAGCTATTGGTTGTCTGGCTACTTTGGTATGTCACCAGTATAGTACAGATCTACCTTTTAGACTGTCGACTTTTCCTTAGTAACAATATTTTGTTTATACATTTTAATTATGAATTTGTGTAATAGTTTTCATGTCAAAATGTTTCTTACGAGCTCAAGAACTTTTATAGTTAACTTAGTTAACAAAATGCTTCTTACAAACACTGTTTTGTGACGAGGGAGTAAGAACAGTACATACTGGTGAGTTTTTCTTTATATAATTTTTATTTTGTTTACTTTAGACAAAAACTAACATCACCAAAATGGAATCGTTTCAAAGGTATAAAGCTACGTTGGAAGGACAAGATCAGGTTAAACAACGTCATATGGAGATGCTGGCATATGCAGTGTGAGTATCTTATATTTCTAATTAACTCCTTATGAACCTAACCAATACCATTCTTATATTTTTATATTAAAATTTCAACACATTTGTTGCCTATTTAAATTTAGTATTGTATTTGTACGGAAAATAATCACAACGTGACCTCTTAACCTAGCATTAATTCATAAAGACAAGGTTATATGTACCATTATTGGAAAGAAATATAGTTACGTAAATTGTCATATAGTTTAGTAATTTATTTTATTTATAAACAAGTAGGCACGTTGTTTTGAGGGACTCTCGTTCGTTGTAGCCCACGGGTATTCGACGCGGCTGGTTGACGTAATAAAACTAATAATAGGCCCTGTGAAATATTTAATAGCATTACGCTTAATACTTATAAATATTTATAGAGATTATTATTATAGAGATAACCTCGTATTAATTGGATCCTCTAGGTGTTCTGAAATTATTTCGTAAAATATCTCAATAAAAATATTGTGGCCTTGCCTTGGACAGAAAACAGTGCTTAGATGGAACTGATTTGAACACTATTTTAATTACCTACACAACTTTTAGCCCCAGGCATAGTAGATATCCCTTCTGATCTTTTAGCACCAAGTACCTAAGATGATTTAAGTTTACCACTATTTGTATTCTTGTTTGTTTGTAGTGATTGTATCAGTATGTGCTACGTTTACTATAAACTTTTTTGTATTTAACTAAGATAGGTATTACTTATTATTATTTGAGTAGTGGTAGTAGAGCTCTCAATGAAAAGCTCGTTCGGAGAAGGACATACTCATGCATGTTTTCTAATAAAAAATAAAATATATTTTTTTTTATTTATTTTATTTTTATTACAAACTGTGCATGATTTTAAGCTGAGGTGGAGCTGCAAGTAACTGCGACCTAATATAATAGGTTTATTTATTAATTAAAACAATACCTATAGTTACAAAAATTTACTAGGGTAAAAAATTAAAACAATATAATTATAAAACGAGAAACTTGATGTTAGGTTCTTTAACAGACTAGGTACCTTGGGCTACAATGTCTTAAAATTGCTGATAAAAATATCAATGTGTTACAAACTGTAGTACCTACGTCTTATCGCGTCAATATCTCGCGCGGTACAATTCAAAATATATTTATTTAATAAAACATGTCGGTTGACATCCACGGACGGCATGCAAAAATTAAGCCTCGACTGCGATGATAAGAATTACTAACTGTTCTAACGAAAACCCGTTTTTCGTAATCTTTTGATACAGAGAGCAATGATTCTTTTATTGAAAACCCAGAGACTAGTCAATTTCGATCGTCATGATTGACCTGGGGCCGTATTATGACTCTTATTGTGGCTTAATTTATTGCACCGTTTCTATTTAAAAAAAGACTCCATAGCTCACTATGCAACATTGGATATAAGAGATTTTAATACGAACTATTAATGTTATAATAAATTAGATTTGACTTTCAGAACATAAAAAGTTGCAGGTTTTATTTACTCCAGTAAATAATTGAATAAAAAATATAAAACAATTTATCCAAAGTTTATTTCTCTGTACTTTTATGTTATAATATAAAAATATTTATTATAAATAAATAAATATTTATAATTAATATTTTATTTTTTCAGTTATAAAGAAACAGAATACATTGGTATGCCAATTTGCTTCACCATTAGACGTTGATACACACGTAAAACCAGAGGTAATTTTATGTTCAACAATAATATTTATAACAATATTTGTTGGTAAACTCGTTTTGCGTTCGGTAAAGGACACTCTACAATGTATAAATTACTCATGCCCTTAAAATCAAAGAAGATCGAGTCTATTTCTATGCTTTGCACTCTTTATTTTCATTTTGACTGCGGTTTGCTTATTTATTTAATTTTGACAGACAACTATATTGGAAGGGAAATATTGGAAGAGACGAGCGGAGGCTGTCATTGCAGAATATAAAAAATGGCGCAAGTTTCATATAATGCGACTCCTTGGGAAAGGAGATACGTCAGTTCAGGACACGGTATGTAACACAATATAATTGATTTTTTAGTTTTATAGAGCCTCGATCCACTTATGGATATCACAAAGATTTTATATTATCTCACACGCGGCATTACTTTTGGGGATATTTAAAAAATCTACTCATCTTTTACTCAAAGGCATAATGTTTCCAGTTATTTTGAAAATGAGTTTTTTATGACCAATTTGAATAAAAAACACCTTCAAATAAAAAATATATTTTTCTAATCTTTATTAACGCCGGAGGTAACTTACATAAAAATTAAAAAAATACAGCCAAATTGAGAAACTCCTACAACTTTTGGAGTCGTTCAAGAAATAACACATTGCTATAAAGTTTTGTACTAAAATTTTATGTATGTAGCTAAAGTTTTAAATTTGATTGCAATACTCTTAAACGAAAGCATTTTAGGGAAACCGGTTGATATTCAAGTAGCGGCGATGTGCTTGCATCCCGTTAGACGGCCAACTAATGAAAAATGTAGGCTTGTGCCAAATGTAATATCTTGACGTCCGTTTGACAACCCCTTTTATATAATATATCTTCGAAAAATCTTGACGTAGCGACAAAAGTAGATGAACATTTCTGATTTGTAAAGTCTTACACTGGGACTGATAAACATAGAATAAGGACTAAAGTAAGAAACACGTCGTAACGTTGATATAGTTACATCTTGTTTTGTCTTTTGTTTGGTCGAAATATACAAAGCACGGTGTAACTATTTCGAGGGTACGCCAATTTTATTAGTCAAATATTTCGTACTTTATTTGAAAAACCACCTTAGAAATAACTATGTATCTACAAACCAAAGCTGCCTGAATTGTTAATATTCTTTTGTCGCTGACTGGACTGGGCAAATACCAAAAGATCTAAGGGGCTATAAGAAAAGATGTAGCTCTTAAGAGAAAACTTATTATTTATCTTGAAATTGTTGAAGATCTCAGACATGGACGCTGTGGAGTCCTTCTCGCAATGCAGCGACCTCGCGGGGAACATGCTGGCAGATGAAGACTATCTCAACTTCATGACAGACACACTATTTTCAACCATCACAAATCACCAGCCTTTTGCCTTCCCAGACTGCAGGGAAATTGGTAATAACGCAATAAATATTTCAATAATGAGAGAAATAGTATGACACTATTTTTCAATTGTAAAAATATTGGCATTGTACAAAACGTGTTATCTATCTTAGCTAAAACACTTATTTTGAATATAAATAACTGAATTGTTTTCCAGCTAGAGGAGCTAGTTTAGCAGATTTCATACAGCCCAGCTTGGGCCCATTACAGCCTAACTTGGATGATTTTATGGATACGTTAGAACCCCTTCAAGGTAAGCACTTTTAAACTGAAATAAATCCTGATGATTACTTGATGATGGCATATTGGCCCATCTGATGTTAAGTGGTAACCCTTACCTGTAAAAAAATCATTACATCGCAGGTCGCGCAAGTTAAGAACGTGCTCTACGGTGCACTGCTCTGTGTTCATCAACCTGAGACATAAGGGTTTTAACCCTCACGTGCCTCCTTTTACAACTGTACGACTAGACAACATTGTACAAAAAACTTCGACTGCTGTATAAAAAAAGTCCAATTAAATAGTTTATGTATTTTTTCTAGCTGCATTACAAAGATAAACTTTCAAACTTGTCAATCATTTTTCGTGTATTCTGATGTTAATTAGAACTCAGTGTGATAATTCTAAGTAGAACGATCTTTACTGATTAAAATATTGATAGAAATAATATTATATCCGACAACCTCCCTAAATCCTATTAATCCTAAAATCTGATTGGTTACCTAGAGATTTATGGGGTCTACCATATCTTTGTCTTAGCATGACGGTATTCGATATCGAATCAATGCGTTCATACTAATTGGCGCGTAGATTTTTCATATCGCTTCGCAGATTTGCTATCGACACCGCGGCTGCCCCCCGTACCGGAGGAAAGCACGTTACCTTCCGAGGAAAATCTATACCGAGGTGGCATGTCCGTGGAGACGTATCCACAAGGGTACAGTCAAACCTCCACCGCTCCCACCATGCCTACCTCACAGATGTCCGTCAATATGCATGGTAAATATGCAGTTGCAGAGAAAAAATCATATTCATACTAAAGCAAACTAAAAAGCTTATACTTAAAAAATCACAATTTTTTTTACTAAAATTAACAAATTACAGTCAGCATCAGCAGATGACGATATCTAGTTTTGCATAGTTCTCGATTATAATTGGTAGTTTAATGATAGGTCATTATTGTTGACTGTACTTACACATTTACGAATATCAATTTCTCGTCCTTTTCGTAAATTTTCATGTACAATATTGATCATGTCTATAATGTTTTCTTAAAGAATTAAAAATGTGTAAATAGTGAAATCAGGCGCTCTTTCGTTTTAATGATAATGATTATTCATTGTTTATTCTTTGTCTGGTTGTTAAAACTATGAGTACACGCAGGCTGACTAAAATTTATACTATTTGCGTTATTTGCCCCTAACTTAATGTTTCTTTCAAGGCACAACCACCAATACTCAAGAATTGATGCCAATGAACGAGCAAACGGTCAAGAATGAGCAAATGCGTATGTACGATAACGGACGAATGTTCACGCAGTCGGAGCTGCATAACAACATGATTATGCCTTTCCAACCAATAAGCTATGAGCAGAACGTACCCACCGATATGCAAAATGTCTATGGGAAACCTAGGCTACAATACACCAATAATCCTAAAATAGCTACGCAGTCGGAAACGTGCTTCAATAAATACAATGCAGGTAATACATCTCAGTTTTATATAATTCTACTACTAGTTACTATGTTTAAAGCATCACTTTGCATAAATGGGCAGGGAACATACGTCATACTGATATAAACAAGATGATAAACTAAATTTCAGTCTACACGCGTTTTAAGGCTGATAGATTATGGATAAGTGCTATCCATCCTCCCTTTATCGTAGATATTCAGAATGTTCGCAAATCTGAGCCACGCCTCCAATGTAAAGGTGAACCCCATTGGGGGCGTGGCATATACGCACACATGCACACGAGTGATACCCAAGTACAGAGACGTATTCCTCCGGGGTTCTGAATGACTGGCTTTTGTGGGGTGTAATTTAAGAAATTTATTATTAAAAATTAATGGGGTTTGAGAGAGAGGAGGCTTATTCTCAGCAATGGGTTAGGATGCTGCTTATTATGATGATGATGAATTTAAGAATAATTATGAATATAATCTGTTTAATATGAACCTAAATGTACATTTTATAAGTGGTCTGAAATAAAGTTTATAAATATTTAACACCATTGTATACAAGTGGAGAGTATGTTCTGTTTATATTAAGTTATCAACTAACATCAAAATTTTCCGAATATAGACAAACTAATCAATGCGTACAAATATCGCAGCCTCTTTTAAAAATATCAATCTAAGAATTTACATAGAAGCGGAATTATATAATACTAGATCCGTCTGGATTCGTGTAGCTCGTCACATTTATGACTAAACACTTTTAGGTTAGAGATAAACAATGTTTAAACTATTGCCATCCCTTATCAATAGACAGTGATATAATGTGACAGAAATTTTAAACAATATTTAAAATTTGTACATTAATATTTTATTTTATATTACTAGTGGAAACGCGCGTGACTTCGACCGCGGGATTTTTTTTAATACATTACCTCCGCTGTACAAGTACAGGGGTTGAATTTCGGGAATTCTTTTCTTAGTACACCTCTACGCCACAAGACGAATATACCCTGAGAATTTCAAGGCTAGGACTGGTGATTTAGGCTGTGCGTTATCTATTTGTCAGTCAGTCAGGATAAATATTCTTATAATTGGTAATGATTAGCATTTTAATATTAGTAAGATTTTAAGTTTTAACGTATACAGATGTGTCGTTCACAGCGGTGCCTCCGTCTCAGACGGCGCCCGAAACCGTATCGCTCCTGCAGCAACCGCAGACCACTAAGTATACATCCACAGTCGTGGTTCAAGGTCGCGCCGGATACAGGGAGAAGCCTCGCCCGAGAGTGACGCACTACTCTAACCAAACGCTGCCCAACACCCACTACTATGGACAGGTAAACACCTAGCTTAGGAGAATTTGGAGTGTCGCGGGTCTAGAATAGTTGAGAGTTTATAAGGGTTCAAAGGGCCAAGCAGTAAGGTTAAGTGAACCTATTTTAAATCATCTGTACGTAGTCTAAACTTACCCAATCGGAGACTTTAAAGTTAAAATTAGATGTAGTGATGTATCAATCTAACCGTCTTTTCTATCAAGTTTTTCGGTCTTGAGCAATTTTCATTGCTTTCCACCTACCGCCATATCGTCGCCGGTATTATACTGATGATGGTTTATTAATATTCGTAGGGTATGAACCAGTCGCCTCAAAACTATGAGAATCGAGTGGCACCCGCACCAGCGCGACAGACGTCCCCTCAGATTCAATATCTGCAGGCCAGCCCTGTCGAGTACAAGGCGAAGCCGGCGCAGACGGTGGTCAATACGAGGTCGTTCAAAATGCCCTCCCCGCCTGTTACGCCTCAGGTAACCGTATGATACTTGCTCAAATTTAGATGGAATTTGGCCCGATAGCACTGGCCAAGAAGATTGGACAAAATGACTTGAATTCTAAACGGTAGTTATGTTGCACGAAAAATAAAAACATCGATGACGCACATCAATGAACATAATTGGATCTCACGAAGATTTTATATTGACACATTGAAGGCCTAGACAGAATCGGCCTATGTTAATCAAATTGTCGTGAGCATGTGTTAAATATTTCTTTGTATAAGATGAAAATATACTTCGTGACAAAATGACATGTAATAATTTAAATATAGTATTTTTTACTACTTTCGGGAAACTGCGGCATATCTTCTCGACACAGTTACCGCAAAGCTTCAAGACGAAAGCCTATAATTAGTGTGTGTTACCAGTGATGACTTATGGAACTGAGACGTGGTTGCTAACTATTGGTCTTATACACAAGCTCGAAGTCGCACAACGAGCTATGGAGAGAGCGATGCTGGGAGTATCACTGCAAGATAGAATCAGAAATGAGGAAATCTGTAGAAGAACCAAGGTCACCGACATAGCGGCCACGACCGGAAGACGAAGCGTAGGACGTCCTTCTACCCGATGGACTGACGACATTGTTAGGACCACGGGAAGTCGATGGATGGAGAGGGCTCAGAATCGTTCTTCCTGGAAACGTGGGGGGGGGGGAGGGGAGGCCTGTGTCCAGCAATGGACTTATATAGGCTGTTGATGATGATGATTTTTATACTAATACACTATCAAATTGCGGCTGATAAGTGAATCCAATGTCCGAGAAATAGAACATGTTTGGAAGATTTGACTTTTAAAAGCACAGCCTTTTAAAAGGCCGTTCTGATTTAAAAGTGCGCTGTTTTACATCAGTATCTGTTGCGTAGCAGAAGATTGCTTACTAAACACAAGTATAAGTTCGAATCATATGGTGGGGCAAATGTTTGCATGATATGAAAATGTTAGTTGCTGGTTAGTGTTGTAGAAACATGGCACTCGCAGTGTCAAACCTACGACATTATTCAGTTCTTAATCCTAAGAACGTCCGTTAAGAGCTACAGGTAGTTGCCAATCCGATAAATTCTCAATTCATTGACCAGTGTGAACTGTCCATTGTAACACTAGCCAAGAGATGAATGCTTCTCCGACAAAATTCGATTCTTAGTAATACTTTGCTTGTAAGATATTGGAACTGGGCAATAGTATCCTAGTGTGAGCATGTCTAACATTAGATTTCTTAGTTGGACAGTGAACAGTCTCTTAAAAACCATAATGCAGGAAACGCATTTGGTTACAAACATGATAACTTCCACATTTTCAACCATTTCAGCTACTGACTTCGGTCAAATTAAAGGGTTTTTTGAAATGCTTTTACTGGGTGAACTCAACCTTGAATCTAATCAATGGATGATTTGTTTTTGGGAGACTGTTCAACCTTTGCCTATGAATTCCAGCGGAAGTTAAACAAGTCGGTACTATGTCCATACAAACGCTTACAGTGTTTGTTTAAATTAAAGTAGCGAACGGCGCTAATTTCACTAAAGTGACTTACACTGGAATTCGTAATTGAAGTAGAACAGTCTAGTCTAAGTCATGTGCATTATCACAATGAGATGTTATCATCAGGTGTCGGTGGTGGCCAATGCCAGTAGTCCTGGCCCGAGCCGCAGCAAGGATCAGTACCGATCGCACAGCTTGCCGCTCGGCTCGCAGCTCAATGCCGACTGGTCGGTGTCGACGCCTGCGCCCGCGCCGCCTCCGCCGCCGCTGGCATTACACGAGCCAGCTAAGCACACCGGCAGGGTGAGTTGCCGTTGGCTTGTATACAGTGTGATACAGTGCTCCAGGGTATCTTCAAACCAACATCAAACAATAAAGGATTCAAAGTTCATCTCACAGTCAGCTTATTTATTTCTCTATTCTATACACGGTTTGGGAGTAAGAGCTTCTATGTCCTAAAGTTATCGTAGGTATGTTTACCGTGACTGGGGATTAGGTCAGTCTCTTTATTATGAAGACAGTACTTATTAATCACAATGTACCTATATGTTTATTTTTTCTCTCTTAAAACTGTTTGATTAGTTCAATTGTAGGATTTGGAAGAAATGGAGTGCGGTGCGTTTAGACTTGATATTGTATTAATTTAATGTTGTATTACTTATCTCCAGTAGCGTCACCAAAAAAATTAAAATTCAATTGTTGCACATTATGGTGTAGTTTTTTTACTAGAGCAGTATGCATAAATCCGAAACTACAAGAAAACTGTTTTAGAAAATACCAAGTCTTTTTTTGCCGAAACTTGGGGTAGTGCGTTTTTTCAATGCGTACTATCTTGTAATGGACATTTCTTTGTAAAGGAAAAAATAATGAGACCGCAGAAGTTGGTAAAATATAGTAAAATAAATTCTGTTACTCTTTATCTCCTATGGTTCTAGATTATTCATTCATGCTGTCCCAAAAAAATACACTGTAGATTCATTTTTATTGAAACACAATGCAGGGTAGCACCTGTTAAACAAAACATATTATAGTAAGTAGTCATTTCATACACAAGATATATAGTCGATAGTAACATACTCGTATGTACTCTACTACTAAAAGGATCTTATCAGACAGTTACTGATAAACAACATCTAGTTAGAATTAGATGACGCACGGATGATAGTAAAAAAGTAATATCTAAATATAGGGCCTCGTAGCTTATGAAAATATAAAAACAATTATATGAACAAAATAATAAGCCAATGATTGATGGATGAACTCTAATTAGATACCTACAGTGATCCAGATCTGCTTTTGCGTTGCGTAGTCATGCCAAAACTGCTTAGTTTGTATTGTCTAGTTTATAGTTGTAAAATGTTGCCTGCAGTTTGACGCTTTCTGTTTCAATTGCTATTTAGTAACACATTTTAAACATTTAAAATAATATATAAATGAATCAGTCTTAACTTTATCACACCATTTTGGCTGTCGACAGTAACTTATCTATATTTTCGTTACATTGATTGTATAATCTATCACTAATACTTGGCATGACTACAGGAGCACATTTATTGATCAACAGATGATGAGAAAGCGATTATAATCACTCGCGCGCGGAATGAAATCGTCAATATGAGGTAAGCCGGTTGGTGGGCGAGACGGGATGATAACGGTGTCTAGTCTCGGGGCGAGTTTTGTACCCAACAGTAGTCTAAATATAAAGGCTAATGTACAACTTTGGTGACTTATTTTAGATAACTCGAATGCTTTTTTCATGCTTTCTTCTTGGATATAGCTGGAACCGTCGGGAACTCGCTCCGTGCAACTCCTTAAAAAATCTGACTGAATTATAATCAGACAGATTTATTTTCGTTGAATCATAATAATAACTTTTTCTGCGGGACTTTTATTCTATACAAGTAAAAAAAAAGTTATCTAGGTTTAGCAAGGTGAAGCAGACTATTTAGCTCGTAGAACCGACCACCGATGAGGAATAAAGGTTCTCGAACGGCGACCCGGAATCGTAAGACGAAGCGTAGGTCGCCTCCGATGACCGACAACTTTAAGATCGTGATAAGTCTGTAAATTAGAATAATCATAATTTAATCCTGCTTGTGGATAGTTCCGCGAGTCACCCTTTCTGCCTTCAATAGTGTTCAATAATGTGTTTGGCCTAAATAAATTCGTGAAGTTTAAAAAAAAAAATAGGGAAAACTCAAAATCGTTCATACTAAAAATGTGAGGGAAGATCTAAGTCTAGCAGTGAATCTTTAGGCTGATGATGATGAGAAGGTAAGTATTAGTTTTGTTGATAGAAAAAAATAATTTTTAAATAGTATTTTTGTTGCAGACTCGCGAGCCGACGCCAGGTGCGATCCGTGTGCGGTCGCGCTCGACGTCAGGCAGTGCGGGGGTAGGTGAGGCGGGCGCGGGGGCGCGGCGCCCCCCACCCCTCACCAGCGTGGCGAGTGAGCCGACGCTACCGCAAGCCAGTGTCATGCTCGCGCAACTGCTCTCCGCGCAACACTGTCAGTTATCCACTATTATTGTATCACACTTGTCCGTGCTATTTTTAGAGTTCCGTACAGAAAGGGTGAAACAGAAACCTATTACTAAGACTCCGCTGCCTGTCTGTCTGTCTGTCCGTTTGTCACCAGGCTGTATCTCATGAACCGTGATAGTTAGAGAGTTGAAATTTTCACAGATGTGTATTTTTGTTGCCGCTATAACAATAAATACTAAAAACCAGAATAAAATAGATATTAAATAAAATATAAAATAGTTTTTATTATAAATAATGGTACGGAACCCTTCGTACGCGATTCCGACTCGCCCTTGGCCGGTTTTTTATCCCCACCCTACACTAAACTGGGAACAAATATTTGTGTGATGAACATAGATATTGGTTGTGCTGGTGTCTGGGTGTGATATTGTATTTTAAGTATTAATAAAAAAGTATATACGTATTCGACCAGCTTTCTGCATTTTTTTAAATAAATCCCATTATTATTCTTTGTCATGTTAATTAAAATAATACTTCATGTTATTTCAGCCCAAAGTTTATACAAGCTCAGTAATAATGAAGAGGGCGCTGGGGGCAGCGATCCCACCAAGTCTCCGCTTCGGAAGGGGCAGCCATCTCCGATCGGCAGCGACATCATGTCACCACACCATGTAATAATAATAATTATTATTAAAAAAAGTAATGCAGGACTATTCACACAGCATCGTCTTGCCCCAAGCTAAGCAGAGCTTGTGTTATAGGTACTAGATGACTGATATACTTAACACACTACATTACATGGCTACATAGATTATATATATTTTTTGATAATACCTAGAAAATACCCAGAAAACCCGGAATAAATATTTGCAGATCGTACAAACATTTATCCCAAGGCGGGAATCGAACCCGCAACCTCCTGACATTGGCCTGCCACGTCTCATCGGTCGTCAATCTATTTATGATACCAATTGTAAGAGTCTCTCTTCTCAATCTGACTGACTGACTTATTGATAGAGACTAGAAATTTTCAGGGTATATTCATCTTGATGAATATACTGAGGTGTACTTAGAAAGGAATTCCCGAAATTCAACCCCTAAACGTTACCGCGGTAGTTGATGTTTGTATAAAAATAATTTCACGCGGATGAAGTCGCGCGCGTTTTGCTAGTTACGATATACATATTTTATTTCGTAACTAGCGAAACTAAATAAAATAATTTTATTAATATTAAGTTTTGTCTTTTACTTTTTAATATTAAGCTAGATAATATTGAGTAAAAATGTCCACTAATATTTTTAGTTTATTATTATTATCATCGTTTGTGGTAAAGTTAGTGGGAAAAGATCTGAGTGTATTATTGTTTTCGAATGCAGTCGTTGTCACCGCCGACGTCACCGGGTTCCCCCCGCGCCGGCTCCCCCCGCGAGGCTCGTCGTACTCACTTGCACGCGGAACAGAAGCGTCGATACAACATCAAGAACGGCTTCGACACGCTACAAGCCCTCATCCCTCAACTCAACGCCAATCCCACCGCCAAGGTATCTTTCTGCCCTTATCTAACTCTATGTGCAGTCGGTATAATCTGTCCTCTTTATCCATTCCCCGTAAACTGTCATATCTACTCTCTCCTCCTCACTCACTTCTTTTATATCCATGTCATCTTTCACACAGTTCATCCATATTTTCTTTGGCCACATATCTATCCACATTCATATTTACTACTCTCTTGCCGTGGTAGTTCCGACTTAAAATAGGACTAATATCGTAAGAGGCGGCTAAGAGAATGCACTCGGAGATAGGCAGCAACATCTTCAGATACTGCAGTCACTAATCTGTCTCCAAGCGTGGTGGCTATAAAAGAAATAATATAAAATGAAGAATTTACAATCTGTGTCATATTATGTTTATGTCAGCCATTTATGTCTTTATGGTATGCAATAGTTTTATATCCCTATTCACATCGCTATAATATTTATCTCTAATGTTACTTCAGATAAGTAAAGCTGCGATGCTACAGAAAGGCGCTGAGTATATAAAGCAACTGAAGGCAGAGCGGAATCAAATAAAGGAAGAAATGGAGAGTTTGCGACAGCAGATCGAATGCCTCAACAATTCAATATCGTAGGTTCATTACAATCTTACTTTAAGTTGTTAATTTTGGATTCACTGTGTGAATGGGTAAAGATCTTTATAAATCTAGGCGCTAGTTTCACACGACTTTACCTAGAAGAGCCTCTGCTCTTCTACCCCTCTAGACCCTCTGGTCTAGTCAAGTCAAGCTTGACTCGATTCTTTTTATACAGCAGAACGAGAAAGTTTCGAGAATTATAAAGTGACACCTTAGATTGCTGCCATGCATTTGTATACTCTATTTCGTTTATTTCATAAAATGAAATTCTTCAGCTTAGCTTCTAGTGTTATTTTGATAATGAACTTTGAATATTTTCTTTCTAGTTTTTGAAATGATTACATTTGTTATGTGATTGCAGTAACTGCCACTCACTGTTGCCAGCGACGGGCGCACCTGTGTCCCGCGCACGCGCAGGTCGTTTGCGCGAGATGTTTGCGCGCCACGTCGCTAACCGGACTATGCACAATTGGAAGTATTGGCTGGTATCCTTTTCACATAACTTCGACATTTACGCCGTCGGATTTTTTTTATTTAGTTTACTTATTGCGAATGACAACACTATGCTAAAATGAGGTGGTTTAAAAATACATTCTAGGTGAGAGTGCAACACTTAGCAATTCAGAGCGATAACGAAAGTAGAAATAAAATTGCTTCGAAACGACTGACATTAGTTAGAGGCGCTGACGAGCAAGCAACATTTCGTACAAACACTCAGATTAGCAAGCGGCCTTGATCATATTTACATAAGTAGGTAAGTGGTACTGAAGTTTATTCGATGATGTAATAAATATTTCCGAGTTTTGTTTATCATCTTTAGATAATATAAATGACTTCCTACTTTATGACCTAGTTCTTTTATCGCGTCTGTTGTACGGATATAAAAAAATCTTCTGTAAAAGAATATTATATTAAATACAGACATTATATTTATTAATCTTATTACATCTTATCGAAAATGGGTTATCAATTGCTGAGCAATCGCATAGGTTGTAAATTATTCATTACTTGATCCAAGTCCATAGAATAGATGATAATTAACAATCCGTCTACAAAAATCATCATGAGAATGCGTTTTCAATTTATTTTATACTGAAATCCGTTTATGGTTCGAGGTCGAGCGCTTAGTATTGTTATCCAAATCGAGAAACTCACCACAATCACACCGACGCTGGTGATGTCGAAGACGCTTCCTTGTTAATACTGCTTCCTTTCCAGGCCAAGCCTAGGTCCATCCCTAAATGTTGCGCTTGCGCTTGTTGCCAACAAATCATTTTTTGTATCATGATGTAGCGCCTTCTGCGCTCACCAGTACCCCAGTAACATTGTCGGGTATTGCTAGACGATTATACCAGAATTAAAAAAAAAAAGAATTGAAGCCACAAGTGCAAACTTCAAAAGGTCTGGATGTGTATGGTCCAATGATAAGCCTTAGCATAAAGCACAGTTCAGCGTAGTGAGCGCAGCGCTGGTGGAGTCGTTCAGCGCCTGTGTGTCGTGCGGCAGCGGAGCTGACTTAGTGCGGACCACGCTCCTGTGGGCCGAGCAGCACTGCTCGCTCGTCGAACTGCGCCCAGGTAACAATAATGCAACCTCACTATCACTACACTGAGAAAAATGATTTCGAGCCTAAGGTTAAAAAAGTCTTACACTGTTGAATTGTAATTACGCTGGGCGAGTTTGTAAATTGTAACGCTTACGTTAGTTTTACCTTTCAAAGTGAATACGTCAAAATGATACCGTTTATTACACTTACACAGAACGACCGGAACAACTTTATAAAGCGTTTCTGTTCGTTGTTACGTTTGGTCGGTTTTTTGCCTTCATACGAACAAAATCGCCATAATAACGACACTTTTGGCTTTTCATTTTTCTCAGTGTAGAATACTTCAACGTCTACACCATTTAATTTTCAATTTAAAGGTGTATATTTAGGTCACGTAAAAAGGGCCACCAGCGGCCTAGTTGCGGAAAAAAGTCCGCTCACCAAGTACCAAGGTACATATTTAGCATGAAGCTCAGATGCTGGAATGTGAGTTGTCTTTCATGTGGAATAGGCTGACTAAGCTGTAAGGAATAGGTGCTGGGTTTAGCCTACTCCATCTAAAATCCTGTCCCAGGCACTACAGCGTTCCGTAAAAAGGGGCACGATTGTAAAAGTCGCCTCTGACGCTGTATAAATCATCTAGATGCAAAGACCTGTTTAGTTTTAAAGGTGCTGGAAATTTTGTATGAAAATAGCTTCACGCGGACGAAGTCGCGCGCGTTTCGCTAGTATAACTTATAAAGGTGTACAAAGCTTAATCTAAGTCTAAGATAAGTATTTGGTGCTTAAACTGTATAACCAGCATTATTGATAGCGATTTTTCTAAAAACAGCCTCGGCAATCTATACCATTAAATTTGTACTAACGCTAGGTATGTTTACCACTTATTTTCTATAATTTCAGCTGTGCTCAATTCTCTTCGAGTTCTGTGCACCACTACAGACATCCTCACAAATGCGGAGCGGTTACCCGAAGAAGCCCGCGCGGCTGTGGCGTCGAGTGCCGGCGTCAAGAGCGAGCCTACGTAACGTTATATACGAAATAATCCATTAGCTCATTCAACTCAAGTTTACCCTCAGTCAAAACTCCAAGCTGACCGAAACGGCCAGGTATTTATCAAAATATTACTTCTGTACTAAAGCCAAAATCCTCGCTAGTCTTTATTCGCACACTACAAAGACCATAACATGACCATTTGTAGTGAGTGAACGTATGATCACAGTAATAGGCGATGATCTTTATAGAATGGTATGATTTTAACACAATACGCCACTTGGTCAAGTTTTAGTGCATTAGCATTAAATATAAGGGGAATCGTTAATTATGTGCACTAACTATGTATAGTGCACTACTCGTGATTCATGTAAAATTACAGAAACTCGTAAATTTAAAGCTTAAAAGCCATAGCTAATACTCGGGTTGATTTGATTTTGGTTGTGCCATTCATTCATTTTAATTCCAATGGGTTTCTCTGACTCGCTGAAATAATACCGGAGTTATACTGAGATTTAGCGAATGAGAGATACACTAAACTCTATTGTGTCTGGAGTCATAAATGAAACTCTCTATTGTATAGAGATTTTCATATTTCTTTGGCTGACTGACAGTGTATCCAGTAGGTTTTAGTAGTATTGAAATTGTTCAGGACTCACTTTGTCGTGTCTCTGCTAACTGCCCCCTACAGTTTATAACCGGTATGTTTTTACTCAGGAAAAATATATCACATATATTTAAAGCAATTCACTCTTACGAAGGATCGTAATGTAGAAATATTCTGTCCAATGTAAAAAAGTTCTTAAAGAAACGCTTTTCTTGATTATCACTGTATTCAATGACTAATAGTGTCTGACATAGCGTAATTTGATTTACAAGATGAACTACTGGGAGTACTACTTTAGTATACTTGTATACTGTCATTAGTTTATCTTTTCATAGAAATGAGACTGGGGTTAAACTAGCTCGGGATGCTTTCGGTTATTTCGAAAAAACTGAAAGTAATCATAGGGTTTAGAATACGTGCATTAATTTTGAAAAAAGATTTACTGAACAGTTGGAATATCATTTTTGAGATGTAAATGTATTGATGTATTGACGACGATAAAAACTCAAACTTTGGATCACAAATAATATCTCTTTGATTGCTCATAATATACCGCCTATGTGCTTTATCGGCTCGATACCGTTCTATAAAGGTACAACAAATACCTCAAATAACCTTGTAAAGATTACGAGTTATTATAGCGTCGGCAAATTCACATGAATAGATATTGAAAAGTGGCAATGAAAAATATCGGGCTGAGTGATTGCGATTGCAGCTTCTTTTTATAATGTTTAAATTGAGGTTATATCAACGTAATAGATGTTGTTTCGTGTGTTTCACATGTTAAATTATAATGGATTGTTAAAAATGTTGGTGTTCACTGTAAAAGAATTGTAAAAATATTTTTACCACCGCTAAAGCACCAACCAAGGACTTTACAATTTGGCGTTTATAAATAAAAATATAACATTAGAGAAATTACGTCCATTAAATAGTGCCTTCGAAATAGTAAACACTGATGGCCTAATAAACGTGCCTTGTAAATATTTCATATATAAAACTTTTATACAAATTAATTTTTGAATGTTAAGAATTTTACCAAAGATTTGTACCGCATTGCGATATTGGACCTACTCAAGTGGAAATTCAACATCGGATGTAAACTTGTCCACCGTCCTGTCCGATAAGACGTGAATACCAATATAGTTGTAAGTGAAAAAAAAAAGAATTTATTGAACGTTTCGAGATTTAATTTAAGAATAATAAATTTAGTTATGTTCACGTAAGTACATACTGTAAGTAAAATATTTTTATATTGTGCGTGACACAAACTGTTTTTATATGAATATATAAATTGGTGCCAACGTTATATTGTTATGTAGTGATATAATTTTATGAAGTATCGTTGACTCTGGTAGCAAGTGTGGGTGTGTGCGCCCGCGCACCAATAGTTGTGAGCTTTAAATTCGTTATGTGCAATTGTTGTTCTATTGGAAATACAAAATGGAAACAAGTTTGTAGTTTTATTATTTATTCGTTTTAAATAATCGTTCATGCCATAATAAGATTTTAATTATTAGTAGGTACATGAGGTGTCATAATAATACGTCCTCATTACATTCCTGGTATACATACGCATTTACTATTAATTTGAATAATATCATTATTTCAGTCTCATCTTATAAATACTCGTAATTCTTACATTTTCCATTCAATCTCCGTTACACAACAAATGATTTTTTTGCTATGTACACTGTTTCAACTCTTTGGATTTTACGTTTAGTATTAGTAGGTATAGCCTATAATAATAATTCGTCTTATTTTCCACAGCACAAGTATTTTCGAGTAATTTTTTTACACTTAAATGTACAAGGACGTAATTTCATCATCCTGTTCTCATCGGCCAACTTTAGGTGCGTCAAGATCGTGGGTATAAAATTTGAATAAAACGGTCGATAAAACGTTTGAAACCAATCAAAACCTATCTCGGGATTTTCGTCGATTATCGTCGTATTGAGGTCATCTCTTGTGATTTGTGGCACATTTCCGAACGTATGTCTGCGTACGGTTAAAAATGTATACTTCTCTTTACGACACTCATGACTCATGATTATTATCAAAGACGAATACTTCAGTTTAGTCTATGTGCGGCCGCGAGCATTCTCGCTAGACGTGAGCTCGGTTGAGCCAGTAGTGATGCAACCGTGCCTTGCTCCGCCGCGCGTCCATCTTCCACCACCACGGCGTGGTCGTAGCCGCGCACTGATGATATTCGATGCTGAAACAAATAAAACATTACACGATGTTTCCAAAGCTAGAAATCTCTGTAACGTCATTCAAATACAATGATCGCCAATGTAAATATGGTAAGCCTACGGCAGGTAGGTAAAATAAGTGTTTGTGGACGCTTTTATTTTGGAGTTTCAGTCCGCAACTCGGATTTATGAAGCGGTTCTATGATTCCTTGGTCCTGTATTCCAAATATACAAAAAATTGACCATCTCTCGGTTAGGATAGACATGCCTAGACACATCTTGATCCTCACACGACGTCGACAATAATGTTGTTTCACCAATAGGTTAATCAGCAAAACGCAATAAAAATACTGCTCTACTAAGTGATAAATTTCAATTTGTTGTGCAAAAATCCCTGCTGTCTTTTGTTATGTAATCTGTAGTATTAATAAATATTATTGACTTATCGGAAATCCATTGTAACATATTAGAGCTATTACGACTTCGCTCGTGCACTGAGAAAAATGGATTTCGAGCCTAAGGTTAAAACAGTCTTACACCGTTGAATTGTAATTACGCTGGGCGAGTTTGTAACGCTTACGTTAGTTTTTACCTTTCAAAGTAAATACGTCAAAATGATACCGTCTATTGCACTTACACAGAACGACCGGAACAACTTTATAAGGCGTTTAGTTCGTTGTTACGTTTGGTCGGTTTTTTCCTTCATATACGAACAAAATCGGCCGTAATAACGTCACTTTCCGCTTTTCATTTTTCTCAGTGTGGCTTGGAATAAATAAATATTAGAAGAAATACAGAACTATGGAGTCCTATACAAAGAATGAATGGTACCGCGACTGTGATGATGGTAGTGTGTGGTGCGACGGCGGCCATTGCGGCGAGTAGGGCGCGTTCCGCCGGCGCGTCCAATGCGGCGGCCGGCTCGTCCAGGAGAAGCGCGCTCGCGGGCCGTGCGTGCAGAGCCGCTCGAGCCGCGCAAGCTCGCGCCACGCGACCGACGCTCCATCCGCGACGAGACTGCTCTATACTGCACTCTGATAACGATATTTTGAACAGAATTGAAGAAAGCATCTACATAAACCAGCAAAACTGAAATTACACATACGTTGAAGAAAATCACTGAGAAAAACGTCTACAAGGACTCTGCTAAGGATTTGAAGATGAAGAAAAAAACAAAGTAAGTCGTACATACTAGTGTAGTTAATTCTGCGTAAATTCATACCTAGTCCAGCTGGTTGAGCGGTTACAAAATCAAACAATCCCACCGCTCTCAAACAATGCAGTATCTCTTCGTCAGTATGCACAGCAAGTGGATCTAGATTCTCCCGAAGAGTTCCTGAGAACATGGCCGGGTCTTGTGGCAACACCACCACTCTGTGACGTAACGTCCGCAGAGGCACCTGTGCGATGTCTTCTCCGTCGAGTAGAATACGGCCGCTAGAGATAGTTGTAGCACCCACGCACGATAACAATAAGGTCGATTTACCGCTGCCGCTCCTACCACAAATCGCTAGCTGTAAAAAAATATACATAATTAACTAGTTGTTATCCTCAAAGCAGTGATGATATTCTGCTATTTCTATAAATCAATGAAAAGTACCTTTTCTCCGGGAGCGACGGTTAAGTTAACGTTATTCAAAATGGGAGGCGATCCAGGTTCGTGGCGGATACAGACGTTTTCAAATTCTATCTTGCCGTTCCTCTGCCATCCTGGAGGGATCTCACCTGAAACGAAATTAATTAATTAAGTTCACTACTCATTAGTCGAAAACTTAGTTCTACGAAAAAAAATTCAATTGAACCACGCTAAACCTGATAAAATCAGCAGGGAGTACACAAAAGAGTCTTACATTCCTCTCTATAATCTTCCTGCGGTATGTTTGTGTCGACATGCACTCTTTCAAGCGCGGCGAGTTGCTGGTCCAAGTCAGCGCGGCATTTCGCGAGGTGAGCGAGGTATGCCGGCAGTAGCAGCGAGTACGCGCCCGCTAAGCCGGCTGTCGCTGCGCTGCCTCCACATAACGCGACCCCTAGTGACACGCACACACTTGCAGCACCAACTAAGTCCTAAAAGGAAATATAGTTTCACTATCAAATAGTCAATAATGTAAGGAGTAATTATGTAGAACGCCGCATATCTTATAAAACAAAATCGTGTTAGTTACACCACTTATAATTCAAGAACGGCTGGATCATTTTTTATGTTTTTGGATATATCTTCGTCCGGTATACTCGTAGGATAATAAGTACCTAACAAAAATAATGCGAAACAAAGTTCGCGGGGTCGGCTAGTATTAGATATTTGATAATTCTAAGCTCTCAAACAATATTACAATAACTGATTCTATTTTTCTTGTTATTCATTCGAATGATATCCGACTTACCAAACTAAGCCCTAGCCAGCGATTGGCAGCGTTCAGTAACAGCAGGACATTGTGGTTCGTGTCGAGTCGTCGCAGAAATGCATTGCGCATCCGAGATTGTAAGCGGCCAGCGCGTATTGTGGCCCCACCAGCAAATGTCTCCGCGCATAGTGATACCACGCCCGCTGCACTACGGGCTTCTGAACGTTGCAGCTCCCTACATAAAAGGAAGTATTTCAAAAACGTTCCCTTCCTTTTTGCAGTCGGGCATTTTATTTTTTAATCAAAGATGCGTCTTTCTTGAATGAAGTACAATTATAACACAAATTTACCTAGCATTCCTCAAGTAGACTGACTGCAGCATAAAATAGCTGAGTACAGCCGGCAGCAGCGCCAGTATACTCCACGGAGCTGCCACCGCATTGACTAGCATCGCAGCCGCACAAACAAACATAAGTTGCGCCCAGCGGCTGACAGCAGTTGGCAGTTTCTGAAACATCATTCAAAGTTCAAATTCTGTTGAGTAACTGCAGTTACCGATTTTTTTTCCAGAGAGTACGAGATGTTTTTACGAACGCATTACTACAAAGTGGGTTCTACGAGATACGAAAGTTTTAAGAGGCACGTTTTTTCCATACGGTCTACGAGCTACTAGGTTTTTTGGAGCGCGTTGATGTCTTATGTGCTTAGGGTTTACGAGCTACGAAATTATAAGTACCTAGCTAGATATCTACGAGCTACGGGATTTTTGGGGCGCGTAGATGTCTTTTCTGAGGAACCTACGAACTGCGAGCTGTCGTAGCACATTTAAAACGTATATAAATAATCTATCAGTCATCTGGTTCCCATAGTACAAGATATGCTTAGTTTGGGGCTAGATAATGTTGCGTAAAAAATGTCCTCAAAAAGATTTATGAGCACTGGAAAGAGTTTTTAAGTCAAATACAGCTTAAAATAAAATTACCATATTATATCGTCGTATTGTGCAAGGACTAAAAATGACTACTAAACAATACGAATAACTTTAGTATTTAGTTCGTTCTATTCCTCCTTTTTGTATGTTTAAGTAATGATATAATAATAATACTTTATTTAGAACAACAGTATTTGGACGAACGTGACCTACGAGGCAGTACTTTGTTATAGGCGATGGTAACCACTTAACATCAGGGTCCATCAGCAAGTTGTATAAAAAAAGTGTACCTTATCAAGGATGAGTATATCAGCGGAGAAGCGGTGCAGCGTGTACCCTGGCGGCGTGGTGTGGTAGTGCGCGTGCGGCGCGTGCAGAGCTGCGTGCAGTAGGCGCTCGTGTAGCGCGCGTCGCGCACGCGCACCTGCCGCCGCGCCCGCCGCCTGCGCGCAACACAACGCGGCCGCGCAACACGCGCACAACGCACTGTACACGCGCACGCTGCTCCACGTCTTTAACAACAAATGTTACTGGATAATGGATTAACAGTTTTATGAAACTTTTATGTCTGTTGCAAAGAAGTAAAGTACTTATCGCAGCCTAGGTACCTAATTCAGCCGCCAAGCACTGATACTCGCATTGCTGTGTTCCAGTTTGAATAGTATGGGGTTTCAATGCAATTAAAGGCACATGATCTACATGACACTTACCACATGTATGCCTCATGTTGATGGGCGTAAGGCGTTGCATCGTAAGATACGATCCTAAGACGCGTCAGATGAGAGTGCTTGGTGATGGTTACCACTAGACATCAGGTGGGCCTTGTGCTTGTTCCATCAGCAAGTATAAAACAATATTCGAATGTCTTTGTAATCCTACTATAAGCAACGTCTAATGTAATGTATGGCTTTGTATACCTGTTGGGGTGTGGTTTCGTTGGAAGCGCCAGCTATGACGTAGGAGAGCCAACAGTCGGCTGCGACCGCCAGCGCCTGAGCGCTCGCTGCCGCAGCCCAGTAGGCAGCGCCCCACCATCCACAAGCTACTCCATACTCTCGCCATATTGTATGCTGTGTGCATTTTTATAAATATCGATTGAATTATAATTAAAATTAAAAACCTTGTGAAACCTACTTCAACTGTTACTTGGACTATTTTTATTATTGGTTTTTGTGTTTTTTCCAGATGTTTTGGTTCAAAAACTAAACTACTACAGGTAAGCACTATAAAAAACAAATAAACTATTTCTTTTGTTGTTTTTTCGTAGGTTATAAGAACCATATTTAGGAGTATAGCTTTCGTTGCACTGGTTGGAGCGACCTCGACTCCTGATCCTAAGGATGTGGGCTCGATTTCGGTCGTGCACAAATGTGTGCAATGCTGGTGTTCACAAACGATGAACGAATATCGTTAGGACATCAGTTAATATTCTAGCAGCGGCGATGGGCTTGCATCCAGTTACGTATGGAATACCAAGTACTGCAAATTGTGGGTATGTGCTAAATGTATTATTTGGACGTACCTCTGACTACCCTATAAGATATCCCCAAATAATGGTAAAAATTAATGTAAGTCGGTTAGTACTTCTTGATACTAAGTGGATTTGAGAAGATAATTACCTTCCCTGGTGGTTTATAGCGTCTATTCTCACTAGTTCAGTTGTCCAGTTCAGCTGACTGAACTAGTGAGATTTCTATTCTCGTTTGTTCAAGTGAAAATAAGAGTAGCTTTTGCACCTTGTTACATTTATTATTATTAAGTCGTAGATGTGTTAATTTTTTTATGTTTCAAGGCCGATGGCCCATACCACTGATTCCTATACTAGCTATTCGAGTGGATGAAAGGTATGAACCACACTTATAAACAAATTGTCTGTAACTTCCTAAACACCTTATACAATATACCTCGTTGATAGCTTCTTCGCTGTGCTGCTTAGAGTTTGGAGATTCTTCTGGGACAAAACTGGGAATCGTTTTAACTCCATTGGAAGTTAGTGAATTTAATACTGATTCAGAGGCATTTTCGTCAGTGTTTCCTGAAAAATAAATTAGTCGGATAACAATGTTTACGTACTTAATATACCTAACGAATCAAATAAAAATAAATATTGTACCAGAGAACTCGAAAAAAATGGATAAAATTAGTAATGACTTTATGTAGTTATTCAGATCTGACTTTAAAACATAATCTAGCGAATTTTATCTCGCCAATCTAGTAGAATGTAGATTTCGTCACCTGTATGGCGAACTCACGAATCTGCACTTTTCACGAAAATGACTTTTTAACGCCGAATAGCTTAAAATGCTTTTAAGAAAAGCTTAAAAAAACATGCTTTCAATTAAATTAACAAAAAGATATAAAACTTCAAAATAGGTCCCTGGGAACTATTTGAAAAGTGCGAAAACATATTTTTTATGAAGTTTTTTTGCTCTCCTGTGAAATGTGTATTTTGTAGATTCGTGAATTTACCATACAGGTGACGATATGTGCAAATGCTACTTTATGTAATTTTAATGAATGGTACCCGTCCTTCAGAGTAACTACTTTTAGTTAGCAACTCTTTAGCTGAACTTTTTATCGTAAAGCCTTTATGCTTATAGGGTTTTTATTGCAAGTAGATTGGTCGCAAGGAACTGACACATAGATTCACCTAGTTTTAAGACTGTTCTATGTGATCACTTTGATTATAAAGAATAAATATGTCTTTTGACTTTGAGTTAGTAGGACCTATGTGAGGTGTACCTCCTGCATACATTTGATTTGGAAAAAATAAGGTTGACAAAATAGTACTAGATATTTCCATTGTCATATTAAAAAAAGGATCATCAAAACTTTATAGTTAATATGAGTTGCTCACCATTTGTCGCTGGAACTTCTTCGGTTTGTGATTCGGAGTCGGAACTTATCAGACGTCGCAGTGTTCTTGGTGTCCATCTGTACAAACAACTTTAACCAATGAGAATCGTTTTCTACATCGGATTCAAAAGTAAACGATGATATCATGAAACTGTCGTTTTAATAGCTAACTTTTTATTGCACCTACACCATTCAAACCGAAACATAGCAACACTGCTTGGTGGCAGAAACATGAATGATGGTAGTACTTCCACGGACAAGCCATGGTTACTTGGTTATTCTAATTAATTCGCAGTGATACAAAATATAATAAGGTAACTGACTATACACAAACATTAAGATGTAGGTAGGTGTAATGCTTCTCAAACCTGCAACGATCGTCTTTTCCTTCGAAATTAAAACTTGATGTCTAAAAATGCTTGGCATAAATTATATTTTTACTTATTTTTATATAGCCAACCTGGTGAGCGTCCGTTGCGTGCGAGGGCGGAACCAACGACGTAAATTGCTCTCTTCGCGCTGCAATGTGACGCTGGACTCATCAGCACTCACTGCACGTCTCACATCTCTTCGCCATCTGAAAACGTATAAATAATAAATAAATAATAAATACTGATCTCAACTTAAAACTCAACTCGCAAAATGTTGCGTATTCAAATACTTGTAATATCAAATAATTATTTCTTGTGTAAATTACGTGCAATCTTTATCATATCGCCAAGCTGGTGAGATTTTAATGTATTTGCAGAACTTCTTACTTGGAATTATTCATCGTAGACGGAGGTGATGAAAACTGCCTTGAAAGTAAGGGCCGCGGGTGAAGGGTAGCTCGTCTCCAACTACCTCCCACGCAGGTCGGCACTTCTGCTAGCAAGTGGGCACCAGCGGCTTCGTTGATGCCAAGCTAAACCAATTTAGCAGTTTAAAAAAAAGTAGGTATAGAAAAATATACCTGCGAAATCATCTAGTCTAAACGTAAAACTATATGACGGTTATAAAAGTGCTAACCATGGCATCATCAGAGACGCATTTGCTGAATCTCGCACGGCTAAGCGCTCGCACAAGCCTGGAGCGCTCCCTTGCGGTCCCACCGGGCGGACCCGCGCCTGCTCTGGCGGCTGCCGCCCTTGCTTCTCCAGCCAAATGCGCCCATCGCGCAAGCACACCGTTCCCATCACTACCAGCACGACCAAATCCAGCCACTCTACCGCCCTGCATAACTAATATCTGAAACAGTTATTTGCACCTATAGTGGTAGCTTAGACGAGTAAACCACCGTCTAAGAGTGGTAGTCAATACAATTAATTTTACTCGTTTATCAATTGAAAGATACTACCCAATATAAGATGGGTATCTACCCATGAATATAACAGCTGGTACAAATGTACACAATTACACACACGCCGTCTTGTTAGGAGTGTAAATTGAGGCACTGTACCTTGTGATTCATAACTCAGTTATAATTGAGCTTCCATGCGTTTGTAGGAACGCTTAAATCAAACAATGATTTGTTTTGAATGGTTGCCATAATAAATACCTACTCATACTTACCAAGTCAGCATAGTGCATCAGCTCAAGGCGATTTGTCGCAAGGATGACTGTCCGCCCTGCTCTCGCTGCTGGCACCAATCCTCTTGCCACGATATGCCTCGCTAGTACCGCATCCAACGCCCCTAGTGGTTCGTCCAGAGCCAAGAGTCTGGCAGAAGAGTAAAGAGCTCTGGCAACACAAACGCGTATTCGTTGACCTCCAGATAACGGTGCGCCGTGAGTTCCTAGTTTTGTAGCATCGCCATCTATAGCCAGGTAATCATGACAAAATACTTGAACAAAGTCACAATTTATCGAAGTGTTTGTTTTAGCAAAAACCTACATAAAAATTCAATTTCAATATAAATACTGGAGTGCGCCACATACAGTTATCAACAATGGTAATAATACCGGGTCTTACCCGGTAAAAGCTGCAAGTCTGGTCTGAGTCCCGTGGCGCGCAGCACCCGTGTGTACCTCCGTTGACACCACGGACTATCCATCACTATGTTATCTCGTACAGAGCCTTCTAGTAACCACGGAGGCTGGCCCGCGTACCAATTGGAACAGGGCCTTAAAAACACGTGATCAGGTATCTTGCATTAATATAATGATCTCCCGGCATGAGTATATGAAGGAAATCCACAAAATAGTTACCCATTAAAAGTTACATCTCCTCGGTCCAAAAACATTTCTCCTAAAATAGCAGAAAGATATGACGACTTCCCCGATCCAGTTCCACCAACAACCATAATAAGCTTACCTATAATAAAATATTCGTTATTAGTGCCCACATTAGCATACCTCAAATTATGTAAATGTTGAAACATCCAGGTTACCTGCTGGAATTTCTAAATCTTCTATTTCTAATAAAATGTCATCTTTCATTCCCCAAGTAAACGCTGCATTTCGGAATCTTACAACAATATCGGACTTCGCGCTATGGTCAGGTATTTCTTCATCAGAAAAGTTATCATTTTCAGTTTCTTTTTCGTCATCTTTATCCCAAAAGGTCACATCTTCCACTGGAGAATTTTCAACAAATGCGTCGTTAAACTTTTCCGTTTTTTTGTAGCAGTCATAATTTCCTTCAGCTGTCAAATTGTTAGCCTCAGGAAGTTCTATGAAATCTCTGATCCTTTTCGTGCTGACCTAAAATTTAATAATAACTTTTATTTTCTGGTAGTGTAATGTCAAAAACATCAGTGCATTTATATTATCTTCTATATTATTGATATCTTCTTACCACGGCTTGGATCACCATAAGTACGGTCACTGGCAGGATAAGTAAAGGTACTGTCAACTGGTTAAAAAATGCCAAGCCAGCAAACACATTCACTGCGGTCAAAGCAGCTTTATTTTCTATGTAGTAATAAGTAGAGAAGGTAATCACTGTTATCAGTATGGTCGATACTTGTGTTGTGAAAGCTGAAACATCAAGTTGATATTAAGTCAACACGTCACGCATAACACGCATACATATACATTTTTGCACATAGTTATCAATACTTACTTAGAAAACTCCAGTATATTGAATCTTTGTTTAATAGTTTTAATTCTACTTCTCTCAGGTTCAATATTTTCTCTTTGAACAAGTCCTCCCATACATAAAGCTTGATAACGTTTATTCCTTGCAATATTTCAGTCATTTTTGATATTCGGTGATCGGTGAATTTAGATACCTCCCTTGAATTGTCCGATAATTTCTTTCCGATGTAAAATTGTAAGGGTGTTATAATAAACACGCTTGCTGCGGTTCCTATAATGGCGCTTATTCCTAATTTTCTGTACAATAAGTACAATAAAACGGCTACCTAAAATAAATCCGAATAAAGACAGAAGAATATTAATAAAATATTTAAAAGGTATAGTAGTAGTAATGATGTTAAACGAGTTGGTACCTTTAACGGTATAGCCCAAATATAATGGCAAATCCAAACACAGGACATAATATTATAAGTATCCTGAGACACTAAATTAGTCAAAAGACCAGAGCGTGTTGTGGCAGAATCTTCATGATTGTGTAAAAGAGGTTTATTTTCTTCTAATCTTGCATCTGTAGAAGACCATGGTGCCAGTCTCATACATTTATTGTAAACTATAGCCTGTGAATAAAAATATAAGATACTGTGATTATTTAAGCGATAACATATACTCGTAGGTACTTAAAGATATGAACAAATACTTACTTGTAACGCTGTCTTTAACCTCATGCCCTCAACCGTGACCAGATGAGTTGAATTTTGAGATAGAAAAGCTTGACTGATCAGTGCCAATGTAACAATAAGCAGCATGACGTAACCATTGTTCAAAAATTCTTCAATGGTGACATGTTTGGTGGTGTCATAAATAGTATTGGGATCTTCAATGTACTGAATAATTACAGCCAAACCTAGCGCTGGCACCATACCAATCAAATCGCCGCACAGTTTCAGAATTCCAGCGACGTAAAAATTTGGCCAAACTTTTTTGCAATAACATAGCCATATGTTCGGCTCTTCTGTATTTATTTTACGGTCCTGAAACTCATCATTTTCATAAAAATATTTTTTCTTAAGAAATGAAAATTATTGTGTGTTATGCGTTGTACCTGTTTTGAATATATCCTTGAAAATTGGTCGTAGTCTTTTTTCGATCGTTCGTTATCAGGTATTTCACCAAAGTCATTTTCTTCTAAGGGTTCTTTATAACCTCTATACAACAATGTATTTAGCCAAAAATAAGATATCTTCGAATAAAAATGAACATCGCTGTTTTTGTATGCAATGTTTTTAGATTCAACTGGTGGTTTCCTATTGTTCTCATAACGTTTGACTATCTGTAAATTAGTATAACAATCAGTATAAGTTAGGCATGCGTTGATTACACAATGTACAAGTAAAGTTAAAGCGTTCATAAAAAGCGACATTGGGTATCGTATCGGCGTAGTGCAAAGAATCTATTAAGTCATAGTTAGTAGTGTTATGGGAAATACCATAGAGCGGCGGGCGCCAGGCGCGTCCGTGAGTAGGTAGGTACTTTGAACCCGAGACGATTCGGGCATCTTGTCACTCTTGTGGCGTCAGGAGTCTGTCTGACTCATGTACATTTAAATCTTTAAAAAAACCCACGCATGCTTCTACGAAAATATTATTATGAATGAAATGATATGCAACCAACTGATTTCAACCTTTTATCGCTACCTACCTTAGAAAGTAGGACTCGGACAACGTCGATTCTCGAAGAATAAAATTATACGTATGTATGCCGATCGGCATATCATTTATCACATGCATGCATTGTAATTAATAGCTTCCTATTTAGCTACTAGTTCAGCTAACTGACCCAACGATCAATTCCTAATCTAATATCAGGAACGAAGATTTTCGTAATTTTTTTATAACCTTATATACTGACCTACAGCAAAGGGTGTGTGTGTGTGTGTGTGTGTGTGTGGCAAAGGTGTCCCACGTTTTTTTTCACTTATGTACCTCGATCTTCAGTATAGAAAGAAGGTACATATACATACTATATTTCTAAACGCTTTCATCCTAAGTTATTTATATTTACCTACACGAGTACCTATATATTATGATTATGTATTTAGAAAAGTATTTTATATCAGCTAAGTAATCTGGTTTCCTTAAACATAGTAGGTACAAGCTTTGCTTAGTTTGGGGCTAGACAGTGTTGTAATAATTTGTTTGTTATAACTGCCATTACTGTCACATTAATGGCTGGAATAAAAACATAATAGCCACACTATAGTAGGCACTACCTAACTATAAAACATTAGCAAAATTTTTTGTCTCATCTGAGCCACGTGTTTAACAACAGCCAACACAGATGTTTGTGTTTGTCTTTGTACCATTATACGATGTTAATAAATAACACGAGAAGTACAAACAATACGTAACCTACATCCCACTGCACATCATCCTTAGCTGTGTTGCATGCGCTTATGCAACGAATATGTTAGCTTATCCTGTTGTATAGTAAAACGTAAGCGTTTCTTAATCTTCCAAGAGGCTTGTGCAACAAATAATGACTTCTAAAGCGCTTATCGGCCTAGGCCTACAGAACTTCTAAGTTTAAATTCACTCCACAGAACGGGAACTATCGACCTACATCGGTTATAAATTCCCGTTTACATAGGGTATATGGCTGGGTACTTTCGAAAATTTTACGTTACGTGACCTCTTAACCATATGTCTCGTTCGTTTATTACCAAAAAAGTGAAAAATAAAATATTGTCATATTTCAAATTCCTGTGTTCGGTTTTAAAAATAATGTCAATCAATTTCCAGTTGAGCCTGCAAAAGTTCATTTAAATAGGTTTTTTGATACCTGCGCTAGATAGGCATCGCGCTTCTATAAATGCAAAAATACAAATGTTGTCACCGCCAGTGCGTCGGCTGTTTCTTTTCTAAAAGTGGACTCACTGCCGTGGCTTTTATATTCAGTTTTCAGGAGGGATATTTTTTATCTAAACTTTTTTCATTACACTTGCTGATAGAAGAAGCAGAGGGCTCACCTGATGTTAAGGGGTTACCATCATCACCCATTACAAAGCATTTGCCTCAACCACACCTTGTAAACCGGAACATGGCAACGCGGTAAAAATAGGCATGATGGTAGTAGCTTATTACTTGTGAAATTTCCAGTACAATAATTGTATGATGAATTACAATGATTGGTTGGCCTAGTGTGTATTTCATAAGTCGCTATATTTAAATATGTTATGGTTCAAATTGCTTTATCTGTTTTAAGCATATGTGTAGTATAAAAGAATATTTGAAAATACATACTTAATATGTTCTGTCAATAAACAAACCGGGCATACCTCATCATAAAAACAAATGCAGTCCACTGCAGATAACAGTGCCGTCAGTAACATGGAAAGTCCTTGAATGTATATTTGCATGTGATTCGTTGTCACACCGGATACAGTCGCGATGTGTTGGTAGAGTATGGCAGCCGAGGCGGAAGTGGACATTAACCAGTATATGACCAGGTATAAGATGGGCGCCGTGAAATGGCGAGTCCATAGGGCTACATGGAAGACGGCGGCTGCCAGCCAGGCCATCGGGGCCATGAGTGAAGCGACAAGCCCCACCGTATCAGTCGGTCGCAGTAACGCCACAGCTGCTCCACAGCACCATACTGCACCAAGTATCAAGCTGGTAACTCCTCGAAAGTTTTGTCCGCGCCATCGTTTTATTCGTCTGTCGAGAAACCCCATTTTACAGTTTTATATTATGTGTCTATACAGGCTCGACAGAGACCTAGTGCGGGAAACAGAACTTATCTAGGTAGGCTATACTTTACCTACATGAGTCATAATAGGTTTATACTTCATATGAATTATCATATGAATGTTGGTTTAGGTCAATATTAATGAAAATATAGGTATTAAACTCTGTAAAGCTAGTCACGCCGCCATAAATATCGGAACATTGAAACACAAACACATCAATCACATGACTTCCATACTGGTCAATCCGCTTACTTTGAGATTTTCAAATAGAGCATTAAAATTCAAAATTGGTGAACATGTGATTGACTGGTTTATTGTTGATTGGCCTTCTACTAAACGAATTTGTTTTGCTGATGGCGACACTGTATTCATTACAAGACGTAGACACTTACCTATTTAATTATAATATATTTAAGTGTAGGTAGGTATATAGTATTCTATCAGTGTTCTGGTTCCCATAGTACGAGTACATACTAGTTTTGCCTAATTAGTGGTTAGTCTAGATGACGTTTGAATGAGATGCCTGGCAATATTTTTCTACTTTGTTTCTGTTTTATTACTCATTAAATAAAATACATACATATTATATAGGTCTATATCAAACCTTGTCAGTCAGGCACAGAACATATATATCCTTCGGTCAGGTGTCTGAATTTAATACATAACTGATCAAATACTTTCTGTACATACCTAAGGATATCACAAATACTAATTAATTTTAAAATTTTAATGATTGTAATGATTGAAAATATGCATTAGAGCATATTATGTGCAATACAACATATTATACTATTTAAAAGGGCTGATATTTAACGATGTGGATGTATAACTGGTTTAAACGTATATGATTAACGATCATGAATTGAACAAATTAGCATTATATACCTATACCTAGTATGTTATGCATTGGTAACCTAATTAATTCGAACTTTCTATCTGGTGTTCTTTGCTAAGATGGTGGGCCCACCTGTGTCCCTTCTTCATAGTGCAGCAGCACATAAGAGCTGCTGTGATTGTGGCACAGTAAAGATGCAAGGAGTGCAAGGCCGCAGCCAGGGCCTGCATCTGACACTCGACATCTCCTCGAGGGCAGAGTGCCTCCATGATGGGTTACGGTTGCCGCTCTCTGACACCAACCGTTGCACTTGATTGATCACCAAAATCCCCACTTCATTATTTCTGTACAGGGATTAAGTATATCGAATAAGATACTGTTTTTTATTTTAACTAGGAACTTTGGTTTGTTGGGACCGTTTAGGCATATTGGCTGCCTAAGTCAAATTAATTTATGAAACACTTTAAAGATTGAAAAGAAACGCTGTGAAGATGACACACGTGGAAGGAAATACGGAAACCTAACTGTACTATCTACTATCCATGGATATAAAGGTAAACGACCTAAAATTTTTGCATTTAAAAGCAGACGGCGGCGTGTGTTTATTTTTAAGACCACTTATATAATTTATTAAATCTTAAGATTCTTTCGATGATGATTATTGTTTTGAAATTAAACGTTAGTTTGCTTTGGCATTCACTTCGTTCTTTTAACAACAAACAAACTCACCTTCTCGAATTTAACTACGAAAATTTTACGTTCCCATAAACTCACACTAACAACATTTGGTTTGTTCATATTATTATTCACTTATTGAACGCCTTGCATATTGATTGGGTCGGCTTTATAGTATTGTGATGGTGTTTTTATTTGTAGATCGTGATTGTATGAGCATAGCGGGCAGAATGATCCGACGCGCGTGTAGTGCGGTGGCGAGTTCGCTTGATACTGGCGCTCATAGCTGGCTGAGCTGGCTTTGGGTTGGCTTGACTCCACTCGCTTCGTTGGAGTCAGCTGGCTGGCTCGAAGTCTTGAACTGAATCAGATGGAGTGCGATACGATGCAGCTCCCGTAGCCACGGCGTCGTCGGTAGCCCTTGGCGGCCGGTGGCGACGTAACGGCGCGTCATACTTTGTCTATGCTGCATCGCCGCCGCCTGCACGTAGTTAATACTTCAACAATGCTACTGTTTATTACTAGTAGGTATACATACATAGGTACCTACCTATACACGCGACCGACACGGTGACCGACCGCACCAGTCGTATTATAATTTAGTTCAATGAAAGTATGAAACAGGTTGTTTTCTAGTGCGCTTTCATGCGTAATTTCCGCATTTGTGTCGAAGTAGTTGTTAGGTAGGTAAGTAGGTAGGTACTTACCGTAACTACTGGATACGTCTGTTGTAAGAGTAGATGATCCATGGATTGCTATTTTTGAACAAGTAATCATTAGGTGATCTAATAAATACTTATAGGTACTTCTACTATGTATTCTATTTATCTACTTTACTGCCTGGTACTTACGATCTGATATATTAAGGTTAACCAGCTAATTCTAAAATATGGTAAATAGGTACCTACCTAGCCCACTTGTACCTATCTATCTAGGTACATAGGTACCTAAGTGCCAAATCTTGTTGACCAAAGTCACACTCGCATAACTAGTTTCAATATACTTACAGGCTGAGTGATGTAGCTCTCTTAAAACTCTATCATAACTTTGGTATTTGGTAGCATATAATTTTACCCTATTACTAATAAACTAACCATTTTAAAGTTACGCTGAGTTAGGAAATTACTAAACCAAAATGTGGTATTTCTATTAAAAACTTTATCACATACACTTAACACCAACCTACATTACATATTTGTATTTATTTATTTATCAATTAGTAGGTAAATTATATAAGAATCAAATTTGTTTTTCCTTGAGACGCATAGGGGAGACCAAATCTAGCAGTGTAGGTACTTCTGCAGGCTGATCATTATGATGATGGTAAATTCCGAATGTATCTCTGTCCTGAATAGTCTAGAGTGCAGTGCAAGCATTTTGCGGATTCTAGTGTAGGACGTAGTGTTCTAGTGCACCGCACCGGTTTTTCTCCCCACTAACCTTCATACACACGCTGAATGTAGTTCACGCATGCCATAAATCATTTAGCAGAGACAGGCGTTTTCCTAAACATTGTTTTGTACTTTTAATCAATGGTATGTACCAAACATTCCAGAAACTCACAGTAGTTGATTAAGATTTTTTATTTTATAAGTTAAACATAAAAAAAGTTTTAGAGTACGATATACCTACAAGGAAATAACACGCATAAATAAACCGGAAACTTGTTCTAAAACACCATCGTCTTTGGGCCCCATTATAATGTGTAGGTTGTGGGTTCGATCCCTATCGAGGATAAAAATTAGTGTGATAAACATATTATAAGTATCTGGGAGTTGTAAAATATCATGGATATGCACTAGAAAAAAAAGTATTATATCAGCTATCTGCTTACACCATTCTACAGTACCTAAAAGCATTGCTTAGTTTGGGGCTAGATGGTGTTGTGTGATCTGTCTACAAATGTTATTTATTTATATAAAATTATACATAGATATTTCTATGAATACTTCAAGGCAACACATTGTAGGTACGTGCTAGGCGACAAAAACCATCAAATAAATAATAGTAATAATAATTGTAGGGTACATAAGTCCTGCATTTCAAAAGTCCAAATCCCAGCCTGATGTTTCATCTGGCGGCAGCTTGTCTTTGGGGTATTTTTCAAAGTTTGACAAGTCCATGTTACTGGCAACTGGTTGTATCAACGGAGCCTTAAGCTTTCTGTCACGCAGTCCATCCCAATCAAAGCCTAAGAACCACCTGAGAAAAACAATTTATCATAATACGGATTTCCATACCTTACGTCTATTGGTTAAAAAGAGTGGGTAGGCAGTTTATAATATTATGCCACCTACCCTAACTAGAGTATTAGTAGTAGGTAGAGCTCTTAGTGAAGGGTTGTCGTCCGGGGAAAAACTACCAGTACCACCATGCCTATTTGAGCCGCCAAACAGCTTGATGTGCTCCGGTTTGAATAGTGTGATAGTGCCGGTGAAATTACGGGCTAATGACGGACGCAAAGAAGGACATCGTAGGTCACGTTCCTTACGTTCCATCCACTCAGAGAATTGTGTCAAAATCAGGTTCGTCAGTTTAACAAATTCAAAACAGAGATGGCATTGCTTGACGTCGTATAAAAAACCGGGCGTTCAAAACCAGATTTAGCTGCCGAATTCTTTTTGCCGGATGTTTATTTGCGGTTATCTAAGTTAAGCGCCAATTAATTGTGATAAATAGTAACGATAACGAATCAAAGTCGGACCATTGCTAACGACCTAGGAATGTTACTAGGAAGGTATAGGTTTCCAGATAAACTTAATATTTATTCGTAACGTAAGTTAAATTTGCATTTTTATTTCGCATGCGTGACGAGGCATTTTATCACGGTTGATTAGTACTTGGAATTGCTACGTACGAAACGTAAGTAGTACCTACCTACTTAGGTATTTAAAATTGATAGTACGGTGACCTTCAACTTACTTATGACTTTTGATATCTAAAATGCCGCTTTTGAGGTATCCCAATCGTTCAGCGGGGACTGCTCTGCAAAGCTTGCGTATAAGCATCTGCGCGGACTTCGGAACCCTCGGATGGAAAGCTACGGCATCTATTCCTCGCAAAATCAGGGTGTACGTCTTCATGTGGTCACCGCCAGCCGCTCGGAATGGGGGTTTTCCAACAAGTAATTCGTGGATAAACACACCAAGCGCCCAGCAGTCAACAGACCGATCATGGCCCTGTTAAATTGACACAATTGGTTCAATTGAATTGAGTACAGCGATAAGTTCAGATAATTTAAAACGAATTATCTTCATCAACTAACCTTGTTTAGCACAATTTCTGGCGCGACATATTCGGGCGTGCCGGCAAAAGTCCACGTTTTGCTGCTTGGCGATATTCTTTTTGCAAAGCCAAAGTCCACCTAAAATAAGCATTTTACGTAAATTCTTTTTACGCTTACCTTACTTAAACTTATTGTAATCTTAGTTTGGGTTACCAATTTAATATATCCTGATTTATCAAGCATCAAGTTTTCAGGTTTCAAGTCTCTGTAGATGATGTCTTTGGAATGCAAAAATTGGAATGCTTCCACTACGCAGGCGGACATGAACTTGGCAACGTTCTCAGCGAAGCACCGTTGCTTCTGCAGAATGGTCCACACATCTCCACCAAGCACAGGCTCCATCAGGAAATATATGTATTTGTTGTCTTTGAATGTTTGATACAATCTGAAACCGGAGTTTAGAGAAACCATGAAAAATAATATGGATAAAAGAATAAATATATAGGTACTGCTACTACAGCCGTACCTACCTACTCCTTGACAGCCGTCACAGCTCAGTTTGTAGTAGTCCTACCTTCTGTGCTGTAAGGTGGTGGGTTCGATCCCCACCGAGAACAAACATTTGTGTGTTGAACATGTTTGTTCTGTGTCTGATTGTTATAATGTATTTCTATGTATGTATTTACAAAAAAAGTATATAAGTAGGTAATCACAATAGGCCATATGGCCGCAGTGATACCAAAGCCGCAAAAATATAAAATATAAGTAGGTATTCTATCAGTCATCTGGTTCCTATAGTACCTACAAGCTATGCTTAGTTTAGGCCTAGATGTTGTGTAAAAATGTCCTGCGCAATATTTATTTATTTATTTATAGCGGTGTGTCACATTTCGTCAGCTAAACTTATAGCATAACCGATGTTTAGCATTACTGCATTTGATGTAAGTTATGTTCCTTGAAAAATTTTCAGATACCTGCTTGGCTCAGAGCGAAATATTTTGTACATTGTTGTAGACAAACGACCTACAGATAAGTTAAACAGTACCAAACGTTTTTGTCGCTGCCATGTGCTCACAGGTGGACATAAAGATATATCTTTATATCTTGCACGAGATAAAAGACCAAATTTTGTCGTGTTATAGCTTAGTCTTACTGAATTCTGGTGTTGCCTGTTGCCCACAGGTGTATGATGGATGAATGGTTTGCTATTTTTCAGAAACTTCCTCATTAACCTGAATGAGTCCACTCCTTGACATAGGCCCCCCCCCCAATAGTTGATGTGCGTATAGTACTCAGGAGGTGCTGTTGCCCAAACCCTGGGTCTTTCCCCTAACAGAACGTGCGTTTTAGGTAACGCACAGTACGTAGGCGTACTGTGCGTTTCATACACTTACTTGCATATAAATGGACTGTCACACGCCATCATGATATGTTTCTCATTGAAAGCGTGCTCTTGTTGCTGTTGCTGGACCATTTCGATCTTCTTCAGACACTTCAGTGCGAATGTTAGGGTCGGCTTGGGTTTGTATTGCACTAGCTCTACGCGCCCGAACCCGCCCACTCCCATAGTGCCTACAATCTCAAGGTCTTTCAGCTCCACATAGTCAAACTCTAAAAAGTACACAGGATTTTACTAAAAACATCACTCACCCACACCACTATACAAAAACATGCGAGATCTGCGAGAAAATGCTTTGTCATAGGTGATAGTTACTTAACACAACAAGACAAAAAGGCACAGTATAAAAATACACCAAATAGCTAAAAAATGGGCCCTACTGAGTACCTACGGAAGGACCAGGGTTTTTAAACATTTATTTTTTTAATTTTTAGCCTAGCTTGCTAGTATTTCAGTGCATTGCAGATGGCACGTTTAAGCTTACGGAACTCTAGTGTCTTTAATATCCTGTAAACATTAAAGTTTAGTTGGGTTGTTTAGACACTGCGTCTCGCCTTGTGGTTTTCTTAAAAGTTGCCAAAAATATATACAAATGTATAGATCTAGTACCATCACCTAGTATTTTATTTTAGTTATGGGCAGGATTCCCACGGGCAGGATTCCCACTCACTATGTCAAGGTGAAGCGTGCTTGTGCTATAATGCTAGCGAGCACTTAGGTAGGTCGAAACTTTTAATGATTAGTGAAATCTTGGTATTTAAACTTTAAGTACCTACAATTTGAATACCAAAATTTCACTATATTCCAAGCGTGTCTGAGACCATGTAGTGCTTAGTTTATGAAACCTTACTATATTATTAATAGACCTTAGTTGTGCTTACTAATATTTTTAGAAATTTTTAATTATTCAATTTCTGAAGAAATAGTCTTGCGCCACGTCAAGAATGCTGCCAGAGAAAAACGATGGCATACGAATTCGCATTGGGAAAACACTCTTGTTATCTAGGTACTCTATGGTGTGATTGTTTTGTGTTTGTTTTAGGTAGGTATACCTGCATTACATAGATGAGTGATATCTAACTTACCGCTTCTAACTTGTGATGTTTTTTTCGGTTGTGACGGCCTTGGTGCTCGGTGAACGGTTTTTCTTAATTCCTCTATATTACCAAGAAGATCCGTAAATGGTCTGTGAAATAAATAGATTGGTCTAATTCATATTGGTCGCAAAGGGCTCTACCAGTTAGGCAAAACTCGAAAACATCAAAACGATGAATAAACTTTGATCAAATGTGCGGAAATTTGACGTAAAGTTTCATTATTTCTCATAGCGATTATTTTGGTCATTTGGTAGAATGGAAGACCCGCGCGTTCGTAATAGGTACTTATACTACACACGCAGGAGGTTGCGGGTTCGATTCCCGCCTTGGGATAAATGTTTGTACGATCTGCAAATATTTATTCCGGGTGTTCTGGGTGTTTTCTATGTATAATAAAAAATATCTATGTATGTAATATAGTATTGTATTAAGTATATCAGTCATCTAGTACCCATAACACAAGCTCTGCTTAGCTTGGGGCTAAATGATGCTGTGTGGATTGTCCAGCATTATTTATTACTTATTTATTTATTATTTATATTGTCTTGGGGCTTTACTAGCTATATCGCCAATCTACTTCATAAGTCTGCTCTTGTCTTGTCTAGAACTCTACTGCATCTGTCTGTCATTGGACAAACAATTTTGCCAGTATCAATCGTTTTTAATCAAGCCAGTCAAATTCTCAAGTCGGATTGTCGTTTGGTTTTGAAAAACAGATGGCTTTTTTTTCAAATTCAAAGGAAACAATGTTATTCCAATTACTCACACTTTGCGCTAAGACCGCTAAGATACTAACAAAATACTAGAACAACTTTGTGTAATCGATTTATCAATTAGCTTACCCGCGTTCTAGTGTGAGACACTCGACGCCGGGGGGCTGTGCCGTGACGGTGGCTAGTCTTCTATCCTCGTGCAATAGAGCCTGTTCACCGAAAAACTCCCCTCGTTTCAGCACTCCCACTCTCCTCTCAATACCGTCACCTTCGCGTTTTGTCACCAACACTGTACCGCCACGGATGATGTAAAATTTATCACCTTTGTCGCCTTGCCGTACCACTGGTGTACCGGCTGAGAAGAATTCCTTTGAAAATGATAATAGTAAGTTGTAGGTTATAATACAACACATGGATTATCTTATCTTAATAGGTGTAGGTACTTAGGTCTGAATCACGCAATGAGTAGGTTCTCGAGGGTCCTCTGAAGGTAAATCCTCATCGACCAGTTATACAACAATGTTGTTAATGTGTTTAATTAAAATCGATGAATTACATTTTGTTGGGTGGTTTTTTTCAGTTATTTTGATTGAAAAACTATATAGTACATTGCAATTGTATAAAGTACTTATATAGTGCTATTGCAATAGCAGATAGGTACGCGATCACCCCGCTGTTTAGATTTTACCCTCGGAGAGCTCTCGAGGAAACTGACTGACCTGACCCCTAGGTAATATCTGCTCGTTGTTTTTCTATAGCATAGAACATAAAGGTAGATATAAATCAGTATAGGTAATTTTTCATTGAGTTTAGGTGGATAGGTACTCAGGTAAGTACTTTGGGATATTTTATTGTTTGTTTCCCAATTACTAATACTAATTAATAATACTAACCCGTTTCAAAAAGTCCGAGATGTGGGCTAACTCTATTTTGTCGATGCCCTGAAGAAGCGGGACAGACTCCAAGAACCGCATATTGTCCTCCTGCTCCTGCCGGCCACTCCTTACCATGATCTTTTGGAAAACTCTTCGTTCTAAAATCCATACTCTGGCTTCTGTTATACCTGTACAAAAATCATTGTTCACCAAAGGAACCTAGCCTGGTATTATTACCCGCAAACCCTGCCTTAAAATAGATATGGCTTAGGTACCTACCTACTTACACATAGTATTGATTTGATTGCTTGCTTGTAATTAGCCTAATAGGTAGATACCTTACCTACCGAGGCAGATATGTGATAATTAAAATGAGTATTAGGTACATAAGTACGTATAATGTACTGTTATCATTGAACTTACATCGAATTGAGGCAAAGCGTTTCGCTTTGTACAAAATAGCGAGTTCGCCGAACGCTTCTCCAGGTCCAAAGGTCTTCACTACTTGTCCTCCCTTCAGCACCTCGAACTGTCCATAGGCCGAAACGAAAAGATGACTGCCACTTTCACCTTCACGAATAATGAGACTCCCCGCAGGAAACTCCTGGGAACTCATAGCTTCAACAACGGCTTGTAATCTATCATCGTCCATAAGGTTTCTCAGGAAATCGTTAGCCATTACTGCCTTTTTTATTTGTTCAGCTGATCTACAAAAATAATAAATGATACAAGTATGTAGCTAGCTGTACAAGTAATCATTTTTGGTTGGATTGGTACTTACAAGTCATCTTTTTCGAATTTGTCATATTGTAGATCAACAGGAGAGCGTACTGTGTCAAAAGGAGCATGGGGTGCGATAATGCCTCGTTTCCTCCGAATCCGTTTGTCGGGATCGACCCTCACTATCTCAGATATGGTTTTTCGACCAGCACTGCTCTTGCGCTCATCAATCAAAACATCACTAGTCCTAGCTGAAGAGGTATAGTCATCAGATTCTTTGCTGTAACTGCTACCGTCATAGCTTGGTTTCTTTTCGGTATCCATTGACACTGCCAAACTATCGCGTAGCTTGTCGGAAGGTGCATATCCATTCGTTTGTGGAAGTTCATTAATGACGGTCGGTGTTGCTTGTACATTTTCAGGATGGAGCTGAAAATGTTGAAAGAAACACCTAATAAGACTTTTCAGATGCTAAGGCAAGGTATTTTCAAATTGCCGTAATGCAAGATATTATATTATATCCTTATAAATTTTTCAAGTTTTCAATTAATACCTCTAGATTTTGTGTATTTTATTACCTATGACCAATGATATTATATACTTAGTAAAACATCATTGCCTATGGCAATGTTAATGCGGACATTCCTTTTTTACCTATCATTGCTGAGATTGGAGCTTATCACAAATAATCTATAAAAGCATTACATAAAAAGATTGGTTTCGATTATTTTTAATTACTAGGTACGTTTTTTTTATTGATTACTAGGTACCTAGTAGTTACCAAAGTTATTGAGAAGACTGACATAACACCGAGCGTAAATGGTAGTAACCGAGCCTCACGTTTTTGTGTTTTCTGTTATACGAGCCGGTTTCGGGAGTGGCTTTGTCAAGACTGTTTTCATAACGTTTATCGTGTCTCCATATAATATCCAATCGTATGTATAACACAAAATAGGAAAAAATCGGCCAAGTGCAAGTCGGACTCGCACACGAAGGGTTCCGTACCATTATCTATACCTAATAAAAACGCCAAAAAAATACGTTTGTTGTATGAGAGCCCCCATAAATGTTTATTTTATTCTCTTTTTTAGTATTTGTTGTAATAGCGGCAACAGGAATACATCATTTGAGAAAATAGACATTTTAACTCTATCAAGGTACCTACAGCATGGTGACAGAGGGACAGACAGCGGATTCTTAGTAAATAGGATCCCGTTTTACCCTTTGGGTAGGTATGGAACCCTAAAAACAAAAAACTCCCAGACACACCAGTTCTTAGTTTAAAATGTTGTTTGATGTCATAAACTCGTCTAAGCATAAAAATGTTTCATCAATCCGGCCGGTATTTAAGCTAACATCAAATTCTGTGGAATTTATAATAGAATCGAATAGGTATATAGAAAAAGATAGACTACGGTCTACGACGCAGATCATCTCAATCTGAAATTTTAGTATCTTCTTTTATTATATGGATTGTACCTAGTATCTGATGTAATGCCTTAATATCTACGCAACGAATGCATTGCCACGTTACAATCCAATTGCACATTCCAACAATACTTTATTGCGAGTGCATTGAGGATCAAACATAGTACCTACGATTGTTTCCGATACTATCTTTTAAGGAAATCATGCATCGCCTGAAAAGAACAATGGTTTGACAACTTACAACAATGGTCTCTCGTCGCGCAGGTCTTGTAGGTCGGGCAGAATTGCTAAGATTAAATCCACCTTTAGCTGACCACTTGAACGGTGGACAAAGCACCATTTTAATTCCTTTCGTTTTGTATTATATCGTCACATTAATAATAGGTAAGTACTGAAATAACTGCACTGAGTGAAGCGGTGACAAGTTTTCGCGCGGTGGTGGGTTAGACTGTACAAACGGCGCAAAGGCAGCCGTTATCGCTCCTTCCAGATAATCTCTCCATTCCGATTGTTTTAATTATTTTATACAGCGGAATGATTGCCTACAATTCATTATCAAATAGACCTGCAATCTTATCGCCTCAAAATAATTATTATCACTGACGGCCAATCACAACGAGGTAAACCTATATACTATATACTAACACCATCAGCGTTACTAACATTGTTTTCTGGCATGCCTAATCAGCCAAAGCTACAACCACTATGACAACTGCACTAGGTACTGAGCTATGTAACCTAGCCTAACGGTTATAATGCTGTGTGTTTAAAATAAAACAAGTGTATTCATACTATAATTTATTGATAACGTAAATGAGTACACAAGGAAGGCTTCAAATGATTTACTTCATTCAATATTCATTGAAAAAAATATATATTTACAATAAATCAGCACTGCAATTCATTTTAAAATTGCCACACGAAAAGAAAATAATTGATGAATTCTTTGTTACTTGATCACTTTATTAAAATTACCATTCCTCGCTGTGCACTTGGCTCGTACAATTCGAGTTACAAACAAACTGCACAATTTTACTATCATTAGATTTCGTGCAACAATAAAATGTGCAAATAGTCTATAAAATGTGCCCAACGGAAGACATTCATGTAACAAATCTATTGTAATTTAACTTTTACAAACATTTAATTTTATCTTTATCCTTACAATATACAGACACGGGAATTGAGCACGGTATTGTTTGTAGTTAAAATACTGGTTCATTGTATACGCTTATTTCCGCGTACCTGCATACGCAGATTTCGTTTCTACCTACTACGTACGCAAAAACAGTTGTAGCACATACTTTGTACCAACGAATAACTTTCACATTGTTGCAATTTCATAAGTTGCCAAAAACGAATGAAGCAGGCAATGACAATAATGTACAAAAATCATCTACATAGTGGTTTGCATCTCGAATAGCTGGTACATAGAATATTGTCATCAAAAGCTGCATTGAATTTGCATATATCAGTGCTGGTAAGCTGTACATGCTACATCTGCCATAATTTTAGAACATTATCATTCAAATCGAAGACATTTATGTGCCTACATTAAGGACAAAATACCGAAACTATTCTACTGAGCCTCCCAAATAATTTACAATACATTTTGTATCGAGCAGCCAACCAATATGTACTTCGATCCAAATGTTAACGTTCGTGATTTAGGTAAAAACGTGATTAAACTACTCAAAACTACTAAACAAACGGAACATCGCCGATGAGTGCAATTGACGAACAAGTGATACTTAATAACTGGCTACTTCAACAACATGAACCCGAGGGAACCAATTATACGCACAACATCCGGCTCTGAGGCCCCTAGTAACACTAATGGCCCTACTCATACCGTTCCAGTCATCGCATCGATACCGCGATTTCGTTAATAAGCTAAAACCGATTCCATTGGCATCCAAATAGGTCCATGGAGATTACAGTCTTATGTAAGTAGTAAATACGTAGATTTTTAGAGTATAGAAGACAACTGGAGCAGTTTGAATAAATTGACGGTCGGCAGAGAGGGTGGGTCTATGCTTATCTACATGTGACACAATCATGTCCTGTCGCTCTCCTCTCCGCTCAACAGCACAGTACACAGTAAACAGTACAGCAGGTATCGGTGTTGTTAGCGATCATCGACACCCGCTAACAACATGATATGACTCTATGCCCTACCTATATCAACAACACATTTTATAAGACCTATATTAATTCATATATAACGAAGCCATTGATTGTATAATTTGTGCACAGCATGAAGAAATAAGAGTAGTATGAAACATTTAACATTATATAAAAACGGAGAAACAAATGGCTTTAAAAATACATTATCCCTTAATTTAGTGATTAATATATTTTATAATACATACATTGTCCTTGATGTTTATTTTTCAAATCTTATTCCTGTAGCACACTAACCATTTTGTCAGATATGTAATTTAAATTCCGATTTTTCTCCCATTAATATAACAATTTGGCTTAGATCATGAAATGTACTTAAACTAAGAATCAATTATTTCTTTGTGATCAATAATTATAATATTTAAAATAAGCTATAAAAAACATAATCAAAAATTACGTTTTGTTTTTAACAAGTAAATGTGACGTGATTTGTTAGTTCATCGACAGAGTGCCGTCTACACACGTCTCATAAACTTGCGAAATGATACAAAACACATATTCGCAAAACTAGCCCATAATAACTAAAAATGATCAAATAAATCACATGTACTTTTTTCTGTACTAACGATACGAAAGTTGCATTTAGGTTACGTATCCCTAAAACTAAAGATTCCTAAATTAATGCATCCACACATGAGTATTCAAAAGTAAAGCACAATATTTGTTCGAAGCTGCAACAAGACAGTTACGTAATATAAACGTATCACTAAAATATCCTAAAATATTAAGCCAGTGGCACTATTAGGTGAGTGTATGATCAATCAATCAGAAAATATGACACAAAGCTTAAAAAATAACATATTCAAACCATACAATGAATAAAATTAGATGTATGTAGGCACCTACGAGAACTAAAGTCCGCAAATATCTATCACATGAAACCTTTACGAGAAGCACCTTTCCCTATAGTTAAATTGTGCGCAAAAGACTAGAATCCGTCAGAATAACGAATACAAATAATAATTGTCATGGGCTTGAAGCTAGGGACAAGATGTTTCATCAGCAATTTGTGAAATAAACCTAGTTTTCTATAGATCGTATAAATACTAAAATGAACTTTAAACCAATCAGATTGCTTGAAAGAAAAAATATGAGCCAAAATATTAATAAACCACACATCTATCTAAAAAAATAATGATCAGCCGTTAAACGTTACTAACCAAAGCATTACTTTTTAATGGAGATGACATTAGCTTGATCAAAATGAGCACAACTGAAGTAAATCTATGCTATGAGTAACCCTGGTAGGAAAAAACAATATGCTCAATCAACCCAGATTTACCAATAGACATTAATTTACTATTACTTTATAAATGTTCTGAGTTAAGAAAACGTTGATTTATTATTAATCACAATTAAATAAAGATAAAAAATCATCAAAAGAATCTGATTTAAGCTACTCTAAGATTTGTTAAGTTTTTCTGAATGAAAGACTATGAAATCTATTGAGGGTAATGACATGCGAATTCACCGAACAAGTACGAATCGATGGGTTTTTGTGCTTTGGTATAAACTTTGAGCGAATTCGATAGTGTAAGTAACAATTATCTTTACAATTCTAATGAAAATGTTAGATCTAAAATTTACGACGTCTAAGGGGTTGGACCCGTATGCGTGTTTGTTCTATAAAATTAAAATGTAGTACACCTCAGATAAAACTTTAAAATAGTACTGTAAAAAAATTAGACACCGTATAAGATAGTAATAATCATCATCTACATAAAACCAAATTACAAGGAGAAAATCTCAATGATATGTAAGAACTCCATGGAGTTCCCTTCTTTACTTACACACTACGGCTAAAGCGTTACCTACAATTCAGTTAACTTTATAATAACTAGCAACCGATTACTTACTTATTAACTTTCAATTTATGACTAAATAGGGACTCCGATATCTGCGATTCGATATTAGAGTAACAGAGAGGCGAACTGTACACTATAATATAGGTACTGGTTTAAATATTATACGTATATTTGTGTTTGGAGATTGTCGAGCTTAGCAGCGGAAAGCGGAATTTATTCACTGAATAATAACAATGCAAGACAATTGGACAAAAGTCGCTTATATCGTCGAATTGGATTTGTTTTACCCAACGATATAATAGGTAAAGATCATCTAAAATTATTTAACTATGTATGTAGTTACTATCTACTGCTATTTACCTTGAATAAAGAATATAAAGGTAACTTTTTGGGAAATAAAGGCATTTGTAAAACAACAACCGAAAACATGGCACCGAATAAAAGATCGCACCACAAAAGTAGTTGATTAATTCAAAACAGATTCACTGCGGAAGATCCGTACCTAGTCTATGCACTTAGCGAACTATTTCAGAAGCACTACATATTAGAGATATTTAAATTCATGTAACTAATGAGATACTAGTGGCAATAACTATAAGTAATGAGTAATTGGAGGATATAATTGCAAAATGAACTAAAAGAACAGACTCGAACCCCTACCGGGTCGATAACAACGGTACCGTAACTTCTACCTAGCAAACACACTAATCAAACTCCTAAACTTTGTGAGTAACCATTATGTCGTTGGAATTTATTTATTTACAATTTTTATTTATGATATGCAAGTGCAAAGCTCACTAAATATCTCCGTACAATACTTACATGGAAATTAAATGTCTCTATTGTATTTGTATAGTACGTTTTTAAATGTAGGTTCGCACTGACACTTTTGTTCCGTACAAATTGTTTTGTTATAAATTTTGACGTATCAAGTAATGAATGAAAGCACTTTAGCTGCTCGCACTTGTATAGCATTAGGGTCAAGCTTCATACAAATGCATTGTGTGTGTTCAAGCATTGCTCACACTAAAAGCACGTTTTGTATAAAATTTCAACACGTGATGTGTTTGAAACGTTATTTCATTCAAAATGTATGGAATGACTTGACCCTCACTACGCAAATAATTTAACATTAGTAGTACTGTTTTGTGTTAAACAATTGATTGACTTTGGTATCGTGTTTGGTCGCGAGGGCGTGGCTCACCTGCCGCCTCCGCTCCGTGCAATAACAGCTCAACTCGAGCTGCTTCCTACATACACTTGACTCACCGAATGTTAGTAGTGTGTTAATTCGCTACCCAAGCTTTACTATACAAAATTTGGCTAGCAACATTACTTTTTATCCTTAAATTAAGAATTACATTTGTACGTTCAAGAGAGTCCATTGTCATGTTTAGGGTAAAGGTGATGAAGGTATTTTCATATTCGAGTAAAATCTTTAAACTGTTCCATTGGCTTAGTATGGCGCGAATCTGTTGTACCCACTTCTGTACACTGCGGTCTGTAACAACATCAAATTCTTAGTTTCGGAGATAGAATAAAAAAATACAAAATTATTTTACTTTCGAAAATCAGATCTTACCCCGTAACCTGTAACAGGACCGATGCTGTGTCCCAGATACGGGTCTGCATACTCTCTGCCATATCTGAAGAAAACAACAGAATACACAATTTATTTTAATTCAACCTCTTAGATGAATTCAATTACATGTACAGTCACAAAATAGCACAGTCATAAACAATAATTTTAACACTTTATTGAACAATTATAAAAAACACAAGTCTGCAAAAGGTGGGTTTAATGCTATGAGCATTTTGTACCTACCTTTTTTCAGGTTTACCTGGTTAGGTAACTGAGGTTGGCGTGCTCACTTAAAGATAAGTCCCTAAATTAACAAATTACCTACATCATACCTAACCTAACTATAAAATGTTTTTTAGTAGTGGTAGAGCTTTTTGTGAAGGGCTTGTCCGAGGAAGACCTATTTCTGCCGCCAAGCTGCTTGCTGTGTTCCGGTTTGAGTGTAGGTGCCGCTGAAATCACAGGCACATGTGACTGACCTGTATGCTTTAGGTTGATAGACACTGAGCAGTGCTTCATAGGGCACGTAATACTTTGTTATAGTCGAAAAAATCTAAACATATCAAGCTAAAGTAAATGTACTTAAATTCTAGAAGTAGCTCCAGAAAACCAATAATAGGTTTTCACGAATGGAGACAAAGTAGTCACATAAAATGTTAGCACTACTATCATATAAACTTAAATAGGTTGCAAAATAATAAAATAAGGCATACGTGGCAAGAGGTGCGAGCGCGGTGGGCTGGGGCGCGGCGCTGACGGCGGCCGCGGCCGCTCGCGCCGCTGCGCCGTAGTTAGCCGCTGCTGCCGCCGCCGCCGCGTGCTGCGCCGAGCTCAGCGGGCTCTTCAGCAGAGGCGCCGCTGCCGCTGCCGCTGCTGCCGCCGCCTGCACAACATATCACCTTCAACACCCGCGCTACTGAATGGCCGGCGAGCCTCTCCGCTCTGTTTCAACAACTACCTGTATTTCTTAGTCATTTATTACTAAACTTTAGTTATAGTTGTTCGTCGATATCTTATTAGGTTTAAATTTTGTGGATTATGCTAAGATATTACTCATATAGTATACTATTTTATACTTATATAGTTCGCCAGCGTGGATTACGAGCTGATGGTGAAGCCGACCTTGTGGCTTCCGATTTCAAACGACTCATAAATCAAATAATCAAATCATCAAATTATTGTCAAATTTAAATTAAGACGAACAACTGAAGAAGTTACTAAACGTCAATTTTGATATTTTTCTGGGTGATGAAATACTAACCTGGCAAAGTGAGCCTCTTCACTCTATTTGAATAAACTAGCTATATGTTACACTAATTGTTAGTTTTAACTTAGTATAGAAATGGTTCAATAGTTGAATTTTGACTGTAGCTATGAGGATGCTCTGTTAGTAACGCGAATTGTCGAACAGAGCGAACGACAAACCCGTACCAGAAAAATCGTCAGGCGTGCTTTAATTTGGTGAACAGTGAGCCCACAAACGCGAGGTAACAGTTCTCCAATGGTACGGACCTAGCACTAACCTCTTACCGTACACAAGATCCAGGAATAAATTCATCCGTCATTGAAATGCAACGATTCGTAATGTTGTCGTCGTCGTCAGCGGCGCGATTTTAAAACAGCCAAGAGACTAAAGCCAGATCGATGCATTCAATTACGTTATTTAAAACAAAAACATAGCGTGTTGGAAGTTTCACTATTTATTTACAAAATTTCATGCAGCTTTCCTCGTACTTTTGTCTACAAAATGGTTATGGTTTATTTTCTGTAACACAACACAATTACCGAACTTTGATATAGAGGATCTAACGAATAGGTGAGTTACAGAAAATAACGAATATTATTAAAGTGGTCGAAATGAAAATGGACATGCAATACGATGTGAAAATTGAAATAGTTACAAACTAGTACAAATTAGATGTAACCAATGAATATAGTAATAATAACTATCTACTAATTTTGTGTATTAGTGTTAGTACATACTTCGAAGGTTGCAATTAATTTGTGGGCTCAATGTTCTACTTGGAGCATGATAACAAGATTAGCATCTGATCGACTCAACTCACAGCTTGAGCAAAGACCTAAAACTAATCACCCACCACAAATACCAACAACGAACAAGGAAAACGCAAGAGAAAGCAATGGGCGCGGGCCGGCGTCGACCGCGCGTGCACCTCGGCTCTCGGTTACCACAAACACAATGTGCACCCTGCATTACGGTGGATTACCAACCAATACGACTATACGAATATAATAAGGAGCAAACAAAACCCCAGCATTCACTCCACGATTAATAACAAACTTATACTAGCGTGGCGTGGCGTGTGGATATGAATCGGGAAGCAATAGAGATACAGACAAGTCGCTTATCGATCGAAATCGAGCGAGCGCAAGACGCGCGGCGGTTACCTCGACTGCGGGCTTCCCTGCCTGTAACAACACACACGCAGGTCACCTCAGAACGCGCAACGTACACCGTCTCATCATCAACCAATCTTTTACAGTGATATCAACTTGACGGACAAACAAATCAAAATGTATAGATAGGTATAAAGCTAGTAATTAGTATAGGTATGTACCTGTAGTCTATAGTTGGAGTCAGCCGTTGCAGCCGCTGCTAAGAATGGGTCGTAATACACACTGAAAATCCAAACAAATGATTATTAGATACTTAATTCTTAATTTAAAACAAACAAGATTCACTAATAGATTTTTTTTGTAAAAATGTTGTAATTTCTAATATTTTTTAAAGAGGTCAAATGGTCTAACGGTAAAATGCTTAGCATAAAATGTATTTACAAAGAATGCTATAACTACAATAAGTATTCATTTACATAACAACGTCTATAGATGCAGAAAGAGAAAAATAGTAAAATGATGCAGATAGAGTAATTGATGCTAAAAATAAAGAAGAATTCTAATTACACATTGATTTATACAGAAAGATATAGAAAGCACTAGAACTATTGGGCTGAGGCAACCAGTGGCATTCACTTCTACATTATTTGAGTTAGTCAACAATAGGTGATTATTTCGATGGTAGCTAATCTAAGTTACTAAGTTACAGTTGGTGCTGTTATTAAACAAATATTAATTCATACCGTTGGAAGTGAGGGATGCAGAGTAGGAGTTTTTGAGGTTGGATAGTTATAGGTTGCAATTTGGACGATACACATAGGAAAGGTCTTGACTCCTGGAATAATTGTATATATTTATATTAAGTTAATGGATTCGCGACTTCATTAGGTTGCAGTTGGTCAAGGACAAAGAATCTTATAGTTATTATACTCTAATCTCTGCTCCATTGTTTCTAGTGTTTTTGTACAATTTGAAGTATTCGTTTTGTATACATAGCTTCTTTCCAACTATGATTACCACATAATGAAATTAGGTTAGGTACCAAAAGTATTTAAGTCAAATGGTATCCACAAGTTTACTTTTGTGAGCAATAGATACTATTTCAGAATAATAAGACCAATCAGCTTTAAAATTTGATACTTTATGCAAATTTTAGTTTCATCAATAAAATGTAACTTTTTTAATAAAGGTAACAGGTAGGATAGGGTACAGGATAATGAATGTATGTGCGGTGCGGTGAGGTGCAGACACGATCTATGCAGCCAGGTATTTTCACTTTACATAATCTCTGCGCGCACAGATCATATTCTCGCTTCTGCAACTAAATTCCTATTGTGCTCAAGATTTTAGCACTTTTAACTACAGCTTGCCAGTTAAATCAGTTTTTGGGGTTATCATAAAAACACAAAACGACTGTAAATCTACCTATTAGTAGCACGTCATACTACGACTAAAATAAATTTCCCATCGCTTTTTTGTTCACCTGTTTCTCCTAATTATAAAATGTGCCTTGATTTAAATATTTTTGTGACAAATATAAAAATTTCTTATCCGTTTCAATACGTTTATTGTGATATAAATGATCCGTTATTATATCAGATAGAACAGACGGAATAATCGGTAGTTGTTTCCTAAAGTAGACCTGCATAGATGGTGTGTGGGTGTGTGTGAGTACTCACGGTGCGTATGCGTGCATCGGCGATGCGTAGGCGGCGCGGGGCAGGAGGTGCGGGAGATGCGGGTGCGGGTGCGGGTGTTGGTGTTGGTGCGCGGGGCGCGGGGAGCGAGTGCGTACCACCGCAGCGCCATGGAGCGCGCCGCCGCCGGGGGCTACATGCAACACACAGCGGATCGCTAACATGCGGGGAGGGTTACCTGCGTCGCTGGGCGGCTCGCGGCGCCAGCACCAGCGGAGGCGCCGCAGCGGCGGCCGGTGCCGCGCCGAGCCACGGCCACGTCATGCCGGATACCCGAAGCCCTGCGCACACATTGCGCCTCTACACACTGACTCCGAGTTGCCACCTTATTCTACTAACGCCTAGCGCTATCATAATATACCACACCACGACATGAGGGTGCATATTGTTATTTTATTAATGTTTTTTTGGACTGGAACTTCATTAAAAAAACCGGTCAAAAATGATGGCCACTAAAAACCATGTTCTTCTTGGCTTGGTCGCATGAAACTAGCTGAGATTCACCTAGGATTTCAGAAGATTTCAAGTGAGCCTTCGCAAGGTGATAAAAGGACGGTTTACCAAACCGAAATTAAAACCGAATCTGTCTGAGATAATTTTAATGTGACCATATAATACAGATCACCGCAACTCCTTTTTACAAAACGTTATAAACCAGTGCTCTAAGAAGATGACCAACCGTGTTGGTTGCAATGAATAGAAATCGAGTACTGGGACACTTAATACGGATTCCGGCAGAGTTGAGTGCGAATGTATACAAAACTCTTTGAGATAAGCTATTTCCAACATTCTAAAGGTGGCAACGCAGGCAATGGGCACTAAAGTACACAGACTACGTCGTCGTGTTATCAAGGACAGACCTCCATGTATTGGTGTCCCTTCAAAAAATGCGGCTGTATCCGGTAGACTCGAAACTACCCGTACGACGTATCTTGGGTGTAGAATTCAATCAATTTGGAAAAAAGCCAATATGAAAAGAGTCAAGTCATTATTCACAATACCATCTATGTTACTAAAATTACGTTGTGCACTAAAATGCGTTTGAATTACGAGACTGCTATAATAAACAGAGAACATGATTCACATCGAGACGGGGTATAGTATGGAGTATGCCACATGAGTGGTTCTCTACGTCAAAACACAACATTCTCGCCCATCCCGAGACACGGAGAACATGGCACAGTGGCCGTTGACTTTCTGCTCTAAGGAAACATGGCCTCTGGCTTTTTACAAAATGCTTTTAATTCAATCTCTGGCATTCAACTTCTGTTCGAGCAGTACTTTTAGTTCTAATCAACCGCATAGTCCCACCACATAAAGAAATTACATGCTCGAATGAATGTTATAATAAATGTAACGCAAAGCTTTAGTGTCTTTATCAAAGGATGTCATACAGAATTCTTCATGGGCGTCTTACCTTCTGGCCATTGTACACACACTGCAACAAAATAACATTAATTTTATTAGATGATACACATCAAGACGCTATCTAGGTATGTCTAGGACAATTAAGGCAAGAGTAGAATACATTCTCCACTACAGAAAATGAAATATTAATAGTGCAAGATTGAAGGCACAAATAGTCATTCAGAAAATAAATGCAACAAGAATATGTCATACCAAGCATAACACCAAGTGTTATGACAACTAAGAAGCCATTTCAGTGGTATTTGGGATAGTGTTAAACGTTTTCAGGCAATAGTGACACCGGAGACAGCCAACTGAATATTTTAAATTTTAGAAAAGTATAATATAAATTTCAAATGTATGTAATATGCATGACCAATTACTATGATTTGAATTGCGCAATGATTACGTGCGATCGTCGGGCGCAGACTGTCTCCGGTTGCTGACAGTGGACTCATTCCCTAAATAGCATTCATCTAATTGCATTCAGACAACAGATCTAGCCAACATGTATACACATTGACATGGCATGGACAACATTGATTTTTACAAATTCAGCTCTCTCACCCACAGTGGGAACTGATCCATTTCTAGCCAGAATAACTGATGGATTAAAAAGAAAAATCCAAGATGCATTAAAGTCAAAACATGTGTTATGTATGATATCAGATAGTGGATACACATTGAAAACTGCTGTGGTTAGAGTGTAAGTATTGGGAGGATTTGTAAATACTTTTCCTTATTGAAACGTGTTATGGCGGTAGAAAATACTTGGGAATTGATAATGAACTTTACGTTAAGATAGTCAACAGATTTATGCTTACCGTTGGGAACCGTAGGAGGTTTCTTTGTCTGGACTCTCGCCGTGGCATTATTAACCTGATATTGAAGTAAAATATGTCAGAATTCATATTCCCAAGGTCCCAATATGAATGTAATTGATTAAATTGTACTAGTGGGAATCGAACCCATTCATTACTAATTAATGAACTTACTTTGAGAAACTGTTTTGATATAATAATAATTTAATAAACGAGTAGTTAAAGTATATAAAATATCTATAAAATGTCTCAATGGTTCTAGAAAAACATTGTGTTTGGCCACTTCACTTGATGGAAAGCTGTGGTAAGGCCTTAGACTGATAAAGTACATCATATATTTGGAGACATTTTGAAGTTGTATGGTGTTTTGTGTGTGTATTTTGGGTTAGGTAGGTAACTCGGGAACTGCTCAAGAAAATTTACTGACAAAGTTCGGACAAAATGCACGAACCTCTTCAGTCGCGTTGATTTCTTTGGTATTGGTAGAGTTTAAAGAGATTATAGGTATAATGTATAGAACTGTTGATAATATTAACGTGTGTTGTATCTTACCTCTGCGGCAAAGTGACGATACGGTTCTGTCTACATCTCTCTGTGAGACACTCTCTCTTTCGATCGGCATATATTTAAATGACCGTCTAGAGAGTAAAGGGACAAAATAAATAAGGTTTGTTTGTGGATTAGAGTGTGGCATACTTAGTGCTAATATGCTTTAGCCGGCGCGCGAGTGACGCGGCACACGCTATAGCATGACAGTAACTACAGAGCAGACGAGCGCAGGTTGCGGTGGGCAGTGGGCGGTGGGCGTATAGGAGCGGGATGTTATATAAGTTACAATAGTGCTACGGATGGTATTCATTGAGTCATGCACACCTCTATCTTTCTGCCCTCAACCACGGTGCCGTGAAGACGCTCTCGTGCTCGCTCCGCATCACCACTATTTGCGAATGTTACAAAACCGAATCCCTGCATGCAAGACAGACAAAACATGCATTAAAAACAGCGTCGCTCAAAAAACAACGTGCAACAAAAATTAACATTTATGCATTGCATATTCTTTATTTAAATAATTCTAGTGAAATATCGAGAGGATAATATTATTTGATTACGTTGATACTTTGAGCGTTTTCTAGCTGAATGGATACACATAAGCGTTTGGATTACAGTATGTAAATAAAACAAATGTATCGTCGCTCGACCTAGTAGTCTGTACTGTACTATGAGGTAGAAGATATTGTATTATGGTGTGTCGACAAGTATTCACAGTTGTCTATTACTATTTCACAGACACTACCAGAAAGTTATTGGGTGTAATGTTAGCTGCAATTTGTTCTATACAGAAAAATCACCGTTCATGCATAAATTAAATTGCTAGGAACATTATATTATAGCGGCTATTAATTTTAAATATACAATTTTACTAAACATTACTAATAATGGACACAATAGACACGCTGTGTGTTTATTGTCTAGCTATACTTGGAGTTCCTATCAATCTTAAAATAATTCCAGGGCAATTACTACTACGCCATTTCATTTTGTACTACACAGGTTCACGGTAAACGTGGAAAATTTATAAGTATATGCATTTAAATAGTGCGTTTACATTACAGTGCCATACTAAGCATAGTAAAATCATAAGCATTTTTACAAATTGTTGATTTGTAATACAAGTTTCATAATCTACAGCACGATTCATGTTTATTTGCCGTCATATATGATACCTATGTATTTACCCGATAACATAAGTTTTATCTATGTAGTGCGGGTATCAAATTAATAAACATATTTAATCCAACAATTGAAATCAGAATATCGTGCTCATAAATACTACATACTGTCAAAACATGGTGATAAACCCATAACAAAAAGCAGCTAGCACAGCACACAAGACAGTGGAAGAAACGAGTCGTGAAAGTGACAATCAAGTTGCTGATTGTACGAAACGCTTACACTTACAAAGCGATGACAGCTCTATTATTACCATTCTGAGTGCAAATATACATAGGAAAACAATGATTTGGGCAGAGAGAATGAGAAATAGATACAAAAAACATGTGGGCAGAAAGACCTACACAAGAGGACCATCCTTCATCTAAACATACAACGCACGGAGTGCAGCAAGCTCTCTGACAATTGATAAACGGACTTCAATCCAGAACATGACAGAAGACATTCGACAAATTCTAAACTAAAATGCACCATATCTAGATCAAAATGCTCTAACTTTTAAACACATTTTGCGAATTGAAGATCAGCGTATTTACGTCATGCCTAAAACTAATGAGAATTAATTGGTGTTTCCCTGGTTAATAAAGCTATGACTAAACGAATTTCATAACCATTCAGCTCAAACATTAGGACATATTAAAAAATTAAATTGGAGGTTAAGTATAGTAAGTACTTTAGATTAGAATGATATTATGTCATCCAAACTACACACCGAGCTGCAAAGAGAAACAAGTACCCTGTTAATTATAAGTTCAAGCAAAGTAGTACAGTTCACAAACTACAACAAAATAGAAGAAATTGACTCTACGTGGGGAAATTTACTAACATGACTAGCAACTATGCAATAAACAGTTTACTAAAGAAAAATAACACTAGCAGTTTGGATGTATAATAGACATTAACCTTTATTAGTGATGGATAATAGAGCTGTCCTGGTAATATGACTTAGGGAATCAGCTGTTATAGTGACGATGCAAACATTCTCTAGTACTGTAAATCCCATTGAGGCTTTTAAGAAAGAAACTGGGAACTATTATTCGAAAGAGAAAATACTCCTTTTGTATGAGCGAGCATGGACTACTTAGGGGCGGTCACCAAACGGACACAAGAAAAGCAGAAAACACGAAAAAAGCGTTCAATCCAATCAATTATTATTATAAAAATTATTTCAATAAAGTCATCTGCCTAAAGATTTTAACATTTACAATAAGTTGTTTTTTGAGTATCATTATTAAAATGTGTAAATTCATTATTATGTTCTGAGTATAGTTACACCTCTGAATTATTCTTCAACTAAAAAGTTTTTATGTGTTTAACGGAATTAAATAATATATGAAAAAATAAGTCAAAGGTGTAACTAAATATTGTCCAGATTCTTGAAAATTATAAGGTTGACATTAAATTGTATGATAATATACAATGCAATTAGAGTTACTGCACCAAACATTAAAACCAAGAGTATGCTATGAGAAAGAATAGTTTATTCCAAACTCGATTGATTAAATTTAACTATAAAGCCCATTGCCTTTAATATTATGTTAAGCTCAATAGTAATTATGAAACTGGGAATAATTTTATTTATGATAATATCTGTAAGACTAAATAAAAAAGGTATCAGAATTTTATTTAGCTCTGGGCGGCAAATTTTATATATCACAAAAAATAACATATCATATTAGTACGAGTTCTTTTTAGCTAATTGTGAACTAAAGTTTAGTAAGTATTTATTCAAATATTTTATACAAATAGTTTGATAGCAATAAATAGATAACAACAATAGCTAAGAAGATTCGTACAAAGTGAAAGAATTCAAGGAATAACCAAATAATGTAATGATGGTGAAAAATAAATATTTTATCATTGTTATTCCGTAAATTCAGTTACGGCTGAGGCAATAAAGAGGATATCACTACTCATATAAGGATCAACATTTATTACTTAAAGGCTCTTATAATTGGTATAGCAGCACATTTATTTCTAACTTTATTGCTCCAAGCCAATACAACATTATTGGTATTGTAAGTTTGTAGCATAGAGACCGCAATGATAATTATTCGATTATATCGCCAACATTTGATATATTGTGGCAAGTACATACTTACGTACATGAAGTAATTTTAAAGCTATTATTAAAATCTAATTACAGTCAATGTGCCAGAAACAAACAAAATAAAATCTTCCCTGAATGGCCCACTGGAACCCTTATAAAAGGGTTTCATTGGGCCACTTTATAAAAAAGTCTAATATACAAAGTAGTTCTTACCTTTGAACCGCGCTCGTTGAAGATAATTTCTACATCAAGAATTGTGCCATATTGCTGAAAAGCAAAACGTTACAGTTACATTCAATTTTATCCGCACATATTATCGGGAGATACAAAGGCCGCATGCAGTGTCATGAAAGCATTGCTTAGCATAAACTATATACGTACGCCAAACATAGTTCTGAGATCAGGATCTCTAAACCGGAATGGTATATTGGAGACGTGTAATCTTTTGGGTTGCGAGGCTTGCGAGACAGGCACTAGAGTCTTCTCAGGCGAGGTGGGGGGCTGGTTGACGACGTTAGCGACGGCCGCGGAGACGGCTGCGGCTGCCGCGTGTGCCGCCGCTACTTGCTGCGCTGCAGCATGCTGTGCTACTGCCGCCGCCGCCGCCTGGTGCGCCGCTGCCGCTGCCACGCTTACAGGCGTCTTCTCTTCGCTATTGTCACACTCACTCAACTGAAAATTACAAGCAGCAGAATTCAGAGCAGTCTTTCACTAAAAATAATAGAACTCGCGCACGAGCTCATTGTTTTAAAATATCTATCAAATTAAACTTACTGATGTATTCAGATTGTCTATTGAGTTAGATAAATGCTGTTGAGGCTGTGGCTGCGGTGAGAAGTTGGCTGGCGGCAATGGAGCCGGGGGAGGTGGACCCTCGCTCTTTACCATAGGCGGCTGTGGCGGAGGCTGCGGCGCGCCACTTTCGGCCTTTACCGAGAGGGCATCGCCGTTGGCAGCGTACTGAGCTGCTGCTGCCGCTGCCGCCGCCGCGGCGGGGAACGGACTCATTCCGGTTCCCACCATGTGCTGGAAATTAGAAATAATACCCGACTTAGCTTTCAATGGATCATAAACACAACTGTACCCTACGTGAAACTTCATGCTTCGTATACTTCGATGGACTATTTCCAAATTTTAAAACAATTAATAAAAACAACTTTTCATCAAAAATTTCGTCGCGGAGATAGTCTAGGTGGGTTATGTACTAAATCTGTCGTACATAATAAATTAACCCCTTATAGTTGACGTTTCTAGGCTGCGCATTGACGCAAAGAACACGTGCCAAAATTCGGTTTGCATTGCTTTACATCTAATCTGCGTGAGTACACATGTCAGTACATTCTACATATATCATGCAACATTGAATTTGCGATCTGTTACGGTAAACAATATCCATGCATCGACTTTTACGTGAAAGCGTACCTATTCTATGTTGTTAGTAGGAAGGTTATTTGTGTGGTAAAAAAATACCGCGTTCTTTATGGGCAGTAATAATAATTGTATTTTGTAAAAACTTGTTTAAAGCTACTGAACTGAAAAGTTACTTATAGCGGTCCCATTACTTTTATGAAGAGAGTTCCAATTTCTAGCGGCCTATTTACATGATGATGCACCCGCGCTCAGTTTTATTTTGTACAAAATACCGCCTCTAGGATAAAATTAAATGGCGAATGGAATCTAACACGGACCTCAACCCGAGTCAAGGGTGCGTTGCCCTAAAAAATGTGATGACCGTGGGCGTTCAATTTATTTTTTCAAAAAGTTACTTCTTATTTTACTCTATTGTATATGTAAGGTATAATATATATACAGATATCCAATCTTATTAACATTACAAAGAAAACACAGTGGTATCATCAGCATTTGTTTGTAAAGAGCATGAGATAGATAACACAGGAAAAGAGAAAATTAGGAAGTGGCTAATAAAGGCAATTGGTACGAGCGCAACTTGTTGTTAGTCGCCCTCCCAAGCTTGATATTAATAGCGAAGTGAAGTAGGTACTGAATACAACAATATACCAGGGAGGCGTCAAAATCGAGACAAGCGGTAACGATAACTTCCAAGTTTTTTTAAATCAATTTTAAACAAGGTTTCTCTGTCATAAATTTTACGTATGGTTTTTATATGCAGCTACTAGGTGCTATATAAAGGTAACCACGAATACGAGTATAATATTCAACAATGCTTACAACTTCTAAGCTTTCATCGAAATGAATAGAATATTTACGTGAATAGAGCAATTTTACTTATTGTGTAAATTACAATAGACGTTTTATAGGGGAGGGTTTCTTTTGATGACGCTTGGAACGGATATCTCATAATACTGGTACCAGTAATAACTAAATATCTGCCTTACACGCAAAGTTTATCAAGTACCTACTACTTAGTTTTAACTTATAATTTTCAGTTCAGATGATTTTTTGTACAAATTTTATTTCAACCTCGTATATCTACGAAATATTATCTGAAAATCGCAGCAACATAGCGATGTTTAAGAGTTGTAATTGCGTTGTATTTATTTTAAGAACCTATAAATAAATACAACGGAGTTGAGCAAAATATTTATAATATCGTTACATTAAGTACTTCTTTTCTTTTTGATATGATAGGAACGGTAATAAATCCTTCAACTACCTACGAATAACGTTTCTTTACAACATTATTAAACTCCCACGTGCTAATAAAGAAAGTGAGTATGAGAGTATTTATTTCTACCTAAACATTGTAAACAAAATATGATAAAATTCTCGCCAGATTTTTGATGTCATGTAAGAACTGCTCGAGGCAACGACACACGCAAGATACGAGTGGAGTGTCTCGCTCGGCCCTCTTGTGCCAGAACGAAGGGCACTTCGCTGTGGAGTTCTAATTGTCCAACCAACCGCTGCACTGGTCCAAGGCGGGCGATGACTTCGAAACATGTGTGTCGGGCTGCTTTAGCACCCTCTAGTCACTAGCTCGCTGGTGCTATTTATGGCAACAACGACACAATGCTTACTCGTGACTCATTCTTTCCGAGCGGGACGTGTTAGCTAGCAATAATCAAATAAATAAACTAATAAGTATTCTGCTCAGAACAGATGTTAAAGGAGGCTGACAAAATCACGCGTTTGTGAATAAGATGCATAGTCTAAGATTCTACTTATTTACACATAAAAAAAACAATGTTCCTCTATGACGCAAAGTAATTCATAGCTTCCATGCAGCCTGAGAGTGACCATTACGTTAATACACGTGGTAAGCCGCCTCCCCATCGTATCCGGCTGTCACGTAAACAAACAGACTTTTTATAGAGCAAGTTTGCGATTCGTCTCAAACAACCGACATTCAGTGAAGTCCCGTGTATTCCTAAAACTGTAATAATGTAAACGAACTCAATACTTGACGGAAAACCAGGTATGCACTGCAAGCATACTCTGTTTCAAATACCTTAGTTAAATCTGGAAATAGAAATAACTTTTAAACTACGTACTTTACATTCATTTTTTGAAGCTTTTGTTGAAAGAAAAATATACACGCATCGTCTTGAGAACGTCCACTTTTTTTCGTAGGTTAAGACTTACATCATTCAACCGAAAAACTTTGATAGAGGATCGGATAATCTTGCTTGGTGATTCCATTGTCCTTACTACGTGAACAACATTTTAAAACTGGACGTGTCTATTTGTTTGTAGGCTTAATTTTTTACTTGCTTAACTAAGGATTATTTATCGAAGATAAATCTATAGAGAAATATTGATAGCAATCTTTCAAAAATAACTAACATATAATATACATACAACTAATACATTATACAATATACCATATACAATTAAGAATAAACATTAGAGGCCAAAACGGTATATGAGAGCAAGTAGTCAATAGTCATGTGCTCGCCACAGTTTTCAATTAGGTAATTATATCAAGACCTATTAAATGTAATTGAACGCGACACAAAAGCAGGCATTCGTACTCTCGGCAGAGCGTTGTCGTCGTGATGCGTCATCCGAATACCATGATGTGAATGATCAAAAACGACATCTGGAAAAGGCACTGGTGCCTCGTACATTACTTTGGCTACGCTTTAGAATCCATGCGCGTATTCTATTTTTGCGTGGATTGTGCCTAAAGTTTTCTTGTTCACATTAGGAATTAGTTTGTTCGAAATAGTTAGTATATGATTACATATTTCGCAAATGTATCATAAATAATTGTGTCTTTTACAAAAACATTAAGATTGCAGCTCAACTGTTTTCTCATTATTGTGCTACGACTCAACATGCCAGAACAGTCGAAAGCACCGGGCCGCGTGGTGAATAATGAGAAAAGTTGCAGCCAAGCCTATATGTTCCGATTACTTTCTCGTCATCAAGAAACAGGACAATAGAACAATCTGTAAGACGTTCTGATAACAAACAAAAAACCTTGAGTAGGAAGTCTTCGATGGTAAAAGCACTGGTCCACGCCCAGCCTGGTTTTACTTTACACGCGCCATAAAGAGTTCATAAAATCAAGCCATCAGTGATGATATGAGAAGGAGTAGTGAGAATTAATTGTAAAACTATTGTATTATACTCAAATCCTAATAAATAAATAAATAACTAAGCAGCTCGGTCCTGTCTAAAATTCTGACAGCTTCGATAATTATATTTGCTTAAGGTCGACATACACCTTCAATCATAAAAAAGTTTATTTTGTTTTTTGCGTCTTAAGGTTAAACAAGCCAGTACGTTGTCCATACAAACGCTGTAACAGCTTAATGTCTACTATTTATTAACATGCGTCTGAAGTTAAGCTTGATACTGACTTATCTTGCCGTTATCTAGGTACGTTACCCTATATGCTACAATAAAATCAGATTACCTTGAAAGTTACAAGCGTCGAAAGATTTAGTACTAAATCTTGTAACGCTTGTAACTTTCAAGGTAATCTGATTTTACTGTAGCATATAGGGTAACGTACCTAGATAATGGCAAGATAATTCAGTATCAAACTTAACTTCGGACGCACGTTAATAAATAGTAGACATTAAACACTTACAGCGTTTGTATGGACAACGTACCGACTTGTTTAACCTTAAGTAAGCTTTAGTCAGTTTCTAGTAAACTACTACTTAATTAAATGTAAATCAAAGTTTACAAGCGCCGTTGGAACGTTCTGATAAAACATTGTTTTGCTAGTTCAAGTTCAAGCAGTATCCTTTGTGCAACACAATATCTCTTATCCGATTGACTAATTTGTTTGGTTACGGAAATTGAAAATGGAAATTTCGTTTACAATCTATTTCGCCCAAGCTGCGTCAAAAGGGTTTATTTTATCAAAAGGTAAATGAAATCACATTATCATAATCACCGAAAGGTGAAGACGTGAGATGTTACTCCGCAGTTTATCCAGAGTTCATCACGTTAGTCCGATCGGCAGTGCTCACAAGGGCATAGTATAGATAAACAAAATGAAGCTCAACAGTTCAAAAATAAATAACTACCTACTTTTTGTTTGGGGTTAGTGAAACTATGTACTTACCTATTTTTTTATTATAACTATTTGTGTGATTTCGCTTTTAATCTTTTGTTGTAAACTAGAGAAACGCGAGCGACTTCGTCCGCGTGAAATAATTTTCAAACAAACATCAACTATACTTGAAGTCAAAGTATACTTTGATTCTCCGGTGTTATCAGGAGTAATGGGTCTTATTATTTATAGTATAAATAATTGATTTGCCGTGTTTGTACCGGCACTATCAAGAAAAAGAAGATGAGGCGTATCTCCCAAATCGTAAGGGAGCGAATAAGAGAACGCACTAGTTGGTAGGTAGATAAGATAAGACTAGACGGGTAAAAGCTTCATTGGTATTAAGTCCTCAGAGTTCTTAACACCAACCGCATTGAAACCATTGGAAAACGTGATGGCGCTACTATAAGCCCCCCGCCCAATGAACTTCTATGAACACACGTAGAAAAGGCGGCCACGATAACAGCGGAACTTAAAATGAAAAAATGAGATAGAATCACGATTTCTATAGTCCCCATGCACGGTAGATATCCCTTCAGATCTCTTAGTACAAAGTACGGACTCGTGATCCTTTGAGGATATCTAAGGGGGTAGGCAGAAGTATGTACCATATATTACATTAGGTACAATCCCACATTTTGCAGTAGTTAGTGTTCCATACCTGACAGGTTGAAGCCCATCGCCAAACAGCGGAACAGGGGGTAGGTAAAGCTTATTTCCTGGAAATCTATGAGGAATACCTATTTCTTTGTACTTGAAGCTTTGGACTTTTTAAAGCTTTCGATGGTGAATGACAAACATATTGTAGATTTGTTGGGCCGAGTTGGTTTTTACCCGGCATGTACAATATGAGATACATCGGCGGCGGTCGGTTGTGAGTAAAAATAGATAATCCTTAATAAATATATTATCTACTTGTTGTCATCTTCCAGTATCACGCATTCCTTGCAAGTTTCACTCTCGGCCGCGTCCATTATACTTCCCACGTCTGCTTGACTAAATTACGACTCTATTTTCCTTCTCAAGATGATAACCTGGAGATTACGATTCGTATAATGTACGCTGAGATTCGCCCACTCAGGCACGAGTTTCAGTTTCAGCGGGATTTCTTATGGTGAATATTATTTCGTATTAATATTCAACAGTTTGCAGCGAGGCGCTACGTGACCGGGAGAGTATTTACAGTGCTTAGCGAAGCGCGCGGCCTCCGCTCGGCACCCTTCTGCCGATGCCGGCTACCTACCCTCGCCTCGTTATGCATGTATGGATAATTTCTGCTGCCTTTCATAAATGCTAATTACCTACTATTTTATAGCAAATCTCAATTTTAAGCTTGAGGTATTATAATTCAAAATAATTGTTGGTTACGATCAACGGCTAAAAGGCCTTTAAGTACATAGGCTAGATTCAGAAGCTGTATGCAATACTGCGAGTACTATACTAAAACCATAGATCTCTAGCAATTGAAACTGCACTAGCTGAGTTCAAATAAACTACAAATTGTGAATAAAACCAATAAATAGAAGCGAGGTCAAAGGAGCATTATCCAACAGCATCAACGCGCGACAATGGAAATGGGGATTTAGAGTTCGCTCGTAAACGGTCGGAATGGTTCTCTTCCGGGCGCGGATGCTGCGCGGTACACTCCACTCTCCGCACATGTCAGGCACGACGTCAATATCCGCGTAACTCACCGCTACATTATTTATTATCCCTCGCTGAATGAGTAGGTACCTACTTCGAACATCCGCAGTTCAGTCTACTTACATGCTAAAAACAAAGCCTTCGACACAATCGATACGTTTATTTACTCATGACTGAAAGCGATATAGTCTAAATCAAGGGCAATAATGTGTGTGCAAAAGAAATACAAAACTGGCACATCTAGCCCTAGACTAAGCAAAGCTTGTAGCTATGGGAACCAGATGTCTGCTGTAATACGTACGCGTATACTTCTCGTTTTTTGTAAACAATACTTATCATAACAAAAATCTTTGACCTCAGTTTGATCGAATCCACAACCAACGGCGCAGAAGGCAGAGCTACTAACCGAAGACGACCGATGAATGTCCACCTGCGGCGCAGGAGGTTGCGGGTTCGATTCCCACCTTGGGATAGATGTTTGTGCGATCTGCAAATATTTATTCCAGGTGTTCTGGGTATTTTCTATGCATAATAAAAAATATCTATGTATGTAATGTATTGTATTAAGTATATCAGTCATCTAGTACCCATAACACAACTTCTGCTTAGCTTGGAAGACCCTGCTGATACTTATACAAACAAGTCGAAACCATCGGTAGAGCCGCGCCGTGTGGAAAGGGGAAACTTTGAATGTAATTATTACGTAAATCTCTGTCTGTTGCGGAAGGATGTTATTGTTGTAATCGCAATAAACGGATAAGAAGGATTTGCCCAAAGTCAGCTATCAATAATTCGGCTCCTCACACCCCACAACACTTCGTACCACCGCCACCGCCGCCGCCGCCGCCCGGCCCGCAGGTCCGCCGCGCCCGCTTTGTGTCGTTCAGCTCAGCGAGTTACCGGAATCAATAAATATTTGATTACGTCTGATCGACGTTTTATGGTAAAAGAATAACGCGTCAAATGTGTCATTTGTAAGGAGATAAAACAAGAAAAGAATCACTTGTTAACTCACTTAGGAAACATTTCATTTATCAACATTTTTTTACGTTACTTACTCACGTGAAACTTTTCAGATATTATAGACTTGCAGTACATAGGTACTCTATTTTAAAGCGCAACAACCAAACGTACAAACTTATTTCGTCGTATCACAAACCATCTACCAAAAAAAAAAATATGGCTGAACTATTGCCAATGGGTAATGTACAGACAGTTTTGAGTAACCATTGCTCATAGAGTAAAAGCACGTTTTAACTTTCAATGAAATCACTTAGGCCCTCTTGCACAACAATCACTAAACGCGTTAAGCAAGTCCCTAAATGCATTTAGGAAGTTAATTCCATCGATACACCGAAAACAAGAGACTGAAATATTTATGAAAAGTTCTTAATACACTCTGGCAACATAATTATACCGAAATGAATAAGTTGAATGAAGAATTACTTCAATGATGTTCTGTTTCAGTTTCATTTGTTTATTTATTTATTATATTTGCAAACGTATGCATTAATTTCTTCGATCAATGATACCCCTAGATATAGGGTCGGTGCTAAAAATCCGTCTCGGTAAGTAAGAGCTCACTTGAGAAGTGAGCGACACTTGAGAAGTGATCTCTTATTTTGTTTTGACAATTAGTGATATTTTTTACTAGGTAACATGGATGTAATTTGGTTGAACTTAAAACTGTTTATTATTTTTTCTCACTTTAACCTTATCACTTTTTAGTAAAAAAATTTTGCTGTAAGTATATATATTCACGCGGACAGGTTTTTGCTGTGATTTTGTATGTGACCCATTATCTAAGGGTATCATTATTGATCAAATATGAGAACGCAGTCAGTTTTTAACTGCATAAAGTCAAATACAATTACTTGTGTTAGACCATTTTTTAAACGGTTGGTCTAAAACAATTAAATAAAACTCATCATTATAAACAAAGTTATCAGTAAACAGTCCGCGTTTCTTACATAGTTTTGTATGCAAATCAAATACGTGTATGGAGACTTGCGCCATTCATACCACCAAGGTACACGTACTTTAGTTATTTTAAGTTACCAAACTAAGCTCATGCTTTGCTTATAAAGTTACTAGTATAGTTACTTATATAGCTACCGGTGTCAATAAAAATATACGGTACAATATACCACATTTTAGTCACTATCATTTAGCATATCTATACCAATTATAAGATTCTTTGTCCTGACTAACTGACATAGACAACGCACAGCCTAAACCACTGGTTGTAGAGATTTGAAATTTTTAGGGTATATTTGTCTTGGCGCCTAGAGGTGTACTAAAATAGGAATTCCCGAAATTCAACCCCTAAACGGGTACGGGGCGGAGGTTGAAGTTTGTATGAATATAGTTTCACGCGGACGAAGCCGCGCATGTTTCGCTAGTAAGCTTATCTTTAAAGATACGTCATTTGATGGTAAACATGGAAGATTTGCATTTACCTCCATACTTATAAAACTTATTTGAATTTAAATACTGCTTAAAATTGGTCCTGTCACTGTTTGTCATTACCCATTTGAAAGAGGTAGCGACAGTTTTAAGTATAGTTTATCCTTTGACAGATTTTTATAAGTCCAATGAGACTTCAATTCAATGCTTTGTTATAGGTTATGGTAACCACTTAATATCAGGTGGACCATCAGCTTATTCCATCAGCAAGTCAAATAAATAAAAAAGTAAGACCATTTGTTTGCAAACCAAAGCTTTAGTTTATATTTAGAATTTATTTTATTTAAAGCTTAAAAACCCATAATTTACGAATTACTCACGGAAGACAAAAAACACAAACAAAAAATGTTAATTACCTACCTACTTTAAAACGTACCTATAATCTTTTTTTTTATTATTACCTAAAAGCACCGTTTTGGATGTTTTTTTCTATATGCTTATCGGGGCGCTCTTCTCTATTGCAACACCCTTACTGGGTATATTATGTATTGACGCCAAAACCTTTATTTAGTCCTAAGATCTGACAATATTTAACTTACCTCTACACCATAAGGCAATAAACATACTGAATACTTTATGCGGTTTCCGCTCTGTTGTACCGAGAGCCAGAACCTGTATATTATGTTATCTATACTGCAGAATTCCATTTTTGGGATTCCTAATTTGATTTCCTTCGTGAATTTTAGAGCCGCGCCGCCGCCGCCTCTGGCTGCCGTACTTCGTCAACAGATATGGTCGCCACATTTGCGATATATTTAGCCTGTGCCATGGACGGTACAATGTCGGTGTACATGCCGTAGGCGCTGCTAAAACTCTGAGAACTCGTACTGGCTTTGAGTGTATTTTAGAAAACAATTCAACTAAACGTTGTTTTTGTGCATGTAAGGAAAAGTTCATAATTTAAGAGCATTTTTGGGGTTCCGAAGACCAACAAAGAACCCGTATCGCCATGTTTGAGTTTCCTTATCCTTAGTCAGTGCTATTTTGCTCGCAGACTAATAATAATACATAGTATGTAATGTAGTACCATCAAGTTGGGATTTGGCGAGCTAATTTCATTGTAAACTTGTGCATGGGTGGGTATCATAAAATAAATAATAACTTCGAAAACTATTTATGTGCCGTATTGTAATTGTTTTAAAAGTCTTAAGAGCACTCATTGAACATTAAAAATTAAAACAATCATTCGAAATTATTGAAAAAATAACTACAGGGTTTTATAACTTCAGCTTCAGCCATATTTCTAGGAATTTTGTTATACTTACTGGTATTTTTTGTTAATTCATGAATGATGAATCACACGTTAGTTTACTCTTCATATTTTTATTTTATTTGTGGTTTGACTCAATCGTATAAATAAATCATACGAGAACGGTGATCCGTCCAGTTTCATTTTAAAATTGGTATGCGAGGTATTGGAGCGTTTCATTGAAACTCGATGTTGTGTACGGGACGTACGGTACGGGTAGAACTACCTACGTTTGCAGCAGGTAAGCTTGGCACTGCACGACGGGAGCTGCGCGCTCGTGCCTAGCCAATCTCTTTGAAACTCCACACGACGTGAGCTAAACTCCATTTATCGCATCACCGATCTCGTTAATTAACCATTTTATTATATCCCATAGCAAAAATAATGTTGCTTTTTAATTTGTTTACCTCGTGATGCGTTTCTTAGAAGAAATCGTCGCACGGCCTGTTTTGGTATTTTAAATTAAGATACGATCCATAAGTTTTTGAACATAAACTTATTCGGAAGTATCGAAAATAGTTGCTTCATAACCTACTAGTAAATAAGGGCAAGGAGGTAAATTAATTATGTTAGGTATCAAATCGAAATTTTTGCAGACTGTGTGTGAAGAACGTAATAGGGAACAGGCGTGATTATAATGCATCTATTTAATGAAAACCTAATAGGTAATTATTATGCATTTCTCTAGCTAGATGGTATTCAGTCATCTCAAGCGAGAAGTCACGCCACACGTCATATCATTGAAAGTAGGTAGGTAATATTCATTAATTTGATCACCGTCCGTACATAATGTAATCTTTAAGAATACAAACTAGAACACATTAAAATTTTTATTATATGCTTTAAGATCGCACTTATTTCAGTATCAAAAGTACTGTTATGCATGTAAATATGTGTCGATAGGTTAAAAAAATAAGGACATGATAGGATTTTTTTTAATCAACTTAACAGATCATCGTGACAAATTCAAGTTATTTGTTCCTCGTTACATTAAGTGTTAGTTTATGTTTTCGCAATACCTATACAGGCAGTATACTTACAGACTGCTTTACTATCAAGCAAGATACTTGAAACTCGTTAGGTACCTTATTACTGTCCTAGAACTGTGCTAGATGGTACGGCATGTAAGTACCATTTCTCTATGACCGGTTTATATAACAGTTAGAAACTACACTTATAGAATCAAATAATTATGATTTACAACTTTCTATAGAAATATAAATACACACAATAAACAAGCGTACATAAAAAAGCGTAAGAACCGAAACATTTAATGTGTAATCTGTCCTCTGGAATTTTTACACGCTAATCTTGGGCTGATCTACAAATAATAGCGTGGGGCCATCGTCTATCCCTGTCCGACTCGAAGGTAAACCTGGTTGACAGGTGCCCAAGCGCAGCCCTGAGACTATCAACTCACCCACAGGAAATATTGATCTTATTTGAGCTTGATTAACTCTGTAGTTGTCGGCGTGCTAATAATATCGCTCCTCTGGCACTCGTCCAGGCGAGGACTTAATGGATACTTCGATACGCGACAATTTTGAAAGGTTACTAGCATACGATTGGATTCGATCGGATCTTACGATGACGCGCGGGACACGGGCGCTCCTTGTCTCATAAACTTAGTGATGTACGAGAAACGTCATTTAGAGGTACTCACAAAATACGTGGTAGAATGTTTGTAAAACAGTTATTTCACTCTTCACCTAAAATATGTCACATACCCTCATGAATGTAATTAGTTATTTTTCGTAAGATTTGAACCTAGGACCTCAGCCAATTTCTATGTGGAATGTATGTAAATAGCCGCCCGTATTTTTTAAACAACCTAAAATAGTATTGTTTGCGTTGGTTTTTGAAAAAAAGGTAGAGTTTCTCAAGTCTCAAGTTAAATTGTTGTAATTGTAAAACGTTAAACTTATAACTTTTAAAAAATAATGTATATAAGTAGGTATTATATCACTCACCTAGTTTCATTAGTTCAAGTTATGCATTGTTCGGGGTAAGATGATGTGTAAAAATGTCTACAAATATTTATTTATTATTTTATATGCAAAGACGGATCACAAATCGAGAGCATACGCCAATTCTGTTCAAAAATTACACAAACAAACATTTTTGGGTATGGGCGTCGTCGCGGTTTGTTTACAAAATATTCTACTTAAGTACATATAATTTGGGTAAGAGAAAGAATATAATGGATTTTTTCTACAAAACTCTATATCCATAAAAGTATAACGCTAATTCCTATCTTATGCAAATCAAAATATTGAATCCACTAGCTCGCTCTAAGTTGAAGGAAATAAAACACGAAACATGCTTTCCATAATAAAATGTTGGCATCCTGTATGTTGAGTGCGATGGTATTATTAAGCGCGTAATATTTTCTTACTGAGTCGTTAGTTATTTTATTGGTATATATACAAAGAAATGGTATTATTTTATATGTATTTTGGTTTCGTACCAAAAAGTACCGACTCAAGATTATTTGAGTATATCGGGGTCGTAAGAGGTACGTTTAAACATCACACAGGTGATAGATAGGTTGCGAGCCCATTGCTGCTGCTAGACTAAGGTTTACTTCATCGTTAGAGAACACTGGCATTGCGCATAAAAAATATTCGAATTAAAAAAGCGCACGCCTAATTTCGAACCCTCTGGATCTGAAAGCGGGATTCGTTCACACTATACCACCGGTCTCTCTTAAATACGAGTATAGTTTGTTTAGTTAGAATAGTGTTTAGGTTAACAAATATTTTTATCTCGTGTTCAACTAAGTGTTCACGTAAGTGGGTATGTTACTAAAACTGTAGTTTAGATTCAAAATTTATAGCCAGTATGGTCAGATCAAAGCATGCCTGAATGTCGTGTGCCAGTTTCTGGTCTACATCAATGTCAGACTGATATACATGTATTACGAGGAATCTTAATAATTTAGGATTAAAGACGAGTGATCTCATTTGAATTTATGTTCTGAAATAAGTACATAAATTACATCATTAACGGAAAAACATTTGAAAATGTGTGATCTTATTCTCACGTCATTTATTGGATGTGTGTACGTATACACATGTGTCATGTACCCACCTGAAATCTAATTTGCCACCCGGGCCTACCGAAAGCATGAGCTATAAGGTAAAGCTCTAAGAAATGAAAAAAGGGATTAGGTAAATGAAATTTCACGAAACAGGCGAAACAGTTTTCATGTGGGTAGGTACCTACATAACCTTCTGAAATTGTCTTGATCAGAGTTGAACTTAGTGTTCGGATATTTATATATAAATATATATAAAAAAATCACCTTCTCCGCTGTAGATGTTGGGTTCGATTCCCACCGAGAACAAACATTTGTGTGATGAACATAGTTGTTTGTTCTATGTCTGGGTGTAATATTGTATTCTAAGTATTTATTTACAAAACAAGTATATAAGTATTCTATCAGTCACCTTAGTTTCTATGCTTAGTTTGGGGCTAGATGATGTTTTGTAAAAATGTCCACAAATATTTATTTATATATTTTGTACTTAACATAAAGATGTACATGGTAACCTTTATCCCGGTACTACATTTCTTAACACCTTGTGACAGGAGACAGTTAAGTAATCATGTTAAGTAAACGTCCAATGATATAATACATAATAACTTGAAGAGGGTGCTTCGTTTACCAAGACGGAAGCTCCAGACGAAAGTTGAATTCGATTAACAAGAAGGTTGATGCATTTCAATTAATCATAGAACAAGCAGCAAAGGCTATCACGACAGGACGCGATGTATGTATGATTGAATCACTCACCAAATGCATGCCAGAACTTTATGTTAGGATAATTTGTTATCCACTTGAAGTTCAATTTATTTTGCAGGCGCATGTATGAGATCAGTTATTGTTATTTCGATTATGTTAATAGTGAATGGTGTTAAAGAGACACTTTACTGCTAATGTGTTGTTAGTGGGTTATTTAAGTTGCACGATATTTACATGCTTAGTAAAAAATTGTAAATACCAGTAAGGTAGATGTTCCTGTGTCGATGACATTGCCGTTACTCACCTGAAATACACAAAGTTAGACCGTTATCATCAATAGATTCGCGTTTGTATTCATTGTGATTAGAAGCCAACTTCAGCGAGTGCTGAAGTTCCATACAATCTCAAGGATCTCGCAATCTCATTACGTTTTTGTCTACCTATACGGTGAAAATAAAAGCTAAGGACAAAACACATTTATAGGGTCTCTGCTTATCCCTAAATAAGTTTAAACAAAAACTTTAGCCCTAAGAATGTTTACAGTACTGTTTTAGTCATAGTAAAAAACGAACGAAAGATAATTGTATGCGAATACAATTATCTTATCTAAGCTCATATTATCTTTTCATTAAATAAAATATGCATTATCTGATCTGATCTTAAAAACTGACGAGAATTCGCAGATCTTGTCAACTCATCTGGAAAGTAATTCTGCTGCATATGCAACAGAAAGCATACGGCCGAGATATATTTACGTACACCATTAGTATGCTGCGCAAATGATGCACTTGAGTGTCACGCTAGCCAGGTATTGCATTACAGAGTTATCGAGTCCAATGTCCGCGGCAAGGGGCGTCTGGACGCCGAACACTGCCCACTGAAGCAAGCGGCTGCGAACGAGCAACTTTGGCAGACGTCCAAATATTTTTCATTCGCCTCTCTGGATTGGGATAAGTTGCCCTATTCACCTGAATCGGTTTATCTGTAGGTACATATACATTTACATTCCCATCGCACCGAAGCTCTACGAATAAACTATTAGCAAATTTATTTCTTAAAAATTAAATCTCAGCAAATGAAGGAGAGCATTTCTGAAAAGAGTTTTTTTGGCGACCTGCTTGAAGTGACATGATAATATCTCGACCATGCGCAGACTATTTTATGTAAATATTTTATATGCGTAGCTTACCTGCTGGGATTGCGAAAACTAAAAAACGTGTGCACAATATGTATATACTTCCCTGGCGGAAAACTTCTTCGCGTTCGATTTCCGCAGCGGGAGTTTCTAATATCCACAACACAGGCGTGGTGGATATTAGAGAAACTAATAACATAGTATCTTAGTGTAGTCGGTAATTAATATTAAAGATGAATTTGGATTTTAAGATTGGTCATCGGTAAAATTAAAATGCTGTCCTGTTACTTTGTTTAATTAACACATCTTACGTTAAAAAGACTCAAATAGACTAATACTTAAGACTAGAGAGCAATGACTTATGTTAAACTAGTTAATCATTTCAATTTCACAAATCTATTAAGTTATGAGTTAACTAGTCCAGTTGTAGGTGTGGGAGGTAGTACTATGTGTAATATACCTATTTATAATACTACATAAGTAGTACAAAAGCAAAGTGCAGTGGCAGTTTCTATTTGAACATTCTGAACGAGATTATCTCAGTAAATACCATCTGGTTGGATCGTATTCCAGTTTTCACCAATATACAGCATAAATTGTTTTACATCAAAGAGTTCTGTTTTTTAATATTCCTTTAAAGATTTTTTCCTTTGACGGTGTAGTATTTGACTTGAACAATAGATTTTTTCATACATTTCGAGGGCAGTCCCAGTCGCCGGGAAAAAATAATAAAATTTTATCGATCCGGCGACTGCGACCGCGGTTCCAGTCGACGGAAGCTTAGCAAGCCGCACGGCGCGTGACTGCGAGTGTGCACGGGTTCATACAAAATGTATGGAACCGATCGGCGTGGGACAGGACAAGTGAGATTCCGTCTTAAGACGTACGTAAGTATCTATAATTTGTACAAACATTGATTTTTATGAAATTAAAATAAATAGAATTTAGTTTTTTATTCTTCAGTCCGGTCTTTCCAACAAGGACGTTGAGTAAGCAAAAGAATTACCAACCCCATGACTGACAGGCTCAAGAAAAGGTATCAACGCTGTTCGTTCATCAATCACAACATCCGGAGTTTTCTTTCCAATAAAGTTTGAGTGCTACTTACGAATATTTTATTACTAATACTGCTAATACTAGGTACGTACATTACATATCATATATGATTTCAAGTTTGAAATTAAAAATATTTTAGTTAGCTAGCTACAAGTTAATTTATGCATGTTTTTGTAGTCCTACCACAAGATACTAAAAGGTAGGTATTTTAGAAGGCCAGCATCATAAACAAACGTGTGGCATTTAAAACAAAGGTCACATATCATTCAAAATGAGAAAGTTATGATTTAATTAAATTTCTTGAAGAAAATGCTAGGCATTAACTCTTCTTTGAATTAGAGATAAACGGTGTGTGTTGTATTGATTGTCTCAACAAGACCGCTTTCTATTTAGCTGGCCGTTTGCTCACTCGCGCTGTCGGCTGGTGGTGGCGGCAGTGGTGGTGGGGTGCGGTGGATAAATTGAGATGTGAGAGCAGCGGCCACTTCGCAAACAACGTCAACTGGTAGTTTATCTTATACTACGCTACAAGCACAAGGCACAACACATTTATTGAGTAGTTTACCTTGTTTACCTTCAACGTGTCATTGCACGGTGGTAGGTAGGTGGATTTTGTCTGTGTGGACCTACTGTATTTTTATGTACCTAGCTATATATTATTTCAATATGCAATACTATAAAGTACACTCTTAAAACAAATTCGATTTCAATAACTAGCCACATGGTAAAAAAATTTAGTATATTATGATTGTATACATAATATAATGCAACAATTTAGGGGGGAGCGCAAATGTCTATTGTACAGGCTTTTTAAGCCTAGTTTAGACATTTGAGGCTTCACTACAAAAAGAAACTATAATCAATGTTTACATTCTATAATAATTTAATTAAGTAACAAATGTATAATATTTTGAGATAAAATAAATTATTATTATTATTATTATTATTATTAAACATAAAGAGTTGTTATTTGTACCGCAGACTTTTCTGCTAGACAAAATTACGAGCCAATGCAATTAAAATAATCAAAAGAACATTATCTCGAACCTAATGTCACATTTATTTAACGCGTAAGACACAAACAAGTCGATATACCTATCATAGCCGTCACGTGACAATAATTAATAGGGAAAGCAATGATAAACTAATCGTCTCATTAGTTCGTAGTTCGTAAAGACACAAACATCGGCCGCAGACTAAAATCAACCAAACGTTCATCACAAAAGCGAATGATAAAAGAAACACAAACACGGGAGAATAAAGTTCATTCAAGGCTCCATGGGCACAGAAACATTGGAGTAGCTTCCTTTCACCCGTGCATTTTTGAGCGGGCTGGCCCGGCTCACTGGGTGCAATCAAAGCTCGATAAGTACAAACTCAAGGCTCTCGTTTCTATGGAGTAGAGGAGAGCACACGCCTCAATGAACAAACTTTTAAAGAGTTATTTAGAACAGAATGCGTGTTCCTATCATCTATCTATAAAAATTATGAGAATCTTTGTCTTGACTGACTCACTGACATTATAGACAACGCACAGCAACACAAAATTTTCGAAATTCAACTCCTAAACGGGTACAGCGGAGATTAAAGTTTGTATGAAAATAACTTCGCCCGGACAAAATCGCGGGCGTCTTTAGCACTACTATATAACTGACATTCTAGAGGTAATAGTTTTCGTCTAGTTATTTTGGCCCGACCATTAGTCCCACTAGGAGCCTCATTACAGGTTAGAAGGGGTTACGCACGCATGGATACATGTCTCACCCATTCACGCTTAATTAATCTTTTACGTTCTTACCTAATCCACAATTCCACACATGCTTCCTACACGATCATTAATTGCAACCCAGCTATAATTATTGTCTAAAACATTTTTGAACAGAAAAATTTAAATGGAACTGACGTACTCTTAAAAAAATCTTTAACGCTTTATTTATAGGATTCTGAGATCTAGTCCAGACAGGTCAGGTCTAGACAGGTAGTTAAATTGAGAACACAGAGTTCTAATATTTGTAACTCATTAATATTTCTATTAATATTTTTATATTTCGCTAGCAGAATATGGCGTCATGGTAAAGTTATTTATAAAATACGACCAAGTGTAAGCGAAACGCGCTGCACTGATGATCTTCGATAAATGTTACCCCTAGATAAGGGTTGGCGCAAAAATACGTCTCGTTCAAATCCTTAAAAAAATCGACCAAATGTTTTGACAATTAGTGACATTATTTACTAGGCGACATGGTTGTAATATGTTGAACTTAAAACTGTTTATAATTTTTTTCTCACTTCGTTAGTTAACAAATGTAGCTGTCTAAGTATTATATTATTCACGCAGACAGCTTTTAGCTATTATTTTGTATGTGACCCGTCATCTAGGGATATCCAAGCCGATGATGGCTTTAGCGCGGGTAAGTAACTTAGTAAATTATGTTATGATTAAAATATTACATCAACCCCGAAAAAAAAATTTAGTTTCCTACTTACGTACTTAATACAACATTTATTTACTAAGAAAATTATAGCTAATTATGGGGTGTAATTAATAATTAATTAATTAATTATTATGGGGTGTTATATTGTATACTAAGCATGTATTTAGAAAAAATATATTATTAGTCATCTGGTTCTCATAGTACAAGCTATGCTTAATTTGGGGCCAGATGATGTTGTGTAAAAATGTCTAAAATATTTGAAAACCTGAGTGGCGTGAAAGAGAATAAAAATTTACTATTTTTTTTCTTGCAGTGCGAAACTGCGGTATAAAACGGAAATACACCAACTTACTGTTACTTTTTGTGAAACATACGTTGTGAACAGAAAGCCTTAAGAATATATTTTTAAACTACTTGACTAAACGCTTCGAATGGACATGAAACGCATAAAAACCCTGGTAAGTAACCGACCCGCAGATAACATGACCTCGTTATCTGAACAACACGCAATGTCTTCCAATCAGTGAACAAAAGATTCAACAGGAAGAAGCCCATAATAAATCCTTAACAATACGAGCATATCAATCAATTGTTCATGCAAATTGTTACCTATGTTCATTCTCCAAATCAATAATAGTACACATTGAGGATAAAATATCACATTTACTTACGGATATTTTACATTCCAATTTCATTCATAGATCTATTTGAAACTGTTAGATTAACTGAATGGGAGTTTTTAAGTTACTTACAAGTTATCATTTAGGAACCCGTATTGAACTGCTACAGTAATGCAAAGTAATGGATCCCAGAGGTGTTAAAATATAAATAACTAGCTGACCCGACAGTTGTTGTCCTGTCATTATTACGAATATTCAATTTTATGTCAAACGTCATAAGGTTACATTAAAAAAGTTTGTATTGATTTTATATGGTGGTTAAGTACTCTTAAATTTTCTAATTTTCCGCGCAATCTTCAATTTTTTTCTTTAATAAGAACATTCTCCTGACAATAACAAACACAACAAAAAAAGAATTAGCGAAATCGGTCCAGCCATTCACGCGTGATAGCGTGACCAAGGGAAATAGGGATTCATTTTTATATATTAGATAGATAGATAAACGTTGGTAGAATAGGTCAAAGCCAGGTATTGACCGATGACCCTTTCACATTTACATTATTATTATTAGTTTTATCCCATCCTGTCCCACTGGAAGATGTACGTATATAACTCGTCACGCCATCTCCGTGGTGGTCTGCCGCACGGACGTCTTGCATTGGGCACCCAATCAGTTCAAATTAATCTTAGAAAATAATTTGTAACATGATTTAGCACCCAAATATAAGTGACAGCATCTGCCTATGGTCTCACATTAAACGGACAGTGGGAAATGTAAATCATTGTGTAATGGCACTCAAGTCGCCGACACTCGTGTGATACCAAACGACGCCATTTGAATTGATATCTATTTTGTTGGAATATTGCCAGTTTTTTCCAAAATATTTGAATATTATGCGACATCACAAATTTTGATATATTGCAAACCATACTCAAAATAGGTAGCGTGAAACATATCAATAAATAGCATTAAGTATTACAGTTACATTACGCCTTGTTTAAAGTTTATACCAACAAGAAATACGTCGGAGAAAATAGGATACCTTTCTTACGTATGTTTATAGAGAATAGTGGATTAGATCCTTACCGTTTCTTACCCCCTATCTAGCACGAAAAGCCAAAGGTAATAACCCGTTAACCACAGAACAGCTACCGAGGCTGCAAGAAATTCTAAGAAGCCGCAAGTCACGATGGAACTGCCTAGTGATAACGAGAGAGCAAATTCTACAATTCACAATTATTTTGAAGATCATTAAACGGTGAACAGTAACCGCGCACTTAACCGCAAAGTATCACAAGGCTCTGTTTTAAGCGTTAAAGTCAGTCGTAACAGTTCATTCAATACATCAAAACAGTTCAACAGGATTTAACTGCATAGTACTAAAATACTTTTTTTAGTTGTTCTGTACAAACACAACAATTATCAGGGGCATAGTGCGAAGGTGTTAAAACTGAATATCTGATGCACGATGTATGTTGTAAAAACATAAGCATTTTCAGCATGCCTACTTGCAAACAGCCGTGTCTGGTTGTTGATTAGTGTCCGTCAACGCGCGGTTGTGAGATAAATGAGAACACGCGAGCCTTGGACGACTCCGGCGTTACCATCAAACTACGCACAAAAAAACAGTTACATTTCTTTTGTAGCCTGGATTCTGCTACGGAGTAGTGAAATATTGGTGGAATCGTTTCTCTACATTGTCATAAAATACAAAGATGTTGATCTGTTTTAACAGAAATACAACGGATCCCATTATACCATACTCTAACCAGAATACTATGACGTGAGTGCGTTCAAGGTTCTATAAACTACAAGAATTTAGGTACACAATACATATGAAACAGACCGTTGCAAACGATCTAAAGATAGCTCAACTGATCCGAATCAGTAGGTGCTAATAGGAAGAGTATTTTAGCTTTGTTTCACGTTAGTGGAATCAATGAAAAAAGTACAGAGTTCTCGTTAGCAAAATCACGATAAGGTGCCTTCTTTAAAAATGTGCCAGCTTTTTAAATTATGAGTGAAATTGAAAATGTTATGCATTCAATACGATGTAATATTTTGCAAGGGAAGCAGTAATCTTGGTATTTAGTTCTCGGTTTGCCTCAAACTGAAACATTATGTCCTCAACTCACAGACTGAGCTAAGACTTACACTTTGCCGAGCTGGAGAGTACTCTAGTAAGTAATTAGTCGTAACAGCAATACCTTACACCTTTTTTGGTACCTTCTATCGAGCTGTTCTTTACAGAGACGAAGTCTTTCAAGTAACTATCAGTAGGGAATTTTCTAGCAAAATGGGTTGATCATTAGTGTAAAATCTGACGATGAAACGATGTCAATAGATTGCTATTACTCCTTTAAATTGTGTTACACTTTTAGAGACCCTTACACTTTTCATTAAATTCGGTTAATTGATTTTAGAGGGTCCAGACACGCCTTTGAAATGGTTTTAACTTTAAAGTGTCATATTACTTATTCCAACGATAGGTAGGTACATAAAATAGATCTCTTACTTTTACAGGGGATTGATAACATGCATGCGAAGTAACATAATGTCAAATTTGCTAATTATATTCTAAATGTGGTGATATCTATACTAATATTATAAAGAGGAAAGATTTGTTTGTTTGTTTGTATTGAATAAGCTCCGAAACTACTGGACCGATTTAAATAATTCTTTCACCATTGGGAAACTATCCCCGGGTGACATAGGCTATATTACATTTTCAAAAAAATTAGGGATCCTTACTAAAACCCGTGCGAAGCCGGGACGGACCGCTATAAAATATAATCCTTGAGATCAATCTGGTCAGTGGCATTTCCTTCAGGTTTCAGAAATTTTCTGGAGGTTTCACTGACTTTAAGAGTGACCTCAGACTGCCGAGAATTAATACGCGTTGAGTCGCTACACCGCACCCCGCGCATTCCAGGACTTCGTGGGTATATGTATATAGAACTAGCTATCTACGTACATAGGCAATTGGGTTAGGTAGTAGCTGGATATTTTCGCAACCTGCATGCGAGTAGCAGTAGAGACTAGAAAACCTATTCGTCAACATTGCTGGTAATTTGAATTAACATCGGTAAAGTATCTACTTCTTTTACGCCTAGTAGTAAGTAGTGGAACTCATTAAAGTAGTTTGTTTTTTACAGACCACAACAACCTGGGCGTCTTTAAGGTAAGAGTAAATAAGAAATTATTTAGAAGCAAGCTTCATCGTCACTTGCCATCAGGTGAAATTGTTAAACAAATATCATTTTACAGACACTTGTTGTTTCATTCAACTATGTATGTACATCTACATAGTAATAACGTACCTAATTAGGTACCAAAAGGTGCTTCATTTGCAATGTTCTAAAAATACGTATGTGGTGGGTACTAAAATATTGTACTAATCAATTATTATTCGTTAGTTCTATAAAAATAAATATATTAGGTATTTAGATACTTTATACCTTTGTTTTATCTACACTCCAGCTAAAAGTAGACTACGTTGTTGTTAACTAGGAAACCTAGTCTTTATTAATCTTGGTGAGAATTTCAAATTTCATCTACTTGTAATATTTATTTTATATTTTCATCTACTTCATAAACTTTCGCATTTACTTGTAAGTACTTAATATTCGCAAGACGATAGTTAAGTACCTACCTAAGTTAAATAGCTACTTGATCGTGATGATGGTACGTGCAATGTAGCATATTAGGATTTTTTCCTATCATTGCAAAAATATTTGTTTGCCTATAATAGTACGCAGGTAGGTACGTTGGGTTTGTCAGTGGCAGCAGGTAGTCAGCCCCAAGCCAAAGCATCCAACCAAAGTCGTGAAGTTAAACACCCATGAACTCACGACGTGAACAAAGGGACGAGAATGCTAATAATTTGTCCTTATTACCATCTCTGGTCGGCTTTCACGTTCACCTTGAGCCATGAACGGGTTTCAGTAATCTCCCCTTCCGGCGCTCGCCATTTCGGCTATAATATTCAAAGCAGGGGTCTAAAACGGTTTTATTAAAATTTCAAAGAGTAAGCAAGTAACTACCCACGTCAAAACGTGAAGCACTAACGCTAGCGAAATTACGCGCACACATTGGGTAGACCGCTTCGCAGATTAGGCAAGACAAAAACCGCCAGGGCTTAGATAGGATGAAGCAGGTAGAAGAATGGGATGAAAAAGGATATAGAACTAAAATAGGCTCATGCCCATCTGTGATGAAGGGAAACATTCAGAAAACTTGTTTTACCTTTCTGCACAACCTAGTCTACCTAACCTATAATCTACTACTCAACTGTGTTATGTTATAGGGTGGGAAGAAAAAATAACAAATGTGAGCTTCCGCCGGCAGCCTTACTAGAGATATGTAGTAATTAACAGAATGAGTTTTTTCAAATACTATTGCTTTCCATTATGTAGCTAGAAATATAAATGGTCGAGGGGTGGTTATTTTAAGGAGAATATAAGTCAAGGCAAATATTACCCAAAATTTTTAAAAATAACATAATAATCAACCCCACTATAAGAATTAATAACAAAGTATAAAAATCTATTAGTGATTTCCTTAAGTGCAGGTAAGCACTATAAAAACTAACAAATTATAAAAAAATCAAGTTCTTAAAAAATAGATACTACTGTAGGATTGCAACCATGTAGGTACCTACCTTTTTTTTGAATTTAATTAAATATTAAGCTAAATTTGATACACAATGAGCTGTAATAAGTTCAGAGAACTGGGTAGGGAAATAAATATATTTGGGTTATGGCATAGGTATCTCCTATGCCATCTTACATTACTTAGTAAATCATTGACTGTTCTCCAAAATTCTATTTTTTTTTTCTTTATATGTGTTTTCAAATAATTAAATCTACAATTAATGCAGGCATTTTTTTTATGTTAGTTGGAATGTATGTCCTCCAACAACCTTTGGCTCATGGTCTAAAGACCAACAGATGGTATTCTGGAGAATTAATACTATACAACAGCTTATTTATATAGTCAATTGTCATGTACATTTTGTAAATTTTATCAGCCATTTTCACTTGAGACAGATTTTTCTAGTACAAACACATTGTGAATCTTAACATATCTCTTAGATATGTTACTCTTAGCACCATGACAATCTATGCTTTATACTAGGTATCATCATCATTGGCAGCTTGTTTTAACCCACTGCTGGGCATAAGCCTCCTCCCTCAGACGCCACTCAATACGGTTTTGGGCCTTTTGCATCCAGGTCTTTCCCTGTACAGCAACGATGTCATCTACCCATCTGGCTGTTGGTCTGCCAAGGCCTCTCTTGTGTCCTCTAGGCCACCACTCTGTCAGAGCCTTACTCCACCTGCCATCACCTAATCTTGCCAAATGTCCTGCCCAGCTCCACTTGAGTTTGATAATACGGTCTCCAATATCCACTACCTTCGTGCTACGCCGGATTTCCGTATTACGTACTCGATCTATTAAAGAGATGCCAAAAAGTAATACTAAAAAAAGTAATACTAGGTATATTACTTTATAATACCTACCTACTATAAAGAATTAAGGTTTGTGAGTTTGTAGGGGGTAATCCCTGAATTTACTGAACCGATTTTAAAAATTATTTTGCCAATAGAAAGCCACATTATTTGTAAGTGACATAGGCTGTATATTAACCCAAAAAATACTTTTTTGTGGTAATCCAAATTGCAAAGTAAGTCAGAGAAAAATGTTTGAACAAAAACTTAACTTAAACTAACCTTAACAACTGCCATAACAATGAGAGATATTTGATTGAGTTCTAGTGAAAAGTTGTAGAACTTGATAATGCTTACAAAAAGTCAGTGACAACATATATGTCTAACTTTTATATTTAGGTCACAAAAAGTAGTTTTTAGGGTTCCATACCGAAAGGGTAAAACGGGATCCTATTAGGTATTCAACTCCGCTATCTGTCTGGCTGTCTGTCATCAAGCTGTATCTAATGAACCATGAGATTAAAGAATTGGAATTTTTACAGATGATGTAGGTATTTCTGTTACTGCTATAACAACGAATACTAAAAAACAAAATAAAATAATTAAGGGGGCTCTCATACAACAAAAGTGATTTTTTTGCCGTTTTTTTTTATAAATTATGGTATGGAACCCTTCGTGCACAAGTCTGACTCGTACTTGGGCGGTTTTTTTATATTAAAAAAATAATTTAAATCATTAGGTCTTGTTGGTCATATTATCATTCCCTTTTACTGCTTATAATTTGGACGAATAGTTAAAGAGATAATAGGTAGGTACCTACGTAACGTTTACCGCCCAAGAAGTGGGCATGGGTCAGCTAGTTAAAAATTATTTTATTATGGTGCACTTGTCACCAAGGTCGTATATAGATTCGTGATTATTATTTGTCCAATGAGGTACAGATGCCATAAAGAGAAGAGAAGAAAAAGTATACCTAAGTAGGTACTAAAATGATTGGAAGAACACTTTTCACAGGTCAGGAAGGAAAGCCCTTCGAAAAGATTTAAGTAGGTAATCTAAGCTGGAATACATTAGTATTAAATAGTAATTACTAATTAGTTGTGTCAAATGTTTATAAAGTCTGAGAATGTTTGGGGAAGATTGTTTAATTTGTGAGTGCCTATATTTTGAAAATTATACAATAAGTTCCTTTTAAACTTTGGCGTTTTACAAGATGAGATATTTTTGTTGTTGGACTCATCCAACAGTATCACAGGACCATACATTTAGTAGTGATAATATTTTATCTCGCACTACTACCTAGGAATAGAGGAGGATAGGTAACAAATATAAGATTTGTTCACATTCAATGTCACAACCACAACATAGAATGACAGAGTAGGTACCTACTACCTACCCATCTCCCACTGTCAAAGTTCATTGTTCTGAACTGAGATATCAAATATGGTAAAAATACACCTATTTGTTGACTTATATTTAACGATAGGTATACCTAACTAGGTACCTAAAATATTTAGAAATAAACATTCTAGTGTGTTTGATATTTCCTCAAAGATGCCTAAACATGCAACATCACGAACCTACCTAGAAATAGTTTTGATTTTAAAGTTCTAGTTCCACTAATAGCAGCGTTACCTACCTTAAGGTTCTAAAGAATCCTTGCATATACAAGTACAGACAGAATACAATAGGTGTGTAGGTACGTAGTTATTTATTGATCTACAGAGTCGTTCGTTGAGATGAAATAGCGTGGATACTCACAGGATAGTACATCCCCTGCGGCGGCAAAAAAAAGGCCCCTGATCCCCACAGCTTGCCGTTTGTATTTACTTTTAGCACAAAATACACTCCACGTACGCCCCGTTTTACTGGGCGTAATTATTCACAACACTAACTTATAAATTCGAGGTAATCATGAGTATTTATTAATATATAGTAAAATAATGTACTAAAAATAACAGGATTGTTAACTTTTTAGGTTATGTGAGTATAGCGCGACGCGAAGGAACGCGCTGTAGCACTGGAAAACGGTTGATGTCGATGTGCAACAACGAAACGAAACGAGCGAAACGAAAGATGAGTTTGCCACTCGCGCGCGCGCGACGAGACGGGTCGCGTGGCCGGCCAGTCAACAAACAACATTAAAGCAGTTTCATCTCGCTCTAAGCATCAAAATTAAACAGAGATAAAACATCACCCGCCATTTCGGTCTTCTCGGTTATAAAACGCGACGGAGAATATTGCCACCTCACTTGCACAAAATTATACACACAGTTTTGCGATTTTCAACTTTGTTTTCAAAGCAGCGAGGTTCATCATACTATTGCTACACTGCCTCAGCCCAGTGATGCTATATAAAGGATATTTCCTGAATTTGGGGTGTTTCTTGTCTTGGCTTGACGAAGTTTCGTAGGTAAACTTATATGGTATTTTTGTAGAATTTTTATGTTGAGAAAATCTATACCTATCCTATTTAAACCAATGACGAGAATCTGTCGTGTCCTGACTGACTGGCTTACTGACAACGCACAGCCTAAACGGCTAGTCGTAGGGACTTGAAATTTTTGGGTTATATTCATCTTGGTACATAAAAATATATTAAGAAAGGAATTTCCAAAATAATACAGCAGGGGTTGAAGTTTGTATGAAAATAAATTCACGCGGACAAAATCGAGCGTGGTTCACTGGTTCTTGATAGGTTAGGTAGGTATCTTATCATATTCTCACGTAATATACCTACCTAAGCTCTATAAAATGGGGACGAACGCACCTGGGGACCAAATGTAGGGACGAGCGGGAATAACCCACAAAAACAAAAATAACCTTAAGAAAGCAAAAAAATATTTTTTATTTTATAAATAATTACGCAAAATGCTTGGTTGGGATACATTTTTGAAGTAAGTACTTACTTATCAAGGTGTTTCATTGGAGTATTTCATTAATGCCATATTTAGGGGAAATTCACTTAACTATCAGGCAACACTACATCTCAGGGCTAGCGCACTGAATCTAATGGCGCCCCTGAGCAGAGCATTTTGAAATCTATGTTGTACCTACCTATTATTAATTACCTTATTAGAACTAACCCCTTGCCCTTCCTAATAAATAAGTAGCACCTAAAAAGTTACTTATCCCTAGGTACTTATAGGTAACACAGAAAAATAAAGAACCTACCTACCTACCTACCTACCCACAGCGCCGACAACAAGCATGAGGACCTTTGGGGTTCAATCAGTACGAGTCCGACATAATCCATCCGATACCTCAGCGGCAGGATATCCATGAGGATTATCCAGGCAACGATAAAAAAAGATATGTTGCAGTAGTCCGAGAGCGCACCCACTGCCCTGCTGACATAGTAATAATGGTGTTATGAAGGACTAAGGACCCTGTTGGGTTTCAGACGGTAGTGGTCCGACCTAACTGAACGGTTATGTCGGTAGTCAGACTTTAGGTTGGTAGGAAGGTACTCTAGTTATTATTCTGAGGGTACCTATTGATATTTAAACTGTGGTCTAACTACCATTTTGTTGAATGGAAGGACAGAGATGAATACAGAACAGAATAATTGTATTCTATCCCTCTTTTGTCTCCTTCAAAACACCGAGGAGGGTTCGGATCAATGAATCGTGCCCGGGTGAGCTTGGTAGGTATATGTGTGCTGTGTGAGTGAGCCTGTGTGAAGTTGTATGATTGTGTCCGTGCCGTAGTACCTACCTCAAACAAGCAAGCTATTCTGCGGTCAGAATCTATGTGGCAGTGGCAATGGTACTGTTTCATCTCAATGATCGCTTCTTGTCTACTAGTTTAGTTCTGAACCTAGTAGGTTAAGAATGAGAAAACCAATAAGTACCTAAGTAATGATATTAGACGACCTTACAGCTCAGTTAGTAGTAGCTCTGTCTTCCGTGCTGTTGGTTGTAGGTTCGATCGCCACCGAGAACATTTGTGTGATGAACATAGATGTTTGTTCTCTGTCTGGGTATTGTAAGTATTTATAAAAAAAAGCATAAACGCCAATTAAATTAGTGCCAAACGGGACGCTTCTGTTTGGCACTAATTTAATTTGGATCAGTTGAGCTATCTTTAGATCGTTTGCAATGGTCTGTAGATGGGTCAACTGGTTCATATTATGTATTTTGTACATAGCAATTATAAATACTTGTAGGTATAAGCTGTAATTTACGAAACCCTTCGTGCGCAAGTTGACTCTCACTTGGCCGGTTTTTAATATTACTTTTTATATTTTATTTATTTCTCTATTCTAGACTGACCAAAAGCTTACTAAATACTATGTAGCATTAGCTATAGGCAGAGGGAACCGCTAAACGTCAGGTGGATATTTTTTTAATGTAAGTAAGTATACCTATAATAAGTAATATAATTTAAGTAAGTAAGAATATAATAGTTATTTGTTATACAAGAGTGCAAAGTTGCTTTTTAACCGCGTGTTCAATTTTGATGACCGAGCAATCGAAGGATTCTAAAATTAGAGTCCTGAGCGTTAGCAAGGGGATCAAAAGAGCACGAGGTGAAAAATATTTGCACTCGAGTGCAACACGTAACTTTTCATTCCACCTCAGCGAGGAAATGACTAAATGCAAATGCCGCGTAAAGAACCGCGTACAAAGCAAATTGAAAAAAAAAACACCAAGAAGGTTCCGAGTCTGAGTTTTTAACAAATTAAAAAAAGTTGTATGATATATTCGGCACCATAGAGGTAGCAGTAATTAGGTTTAATGTTTTTTTTAATTCACAGACTTAGTGCACACGATGTTCTAAATTCAATTTACTTTATCCTCTAGAGAATAAAAACGGCTTTTCCACTCAGATATTGAAGATTAAAAATACTCTTTCCGAGATGGTGGGATGAAAACCTTATATGTTTTTTATTTGATTTATTTTTATATACTTTTTATATTTATTTTAAAAAATACATAATAATTTAATTAATTCATAGACTAAAAAAGGAAAAGCCTCGGAAAATGTTTTCCTTCTACCCTATGTGGCGAGGCGCGTGTGGTCCGGGACGGGAGACTGTTTGTTTGATTCAAGCAATTTCAGTAGTAGCTTCGGAAGTAGCTTCGGAAGTAGCCTTTTTACATCCTGTTTATTTACACACGTGCAATAAACCATCTGTTTACCTACCTATTACCACTCCTAAGCCCCACCCGGCTCGGCTGCATTCATCTGCTTGGATAAATTACCCAATTTATTTCGCAGCTGTCCCTTGCGGAACTGTGAGAACGGCCGTTAATAATATAGGTACTAACAAAAACTTAAGATTTACTACATGGACATCTAAATTATTAGCTACGTACTTTATACATAAATTCAAATTCAAAGTACCTACCTACCTACCTATTTTGTCCGGATACTAACATAACCACAATAAAAAAAAAAACATATAAGTGTGTTTAGTTTTTTTACTCCTTATAAAAACTATGCTCATTTTATAACATTTAATGTTGAGAGCACCGGTGGTCTACTGGGAGAGACCCCGCCTTCTGATCCTAAGGTTGAGGGCTAATGTCATAAAATATATACCTATCATTAAATAAATAATAAATAAATATGTCAGGACATTTTTACACAACATCATCTAGCCCCAAACTAAGCATAGCTTGTACTATGGGAACCAGATGACTGATAGAATACTTATAAACTTTTTTTTTTTGTAAATAAAACTTAAAAATAAACTTAGAATACAATACAACACCCAGACACAGAACAAACATTTATGTTCATCACACAAATGTTTGTTCTCGGTGGGGATCGAACCCACCACCTACAGCACAGAAGGCAGGGCTACTACAAACTGAGCTGTGACGGCTGTCAAATTGTAAATTACTTTCCTGAAAAACGCATTGTGTAGCTCAATTGTACCTTATTTGTTAAAGTTAAGGATTTACGGTTGTGTTTGTACAAAGAGCGCCATCTGCATTACGTAAACTGAACCAAGTTCACACGAATTAGTTGAGCGGGTTGCATTTATGCTGCATCACGAGTATTCACGATTGGCCAGTCTTTACTAAACCAACCTAGTTTGTTTAACTTAAAGACGTATCACACCGCCAGATGTCATCGAATATTTACTTTAGTCCATATTCTTAGCTTATTTTTATGGTCACTTCGAATGTCTCCGGAGTGCCAGGTAACTACGTAATGAACTCTGATCAATGTGAACCTCAGTACTAACATAAAGTCTAGAACTATGAACACTTAGCTATTACATATCTATATTTCTACAATTTTTTTCGTAATTTAGACATAAATTAGGTAGGTACTTAAATAAGCAGGTAAGGTACTAGGTACATGGCTCATTGTATTGTTGTTATTCTGGGCACACACCCCTTGTCTGACCGTACATACATTAGGTAGGTACTCGTACTACGGTTACTTACAGTATAATCATGAAATAAACGTTTCAAAGTAATACAAGAGATATACTTTCGTAGATGGTCGGTCGTAATAAGTTTAGTGCTACGAAGTCGTAGACGTCGTAGCAGCTTTAAAATCCGTAGAAACGTAGAGTAAGCTAAATAACCCATTTTTTTGGACTGTATAATTTTAGGAAATTAATAATAACCTTTGACAAAAATAGATTTGGCCGTTCAATCAATTTAATTCTAAGAAGACGAATACTGTAACAACGTAGCGATATTGGTGCTAAAAAATTGCCTTTATAAATCAAGCAATCCGTGCGTTTTCATTACTAAAGTTAAATTTAAATCACAATGTTACTTCTCACATTTTTTGAATTTCGAACTTTTTAAAATAAATTTTCTAATGTAGTATTAATTATCATTGTTATGTATTTTAACATAACCACTATGGTTTATCGGCGTGAAAGTGTTTAGTTTCAAAATGAATAACATTATATTAAATCAAATTAAAATCACAATAATCTGATTAATGTATTTTAGACACAGTTATCTACTCAAATAATTGATGAAACTCACCCAAATACAAGTGTTGATATCTTCCCAGTCTCGATACCACTCCAATAATAGATTTAATCTCATTTCCGCCATTATAGGATAACAAAAAAATATTTTATTAAAAAATATTCGTTACACTACCTACTTTATAGTTAGCTCTTACTTTTCAGTAAGCACAGATTACCTAGGAACTCCTAGCAATTATGTGCATGGCCGGAACATGTACTTGGCTACGTAAGGAAAGTGGTTTTTTATACCTACCCAGATAATAGATGTATTCCAAATTTAAAACGAGCAGCACATCGTTTCCATCCTTTTTTTTCAGCAGAACGTTATTAGGATTAACAACTTCAAAAAGTGCCTACCACTTATAGTGTATCAAGTATTCGCGCGCGAAGGTGGCCAAAATCCGTGCTACTATAATGAACACTTTCTTTTCCCATCCACCTCGGGATCGAAACTCAGATATGTGTAGAATAATGGTTATTAAAGTACCAACACTTGTAATAAAAACATGGTATTTTTATATCTCCCACTTTGATTGGTTCGGTTTTAATTTTTGTGCTACAAAATCCGTAGCACCTCGTAGAGGGCGTACACTCAAGGTTTTTCAAGTTTCTTCCAACTGGTGAAACAAATTAGAATGAGATAGATTAGGATTCATTAATATAGCTAAAACTTATTTACAAGTATTATTGTTATTTACAAGTACTTTGCAACAGGGACGAGTCATAAGTTTAGTAGATCGGATAATACCTATTTATCCGTGTAAAGTCGATTGTCTAACTGATTGAGGAAACTGCGAACTGAAGGTAAGGCAGCTTGATAGATTGTAAAATTGCCCTATCCCCCTGTTGTCGTATTTCCAAAAACTTACCAAAATCTTTTACTTTGTCCAGTGGTGGAAAAATAGATTCACTCTATCTGTCTCCACTGTATCTGTCCATCGCCAGTACTCTAAATAATTTGGAAAAGCTTTTTAGATCCGATGTCACACGGAAACGAAGAAGTGAATTTGTTGAATACGAAGATAAAAAAAAGTTAAAAGATTATTTATTGAAACTATAGTAAAAATTTTAACAGTATGCTTGCAAGTTTTTGATTACCTATTATCACTAACTAAATACCTACTTACTAAAAGATAACAAGTAAACATTGTTTACGAACACTAACTACCACCCTATAAAATTAGTTTTCTTAGCACTACAAGCGAGTAAGTGTACTATCTCTGTAGGATTTCTAATGAATCTTCGTTTTAATATTATTTAAATTAAAGAAAAACGTTTCATTAGAGCAAAGCATTTGAAAATTGGATAAAAAAAAACAAAGGCCACCGTGGTACCCTGTCGATTGAACATTTCTAGTTGAAGGACTTTCATAGTAGGTAGGTAGATGATATTTTATACTCGTAGTACGTTTTTCCATATTGCAAAGTTCTCAATTTTCTGATTACTCACACCTCAGACATCCTCAAAGAATCTCGAAATCCTATCAGACCACAGACACATATGGAAGGCCTATGTAATAATAATAATAATAATAATGCTGGACACTCCACACAGCATCATCTAGCCCCAAGCTAAGCAGAGCTTGTGTTATGGGTACTAGATGACTGATACACTTAATACAATACACTACATACATAGATATTTTTTATTATACATGGAAAACACCCAGAACACCCGGAATAAATATTTGCAGATCATACAAACATTTATCCCAAGGCGGGAATCGAACCCGCAACCTCTGCGTCGCAGGCGGACATCCGCCCGCCGCGCCACATCGGTCGTCGAACTGTAGACACATTCAGGCTGATGATGATGATGAGGTACCTCATTTAAAAGTCTTCATATTAAAGACTTCTCCAATCGCTTTGGCGTGAAGTTTAGCAAAGTGCTTTACACAACAAAGCGTTGATTCAACAAAGGAAATTATAGAAGTTCGGTTTTCTTATGTAAGTTTGTTTGCTTTCTCTATCTACTAAAAAATGGATATTACTTAATAATGAGCACAACTCCGAATTTATATTAAGTTTTAGGTAGGTACCTATTATCTTACAATAACGTTAATGTTAGTGAAGTCAATGAATTAAATTTCCTGGGTATAAGAATTGATACAAATTTAAACTGGAAATCTCATATCAGTAAAGTAAACCAACAAATTTCAAAATATTGCTATGCAATCTCAACATTGAGCCATGTTGCATCAACATCTATAGCAAAAAACACATACTATGGTCATGTTTTTTCTCATTTATGCTATGGGATAATTTTTTGGGGTAATTCAGTAAATATAAAATCTGTTTTTATGATGCAAAAAAAATGTATAAGAGCCATATATAAAATAAATAGTATCGAATCTCTTAGATTCGTTTTTAAACAGAATAACATACTCACTGTAACTGGGATATTTATTCTAGAGATTTGTATCTTTGTAAAAAACAATGTCATATATTTCAATAAAAAATCTAGTCGATCCGATAATTTACGTAGTAAGCACAAATATAATTTAAGTATTCCTCAAATAAATAATACAATATTTTACAGAAGTACATATTATACAGCTCATCATCTTCCTGCCCTTATCCCACACTAAGTGGGGTCGGCACAACAGGTTTTTTCCTTCCACTCTCTTCTATCAGCCGTCATCTCACGGTGACGACCGATGTGGCGCGGCGGGCGAATGTCCGCCTGCGACGCAGAGGTTGCGGGTTCGATTCCCGCCTTGGGATAAATGTTTGTACGATCTGCAAATATTTATTCCGGGTGTTCTGGGTATTTTCTATGTATAATAAAAAATATCTATATATGTAATGTATTGTATTAAGTATATCAGTCATCTAGTACCCATAACACAAGCTCTGCTTAGCTTGGGGCTAGATGATGCTGTGTGGATCGTCCGGCATTATTTATTATTTATTATTATTTATTATATTATTATCTCAGTGTTCACTCCTTTCTTACTCATATCATCTTTCACGCAATCCATCCATCTTTTCTTTGGTCTTCCTCTGCTTTTATAACCTTTCACATCCATATCTAACACTCTTCTCGTTATATGGCTTTCTTCCCTCCGCATGACATGCCCATACCACGCTAACCTATTACTCCTCAACTTATCCGTCACAGGCGCTACTTTCAAACTTCCTCTAATATACTCATTTCTTATTTTATCCATCCTTGTCACTCCACACATCCATCGCAACATTCGCATTTCTGCTGCATGCACTCTTCTCTCATCCGTCCCTTTCGTGGCCCAACACTCAGATCCATACAGTACGACAGGTCTTATGATGGTCTTGTACACTTTCCCCTTAAGTTTAAGGGGCATACGTGGATCGCAAGTTGTTCCTGAGACCTGCCGCCATTTCATCCATCCCGCATTTATTCTATTCTTCACGTCTCGATCAATCTCACCGTCGTTTTGAATTGATGCACCGAGGTACCGAAAATCGGAGCAGGCTGGTAGGGATACACCGTCTAAGGCAATAGGGGTGAAACTGGAGGGACCACCGAAGTCGCAGAACAAATGCTCGGTTTTTGTCCTGCTAATCTTCAATCCGACACTCTCCAATTTCTCCTGCCATTTTCCCAGCCTGTTCTGGACCTCGAGTGCATCTTCACCAACAAGGACAATGTCATCGGCGAACAGCATACACCAGGGTGCTTCTTCCTGTATGTCCGATGTCAGTGCATCCATAATCAGGAGAAACAAATAAGGGCTTAATGCCGATCCCTGGTGCAAGCCTACAGCCACACTGAACTTGTCGGTGACGCCGGCTTCCGACCGAACGTGAGTGCTGGCTCGCTGTACATGGCCCGAACCAGCTGCACATACAGCTATAAAAGTATATAACCATTTACCAATAGATCTAAAAGAGCTTAATGGAAATTTGTTTAAACTTTAATTAAAAAAATGGCTGATTGATAAAGTTTATTATAGTCTACAGGAATACTATGATACCTAGTTTGAGCTGTAATTAGTTTAAAACTACAAACTCATCTAAATTTAATTAGATTATTCAGATTAATATAGGGATTTATGCTACTTACCTAATATTGTACGCCCGAAATGGGTAGGCTGTTGACACTAGTTGGTTATACCTATGTATGTATCTAGTTCTAAGATCTTTTGTACACAGTTTTACAATAAATGACTCTTACTCTCGGCGCGTTTAGACGGCGCGAAAGCTTTCGCGCGGCGGCCGCGCGGCGGCCGCGCGGTTGGCCGCTTGACAGGAATTTGAACGTTGCTTTCTAGAATATAAAGACGGTATTCGATATTGATGTTGTCAACCGCGCGGCGGCCGCGCGGCCGCCGCGCGGTTGGCTCGGTATCAGGGAATTTCAACGTTTTCGGCTAGTAAATTGAGTTGAAATCACGGTGGCCGCAAGCATAGAAAAATTTTACCCGAACAAATGAACAATGATTTCATGGGTGATTTCAAAAAAGATCGTAATACATTTTTTTTATGCGAGATTTTAATGCAGAATAACATCCAGTTTGATGGTTTAAATATCCGGCACTGAAATTTTATTTTTATTTTATTTAATGATTTATTTTATGTTTTAATTATACGGTTTGAGTGTAAGGGCCTTGCCTTTGATACCCCTCTATGTACCAAGACAAATATACCCTGAAAATGTTAAGTTTCTACGACCAGTTTACATTACGGTTTAGGCTGTGCGTTGTCTATTAGGTCAGGACAAAAATTCTTATATTTGGTAAAGATTATCCACATATACCGTTGATAAAGCTGCCGTCTGTGGACTAGATCCGTGTTGAATTCTTTTTCTAGTATTTCAACAAAAACTGCATTTTTGATATTTTTTGTGCTGTCTTATTTCTGCCTCTTACGGCTGATAGAGGGGAGCCACACTCATACAACCACTCTGAAAATACCATTGGCGAGCTTACTAATGTATGGTTTCTTGTCGTCAACCTCGCAGATTTTTTACTTAGCTAACATAAAAATAAGGACCTAAAATCGAACGTACTTAAATTAGCTCGAATGGCGTAACAACAGCTGATCACCACTTTATATCTTCTTTTGTAAGTCAATCTCAGTTTTTTGAGGTTCAAAATATATTAAACAGCTGATCACCACTTTATTTCTTCTTTTGCAAATGAATCTCAGTTTTTAAGGTTTAAAATATTTTATAAATATAATATGATTTGAAAGAATAGCTTGGCTGAATATTTCTCCCTTTTGTCAAGCATTTCACACTATAGGTTACCAAACCACAGGCAGTATTGTGATTGAGATACACTCAACCTGAAAACCGTGGATAATTTGATCTATCTCTCTTATAATAGAAGCTCAGCTCCATAAAATGTGAACTATTGAAATATCACTCACTTAGAAAAGAAAGTTATGTTATGATAATATATGTAAATTTTCCTACGCGATGGAATCAAGAATTATGAAATCCGTAGAAGAACCAAATCACCAACATAGCTTTCAGAATCAGCAAGTTAAAGTAGCAATGGGTATTTATCTCGTAGAACCACAGAGCAATAAATGATTCTCAAATGGCGACCATGAACTGAAAGATCATGCACAAAATCCAGTGGGCCAACGACATTGGGGTTGCGGGAAGTTGGCGCAAAAGTTAAATTAGTTCTTCCTGAAAGCGTAATAGTAGAGACCTACGTGGGCCAGATCAGCAGTGGTGATGATGATGATGTTGGGTTCTATAAAGTTTGAAAAAAGCAGATATGATCTTATTTAATATTACCCACAGTATCATTCACTGACAGCATCATTTTGATGATTTTGACTTACTTAACCTTTAATAATTTGTTGGTCCCAGGGACCCCAAGGTTAAAAAAAAATATTTTTTTTGTCCTACGTTGCGATAGTTTGTTATTAATTGTACTTTTTAACATTAAAGTTTTTTGTCAGTTATCTTCTAGTAAGAACTTGATTATCAAAGAGTTGATTAGCCTCGACATCATTATGGTGATGAAGATTCCGTATATTGTTTAGTGGCATCATGGACAAACTCTCTATGTTAATGTCCCGAATCCCTATAGAGATCGTTATTTTGTACATAGCCTTCCACAGTAATCCTCTTGCATTTTAGTTGCAATTCAATGATCAGGTCATAGTCTACCTTCTTATACTGTAAAGTTGAGCCTTTCTTTTTATATTTAAGAAAGAAATAGTTTTATGACTTTATTCCCCAAGCACGGTAGATATCCCCTCCAATCTCTTAGTACCAAGTACCTACTCAAGATTCTTCGAGGAAGTCTAAAAGGGTAGTCAGAAGTATATGTCCAGATAGTACATTTGGTACATATCCACATTTTGCAGTATTCTATTACAATTTAATCCATTATATTTATTTTAACTTGATCGTAATTCATTGAAAACGATTCAAACACTGCATACTAAAGTTCAAGTTGATCCCTAGCAAAGAGTGTAGGGGATACTCAAGTTATGGTTAAAATCATGTTCCGAGAATTTTATAGTCAAACTAAGATCATTTTTATTATTTTCAAAATTGGACCCCGTGGACCCCTAACTTGAAAAAAGGGGTTAAAATGTCTTCATTTTACTTGTGTCAACCGCGTAGTGACCGCGCGGTTGGCTGCTTGACAGGAATTTGAACGTTATTGTTTAGAACATAGAGACGATATTCGGTATAGATCTCTCAACCGCGCGGCGGCCGCCGCGCGAAAGCTTTCGCGCCGTAGGAATTTGAACGTTATTATTTAGAACATAGAGACGATTTTCGGTAAAGATCTTTGAACCGCGCGGCGGCCGCGCGGCCGCCGCGCGAAAGCTTTCGCGCCGTCTAAACGCGCCGAGACTCTTACTCTTACTAATGCCGCTGTAGTGTACTTGCCTATTCTGTGTTGTTCCTAATATTTAGCTATGGTGGTCCCGGGTTCAAATAGGAACCGTCCATTATCTCCCATGGACAACAAAGGTCCTGAAGATCCTGAAGACGGGCATTAGAATTTTCTGTGAATCATAATCACCTACACTCCTGCCAACCGTGGTGACCTATGGCAAGAATTTAAAGAATTACATTTTTGCTATCAAGAAATATTTAATTTCTTTGTTCACTGTATTTTTAGTTCTGTAATGACTTGTGTTGTAAAAAATAGCTAGAAAAAAAATATATCTTAATATTACGAGTGCGGAAGAGGGTAGACCGTTATGTCTGCCAATAACATTAGACCCACTTGCCACAGACTTCAGTTCGACCCGTGATCATGGCGCATGCAACTGTGCCGAAATATCGGGAAACAATCAAACTCAAACATCATGGTAAATATCCCGTTTCTATCCAAAATATTGATCAAAACCATGATAGTTTAAAAAGTTATATCTTAATGTTTTTAATTTTTTTTTAATTTTTTTTAGGGTAGTCGTGAGCAAGTCCACCCGCTGGTGCCGGCTTATCCTTGAATTTTTTTTGTACACCTTGTAGATAGACAGATATATAGAGACCACTTTCATGAAGTGTCATGTGGATCGGCACAACAGGTTTTTGTGTCTCCTCTTTTTGTTGATAATATTACCTTCTTCGACATTCCAGCGAAGTGGGGTCCACAACGGCCTACGTAGGCTATCAATCTCCTAGTGACTGCCGATTTTATTGTTGTGAATTTCGGCAAAGTATTTTTCTCGAGCACGCAACCCGAGGAAGTCATTATTAAAATATCTTTACAACATTTTCCTATTATTTTCAAATAATATGGAAACATAAAGGTGCTTTGCTTAGTGATGGTGAATCATAGCCGTGGGTGGTGGATGGTGGAACGCCCAGGCAATGAGGTATTCATTGTACATCGTTCCACTCAGTTGAACCCTCAAGCCATTAATCATTTCGATACTATTGTAAGCGATATTAACTGTTCATTTTACATTTTCTATGTGAATGAAGTTTACTAGTTATTAGAGTTTCAATGTAAAGCAGAACAGATTTGCTTATAGAGTTTTTTGCTGTATCGAACTCTCCCTATAATTTACCAGGTTTGCCCTAACATATACAGAGAAGGCATAATGACCCAAAACTTTTCCTAAGCTTACCATCACTAAGTTTCGTGTAATCGTGACTAATTAAAGATGTTTGTGGAGAAGCTGAAAAGGAATATCTAATCTCGCCGGCTCTAAGCCTCTTATTCATATTTCGCGTTTACTCCATAGCTAACTAAGCAAATCTTTGTAGGTATGTTTCAAGAGAGATATTCTTAAGCTGTGTCTTGCTATCTTTTTTGTCTGCCTACATTATTAAGTAGTAAAATGAATGAGTATGAAGTAAACTTACCTCATGAGGTGACTTTACCTTTTATTAAAAACGTTACCAAAATGAACTAAAGAAAAATGTTATAAAGGCTACCGTGAATTGCAAAATATGCCATAAAACTTTGTTAATCTTGCAATTATAATGGTTTCGCGTTCCAAACTAAGCTATTAGGTGCAACTAATTGCTGACATTCATGTAATAGGTGTTTAAATGCATTACCGGGTCAAGGATAGTATTTAGAGCGATACTGTGAAATGAGTAGCCGAAGTCTAAGCAAGAGTAAGTAGGCAGGTAATAGTGCAAAACAGGCGACCTCTGCTTAGGATTGCGCGCTACGAAAAAAGACAAGCACCGATCGTAGCACTCGATTCGTAGCGCGCCTACGCTTCGTAGGGGAACTATTTATAGGCAATTATAGGTATCGTTACATCATTTTGCAAATAATACTAAAAAGTCGCATAATCTTAATTAAGAACAAACAAACCTAGAAAATCATTCTTTTGGTGTAGTGGGAGCGACTCCGCCTTTTAAGGCCCAATTCTCGTATTTTTTTTTGCTGAAACAAGTTTTTGCTTGTCATAATTGGGCCTGTCTGAAATGTCAGTTTCAAAGAATGCATTTTGGAGATTGGCACGAGCAGAACTTGAATTTTACGATGTTTCGCTATGAGAATTGGGTCCCTGATCCTTAAGGACGTAGGTTCGAGTCAGGCTCTGCACAATTTTTTAATTAAAAAAAATATATATGTTCATATATATATTTACGCAATGCCAATGTTTTCAAACAGTGAAGGAAAACATCATGAGACAACCAGTTAGTATTCTAGCAGCGACGATGGACTTGCAACTAATCACTTATAGAATACATACTACAGCAAAATGTAAGTATGTGCCAGATCTAATATTTGGACGTATCTCTGACTACCTCCTTAGACATCTCGAAATAATCTTGAGGTGATACTGCTTGGTAGGCCATAAAGGATCTAGGGGGATGCCTACCGTGCCTGAGGATTAAAGTCATGAAGCTGCTTCTGTTTATTGAGCATGTAAAAAAAAATGTTATGGTCATCGTATCGTAAATATAGTTTTTATCAGGCTTTGGGAGAAAACTGTGGATGATGAAGGGCCATGGTGCCATATAAAGAAACAAAATGAAATAGACAAACATGAAGCAAAATCATCAAATAAAAAAACAAGTTAAAATATACTATTACAACATAGTCCCAAACAAAAGTTATTTCAAAGGCTTCTTACAAGAAGGCACATCATTTCTAAAGGAAAAACTTTTTTAATAAAATACCTAAGTAGGTAAGAGTTGAGCTTGGATTTCAGAATTATGAAGCATATTTTACATGCCGTAGATGTTTGTGTCGTAACAAAGCACTTATTTCAATGTGAAAAGATATTTCGTCCTCATTTGCAGATGCTAATAAAAAGAGATACGCTGTCTAACTGTGATCGAGATACGTTATGTTGTCCATTGGTATTTATATAGAATAGAGAATCAAGAGAGAATCGCCTATAACAAAGTATTGTAACATTGGTCACGTTCGTTAGGAAAGTGCCCTGCGATGCACTACTCGGCGTCCATCAACTTGAGGCATACAGGTTTTAGCCTCGTGTGCCTGTAATAATAATAATCATAGTAATTTATTAAGCACTATTCTCCAGAACTTAAAATATAAAAGAACGGAAAATCATAACAAAATAACACTGTAAAATTACAAAATACGCGTTCGAGAGTGGTGATGAAAAGGTGTAGACGACCGCTTTACTTCAAAAGATGTAGAATATGTTTGCTTTAAAATTTTAAATTATATTTGACTAGTAGCCACTCGCGGCATCACTCGCAAGGTGGCGGTAATTTAGATACCATAAATATCTAGGCGCTATTGTAGGTATATCCTACTAATATTATAAATGCGAAAGTTTATATAGGATTACGATGAGAGGATATTGGTAGAAACAAACCAAGTCGTTAGCGATAGGTAAATATTTCTTTAGAGGAAATATAACAAAAGGATTGTCTGCGAATTTTATTATATTAGAAACCACCCGCCGGGCCTGTTATTGTGCTATCACGTGATGACGTCATTTGCTTATCACAAATCTAAACGATTCACCCTGCTCACGTTTCCGTTTCACATTAGTAGCCCTTGGTTGGATCCAGAGTGAACTTTAATCGCTATAAAACATAATAAGTTACAGAATAAAACAATACGTAGGTGGGTATGTATATGTCAGGGGCGTAGCTACCGCCGTATCTGCCGTATCAATTATACGGGGCCCCCATGCAACGGGGCCCCCGATGTGCATAAGCAAAAATTAATAATAACTTCCCAAATTTTTTTTTATTTCAGAAATGACAAAAAGCAAAAAGGCAAGGAGAGTGTATATTTAATTTGAATTGTTTGTAAAAATTTTGGAAAAAGTTACATAGATAATTATGATGAAAAAATATTTCTTTTAATTTTATGCCAACATTTTTTTCTTTTGCGAGAAATCTTTACCCTTCATAAGGGCCCCCAAACAAATTTTTATACGGGGGCCCGCCACGGCACGCTACGCCACTGGTATATGTTAGGACGCAGTGGCCCCGGCGGCGACATAGAAAAAGACCCTTTGATTTAGTAAGAGGCGACGAATTGAACGTACCATGTTATGAGCGCAGCGTCATAGCGGTCACCAATCTGTCTGAAACGCCTGTGAGTATCGGGAATGATAGAATTTACTAAAATCAAAAATACAATTATATAGTTGAGCTCTTTCGAAGAGTACCACCACCATACCTATTTCTGCAGGCAAGTAGCTTGCTGTGTCCCGATTCAAAGGGTGTGGGTGCCGGTGGCATTGCTGGCACACGAGGCTTAGTACCTGTATGCCTCAGGTTGATAGACACGGGGCAGTGCATCGTCACGTTCCTCGAATCTGAACGTGATCTGTGAGGCAGAGCTTTGTTATATACGTTATGGTAACCACTTAACATCAAGTGGCGGGTGGTCGTACTTATGAGCGGGCTTGTGATCCAGGTTAATTTTTAACTTCGGAGCTCGGAGTGAGGTTTTATCCTCGTTACTCTAACCCCAGAGTTTCGAAGATTCATTGAAATAATTTTTTTATACATAATATTCTTGTATTTTGTGTTAAGTATTTTTGTAAATCTTGTACCTAATATAAGCCGTTGGTCGGCACGAGGCAAGTACATTTAATACCAACCGACTTCAATCAACTAGATAATGTTTCTGTTGCGAGGTACATTTATTTGAAGGTAAATGTAAAGTTTGGAAATTTTTCGTTACGTTTAAAATTATTCAAATATCTTTTTCTAATACACTATATTCCTCATTTACTACACCTTTAAAGCGCAAATATGAAATGGTTCAAATGAATAAATAAATGCCTTTTGATTCTGACTTTGATGAAACGCACAAAGCTTGCTCAGATCAAAGCTCTAACTAGCCACAAATCCCTTAAAAAGGTTGTATGTACGTTCGATGAGCCTTTTGTGCGTCATTCAGTAGTTTCTTTTGTACTTAAATAGTAGTTACCTACGTATTTTTTATAAAAGCTGATTCGTATTCCAATCCTGCTTAAATATTTTCGGTTTGTTCCCTTTTATAATATTATATTGGACTAGCTGACCGGTTCCCACTTCGTTGGGTGGTAAACATGTTTACTTACAAATCTTAACTGAAGTAGTACTCGATGTCACCAACAGATGGCGTTAATACGGCATAAAATAGCGGCCGTTCGCAGTTTCGCCAGCGTGGCAGTTTATATCAGTTCCCGTTATTTTTTCGGGATAAAAAGCAGCCTAAGTTACTCCTTGTTACATTAGCTATCTGCCAGTGAAAGTCCCGTCGAAATCGGTCCAGCCGTTCCAGAGATTACACGGAACAAACAGACAGACAGACAGACAAAAATTTAAAAAAATGCTATTTTGGTATATGTATCGTATATACATTCCTATGCATGTAGTAAAAAGCGTTATTTTAATATTACAAACAGACACTTCAATTTTATTTATTTGTATAGATTTTGTCATAAAACTATATTACATTATGAATTAATGTCCTTTTTATAAAACACCTGCGTAGGGAGCCGACCTCGCGTCGGAGCCGCGCGGGTACCTAACTCATAGATCTAAACTACTCCCCTGCACGCGCACTCCCAACTTGGTGACGCTCACTTCGCAACGGTCCGTGCAGCAGAAAACGTAATATTTTAATTTCGCCATAACTTCAAAACCAAACGTCCAATTTTAATCATTTAAAGACCAAATATTATCTACATGAACTGTACTTAGTGATAAAATAATTTATTTCGATAAGGATTAATAGTATGAGTAAAATAAATGCGTTTAAATGTAGTCCAAAAAAAATTGAAGATTTTTAAATAAAAAAATGGTTGTTGTGCCTCACTCGACATAGATAGATATAGTATGTCGCTGACTTTTTTGTAGATATTTATAAGATCTACAATTATGTAGAACATTTTATGGTTCTATCTTTTATAGTTTAGGCAGCGTACGCAAAATAAGTAACTTTTCTGGTTGATTTTTTACACCTTGGGTCTGAAAAACCCAAATATTTTACGGAACGCTATTTTTTCCAAAATAAAATATAGCCTATGTTACTCGGTGATAATGTAGCTTTCTAATGAAAAAAGAATTATTAAAATCGGTCCAGTACTTTTTGAGTTTATTCATAACATACAAAAATACAAAGCTTTCCTCTTTATAATATTAGTGTAGATTAGTGTAGATGTAGATTACAAGACTGTCGCGGTAATCCGCTTAAAATATGTGTGGGTAGATGAAATGAAACAGCCAGATTTTAATTGAAACCTAATTACTTATTAGACTTGATTACCATGCCTAAGTCATCAACTGTATGTGTCTGTCTTACGTACCTATACGGCCTCAAAAAATCTTGCAATTTGAAAATTTATTAGCCTGTAAAAAAGAAGCTTCTAGCTCGTTCTTACGCTTAGAAAGAAAAATGTCTTGATTTTGTATACCTAGGTATAGATACTGTAACCTCAAAATTGTGGAATTTGGAATGGATGCTGGAACCTAAAAAAGTATAGGGATAAATAATTTAGAGAAGTACCGATGATAGTGAAGTTTATTAAGACTACGACTAATATCTACCTACCTATATTATTTTAATTTAATTCATATATTTATACTTAAGTTAATACTCATATATAAGTATATTATTAAAGTTCAGAGGAGGCCTCCCTATTTAAATAAAAAACTTTAAGCAACATATAAAGCCTTTGTCCTTATCCTCCTCTTTAAGAGGATAATAATGCGTTGTGGTTGTGGACCTAAGCGCCCCTAAACAGGGTGGAATTTTGTGACTGGGCAGTAAGAGCCATTATGTTGTTACAGGAAATCGTTCCTAGGACTTTTTGAGATATTCTGAACAGCATTCATAGATTTTGGAAAACTGTAGGTACAGTTAGCAAAAAATTGCATAAATATAAAAAAATATACTTAATATGCCAATCGATTCTGTTTCATGTAGGTATCAAATGATTCTACGAGAACATATATGATATGAGTACTAGAAATTACGGAAATTGACAAAAACTTTCCTATCCAAGTTTAACCTGCTTATGAAACCTCAAATAGTTCTCCTGGGAAATGAGAAATATTACATCTATTGATGATCCGTTTCTTTTTGATCTGAGGCGATTTAAAAAATGATGAACCTATCCAACCAGATATAGGTATATTTCTGTTCGAATATCGTGGCATCAAAGATTTATTTCGATTTCATATTCTTCTCATCTTCTCCAAAGCTTTTCGACTGAATACTTACTGAACCAATTTATTTTTATCATAATTGCGGTGGAAATACCGATGTCAGGATTTATAATAATATAAGTTCTACCATACTCAACTATTGTATTATATATGCGTGCAATAACGATTAATAAAGATGATACCTAATTGTCACAAATTGAGCATACATTAAAAGTTTTTTTTATTGTAGATCAATCTATCTCATAGAATAAAAAAAAACAGAGAACCCTACTTACTTGTCTAGAGATAACGGTTTGGCTCAACAACCCATCATCTATTTACATCTTTAAATTATTTAAAAGGGTAAAATGGGGCATAGTTTGAATTTCAGCCCAAGCTGTGAAGTTGAACACTCTGTAAATAATGTATTCAATACCGTTCAGTCGTGCCTAGGTTGGTTTTTGGTTCACAAATATATATTCATAAATAGTAGGTACAGTAGAGTAGTACTACCTAGTATCTATTTTTATACCGCACCGACAAAGTAAAGGACGAAAAAAAATCCAAAGAATGAAAAAGCTAATATAATAATCTATATTATAATCAGATCACGATGACATGTGATGCTATTTACCAACTTGGATATTCGCAATGCAATAAATATAAGAAATACATTTTATACAAAGGCTATATATTTTTATATTTCAAAGTAGAGATAGTAAAAGCAAACCCATAGCATAGACAGAAAGTTTATAGAAAATAGTCAAATTTTATGAACTTGGCTGAACGAGTATTATTATCTACATATAGGTACCCATTTACCTATAACTATAGCTATTACTTAGTAGGTATAAATGTCAAAACTCGTTATAGATAGACCCTTTGCAATGAATCCCACCCACACCCGCCCATGTATCTAACCAAAAAACATACGTCCAATCTGTAATCACAGTGTTTTCTCAACTTTACTTGTGATCTTCTCAGGTGTGAACCTATGCGAATGGAGTTCTAATTTTCTGTAACTTGCCGTTACCTAAGTGGGTCTATTATATCAAGGAAACGAACCTTTACAGATCGATGTGTGTCGAATAATAAACTTATTTGTTCTTAAAATCGACAGCTTCGTGAATCGTATTAATTAGAGTCTACTAGATTTTTTTTCCACATTATACAAAGATTAGCTGGAAGATAATACTTCATTAAGTTCGCCTTTGTACTGTTATTTTTATGTTCAATAAAGTATTTTATAAGTATCTATCTATCTAGATACTTTCCTAATAACAATAATAATAATAATAATGCTGCTGGACATAGCACAGCATCATCTAGCCCCAAGCTAAGCAGAGCTTGTGTTATGGATACTACTAGAAGACTGATATACTTAATACTATAAATTTCATACATAGATATTTATTATTATACATAGAAAACACCCGGAATAAATATTTGCAGATCGTACAAACATTTATCCCAAGGTGAGAATCGAACCCGCAACCTCCTGCGTCGCAGGTGGATATTCGCCCACCGCGCCTCATCGGTCGTCAAAAAATTTACTACTTTATCAAATATCAGATAGATAAGCACCTACCTATATACCTCTCAGAAATATGTGGTACCTCTACATACTAGAGATATCATTAATTAGCATATTTTTAATCGATTTGGCATAGGTCTCGCTAAACTTCACCTGCACAAGCAATCGTAAATTAGTTTTTTGTTTTATTATACTCGTACATCGACAAAACGGCATTTAATTTTACTGCGCTCGAAGCTTTCGGTTTTAAAAGCAGTGCTTATTTTTTGACGCAAGGAATCGATCGATGAAGCTTTATTCAATGGATAAAGTCTCTTACTGAGGAGTATCGTTTTTCGAAAAGCGGTAATCTATTTACACTAAAAGTTAGATGTTTATGGAAATTGAGGAAAAACAAACTAAACTTTGAGATGAGAATATTCGCGGATTGTTGTTCAAAGCTCGTCATACTTGGAAGTTGAACCAACAAACACACTTTACAAAAACACTCTAGTACCTTATCTACCTACCTTAGGAAGTAGAAAAACGTAGGAACGGAAAGGCTTCTCTGCATGGGAGGTGAAATACAGGGGGAAGAAAGGATCCTCTCCCTCATAGGGGAGACTCATAAACACTATATTTTTTTGCATAGATTAGATACATAGGTTAGAAAACTTTACGACTGTTGGACATTTAATAATAATAATGCTGGACAATCCACACAGCATCATCTAGCCCCAAGCTAAGCAGAAGTGGTGTTATGGGTACTAGATTATTACAATACATTACGTACTTATTTTTTTTTATTATACATAGAAAATACCCAGAACACCCATATTTTTACATGCTTCTGACTACCCCCTTAGATACCAACTTACTTCCTTACCTAGTAAGTAAAAGTACTACATGAGGGCATGAGTGAAATGTTGCAATTGGAACATCTTTTTACGAGTATCATCTACTAGATCATACTAGGTAGATGCAAATACTGATTCAGATCTCTCTCGTCCGAACCCCAATACAGCAAGCAAATAACCACACCGTATTGCATAAAACGCGTTGAATACACACAGCGTCCCGTAAATAGGGATATGAGAAAAAAGTTGCCCCTAAACCTGTGCTTATATAAATCATCAACCGCCTGTTTACTTTTACTTTCATGATGAATGGATGTTAAAAAACATAGGTACAGACCTACCTATATTCTTTAGCATTATGTTAGGTACTTATGTTTTTTCTTCTACATTTCAATTTTCGATTATGATAAGCGATAAAATCTTGGAAATCTAGCCACATGTTCCGGTCGAACGTAAGTAATCAGTAACAGCATGCACGGTATCATGTTCGTTGCTTATCAGCTATTTCTGCAAAAAACTTATCTACCTAGGTTCCTAGCTATTTATAGAAACTAGTGGAAAAGCGCGACTTCGTCCGCGTGATGCTATTTTCATACAATCTTCAAACCCTGCTGCACTACTTTATTAGTTAAATTTCAGGCATTCCTTACTTAATATACACTAGAAGGACAAATAAGGTGCCTGAAAAAAAATAAGGCGTTGTTTCTAGGTAATGTCAATCAGTCAGTCAGGACAAAGATTATTTATAAGTAGTAACTATAGATATAGATTTTTATAAGTATTTTCTAAAACTGCTTAACTTTTATAGTGCTTGATTTCTGAAGGTACGTACGCTAATGCAAAAACGTTTAAAATCTTTATCAAAGCACGACTAACTACTCGTACATTTCCGCACGCCACATGCTTTGTTCCGCCTAGTTCCGTTTATACGCCGCATCAAGGCTAAGGTGGTGGTGCCAGCCTTGGCTCTCACCACCTAAATACAATGGAAAACTAAGCTATTGTAAGCATCGCCATAAGCACTCCTGTCGATCGTGAAGGAAGAGCCTTCGAGAAAAAACACCGATACACATTCTTGCGGTTTCAAATTTTATTTGAAGAATAAACTGAAATTCATGGCTTGTTTGTTTGCCATTGTAATATTTTGTAACAGCCTTAATGACAAAGATAAGTTAATGGAACATCAAGCCATTCAAGGCACCCTCGTTAGGCAGCCGTAAACACAAAAGCAGTCCCTTATCAAATTAAAATTAATAAATCTCGTTGCCCCAAATAAAGTAACATCCGAAATAGGTTGTTACGTTCGAACTTGTTGGTAGGAAACCGCAAGTGCAAAACCTCTCCGACCCAATCTTAATGTCATTGAATTATTACCTATCGCTACTTCTTGTTTTTTACGTAAAGTACAGCGGATTGTCTTTTCTTCGATCACTACGTTTCATTTTCCTAACCAGAGATTACTAAAGTTTAAAATGTAATAGGTATACCTATTTATTACCTAGGTACCTATTAAGTATACCTAGTTGCTATTCTTACTAAACAGCATGGGTCAACAAATATTGATTTCAGAGGAATTATAGAAACTATCTGTCTATCTTCTTCTATCTTATCTACCTATACTAAAATAACTGTAGAGGTCGAAAAGTCTGTACATTATTACATATGAAATCTTGCTAATAGGAACTTAAAAAAAGATTTGTTGTTTGTACGATTGTTTGTACACGCATCACGCAAAAACGACTGAATGAATGTTGATGCTATCTGCAGAATTAATTAGCTTATAGTTCAATTTAAAACTTAGTATAGGTTTCATTGCGCTGTCATTCCTAAAACGTGAGTAAAGTTCAAAGATACTCAATGGTTTTAAAAACGAACTGTGTGTTTATATCAAGGTTAAAAAGCACTGTTGATGCAATGTTTTGGCTACTGCAGCATCCGCCATCACACTTTTATTGGCTTTTAAAATAACTCAGAACAGTTACCATTAACAATGGTACTGTTAAAAAAAATCGGGTACCGCAGCATCCGCTACCACATTCAAAAATACTCGAAAACTACAGTAACCACGTGGACAAAGTCGCGAGTTGTTCAAATAAAACTAAAATAAAAAATCTAGGCAAATAAAGAAACAAATATTTGACTTATAATCCACTGTTGTTCTTTAAATATTACGAGTAGTGCTATCGTGTTAAAATTCAAAAGAGAATTGTCTGAATACAATACCGTGGACATGAATAAGTTATGAAAACAAAAATATAACTTGCAAAGGAAGACGCAACGTCGCGTAACCGAACAAGTGGGTTTAACTTCACCCGCGCATCGCGGGACTATTTCGAGGTTTTTGAGTAGTTTCTGTTAATTTTGCAAATTGAACGTATAATTTGAAATCCATTTTTTTTTAATCTTTTATAGACAGCCCTTTGGCTTCAGTCTCACCTGGTGGTAAGTGACGATGAAGCAGGAAAGTCTAGAATAAAAATTTTTGATAATAATAGTCTTTAAAAGAATATATTTACAGAAGGTTGAGAAATCTTATCCAAGTATTTACAGATACGTACTGAGTTGGTTAGTAAGAACTTCTTCTTACTTACCTACCTATCGTCAAACTCACGTAGTACAAAGTATGAAAAAAGGTATTATTTATTTAACTCTTGGAGAGCAGCGATCTACCGCCACTATACTGGTAAGTAATGGAAAATGCCGCCGGTGGAGAGTAGAGCGAACCGCGAAAATTGACAATATGTGTATAGGTAAGTAACAACTATTGAAAAGTACCTACCAAAGTGGCACAGTGACAGAGTATAAAAATAAGTACAGAGTAACTTGTCTTCTGATTTAAAAAAAAATTGTTATGTAATCAATTAGTTGTCAAAACCCAAAGGTAGCCCATGTTCCAGTTATTATGCACTGCACTTTATAGTCCATATTCTTTGGCACTGCACTACAATTTAAAAACACTGGCGGAGTGGCGAAGACATTGCATTGATTAAATGATCTGTGGGTGGGATGGTAGCGGGATGTAGTGTAGGCTATGTATAGTTCTATATGTAACAATCGTTTTGTTAAGCATTCTTTCCTATATTGAAGTCCTATATTTCCTATATAAGTTTTTATTTTTTAAGCAATTGATTAGTGTGGTTTTTTTACCCGAGTTTGAATATGGTCACGGGACGTACGTGTTTGTATTTTTTCTTTTTTAAACTTTGATGCCTTGTTACACCCCTTTTTCGGCTGGTTAAGTGAGTGAAAGTGTTAACTGTGTAAGTGTTTGATAGTCTCGAAACCTGTATTTTTTAGTGTAATATCAACAGTTATAGAAGGAAAAGCCTTAAAATCGTTCTTCTTGGAAATTTATCTGCCCTAGGTATCATCAACGGCGTGATTTCGTTCAATTTCCACGGAGTTTTCAAAATTTTACTTCGAAAATTCCTAGGTACACTAATAATATTTTTTATTGTTCATATCAACCCAGTTATCTAAATATAATTTGATAAAAATGAATTACCATGTATTTGTGCAAAGTTTCAAGTGTGCAAGTGCACTGCTCTCAAGAATAAATTCAGTAGAACAAGTATGAGATACTGTGTTATATGTACTTATGTATGTGTATGTATATTATATTATATTACCTATATAAATATATTATGTTCTCATCTAAATATTTAGTTAGATGATTACATCAAAATGATTAATTCACGACATAAATTACAGAGAACGGAGTGTTAAGAGGTCAAACATATCAAATTACCTTGGCTCTTTATGGAATGAAGTACCTATGTAAATTTGTAACTACAACGACGTTTCGGCTACCCAATAAACTATTTGCTACCGCAACTTTCCTGAAACTACTTCTCGATACATGCTTTGAGAAGAGTCATATTGTAAACAATACCAATGCAAGCAAGTACAATAAGTTTCAGGAGTTATCAGATAAAGTAGTTAAGTGTGTTAGGAAACTGCCTATAGCATAACGGCGTAAGCAAGCAAACTCTTGTACATGGCTTTGGAAAAGGCTGGTATGCACAGCACAAGGAGATAAGGTTGTTTTAAGCGAGATCCACCCCGACCTAAATTCTATACTTACACTTGGTAGGCATTGCATTCCAACTTGTTTATGAACAGCGCGAATGTGATACAAACTCACTGCTATTTGGGAACTGGCAGAAATAGAATAACTTTAATAGCGGCTGTACCTAATTAAAACTTTTTGTTGTGAAAGAGCTTCCAAATGGTTACTTCTAATGTTTTGTAGGTGTAGCGTCTGTTTGTTCTATTTTTTGTTTTAGCTAGCTCTTACAAAATAATAATAGTATTCGGTTTACAATTTATTCATGAAACTTTGAATATAAGTAAAACGGTAAGCTGCATTTTTATATTTAATTATAGGTACCAACAGCGATAACTATTATGCCATGGTATTTAGGTTAGGTAACCTGAGTTCGCGGACTGACCTTCTAACCTTAAGCTTAGTTCCCACAAAGTGATTCCCAAGACCAGTTAAAGTATTCCCTTCAATACAAACGAGTTTCACGGCGTTTACTGTAAATCATCGCATAGAACTCTGAGCGGGTTAAATTTTAAGTATGAGTATCAAATTGAGCATATCTATAACTATAAAAATTGAAAACACGATTAGATAAAATTTTCTCGATAGAATATAAATTTCAAATTAGGCGCTGGAAATACTTTATTAAGTCAGTGCTATGAAAGTGTAGCAATGTAACAAATGATTTTTACAAAAAAAAATTATTATGTTCATATTAAATACTTTACTGTACGGATTATACAGTAAGCTTATTTTTATTATATTTAAAAAAATATTTTGTGTTATTGCACTTACGACGTTTACAAATACGACACACGCGCTATTGCCATCTCTTTTTTACGAGTGGATTAGACGTTATAGCGTCACTGTCATCGCCTGCCCTCACTCACTCAGCGGCAACGGCCAGCGATGGACCTGTGCCTCTCCACCGTACACTGACCAAGCTCACGATCGACGTGATTTAAAAGCGCGGGACTTTTAAACAAAAACTCTAATAACAAAGTGTGTTCTAGTCAATATTTCAGCTAGTTCAGTTCTATATTTACTCGTATCTAAAAGTATGGGTAATAAAAAAAAGTTAAAAAAAAACAACTTATGAAAATCATGACAGCGAAAGCATGTGTAATGCGACGGGTGAAAGTACCTAAGTACCGTACGTCTATTTATCTCATCTACCTAACCTACCATCCAACCAGTTTTTATGTAAGGATGTACCTACTAGCTACCTACCTACCAATTTATGTATTTTTATTATGTGGGGTCAAATATTATTATTTCATTTTATTTATTATTTCTTTACGTAGTCGTTTGTAGTTGTAGATTGTTTACGGTTGAACATAGGCGTTCCCCTACCCCCCTTCCCTACCTTACCTTCGTCGCGGCGCGGGCGGCGGCGCGGCGGCGGCGCGTCGGTACCCGACGACCCCCCGACTGCCGCCGCACCACCGGTCGAAAACACGGAAATAGGTGGAGTTGCCATTTTATCATTTCATTTTTTCTATATTTGTGCATATGACTAGCCCTACTATGAAGTAGGTAGGTACTATACTTATTTAGATCTACTGCGACATAGGTTAGAAGGGAGGCAGACAAGATTCATAGAAATACCTACTAAATTAGAATAGAAGAATAGAATAGAATACAATAGAATTTAATTTGTTATTAAATTTAATTACGAATATCTGGTTAGATTTGAAATTCAAAATGGCGGGTACAAATCATGGTACAAAAAACTGTCATGGGTGTCGTTTTCTACTAATTTGGGGGTGCTGATTACGAATATCTGGTCAAATCTGAAATTCAAAATGGCGGATACAAATCATGATACAAAAAAACTGACATGGGTGTCGTTTTTGACTAATTTGGGGGTGCTGATTACGAATATCTGGTCAAATTTGAAATTCAAAATGGCGGATACAAATCATGATACAAAAAACTGACATGGGTGTCGTTTTCTACTAATTTGGGGGTGCTGATTACGAATATCTGGTCAAATTTGAAATTCAAAATGGCGGATACAAATCATGATACAAAAAAACTGACATGGGTGTCGTTTTCGACTAATTTGGGGGTGCTGATTACGAGTATCTAGTCAAATTTGAAATTCAAAATGGCGGATACAAATCATGATACAAAAAACTGACATGGGTGTCGTTTTCTACTAATTTGGGGGTGCTGATTACGAATATCTGGTCAAATTTGAAATTCAAAATGGCGGATACAAATCATGATACAAAAAACTGACATGGGTGTCGTTTTCGACTAATTTGGGGGTGCTGATTACGAATATCTGGTCAAATTTGAAATTCAAAATGGCGGATACAAATCATGATACAAAAAACTGACATGGGTGTCGTTTTCGATTAATTTGGGGGTGCTGATTACGAATATCTGGTCAAATTTGAAATTCAAAATGGCGGATACAAATCATGATACAAAAAACTGACATGGGTGTCGTTTTCGATTAATTTGGGGGTGCTGATTACGAATATCTGGTCAGATTTGAAATTCAAAATGGCGGATGCAAATGATGGAACAAAAAACTGACATGGGTGTCGTTTTCGACTAATTTGGGGGTGCTGATTACAAATATCTTGTCAGATTTGAAATTCAAAATGGCGGGTACAAATCATGATACAAAAAACTGACATGGGTGTCGTTTTCGATTAATTTGGGGGTGCTGATTACGAATATCTGGTCAAATTTGAAATTCAAAATGGCGCATGCAAATGATGGTACAAAAAACTGACATGGGTGTCGTTTTCGACTAATTTGGGGGTGCTGATTACGAATATCTTTTAGAGTTTTTTTTCGAGTTTTTTATCGAGTTTTTTGTACCATCATTTGCACCCGCCATTTTGAATGTCAAATCTAACCAGATTTTCGTAATCAACACCCCCAAATTAGTCGGAAAAGACCCCCATGTCAGTTTTTTGTACCATGAATACGAATATCTGGTCAAATTTGAAATTCAAAATGGCGGGTACAAATCATGGTACAAAAAACTGATATGGGGGTCTTTTCCGACTAATTTGGGGGTGCTGATTACAAATATCTGATCAGATTTAAAATTCAAAATGGCGGGTACAAATGATGGTACAAAAAACTGACATGGGGGTCTTTTCCGACTAATTTGGAGGTGCTGATTACGAAAATCTGGTTAGCTTTGACATTCAAAATGGCGGGTGCAAATGATGGTACAAAAAACTCGAAAAAAAACTCTAAAAGATATTCGTAATCGGCACCCCCAAATCAGTCGAAAACGACACCCATGTCAGTTTTTTGTACCATCATTTGCATCCGTCATTTTGAATTTCAAATCTGACCAGATATTCGTAATCAGCAGTCCCAAATTAGTAGAAAACGACACCCATGTCAGTTTTTTGTATCATGATTTGTACCCGCCATTTTGAATTTCAAATCTGACAAGATATTTGTAATCAGCACCCCCAAATTAGTCGAAAACGACACCCATGTCAGTTTTTTGTACCATCATTTGCATCCGCCATTTTGAATTTTAAATCTGACCAGATATTCGTAATCAGCACCCCCTAATTAGTAGAAAACGACACCCATGTCAGTTTTTTGTACCATCATTTGCATCCGCCATTTTGAATTTTAAATCTGACCAGATATTCGTAATCAGCACCCCCAAATTAGTAGAAAACGACACCCATGTCAGTTTTTTGTACCATCATTTGCATGCGCCATTTTGAATTTCAAATTTGACCAGATATTCGTAATCAGCACCCCCAAATTAATCGAAAACGACACCCATGTCAGTTTTTTGTATCATGATTTGTATCCGCCATTTTGAATTTCAAATTTGACCAGATATTCGTAATCAGCACCCCCAAATTAGTCGAAAACGACACCCATGTCAGTTTTTTGTACCATCATTTGCATGCGCCATTTTGAATTTCAAATTTGACCAGATATTCGTAATCAGCACCCCCAAATTAATCGAAAACGACACCCATGTCAGTTTTTTGTATCATGATTTGTACCCGCCATTTTGAATTTCAAATTTGACCAGATATTCGTAATCAGCACCCCCAAATTAGTCGAAAACGACACCCATGTCAGTTTTTTGTATCATGATTTGTATCCGCCATTTTGAATTTCAAATTTGACCAGATATTCGTAATCAGCACCCCCAAATTAGTAGAAAACGACACCCATGTCAGTTTTTTGTATCATGATTTGTACCCGCCATTTTGAATTTCAAATCTGACAAGATATTTGTAATCAGCACCCCCAAATTAGTCGAAAACGACACCCATGTCAGTTTTTTGTTCCATCATTTGCATCCGCCATTTTGAATTTCAAATCTGACCAGATATTCGTAATCAGCACCCCCAAATTAATCGAAAACGACACCCATGTCAGTTTTTTGTATCATGATTTGTATCCGCCATTTTGAATTTCAAATTTGACCAGATATTCGTAATCAGCACCCCCAAATTAATCGAAAACGACACCCATGTCAGTTTTTTGTATCATGATTTGTATCCGCCATTTTGAATTTCAAATTTGACCAGATATTCGTAATCAGCACCCCTAAATTAGTCGAAAACGACACCCATGTCAGTTTTTTGTACCATCATTTGCATGCGCCATTTTGAATTACAAATTTGACCAGATATTCGTAATCAGCACCCCCAAATTAGTAGAAAACAACACCCATGTCAGTTTTTTGTATCATGATTTGTACCCGCCATTTTGAATTTCAAATTTGACCAGATATTTGTAATCAGCACCCCCAAATTAGTCGAAAACGACACCCATGTCAGTTTTTTGTTCCATCATTTGCATCCGCCATTTTGAATTTCAAATCTGACCAGATATTCGTAATCAGCACCCCCAAATTAATCGAAAACGACACCCATGTCAGTTTTTTGTATCATGATTTGTATCCGCCATTTTGAATTTCAAATTTGACCAGATATTCGTAATCGGCACACCCAAATTAGTCGAAAACGACACCCATGTCAGTTTTTTGTACCATCATTTGCATGCGCCATTTTGAATTTCAAATTTGACCAAATATTCGTAATCAGCACCCCCAAATTAGTAGAAAACGACACCCATGTCAGTTTTTTGTATCATGATTTGTACCCGCCATTTTGAATTTCAAATCTGACAAGATATTTGTAATCAGCACCCCCAAATTAGTCGAAAACGACTCCCATTTCAGTTTTTTGTTCCATCATTTGCATCCGCCATTTTGAATTTCAAATCTGACCAGATATTCGTAATCAGCACCCCCAAATTAATCGAAAACGACACCCATGTCAGTTTTTTGTATCATGATTTGTATCCGCCATTTTGAATTTCAAATTTGACCAGATATTCGTAATCAGCACCCCCAAATTAGTCGAAAATGACACCCATGTCAGTTTTTTGTACCATCATTTGCATGCGCCATTTTGAATTTCAAATTTGACCAGATATTCGTAATCAGCACCCCCAAATTAGTAGAAAACGACACCCATGTCAGTTTTTTGTATCATGATTTGTACCCGCCATTTTGAATTTCAAATCTGACCAGATATTCGTAATCAGCGTTTGTTTCTTTACCTACCTACTTGCTTACTGTAGGTAGGTATGACATGCACCATCAGTTGCACTATCATTTTGAATTTCAAATATTAATGTTTGGGTCTTTTTTTTATTTTGAATATAACTTGATCATGTGTGGAACCATGTAAAACACTTTCAGTAGATATCTAGTAAATATTGCATACTAATAAATTGGCCTAGTTTAGTTGGACACTCCGCTAATAGTTCGACAACTAGCGCAATGACCCTAGACGACCAAATGCAATGACTGTGAGTTGAACATGTAGTTCGAGTGATACTCGCTAGATGGCAAATTTTAAGCGCTTGTTGAGCTCTAACTACGCAGTGCAATGCATATGTATGTATAGTATGACTGAAGCGGGGGGCTTCGAAATGGGTATTTCGCCTTCAACCGGGCCGTTAATGCAAGTGAAATACTGTATCACCGGTAGTGCCTAGACGGCATAAGCTTATGATAACATGATTTAAGCTTTATGATTAAGCTGCCTGCGAGGAATAATTGAACGTTCTTTTATTTACTATTGGAGAAGGGTAATTAAATTACGAGTAAAACAAGAGTAGAACCTATAAATGAATGAATGTGAATTACATACAGTAAATGAAATGCAATATCTTTATTTACACAGATTCGTATTCTGTCATCTTTACAAGTAGCGTAGTATTTTAATTTTAATTGTTCTTTTAGTGTTATTTTTTATGTTCTGCTATGTAATTTTTAGAAAGAAAGAAAAACTTTTTATTTACGACACGAGCATTATTACAATAATTTATTAATACCTACTAAGCATGTGAGGAAGATGGTGAGGCTTGTGTCGCAAACCGGTCTCTGACTCAGCATATGCTGGCTGTCTTGCAACCAACGCTGGTCTTCAGTCAGAGCCGTTCAGTGATGCCACGGACAAACTACCTATCTACTGTTTTAATGTCCAATCATTTTAACCAACATGACTTGTGATCGTAATGCAGTCTATGATCAAATAGAGAGACAGTGATTTCCGGATCCGGATTTGAATGAAAATGATTCCCCAGGATAATAATAAAAGCGCAACGCATTTTTTTATTCAATGCCAATGACAGCCCGACTTGATTTAATTTGACTAAAAACTATTTAAAGAATAACATAATATCTATTTAATTATAAATAAAACTGCATGGAAGGTAAACTTGAATCAGAACAATATATTTTTATATGCATATTTTTATAATAAAAATATTTTATTAGGTATATAAATAACAAGTGAAACTACACAGAATTTAATATAAATAATTGCATGATTTAATAAATTTCATAGAAAATAAAAGTTGTCGATAATATCTTCCAAACCATAAAAACTTTTTTCCTAAAAATGTCTGGTAAAGTCTAGTTTAGAACTGCTTAATAACTTTGAAATCTGGTAATACTTACCTATATTGATACTGTGTTATCACAAGAACAATAGTATAACATAAATGTGACAGCCGTCACAGCTCAGGTTGTAGTAGCCCTGCCTTCTGAGCTGTAGGTGGTGGGTTCGATCCCCACCGCGAAAAAACATGATACATGATGATATAGATCAATAAAATTAGATTCAGATTGTTGTGCAAGCGGGCCTTAGAATGTTTTTTATACTTCCATTTGACCAAGGTCGGTACGTAAGTCATAAAAAAATTTACGAGTAAGCCAAATACGCCTAGATGACCATTGGTTCAGGAAATCCAAGTGATTTTAATCGGTCTATGCCTTTTTTTTCTCACTTTATAACGTTAATTACCTATTTATAAAAATAGACTTGATTTTTATTTAAGATAATCAACGTTATAAGATAGCAAGCTAATCTATAAAACAAAACAAGTGAAAAAGTCACTCCACCCTTTTCATAAAAATAATATTATCTAGAGCCATACTGAATATCTAATATAGCTTTTTCAATTGTGCTAAAAGTTTATGTGAAGTTTATACTACAGTAAACAATTATGTCATACGAATTTACACATGCAATTAATTTCATAGCTTTGCATTTTATACATTTGAAACTGGATTTATTTTTAATTAGCTTCCGCATACGTATTCTATTCTGTCATATGGTAGTAATGATTGCTGAAATAATTATTTTTTAAAGGGCTTGCTTATACTATATAATTATTATTTAGTAGTAGTAGAGCTTTTTGTGAAGGGCTCGTCCGAGGAAGTACTGCCACCATGCCTATTTCTGCCGCCGAGCAGCTTGCTGTGTTCCGGTTTGAAGGGGGTGGGTGCAGGTGGAATTACAGGCACATGAGGCTTTTCACCTCAGGTTTATGCCTGCAGTGCATCGAAGGACACGTTCCTAACGAGCGTGACCTACGAGGCAATACTTTGTTATATGCGATGGATGGTAACCACTTAATATCAGGTGGGCCATCTGCTTGTTCCATTAGCAAATTGTATAAAAAGATAAATAATAAGATTTGCAGAGTAGAGAAACAAACAGGTTATTGCTCCTCTGCTCTGTAAATCCTATTATTTTTTGAGATAAAAAGTAGAACGAACCATGTTTACTTTCTCCATTTTTAACTATGTTTAGTCTCATTTAAATCGGTCGTTAGGTAATTGAGCCACGAACATCCAAACTTATAAACAATTTTTTGCATTTTTATTGATCGATAGAGCAAATCGATCGAAATATATCTCTGTGGCAATTCGGGTGATGTTGCTTTATATGTTTGTATCTATGGAGTCATGTATGTTTGTTCGAGCATAACTTTAAAGCCGATGATGATACATTTTATAAAATTTGCTAGACAGTTTTTTGGTTCTAGTTTGTTTTCAAGAAATTAACTGGTAAGCAAATCGAACGAGGCTTTTAATTTTTTTTATTACAAATATATAAAGTCGAATGTGAAATAAAAGGTTTTAGTTTATATACATTCCGAAACAATTTTTATTTTTATTTCGGTATTATCAATTTATTTCGATTATTGTACAAATCCATACATTTAAGTTATATAAATTCTTTTATGTAAATTTTAGTTACTTGGTTACTACTTTAGCTTTAAACAGGCTCTTATAAGCTGATAGAATATAATGTGGAACATGAAAGGTATCTGACGCAGTCAAGTGAAAACACGGGCCATTTTGACGACGCGCCGCTGTTGCAGCTCAAAAGCGACATTGTGAACCATTGTGAACTATCTCATGTGAATAGAATGAACCTAGGTACAGCTATGACCTTGTACTGACAGTTCTGAAAGTATCATTAGTTTATTCAATATGAAATCGTTATGAAAAGTGCTTTCAGTCTACTACGATCATGAAACATTTACTTACCTACTGAGTCTCGCTAGCCAACATCGAAAGTAAACGATGATGGAATGGAACAACTTTCAATATAAGTTTTTATGAATGAAAACCGGTATTTTTTATGGTTTTTATTTAAACCTATGCACAATTTAACTTCTCATGCTGACTGACACTAGTACTAGTACTTTTGTTTTCGTGCCAATTCTTATGGATAAATACTATTATAAGTTTAGAAATAAATGTTCGTAGTAAGTAGGTAGGTAGGTACATGGTTAGTGAACAGTGATCCTAGGTATCGTCAATGAATGAAAACTAAGATTTGATGATGTAACCGCTTTCCTACGACCTTGTGGCATTTTGGTTTCCCTGCATGCAGCGAAACACATCGCCACGCTACTTTTTGTTCAAACAGATTTATATCTTCCGTTACACCTTACACCACTTACCTAAAACTTTTTTATAAAAATGTCTCTGTTGAAATAAGTAGGTACCTTTATACATAGACAAAGCAATAAAAGATAAATGAAACTAGGTACCTACATACTTATACCTACTGAAAACAAAAAAAAGTACACCTACGCACGGAGACCTGACACGGCCCAACGCAAGACAAAAATAACATCATATTTTTTACGTATAATCGGAGCCGTGAATATTTTCGTTCAACCATTTGTTTACAGTACCAATTGATAAAGTATGTTTTGCATTTGCACTAACTATGATTTCATAGTTATTTTCACTAAACACGAGTTGTTGTATTTCAATGACGATGCAAATTCATATTCATAGAAAGACGTGCGTTCTATTTTTTTCTGTTTTGTATCGTTGGTTTGCTATTGCCCTCTCGTTCCTTTTTCATTTGAGCTTTGTTTGTGGCCTTTCTGGGTTGTTGGAATGAAAAGCATCGTCAGTAGATACCTAAGCATAATCGACCAAGGAAATGGCTCGTAACTTTTCGACCTTATCTCCAGACGGCAGAGTTCAAAAGTGATAAAGCATTCTTTGTTGATGGGTATGTCGCCTGACTATTCAAGCAAGCATTGTAGTGCGCTTTTAGCGAACCACTTGGTTCATGTACTGCTCGAGCTGGTCCCACCTTTGCACTGTAGAGCGAGTATGGGGGCAGTGCACGTGGTGAATATTCACAGAGAGATTTTTTAATTCATACACTATAAGTATTAATCAAACTATAAGTATTAGTCTATTCATTTCAAAGCAGTCATCTACGCTATAACGATGTGTAACTCGTAGGCGGTGCCGTAGTACTGTTACCACTTTGTTGCTTACAATCAAATCAAGGTTTTTTAGAGAGAAAAAGTGATGGAACAAGCAGACTGCCCACCTGTTGATCATTATGTCTTGAAGTACAAAGAAGTACAAGAAATACATATACTCGTTTAGAAACGAGTACGAGTAGGTAGAAATTACCACAGAACGCAGAAAGGATCCCTTCTATGTTGCGTGGGTAGAGTAAAATGTAGTTAAAATGCACAAAAACATCATTCTCAAGATAGATTTCTGTCATGAAATATGTATCTAGTATGGCTTAACATTTTACACGCAACTTTATCTAACATCACCATTCCAAAGCGTCATATTAAAAATAAAACGAATGTCTGTTTCAAAAAAAGTTTTACACCCCATGGGGTAATAACCATTGAAATCACTAAGTTCATTTCAATTTGCTTTGAAGCTATCGACGGTTCTGTTTTTCCTGCATAATAACTAGAAGTTAAAAATAATTGCAAACCGCTACACAAATTAACTTGCAATAACTTAAATGGCACAGTACAGAACGGCCTGCCATAAAAGCATGTAGGTACCCTCGGTACAGGCAAACCCTACCATGCAGCGCGATGCCAATCCTCCTACCATGAATATAAGAGTAGAACTCGATTCGATTCCCGAGGGTCCCAACTAGAGCTGTAACTAGCTACTTATTTTCTTCCCCTTCCCTTTTCAACTGTAATAAACTGAAAAAGTAATAGTGTTCCACAATCATAGAATACCTACTCCGTAGGTTTCCCTTAGAGACGGAAATAAAACTGGAAATAAAAAGTAGGTAGGTACCACTATTTTATACAGGCCCAAGACTACAATATACGTACATCTAACATACACCTACTAGTAGGTATTAAGGCAGTAGGTAGGTAAGATTAGTTAATCTTTTTTCGAGTAACAAAGATACTATGAAATTAAGTAATATGAAGATTATTATTTTAAAACCAGAAGGAAGGTACTGGCGCTGGCAATTTTTTGCATGATTTTAACAAACAAAATAATTAGAAACTGCATAGTAGTCTGCCACCTACCACCTAGTTGTGTCCCAGATATCCGGGATGCACCGAAGCTCGAGCTCGCCGGGCGTGGGTGGAGGGCGGGCGGCCGCGTCGATGTGCATCACCGGCCGCCCTGCCTGATTCTGAGAGGCAACCCAATATAATTTCAACTAAATTGGGTTGTGGATATTGCATTGTACTAAAACTCTTCTTCAGCCGACATTATGGCATGACTAATGTCTATTATTACCTATCTTTCTACTACAATCCTACAACGTGAATACAAAAGGAGTGTTGACTATCAGCATACTATCTATGTAATACAAATTCACACCAACAGTGAGTAAGTCAGTATAAAAGCAATATCATTTTGTAAGACTATACCTACCGAGATAATGAGATTGTTGCCGCACCAACGGTAAAAAAACGGAAAGATTTACCTACTATATTTCAAACTACATACCCAAAGACAGCGTCGTCATTGTCAACATTATCATCAGAAGTCCAAAAAGTTTAATGAACATAGGCCTCCCTGGAATGGTATAGCCATTCCAGGAGTAGCTATTTTGAGCCTTCTTCATTATGACAGTATAAATTACACCCAAACAAAGTTTTACTTACTTTTCAAATAATGCCTAAACAAAAATAAACAAAAGGGTAACAAAAACATTCTTGAAAGGTATTTTTTCATATGATCGTCACTTTGTGTTTTTATAGTTGTTGCTGCTGTTTTTAAATTGAACAAAACTCATGAATTCGTTTTGGATACAAAACGAAATGTCTTTTTTAAGTTTACTTTGGAACAAATAACAAAATCAACACGAGCGCCGCGGTAGGGATCTTATCAATTCTTCTGCCCGATGAGCCCATTGAAAATAAGCTTTTGAAGATAACCGGCATTTTGCTAACAACTATTATTACTTAATGTATTGTGTTTTCAGGATATTGTGTGCTCAAAATATTATTCACTACTAGCCAAACGCGCGCGACTTCGTCCGCGTGAAGCTATTTTCATACAAACTTCAACCCCCGTTGTACACGTTTAGATGTTGAATTTCTGGAATTCCTTTCTTAGTATACCTAGGTACTCTAAAAGATTTCAAGTCTATAAACAACGCGCACTCTAAGCCACTGGCCGTACCAGTAATTAATGATGATGTGACATTATGATGTTTTTTTTTTGCAAAATTCAAAAGAAGTGCAGTTAACTAGATATTATTAGGTAAAATGCAACAATACGAACTCATTTACTAACTCAATTTGCAACCGTAAAATAATTTAAATTTTGGTTACTAAAGGGAAGCTCCGCCGTTTCTCGGGGCGGTTACTGCTCTTACATTTTCAATTTCTCCGTCAAAGAGAAAGTTTTCTTACAAGTCGTGTCGCACGGTAGTACCTATGCAAATACAAAGTAAAATTCAACAGGTTGAATTCCCGATAAACCAAAGTTTTTCCCAACACCAAGAAATAGGTATATAGGATTGTTGAACCTTACTTAAATAGTAAATCAGAGAGTAGGTAACCGACTGCCAAATCATTTTGTGGTTTGGTAAAGGTCTGATACTAATACCTATTGACAAAGTCCTAAAAAGTCACATCAAAGTTCAGTTTGAAAGTTTTTGCGCCGAAAGTTCAAACGTAACTGCGGTCTCAGCATGGCGGTCAAGATTATCAAGATTATCTGAGAAGGATACTCTATGTTAAGTACAAACTTACCTCTTGTTAAAGAAAATGAAGTTTGTTGTGATCCTGTTATTCCCTTGTTGTCTGTTTCGGGAGGTCGCGGGAGGCCAAGGAGGTTGTGGAGGCAGGCGGGGCGTGCGACCAGCGCGGCGTCGCGGCGGCACTACCGCGCCCGCCGCCGCCGCCGCTGCGTCGCCCACCGACCACTCCGCCCTCCGCAGCTCCTTCCCGTGATTCATAGCCGAGCCACCTGCGGAGCCTTTTGTTTATCGCCATTATGACGGTTACTATAAACAATTTTAAATCTTGAAAGATGGCATTATTTCTTATTAGCATTTTTGTAATAGACAACAACGGATTATATTTTCCTTATCTACTTTCCTTTCCTTATTTACTTCTTTGGCATGAAATTCTTAACTAAGTAGTTTTGTAAAACCCGACTTCTCTCTTCTGTCATAAGCACAATAAATGAGCAACAGAGTTTATAAAATTAGTAGAGTACCTAGTTTGTTCTAACAACGTTTGGTGATTCAGTATAATGTACGAGTAGGAATATTTACCTACCTACATACTCGTAATCCGCTATATTATCTAGTAATTATACATAATCAAATTCTACACCGAGGTAGGTACATCTATAACCTCATAATATAATCCTTATAAATGCGGTTTCAGAAGCTACATTATAATTTATACCTATAGGTGTGTAGACGTAGATGAGTTCTTACATCTGAGTGCAACGAGTTTTCTTTTTATATAAGTGCTAAATTATTAAATAATTTGCGTCTTAGCTTGGTTCACCCGTAGGTAAGCCGGTTGATTCGGCTATCGTTGTATACAAAAACAAAAAAAATAAAAATCGTTTATTTCAAGCTATTTTTCTCATAATATAAACACATAGAAACATATTCAAAAAATCAAAGAAAAGTGCGTTTATAATTCGGTTGTAGTTAGATGTGGTAGCCGAAACTATCGATAGCCGTTTAAAAAGGAAGGAATTGTTCGTTAAGAATCTGTTTCTAAATCCCTGCTGAGTTTTTTTTTCTTTTTAAATCATACCACATCATCCGAATTATTTAGTTATTCATGGCACACAGGTCTCTATGGTAAAAGTTTCCAAAACAATTTTCTTTTCTTTGAAGTATACTCTGCCTATTAGTAAAACACAGTTCGAATTGAATAAGTTTTAATTGGTGTAGATTTTCATGATAAAAGTTTTCATAAATTAATAAATTTTAATTTTGAGGTTTCAAATTTTGAGGATCATGAAATTTAGTTTAGTAAGTACAATATTATAGACTTAAGATTATGATTATTATAGAACTCGTTATGATTGACGTTCGATTAGGTTTGCATAACATTTTAATTTCATGGAACGGTGTCGGAAAGGTGGTGTGATTTAAAATTATTGTCTTGGATGGGCGCAACAAACTTGGACCGTGAAGTCAAACCGTCAAGCTGGAGTATTTTTATGGTTTCCTACGTTATGCGTTTTTGTTTATGAAGATACGATAAGCTGACTTGACTCCATATAAAAAATCACGCAAGTCTTCGTTTTGGGGCCCGAACACCAATCTTGGGCGATTTGGCGTTGCATACTACTTTTATAGATATGTGTTTGTTAGAGCATAATTTTAGAATCGTTGAGCCGATCTTGGCATTATTAAGTTATGGACGAGGCCTTTGTCTCAGTGAACTTCTTCTTCTTCATGTTGATGATAATTATATATAGGTTATCTGCTTTTAGGTACAATCGGCAAGTCGTTTAAAAAAATATTTGTAGTTTTGATTGTCAATAAGGCCTGAGTACTCTATCACATTGGGTTGCTCATCATCATATCAAAGGTAGCTCAATAAAAAAAGCCATGCTTACACAGACCAGACATGATGTATTGTAAAAATAATACACAACCTCATCATTGTCACATCACATCATTCAAGCCGGTAAATAGGTCAGCGCGGCGCATAATCGCAAAGCTCTCACCAAAGTTTGCAAATGTGGCAATAACTCGTCAAAATTACGACGACGATTAGGCACCTTATCTACCATTTTCGTACTTTTCGCTAGATCGTTTTCGTAGTAGCATCACTCTATCGTTCGTTTGGTTGATTTGTCTAAGAAACCACATAGGTACCTACCTAAGTACCTACATAGAATAATAACTAAAGCCTACCTAGATAATACGTAAACCAGAAACAGCAAACTGCTTATAAGCTGCCAACTGTTAAAAATTCAATTTCCGCACGAGTTCATACATTCATTTACCTTTTGGTAAATGTATGAACTCGCGCAGAATTTGAATATTTTTCCGATAGTTCGCCAAATAAGTAGGTACACATTAAATCTATACATGATGCCGACGATTGAAAGCATTATTGGAGTGAAGTATATCATAAACCTACACCATATTTCGGTATCTAGCATTCGTTTTACACATTAGCAGAAAACGTCCGACAGATTTCTGAAGTAAATTAAAGTCTATTAAATTCGCGCCACTCAGCAGGTGAAGGGTCTTGTGCGGTCAAAATCTACAGAAGGTGCGCCTTCCGATATTCTGGTCTATCAAATTTTGTTTGACGTCCGCATCAGGCAGCAGACTAGTACAAAATATATGTGGCGAAGGCCTTCCGGTGTGCATCAGAATTTTTTTGACAAACATTTTCGGATCGTATGCTATAGGATGATAATTTTAGACATTGCTTTGCATTTGAAGGCCGGGCCCCAAATGCAAAGCAATGTCTAAAATTATCCAGGTAACTTTGTCGTCAATCTACCAAAAACTCTTTTCTCAGTTCTGAATAATCTAGAAAGGTATAATTTCCCTGAATAAACCTATCGAAAACATTTTCCATTTAGACCATGCAATATCTCTCGTCGTCGATCGGTATTGTAACACTTCCTACAAAGCAATATAGGTAGGTATCTAGGCAACTGAGGCAATTGAGAATTCATAGGCTGCGGTTACTTGAATGTTCTAGTCTAGAGAGAATCTCTACGTACACCTACGATGTTCTGCAGTTATAACCTACGCTACTATAATAAAGTCAAAAAGCTTAGGTACCTAAATGCCTATAGGTAGAGCTTTTACGTGTATAGGTACGTGTCTACGGCATCGTCCTCAGTTCAGCATTGTAGGTTTACACTATACAGGCTAAACGTATAGGTACATCGTTCTACAATCACTTATTAACATGAGTTAGTCGAGGGATGATGCTTACTGAATATAATAATAAAAATATAGCCTTTTATTCAGATTTTAACCTAGTTCTAATACAAAAATGACTTAAAAACTTAACCAAACTTATGCTAATATTTGTTGTTTTCTTATTTTCTGCAAATCTGTTTGCCATCGACAAAGGCCTCCTCCAACCTTTTCCATTCTGGTCTTTCCTGAGCCACTCTGTTCCACATCACTCCTGCCACTGCTCTGATATCGTCATCCCACCTTTTCTGTGGTCTACCTCTCTTCCTTTTACCTTCCCTGGGATACCATCTCATCCTCTTTTTACTCCACTGAATACCTACTTTTTATATAAACCATAATGATGAAGGACCGAGTTAATATGAAAAAGCTTCACATGTGACATTATCTCGACGTTACTGTCTAGTATCAAATAAAAAAAAAACATTTTTATTTATGGTAACCACTTAACATCAGGTGGGCCATCAGCAAGTCGTATAAAAAAACTTTTTCAGCCAATCAGCTAGCACCAAATGCAAAATATATGCCCCTTTTTATAACAACATTATTTTTATATCTTACTTCCTTACTGACCTCACTAAGTTGGATTGACACCTCCATTTTAATTACCATTAGATAGCTGTATTTACATCGAATGTAACGTAACACTTAATTAGAAAACGTTAAAAGCGCTCACCGATCGATGTTCCGTTCATCTTGTCTGTTATTTTACCTGACCAGATAATAGGTGTAATCAAAGCGTTTGCAAAACGCCCGGACTTGCTCGCCCCCGAGGTCAGATGCCGTTGTAATTGTTGCCTCATTCCGGAAATGAATAGGCCTATTATAGTCGTATTTGAGGCTTTCTTGGATAACTTCTAATCCCCGGTACAACAAAGGTTTATAAAGCTTTGTGTTGGTTTCTAGGTCTTTTGGGAGATTAGGAGTAGAAAACCACGTAATAGTCTTTTGCCATGATTATTTTCGATAGCTTGTCTGGTTTTTTCATCTAATCATGTAGATAGTCGAATGTAGTTCACAAAAGTTAAGTATCTGTAAAACAATGTGACGTAACCTAGGTCAACATTTCATTCAACTGATAATGAGAACCGAGAACCAAGACTTTCTTTAAAAAGAGTTTCTTTTATGAGTGAGGTATGGTGTACCTAAAACATACTATAACTATATTTTGGATGTGTTGTGTCGCTCGGTAATTTTGACTAAATAACATTTTTACACAACACCTCTACCTATCTAAACCAATTTTAAGAATCTTTGTCCTGACTGACTGACTGATTGGGATATAGACAACGCACAGCTTAAACCACTGGTCGTAGAAACTTGAAATTTTCAGAGTATATTCGTCTTGGTGCGTAGAGGTGTATTAAGAAAGGAATTCCCGAAATTCAACCTCTAAACGTGTACAGCGGGGGTTGAAGTTTGCATGAATATAGCTTCACGCGGACGAAGTCGCGCGCGTTTCGCTAGTAATATATAAGATACACGAATAGTAATACAAAATGTTTATGTTAATGTTTATTAGCAACTAGTTAAAAGCCACATCTGCTCTGTATAAAATCTGATAAATCTATGACAAAACGAAAATAATATTTACAAAAAGTAAATTCAAAATAATTTTACGTACGTTATGTAGTAAACATTTCACTTTACGGTTGAAATTAACTCGTCAAAATCTATTAAACAATAAATAATGTAAGAACAAAGACATAAAATATTACAGGCAAATTATAAAAGGTATGTCAATCTTCATTACACAGTATGACTAAGTTTTGTTTTATAAATATTATTACTCTTATACAAAATTATATTCTATCAAGAAATGAATGGCACTTAGGGCCTGTTTACTCTAATAAGTTAGTCAAGGCACACGTCGAAAAAGGTAGCTGATAACTTCACTATTTCCTAAGTGAATGTTTACTTCATCTCCACTCTAGCACAGAATCCAAAATTGTACTCTGCATGTTTATTATTTTACTGAAGCAGTTTGTGAACACGGTAGACGAAAAATTACTTTGGGAGTGTAAATTCAAGCATTAAAAACCAAATAAATTATACAAGTATCATAGTTTAGCAAAGTAATTAATATGAATAAACTTATTTCTCATAACTTAATTTTAAGAGATTAACTTCACTTCAGTTCAAGGGTTAAATTAGTACATTATAAACAAACTATAGATAGTACATATTATACGTTACTAGAATTTTCTAAAACTAATACGAACACTGTGTGGTACCAGGGGCTTAATGCTTATTTTCACTCGACATAGTTTCTATTTAAAAATTTGTCACTCTTCTATTTTCTGATCAGAGATACAATCGTCAATTAACTGCTATCATCCAAAACAAGTTTCTACAAAGAACTAAAACTAGATTGTAGTTTGGAAACTGTCTCACTTTTATATAATAATTTACTAGTCGAGGCCCGTAGGCTGGGTACTCGAAAACTGTTATCAGAAATCCGCATATCTAGAAGTTTTATTGTAAACCTAGGTGTGCTAACGTCTTAAATCAAATGCAGATGCATTACCTAGCTTAGGTACCACACAATATGTTCGTTCTCTACACAACAATAAGTACATACGACACACACTCACGCATAAGTAAATAAGTACAAAAGCGTACTGAAGACACTTCGATATTAAAACAGACCTTTTAGTTGATATTATGGCAGTTTGATTTCTATTGGCAAAAACTTAAATGCCTTGGTAAACTTCATACGATGCTGTATAATTGCTTACATGTTTTATCCATGGTCGGCATGACGTGTTGACTTATTTATTAGTTCGAAAAACTACTTGAATGTAAAAGTGCAACCCTGACAGAATGATTTAGCAGTATGCCTTAAATAGAGCAATACAATATTTTAATAAATAAAGCAACAGCATCGTACGATGTTTTACATTATTGTGCTTTATTCATAGGATTATAAGACTACAATTCTAAATATTGGTGTAGACAGACAGTACCATTGTTTGCTTGGAAGTATTTCGAAAATATTCGATATAAAGGCACATTGTAAGGCAACTTTAAACGTCTATAACCATGAAAGCTTTTTAGACTCTTCATAAAAATTCTATAAACCATTAATTTTGTTCAAATACTGACTATTCTGATCGATAAATGCGATATAAAGACGAATATCGCGTTACTAAAGAGACTCTTTTTACGATACAATTCTGGCGCTCTAAGTAATCTAATAATTTTATTTTCCAGCGTACGTGGGGTTTTTGAACGTAGACGTTGCTTGCTTGTAAATAGGATTCTCGCCCTAAAAGACAAAACAAAAAGATAAAAAACCAAAGCAGACACAAAGGAGTTTATCGAATTATAGTGATTAAGTTCAGAAAATATAAATTCGACAAAAATAATCAAATTTGAATCTTTACCTAACTTGAGAAGTACTTACACCTGAGGGTCTAATCCGCGAAACGATAAAAGAAGGTTCGTATTGACAGTTACACTGCGCAGTGACATGTAAGATAGCCAGGCGAGCACGCGCTAATGCGCATGAGACGATAACACGAACTTTCATTTATCAGTTTGTAAAGTAGACTTGCGGTTTAAAATCATTAATTTATAGAGTGCGGCAAATCATTATGCACCTTCCCGTCTCCATGTCCTAATGCGTTTTTTGTCAGAGTTATCAATACACATCCGATCGTATAGTACACATAGGACACTTGTGTATTATTACCACAGGCCAATCAAACGTTAGGGCAAAATCAAGTTAATCATAAATAGCTGTAACCCTATACCAAACCGCTTCTGGACATAGGCATATAAGCGTATTGCAAATTTTCTCTGCCGCAAATCTCCCTTTGATCATCCTGACCTCAATTCCGGCAAATCGGTAAAGAACGCCACAAGGTCAGTCCAAACCAAAAGCTTATTAACTAGGAAAGGGTCTAGAGCGTTTTCTGCTGGTAAATTTTGCAACTATAATAAACTTACCGTATCCCACTTGGCCATCATACGTTCCTTCTCAAAGCGCGCAAACTCGCGTCGATCGTGGATCGTTGTAGCCATTTTCCACAGCATGAGTAGTGCTAGCCCAACGAGAACGATAGCCGCGATCACTCCTAGCACTATTCCAAGAATCGGCACCTAGCAAATATACAAGAATATTTGTATTTTTGAAACTTTCCAATTTGTAATAAATACGCCATGGAGTTGGATAAAATGAAACTAGTATAAAAAGCGATTCAAGGTCCAAGTCTGCAGATTAGCGAACTAAACAAAATGTTTGGGTAAAACCAAATTGTAAGAAATCATAGGTTGAAATTGGTTTAATAGTCCGCCGTCAGTGTTTATGTGTTTATATTTGATGTTTCAAAGTCCTTATGATTTTATTGATTAAATAATGGTTTTATTTAATAGGTGGTCTATGCCTGGGGAATACTAACTAGTATAACATACCTTCTTAGGGCATTCACGTTCTTTCTGTGCCCGGATCACTAAATGCTGAGCATCATTGTAAGAGTAAACATACACGTAGAGACAGTCTTCTTCGTCGTAGAAACTGCATAAGTGCTCGTTTCGAGATTCGTTGGCTGCAATAAGGTTAATTTTATCATTAAATCATAAATATTGTCCACAAATCATAAAAGCATATGAAATACTTCTATACTAAACCTTGTTGTGATTTATTGTCTGTATTTGTTTGTGTGCTGCGTGTCCAAAATAAATGTACTTTCTTTGTTTGACGACCGCTGTGGCGCGGTGGGCGAATGTCCGCCTGCGACGCAGGGGTTGCGGGTTCGATTCCCGCCTTGGGATAAATGTTTGTACGATCTGCAAATATTTATTCCAGGTGTTCTGGGTATTTTCTATGTATAATAAAAAATATCTATATGTGTAATATATTGTATTAAGTATATCAATCATCTAGTACCCATAACACAAGCTCTGCTTAGCTTGGGGCTAGATGATGCTGTGTGGATTGTCCAGCATTATTTATTTATTTATTTTATTTATTTATTTTATTTTCTTTCTTTCAAAAATAAAAAAATAATAAAAGATTCGTGAGCATTTTTATACAACATCATCTAACCCCAAACTAAGCATAACTTGTACTATGGGAACTAGATGACTGATAGAACACTAATAACGCCACCGCCCACCGACGAATATCGTCGTCATCTCATTGTCAGATTCATACAAGAGTTGAGATTTGAAGATTTAATTGGCTCACACGGTACAGAAAACTATTGTAAAGAAACCAGTTAATATTCTAGGAGAGGCGATGGGCTCGCAATTAGTCACGTAAGGTCAGATACTGAAAAACGTGGGCATGTGCCAAATGCAATATTTGGACGTGTCTATGACTACACCCTTAGATCTTCAAAGTACGTAAGTAGGACCAAGAGTTTGTAGGCAGTGGGTAACGTGACTGGTTATTACACTTTGAGGCCTGTATATTTATTTTCTCATCAACTTAAATACGTTCACTATTGGCCTTATCTATATTTGAGGGGTTTTGGGGGGGTCACCGTAGTCACTGGTGCCGCAGTGCGTTGCGCAGTTGATGTTAAGTATTCAGGAGTTACCCATCTTCTAGTAGTGCGTTCCTTACTCGGAGTAAGAGTTGGAGGTACCAAAACCACCACAGGCATTTCTAATTTAATCCAATTAGTAGTACTTACCTTCAATTTTGCCTTCTTCAACAATAGGGAACAGAGCGCATTCATGACAGCTGTCAGTATCTGAGTCGTACAGCGGACCACGTTTGTGCACCTCGCATAAAACACAATCCTTAAATTCACCGCAGCGACCTGGGCAAGTCTGTAAAAGAATTTATTATGTAATATCACTTGAAACGAACGTGACCTGCGAGGAAATGCTTTGTTTTAGGTGATGGTAACCACTAGAACCAGCAGACGGCCCATCTGGTCCCACCAAAAAAAAAAATATGTATTCGTTTTATATCTTTCTAAATGATATCACAGCATTACAATGAACAATTTTTTTAAGTATTTGCCGTGTAAATGTTTTTGTAATGCTGTGATACCACCTCAGTGGAATCGACTGTTCTTCACTTACGGGGCATTTTTCGCAATATTTCCCGGAGTAGTGTCTGTCATCGTCCACATTACACACGCACTGCCCGCAAACGCATTTCCCGTTGCCGCTGCAAATCTCGCCGTTTTCTGGAAATACATGCTAGTATTAGATGACTAATTAAGTAATTATGAAACGATATTTTTTTTTTAATACAGATGCCTACTCCTTTATTGTTATAAGTTTACCAACGGCTCTTAATCAAAAATACCTTACATTTAATAATTATCGCAGTCTTTGCTTCTACGTAGTATTCCGTATTTTAAGATAATGGTAGGGTACGTAAACAATACATAGCCAAGAGTAAGGAGAAAGAACCGTAGTATTCGCGGCTTAGAATAGAACCCTTCCTCGTGAGGAGAAAGAGAGAAAGGAACGGGAGTGATTTTCTGAGGGAAAAAGAGAAGGAAGTTACCAGGTGAGCGGCACGGCGTCTGGTCTTTGAGGCACTGACAGGCGGGGCCGGTGTACTCAGGTCGGCAGCTGCACTTCCCACACAAGCAGTCACCGTGTTCTGGACCCGAGCACAGCAAACCCTTGTTCATATCGCACGTGAAGTTGTCGCACTCGCAGAACGGACCGGATATTACCTGCCGAATATATCAGGTTGCAGTTTAACGGATCTTTGTGAGCCCAAAACACAGAAGACTAAATAAAATAAGGCTATGTTGGCGGAAAAGTGTCGTCCTGAAGAATATGGCCCATCACGTTTGACCACTTGGGTAGTTGGGCGGCCAGTGCAGTCCTGTTTTCAAACAGAGAGAGTTTACTATACACAACAGTCGACTGTTGTGTGTAAGCAATCTCTCTTTTATGAATATTCTAATGACTAGTATAGTTTATACCTTGGAAGAATCGTCCATCTTATTGCACTCGCACACGCCGCAAATACAAGTCCCTCGGTTAGAGCAAAGTGGTCCGGAGCTGGCATTAGTCGGGCGACAGCCGCGTTCCTGTTCGACTGAAACGCCTCCATGAGCGGAACATTCGCAGCTCTTTCCAAAGCGGCCGGGATTACACACGCATACTCCACACGCGGCCACGCCTTCACCGCTGCATACTAGCGGACTATCGTTGAAAGCCTGAAGGATAAAAGACTGTTATTCCAACATGAATGTTTAGACAAATTAGACGCATAAACCAAACACCTAGTGCACAGCTGACCGGTGCGGGGTCACCGACTGCACTTTTTACGACATGCCGCCCGGAGTCCTTGCCTTCGGTAGCAGCTTGTGACAGGCTCTAAGGTTACTCAATAATATAAGGTTAGAACATGTGGTTCTAAGTTCTACTCAATTTTGTAATTTTTATGATTTCTCATTTTGCCCAAATTAATATTCAAAAATTAAACAATCAACCATATGGTCACCAGCTTTCTGACCTGACCTAAAATGAAGTGTGTATATTTTTTATGACTGACATGTTCTTAAAGTAACTTACATGATGTCCGGGTTGTTCGCACGGACAGTCGCAGATCATTTCAACCTCGACGGTCAAACTGTCAGAAATACCGACGGGAGAGATGTCGAAGGATTGCTTCCACTTGTTGCGATCCTTGGGACACTCCTTCAGAGTTATTTCAGCTGTGAACTCCACTACATCTCCAACCTAAAAACATACACAAAATTTACTTAAAAAAAAACATCTGACTTGTACAGTAATATTGGGTTTTACTTTTACTAACTATTATTTTCGGAATCCAAGGTTAAAAACTTTTTAATACATTGGAGGTATAAAAAATTATTATAGATGAGTTAAAAAATATCACCAACTTTTAGCCGAAAGTAATGAATCATTATGGCCATTTAAATAAATAAATATTTGTAGACATTTCACACAACACCGTCTAGCCCCAAACTAAACAAAACTTGTACTATGGGAACCATAGCTCATATAATACATAGGTAAATATATACTTAACACCCTGATATCACGCTAAAGTTAGTTCATTTGAATTCTTGTCCGTCCTAAGGTTGTCTGCATGAAATCGCTTACGATAAGTCCGCCCGACTGTACTTCACTAAGTAAATGAATTTGTATATAAGATATTTTTTGTCCTTTATATACAATAAAGGGTTTTTTATTTAAGTTTTCCACAAATGCAAGTATGCCGCATTTTTCCCAGACAGGCATACCTGTGTCTGTCACTACCTTCTCACCTCCAACAACACCTATGTTCTGTAAGAAACAAGTACTTAACATCCATACTGCGGTCAACAATCCGCATACTAAATGTGTTAACTATAGCAAACCCCCCAAAAATGAGACTATTTTTGTTCACAAAGTAAGTGTATTTACCTTGAGACCTTCACATTTGTTAGTTTGAATGAGCTCCTTGCCTCCGAGACACGATGAGTAATACACTATTTGCACAGCGTCGCTCGATGAGTCTTTCATTTCGACGGTTGACGTAATTTTCTGCAAATTAATCATTTTTGTAAGAACCTGTGCAAAACGGTTCCATAATGGATGTGATAAACTCTACGTCAAATAATAACTCTTCTAAGCTATCATTTGGGTGCAAGTAAAAGGTTATTGTGTTTTTTTTTAATACTTATATAACTTGCTGAAGGAACAAGCAGATAAGTAGGTAGTTACCATCACCTATAACAAAGCATTGCCTCATAGGTCACGTTCATCAGGAACATGCTCTACGATACACCGCTCTGCGTCTATCAACCTGAAGCATACAGATTTTAAGCCTCGTGTACCTGTAATTTCACTGGCACAAACTGAATCACAGAAAGTTGCTTGGTGGCAGAACTAGGGAAAGTGGTAGTACTTCCCCGGACGAGCCCTTAACTAAGAGCTCTACTACTACACACAGAGATGACAGGTCAAATATTATCCTTACTTTATGTATATACTTACATACGTTATAGGTTGAACGGGTTATTAAAATGTGGTAAAGGCTCAAATATAAACATCAAAGGGTGCTCCAGCCAGCGCGGTCCTACCACTCATTAAACGAGTATTTTCTTCCATTCGGTTTAGGAACTTAGAGGTAGAACAATGTACAGTGAGTTGTACTAGAATGTATAAAATTCAAAACTTTCAAAATAGTGGCACAGTGTTTTTATAAATATTTTTATAAATATTTACACAGCAAATACTCAAAAAATTAATAAATTCATCGCCTGATGGCATTATTTTTGAGTTTCTTCTGTATTGTAACAATCAAAATAGTATCACAATCAAGTCACTGTTTCTGATACTATTTTGAATGTTACGAATCGTATACATTCTAGAGCAGCTGACTGTACCCTGGACGATTTTTTGTAACATGATGCCTCAATACTTACATTGTATTGTTCCCGCACGAGGTCCACCACGTTGTCAGAGTCGTTGCTAAGCACGCCGCTGCTTGAGCCTTCGATGTGCTTGCTCAGTTTCTCATAAACACTGATTTGCTCGGAAGTTACCGCGAATATAACGTTGATTGCGTGTTTCTTCACCTGAACAAGAAAATATTAATAAGTACAACAAAATAGTTATACAAATATTTAAAAAACTATATTTACAATAATAAAATAAAACATATTATTATCTTCAATGATCTTCAAAAAAACGATTGATGAAGTTTCGTATTGACATTTAGAATTACTCTGTGGGGCAACTAGGTAACCATTCTATAATCAAGCTGTCGCTGCCTAGCATGCCATGCACTTAGATCATTTACTCTCTAGATACTGCTTGAAACGCACCAACGCATCGAAAAAAATGTCAGAGTACTGTACTCCGACAAGTCGCTCCCCGCCCATCAGTGTCAATTGAATTTTCATGGCGGACGGTCACATCTCTGTATAACATTTTGTGTCTGCAATGGCGAGTTGTACAATAAAAGTGTGCAGAAACTACAGAGGACGATTAAAAATGACAAGTGAAGTGTCCTTCCATCAGTAAGTATCTAAATTTTAAGTTTAATTCCAAGTAATTTGATAAATATAATTCAAAAATTAGCGCGTATTATTTCAACTCGCACTTGACATGTTTGTTAGTGTTGCAAGGTTTTGTATATACAATTCCCCATGTGAGTGCGCGACTGTCGTTTACTTATGTTAGTAACAGACTATGAAAAAGAATATACATAAATCATCATCATCATCCTCATTAGGTACTCAATAAAGTTTACTGCAGGACACACTCGTAGGTCTCGTGTGCACTCTACTTATATAATTATGGAAAAAGCGCACGGCGCTGGTGAGTTTTATTTCAGACTCAGAAATCGGTCAAGTGCGAGTAGCCCTGAATATTGTTTGAAGGTTTTACTTCTGCATTTTACTGTTCATCCGATTAGGCAGTTAGTACAAAATTTTTGTTATGTGGTTGTGTATGTACCCAAGAGGATTTTGACAAAAATGGTCAAGTGCGAGTAGGGCTTGAATATTTATCGTTGATTTTCTTATTTTTAGACATTTTTTAAGCTTTTTTAATATGGGTATCGTTTTCGACCAATTTCAAAGATGACATTAATTTTGTAATTCAAGGTGGTGAAAACTTTTTTGTTTTTTTTTTTACCAATACCAATTTTTTCCACTAAGTATCGTTTTCGACTAATAAAGGGCCTAAGTATATATATTAGCACTGACCTTGACCATAATTATAGTAACTATGTTACATTTTTTTTCAGAATTCCAAGTGATCCTATCCAAAAAAGTAAATGGGTGAAAATTATACAGAAAAGCCGTATTTTAAATTTTTTTTAAAACCAGGTGAGATGAATGCAAAGCGTTTTGTCGTACAATAAAAAAATACTTATATATTTTTGCTTTTTATTTGCTTTACATTTTATTTTACAAACAGTCATAAGATTGTTAGTAACAAAAACAGACCTAAGAAAACCAAATTCATAACCCGACTTCCCCTTGACCATTTTTTGGCAAAATAATTTCCGGGCACACATTTAATAATTCACAAAGCGTAGTTGAAAGAACCATATTTGCATTTTATAAATGAAAAAAATAGTCAATTATTCATGCCCGACTCGCACTTGACCAATTTTATATGTCCGAAACTGTCTCGTGCTAAAAAACGCAGTCACATCTTACTTAAAAACCGGAACCTAAATTTGATCTGTTTACCCCATAAACTGGGAAACACATTGTCAGCTGGTAATGTTACGCACGCACACAGTGACAAATATAATGACGTGGCATGAGTGTAAGACAATGTGAGCGCGCGTTGATGTATGGGTGACACGCAAACAAGTTTGCCTAACTTGGCCTATTTTTTAGGTACGCGTTGCAGGAGTAGACTCTATCTAGAGAGTAAATGATCTAAGGCCATGCACTGTATATGAAAACGTCAATACGAAACTTCCGTTTATTGCTTTTTGGAATAGTTGCCTTGTAATAGAATATCAAGACAATACGGTCGTAAAAATCAGAAATTAAGGACTATTAAGAAGATGAGTCAATTTAATTCTTCTATAAAACCGACCAAAAGCCAACGAGAATAAAGATAGAATCACGTTAGATACGACTCATGTGGGACCACGTCACTGACGCAGACATTTTGTAGTAGACTCGCGTCGTCTGCTCTAGTGTAATCACTTCTATACAAAATGTATGTATTGGCTTCTGACACGTCACGGCACGTCAGTGTCACTTTTTTAAATAATAATAATAATAAAAACGTTTATTCAATACAGTCTTACAACATTTTAACAGTGAACAAAGATATACAGTTTATACTGGTTTTAGGTCAGTTGTGCATTCAGACCGGAGGCCAAACGGATTTGAGTACCTCACTCTAACTAAGCCATGGCTTGTATGTAGAAACGAGGGGGCTGCTTGTTCGGCTCTACCAATAACTTATATTTTGTTACTATAGTACACTTACCTTCAGGTTGATTTGTGAGATACTGGGATAGTCCTGGAGAGTAGAGTGAGTGTACGCGTTATTTTCCATGTGACATAAACCATCGTTGGGTTGAACAATACCACCAAGCTGCAACGGTAAATAGACATTTTATCACTACTCGGAAGTACTACCACCATGCCTATTTCTGTTGCCAAATAGATATAAAGTACATTAACTTTTTTTGTAAATAGATTAATTAGATAGAATACATTATAACACCCAGACAGAGAACAAACATATATGTTCCTCACACAAATGTTTAATGAACTACTACCAAACCAACACAACGGTGAGGGAATAGCATTTATTTATTTAATACCATAAGTGGTACAATGGTAGCTCGAACCCCCAAAAACAGGTTTGACTTGACTACCATGTTCTCGATTAAATAAATAAAATAAAAAAATAAAAAAGCCTTTATTATTCCTTAGGTTATTAAAACTTAAAATAGATTACCTAAAACTAAATTCTTACAAGCTAACTAAGGACCCCTCGGCGGGTATAGGCCTCCTCCAACAGTTTCCATTCCTTCCTTTCTTTTGCATTTTTTTTCCAATCGATTCCTGCTACCTCCGCTATATCATCCTGCCATCTTTCCTGTGGTCTGCCTCGTCTTCTTTTGCCATTCGGACCCTTCCATAGAGTCGTTCATGTTCTCGATTACAATTATTATATTCTATACGTTAGTGTACTAGTAGGTGTAAGCGAACGCACACAAACAATGCAGATACCATAATATAATAGTCTTCCATGTTAGTGAAAGATAAGTTGTGCTTAGTATTAAGTATGTTTCTCAGAGTCAAAGCCGATTACTTTTAACACAAACTACAATACCTTGCCGTCCCCAGCGTAATGGAAGCCAGCGTCTGTTGAGAAGACAAGCAGTCGACGAGCCTGGTCGCGCCAACCGATTTCACTCTTGCAAACGACAGCTTGCATTATGGCATCGAAGCCACCTTCAGGCGCATCAAGGTTACCAGACACATCGGCATCCGCTACTGCTCTCTAAAAACACATTGTCATCGTTAATTTACGCTGTCTCGGTGTTTAATTTATTACTTTCTTCACGATGTTTCCTTCAATCGTTTAAGAGCACAGGTATTAAAGTTTTGCAGAAATAATAATCTTATATTTGAAACAAGACCGTTAGTCTTCGAATCGCCCGTGACTTCGCTCTCATGAAGTTAGTTTAATACAAACTTCATCCCCTTTCTTAACCTGAGAGTTGTTAAGTGTCTTTCAGGAATTCTTTAGTTGTTACACCCTACGACCGAAGACAAATATTCTCAGAAAATACCAAGTCCCAAATGGTTTAGACTTTGCCAGTCACTATTCCAGGACACAGATTCATTAACTTGTTGTAGATAGATTGATAACTCACATCAAAAGAACCGGTATCTTTGCTGAGGGACATTTGATTCTTGAATCCATACGGTGCAGCGCATCCTTCACAAGGTGAGATCAAACTGGAAATAATCAGATACGCTTAGATAGCTGAATATACTTAGCAAAAACAGGTAATACATTGGCATCAAGACTTACTTTTTAGGAACAGTAGACACATAAGGCATAACAAGCTTGTCCACAAAAGATCCAAACCCAATTCTAAAGTTCGAAGTCATGTTCCTCATGGTAGCAGACAGCAAGCTTCCAAGAGTACTAAGCTTCTCCTTGTCGTTCTTCATGGATCTACTCAAGTCCATGAGGTAGTATAAGTCCACTGGGTAGTCTTGGGCGCGCGAGTACGCGAAGGAAAGCTTTTGCATTTGATCTGAAAATAAACAATGTGAAAAAATTACAGACTATTTTAGTTAGAATTTAGCGAAAGAGTTGTACTAAATTAAAGCAAGTATTTAGTTTTACCCGACTACCCAAGGAAGTCAATGTTTTTTGAGTGTCTTTTGTTTATGCGATTTCTGATAGTACAAGTAAATGACCGTAAATGACCAACCTATTGTTAAGCGGTTGCTATCACCTGTAACAAAGCATTGCCTTGCAGGTTACGTCCGTTAGGAATGTAACCTACAATGCACAGCTCTGCGTCTATCAACCTGTCGCATACACTCAGTTATTTCACCGGCACCCACTAGATACTACTTCTCCTGACGAACCCTTCACTAAGAGCTCTTCTACTACTTTAGAGTGTATGTATGTAAATATACATAATAAACGGCTTGATGGATTTTGGTGAATGAAATGTTGTTGTTTTCGTCTTGATTACGAGTGTCATAGGGTATTCAAAATATGAAGAAGTTATACCACACAGAACGGATAAAACCTTTAACACGTTCAACACTGTGTTAATGGTAAACTAAGCTAGATGCCAACACAATAAACATTAGAAAGCTCTATCGTTGCATTTCATAATCAATGATAACCAATTGTTTGGGATTATTGTATTTTAATATGTAGTTTACTTGTTACCTTTTAGCTATTTATCAGAACATTACAAAGAACTTAGTAGAAGAAGCTTAGTAATTTGATGAGACATCTGACCGGTGACAATTATGACAAACAATACAGTGTGAGGAGTACCAGTACTCAAAACAATACATTCCATGGTAAGAAGTTTTCTTAGAAACTTACTTTGTCTCAACTGAAGCTTCACCCTCTGAGGTTTCATTTGCACCAAACTTTCTCCAGAACCAGCAGCCGCCGCACCGCTTCCAGAGGCTCCGAACCCTGAGCTACCTGAAAAGCTGCTGGACTCTTCGTGTGAGAACGAACCCGAAGAACTCATACCCATACGACCCTGTGCTAAAAATATACACGAGTATTAGGATATTTATTTTGCGCAAAACTTTTACTATAAGTATCATCTCGACATGCAGTAAAACGAACCTCTACTCAACTCCATATTGTACATCGAGTCGATTGATTTTTGGTTATCTGGGTTGAAGATAAACGCCTCGTCGCATCCTCCAGTGCCACCTTCCATCGCAGGGTTGAAGCATCGAGGTCCATTGAAGTCCGAAGCATAGCACCAGGCACAGCTGGCCGTTCGTATGCAGTCACTGCATGAAGTCTTGCTAGAGCAAGGGTTCTGAGCGAGCAGTTGTTCAGCTCTCTGTGCCCAGCAGTAGGCAAACAGGCTCGCCCACACGCATACTCGTAGCAAAGTCGATCGTAGTTTGTACATTTTTGGTATGCGTCTGTTTTGGGTTCAGATATACTCTACAACAAAGAAATGAAATAAATTAATTTCTTTGCAAACGGTGGTATTCACTGCTTATCAATCTACGCCTCAGTTACTGAGGGTTATGATATCGTATCGTAATTATAGTTCCCGGGAGGGGCATTCAATTAAACACTAAACTATGTATACTAACACGCAAACATTCCATAGCTTGGAAGAAACAAACACAACTATGTAAACACTGTGAAAGGAAAACCTTTCGAATAGGGTCAGACTGGTTGTTACGGTGTCAAGGTCAAATAAATAAGAATTTCTTCGTTACTTGAATAATGGTTATGTTTAAGTAAGAGTATTTGTTTTTGGTTAAAATTTAGGTAACACGTGAACATAACATGATATTGAATTAACTGAAACCACGTGACTGAAACAAACACGAGTCCATTCATAAACAAGAATAAAGTTTACGACTGTTTTTATCTAGGTGAACTAATAAAAGCTCAAGTTCTCATGCTTGCACCATGCATACGAATAATGTTGAGTGGGAGTATCTAAGAAAAATATTTACATAGGCTGTAAGGGTCTTCAAAATAACGCAAACGGCGGCGGTGCGCGGTGCGGCTTTATTATCGCCACAGTCAATGCACGCACACTCATCCAGCGAGAACATAAATAGGCATGATAGTATACTCAATGACTTATGACATCCATCCGACTGCTGCATTAGTGCTAATGTAACCTTTATGAATGAACAACCGGGGTTGTGTCAGCGACAAATTTTGGTTGAAGCTAGATTTGCAGTTATAATATTTTTTTCTAGAGACAGATGGTGACCCGTGGGCGGAAAATGAGAAAGGGCTAACACCTACGCAACGTATCGAATAGGCGGAGATATCAAGGTGTGGGTATGAACATTATGTCTACAAACGTAACTAAGTCACTGAACTGATCTTTGATTTGTGAATATTTTATAGTATTAGTTTAAGTTTCATCTACAAATGAAAATATTATGTGCAAAAAATACCTGAACGACTGAAGTAAAATCACAAATTCGTTGTTTATCCAGAGTCCAGACGAATCACTACACTCCACTGTGGTCTAGTTTAACTATAATCTCTTATCAGAAATCGAATAAGAGGTCATATTCGATTCACATTTCGCACACTTTGTAACCTTCTAATTCACTGAACTATCTTTTAAATACTATTAAATACTCTGCTCGGCTCTTTTATTTAAAATGCATTCAAGTAGATATGTCTGGGTACCTAATAATCTAGATGCTATATGCGCTGTACGATGATGAACATTATCCTTCTTTACTTTCACTGATAAGACACTGATTCCACTGAAGAGAATATAACTCTTGCTAGTTACGAACAACGTTCACGATATTTTTATGTTTTTGTGTTGTGAATACGACCTGCGCTTGCGCCGGATACACGCGTGACTAACTGAACAGAAAATAACTTCGTCAGCGGTGATACAACGGGCGCCCCCGTCATCGTACCTTCTGAGAATCAATACTCAATGCAATACGTCGAAACAAAGTTCGAGGGAACTTTTGCTAATCTTCAATGAACTTCTAACCGTTCTGCGAGCATTTTACAAAGTAAACTGGGTCAATGATGCGAGTAGCTATAGGTGTAAAGGAAAATGAGTACTCATTCCTTGACCTATTTACATTCTCCTAACGAAGTTACGATACCACTTGGTCATTGATTTCAATAACTCTAGAAACTTTGTAAATTGCTTTTAGAAATGAACCTATCGTCGATTATAAAAATATGTCGTGGGTACCTAGTCCTATTTTTATTCCGTGGTTGTAGTTTAAGATACTTAGGTATTTCTAAAAATACACGCATTTAGGTCTGTTTTTGGATAGCTAGAATTTTGATCAACCTACGACGACATTATGAAGGTGGTGAAGCGACCTCAATCGGTTAATACAAACCGGTGTCTGTAGGTCGCACAAATTACGTCATTAGTGACTACCATCAACGGAGTGATGATTCAAATGCTCAGATTTTCAATGGATCAATCAAGTTAGCATTCCATTGCTTTGGTAACATTATTACTACCTACTGGTAGGTATGTGGTATTATGTGCTAATTATGTAAACAATCAGCATCTGTTAACAACCGATTATTATCAGATTCTCGGTTTTTTTTATATTTTATTTCCGGGTTCGCGACAAACAACGTACCTACATACTCAAAACTTCATCATGTCTATGAAATAATGTTATCGATGCAAGCACATAGTATTGTCAAGTGGCGTCTCGTCATTGCTAAGATGCGTGTTTTGTGTTTCCAAAATATTCGTAGTTCGCTTACGCAAGCTTTATTCAGACTTCATTTTTGAGTCCTTAAATAACAAAAGATATTTATTTATCTCGTTTTATGTCACATGTATTTTAAGTATAGGCATAGGTTTTTCTTATAAGGAGCGAGGAGCCTGTTAGCGAGACGCGATCCTATTAGAGTATTAACGGGGAACTCGCCATAAATTCTGCTTTACCTGCAGTCTTGTCCAGACCATACCATTTATTGAAGATAACGGTCAGGGGGTAGACTGCTCGGATCAACGACCGTTCCCGTTCGCTTTGGCGTCTGCACAAGCCGTAAGCCGGGCGTACGAAACTAAATCAGAAGACATTAAAGTGCCCACCATGGATTTATTCAACAAATACACAGTAAAAGGGCTCATTAGTATTTGAATTAACTACGATGACATGAAAAATAAATTAAATTAGCGTTTTTAATAAGAGGCCATGAGCGGCCATACGTCCAGGAAAACTAGACAATAAACATGTTTTTGATAAAGTCGACTATTTAAATTTAGAGCTATGTTGTAATTGTTACGGTATACATTCTAACAACATCAATATCAATACCCACCGCGACTTTTAAGTCTTCATATTTATCTTACAAATTACTATAGGTAGGTACATCGATCTCGTCATGTTTTCGAAATACACAACCTAAATGTTTTTTTTTCACTAGCGCCATCAGCAACCATCCAACCACCTCACAGGCTTTTTTAAAATTATTCTAGCTGAAAGTGTCTTATCATATAGGTATGTATTACAAGTTTCACCCTGGTAATAATTAGGCGTAACATTGAAATTGTTACATTGTGTTTGCATAAAATCAAGATCGAAAGAGACAAAACACGGTGAAGCTATTTCAATGTTACGCTGAGTTTATTAGTAGGTAGGTACCATGATTAGACAGAAGCTACACTATGCTATACAGATGTGTGTTCTCCCGATTCTGCATGAGAAGCATTGTGTGGCTAGTGAGCTTTAAGCTAGAACAATTATCAGCTGTTCAAGCTTAAAATTGCACACAAAGCACAAGCACAAATTGTTGTGTTTTTACATATATAAAATAATAATGACCAAAAATTTCAACACTGTGTGACGTAGACATATCAGCAAAAGCTGCTCGTCTATAAATAAATAAATAAATATTGATTGGCACTAATTCACATTTGGGGCTAGCAGGTACTAACTAAAAAAACACTAAGAAATAAAATAATTTTGTATCGCACTTATCCTCTGCTCACTGATTAATAATGAAGACAGGATGCCTCTTATAATTCATAAGCAACAGTCACTCTGCACAAATGCAGAGTTAGTGGAATCACTAAGTTTCAACAAATCCTAGGTAGTAAAATGATTGCTGTATTCAGTCCGGGTACATAGATTTTATATTGTTGTCAACCCTGAGTGATTTGGTTAAACTCTGAAGAAAATTGAAATTCTGATGAAAGTAAAACTTTTTAGTTTAAATAACTAGCTAAACACTATAGCTTTATTGACAAATTTAATTTAGGTCGCGCCCGTGGGTTGCACAGGCCCACTGAAGTCAGTAGGTAATTCCGAATTACGCAGGTACAGGCAATTGAATTATTATATTTACTCACCAACTTTTATTGGGCGTCCTTCGACTTGAAGTCATTGCATGTTTCACGCGAACATTTATATCATATAATGTAAATATGTAATGCTTTAAATTAAAAGTTATTAAATTGACACCTAGAAGTATGGCTACAGAAAGAACCACAGCCAAAGAATATAAAACTCTCCACAGAATACTTTGTTACATCGGAAAATCTAGCCACAGCACAGAGACACAGACGACACAGATAACACAACTCGAACAGTGCTGCAAGCGCGTGTTCCTATAAAGAAAGCCGAAACCCTCTTTAAATTGACTGCAAAGGCCGAAATTGCAAATAAATAGTAAAAAAACTTTGCAGGCATTGCAAAAGGTTATCTCACAGAAGCAAACCCTATAAACATGATTATAAAGGTAGAGAGAAAGAGTGCCAAGTATCTTGCTAGTGATGGTGATGATGATAGTGACGACGTCTTCCTCAACAAATCCAACGATACACTTAACGCTTCTTAAAATTCAGATTACAGAGTACTTTTTTATAGACTGAAAATTGAGATGCGCTACAGTTGCAAAGAAAGCCCACCTGCCACCATACGGAAGCCTTCAAACGTGCCTAGTACGCGGTGCTTTACTATTAAAATGTTCACGTCTCATGCAATCTCGCTTTTTGAGTCCTTTGACTTGACTCCCTTGGATATCTATCAGGAGGATATAGGTGTGGGTGGATTCTGAGTTTTTTTCGTTTTCCGGATACCGGATTTTGGTTTGCGAGCTCGGACTTTTTGTATGGAGATAGAATACCTATATAGCATAGTGTCCTTCCACACTCATGTTTGCTTCTTTTTCGATCATGTAGTGCAGGTTTTAGAATAATAATTAAAAAAAATGTCATAAATTCTAAAGTTGAGACAGAGCAAGATGAATCCAGATGAATCACAGGAAAAACGCCACGGGCGACGGCGGCGGCGGCATCGTCATCTGTTCGATGCCGAACGAGCCATGGAAAGTCTCGTTTCTTCAACAAAGTAATTTTATCCCTTAACTAAGCTGAACGCATCTGAAATAATTTAAAAAAAAAACCTCTGAAACAAAAATCGATTTTTTTGTTGTGTTGGCTAAACGTCCTCTGTACAACCAATGAACGGAGGCCATTCCGGGTCTTTCTTCCCCCTAGAAGAATATGGCCGACATTTTGATACCGCTGTCATGAAGATTTTTCAGTGACAAAATTTTAACTTTGTAGTTCTTCATGCACGGTTTTTATGTTCCCTAATTATATTATTTTTTAATTGCCTAGACAGTGTTTAGTGTAAGCTATTTTATTTTTGAAAAATATGGCAGCTGATCGCGAGATTGCTGCTGAAGACAGCATCAGAGTGGTATGCCGATTTCGGCCACTCAATGACTCTGAGGAAAGGGCTGGATCAAAATTTATTGTGAAATTTCCATCAGGACCCGATGACAATTGCATTTCTATAGGGGTAAGTAGGAAATTATTTTAGTACCCCCTACTGCTTTCCTCTATCATCGCCCTAATTTAGATCATGATGACTAATACATTGCAAGTTGTTCACCTGCTACGAAATGGCCTTTCTTTTCTATTCCGCTTGGATGGCGATCAATATGAACGCGTTAATTTCATGAATCTTAAAGAATAACATAGATCGAATCCTTCTTTGTTTTGTAAAAATCAATACAAATACCTTTTCGACCTTGACCTAAGATTCCTTTGAATAAATATACCTTATTCTTTTCTGAATCAATCTAGTTTAAGTAATTATACAAGTTAAAATGTATGTAACAGTATGAAACAACCAAATTTTTTTTCAAAGGTTTTATCATATCACTGTCAAATTTCACATTTTATTTGCCAAACTGACACATATGGTAGTATCTTTACATAGCCAGCATGCTATTAATGTAATTACAAACAACTATTAATTTAATCATGATACCTATATGCCTATGATACCTAGGGTAAACTAGAGATAATCTACGCCGTATGGTAGCCTAGTCGGGTAGGGGTAACCTCCTGGAACCTCCATGACCAAGCAATGTTTAGTTTTAGTATTATGAATTCTACTAATACTAGGGTTTCTATTCTACTATTCTATTTTTTTATACAGCTTGTTGATGATGATGATAGATGACCGGATGTTATGTGGTTATCATCGCCTATATCAAAGCATCGCCTCACAGGTCATGTTTGATAGGAGCATGCCATAGGATGCACTGCTCTATGTCCATCAACCAGAGGCATACAGGTGTTACAGCTTCATGTCTCTATAATTTCACCAGCACCCATTTATATATGGTTGAATTTACTTTTCTTCTGCCAGATTAAACAATCTGGCAGCTAAAAAACTTCAGCTATTTTTTTATGAAAGAAAATGCATTTCCCAAAAAGTAACCAAAAGTAGTTTTAAGTCAGACCTCTCCGAGACCCCTCAACTTGAGGGTGATGATGATATTAAACTTAATTCAATTTTTACTGTCTTAGCCACTTGATAATATTTCATATATGAGTATTAGAATTTGCATGATGACAAACATGATGATGTGATGACAAACACTAAAATGAAGCTGATTCATTCGACTAATTTATCTGAACTTTTAAATATCTTTAAAGAGTCTAAAATGGGATTTCCAACACTTATTATTGTATAGTATTTATTTAAAACTACTAAAACAATTTACAACCGAAGGAAAAATGATGACATTATTATTAGGTACAAACAACAGTAACTCAAACTAAAGTGTTAACTGTGGTATGAGGCTGCTCTGCTGGTAGGGATGGTTTAAAATATTGAGGCCCTCATTATGCAGGGCAGCCAATGCAACACAACTCTTGTTGAAGGGTGCAATGTAATGCAAAACCAGTAATAATCTCTATTATATCGAGATAAACAAAGTAGACAAAATTTTGTTCATCTTAGCTGGCCTGGACATTTCTTGTAAATTTTCTCTTGTTTTTTGATTGCTTTTAACTTATACAGGAGAATACTATGTACCAACCATCAAGATCCATAGTAATCCTTGGTTACAAAGACACCTTGCTTGCTAGAACTCGGTTTCATAATTATGAAGTTTCATCGCCAGTAACAATACAATTCAGTATGTCAACCTTGTCTTCACTGTAGAAGTCCAAGATCGCACGGGATTCAATAGGTACGCTGTTGTTTTTGCGGCGGCCCTTAGCTATGTCAAAATTAGCTAAAAAATGTTTGTATCAGATACTCTAACCATTTCTGAGAGCTGTTTCTTCTTTAGCTGAACATATTCCAACACAATTTTTTCAACTATATGTGCAAGTTCTGGACATGTAACTTCAACGGATCGCCGCCCTATTCGTGAGTCGTCTTCAAGTTATTCCCTGCCTTGCTTTTGGAGACTGTGCCATTCTTAACCATGGTCTTCCTAATAGGCGTTCCCGTTAACTATTGACATATTTCTCAGTTACGTTCCGACCAAAATCTCGTTCTCGGGTCATTCTCGGCTTAATTTGGAATTCTCGTCGTTATCGAGAGTAACAAACAACCACGCAGTTATTTTGGAAGTTGAGGACCTTGTTCGTGATTTGGTACCATACCAACGTGTACGTTTTATAACCCCCGACGCAAAAACGCCGGCGGGGTTAAGTTTGACGTGTCTGTCTGTGGCATCGTAACTCCCGAACGGATGAACCGATTTTTATTCTAAATCTTAAAACTGAATTTTATCCCTAAAACCAAATAATTAATACTTTATTTACTTAAGATACCTACGCTGGTACGAAACAAGCGTTGAGTGACGCGAGTAGTAGTAGGGTAGAAGGTATCTATCTACCTAGGGAGACTAATTTAAGAAAGTAAGTAGGTAGGTGGCGTGTGTAGTGTATTAAATAATAAATAACTGAGTAGGTACAGTCAGCTGCACTAGAATGTATACAATTCGTAACTTTCACAATGGTATTACAGCATAAAAATGAGCTAAATTACATCAGAAAAACTAGAAAATCATGAAACTAGTTGATGACCTCTCTTATTTTTTGAATAGTTGTCATGTAAATATTTTTAGCACCGCTGTAAAATCATCTTGAAAGTTACGAATTGTATACATTCTAGTGCAGCTGACTGTACCTACCTACTACGAAGGTATCACCCGTAAAGTTCGGTTTTTCTTTTGAAGTTTAGTGTAGTTTTCTTGTTTCTTCAGTCAGTTAGTCAATCAGTCAGGACAAAGATTCTTGTAATTGGTAAAGTTGAGTCACTGAACACCCAACGGCACCATTCCGCGCAATAGCAACTATAATGCATGGTGCATGTACCAATACAGGTAGTAGGTAGGTACATCTTATGCGTTTTTTTTCTTTTCTAATTCTAATTAATTTTAAATTTCTAAATAGGGTAAAGTATACTTGTTCGACAAAGTATTCAAGCCAAATGCAACCCAAGAGAAGGTCTACAATGAAGCAGCAAAGAGTATTGTGTCAGATGTTCTTGCTGGGTACAACGGAACTATATTCGCATATGGACAGACCAGCTCTGGAAAGACACATACCATGGAAGGTGTCATAGGTTTGTATTCTACATTAAGCTACATTTTCATGCATTTTATCTTTCATTGTTCTTGTCTAATATCTATTTATTTATTGTAGGAGAACCAGGGAAACAGGGTATCATACCGCGGATAGTAAATGATATATTCAATCATATCTATGCAATGGAAGAGAATCTTGAATTTCATATCAAAGTATCATACTTTGAAATCTACATGGACAAAATCCGGGATTTACTGGATGGTAATAAATTTTTTTTTTTTTAATTTTAATTAATGCCCTGTATCCAACATGACATGTAATTTTACAATAACTTTTTGTTTTCAGTCTCCAAAGTGAACCTAAGTGTACATGAAGACAAGAATAGAGTTCCATTTGTCAAGGGTGCTACTGAACGCTTTGTGTCAAGTCCTGAGGAAGTGTTTGAGGTCATAGAGGAGGGAAAGTCAAATCGTCACATTGCAGTCACAAGTAAATATTCAGCAATTACCAATCAAACTAAATATTGCTCTAGACCATCAGATTTTAATATTTTTGTTTATTTTCAGACATGAATGAACACTCATCTAGATCTCACTCAGTCTTCCTTATAAACGTAAAGCAGGAAAACTTAGAGAATCAAAAGAAATTATCGGGAAAATTATATCTTGTGGATTTGGCTGGTTCTGAAAAGGTATCCTTTATAACAGATTTATAATTTCAGCATTTGTTTTTGTCATTTGAAAATGTATAAAGGTAAACTATATTTTATGTTGAATAGGTGTCGAAAACTGGTGCTGAGGGTACAGTGCTTGATGAAGCTAAAAACATTAACAAATCTCTATCCGCCTTGGGTAACGTTATCTCGGCATTAGCCGATGGAAACAAATCACACATTCCATACCGAGATTCCAAACTGACCCGTATCTTGCAAGAGTCCCTCGGAGGTAACGCCAGGACCACTATCGTAATCTGCTGCTCACCAGCATCCTTCAACGAAAGTGAAACTAAGAGTACATTAGACTTCGGCAAAAGGTTAGTTTTGGAATTCCAATCAGATACAGGTAATTGTATTGCGGTCATTAATTAAATTTATTGTATACTTCCTTGTAATGTGCTAGAAAACAAGCGTTACGCGTGCCTTGTTTTATTACAGAGCTAAAACTGTTAAGAACGTCGTATGCGTCAACGAGGAACTCACGGCTGAGGAATGGAAGCGCCGCTATGAGAGAGAAAAGGAGAAGGTGGCTCGGCTCAAAGGCAAGGTAAAGTTTCTTTTTATTAATCATCATACTAAACTATGAAGCTGGTAAACCTTGAGATTCCGACGACGTCTAAAATATCCTTGAAAACTGCTTCCTGATATATTATAACTACGATTAACACGCAGCCTAAAATAGGGATCTAGCCAACAGTTTTAAAAGATAAATAACATGATATTGCGTATTTCTGCATAGACTATTTTGTTGTGACTCTTGTTTCGAACTAAAATAGAAGGTAATCAAACTAAAATAATCTGGACAATGAGGACCGCGAACTCTACGACGCGACTACAAAAGGATTAGCAGAACACAAAACATGTCATTGTCCTTAGAAGTCCAAATCTAGCTATGATCTGTAGAAACATAGTATTATCTAGATAAAGTTCATTGACTGTAAACTCTATTATTTTTGATTTGCATATTTTATCGTGTACTTAATCTCGGTATCAAAGGCTTCAAGAAAAACCACGCAACTAAACTTCAGTATCATATGTGTACCAACCTAGTTTGTAAAATCATCGCAATGAATATCAAACTTATTATCTAATAATTTATTTCTGTATTACATAATGTGGCCTCAAGACTCGGCGCCCGCTGTGATTCCGATTTTAGATGCTATTACTATTACCAACTTCTGACATGACTCACGAGTGTTAATTTTTACAGCATTAACGCTTCCGAATTAAAATCTCTTCGTTAATCCGAACGCGTAAGATAGGAACTTCAGAAATCAACAGTCGGAAGGCGTCGGTGAATTACGTCACCACTAAGCCTTCTAGCTAGTAACTAGTAGCTGTTACGAAATTTGTTGATTTTGAGAAAGATCTTCGTGTGTCGTTGCTACAGCAACCTACAGGAAAAGTTAGATGTACGTGGAAAGGATACCCAACAATTCAGACATTCATCCTGGTTATGATTTAAAGCTCATTGGATGTATAACAAAACTCAATATTTCGAATTAAGTAAACAATCAATTTACTGATGTTTTTGTTTGCTATCAATACAAGTTTTATATCATTTGTATAGGTCGAAAAACTGGAGGCAGAACTCAACCGTTGGCGCTCCGGAGAGACCGTTCGTCTCGAAGAACAAGTCAACTTGCAGGAAATCGAAGCGGTTACTCCTATTACTTCGTTCATCGAGGAGAAACCTCCAGCAGCGGTAATTATTTCTGAACTTGAGCAATTCGCAATTGAGATAATTATTACGTGTTGAAGCGAGCTGATTTGCAAGAATTTACAATGGTTAGCTTAAATTTTAATATAACATTTTATTTTTGTATATTTTTTAATGTCTCTTTTTATTTAGATACAAATACTTGCCTCATATTCGTTAAATTAAACTATTTTGTAACTTATCGATCTTTAAACGTGACTTAACTCAGTTATAAAAATGATATGGCTAAGTATGATAACATAGGTTACGAATATGAATTTAACAAGAAAGAACGAAAGTAACAGTGAATATATCTCCCTAGCCTCCAGTGCCCGTGGCAGTATCAAGCGCTGTCGAAGATGCCGCCATGCAAGGCAAGCTCGAAGCTCTCTACCAGCAGTTGGACGACAAGGACGAAGAAATCAACCAACACTCCCAGCTCGTCGAGAAACTCAAAGAGCAGATGATGGAGCAAGAGGAACTCATTGCCTGCACAAGGTAATAACCTTGTTCTGAGCTTTCTTCTTTACACCCCATTTTTCCCTTTTGACTACAGAAATTACAAAATATTTTATTTTATATTTTTAAGTAGTAGCTGTGTCTGAAGGGCTCATCCGGGGAAAAATAGTAATGCCACTGTGATCGGTAATAATATAAGTTAAAAAATCGGTTGTTAACATATCAGGGTCAGTAAAGAGATGTTTCCAATCTTACTAATGTTATAAAAGCGAGAGTTAAGATTTAGAATTAGATCTTTGGATGTTAGTGGCTCAAGCAAGCTAGTTCGGATTAACATAATAGCTATCTCAAAAAAATTACAGGAACCTTTTGAAAAAACCGAAAAGATCCTAGTGGAAAAGTACCTGGAACTTTTAACCACTCGGGTGGCCGCTTGTCAAGTTTTTTGATTTCGTCCCCTAGGGACCGATGTTCATATTAAGGAGTTTAAGTCCTTCCTGCAATCCTGTTCGTCATGTCCATAAAACCATACCTACTAAACTCATCTTGTTGTAGGCGCGACTACGAAAGCCTGCAGGGTGACATGAACCGCATCCAGCAGGAAAACGAAGCCGCAAAGGAAGAGGTCAAGGAGGTTCTTCAAGCTTTGGAGGAACTCGCCGTTAACTACGACCAGAAGTCGCAGGAGGTGGACAGCAAGAGCCGGGAATGCGATCAGATGTCTGAAGACTTACAGTCTAAGCAGGTATATAAACAGCATCCACCCACAGCCATTTTTTTCTTCTTTTTTCTGCTGTCTTAGACTATCAGGTCACTCGGTTGATGGTCTGTGTTGAACATATTGTTGAGAATGGCACATTTATTAAACATATGGGTAGGTTAGGTGTGCTACATACATTTCACGGAAAAATCGATAATTTCTACAATTATTCAGTCAAACCTTGATTACTTACCCTTTATAGTCACAAGAGTACTATGTTAGGAACCGAGTCATGCAAATTGTTTAACCTCTAGTCTGCAAAAATTGCAGACATCATGCAGCATTTTCTATTGTGTTTTAGACCAATCTGTGACAAAGTATATAAGTAAATAATATGGCAGAGGTCATAATAAACGTTTTCTGCTGACGATGACAATTTAAAAACCCGCATTACTAGTCTTTTGATTGTGAATATTTCAACTTAACAAATTCGTTTTATATCAGAGCGCATTGGCGACCGCCACAGCTGAGTTACAACAGCTCCGCGACCTTTCTGCGCATCAACGCAAACGTATCGCCGAACTACTTTCCAACTTGCTACGTGACCTAGCCGAGATAGGCGCCGCTGTCGGAGGCACGGAGCTGGACTTCAAACTCAATGTGGACACAGTGGGCAAGTTGGAGGAGGAGTTCACTGTGGCACGCCTGCACATCAGCAAAATGAAGAGCGAAGTTAAGAACATTGTTCAGCGTTGTCACTCCCTAGAGTCTGCTAACATTGACGCTAATCAGAAGGTAAGAAATTATAATTAAAATCAACTTCACGTTTGAAATACAGTTCCTTTCATTAATCAAGAATGATGGATTAAAATGACCAGGATTAGCTAAGGAACTCATTAAGCTACCGGTTTGCTCACTATGTTTTCTTTTACCGCCTTTGAGCCTTGATAACCTAGAACTCAAGTAGTAAAAGAACATAACAAACATAAGCATTACGAACAGAAAAACCCATGAGTACATCATATCTTGATCCAAACCTGTGAAGGATCTGAAGGCGAAGTTATTACTAATAGACCACTGAACATAATAACGCGTCGGAAATTAAAAACTAATGAGTGTACCATTTTCAGATTGAGGAGTACGAACGGTCGCTAGGCGAGTGTCGGCTGCTGATCTCGCAGCACGAAGCGCGTTGCGCTTCACTCGGCGAGTCTATGCGTGAAGCAGAGAACAAGAAACGACAATTGGAGGAAGCCGCGGATGCGTTACGCGAAGAGTGTGCCCGTTTGCAGGTATGCCTACAAGACAGAACTCCGACTTTACTTACATGCTCATCATCAGGCACCGTTTCTAATTTGTTCAACATATGTAACTTTATAGCCGTGTCCGGGTGTGCGTGAGTGAAGAAACCCAAATAAGCTATCAGCAAACATCTAATTGCTGGTTTGCCTAAATTCACCGTCGGTATAGTAGTTTTATGTTTTTTTTAATGCTTCTGCTGATGGTACAAGAATATGACCCACCTTTTGCCAAGTGGTAACTATCACCTATAACAAAGCGTTGCCTTGTAGGTCACGCACGTTAGATACATCCCCTATTACGATGCACTACCCTGCGTCCACCAACCCAAGGCATTCTGGTGTTAAGCCTCATGTGCCTGTAAGTAAGTGAGTATGTGTTGTTTGTTCCCACAGGCGGCTGAGCGCGTCCAACAGGCGGCGGCTGAGCAACGCGCCGATACGCAGGTCCGCGGTGCGCTGGAGGCACAGCTCGAGCAGCTGCGCGCCGCGCATGCCACGCAGCTCTCCGCCCTCAGGGACGAGTTGGCCGCGTTGCAGAGACAACACCAGGAACTCAAGGAGTTAGTACATTACCTAATGCATGTAAATGTAAGGCGACGAAACAGCGCGCGTCAACCCACCAAACCTCTAGCAGCTATTCTTTTCAGGAATTCCTTTATGAGAGCACGAAAACTACCAATGACTAACCAATGTAGGGGACATTATTAGATTAAATTTTCGCTATCATATAAAAAAAATATGCACAAACCCTATGCGACACATGCTTATTCACGCAGATTATAAATGACAGATTGTGTTAATATAATTATATGATGTATAACGACCAGTTCGTCGTCAAACGTGGCCTATGTAGTTGTGATGAAAAGCTTCATCAGTCAACCCTGATTGCTACCAAGTCTAATGGACCTAAGTTCGTTGTACGGGTTTGTACAAAAATAAACGCGTGCCCTACTTGCGACAGTGCCAAAATATAATTTGTTATCATACTGGTTAAGAAGAATATATTGGTTATGTTTATAAATCTTGCATAGCTCTCTGACATAATGTTACCATCTGTACTGATTTCAATTACAAAGCGCGCCTTTTCTGGGCGTTTTGCACCTGTAAACTTTACTGTAATCCATGTATTAACCTATGTTATTTCGTTGACAGTACATACCAGGAGCTGTCACTGGCGCGCCAACAGCTCCAAGACGACTACGAGAAACTGAAGCGCGAGGAAGCAGACAAGTCTGCCAAACTGAAGGAGCTCATGTTAGTGTCTCGCTCGCCCCGCCGTAACCTAGACAAGGCAGAGAAAGAATCAGCCAATCAGCAAATGTTGCTGAAAGATGATGACTATAAAGAATACATCATATCCCCCAAAAGTAAACTAGGGTTCGGATATGGATTCGGCTTCGAAAAGGCAGCGGCCATTGAGGAAAAGTCGCTCTCGGCAATCTCCAAATCCCCAGCCCCCCGCCATTCCTGCAACATCCATCCCCTCCAGTTACATCTACTTATATCCGTCACGATGATCCTTCTTACCCATCGCTATCCGCAAATAGTCGTTTTGGTTTAGCTTTGACTGTTACATGCTAAAGTACTACATGGATCTCTTGCACAGTATTAGTTGTGCCTTTTCAATATATTTATCATAATTCCGAGTAGAGTATGTGGAGATATCCATGAATTATTTCTTTATGAAATTATTATGCTTTCGTTTTCTTGCCACTGGTTTATTTTAGCAATAATATTTAGTACAAAAACATTTCAACAAAGCAATGTAAGCCAGTGGTTTTATTATGACGTTTATTTTATTGAATCTTTCATTTCATATGCCTATGCTTTGGTTAATCTAGTCGATCGTGCATTATTGCAGCTAGTTAAGTATAACCGATCTAGTTGTTTATATCTAAATCCTTTTATGGAATAGTAGTTTAGCTAATCATAGCATGTTGTTCTTAGTAACATTTTTGAACCTTAAAATATAAGTAAAATTGAGATTTGTTTCGGATTCAATTATCCGTTACGGATCATGATAACGTCGATCTTCATGCGTGTTTCAACGCTGTTAAATTTAGAAATTTAATTCTGTGGTGCATTTGAAGTTGTGTTTATTCGTACACTGCCTTGTTATTTAGTTGTAGTCTAATATTGCGTAAGAAAACTAGTTGTTGAGTTCGATGTTCTAGTTACAAAGTTCTACTTTTATATAGATAAGTTCTACAATTTATTAGAACTGAAACTTGGCTATCAAAAGCTTGCACAAAGTTAAAGCATGAAGTTAATAATGCTTTGATGTGTGTAAGTACTCTTGTTGAATCCAATTTGTACATATTGGCTGTAAATAAACTTAAATGTATAGAATGAGAGTCTGTGGAAATATTTTTATCCAAATATTTTTTTACACTAAAATAGATAATACTAAACTCATATTTTGTCATAATTGTATTAACATTTCGATGTACATTATTTGCTCGGGTTAGTGGAACTCTTATTAGTCTTAAATCAAATATACAAGTGATAGTGTAGTATTGTCAGTAGGTTATTAATTTATAGGGGCAACTCTTAAGATAGACGTAATGGAACTATTTAGTAAGACGGTTAACAATATTGAACTCAAATTGTATAAGGGATCAATTGTAACTTTTCCAATCCATTCCAATATTATCATAATCACTTATAGGTATATATACCTATGTCATTTATATGCATTTATAAGTCAGCATTTGCTTGTTAGTAAACATTTCCATTCCGTGTAATCACACCATTTCAAAATTGCATTTATATGTCATTTCTATTCCTAGTCCGTGCCACTTCCTTTAGTCTATGCACTCGATATGCCGAAGAGTGATGTCGTCTCGAAAATGTTTTGAGCTCATAAACATAAAATTTACCACTTTGAGTATTAGAAGTAAATAAACAAATTATTTGCGAAACTTAAACTTTGCGGCCTACCCTCGTTTTCACAATTTAATTTATGGAAAACATCAATCTATTTGATATTTAATTTTTGAATGCTCCAAACGAAGCGACAAAACTTTGTATGTTCTCGTATATATCATGTCTGATGTAAGTACAAAGTAGTTGTAGTGCGGTTTTGTAATGCCTTCCGCTTTTTAATTTTGAGTTGTCATTTTATTCCGCACGTATCCCATTCATATTCATTTTGCCGGGGGTTGGCATTACCTGATACAATTCGGCCTAAATTCGTGGAGCGGCGATGTATATGGATGGGTGCGTGCTGGGCGATAGAATTATCTCCTATGTTCGCAGGTAATCCTGTAAAGTCACTGCTCATTTGTTGGCCGATGTTATTCACTGAACTAAATATTATATGTTTTTGTGCAGTCAAAGCGTGGAGCGGCGTGAACAGGCTCGCGCTGATCTCAAGGGATTGGAGGACACAGTCGCCAAGGAGCTTCAGACTTTGCATAATTTGCGCAAGCTCTTCGTGCAAGACTTGCAGGTAAGCATACTAGTCTTCTTATCTGATCTTCTCTCATCTGTGATCAGCCTTCAGACGAGCAGATTCGGGGCGACAGATTTATTTTTCCACAGCGTTTCATGATATGTTGCCTGGAGAACATATAAGGGTAGCGGAATGAGCTGTATGCCAGGTTTATTTATTTATTTACAAAATTTTAGAGAAGCTTACAGCTAAAATAAATGCCAGGTGTTTGGGATGAGTTGATTTTCAGTTCACTGTGTAGCTTGGAAAGTGGTCAAGGTTTTGCTAATTCATCACATTTTACTATAAATTAACACTCAAATTTCTTATGTAGGCGAGGATAAAGAAATCGAACAACTCCGAGGAAGGTGCCGAGGAAGAGGGCGGTTCTCTCGCGCAGAAACAAAAGATCTCGTTCTTGGAGAACAATCTCGAGCAGTTGACGAAGGTGCACAAGCAGCTTGTGCGCGACAACGCCGATCTGCGCTGCGAGGTGCCCAAGCTCGAGAAGCGGCTCCGAGCCACCATGGAGCGCGTCAAGGCACTCGAGACTGCTCTCAAGGTATACTCACTTATAAACATTTTCAATCGCGGCTTCGCTAATGTGTCTCCAGTTTAAAGTTCATCCAAATTAGTCCAACTGTTAGATAGACACAGATATGCAACTATTTATATTTGTTCTTTACACAGAAATATGAAACCGAACTTATAAGCGATCTAATAGCTAAAAGCTATCTCTTCGGTGGTGTACTTGGTGGCGGACTGGTTTCCGCAACTAGGCCGCTGATGGGCCCTTTTTGCGTGGGTCTTCGGTGGTGTAGTTAACTTCTTTATTTTCTTAAGTTTTAGTCTGCACGCGAAGCAAGTACCGAAAGAAGCCGCTGCCTAGTTATAAACTCAAACATTCTCTAATCATTGTATTGCAAAGAACAAATAATGTGACCAGGCGACATGCACATTGCGACAATTTTGTCAAACATTGTCTCGTCGCGCATCATTTATAGAACACACTTCTGTCGTGGTGCACTTATTTGTTCCGTAGAAGTTTAGTTCTTTACACCAATTACTAACCCGCCCCGGCACCGTACGCACAGAGTTCCGTAGAGAAGCAGAAACGAAGCTTTTTATTGAAATGAAAAAAAAAAATCAAATAGCTTCACGCCTTAATCTCCAAGCTCGGTAGATATCCTCTCAGATTTCTTATTACTCGACTTTTTTTGGAGAGATATCCTCAAATAATCTCTAGTAGATACTTGGTAGGGGGGTAAACAGAAGTACGTCCAAATATTACATTTAGTACCCAACTTTAGTGATGACGTAATAATACAGCTGCGGCCTTCTGTGCTAACTGCGTAAATTATACACATTACAGGAAGCAAAGGATGGCGCCATGCGCGATCGCAAGAGGTATCAGTTCGAGGTTGACAGAATCAAGGAAGCTGTACGCGCGAAGAATCTAGCTCGGCGAGGCCCTCAGGCACAAATTGGTGAGCAAATACTACTTTATCAAAAACAAACTAGGGATAAAAAACCTTACATTTACACTTTGATACTTTTTTCTTTAATCATACATAATATATTTAGTTTCTAACAAACAGAAAAGATTAGAAATAATATATTTTTTATTTCAGCTAAACCGATCAGAGCTGGCGGCGGTCACCTCGTGGGCTCGGGAGCACCCGGCGTGGTCCGACCCGCACCTGCCCAAGATATCAAGCGGAAATCCATCATTGTAGGAGCACGAGGTACGTCAATTGTAGAAAATTACATAGTTAAACTAGAATAACATTATACTCAGTGATATCATATACTATTTTCTTTTACAGATGAAAGTTGAAGAGATTTCCATAAAAAATAAATGAAATTTCATAGATGTACCTAACACGGGCGGCGAAATCATTCTTTGAAAATATACCCATTATAATACTGTGTGTTTAAGAAAAGCCTAAAATATAAGCAGCAACAAAAAAAAGGAAAATATCGTAGGCTTAATCTTTCGAGCTATCTTACTTTAATAAGTGCACATGAGTTTAGTACAGTAATAGCTTTCGCTAAAATAGGCCAAGAATAATGTTAATTCTTTGTCGGTTATCGTCAGGTACCCGTGGAAATAGTATTATGTGAGCTGACTTGAAAACTGATGTCGCTTTTTTAAAAGAATCAGATATACATATTTTTTATGAAATGACTAAAGTATTAAACCCCTTACCACATGCATTTTGCTCTGAACTAAATGTACTATGAAATTATAGATTTGTAATTATCACGGGAATGAACATGGAGATATGGGGTATATTGTGGAGATAATTCAGTACAAAAAAATACCGAGCCAGTTACCAATACGCGCGTGAGGGCACCAAGTACTTACGCCTCCATTTCATTCCTAAGGGATAAGAAGCATAGACTTTCAAAGATGCAATCATTTAACTTTAAGAATTATGCTGTGAGTAATTTGCAGACTTGCATATGCTGCCGCACAAATAAAACTTCAAAAATGCAAAAAAAAAAATAGTATGTTACGGTCGGCCGCGTTATAGTATATTTTTCGTGTGGTGGCAAATGCATAGTAGTGTGCATCTTCAATGTGTAGTGTAGTTTAAGCTTCTTTAATATATATATTTTTATATGTGATAAGCGTTGATATGCCGGCATACGAGCATTTATTTAGATAACAAAAATAACCTATCGGTATACATTCATTCACGTGTGTCATGGATGATAACAAGAGCACTTTTAACATAAAATGTGAAGCAGTAGAATTTGATTTAACCTCCGGCCATACCTGTGCGGTGAGTTAGATTGGTTTGCTACGCGTGTGCCTGGGCGACTTGCTGCCACTAGCAAGTTCCCTGCCTCTAGGCACGGCTTGCGCCAGACGAATTATATTCACGTCACGATTTTAGTGGGCGATTTTTGTATTCGCTTTCAGGATATGAAAATCTCTTTCAACTAAAAATTAAACAATTGATTTTACTCTGGTTACTACTATTTATTTGATTTCTCAATTGCATAAACTACAGAACTTCACAAATAGCTAATTTATTGTATGTTATCATTCATTACACCTTTCGCTTAGCCCTTTTACTGCGCGTCACCTTCACGTTCGCTTTGGAGCTGTGATTGTTATTTATCTCTTATAATTTTGTATCGCGTTTGTAGTAAGTAACTTCGCCTCAGTAGTAACTTTAGTCACTAAGTTACAATATCGGCTCTATTTAATATTAAATAGTTCATAATGATGGCAGTGGCTTACTTTAAATTATAAATCTAATAGATATCCAAACACAAATTATCCTGTTGCCAGTATAATAAACTTCTCTTTGAAATTTGGGCTTCTAAAATGTTTATTAGTTCCAAGTTCTCTATTTGCTTTTAAGATGTATCAGCTTCGTAGTAGATCTGTAACTTTGTGTAAGTACTTATGAAATAATCACTTCGGAGCGCAGGCCGAGGTAGGCAAGCTGTGGCGAGACTTGCGTCGTGCGCAGCGCGGCCTTGCCTGGTGCTTCCTACGAGGAGTTATGGAACTATCATCTGCTTCACGACATGTCCACAAAACCAAAGATATATCACAACGTTTACATTTATGTTTCTCGAGATTAATTACCTGTTGAAATTTAATTTAAGCCTCCAGTTACTTAATGGTTCCAAAGCTCCTTTTACATGTTGCAATACATTTAATATGTATCGTGTAGATGTAATGGTTTTAGTAAATTATTTCGCACTTTAGTTAGATACTTCGATTTTATTTATTGTTTTTCTTTTAACTAAATTATCTCGTTTTTTGTTCACTTTTAAAGTGTTATACGCTTTTTACATACCTCTCTATATACTTTTTAAAATCATGATCAAATACATTATATTTTTCGTTCTAAAGAGATGTCCGCAAAGATGCATTCCACGAGGAAAGCACACATTGTATCTTTGTTAACTTTAAGTCTAGTTGTTTTGTTAAAGTGTAGGTAGTGTTAAAAAGAGGCTATCCTCGGTTTCCACTCGCCTGTTGCATATAAGTCCGAGCCGCAGGGCACGTGTCCCGCGGATGCGTGCTCGGACTAACCCCAAACCGGCAGGCTTGCCTTTGCACCAAGTGATTTAGTTTGTATTGACATCTTTTGTATGATGTATTTAATATACAGAAAATTCTCAAAAAGAGTGTTTTCTCGATTTTTATTTATTATAAAAATAAAATTATGAATTTAATTTGCTAGAGCGTATTTTTATTTTATTCCTACTTGACAATTAAAATACACCTTAGACGAGTAAACCACTCGTCTAAGAAATACACCCATTGGAATAGGTGAACAAAAAATATACAAATAGGTACAATAAAATAAATAGACACTGAAAATTCTCAGGCAGGCACGGTAAACGTTTCAAAGACAATCTCGTATCTCAGAATCAATCTATACAAATTAAGCTTTATCCTGACTGACTGACATAATAAAGACAACGTACAGCCTAAGTAGTCGTAGAGACTTGATATTTTCAGGGGGTATTATAGGGTATATTCGTGCGTACTAAGCCCCATACTACAGATCCAATGTGTAACATGTAAAATAATAAAAAAACAAGTCTTAATATTTTGAGAAACAAGTTTTATTGAATTTTACTAACGCTGAAACATAAATTATATCACATTTGGAAAATTAAACTCTGGTCATGTAACAAACAAATCACGGTCTCTCATGATATTCAAAATAATAAATAGTCATTTTGGACACAATAGTCGTAATTTTTTTGTGTGTTGCTAAACATCTAATCAAATCTAGCTACAGCATTTTACTGTACTTATTCTAAATAACGTAGGTATGTACTAGCCTAGGTGAAGAAAGTATGATTTACAAAAACGTCAATTATTAAATCCAATTCACTAATTTATTATATTTTAAGTATGATCTATAGTAGGTACCTTAAGACTACTACCTACCATCCTAAATATTTTGACATTGCTTGTGGTAATGTAGTGGTGATGTGTCTATTAAGTTATATTAGGTAGGTACTACGTTTGTATAAATACATTAAAGCTTTGATTGCAATATTTTTATACAACAAAATTGCATTGGGCCGTTCGCTAACTCGAACACTTACTTATTGCGATATAAAAGCGCGATTTAAGATGTCCATCTTTTGCCAACCACTTTGCTGATCACTTCTTGTATAAAATTAAACTACACTACACTATGCAAAAGTAGAGAAATAGTTACCTACCTAGATAGTCAATTGTTAATTAATCCTAAGTGCAAGTATATAATTTCTATAATTACTTTAGAATCACATTTCGTTGCTGCATGGTTTAATTTGATAGTCGTTTCTAGTCAATTTTTATCTTACAAAACCTACAAGTACTAAAAACATGATAAAACATATCTTTCATTGGATTTTGCCTATGATCTTGGTACTAGGTACCTACCTACCTTATGAGGGATGACCAAATCTGCGCGGTATCTGTTTAGAAATAATTAATTTAGTTTTATCATTATGTTATTTTTAAATGGTGTGATATTAACTGATCCAATTTGGTTTGACCCTTAATTATTATTATTTTGACTCACGTAAATAACTGACTACCTATAGTGCGTTATATGTAGAGATAGAGTCCATCGATTGTTGTCTGCTCAGTGATTGCGTAACGCCGTTGTCTGTAGTAGTAGATGAAGTCCTGAAAAATAAAAAATATGAACTAAAAAGTAAAGTAACTAGGTACTTATTCATATCATATTCTGTCAAGACTGCAATATGAATGAACGCTATGCCAGAGAGATATTTTATTGAAAAATGAGCGCCAACACTCGAACAGCCGCCCCGCGTCAGTCCTAAAGAAAGTTCAGTTTTGGAAAGTAGGTACCGATATCACTCAAACTTCAATAGAAGACTTTAATTTCCGGGGAATGTTTGTAAAGTTTCAGAATAAACAATAGTATTACTACGATATACTTAGTTTCATCTATGTCAACAATAGCATAGAAGTAAAGTTAATATGAAGTAGCTGAGTTGCTGAGTTTATCTCACCCGAAAAAAGGCAGCAAAAGGATGAGTTGTGTGCGACTGGTGCATTCCCTGAGTTCTGGCAGCACCAGGAGAATGTGGCGCAGGTAAGCTTGTAGAGCCAAGCGGCGTTGTTCTACGAGGTGAGCATCCTTAAAAATAAATCAATAGGAACGTTATTTGTAATCATCTGAACATGGTAGATTTGTGATGAGAGTGAGAGAGACCTTCCAACTGTTAAATGATTCGAGCTAAGAGTAAGGCTGAGGCTACATTAGGCCGCGACGCGACTTGCGACACATGAGCGATTGAAACAAATAAATGAATACTCGTATATGGCTACACCGTAGATCACATATTTTGCTTCAAAATCATTTCGCTCTTCCAGTCGCATCGCAAATCGCTGCCTAGTGTAGCCTCAGCCTAAGGGCCAGCGCACATTGGCGGCACGGCATGGCAAGGTATTTTTAGACTATGAATAAAAATATAACCTAATGGTATGAAAATAAAGTTGAAGGCTGCCGACACCGCATGCCTAAGCATACCGCGGTATTTCTTTTGTACTTACGACCGTCACTGAAATTGCAACTTTATAAATTAGGTTATGTTTTTATTCGTCTCCTAAAAAATACCTTGGCATGCCGTGCCGCCAATGTGCGCCGGCCCTAACAGAGAATTCCTGTCCCAAAGCAACGTTAATCAGTTTTTCTTTCCGCTATCTGCATCAATTACCTATCTGCCGCCAAGTTTTAATTGCAATAGTAAAGGTTAACTAGTGTGTTACACTTAAGGTGGCAATTGTCGCCGGTTTGAACCCGTCGATGTGCGAGGCTATAACATACATGCAATCTCATCTTACATCTTGTGAGTAAAGATTAGAAGACTCGGTGATAGGGAAGAAGCTATTGTGCGCACACGACACTACAGTATAGATAGTAACCGTCAATAAGTTAATAGCAGGTACTGAAGTTTAGTAGTTACAAATAAAAGAGGAGAATGCAAGAGAAGTGTTCTGATGAAAAAATACTAAAAGTAAACAAATTATACTACAGTATATAAGAAATCATCATCATCAGCCTGTAGTCGGCTGCTAAACATGTAATCTTGGATCGAAGAAGTGATGTAATGTAAAGCTCCACCTTAAAATTGTGAAGCATAATGTATATATATAGTACGGTCATGATTGATAATCTGTAGTCGGAATACTTACTCGTTTTCGTAATGTTTTCTTCGGTGGAAACTTGTAAGCTGCTATATCAGGATGACACTTCTTAAGCTGTGTGTGAAGCTCGTGGAACTTAGCATATCTGTGATATACATTCCATTCTTCTGCGCCGATCTTTAGAAATATCTAAAAACAAGGTCTATTATTTTATTATGATTTTTTATTTATTTGAATATTAAAACAAAAAGCCTAATATTAGCGAAGAAATCGAATATTCAATGCATTTCCTAAGCAATGCAATCCGGACACGGTAGATATCCCTCTGATCTCTTAGTAGTTACCAAGTAGTACTAACTTAAGATTCTTTTGTGGATGTATAAGAATCCGTTTTTTGAATCAGTATAATACTTTTCTCTTGTAAGAACCAGCCAATTTTAATAATGGTATTTTAAATTCGAGCTGTATAAAAAGTCAAGCCAACTTCAAATCGAAATGGCGATTATTGAGTAGTGTAAATTATAATTTGTGTAATTACAGGCTTAACACCAGTAACCTGAGGCTGGTTGATGGACACACAGTAGTGCATCGTAAGGGCACGTTTATAATGAGCGTGACCTGCGAGGCAAGCCTCTGTTATAGGTAATAGTAACCACTTAACCTCAGGTAAGCCATATGCTTGTTCCAATAACAAGTCACAAAAAAAAACATAATTCCTCAGTTTTTTCTAAAACTTACTTGGTAAACATGATAGGAACGTGTTTTTTTCCCGATCAGCAAAGCACAAGGAATATAAGCTTTTATATTTGATTCGGGGTATTCTAAAACTTCCAGAGCCGACGCGCTTTCCATTTCATGCAATTTCTTCTGCAAATGCTGGTTGAACTCCATTAGTTCTGCATGCATTTCTGCTACCTGTCAAAACAAAAAAAAATAATCAGATGTCCTAGCTGTCGAAACAGCTCTTCTGAAGCAATTTGCTACTTATTTTATTCACATCACATCACATCTTGCAGTTGCACTTAAACCATCTATCGGTAAGTTTAAGTTCTCTTGATCAACATCAACTCATGACAGGCCTCACAGATCAGTTGGTAGTAGTCTTCAGCGATTTAGGCTGCGGGTTCGATCCCTACCAGAATAAACATTTGTCTGATGAATGTTTGTTCTGTGTCTGTAAATTTACAAAAATATGTATGTCGTCTGGTTCCCATAGCTTTGCTTATTTTGTGGCTAGATGGTGTTGTCTGAAATGTTCACAAATATTTATTTATTTTATATTTTTATAAATGAAGAATTTAAAGTAGGTACCTACATTAGGCACCTACTTAATTTCTTGAGATACGCTCGATTTACCTACGAGTTACCTCGTACCTCACTTACGAGGTTGGTACCTTGACATAATGGTATAGAAATACTAACCTGAACCAGTTTCCTTTCATATTGGTTTACTTCCTCATTATTTTCGGGTTCTGCATTATTATTTCTTAAAGCTTTACCCATTTCTACCGCCGACATGTAATGCCGCAACTGTTCTTTTAACCTGTCGTTTTCTCTGGAAAACATGATTTTGTAAATAGACGGTGATTGGATATTGAATACATTACACTAGATAACTCATATTTTATGTTGCTACAACTTACTTGCTCAAATCTAATACAACATTTTCTAACTTCTGTATTTTGTCCTTACATGCTATTTCTATTTGACTACACTTAAATTGTAAATTAATATATTCCTTTTCCTTCAATTCTAGGACAGAGTTGAGACTCTTTTCGTCAGGTACACTCTCGTCTTCCGTGAAACACAACTCCAGGCATGAGTTGCTTCCATCAATACTCACAGCAATATCCTCGCTGTCACTTTCTGATATTTTTAAATTATTAATACTTAATTCTGATAGATCGTCTTTGATAACATTCACATCTATGCTATTGGAAGACGAGAATATTTCTTTGGCGCGTTCCGATAGCTTTGTCAGTATTTGGGATGGGCTGTCTATGCTCTTCACACTGTCGGGAAAGAAATGTCTAAAGCCTTTGTATTCTGAACTGGTTGGCTCACTGGCTGAAGCCACTTGAGGGGTAATCTTAGAATCCGGTGAGTTCAAACAAGTAGCGGGTGCACTGTTCCAAGTTGAGTCATCCATTGGATCCATGACTTCTGGGGACTGCTTGTTATTCAAATACTGATTTCTTTCACTTTTATCAAAAGATATGACTTGACGTAAAGGTTTTCGTTTTGAATTTGCTGTCGGCTTCACTGGTGTAGGCAGAGGTATCACATGTTCAACTTTGTACACTTGGTTCGTTTGTTGTTGTTCATTCAACTCTGGTCTGTCGATTGATAATGCAAACAGAATAGTTGATAAGCCTGAAATGATTCGATACCTACATTATCAAGCATTGGCCTTGATACTGGTGTTTAATTGTAACTGATATTACCTGACGCCATGTTGGGTAGACGGCTATATGGTTCTGCGTCTCGTACCAGTGCTCCTTCATCGTAATACTCTAGGAGAAGACCATGTGCTATCCAGCTTTGGAGATACCTAAACAAAGCAATAAAACAATTTATTAAATAATCTAATTGTAATAACCCAACCAAAATCCTGTGGTGGAAAACAACAAGTAAATGAACTTTTCGGTTATGTATAGTTTCATTACTTTAGATAAACATTGAATAACAGAAATTGTACATTTACTTTTGTTGCTGACTGTACCCAGCTATATTCAACAATAGATATGTCTGGCATATTGGGCAATATATTTCAGAGATCTGAAACACTATTTTATTCTTCCTTCTGCCTTTCTTGCAGCTACAAGCCTGAATCACACACTCAAAACTTACTAAACTATGCTGGACACGAGGGACTGGTTGCACACAATACAAAAGGTGGTCACTCAACACAAACAAATTCCATGAAACACTCATCCAAGTCCTTACAGTGTGTTAAACTAAACTAGTACAGGTTATACGAGTCAAATACAAGATACATCAATAATTAATTAGATTTTAGATCACTAGGATGTCCTACATGAAGAACATAATTTGTCAGGTTATATATATATATATATATATATAATAGGTAGAGATAACTTATAATTATTCTAAATAGTATATGTACCTTTCCAAAGATCTTTCATTTAAAGCTGCTCTTAGAAATGCTCTGAAATATCCAACTGGTGTGTTGATGTTTGAGAGAATCTTGAATCTTTCTTTCTCATGTTTTGTTAAATGCAAACAAGTATAGCTCCAAAGAGAGTTACCTGAAATTCAGTAGACACAATTGAATTGAAATCAAAACATAGTAGGTACCTATTTGGTATTATTTTTAAATTCTTTACCAAAATCTATTATTATCTCATTCTTACCAACAGTAATTATATTAAAGGTGAAGTTGAGTCCGGCAGTTACCAAACTCTGAATTGAAGAGTTTGAAAGATTTGTTCTGATTCCATGACTAAGTACTTTTTCCCATTTCTCACACAACTGTGCAATCCTACAACAACATAGTCTTTAGCTTTCTAGAAACATCAAAATCTATTATCACCATCATCTAGCAAGAGCAGTGAGGGCATTCGGTTAGTCTGGAAGTAGTTGATTGGTACACTAACACACCTTATATCATCTTCAGTAGCCAGCTCAGATTTTCCTCCAAACCGATTTTGACAGTTCTGAACACAGTTTTCAAGATCCTTCAGAACAAGTTTACCGTTTTCTATCCGTTTCCTCAATTCTTCTTTGCTATCCATGGCATTTGCTATGGTGTTTAATATTTTGCTATTCTAAAATAATAAAATAGGTACTATCAATTTGGTAGATATCTCTGATTTTAGCAGAAAAGGTATAAGCTACTCAAATCATTTTAAATGGAAAAGAAACACAACAGATAGAAGAACAGACAAAGTAGGCTACTAATCACCTAGCTAGGCACAGTAACTGGCATCATAAGATGACGGTCGTCATAATGATCTAAGCTAGCGTAGTAATTTCTATGGATGTAAGATATTATTATGATTTTATTATGGATGCGAATTACTTCCTTACCATGATTTTCAAAACAATCTGTAATCATCACAAAACAATCGTGATTGGTAACAGTTTCTTGAACAAAAATTAAGCAAACAGAGCTACAGTAAAGAAATGGGCAAATCACATCAAACGACAAAGAACAGATGCATAAAACATCTAAAGAAGTTCCTGATAAGCCTTGCCTCCCCTCACTTTAGCACTTCTGCGGACCGAGACTTAGAATATGGAATAATAGAGATGTTTGTAAACAACTGAAGAGAATTTGTCGTTATAATTAGTTTGACGACATTGCTACGTGGCTGTGATGAAATAATAGGGGCCAGAAATGGTATTCTCTGTGATGATGTGGACTCAGAAATAAACCGCAGCAGAGGAACTCTATAAAAGATCAGACGAATAACAACAAATCTACCCAGTCAAACTAAAAACTCATACAAAGAAAAAATAAATATTACTTGCGAGTCCGGTTAATGTACTACCTACCATGAAATACACAGACATGGAAAGCGCAGGCAGGAATACGTTGCCAAAATATGCACGAAATGGATAGACATGAGAGTACTATATTCTTTGATAGACATTCCCAAAATATATTGCGTGCAAATAAATAATGTTTTAGCATTAATTCCCATGGTTATGTTTTCTAAGGGTGTACAAACTTTTGTACAACCTGGGGCCTGATTGCGCTAATTTTACACATCTTCAAACGGTCGAAGTTACGTTGCAATTCAGTTGCGATTATAGTTCGGTTACGACCGACCGATGAGCCATATCCGTATTGCGATAACGTTCTAATGACAACCACAATTGAAACGTTTCACAGTCGAAGTTCAGACGCTGTCGATCACAGAGTATATATATTCATAGTGTTGTTCTATTGGATTACGTGTAGCAATCAATCAATCAACAATCAAACAGCGTCTGGAACTTCAATTTTGACAGCTTACAGTGACAGTGAGGTTTTAAATGACGTATTTGTGCATTCTGTGGGGAATTTCTTGAGGAAAAATGTAAACAAACAAGAAATTATTAATATTTTGTTTTGTCTTCGTGTGATTACTAAACTTAATTATCTAATCTTTATAATTTTAATTCTCGCCGGTAGCACTTCTATGTATAGTTTTGCTGGGATTACTTGTATGAAGTTGATAAGTGTAATAACAAAAAATAATAACGTAGGTATCAAATGAAAATATCAAAATAGAACTCAATAAACTAATAGTAATGTTCGTTTCTTTCAGGCATTGAATGACTATATGTACATAATCAAAGCAAAGTTAGTTCTAAATGATAGTTATAGAGCTACTGGAGGCGGACCTAGCTAGCACTATACAAACTTTGATTTCGTTGGAAGAGTCTGCAACCAATATCTTGGCAAAGATGTTGGCCCTCTGACTGAGGTTAAAAAAGATCAATTTGCCTCGAATTATGTAAGTACTATGTACTTGTTTAATGATTTTTTTTACTCCTAAATACATATGAAATGAATGGCCCCAAATAAAACTTTTGCATACTATAATGGTACTTATACCTATTTTATGTTACAAATTTATTAACTAGCTACTACTATACTATACGGTTAACACTTAGTAGCTACCAAAACCTAATATATTTCAATTTCAGCAGGTAGAAATGTATTAGAAGATTACCAAGTAATGATCCTCCACATAGAAGAAATGAAGGCAGAGGCTTCTTTGAAAATTGCAGGGCCTACCTTGAGCTATGTTCTAGAGTCTAGACCAATAGCTAAAAGACCAGTGCAGCCAATCAGTATTTAGTATGATAACTCAGAATAATTAAGTTTTAGTTTGTTGTACTTACAAGTAAAACAAAAGATTTTAACAATTATATTGTAATAGGTAGGTATTTTTATTAGTAAGATGATTACTACTAAAAGGTACTACCTACTAGGATGGAAGTCAGCGCAGCTAAACTTACAATCATCCATGTTCTAGTAAGATTAGCAATAATCAATAAGTGCCTATCATCATAGCACTTGATTGTGCTTACAAGTAAATTACAGACATTCACCCTTACTCTTTCAATTATATTCCAATTAATTATAATTGTGCTTAAATGATTTATGTAAGTAGCAAACTTAGTGTGTAAAATAAATTAAAATGGTTAATTTTTTTTGTAAGCTATAAGTATTTAGGCACCCCCAATCCTGAGATCCAACTAAATAAGTACCAACATATAGTAAAACTGATTATAAATAAATATTTTGATATTATGTGGACATTTTTTTTACACAACATCTAGCCAAGCATCTAGCTAAGTATAGTTTGTACTATGGGAACCAGATGACTGATAGTATACTTGTATACTTATTTTTTTGTAATTACGTAGGTACTTAGACCACCCACCACAAATGTTTGTTCTCGGTAGGGTTCGAACCCACCACCTACAGGGAAGAAGGCAGGGCTACTACCAACTGGGCTGTAACGGCTGTAATAATCAGTCAGTTTATATAGATGAACATTATTTATTTTATAAATACATACTTAATTATTATAACTTATAGACAAATTCACCATATTTAAGTAATACAACAAACACAGGTATGACAAAATTGAATGTATCCATGAACAACATCCCGCCTCAGTCAATTACACTTTAAAGATCAATCTCCTTATCTGCCCACAAGTCTTGCATAAATGTTTGCTGCCGTGAGAGTTGCAGCTGTAGCTTCTTGAGGTTGCATGCACTGCATCACATTCAGTCTATGGTGCTGATGCTGTTTATCAAAGATTGCTTGCTAGCCCCTCCTTTGATGTGAGCAGAGTGAACAGGATATGCACTAGACTGTGCAGCACATGGCATGCATTTGTTATTTTAGCAGCAGCTACAGGGAGAGTGAAGCTTTCTAACTACCAACAGGCACCTGCAAAGACAAACATTCTTTTAACCTGGATAATCAAAACTTGCTGTGAAACCTGAATAATATTCGTATCATTTATAAAGTAATTTTACTAAAACCAGGTAATTAGGTAAGTACTCAGATTGTATAAGTTCTCAGAACTGACGAATAGTATTGCAAAATTTGGGAAAAAAACAAAATATGTCTGGGCCGCTCTAGGCTCTAATATCTTCAGCATGAACTTTAGGTATCTAAGCTAACTTTTTATTTGTAGTACTTACTTTGTTTGGTTCAATGCAGTTAAAATGAGAAAGCTTTATATTTTCAAAATGGTCTTGTTCAAATCATCATCACTTGCGAGATAGCTTGCTAGCCCCCTACTTTGCTGTCAGCAAAGTGAACAGAATATGTGGTAGATTGTGCAGCATATGGTATGCATTTGTTATTTTAGCAGCAGTTACAGGGAGAAGAGAATAAGCATTCTAACCACCAACAGGCACCTGCAAGGACAAACATTATTTTAATTTAGATAATCAAAACTTGCTATGAAACCGGAATAATAAAAATATCATATGTAATTAGGTAATTTTTAGTTAGGTACTTAGATTATACATAGGTACATAGTTCTTTCCCAAAAGAATGACTGATGAAAACAAAATATGTCTGGGCCGCAACACAAGGCTCTAATATCTTCAGCATGTAGGTACTAAGAGTGTAAATACCTACCTGATTCAACTTTTCATTTGTAATGCCTACCTACACAAGGCTCTAATATCTCCAGCATGTAGGTACTAAAAGTGTAAATACCTACCTGATTCAACTTTTCATTTGTAATGCCTACCTACTTACTATCTTCTAACTGGTTCTATAATGCAGTTGAAATGAGTATTTATTTTTTCATAATTGTTTTGTTCAAATTATCATCAATTGATGGATGGCTTTGGAGACATTGACTTGAGAAACACAATATATATACTGTCTCCACAATAGTCTGATAAGAACCAGAAGCATAGAAGGCCAGCAAAAGCTAAAACAAAGTAGTTTTCATTGCTAATAAGTTACTCATTTCTTGCAAAATGAAAGCATATTAAGGGTTTATTACCTTGGTTTCGAGTTCAAAGCATCCCAACGTAGAGAAGGTGGCATGTGAAGGTAATTATTTGACCAGCTAGCTCTTTGGCCAGCTTTTATTTAGCTTCTTTTTAGACTTCTAGATAGGATGACTTTTTGTAGATTTATTAGGTCAATTGGCTCGGAATTGGGGATTAGACGTAGCTACAGCTACGTCTACTCCTAGCTACCTCCTCTACTATTAAAAGTACGCGTACATTAGGGTTTATAAGCTTAAAATAAACAAAACGATTCCCAACGATCGAGAAACGGTTGAGAAAAAGTTGCTTCCCTACCAACTTTAGCTCAACCGTTTGGTTGACAGGAGAAACGTACGAACTTCGACTGACTAACGTTTGAACCAAACGTCAAATTATTAGCGCGCTTCGGATCATTCAAAAAGTTGTCATACGGCTGAGGTTCGATTGCGATCCAGCTGAAAATAATTAGCGCAATTAGGCCCCTGGAGAAAACACGACCGGGAATTGAAAGCAAAAGCGTTTTCCATGGCAGACACGGTAAGGCATAATTGTATACCTAGTTCAATTCAATTCAATTCTTGTTGAATGGCATTTGCGGAGATAATTGTATAGGTAGGTAGTTCATGTAAATGACACCAACCTGGCAGCAACGACAAGTGATATGTCACATGTCACCTGACATCGACGAATAGGGTGCTCTCGGTGATGATCACAGATATAACAGATTATTGTGATTGTGATGATGAATCAGGATTATTTGTTTGACTTTAATCAGTTTAGAATCTTTCGTTAGAACCGGTGATTACCAATTAATCAGCAAATATGTCTATCCAGTGGACATTGATTGCCGGTTACTTGTACTTTGAGATAATAGTAGTGATCGTCATGATGTTACCAATCTTCAGTCCCAGACGGTGGCACCAGTTTTTCAAGTCTCGTTTATTTTTCATGTTCCAACAGCATGCAGCTTTGTATTTTTATGTTTTACTGGGAGTTCTGTGCTTATTCTTGATGGATGCCATCAGAGAAATGAGAAAGTACTCACACGGCTCAGAGGTTGCTCATGTCCATTTATCTACTGAAATGAAAGGGAGTGTGAAACTATTTAGAGCTCAAAGGAATTTCTACATTACTGGTTTTAGCATTTTCTTGGCGTTTGTTATCAGAAGACTCGTAACTATGCTTATTATTCAAGATGAACTAAGCATAAAAGCGGAAAAAATTATCAAAGAAGCTGAAGCTACAGTAAAGCTGGCTAAACAAAATATACTGGCAACGACTATTCAAGCTAATGAAACTATTGACTTTGGACAAATCAAAAAACAGCTGGAAGAGTCTGAGAAAAAACTTAATGAAGAGAAAAAGATGAGTAAACAACTAGAAGAGGAGGTAAAAAAATGGAAGTTGATGTATGAAGGAGTAAAGGCTGGTGAAAAAGGAGACGAATAATAAAATAGTAGGATCTCAAAGTTCTTCATAATTTTTTATAGGTACCTATTCTAAGTATATAAATGGTTGTTTAATTAACTCTTAAGTCTTAACTGATTAGTTACTATAATATCAAAATTTCTAGTCTGGTTCTCTCTATTATTATAAACAAGTTATTCATTGCATTGTAAAGCAGTGTAGTTGTTATTGCTTTAGGTTATGGTGTTACTGGTGTCACCCAACACCAATCAACCAATATAATATGATTAGATCAAAAAGGTTTTATATTACTCCAAAAGTTATGCACCAAGTGGGATTTTAACCCATATCTTCCTTTGTTTAGTGCATGTGCTAGCTACCTGTATCATTAGAGCTTCACCCTACTACAAAAAACTAAGGGAATTAGATGGTAATTTAGAGACTGGCTGCACCTAGATCTGACAATTAAATAATCAAGGTTTGATACCTATATAATTTTTATTTTTTATTTAGGTAATTAATCATAAGTTTTACAAAAAAATATTGTTAAACATCAACAACTGTATCTGTTTGCCCTAGTTTGGCAAAAGCTTCTTCCAGCAAAAACCAGAGAAAAGTGGAAGTTGTTCCACTTTTCTCTGGTTTTTGCTATCCTAGACCATGTAGGTACCTTGGTATGTCCTGCGATTGCTGTTATTTTATCTAAAGTTTGATAGTAATTTAGTAAATAATAACTTATACCAAACCTACTCAATATCCGAGATGATGTTTAGTTTAGTTGATGAATAAATTTATTCTTGTTCTTAGAACAATGTATAATCTTTCAAATTTTTTTTGCTTAGTGTAGGCAAGCACTATAAATTACATAGGTGTAATGAGATCAGTCTGCATTGATCAACAGTTCCTGCTGACAAAAAACTGTTGTCATTGCCGCTAATGATTGATTGGGATATTGGATTTAAAATATCTAAGTACAAAAATCAAAACTATGTAGGTAGGTACCTACCTACCTACATAGTTTTGTGATTGATAGGTTTGGTAACAACCTCTAATAGGTATGCTGGTACTCCAGACAAGATCAGAAAATCTATTGTGACTCTTTAATGGTGGCACTTTGTATTTGCGTATTTGGCATATTGGGCAAACAAGTAGGTACCTACCACGTGTAGAGGCTGGAGGGTATATTTGACAAAGCTTTGACTTATTTGCCTATTTGACAAATATGGCCTATACCAAATACGCGTTACCGTGCGCTTGTCGGTTTTTAGACGCACATCAAAGGGGTCAAATAGGCAAATACGCAAATAAACCGACCACACAATGGCCATATTCAGAAGCGCACACGCTGTCGACCGACGGCCAAATGTTTGTGTGTTGGTTGTTTGGCTGCCATGTGTGGATGGTCGTATCGCCTGCATTTGCATGTTTCCGTATACGACATATATTTTTCCAAATACAACAAACACCCAATAGCGAACACAAATAACCATGTGAAGTGCCACCATATGATCTACTTCCCGGCATACAAATGGGACTGTAGATTTTACAAAGTAGGTATTCATTTAATATTAAAATTGTAGGCTCAGCAGGTGCTGTGATTACACAACCATGGAAAACGCAGTCAGGAATTTGTGTACTTTTTGGCATCCAAATGGGGCTTTGAATTTTTTTTTGCGGTAAATGGACAGATTGTAAAAAGTTTACCAGAAAACATAATTTAGCTAAGCATAGCCAGGGATGTGAAAAATAATCGATTTTTATTTAAAACTATTATTATTTTTTTAATCGATTTTTATAGTAATATTAATCGATTTATAGATTACGTATTATGCCCGGTCTACACGAGGCTAGTTTTTGAAGCCAGGATAGCAAGCTAGTGTATGTAAGCTAGCAAGCTAGTACTTCTGGCTTCGTGTAGACAAAACTAGCTTAATTTCTAAGCTAGTAAACTAGTAAGGTAGTTGACAAGCCAGGACAGTTTTTAATAGGATGGAGCTCTATTTTTTAAGCTAGTAGCGCCCCCACCACTGATTTACTATCCTGGCCTGTGTACTAGCTTCATGTGGCCCGTGAAGCTAGTTTAAAGTTGACTCTTAAGCAGTAACCACGCGTTTTGTTTGTTTTTCTCCGCGACGTGTTTTTGAGATTTTAAGATGCCCAAACTAAGTACGGAGATTAACTTAAAGTTCGTACAACAAGTCAAATTCGTTCGTGTATCCATTCGTTGTATTTTTGGCGTCACAAGACTCAACAGAATATCAAGCAAATTAGGCGTCATTCGCAAAATACTTTTATATTCGCCTAAATCTTCGTTGCGAAATTCTTCCAAAAGTAAAGCAGATGATCCACGTTCATCTCTTCTTAAAATCCACGGTCTTGTCCACACCCGTTTCTGTAATTCATCTTCTAGTTCGTCTAGTGCGAATTGGCACAGTTTTCGAAGTAACTGTTTCAGTCGAACAGTGTTTTTTTTTTCGCGTGCAGTTCATTTTGGACGTGTGGTTACCTCGGTCACAGCAATAATACTAGCTTGAAACAATATAGGCTCATGTAAACAGAACTAGCATATTCCAAGCCAGGTCAGCTAGCCAAGACAGTTTAAGAAGAGAACTAGCTTGAAAAATTAGCCTCGTGTAGCCCGGGCATTAATTTATAATTTTGATTTTTTTTCTCGATTAATATTACTATAAAAATCGATTAAAAGACAATAATAATCGTTTAAATAAAAATCGATTATTTTTTCACATCCCTAAGCATAGCTAGCACTGTATCACAGAGTACTTTTTTTTTGTATTATAAAAACAAGATGGCGGCGTGATGTCAGTCATTTCGTGTCGAGTCAATTTTCTTTCTTGCTTTTTGCTTTTGTTGATAATTCACTTGTGTAGAAAATAGTAACGAATCGTATTTGCAATCATTGTAAATATCCGTTAGATGTTTTTTTATTTACATTGTAGTGTACATTTTTTAGTTTGTTTATTCCTCAACATCAACTTCAGTGAAATCTGACTATGAGTAATCATTACGAAGATGAGCAAAGCGAAGATGGAGAATTAGCACGCAGCCCTCTGCAAGACGAAATGGATTTCAGGTAAGCGATACTGTAATCAGTTGTAAATCTGTGTTTCTGGCTCGAGAAAGTGTAAAACATAATTTTTTTGGTTAACTTCCTCATAACTCAGGGTGTGCTCGATCTCGTTTAGGAAATGAAGCAAATACTGATTGTTGAAGCCGTGTGTGCTGAATTCATTAGAACTGAATATTTCCAGTAGGTACCCGACCCACGTTCTCCAACTCTCATTCATTACCAAGCAGTAGCAGGTAGACAGTTGTTATAATGTTCTATAGCTTCTGTCAGATCCTGTAGAGGTTTTCCTTTGATGAGTATTACTGGTCTTATGATGTGATCTGCCACAATTATATTTTTACACTTATTAAGAAGGACTTCTGAATTTGATTTTATTTTATTATCATTTTAGAAGGACTTCTATTTTTAGTTTGTCTGATGAAGACCGAGACAATGCTGACTCTTTGATTATTAAACCACCCCAAGCTGTCATAAGGCCATCACATCGGGATAAAAGAGTGCACAAGAGGTCTGCCAAAGACAGATACAAAGAAAGTACAAGAAAGGAGAAAAAACATCTTTACAGGTATGTCAAAGGCATTCAGGTATTCTTGACCATAAGATGGATACTATAATTTAATAGGTGTTAATGCATGTGATAAGTGTTGCAAATTCCCCAACTATAGATTAAGCAAATGAAGGCCTATAGCAGTAAACTTACCAATTGTAATGCCTTGTTTTCTCATGTATTTTTAGTTGTGATATATGAATTTATATATGTACTCTAAAGTAAAGTACCATATAATAATATCCTTAAGAGTATTTGGTTGATTGTGATTATGGTGTTGTTGCTTTAGGCATCCCCATGTTGAAGAGAGGGTTGTGGTTTCAAATCCCACTTGAGATACCTTCAAGTTTTGGGATTATATAAAATCTTTGACACTGTAAAGCACTGTTTTATAGCATTTGGTACTTCTATCTAAAATTACAAAAAAAGATACGTACATTAAACTTATTTTGAGATTTGTCATACATATCTTATAAATTTTAGGGACCGTGAGAAGTCTGAAAAAACAAAACGAGATATGACTAAAAATGACCGTGAAGATATACCCAAAGAATATTATAGAGAAAAGCCATTTTATAGAGATAGCAGTAATAAAGAAGCATTTAGGGAAAAGGAGACATATCGTGAAAAGGAGGTCATGTTTAGAGAAAAGGAACATTATAGGGAAAAAGATCCCTTTAGAGAAAAGGATGTTCACAGAGAAAAAGAAGCCTACCGGGATAAAGAAGCTTTCAGAGAAAAAGATGCTTACAGGGAGAAAGAAATGTATAGGGACAACAAAGATCCATATAGGGAAAAAGATCTCAGAGAAAAAGAGATGTATCGTGAAAGAGAATTAAGAGAGAAAGAAGCTTTCAAAGAAAAAGAAGTTTACAGAGAAAAAGACCCTTACAGAGAAAGGGCAGAAAGAGAGCATTACAGAGAAAGAGAAATGTATAGAGATAATGCAAGTGCATCATTCAGGGACATACCTAGGTCTAGAGAAGTCTATAAAGAAAAAGATGGTCAGAGGGAGCCATACTTGAGTAGAGAGCGCCAGTATAAATATGCAGATGGATCGATGGATAGAAAACGCCAAGGTAATGAAAGAATAGAGTCCAGGCTAAGATTGTTGTCAGAGGAAAGCCATACCAATCAAAATAATGAAAAAGAGAATAGAGACAAGACTTCCGGTGATAAGGAACTGGAAGATTTAAGATCTAGATTACTAAGTAAACGTATTTCAAAAGAATTACAAGATACCACTACAACTTCAGAAGGATTCGATAAAGATTCTAAAGCAGATAGATACACTGCTCTTGATAAAAATCAACAAGAGCGAAGAAAAAGGTTACTTGAAGCAGGTAAGAAATTATTAAAAAAGATCTTTTTAAACATTTAAAATGAGTACTCTCCATTAGAAAAACTATGAAAGATATAAAACCCTAAAGCTAGTAATATGGTGGGCTTGCAGTCATTTACAATACTAACTAACTACTATGAAAGGGTAAAATATGCTCAAATTGTATTTTTGGTTGTGCTTTAGGCTGAAAAGGAAACCATTATAATACTTATATCAAATCATCAAGATCTATAATAATATAATTTATTTCTTTATATACCGGGAGTAAAAAGACTTCTTCTAAAAACTGAAACAACGCATTCAGACCAAGATTCTGATAAAAAAACGTGAAAAAAAGTTTGTTACAGTTTCTTTCGTGTTTTCGCCATCAATATCACCGATACATCTATACTTAATATTATAAAGAAAAAATTTAATTGTTTGTTTGTTTGCATTGAATAGGCTCTGAAACTACTGGACCGATCTGAAAAAATCTTTCACTTATATTCTTTTTTCTTTCTTTCAATCATATATCAATTTTTTTAAATTAGGGATCTTTACTAAAACCCGTACGAAGCCGGGACGCGTCGCTAGTTGTCGGCTGGTCAAAGATCGGACGGCGGCGAAGCGCTATACGCAATACATAGCTGGTTGATAAATAGGAACTTCAGCAAGAAAATCGTATTTCTCTAAATCTATTTGACTGTCAGTCAAGTGGTATTTATTCTATGAGACCTTGTTATAGGTAACGTTCCTTGAGTATTCGGAAATGGTCTTCACCCGGTACTTAAATTTGGTATAATGGTTTTTCTAGATCGTGAAATGGAAAAAAGAAAGTACGAGTCGCGTAACGAACTTGAGGCACGAAGAGAAGAACGCAGGCGACGAGGCAAGAAGCGTTCTCCTTCGCCAGATGACTCAATAACCAAAAAGAGTAAAATAAGTAATTCTCCTGCTTTCAATTCTGTTGTCACAGTATCTGATACTAGTGATGTAGAGTTGAAGAGTTTATCTCCTCAATCTGATCCTGAAGATGGTAAGTAAACGGAACCAAATCTTCTCCACTTCATTATCAAGGCTTAAATTTTCATAATAATATTTTATATTGTTGTAGGTGAACACACCAATAGTGAAACTGATGATGAGAGTAGCAGCTCAGGGTCGGATACTGGTGACGAATCAAAGTCTGAAGAAAAAGAAGAAATAAGAGAAAGATCTGATGAGTTTGAAAGTGAACAAATTGATGACAGCTCTATACAAATATCTAAGTCTAAGTCGCCCTCACCAAAATCAGATGAAGGCTCACCATTATCTCAGGAATCTAGAAGGTAATTGGAGTTTATTTGTTAAACAAATAATGCTACTAGTACTGATAGTATGTAAGCGCAGTCAGAAGTAACTAACAAAACTGTTCTTTAAACTTGCTTAAACAATCTTTTTAAATTTTCAGATCTCTATCTCGCTCTAAAAGCAGAAGCAGATCACATTCGTTTTCTCCTCCCCCGGCGGGGGAAAATGGCAAAGTTGAAGAAGAAAAACATGACGAAGATGATGAAGAAGCAAAACTAAGGGAAGAGACCATCAGCGCTCTTCCTCCATATTTCCCAGCACTACAGGTAAATATTATCACTGCATTTACATAACCCTGTTTAATCATTCACAGTTTTTTTTTTAAATGTTGCCAAAGTACTTATTGATACTTAGTTAGGTATCATGTTTATTATGTGCATATCTTGTTTATTTCATGTTTTAACAAGCGCAGAGAAATAATTCATAAAATAATAATAATAATAATGCTGGACAGTCCACACAGCATCATCTAGCCCCAAGCTAAGCAGAGCTTGTGTTATGGGTACTAGATGACTGATATACTTAATACAATATATTACGTACATAGATATTTTTTATTATACATAGAAAATACCCAGAACACCCGAAATAAATATTTGCAGATCGTACAAACATTTATCCCGAGGCGGGAATCGAACCCGCAACCTCCTGCGTCGCAGGCGGACATTCGCCCGCCGCGCCACATCGGTCGTCGAAAATATAGGTGAATAACATATTTGTTTACAGGAAAACAAACTCATGTTCTTAGTAAATGATATTGTAAAATGTACCCATGTTCTAATTTTGGATTCATCATAAATTATTCACTATTACAGTATTCCTTAGGGTGTATATATCATGTATAAAACTCTAAATTTATGTTTTATTTATGTGTGATTTATAATATTTTAAGGGGTGTCGATCAGTTGAGGAGTTTCAATGTCTGAATCGAATAGAGGAAGGCACATACGGCGTTGTTTACAGAGCTCGTGACAAAACCACAGAGGAAATAGTTGCATTAAAACGACTAAAAATGGAAAAGGAGAAAGAAGGATTCCCCATTACCTCACTGAGGGAAATCAACACACTTTTGAAGGTAGGATCACATTCGTTTTATGAATTAAACTAAGCTCACTTGAGCCATCATTATGCATCACCGTTCTTAATGATGAAGTATTTAAAGAGTCAATACGCGCAGCTTGTTTGAGCCGCGAGCTGTGAAGCACTCGATGGCTCATGTGTCAAATTCACTTTATTAATGCCTTGTATTTTATTCCTACAGGCCCCGACCTCTTACCTGCAAGAGGGTAGTCCTCCAGGTAAACCCGATTGCTCGGGTAACAACTTCGATATACAGGCGGGCCTAAGAATGTTTTAAAGAATTTATTGCAGGGGTCTATCCCTTAGATTCTTTACTACATCTCTGTGAACGTTAATAAAATAATTTTCCGAAATCTTAACTTACAAAAAGTACGAACATCGAAGTAAATGATATAGATAGAACATCTATGATAGCGATTAATACTCTGCGTCGTTAATGTGAGCAGGTAAGGAAAGGGTATCAGGTAAATGTAGTAAATAGAGAACCATCAAATGTGGTTTCGAGTAATGGAAAGCATAATACGAAAGCAAACCTCATATCACAATATTATTCCGGTTAATCATTCGGCGATGTACAAAATTGAGGCTAATTATATAGAGCCATTTACATGTAATGTTATGCTTGTCAACCATTGTTTTGTAAAAGTTAATAAAATCGGATGCTTTTGTATTATGTCTCTGAGTGTAGTCCATCTTAATTATAATGTTGTGCGTGTTTTTTTACAATTTATACCTACACAACAAGATGCTGTAAGTTACAGTATGACGGAGATGTAAAAGCTACAATAGTCACAACATATTTTAGTGGTCAGTCTAACCGTCCCATCTCACTTAAGGCGGAATCATATTTGACCTGTGCCGCGCCTTCCCGCGTCTACGTGCGCCGCCAACGACTGCACACTACACCCGCGTGAAGTTACGTGATTAACCGATTTCAAAAAAGGAGGAGGTTCTCAATTCAATTTCTTTTTAAATTACAATTGGTCTGATGACTTGTATGGTCATCGTTGTCTACCATGTTTTCCTCCTAATATCTAGATTTTATACAACCTTACCTGAATGCATAGCTAAAAATGTACAGACGTAACAATAAAAGTGGGTGATTCAACCAGCTTTACTTACATATTTTAATAAGAAAGAATATAGGCTATTACGCGCCGAAATGCGTACCACGCGGGGTGATTACTACTGTGCAGCGTCTGGCGCGTCAGAGCGGCGGAAGGGGTTCTGACGCAGATCGAAATGGACCGGTCCGCGCGGGACGGCACGGGTCCGCACGGCTCGGGACTGCCTTTGTGTGCACTGGTTCTTATAAAATATATGGAACCGTTCGGCGTCGGTCGGCGCGGTACGGGTGTCATAGGCCAAATGTGTTTCCACCTTTAAGCTCATTTGTATAATATGCGGCATTTTGCAGTGCCTTTATTGGTGTGACTACTGTAGATTGTGCCAGATTTTATGTTTATTCAATGAATGGCAAAGGATAACAGTTAATAATTGTTTGAATTCGATTACATTAAAGAATAATATATTTTTGGAATGCTAAAGTAAGTCGGTTAAAATACAGAGTACTAGCGGAATCATTAATTCTAAGATTTGAACCTTCTCAAATAGTAGAGCCGTATACATACGGTACCGTACATACCAAGCCTACGTTCGCCATGGCTTTGAGTTTATGAGGCAAGAGTTCTTGAAAATAACCTTATTTCTACTACTTGTTCAGAATTCAAATTCATAGCTTTCAAATTTATTATCTAGCACAGATCCATGTCAGGTTAACGATACATGTATGTGTTTCTAGAAAAGTAGAATGCAAAGATATTCCAGTTCATAAAATTGATTACAGTAATTACTTTAAAAAAGGGCCTGGGCCAGATTTTCCATATACTTAGTTATATGTGGTTTAAATACATCACATGGTAATTTAAACAGGTTAACGGACGCGTTATCCATTCATAGAATAGGCTGACTGTTGTAATCTATGAAACCATGTTGCATAGTAACGGGAATGTAACAGGGCGTGTAGGCGTTCTTTACTAATAACCGATGTTTATCGGATACCTATAATCATTGCATTACCTCATAGAGCACGCCCACCGAGAAAGTGTCCCATGTGGTATGCAATGTCTCACACTTAACCGGTTACACTGAAATCAGTATTAGTATTCTTTCGATCAGATCGTCACTCCCCCAAGTGTTCGACGCGTGGCATTACTAAACTGCATGCAGGTTCGAGTGATTTTACGGGCTACCAAGTGGAAGACAAAGGATGGTTCCCAGTTAAACCAAGCTGATTTGCCACTGGGCTTCAATATACAAACAGCGAGTCACGTGATGGATGGGTATAGCTTATTCCGGACCGTGCTGCGACTATGCCGTGGCCAAACCGAGGCTTAACATTAGTTCGAACTTCGCGGTTCAACCACTAGACCACGCTACTGACGTGTGAGTATGTACTTATGTCTAGCTGGAGTCATCGTCACTGGCACGGTCGATGCCTGTATGGATCATCCTTTGAGCTTATGTGTTTAGAAATGTCACTGCAAACAGGGCAGCGGTTACAATCTTGTAGTAACGTCCCAAACCGTGCGTGACCCTGAACAATGTATTTAAATAATTTCAAATTGAATTTACCTTCAAACAAAAATTCTTTTGATTTCTCTAGTTCACTACGCATAGTTCAAGATCATTGGCAGACCCATTACTATACTTTGTGTACTGTAAACAAACCCACTCTGTATAGCAGTAATGATTAGCGCGCAAACGCGTGTTCGTCGTGATTAAATCTGCAGTATGGATACTGTCGCTACTGTCAACCATTCTGATACTTTTTACAGCGATTCAATAGCGATACCCACATTGCCCACTCGTATCTTTGTCGGTAAAAACGCACGACTGCATCAATACAATTGAACTGTTAAAACTAAACAAACTCCTATTAGCATTAGCATTTGTGTCGCGGTGCAGTCGCGCATTGGACAGTCGCTTGCATCGCTGCAAAAAGTAATGTTATTACCACTCTTATACTTTTCATTGACCATCTCCAGCCACCCAAAACGCAAATGTTGAAAAATGTCCATGTGAACAAATCTCGAATCTGCACAGAGGTAAGGTTTTGTTCTTGCAATCTGATTCACTGCATAGTTTTGACTACAAAATGCTTGGTTCTTTTTAGCCCTTGAACCCTCTAACTTCATGTAGTTTCATTTATGACAACACGTTGGCTTCATTAATTGGTTGATAGCAAACTTATATTACTATACTAGCTGACCGGTGCCCACTTCGTTGGGCGGTAAACATGTTTACTTATAAATCTTAACTGAAGTAGTACTCGATGTCACCAACAGATGGCGTTAATACGGCATAAAATAGCGGCCGTTCGCAGTTTCGCCAGCGTGGCAGTTTATATCAGTTCCCGTTATTTTTTCGGGATAAAAAGTAGCCTAAGTTACTCCTTGTTACATTAGCTATCTGCCTGTGAAAGTCCCGTCGAAATCGGTCCAGCCGTTCCAGAGATTACACGAACATCCAGAGAACAAACAGACAGACAGACAGACAAAAATTTAAAAAAATGCTATTTTGGTATATGTATCGTATATACATTCCTATGCATGTAGTAAAAAGCGTTATTTTAATATTACAAACAGACACTTCAATTTTATTTATTTGTATAGATTTTGTCATAACACTATATTACATTATGAATTATGTCCTTTTTATAAAACACCTGCGTAGGGAGCCGACCTCGCGTCGGAGCCGTGCGGGTACCTAACTCATAGATCTAAACTACTCCCCTGCACGCGCACTCCCAACTTGGTGACGCTCACTTCGCAACGGGCCGTGCAGCAGAAATCGTAATATTTTAACTTCGCCATAACTTCAAAACCAAACGTCCAATTCTAATCATTTAAAGACCAAATATTATCTACATGAACTGTACTTAGTGATAAAATAATTTATTTCGATAAGGATTAATAGTATGAGTAAAATAAATGCGTTTAAATGTCGTCCAAAAAAAATTGTAGATTTTTAAATAAAAAAATGGTTGTTGTGCCTCACTCGACATAGATAGGTATAGTGTGTCGCTGACTTTTTTGTAGATATTTATAAGATCTACAATTATGTAGAACATTTTATGGTTCTATCTTTTATAGTTTAGGCAGCGTACGCAAAATAAGTAACTTTTCTGGTTGATTTTTTACACCTTGTGTCTGAAAAACCCAAATATTTTACGGAACGCTATTTTTTTCCAAAATAAAATATAGCCTATGTTACCCAGTGATAATGTAGCTTTCTAATGAAAAAAGAATTATTAAAATCGGTCCAGTACTTTTTGAGTTTATTCATAACATACAAAAATACAAAAATACAAAAATACAAAAATACAAAAATACAAAGCTTTCCTCTTTATAATATTAGTGTAGATTTTAGTGAACCTTTTCATGTAGTTTATACTGAATATTCTTTTTTGTACTGACCATGATAACTGTGACGCATGTATGTCAATAATAACTAGCTTAACTTCGAAGTTAAACTCTTTCAACAATAACTATTTACAATTCTTAGACAATGCAACTATCGTATTGGTTATGACTACACGTAATGTTAAATAAATTGGCCAAGTGCGTGTTGAACCACATAATGCAGTTAGTACGGTTTGTATTTTATTTAATACGACTACTGATATAAAAAATACTGGTTGGGAGTATCATCGTTTTTCGTCACTGAGAAATATCGTTCGGTACGAGAAAACCTTGAAAAAAAAAACAATAATTCTTTTGAGAATTTCATTGAACAGTGTGTTAAAAGACTACTCCCAAAAACTGGGATATTTAGACCCAGCCTGTAGCTGATCCAGAATTAATTCACATCGGGTAATGGACTTATGTGAATAAAAAACAGGTTAGAAAAAACTAATATATTTGAATATTATGTAAAAAAAATTGTAAAAGATTCTTTTATCTTTTACAATTTTTTTGTCAACACAATTAGTCAACACAACAAGGTTCACTTTCAACCTATACGTTATTATTGTCATAATGATACAAATTTGTACTTGTTTATTTAACATTTATTATATCCATTTGATTGGTTAAATTGGACAAAACTATCCACACGAAAGTTTCACTCCGCCTCTTCGCGGTTAAGTCGACACAAGCATCAGCATAAAATCAGCACCAATGTCAATAGCCGTTGCGGGTGCTGGTGTTAAAAATTATGCCGATACTGATATTCTCTTTAAATCATGATCTCAATCAGTTATCAGCATGGAAAATGTGCAAATTCGATTTTACAAATAGTCAATTTTAAATCCTCAGTGTCATATTTTCCAAACGGATCTCTGTTTAGAACCTAATTATGTTTTTGAAAGACTGACAAATCATTTGCTCAAAATCATAAAGGTTTATGTGTACAGGCAGACTGACAGACAGCGTGGTAGTTAAACTACATGGGATTCTTGTCGGACTTCGCAACCCTAACAAACAAATGGCCAGCAGGATCTGTAGTTGCAATCAGACTCCAGTTGCAAGTGTCTAATATAAATAAGTAGGTATTTGTAGATATTCACACAACGCCACCTAACCCCAAACTAAGCATAGCTTATACAATGGCAACCAGATGACTGATAGAATACTTATAAACGGTTTTTTTATAAATACATACTTAGAATACTATAAAACGCCCAAAAAAATATACATAAATAATACGTAAATGACAGATATACTATAGAAAATCCTACTGTTATGTGTTTGTGACAACTTGTTTACACTGTGTCAAACCTTTGCATCCACGATAAAGTCGCCTTTCATAGAAAATTGTATTGTCGTTACCCATTGACGCAAGACATTTTTGTGACTTGGCGAGTTTTTGATTTGAGATAAAATGACGGATCGCGCAACATCAATGTTTACTGCATGATAATTGCCCACCTGAACATAATAAAATGTCGATAGTGCCAAATTACGTAGAAATTTCATTTAAATGTTCATGTTGAGTTACTGAGAATGAATCACTTTTAGTAAAACGAGTAGAAATGCTTTGATGAACTCTCATCAGTTGGCCAGATGATTGCACTTAGAATTTAAACCAATTCTTAAGTTAATGTGATTCAGATTTAGATGAATTTCAGTTAATCTAGGAATTCATAAAACCCACTGATTAGAATTATTTTTTGTAACATTAACTCACCTGAAGCACAACAAATAATAGTACTCGCATAAAAACTAGTTGAATTTGGTTTTACTAGATCTCAACAATAATCCGCTTCGTGGATCTTTATAAATTATATGTAGTTCTCTTAAAATTGGTTCTTAAATGTTTAGCAGTAAAATATGTATGTATGAAATGCACATATTATAGTTATAACCCTAATACCTTGTCTCCTTTAATTGTAAGATTATAATCGCTTTCATGGTGTTCTTGATCTTATTTCGATGTTTTGATGTTCGTACAATGTTATATAAATCGAAAAACAAATAAATTCCAAATTTTTGAATCAAAAGGACGTGGAAACTACATGAATCTACATATGCAAGGCACCTACGCTGGAACTGTCTTCGATTAAATCGAATTATGACTGTGTATCTTTTTATTTTATGAACAATTTATTTCATGATTTATTTACCCTCACCACAAAGGATCACAAACTTTATAGTACAGTGACAATTCTGAACATTCTGGTCGCTCACTGTCATTTTCAATTTGACCCACAGTTCAAGGTTACTCAGTTTAGAGAAACTATACTACTATTATCTTGAACCGTAGTTCAAAATAATATCCATAAACTGAATTTATCTTGTGGTTTGAGTAAGCCCATAGATACTTGAAAAAGCTTGAAAAATAATTACTAATGTTCATTGCATAGATCAACATGGCTCACAAGCGGCTCTGTGGAGCCTGGTTTACTAATGATAATAATAATAATAATTATAAATTATATATTTATCATGAAATATCTTGTTGGTAGATATGATGTCAGTAAAATTATCTGAAAATGTATTCTTCAACTATCACTTCTATGTTGAGTATCTACAATAAAACGAGTGTGCTTTAGACCACACGACTGAAGTAAAACTTCTTTAATATACGAAACGTAACTGGCTGGAAAAAGAACAGTGCTTTCATACCCCCTCCATGGTAGTGTTAAACGTTTAACGCAACCTTGTTGGAAGTCACATTAGAAGTATTACTTCAAAAATAATAGCATTCAGCAGGTTTATTTTAAGTATCTCGCTTTATTGTCATCATGAGCAATGTATAATGTATAACCGTGTACTTTCGCCCACCGTAAATTAAGTTAAAATTAAATGATGTTAAGAAACAGTAATTGTCTGTAGCGTTTTGTTTACTTCAAATGCGTTGGTAATAAAATAACTTTGCTGAATGATAAACACAGTGTTATTATGCTCTACACAGACACAGTCTATGTAACTTTGAGTATTGTTACTTTTATAAGTTTTGCATTTTTGTCCGATCTCCAGGAATTTTGTAAGTATGATACTGTTTATGTTGAACACAGAAATCCAAAAACATTACGTAAGACAACACAAATGTGAAAAATAAATAACAAACGGCTCTGTATTATTATTCAATGTCTGGAATAACAAGGAGGCGTTAAATGCAATAGCGGATTGTTATTTATTTTGATAGATCAAAGATGTATTTCATTAATAAACATTGTAATGTATTGGTCTGGTACCTACTGTATCAACTGTTTTAAATTCGGAATATTAACGGCTATTTTCAGTGTTTAGGGTTATTATTGGTTTACCTACTCAGTTGCCATTTGGCGAACCGGAGTGGGTTAAGCACATCACCCCATCAGCCTTTGAAATGAAATACATTTTTGAAAATTGCCGTTTCACATACATCTAAGTATTATCTCGTAAGCATTCTCTTTGTTTACCAGTTAGGTAGTAGTACTACATATTTTTTTGTGATAACATAAAGCATTTAGTAAAAGTCATGATTATGAATTAGATTTTAATGCTAATTATTTGTTGTAAATTGTTTTACTTGCTGTTTTTGGAAGGAAGTGTATTATCTGGCAGATATCTCATTCATAAATAATAATAGTATTCGTGCCAGGATATAAAATAATTTTGTAAACGGTTAATAGTTTGCTCAATTATGTCATTTTTCGTGTAAACCTAGTTATTTTTAGTTTACTCTCTACTTGTGTGAAATGAAGCATACATTTTCAGATGTTTTACGTTCTCTAAGTAACGGGTAAGATACTTCACGTCTATCTTTTCTTCTAAAACATTTAAAGTGGATTTGATACAATGGCCCCGTCTTATATCATGTTCTAACGAATCGCACATCCTACTTTGATTGTTACAGGGTCAACATCCGAATATCGTGACAGTACGGGAAATAGTCGTCGGATCTAACATGGACAAGATTTTCATAGTCATGGACTATGTGGAACACGACCTCAAGAGTCTCATGGAGACTATGCGAGGAAAGAAACAAGTGTTCCTTCCAGGTACGTATCGATAAAACTTATTGCGGGTCGCCCGTGTCTGTAGAATTTCTTTTTAATTGTATTTATTTGTTCACAGGAGAAGTGAAATGTTTGATGACTCAGTTGTTGAAAGCAGTGCATCATCTGCACGACAATTGGATACTGCACAGAGATCTGAAGACTAGTAATCTACTGTTATCGCATAAGGGGGTGTTAAAGGTAAATAGCTAAAATAACAACTTCAAGCACCGGTATTTTTTTCTGATATAGGTTTAACCTTGTAAAATGTAATACAAAACCAAAATGTAATACACTGAATATTGCAGAAATACATAGGTACATAAATTAAAGAAGTAATGTAATAATATATTGTCAGTAAATAAAAAATAAATTTTTTTTCGTTACAATTTGAAAAAAGATTAAAGGTCCAAGTAAACGCGTTATCAAGAATAAGTCAAAACTAAAAAATGACTAAGCTTGGTTTAATTACAGGTTGGTGATTTTGGTTTGGCCCGCGAATACGGGTCACCTCTTAGACAGTATACTCCTATCGTGGTCACCCTGTGGTATCGTGCTCCCGAACTGCTGTTATGTTGCAAGGAGTACTCTACTCACATCGACATGTGGAGCGTCGGCTGCATATTCGCAGAGTTCATCGCTATGAATCCACTGTTCCCTGGAAAATCTGAAGTTGATCAGTTGAATCGTATTTTCAAGGTAAATAGTACTTTGATAGTGTAGCTAATAGTGTAGTCAGTTCTATATTCTTTTTTCCCATTTCACTCTTCCCTAAAATTAATAGAAGATTACGTTAAATTACGTTTGGGTTTCATATTTGATTTTAATTTAGTATTTGGCACGGTGCTTATTTGCAATTATTGTTTGTACAAACATAATATTTATTTACTACATGCTATATGAAGTTCGCACAATAGTCACCAGTAACAGGCTGCACGCAAACCAAATTTTTAAGACACCTAAGAATTTGCAATCCATTACGTATGGAATGCACTTTTCGGACCGTGTGTCCCGCACGACCCACGATTCTGGGTGTTCGCAAAGCGTATTGAATGTTTATGAATATAATTAGTTTTATTGACAGGACTTGGGCACGCCATCGGATGAGGTGTGGCCTGGCTACAGCGAACTACCTCCCGTGCAGAAGATGTCGTTCGCAGACCATCCGCCCGGCGGACTGCGGCAGCGCATTGGTTCTGACCTGCTGTCCGAAACTGGTCTGGCGCTGCTGAATGGCTTCCTAACATACAACCCGGCTGCACGGTTCACTGCTGACGCTGCCTTGGAGCATGCATATTTCAAGGTAATTTTTATATTGCATAACTCTGTTTGTCGAAACATAAATATAGCAGGCCTCTAATTTATCATATAATGAAATTAATAAACTTACATATTTTTTTGTGACTTAAGTCTTGACTTTGATATTCAGTGGTCCTAATACTGTGTGTATGTAAGTGTGAAATATGTAGATACTATGACATGCTAAGTTAAGTCGCATAGAACTAGTTTAAATTCACTGTAATCGTTCTGTCTACAGAAATTTTGACGAAGAAAAGAAAGTGTAATTTTATATGATGAAATGGAATTATGTATCGAATGATATTCCAGGAGCAACCGGTAGCAATAGATCCCGCGATGTTCCCGACGTGGCCCGCCAAGAGTGAGGGTAACCGACGCACGACGCACAGTCCACGGCCGCCGGCCGGTGGCGCTGCCTACGCGCAGTATTCGCGCGCCGACTCGGACGACTCGCTCGGCTTCCAGCTCCATCAGCGCTCGCTGAACGTGGCGCCCGGCTTCTCGCTCAAGTTCTAGGTAACCCTCTCCTACGCTTTTCCTTGTTGCGACTACACCTCTTTACCCGGCACGAATCAATTATGATGGAAAACAAGTCATTCGACAGACAATCGTGTCATTGTTAAGTGATTAAAATAAACAAAACATAATCAAGTCGGCATTCGTTTTTTAAACAAATAGGTAATATCACATAAAGCACTTAACTCCATCTTTGTATACTACTACTCGTATAATGGCCTCAGTTTATTATGTTGGTTGAAATACCACCGAAGTTATAATAACGTAAGATAACACCAGAAAAACATAAAACTAGAGCCATGATGCTAAACTAGAACTGCGCTGCAGCAATGAAAAGCCGACTATCTAGAATAGTTTTGCTAGTGATTTTAATTCTAATGAAATGTTTGTAGTTAAATAGGTATATAACTACTACTTAAAGTAGCTTAAATTATGATAAAGTTTATATTTTTAAAAGATAGAATAACTCTGTATGTATGATACACACATAAAACGACGATGACGATAAAAACTGCCGTTTTTAATAAGAATTTGTATTTCGTAGTCATACCATACCCCTGTTTCACTTCGTGTCAGACATTGAAGAGTGTTAAATGTTAAGTACTTATGAGAATATAGTAAACAAGAGTTTTAATAAACATTACTTATATCTGCTACATGGGACTTTATACTTAAAATTCAATGTGATAAGTGATAATTTATTTTTGAATTACGATCAACAGTAAGTACTTTAGGTGTGTCACTTCTTGACTGCTGTCTCTCGCACTCAATAGAATCGTATTCGGTGTAACTACGTATAGCTGTATGTTAGTCACCGAAAATTTAGTGGTAAGTTTATGAAATGCAACTACGGAACTTGACTCGACACGTTTACTACAAACTTGATATAAAAAACACCAATAAAAACAATTAGCAATAGTAGTGATGGAAGAAAGAAAACGTGTAAATGTAAAAAAACAAATTAGTTAATTGTTTAGTTAAAATGTGTAAATACTTCTTTCCTAGTGTATTTTGTTACATTATGTATAATGTATCTTTTGGCATTTTTAGTATTATGCTGGTTTGGTTACACACGCGGGTTAGGCTCTCATACGTGAAGTAATACGTTGCACGCACCACAATAAAATGTATGAAAATGTAAAAGGGATGCCACGTATGCGTGAGTTAAACCAGCATGATACTAAATACGCCCTTAAATGTGATCCTCAGTGGGGAATTTAGAATTACTATCAAATAAAATATGGTACAATAAATGTAATGTTTTTCAGAACATATTATTTTTTATTTGCGTCTTCAAAGTTCAAACATCCAATGTGCCCTGAGAAACACCAGGTTTTCATTTATTGTTAAAACTCTGCCAAGAGCTTTCTATAAATACACTGTAGACCATCCTTATTTTTTTAGTAAAGCTATAGTAGGTATGTAATACATAAATCCAGGTAACGTTTATCGACCGGCATCGTTCAATCCTTTAGGTAGCGCTAAAAGAGAATTAATCAGATCTGCACTGCGTTTCCATGTCTTAAACTTCGTGTCGATTTGAGAGTTAGTTTCAATAATGAGGCGTCCTCCCAACATGTCGCTTTTGTACGCATTTATTATTGAGGACATATGGCGAATGTACTGAAAATAAATAAAATATAAATATTTAACTTGCATGACATTGTACAAAGTTATCTTTTCGCTCATTTCCTTATCAACGTGAAGCTATAATAAGCATCATGATTTTCTCATCAGTGATTACGTACGCCTTTGTGAATACCGCTGCAAAATTACAAAAAAGATAAAATAAGCGTTAGGGATCAACTTTTTGAGGAGTTATTGGTTATGGAACCATCCGCAATCTTCTTTTTTGCATTTCAAAATAACGCAGACCCGCTGTAAAAACTAACAATAAATAACAATAAATTAAATAATAATATTATAATCACCTCTTCATTGATCTCGTATGGTATATATTCAGGGACTTCGTTATGTGGTAATCCATTGTCAGCATATTCATGGTAAAATGTGGTTTCCGATACGGTGATTATAGCCAAAAGCAACAGGAAACTAACTTGACGCATGGCTGTAGTTTTCATTACAAGTCCTGAATAAAAATAACAATATAATTAGTAAGCCTAAGGTTTTAGGTACATAAAAAAATATTAGTTTTTGTCATACAGGGTGTTAAAGACCATTTTAAAAAACTGAACGCATGCACTGATACCCTTACATAGGCTATTACAACAAGAAAAAATGGCTTTACATGCATGTATTTATATGACAACGTTATTCTATGTTGACAAATTTACTCGAAATACCGAAACCAGGGACTCCAAACGTGGGTAACAACGTTTTGTTTTTTATGTGGTCTCGTTTTGCACCCTAAATAATAGCGAATAATTAGGAATTGTGTAAAGTATGCTTTAGTAATATTAAATTAATCAAATAGGGTATAATCTACCAGTCATTGTGCTACATGTAGCACAAGATGTAAGATATGTATATCTTTTATTTTTTGTTCGTTATAGCACCTTATCTTGTGATGTACGTTTAAATTTTATCTCTATTCAAATATTAACAATTTTGTTGATTCACATGATTTTCTACATAGATAAGCAACATTTTAATGAAAATTATGAAAGTCCTTACAATGTTAATAATTCTTCGTAGTAATTATAGGTAGGTATTTAATACCTACCTATAATTACTAGGAATCTTCGCTCTGACTTACTGGCTATACCTTATAATTATAATTATCGCAGAGCAATGCAACGGAAGTTCGCGGTTCCACTATAATTTGAATTAGGTAGTATAATTTGAAAGTAGATAATAAATTCATGGAAACACTTACCGAAATTCTAACCTTTTATAACGTTCATGAAGTAAAACGTATCTAGATTGTAATTATGTAGGTAGTACTTAGGTCCACAATTTTCGAAGCTCATATATGTTAGGTACGTCAACTAAACGTTTATACTAAATGCTCGCACGTTTATCCGAAACGCGATCTTCCTTCCACCACAATGAAAGAATGTGGAATGCCGATTTATGTGACGAGTCCTATGAAACCATGGTGGTGGGCGGCTGTTTAGGGGGAGAGCATCCCCGTGTGGGGGCGGGCGATGTTACGCTGATATTATTATTTTAACATAAACTGCTAATCTGTACAAATACATTTAAAATCTCTTGGTACGGTACGGAAGGACCGCCAGACTAGGTACCTTTTTCTTGATAATTTTTTTTAGACATTTGGGACGATTATTTTTTCATCTTTATTTTTTTCCCTTCGGTTAGATATTTCATCACTAAAAAATACCTTACTTTTCGAGTAAGTAGGTAGTAGGTACTATCTCTGTTCCCTTGGAGGGTGAGCAGCCAGGCGGAATCGGGAGCACTGTACGAGACAGCTCCCGAGCTACCTAGCTCAACGTCATCGTATGTAGGTATGTACTTAACCGCTCATTGATGACGTCACTATTTAATTTTTATAGAATCTTTATTCGGAAATAATTATTAGGTACCTATAATTAGACTCAAATGGAATGGAATCGTCGTTCCTTTCATTATTTGTATACGTAGACTAGCTGACCGGTGCCCACTTCGTTGGGCGGTAAACATGTTTACTTACAAATCTTAACTGAAGTAGTACTCGATGTCACCAACAGATGGCGTTAATACGGCATAAAATAGCGGCCGTTCGCAGTTTCGCCAGTGTGGCAGTTTTTATCAGTTCCCGTTATTTTTTCGGGATAAAAAGTAGCCTAAGTTACTCCTTGTTACATTAGCTATCTGCCAGTGAAACTCCCGTCGAAATCGGTCCAGCCGTTCCAAGATTACACGGAACAAACAGACAGAGAGACAGACAAAAATTTAAAAAAATGCTATTTTGGTATATGTATCGTATATACATTCCTATGCATGTAGTAAAAAGCGTTATTTTAATATTACAAACAGACACTTCAATTTTATTTATTTGTATAGATTTTGTCATAAAACTATATTACATTATGAATTAATGTCATTTTTATAAAACACCTGCGTAGGGAGCCGACCTCGCGTCGGAGCCGCGCGGGTACCTTACTCATAGATCTAAACTACTCCCCTGCACGCGCACTCCCAACTTGGTGACGCTCACTTCGCAACGGGCCGTGCAGCAGAAATCGTAATATTTTAATTTCGCCATAACTTTAAAACCAAACGTCCAATTCTAATCATTGAAAGACCAAATATTATCTACATGAACTGTACTTAGTGATAAAATAATTTATTTCGATAAGGATTAATAGTATGAGTAAAATAAATGCGTTTAAATGTAGTCCAAAAAAAAATTAAAGATTTTTAAATAAAAAAATGGTTGTTATGCCTCACTCGACATAGATAGGTATAGTGTGTCGCGGACTTTTTTGTAGATATTTATAAGATCTACAATTATTTAGAACATTTTATGGTTCTATCTTTTATAGTTTAGGCAGCGTACGCAAAGTAAGTAACTTTTCTGGTTGATTTTTTACACTTTGTGTCTGAAAAACCCAAATATTTTACGGAACGCTATTTTTTTCCAAAATAAAATATAGCCTATGTTACTCAGTGATAATGTAGCTTTCTAATGAAAAAAGAATTATTAAAATCGGTCCAGTACTTTTTGAGTTTATTCATAACATACAAAAATACAAATCTTTCCTCTTTATAATATTATATTAGTGTAGATATTGTAGCTACTTAGCTAGGTACTGATTTATTACCTATTTATATTTTTTCAAACGGTGATAAAATAATAAATCTGACAAAGCTGTAAGTAAGTAAAATTGAAATAATTTCCATGTAAAAAAACCATACCCAACCTACCTGACGCTAAAAATACCCTTATCATAAGTAGTCTAACATGATTTTCCATTCATTGAAATACTTACTAGCTTTTGCCCACGACTTCGTCCGCTAACTTACCTAACACTTATCATTATATTTTGGCCAATTCACACAATATCTTTCTAAATTGTAGCCTGTGTTATTCTGATGTATGTACTATTGCAATTTCATTAAAATCCATTCCAAAGAGTCCGAGCTACATTCCACCTTTCTACCTTTTTAATGTGAATACAACACTGGATGGTAGGCATTATCATCTACATCATCAAGATTTAGTCCTTTACCTTGCCTAGTATTATAATACCTATGTAAAATAAAATTCAAAGGTTGTTCATTGCTCTAGTTTATTAATAAACTGATCAGTTTAAATGTTCCTGGAGCCAAGACCTCAATGTTGATATCTGATGAATGACGGAATCCTTCGCGGTTCCACCTTCACTCACGTATTGTTCGACGCTGGCTTCCCACGAAAATGTCGACTTGAGTTCTTCTTCCGAACCAAATTCGGGGCTAAAAATAAATATTATCAACTCATAAAACGAATGAAAAAATTAAACATGGGTTACATTTTAGGAGGCAATTGGAGACTGATCAATAAACGAATGGAAATGGCTGCTAGATTAATTAACCTAGTTTTCATGTGACACAAACTATTATTGGTCTAGAAACTAGAGGCTAAAATTAAAGTAATGAGAAATGACTACGTCTAAAGCTGGTTCTACACTACATCTGAGGTTGCATTTCGATATAGGGTATTTAGGTAATTGTTTTTTTACGAATTGTGACTTACCAAATAGCTACGTATTCGTGATGCGGTAAGTGCTTTAGGTCTACATGAAGTGTAGAAGCGCGGCGAAGAGCGGTGCCGACGAAGTGGTGAGCTTTACGGAACGGTACACCTCGACGCACCAAAACGTGGGCCAGGTCGGTCGCTAGCATTCCTGGATCTAGAGCGCCTAGAGCTCTATCGGCGTCAACCTGTGATAATCAATTATTGTGGTAGAAAAAAAGACATTGTTTCACGATTTTAATCCCCAAGCACAGTTGATAGCCCCTCAGATCTCTTAGTACCAAGTACCTACTCGAGATTCTTCGAAAAATTTGAAGGGGTAATCAAAGGTACGTCCAAATATTACATTTGGTACAACCCACATTTTGCAAGCCCATCACCACTGCGAGAATACTAACTTGTTTCCTCACGATGTTTAATTTCACTGTTTGAGAGAACTGGCATTGAACTGGAACCCACTATCTTAGGATCAGAAGGCAGGGTCACTCCCCCAAGACCACCGACTCTTGTGTAGCAGAAACCTTATCCATTAAAATTCATCCCAAATTAGTACAAAAACAAGCAAGCATTAGGTAGGTACTCTAACTTTTTTTACTGTGCAAACCTGATGCCTAGGCAAATTATTTGATTTCAAAGTTAGCTTACTTGCATTGTCTTCACAGTTCCAGCGGTAACCTTCAGACAGTCTAGCAATCTGTCGTAGGATCTGAATAGTAGTTCTTTATCCGATTGGAGATCCTTATTGTATGTACTTGGCAGTCCTTTAATAACGCACATTAGCGCAAAGGAATCCCCTAGAAGTAACCCAGCTGCTCCTCTAACAAGTTCTAAGCCATCTGGATTTCTCTTCTGAGGCATCAAGCTGGACCCAGTCGAAAACTGGTCGGAGAAGCGAATCAGGCCGAACTCCTGCGTGCTATAAATGATGAGATCTTCCGCTAGTCTGCTAAGGTGCAAACCGCAGAGGGATGCCCAGTTCAGAAATTCCACTGTAACAGAAAACAAGAAAACATGCAAAGACTATTACCTAGAGGGTAAGTAGGTGTCTTTATTCTTATGGTGTTATCTACCGAAATGATCCCGCGAAGAAACTGCAAACATGGAGTTTGGAGTGATGTCTTTGAAGCCTAGATTTTCAGCGAGCTTGTACCGGTCGATGGGTAAAGCACAGCCCGCTATGGCACCACTACCGAGAGGACATCTCGACAGTCTACTCCTCTGCTCTTCTAGACGTGTAAGGTCATCACGCAAGCCCCAAGCGTGGCTGAAAGAAGTGAGGTTTTGAACAAGTGCTTCATTACTCGTAGTAATTACGTAGGGTAAGGTACTAACCTTAAAAGGAAGTGACTCCACCTGATTGGCTGCGCTCGCTGCAAGTGGGTGTACCCGGGGGCAATTATGTCTATTTCTTTGTCAGCTCGTTCTATTAACACCTGAAAACCAAAAATGATGGTATCACATTCCAGGTCGGTAGAAAGTTAAATGTATTTACAGTCAGAAGCTTCCACGAAGACCTACCTTAATAATATCTGCAAGAGCTCCGCGCAGTTTCGGAAGAGCAGCAAGCATCCATAACCTGGCGTCAGTAGCTGCTTGATCATTGCGGCTGCGAGCGGTGTGCAATCTCAGGGCTGCTTCGCCGGCGTGTTTGAACAGGCGAAGCTCCACAACGGAATGGATGTCCTCTTCAGGGTCACTTAGACGGCCGTTTTTTGCTATCTCTGTTTCGATTTCTTGCTCTACCTACACAAAGTTAACATTAGTAGTACCTACCTAGTAGATAGCACAAGTACATAGGTACCTAGTTTCCTCCAGGTAGAACAATATTAAGTTTTCTTCCAGCTACTTTATGCGTCCACTCAATCGGTTTATCAGATGGAGTAAAACATTTTAAAAAGAGGGATAAACAGTCAAGAGGTAACACTTGAGCGAATTTTCATTTGGTCAGGACATGGAGGACTCACCTTATCCAAACCTTCCTGTATTGCCTGATGGTCACCGCTCGACAAGTGACCAGACCTATGCAGCTCCTGGGCCCATCCTCTGCTGCCATGGATATCTTCGTGGAAGAGTCGCGAGTCAACCGGTAGAGAGTCATTGAGACGCCTCAGAACTGATGAAGGTTCCTCTTCGAAACAACCTCCCCATAGTTGGTACCTATCCTATGGAATATTTTGTTTTTAACCTAATATTCTGCTGTTGCCTACCTCATAGATACATTTATAAAATAGGTACGAACATAGAATTCACTATACTTACTAGGTAGATAATGAGTAAGTATAGGCACTTATTACGTATTCTATCAGTTATCTGGGTTCCCGTAACACAAGCTATGTTTAGTTTGGGGCTAGATGATGTTGTGTAAAAATGTCCACATAATTATTCCTATTAATAATAATGCGATGCCTACCTAGAATCGTGCTAGAAGAAAATTGTACTCGATTGTAGATCAATGGCTTTTTACTTTTTGATTAGGATTACCTACTTTACATAACCGCCTCCAACAGTCAGACACGGTTTTTAAGAATTACTCGGTTGACGCGTTTACTACTTACTCTTACTGTGGACATTATCTCACGTAGGTAGGCATTGATCTCGCGTAGAAGGAACAGAGAACTCAACTGAGTGGAATCTTATCTGAAACTGATGTTGAAACATAGGTTAGGTTGGCACTTAGGTTAGGTACCTGGGTATCTACACAAGTTATTTGTTTTGTGACTGTACCATCTGCTACTATCAACGGTTTTAATCATATTTCAGGGGTTATCTAAGGTCATACATCAATATACCTACCTACTTAATAAATAACTGTGCCAGCAGCCAGATGAGTTGAGGATAAAGCAGAAAGTTCCAGAGTTTCATTTCCTCCATAGTGGACATCATAGTCCATTTGCCACAGTCCTCAGGATGCTGTTGCAAAAACTAAGTTTAAAAACTAGCTATTTTGATTGAATTTCTATGAGAACAATCTGAAAGTATATGTACATACATCCCTTCAAATCGATCTAAAAGGCGAGTGGTTTATTTTACCAAGTGCTACACAAATTGGGATTTGAACCCACGACGCTCTCCTTGGTACGGGGATACGCTAAAACAAGTGTTTTATTAGCAATTTTATTTTAACGCGTTGTTACAAAAGTAGAGAGCCTCGCTTGATTTAATGACAATCAATAAATGAAACCAATAATTTAATTTCAATGTTGTAAAAACTAAGGCTGTTTACTCTAGGCAGCGCGCGGCGCGTAGGTAGTATTGAAATAAGTACCTACACCATTCCACTCCACAAATAGCATAAAGCTCGTTTTAAAGAGCATCGATGGTCTAGTGGCAGTAACCCCGCCTTCTGACCCTAAGGTCGTGGGTTTGAATTCGGTCGTGCACCAATGAATTTTTCTGTTCGAAAAATGTATGTGCGCAATGCGTGAGGAAACTAAGTAGGTAGTTAGAAAGTTAGTTTTGATAGTGCTTATTTGCATATCAAGAAATCACAAAGATTATATATTATCCCAAAAATACAGTCACGTATGGAATACCAACTACTGCATAATATCTGAACATACCTCTGACTACCCCCTTAGATATCCTCGAAGAACCACGAGTGGGTACTTTGTATTAGAATAGAATAGTTTTTTTTTTTTTTCATTTTTTAAATTAGTTTTGACAGTTAGGGTGTTGCCTAGATAAAAATGTTCTAGCTATATAATAGAAGTGAATGGAATACATTAAAACTGACAATAACCAAAAGTGGAGCAAAGCTAAACCGTAATAAACCATGTTTCATTTGCTGCGTTAGCTGCGTAACGTATGCCTGCCAGCGCTGCGCTTTCTTTTACTGTTATTTCTCGGGCTGTGTATTCCATGGTTGCAGTTCATTAACCGGACTCGGCTAACCTATATTTACCTAGTTAAATAACCCTACATATTGTAAAGCTCGCTGTAATAAATATTACTGTATGAAAATGGTCGAAATACACGATTATACGAATAAAGATTGTCCTTTAGGAGTGGTTGGGTCAGAAGAACCTCGGCACAAACAACTCACACTACTTGATATAACGTTTGATCCTGGTATGAAAGATGCCGAAGGAAATGAAGCACCTCGTCCCTACACTAAAAACATGATGCGGAAATGGCTACGAAAAGTCAAATGGGAAAATGGAAAAGCCGATAAGAGGCGTAAAGAGAAAGCACATGCAAAAGAAAGGAGACGTAAAGCTCGCGAAGCGAACATAGAGTTGGGCCCTAGCAGGAAAGCACTAAAGAAAATGAGAGTAGAAAAGTCAAAATCGAGCATTGGAATCATCATAGATCTTAGTTTTGAAAACCTCATGATAGAAAAAGACAGGTATAAAGTAATAAAGCAAATTTTACGGTCCTACTCTATAAACAGGCGATCAAATAAACCTGTACAATTTCATATCTGTAGCTTGGGTGAAATAACCAAAGGTGATCTGTCACGCCATAATGGATATGAAAACTGGGATGTAAGTCAAAGAATCAAAGAAACTTCATAGGGATGGAGAATTTTCTCATGTAAACAAATAATTGGGTTGCTTTGACTCGCCTCGCAGCAAGTTAGTAATAGCTCTGCCTGCTGTTGTGGGCTCTCCTCACCAAGGCAAATATTTGTGTGATGAACATAGATGTTTGTTCTCTGTCTGGGTGTTATATTGTATTCTAAGTATATATTTATGTATTCTATCAGTTATCTGGTTCCCTTATTACAAGCTATGCTAGCTATGCTTTGGGGCTAGAGATGATGTTGTGTAAAATAGTCCACAAACATTTAAATAATTGTTTCTTTTGACAGATAGCCTACCATGAACAGCAATATACAAATCTATTTCCTCTCGAGAAAATAGTTTACTTGACTAGTGAGTCTGAAAATGTAATTGAAAAATTTGAAGAAGACACATTCTATGTAATTGGAGGATTAGTAGACCACAACCAGCACAAGGTTTGTTACCTACCTACTTGATGTTGGAACCATCATCATTTTTGAAGTTGAATAGGTAAATATGTAGTTCTGTCCCCAGGTTAATATTTCCTGTGGTAAACTACAAGTATCCTGTTACTGCACAGCAGGTTAACTCCCTACTCCATCACTAGTACTTGTAAAATTAACTGAGAGTAATCATTGAAGGAAACTGTGGTTTCAAATATTTATGAAGTTGTAGAATGGCTACAGAATGGCTTAAAAAATTTAATTCTTGTTTCTTTTCCCACAAATCTATACAGCACATGCCTGATAGAATGTTAAGGTAGACTTGATTGAGGCTTGGTACAAAAAAAAGGTGTTAGTTTTTATTTTATGATTAACAGCTTGAGGACCATTTGGGTTGTGTGTTGCTCGAGGCCATCCCAAAATCTGCCTAAAATGTACAATCAATGCTCCCGTCCATATACATAAAAAGTTGTGTAATTTGTGTTATACTTACCTACTTGTTTACTACAATTGAATATTTCTTATCCTTTGTGTACCTGTACCTATTAAATGTAAAGAGATTAAAATTTGTTTACAGGGATTATGTCATCAAATAGCAATAGAGCAAGGAATAAGACATGCACAGCTTCCTTTAGATAAATATGTCAATTTGAAAACACGGAAAGTTTTGACCATTGACCATGGTAAGCCTTCTTACTACCTCCTTATTCTGGTCAATAAAAATGTTGATCATAGTTGATACAGGTACACAGATTAAATTAGAAAAAATAATCACCAAATCATAGAATTAGAAATAACAAGACAAAGAGTAAAAGTGATTTGAATTTCTTGCTTATTGTGGGGTAACATACCCTGTGCACTATGCACTACTCAGTGTCCATTAACCTAAAGCATATACATATATGTGAGGTATTTAATTATCATGTTCATGTCAATTTTACTAACTTTTTTGCCTTTGACGTAGTCCAGCCTTTGTCAAAAGTATCATATTTTAACTCTACTGTTTTGTTACTTTTCAGTGTTTGAAATTGTGGTGAAAATAATTGAAGGAATGCCATGGCAAGAAGTCTTGATGAAGGTTTTACCAATGAGAAAAGGCGTACATGCTTGTGATACAGTTAGTAATCCCAATTCAAATTTTATTGAAACTGACAGCAGTGATGATCAATCTAATTAATTTTCTATAACTTAACACAACTGGGGAATAAAGGTTCTTGAATGGCGATCACGAACCGAAAGACGAAGCGAGACAACCGATATTCGGCGGCCAAATATCTGTCTATCCAGCTAAATTACTATCCGTTTCATCTCTAATGTACACTTATTTTCTTAAAACTTACGTTGTTGAAAAAGGCTCTGCTACGTATTGGGTTTAGACTGTAGACATTTACGAGAAATGCCAAAGGGTTGGTACCTTAAACTAAACCAATGAGTGTACCTTTGAAGAATGATAAGAGATTGAATGAAACAAATGTGGTACCTATGTCAGGATTGTAGCAAGTGAAAACCTGTGGTCTCTGTGCGTATCTTAAGGGAAACAGAGGTAATATTATGCATGTAAGTTTATTACTAGCAATAATGCTACTTAAGATATCTTTTAATAAATAATCATAAGACAAGTTTTATTTATGTTATTTAAATGTTATATAGTTTTATATGTAGTAGGTATCTTTTATTAAACCTTACATAAACAAATTACTAAAACCTTTTTTATTATTTAATTCACGTAAATGACTAGCTTTATTTGTGTTATACACTTTTTAGTTCATTTAATACAAACTATTACAGTATAAGTCAAATAAGATTCACCTGTTTAAGAAATAAATTATACAAAATATGGTTATCACTAGTTTTTAGTTTTGTTGGTAACTTATAATTATAGGTCTTACTATAGAAATTATTTGCCATAAACAATTATATTAAATATTACTTTATTTTAAGTACTTAGTAGTAGTACTTGATTTATGTCTAAGTATATTATATAAATACAATTTAGCATCAAAATAATTACCTACTTACAACGTTATAAATAATAGTACTACCACATGTTCTGGATATATTGTTACGTAAATAATAAATATTTAGGTTCTAAATTACTTGCTAATGTAAGTACCTAACTGTAGTTTGCGTATGCTTTGAAAATGCTGGTTAACTATGATAGAACCATGGGTTCAGACGGCGGCAACGGGACTAAGCTTACAGCCAACGTTGCCGTCGGCTTGTGTGTTTGTCAGAGGATTGTTCGTTGCAAGGGTTTATTATTTTAACTTTACATCATGTGCAGTTCAAAACACAATACGTGTAATATATTCATAGTACTATATTTACAAAGTAATTGCCATTCGGCTATTATTAGGTAAATATATAAATAATAAATTGATGTGGTACCTGAAACTGTAATGCAAAATGGGCATTTTACCTTTTAGTTTGTCCTGTTTCATATTAGTGATGAATGTTGTACTTTTTGTAAAAGTCTAAAATTAAATGCGATACCCTATCTGGATTGTTCAAATGTACGTGATGAGTGCCAGGAATAAAATGGCTCTCAAAATCAGGGTTACTCTTTTCTATAATTTCACGCATTTCTACAGCAAAGGCGTCTGTTGCGTACGGCGAGTCGATTGCTTTGATGTACAGAGTTGGACATTTTAACCTTCGAATAAGAGCTGCTACGAATTTTTTGTCTTCGGGATTGAATAACGTGTACTTTAACCGCGAGTCTCTTGAGAAGTAATGCTTGTTCGGATCGTGTTTTGAAGGTTTCGTTCCGCGATTCGCCAGGTATTGTACACTATTCAATTCGACGGATTTCCTTGTTCCTTTGTACCACTTGTCTTTTATCTCTTCCATGGTGTAACTTGGTGGCTCTTCCTCTAATCGAGATTGTGCGTCGAGGGATTTTCGTATGATCATGGGATATTTGTCTATGACAAAATTTAGATCATAATCGTCGTGAATGAGGCTGTCCACTCCAACAAAGAAATCGACGTCATCGGGATAAGTACTAGCAAAACGCATGGCAGCTATCGAACCCATGGAATGACCTAGGAGCGACACCTTGTCCCATTTGAAATAGTCTTTTAAGGCTAGTACATATCGTGGCAGATCCCAACTGTAGTATTGCGAACCTGAAAATGAAATGAAAATACTCAGGCAGGTATTAGGAAAAGGTGACTTAAGTAGTGCAATGGTGAAAAATGTGATGATGATGATGATGACGATACCCACAAATAACCACTAGTAAGTTGTTTCTAAATTAATGCTTTTCGTAAGAAAATACCTTTAGGGATCCAAGATGATAGTCCATGTCCTGGGAAATCGAGAGCAAGTATAGCTCTATCTTTGATAATCATGGGGGCCAGGGGATCCCAAGTGCCCGCGTTGTCCTGCCATCCGTGCAGGGCGAGAATGGGTCGCTGGTTCGATTCATCACCCCAAAGTTTCGCCGAAACATGGCCCCATGGGACTGGTATTTGAATCTCTTTGGTCGGTATCTGAAAATTAAAAAGATTAGTTTGTAAGTCAAGTACCTAGGTACCTACTAACATACTAGGTAGCTACGTGAATATCTGTGGTACCGAAAGAAAGCAGGCATAGTTAGTCTCCAATTTCTCTAAAATTTTACACTGTGTAGGTAAGACAATTCATTCAAAACATTCAAAATTATGTTACATCAGTAGCATCAGTAGGTACCTACAATAGGTAAACGTTAGAAGGCAGACTAAAAATATAACGTGAGTGTAACTTTGTACGAGTTTATTGAACCTAATGAGGTGACAAAATTTTAGGCAAAAGATAAGAAATGTTTATATCTTTCTACAACTGACTGTAGGTGCCTACCTACTCATCACGGTTAGGCTTACCTCATTTGTATGTAGTTTCTTGCAATTTATACTACCAAACACAACTAATGTAGGCTTTAAGTCTACACTGTTAGAGCCGAAAATTGTGCGAGCTATAAGTCGTTTAGCCATGGCTATTTTAACACTTTAATTTTTTTATGTAAATGTAAATAAAAGATATAATATAGCTCTTAATATAGCTCATTTAATATAGCTCTTGGATTAATAAAACATATTCACTTCATTCATATGACTAATACATTTACAATTCTTTACATTAGGGGTTTGGTTATTATATGATTCAATGGCAGTTATAATTTATTTAAAACACTTCACTTCTTAGGAGTATGAACGAACACTTTGATTTATATTATTCGAGGTTTCTAATGTATGTTTTATTATTTCACCACCGCCGAGTTACATTACAATCCTAACCTAATGACGCACCGCGTTAGAATAACATGGCCAAGGCCGTGCGGCGCGGCACGAGCCCGTTTCGTTTATATTTCCTTACTACAGTGCGTGCTAACGATTCGATTTACGTTAGATTTTAATACATGTATATATAGGTGTGTGTGGGTACCTAATGTCTGTATCGTGTAGTTAACTTCGGACTTCGCACTTTAGGCACTTTGAGCGCGTTAGTAATACTTATTTCCTTCTGCTAGTTTCGGTCATAGTATTGATTTGATTCTAACTACAGGTAGGTGTTATGTAAGACGAGACGATGATGCAATATAGTCTCTTTTATACATCTGCGCAGACTCCAGAATTGTACAGTCAGCAGCAAAAATAAATGATGATCAGGCCATCCTTTCATTCGAGTATTTTATGAATGGAGATTGGAAATTTTTATGTTATTTTCAAACCTATGATTGAGAAGAAACAACTATCTTAAAAGTTGCGTTAGTATAAATTCTTTGATTGGAGCTAGTGAGTAGTGATAGACGGATTGGTCTTTCTGAAAGTAATCAACTGACTGGTGCTGACTGTACCAAGCCAACCTACTGTCTACTACTGTACTAAGTATACTAGTGACTGGCTTCGCAGCTCCAGTTAGGAGTAGCTCTACCTTCTGTCCTTTGTGCTCTAGCTTCTGGTTGTAGGTTAGATCCCCACCGAGGACAAACATTTGCATGATGAACATAGATGTATGTTCTCTGTCCAGACAGACTTTACTTTTGCAAGTAAAGTCTGTCTGGACCAGGGTTGCAAGTATGTATTTAAAAAAAAACGTATAAAAGTATTCTATCAGTCATCTGGTTCCCATAATAAGTACAAGCTATGCTTTGTTTGGCTTTGGGGACAGATTATCTATACCAATTATATGAATCTTTTTCCCAAGTGACTGACATAATAGGCAACGCACAGCTTTAATCAATGTTCGTTGAGACTTGAAATTTTCAGGGTAGGTACCTATTCGTATTGATAAGTAGAAACACAGCATACGTCCAATGCTGCTTAGCGGCAGAAACAGGCATGGTGGTAGTAGCTACTTCTCCGGGCGAACCCTTCACAAAGAGGCCTACCAATACTAATATTAGGTGTGTTACTTATATGCACAGGTATACATTTACCCATCAATAGAACTAAAGGTGGTTCAAAATAAAACTAAAATTTAATAGAGCACTTATGTAATTTCAAAAACACAAGCCCCTAGTGCATCAGTTTTTTTGCAATAGATACATTATTTTATCCCTCGTTCTTTCACTCAATACTTACTGTAGTTTTTGTACTACGGTCAATCGAGTAAAAATCAAGGAACTTAAAAAAAATATCACAATATCTTAACTTAACTTATCTAACTTATTCACATTTTAAAATTATTGAAGTCTTTTAGGGGGTTCAGTTTTCATTCACTACGAGTAGACTACCTTACTTGATACACCTACGTATAATTCAACAATTTATTTAATTATAAGGGCAGAGTGAGGGTGGAATCTTGGGATCTAGAAGCCCTTGTCGTAATGCAGTAAGTAGGGGTCGTGGGGCACACGCGCAGTCCCCACGCCAGTCGTCAAGATCCAAGGCCCACAGTCCGGCTCCCCGAAGTCCAGCCAATGCTGCTGAAGCTCCAACTCTATGAACTTCTTCAGGCCGCAAGTATGAAGACCATTGCCTTCCATGAACGCTGAATGTGCCATCTGGCGTTCGCGTCTCCTTCCATTCCTTTGACCGGAGTCCTTTGCATATCTGTAATGATTTTCGACAACGTGGAATGTATTATAATAGAACTAGCTGACCCGTGCCCACTTCGTTGGGCGGTAAACATTTTTACAAAGGTACTATGTAAAAATAAAGATGCACGGTGGCGCTAGTACATAAGTACTGATGATTGTAGTCATTATAAAATAACTGAAGTAGTACTCAGCGTCGCCAACAGATGGCGTTAATAGAGGTTATACGGCATAAAATAGCGGCCACTCGCAGATTGCGTGGCAGATTTTGCCCGTTCCCGTTATTTTCTCGGGATAAAAAATAGCCTATGTCTTATTGGTATATGAACCGTATATACATTCATATGCATGCAGTAAAAACCGGTTATTTTAATATTACAGACACTTCAATTTTTTTTTTTTTTTTTTTCTAGCCTATACCGTCCCACTGCTGGGACATTTATTTTTATTTATTTGTATAGATGAAATAAACATTTTTATCTCTTTCAACCAGCTGCAGGGGTTGTTTTTTTGAAATCATGAAAAACTTGTGTAACAATATCGTATTTTGAGTGTCCGAACCAAAATTGAAAGAAATCAAGTCACGCATTTAAGGTACCTACAGATTTTCCATATATGTATGTAAATGTTGACACCCGACCTTCCCCTTTTCGATAGGGTAGTTTTAAAAAATGTTGAGCGTTGTTATTATATTGCTATTTTTGTATTTTTAGAAGCCAAACTGAGTTTGAAGCAAATCGCACCATGCATTATAATTTTTCCATACAAACGCCTTTTCGCACCCCTCATAAGGGTAGTTTATGAGTCCTTCCCAACGCGTGTTGGTAATGTACAACCATGGAAAACACGACCTGGGAATTAGTGACCATTGCTCTGATTGGTCGAACCAAAGCTTATGCTTCGTTAAGACGCAACTAAAGAGTCAAGATGTACCTAAGTATAGGTAGATCATGCAGCTTTATTTTTGGCACTTCGGTGGCTGCTGCCATTTTATGCCGTTGCCGTTTTATGTTCTAACCTAACCTAACCTATCCGAGTCGGATCCGCCCTAGAAAGCGAGTGCAAAAGACGCAACTAAAGAGTCAAGTTGTACCTTAGTATAGGTAGATCATGCAGTTTTATTTCTGACACTTCGGTGGCTGCTGCCGTAACACGCTCGCTCCTCTCGCTCACCTCGCGCTCCGCTCGCTCACCTCGCGCGTTTTTTTGATGTTCTAACCTAACCTATCCTAGTCGGATCCGCCCTAGAAAGTGAGTGCAAAAGACAGACGCAACTAAAGAGTCAAGTTGCACCTTAGTAAAGGTAGATCATGCAGTTTTATTTCTGGCGCTTCGGCGGCTACTGCCGCAGCACGCTCGCTCTGCTCGCTCGCCTCGCGCGTTTTTTTTATGTACTAACCTAACCTAACCTATCCGAGTCGGATCCGCCCTAGAAAGCGAGTGCAAAGACGCAACTAAAGAGTCAAGTTGTATCTTAGTATAGGTAGATCATGGAGTTTTATTTCTGGCACTTCGGCGGCTGCTACCACAGCACGCTCGCTCCTCTCGCTCGCCTCGCGCGTTTTTTTTTATGTTCTAACCTAACCTAACCTATCCGAATCGGATCCGCCCTAGAAAGCGAGTGCAAAGACGCAACTAAAGAGTCAAGTTGTATCTTGGTATAGGTAGATCATGCACTTTTATTTCTGGCGCTTCGGCGGCTGCTGCCGCAGCACAATCGCTCCGCTCGCTCGCCTCGCGCGTTTTTTTTATGTTCTAACCTAACCTAACCTATCCGAGTCGGATCCGCCCTAGAAAGCGAGTGCAAAAGACGCAACTAAAGAGTCAAGATGTACCTAAGTATAGGTAGATCATGCAGCTTTATTTCTGGCACTTCGGTGGCTGCTGCCGTAACACGCTCGCTCCGCTCGCTCACCTCGCACGTTTTTTTGATGTTCTAACCTAACCTATCCTAGTCGGATCCGCCCTAGAAAGTGAGTGCAAAAGACAGACGCAACTAAAGAGTCAAGTTGTACCTTAGTAAAGGTAGATCATGCAGTTTTATTTCTTGCGCTTCGGCGGCTACTGCCGCAGCACGCTAGCTCTGCTCGCTCTGCTCGCTCGCCTCGCGCGTTTTTTTTATGTTCTAACCTAACCCAACCTATCCGAGTCGGATCCGCCCTAGAAAGCGAGTGCAAAGACGCAACTAAAGAGTTAAGTTGTATCTTAGTATAGGTAGATCATGGAGTTTTATTTCTGGCACTTCGGCGGCTGCTGCCGCAGCACGCTCACTCCGCTCGCTCGCCTCGCGCGTTTTTTTTTATGTTCTAACCTAACCTAACCTATCCGAGTCGGATCTGCCCTTGAAAGCGAGTGCAAAAGACGCAACTAAAGAGTCAAGTTGTACCTTAGTATAGGTAGATCATACAGTTTTAATTCTGGTGCTTCGGCGGCTGCTGCCGCAGCACGTTTGCTCCGCTCGCTCGCCTTGCGCGTTTTTTTATGTTCTAACCTAACCTAACTTATCCGAGTCGGATCCGCCCTAGAAAGTGAGTGCAAAAGACGCACCTAAAGAGTCAAGTTGTACCTTAGTAAAAGTAGATCACGCAGTTTTAATTCTGGCGCTTCGGCGGCTGCTGCCGCAGCACACTCGCTCCGCTCGCTCGCCTCGCGCATTTTTTTTATGTTCTAACCTAACCTAACCTATCCGAGTCGGATCCGCCCGAGAAAATGAGTGCAAAAGACGCAACTACAGAGTCAAGTTGTACCTTAGTGAAGGTAGATCATGCAGTTTTATTTCTGGCGTTTCGGCGGCTACTGCCGCAGCACGCTCGCTCCGCTCGCTCGCCTCGCGCGTTTTTTTATGTTCTAACCTAACCTATCCGAGTCGGATCCGCCCTAGAAAATGAGTGCAAAAGACGCAACTAAAGAGTCAAGTTGTACCTTAGTGAAGGTAGATCGTGCAGTTTTATTTCTGGCGCTTCGGCGGCTGCTACCACAGCACGCTCGCTCCTCTCGCTCGCCTCGCGCGTTTTTTTTATGTTCTAACCTAACCTAACCTATCCGAGTCGGATCCGCCCTAGAAAGCGAGTGCAAAAGACGCAACTAAAGAGTCAAGTTGTACCTTAGTAAAGGTAGATCATGCAGTTTTATTTCTGGCGTTTCGGCGGCTACGGCCGCAGCACGCTCACTCCGCTCGCTCGCCTCGCGCGTTTTTTTTATGTTCTAACCTAACCTAACCTGTTCGAGTCGGGTCCGCCCTAGAAAGCGAGTGCAAAGACGCAACTAAAGAGTCAAGTTGTATCTTAGTATAGGTAGATCATGCAGTTTTATTTCTGGCGCTTCGGCGGCTGCTACCACAGCACGCTCGTTTCTCTCGCTCGCCTCGCGCGTTTTTTTTATGTTCTAACCTAACCTAACCTATCCGAGTCGGATCCGCCCTAGAAAGCGAATGCAAAGACGCAACTAAAGAGTCAAGTTGTATCTTGGTATAGGTAGATCATGCAGTTTTATTTCTGGCGCTTCGGCGGCTGCTGCCGCAGCACGCTCGCTCCACTCGCTCGCCTCGCGCGTTATTTTTATGTTCTAACCTAACCTAACCTATCCGAGTCGGATCCGCTCTAGAAAGCGAGTGCAAAAGACGCAACTAAAGAGTCAAGTTGTACCTTAGTATAGGTAGATCATGCAGTTTTATTTCTGGCGCTTCGGTGGCTGCTGCCGCAGCACGCTCGCTCCGCTCGCTCGCCTCGCGCGTTTTTTTTATGTTCTAACCTAACCTAACCTATCCGAGTCGGATCCGCCCTAGAAAGCGAGTGCAAACGGAGCATAAGTTTTGGCATCCAATCCTAAGCTTGTGTTTTCCAAGAGTGCAGAAAATTTGGTATGACCTAAAAAGCACAACCATGAAATACACGACCATGGAATTGGATGCAAGAATGTAAACCAATTCCTGGCTGTGTTTTCCACAGTTGTGTATTCCATGATTAAGTTTGAAGCTAGTCGCAATAATCAATATGATTTTTCCATAGAAACTTTGACGTCTCATCACATCCTTTATAAGGGCAATTAAAAAAAATCCATAACGCCTTTTAAAATAACATTTATCCTAAATTTAATTTCAATACGATCGCTAAATATGCATACAAACGTTTACACCCTTTTTCAACCCCTTAGGTGTAAATTTTCGTAAATAGTTTATTAGTAAACACCTAAACCTTTCAAAGAATGCCTAAGCCAAATGTTTATAAGTTGGTGTATTTATGAAATTAATATATTAATTCCTTTTAACCAGCTGTAGGGGTTGTTTTTTAAAATCATGAAAAACTTGTATAATTATAACGTATTTTAAGTGTCTGAACCAAGGTTGAAGTAAATTAAGCCACACATACAAATTTTTCCATATAAATGTCCCCCCCCATATACCTCCCCTTTTCGGTCATGAAAAATTTTAAACGTAGTAATTATTATAATTGAGTTTGAAGCAAATCGCACCACACTCATTTTTCATACAAACTATGGCATCTCATCACACCCCTAATAAGGGTAGTTAAAAAAAACAATAATGCATTTTTGAAATCTTGACATTAGTAACATTTATCCAAAGTTTCATTTCAATGTGACCACTAAATACGATTCTGCATACAATTGTTTACGCCCCTTTTCAACCCCCTAAAGTGCGAATTTTCAAAAATAGTTTCTTAGTAATCACTTAAGCTTTTTAAAGAGTGCCTGCGCCAAATGTTTTTATGTTGGCATAATTTTATTTTGTACGAAATTATTGAGGTAGGGGTAGTTTTAGGGGTTGTTTTTTAAAACCATGAAATACTCGTTTAGTAATATCGTATTTTAAGTGTACGAACAAAGACTGAAGTAAATCAAGCCAAGCATACAGATTTTTCCATATAAATGTTGACACCCGACCTCCCTATTTCGTAAGGGTAGTTTTAAAAAATTTTGAATGTAGTCATTATTATTTTTGTATTTTAAGAAGCCAAACTGAGTTTGAAGCAAATCGCAACACGCACTATGATTTTTCCATACAAACTTTAACACCCCATCGCACCCCTTAATAAGGGTTGTTTAAAAAATAAACAATGTTGCATTTTATAAGCCTTGCTAGAAGTAACATTTATCCAAAGTTTCATTTCAATACGACCACTAAATACGATTTTGCATACAAAAGTTTACACCCCTTTTCAACCCCTTAGGGTGCGAATTTTCAAAAATCGTTTCTTAGTAAGCACTCAAGCCTTATAAAGAGTGCTTACGCCACATGTTTTTAAGTTGGCATAATTTTATTTTGTACGAAATTATTGGGGTAGGGGTAGCTGTAGGGGTTGTTTTTTAAAACCATGAAAAACTTGTATAGTAGTATCGTATTTAAGTGTCCGAACAAAGATCAAAGTAAATCAAGCCAAGCATACAGATTTTTCCATATAAAAGTTGACACCCGACCATCCCTTTTCGTAAGGGTAGTTTTGAAAAATTTTGAATGTAGTCATTAATATTTTTGTTTTTTAAGATGCCGAACTAAGTTTGAGGCCAATCGCAACACGCATTACGATTTTCCCATACAAACTTTAACACCCCATCGCACCCCTTGTAAGGGTTGTTTAAAAAAAAACAATGATAAATTTTATTAGCCTTGCCATAAGTAATATTTATCCAAAGTTTCATTTCAATACGACCACTGAATACGATTTTGCATACAAACGTTTTCACCTCTTTTCAACCCCTTAGGGTGCGAATTTTTAAAAATCGGTTCTTAGTGAGCGTCTGCACCCTCTAAAGAATCCTTATGCTAAATTTCAGACTTCTAAGCCTTGTAGTTTCGGAGGAATCGTGATGAGTCAGTGAGTGAATGGACTTCTCTTTTATATAATAGATTATTGGGGTAGGGGTAGCTGTAGGGGTTGTTTTTTAAAACCATGAAAAACTTGTATAGTAATATCGTATTTTAAGTGTCTGAACAAAGATTGAAGTAAATCAAGCCAAGCATACAGATTTTTCCATATAAATGTTGATACCCGACCATCCCTTTTCGTAAGGGTAGTTTTGAAAAATTTTGAATGTAGTCATTAATATTTTTGTTTTTTAAGAAGCCAAACTGAGTTTGAAGCCAATCGCAACACGCATTACGATTTTCCCATACAAACTTTAACACCCCATCGCACCCCTTGTAAGGGTTGTTTAAAAAAAAACAATGATGCATTTTATTAGCCTTGACATAAGTAACATTTATCCAAAGTTTCATTTCAATACGATCACTGAATACGATTTTGCATACAAACGTTTTCACCCCTTTTCAACCCCTTAGGGTGCGAATTTTCAAAAATCGGTTCTTAGTGAGCGTCTACACCCTCTAAAGAATCTTTGTGCCAAATTTCAGACTTCTGAGCCTTGTAGTTTCGGAGGAATCGTGATGAGTCAGTGAGTGAATGGACTTCTCTTTTATATAATAGAAGATAATGGGTCAAAGCTTCAGGCTGGCAAAAGTTGTACTGTTTTAATAGGTATAAGATAAATTACCAGGGTGAGAAATTGTTTTTTTTTTTTATGGAATAATTATGCGACACGTGACTTCTTCAGATAGGTATTGGTATTAATTTTTATCAAACGGATCTCGAAAAATGGTTTATGAATCCTTAAACTGAATCAGTAGTTTCAAAGCAAACTGTTGTCTAACGTACCTACACATAGATACTACTTACCTAGTTACTGTTTATTTATTATTTCATCATTTTATATAAAACAGATGTGATACAAAGGTATTCAGAAAAATAATAGAGATAAGTAAATAATTCTATGTACCTGCACCGACGGCGTTTTTCTATTAGAAAACCCTTTGGTTTCCTTATTATCAGTACCTAGACGGCATTGAAGATTGTTAGATAGGTATTTATAGCGCTGACAGCGAAAATAAATTATGTACCTACCTACCTACTTGAAATAGTGTTTCCTAGTGTACACCAATGTACTGATTGTCCTAAGATAAAATGCAATTTGAATTCTAATAATCAGAAAAGTACGGATGCGGATGACTGTTTCTCTTCACAATGTGATGTAATTTATTCTACATAGGTATTTCATAAATAAGTATTTATGTAAACAACTACTTATTTGTAGCTAAGTAGCTACAAATAGTTGTTTCATGTTAAATCTACGTATTAGCCCAAGTATAGTTATACAGTAGTACTGACCTCATAGTATGCAAGGAAACCTGCGACTCCAGTGCAGTGTCCGGGTTCTCCAGGTCCGGATACTGGCGCTCCGGGGATGGCATTGACTGCGCTTCGCAAGGTGTATGTGCGAGCGTAAGCAGGCACGTTCAGCACTATCTTACTCGGTGCTAGCACGTTGGTCCAGTATGCTAAAGTAGAGTTCTAAAAAGGAATATTTTTAAGTGTAAGTAGGTGGATGTTTTTATTATCCTCATAGTTTCATTATGCTTATGCATTACATGCAAATTAGAAAATCATCATCGTTTAAATATCGTGATAAATCACAAACAAAAAACTTACAAAGCTATTGATTCCAGCAATTTCGCTACTTTCCAATGGCACCAAGTACGCTGTCCTTCCAGTCAACGATGCGGAGTAGTCGTTAGCAGCAATCGATACCCAGTCCAGCTCTGTCATCAATACACTGGGATTGTATGCCAATGCCGCTATGCTTGGGGAGGATGAAACCATTGCAGAGAATTCCAAGTCGTAAGATCGTAAGGATTTTGATAGTTCGAAGAGGAGATCGCTGAAGTGTTCCCGTGATGCAGCGTAATGAGATGCATCATTGCATGGAGGCTTTAAAAATAAAAGATTTGGTTTTAGAATACTTAGGTACAAATAACTAATGTTGGTGTCGTTTGACGACAGGTTAAATAGTTCAATGTAAACTCACTTGTTTACAGACTGGATATTGCCAAGCAATTTGAACGCCATCAAAGTTCCATTTCTTTAACATATCCAATACAGATGCAATAAATATCTCTCTGCTTTCCACAGTCGATGCCATTTTAGTCCATCGATCATCTTCAGAATCTTTTAGGCCTCCAGCACCGAGAATGACTTTCACCCCAGTTCTTTTCAGTTCAGTTAGTTTGCCATAAAAATTGTTTTCGATATCCAATTCTGGAATTCCAGGGACCAATTTGTTCGATTTAACATCGAGATGAGCCCAGGCATAAATTATATGAGTGCAAAGATCTGGGTCCACTTGTTCAGGTCCGAAGGTGCCATTTTCGTGTCTGAAAAAAGACTAAAATTAGAAAGGCACTACATGTTTGCAAAAACATTTCAACTCTAATCTTTGGAGCTTTAGCCTACCTGTAGTAAGCCCAACTAGTAAAGTAGCAGGCTACTATAGGTTTTTCAGCCTCTGTCTCTGTCTCTGGGTTGCTCGGCCCAGATATCCTTAGTTGTGCCCTGGTTTTGCATTGAGCCTTTTGTGGCCAGTCACAGTGGTTTTTACTCCAGTGTAAAGGCGCTGGACAAGTTAACTGAGAGAACTCTCCGTTGATGCAAAGGTAATATTTACTGCAGTCGGTATTGTCAGCTCGAAAAACGGTTCCGGAACATGATTTTCCGTCCAGACCTGATCCCTAAAAATGATTTATTTTAGTACAATTTAAATTTTGACCTAAGTACATAACACAATATCGTCAGTGGAAAGGAAAAAATGCTAAAGCGCCAAAAATCAAGTTTAAAGTTATTAACTAGTTAATAACTTTAAACTTGATTTCCGACAAGCAGCATTTTGGCGCTTGAAAAAATGCTAAAAATGCTAGAAGCATTTTGGCGCTTTAGCATTTTTTCCTTTCCACTGACGATATAATTTTACATACTCCTGTACTGGTTCCAGTTTCATGAACGGGTGGTTTAGACGGTATTTGCTCAGGTATATAATATTCTGTAGTAGTAGTCGTTGTGCTTGTGGGCCTCGTTCCTGGCAATGCGACTTCAGTTGAAGATTCAGGAGCTTGAACTAGAGAAAATAAATTATGTTTTTATAAATGATATTAAGATATGTGTAGTACGTGTGTTCTATATCCATTAGTATATGTAGTTTAATGATCGGATTTAAATACTCCGATTCTTACTAATCATGATCAACTTACTTTCTTCAAGTAGACAAAGCGGCGGCGCTTCTTTATTTCTTAGCACATGATTGATAGTATTTAGTAGAGGTGACTTTCCGCATCCACAATATCTTCCAGTGAAGTCGTCTAGATCTAAGGCCCACGCCATAGCACCCCCTAGCCCGATTGCTCGGACGTATTCAGCTTTGTGTCGCACCATGTAGTCGTCGTCAAATGAAACCCATTGGTCATCCAAAGCGGCGTACGGACCCATTCTTCCTCCTACGTCCCGAGTTACTTGCCATCCTTTTAGCCTGATCCGATCGCATATCTGATGAGGAGTCGTAAATATATCAATTAAATTGCCATGCGAAGTTAAATAGGTAGATAGGTAGTACCTATATTTGTTAATCCATATATCGTTTGGCTCTGACGCTATTAACTCATAAACACCAACCGTATCATAACGAACGATGAACGATATACCTAATCAGCCCAAAGGTTATTTTTTACCTGCTAACATTATTATCACACGTTTCGTATGATACCATGAACCGGAAACAAAACGTAGGACGCTCCCCACCCATTGGACCAACACCATTGTCTGTATGATGCAGGTATGTCTGGTTGTTTTAAAAAAAAGTTACTGCCGCATGCTTTACCTCATAGAAGGACAAGAAACCTCTGGCTCTAGTCTCGTCTCCACCTTCTCCGCCTGCATAAGTGGGCGCTCCCAGTCCAGTGCCAACATTGTCCATTAGTGAGAAGGACTGCCCGTAGAACGGAACTCCCAAAATCAACTTCTCTTTCTCTGCTCCTTTGTTGATCCAGTAATGGACAGTGAAATTCTAAAAAAGTTAAGCATGACAGCATGACTTGCGTATTTTCAACAATAACTAATGACTCGATATTACGTCATAGTTATATCTTTGTAGCTCAGCAGCAAAGTTGCTAACTCGACTTTATTGTATTGTCGATTACAATTTCAAAGAAAATAATTGTATTGAAAGTCCTATTATTATGAAACCATATTAAAATGTACTTAATTGCTGGAGGTTTTCTAACATAAATATAAAGATTCATACTGTATTGAGAGTCATATCTGTGTCGCTGTCGCTGGCGTACATAGGGGAAACATGTCCTGTCTTCTTGTCCCACTGGCCATGGTAGTCATACGACATTAATGAGATCCAATCCAAGTTCTGCGATAAAGTTGAGACGTCATACGCTAAAAAACAAACGTTAAATTAATTATAGGATCCTTTAAAGGATCGGCGGAATAACTAACGGATTATTTGAAAAGCATGTGAAGCCATCCCATTTCAAGTTATGTCTTTATGACTATACGTTACTTACCAACATCGATAACTCGTTTACTGGCTGAAACTGCAGCAGAAAGTAAAAGACCACGTGGTTTAAAAGCAGATCGTAGTTCTTTCACGAGATTTGCGAAACCTTCCTTGTCTGTGCTCGGGCCCTTCTCGCAATTGACCTATAACCCAAAGTAAATGTTTAGCAAAGGCCATTTAAATCATGAAGTATTCGTAGATGTGTGTGTGTGTGTATGTAATGTATTGTATTAAGTATATCAGTCATCTAGTACCCATAACACAAGCTCTGCTTAGCTTGGGGCTAGATGATGCTGTGTAGATTGTCTAGCATTATTTATTTATTTTATTTATTTAAGTTGATTACTAAGTACCTGCCAGCACTTGGGATACTCCCAATCGAGATCCAGTCCATCAAATTCGTACTGCTCAATGAAGTCCAAAGTATGAACGATGAACTTTCTTCTCGCAGAAATGCTGTTTACAAGCCTTGAATATTTGTCACTTGCTGAATCGTCCCAGCCTCCTAGACCCAAGACAACTTTGACGCCGCGGTTCTTGAGGGATGCTACTTTTTCGTAGAATTCTGAATAAAGTAATAATACATTGCAAATTTAAATATAGGGAAGAGAGAAGGTTATATGAACAACCATCGGTGACGAAAACAGGAAAAAGTACAGAAGTAGCAGTGAGGGAACATGAACTTACTATTTTCTACATCCAACCAAATATCGTGAGGCTTGATTACCAAACGAGAACTGTCCAAAACAGCAAAGGCGTAGACAATATGAGTACACAGAGATGGGTCGATGTTGCTTGGGGTGAACTTTCCAGGGCCGGGTCTAAATAATTTCAATTGATATGTATTAAAACTGAAGGATACAAAAAGTATAATATAAAAAAAAATATTGTGGATATTGATTTCATTTACCTGTACCACGCCCAATTGGTATAGTAGCAGACGACTTTGTACCTCTCATCCACATAAGCACTAACTTCTGAGGAAGGTTTATGGGTAGTATGAATCCCTTCATCGTGGGTTTCTTCTACAGTTTCAACAGTTGCAACGGTAGGTTTATTTCCAGATGGTCTCACTTCGATGTCGTCTAGATCGTCATCTAAATCATTTCCAGGGTCGACTATCGGCTTTGATTCAATTGGTTTTGGTGGAATCAGATCGTAATTAATATTTGAATTTAATAGTTCATTCTTGATAGCGTTCATTAGTGGATGTTTTCCTTCACCACATCTGAATTTTTAAAAGTAAAATTTCAAGTAAAGTTTTAAAAAAATATTTGACATGGTAAGTACGATTTTTCATGATATTGAAGTCAAATACAAACCTATTTCTGAAGTCATCAAGATCAAGTGCCCAAACCATTCCACCAGCAAGATTCATCGACTTCATCAAATTGACCTTTTGCTTGATAATCTCAGTATCATCAAAGGAAACCCATTGGTTACCTTTGAAGGCGTAGGGCCCCATGCGTTTCAATGGATCTTTCACAACGGTCCAACCGTTATTTTTAACGCGATCACAAATCTGAAAATAATTACTGGTTTATATTTATTCCACATTCGGGCACATCGCTAGTTTTTACAATTGTTTTTTAGTATCTCACCTCGTAGTATGACAAAAATCCCTTTGCTCTAGTATATTCTCCTTCCTCCCCACCAGTGCTGGCTGGTGAATTTAACCCCACAGCTTGGTGTTTACCATGTGGGTTAGTCCGATATTCAACAGTAAAAGTCTGTCCGTACATTGGCATTCCCATCACGAGTTTTGATGGTGGAGCACCTTTCTCTATCCAATAATGCATTGTGTAGTTCTGTAAAAAAGACTTCTAGTAAGCAAAGCTATTGTAATTTCCCAGCGTTGAAAGGTTAAATTAGTAACGTCATCAGCTTTACCACATCAACTGCTGGCCACGGGCCTCTCCCATAACTAGGGGGGTTTGCTATGGCAAAAACCCCTTACCATACTTGGTAGGCGGATTGGTGACCGCAATGACAGTTCCAAATTCTAAGGAGATGCTGTTGCCCATTATCCTTATTCGCCTGTTACGACATCTATTCATTCATTCATATGAAATAGGCACATATTGTTCTAGATTCTATAAAACATAATTATCATCATTGTAGACGTAAACTTTATAATGCAATGTTTTTTAAACTTACAGCATTGAAATAAGTGTTATCGTCATCTGGATGATAATACAGTGGTGCCACATGCCCAGTCTTTTTATCCCACTGTCCGTGATAATCATATGTCATCACTGCAATCCAGTCCAGATGTCTAGCTAATACGGGCACGTCATATCCGGCGTCTATAACCTGTTTGCTTGGTGATACGGCTGAGGATAGTAACATGCCTCTGGGTTTCAATACAGCTGATAATTCTCGGACCAGATCAGCGAAGCTTTGTTTGTCAGAATCGGGTCCCATTGAGCAATCCACCTGAAAATAGCCATGTATTTAATTCAAATATTCAATTTCAAAGTTAGTGTTTCAGTCGGTTAGTAATTTTGGAGTTACTTACTTGCCAGCACTTAGGATACTCCCAATCAAGGTCCAACCCATCGAAACCATATTTCTCTAAGAATGAGACAGCGTGCTTTACAAATCTAGCGCGAGCTACTGCATCGTTCACCAACTTCGAATATTTGTCTCCAGCAGAATCGTTCCAACCACCGATAGCCAGTGATACCTTGATGCCGTATCTTTTGTACTCCACAACGCGTTCATAGAATCCTGTGAAAATACCGTCCGTAAAAACTAGCCCGCCTTGTTCATAAGATGTTTTTAAACGAACTAAGTACCTATCTCAGCTATTTTAGCTGCAGATGTATGACTATGTAAACGTTAAGGTTCACAAATGTATAATTATGCAACTAGAAATACTCACAAAACTAGCACCCTTACGAGCGCCAAAACAGTTCTTTCAGAGTTATGGTACTTACGGTTGTCGTAATCTGACCAAGAGTCATGAGCCATGATGAGGCCATCGTCTCCTAGAACTGCGAATCCGTAGATGATGTGTGTGCATAGGGTAGGGTCGATGTCTTCTGGGCTATACTTGCCGATGCCAGGGCGATACCAAGACCAGTTTGTGTAGTAACATACGAGTTTGTATGGTGCTGTGAAATGGATATTGCATTAGAAAGTACTTTTTAATTTTAATACAAGCCTTTGTTCTGATCCCAATTTTTATTACATAGTTAAATAGATACCTAGGTAATTACATTTCTTAAACACTTACAATTGAGGAGTTGTGGCCTGGTTGATACGTCTGGTTGCGTCACCTGGGCTGGTATTGTATGAATAGGCTTGACTATCACTGGGATGTCATCAGGCTCATCTACGATTGAAGGTAAGTCAGCAATTGGATCTACGACGGGGCGAAAAGTTGTTGTTGGGCTTGCCTTCTTCTTGCATTTTGCGTTTTTAGGCCAGTCGCAGATTGATTGGTCCTGTGAACACCACGATAGTAAGTATTTTATTCAACCCACTTGACATTGGCAAAATTGTCCGCAAGACGGACACATGCCACAAAAAAAAGTAAACTTTTTTGAATTTTACAAAAAAATAGCATGGTTATTGTGTATCATATATAAAAAAACATGTACCTGGTTCCAGTGTAAACCAGCGCTGCAGGAGAACTCTTCGAATTTTCCAAAGAGACAGTGTTGGTATCGAGTGCAGTCAGCAGGGAACGCAGCGTATTCACCATTGTTACAGTATTCTGTAAAATTTAATGAGCAACTATAAACTAGAGTTCTTATGATAATTTTACATATTGGTGTATACGCAGACACTGTTAAAAGTACCTGGCGAAGAAGTGGATGAACGTCAAAGTCCCTTATAAACAATCAGGTACTTAGGGTACTTGGAAAAATGTTTTTAAGACAGTGAATTTATTTCTAAAAACTTACTAGTTTGTTCGTGATCATCAACCATCTCCATACTGCTTGCGTCCATGATTGGAGCCGATACGCCTTGCCGCCTGTCTGTACACGAGGTTGCACTCGGGAAGTCACACTGAGTCCTGTCTTGTCTCCACACCAAACCAGGCGCACAATTCTGGCCAATCAACATACCGTTGACGCACACGTAGAATTTCTCGCATTTGGGATGTGCGTGGTATGTACCCGTAATGCAATCCTGAAATTAATAATTACAATTCGTTATAAAGAGTTTTGATGAAGAATTGAGGAAAGCATGCTTTTATGACAATGATTGCAGCGGAATGATACCAAATAAATAAAACTGGTAAAATACATCGTGGAGAGCATTCTTCCAGGACTTGGTTTTTACCTTGCTGGGTACATTGTTCGAATCTTCTACTGGTTTTTTAGTAGTTGTGGAAGTTGGGCGTCGCGTAGTTGTGGAGGTTGGGCGTCGCGTAGTCGTGGTGGAAGGATATGTGGGCTGTGGCATTGGAGACTTGGTTGCTGATGGTTTGTCGACTGTAAAAAGTGATACCAAGTGTAAGCTTAGGTGAAAATACAGGCCCATGAGGCCGATGCCTCATGTTGATAGACGCAGGGCCTACTTATTTATATGATATCAAATAGACTGTAATGTTGGGATGCAGTAGGTAAAAAGAAAGAAAGAGAAAGTAAGAGAAAGAGTATCTACCTGTCTGAACGTAGGTACACTTAGTGTTGTATGTACCTAGATTCAAACTTTGTCCCGAAAACAGAAAAACAATCAATTTAATTAAACCCATGTTAGCATAAGATCTCATGTAGGTATTGATTATTACCTTCACACATAGCAAACTCAACCCAGTCGCATCTCCTGCTACGTTTGTCCCAGTGCAAGCCAGGTGGGCATAGCTGCTTGCGCCAGCGTCCTGACACGCACATCAGATACGAATCGCAAGTGTGGCCTGGAGCGTGCATATCGTTGCCTCCACATTCGCCGCCCTCTTGCTTCTCTGACGAAGGGCCTACGAAATAGAGGATGATATAAACAGTCTTGTTTGTCAGGTAAAAAAATATCTAAAAGTTATCGTTGGATATTTTGCTGAGATAATATTAGATATATTTAAAATTCAAAATGTAATTACTAACGTTTCGTAGTCGGTATTTTCGTGGTGGTCCGCGGTGGTTTGGTTGGCTTCGTGGCAGAAATAATAGGTTGGCCAGGATCTGCAAGAACTATGAAAACGTTTTGTTTTAATGATAATTCTTTTAATGTACTTAGATTATGGATGCAATTCGTAAAGGCATCTGATATTAAAACGCCAGTAGGCGCCGCTGTTGTGTGTTTTGTACCTTCGCATTTAGCGTATTTGGGCCAGTCGCAATGCTTCTCCTTAGCGCTCCAGTGCAGGCCGGGCGCGCAATGCTGCAGTTTCCACGTGCTTCCATCGCAATGCAAGTAGGCATTGCAGTCACCAGACACAGAGTGGTAATCTTGGCCGCTGCATCGCTTCCCTTCTGATTCGCCTTCTTGTTTATTTAATCAGAATAGTAATGGTTAGTTTAAAGAAATTTTAAATAGTTAATTTCAGGTCAGTACAAAGAAAAATATTTATATCAACTTGCCCCTACTTAGTTCATATAAACGTAGTGACTTATATGTACAAAAAGAGCATTCTCTGCAGATAGGCTGCCTGTCTTTTGGCTCTTGTTTCTCAGTTAATTCACGAGTTTCAAGACTCAGAGTTTTGAAACTCATGAATGAATATTTTGCTTCGATTTGATTACCTGAGCTAACAGTGGTAGTGGTTGGCTTAGCTGTTGTTGTAGTTGTAGTAGTTGTGGTTCTTCTAGTGGTTGTGGTGGATGGTCTCGTGGGCGGTGGTCGTGACGTCATCGGAGCAAGGGTGCTCGTGGCGGTGCTCGCTTCACTACTAGCCGTTGCTGTGGTTACAACGAAGGAAGAATGACGAAATATTCAAAGTATTCAGTGATTTAATATGATAGCATAGGTATATAAGTACTTTTGTATTGTATTGTACCTATTGATAGTTTTTAACATTTTTATATTAAATTTTGAATTGATAAGAAATGAGAGTAGTTTTAACATTGTTAATCCTTTTGACAGGTCTTAACGAATGGTCCTTATGGTCTGTAACGAATACTTATAGTAATAAATAAATAAAATAAAATATAGGTAGACAGTAAAAAAAACAATTTTGGGTAGGTATGTACCTACCTGTGCATTTAGCAAAGCTGGGCCAGTCGCATCTATTCACGGAAGCAGCCCAGTGGAGTCCTGGAGCGCAGCTGTGTTTGCGCCAGTGTCCACCCTCACATTGAAGGTAGCCTTCGCAGTCGTTTGGTGCCGCGTGGTATTCTCCGGCAGCGCATGGTGCTCCTTCTATAGAACCTGTGGAAAAACAGGAGATTTACGACTTTTTTTATGTGACTTGCAGATAAAAGAAGCAGATGGCCCGATACCTTCAGTTATAACAGAGTGTAGCGTGTATCTAATACCTACACACTTGTAGATACATTCATATTGTTTATAACTTCTGATAAATTCAGACTCATGTAAAGTTCGACGTGTGATATAGGTATTAACTACTTAGTATAGTATTAGTAATCAAAAGTATCTTCATGTTTCGAGTCAATTAAACGAGCATTTTAAAGTTATTATTCGATCTCGCAAAAACACTAGAAAAGCAATGCCTCGCAGGTCACGTTAGTTAGGAACGTGTCCTGCGATGCACTGCTTGCGTCCATCAACCTAGGACATAGGTACAGGTACAGTACGCCTCATGCACTTGTAATTTAACTGGTACCCACACCCTTCAAACCGAAACACAGTCAGCTGCTTGGTTTACGACGTTTACAAGTATTTTTATATTCAGGTACGTTATCTGCTTATAAATAAAAGACTAAAAGAGTACTAATGATAAAGAGTGTGGAAATTAAGAGTTTGCCATCTTACTGGGATTGGATGGCTTCTGAGTCGTCGTCGTTCGTGTAGTGGTCGTAGGTCGCTTTGTTGTAGTGGTTGTAGATGTGGTTGTGGCCGGGGTTGTTGTGGCAGCTGGCCACCAGGTGTGCTGTGTTGTAGGCGCAGTGGACGGGGGCTGCCAACTCGGCCATGTGGTAGATGAGTGGTGCTCGTGACTACCACCATGGTTATGATCTCCGGCAGGTGTTACACCACCAACTGAACCTAAGTTTCATCAGAATTATAATAATTGTCATCAATGTTTAGTTCTAATCTAGAGCACTGATCTTGTGGGAGTGATCCCGGCTTCAGATCCTAAGGTCGTTGCTTGCAACCTGTCACGTATGGAATACCAACTATTGCAAAATGTGGGTAGTTAGGTATATGTACGAAATGTAGAATTTGGACGACCTTTAACTACCCCTATGGCCCTATCACACAATCCTCGAAGATTCTCGAGTAGGTACTAAAAATATGAAGGGATTTTTTTTCATTACTCATATTTGAAGTTGAAAGTAATACTTTAATCGTTTTCAACTGACAGCTGTCAAATTATAAAAAAAAACTAGTTCTATTTTCTTATTCTGTTGAACCATGAGTCCATTTCTTAGGTTAGGTTCCAATAGGTTCCAACTTTCTATACAGCCACTCAATTACAGCGCGATGTTAAATTGAAATAACATAACTATGTAAGTATTAATTAAAGCACATATATTTTTTAATTACTTTATTATTTATGTAGTTTAGTTTCAACTATTTCTTTAAATAAGATATTATATTTGACCACATTATTTACCTATGATGAAAATGAAAAGTAGTGGCTGTAAATAGTCGGGAAAGCGGCAATCCCATCTTCGTTTGTTTTTTCATGTTGTAGAGTTTTGTTAGGTACTTCCGTAAAAAAGAGATTTGTATTCAAACAATGAATTCACCTGATTCAGATTATAGATCCTAATTATAGTCAGACTATGCCTGATTTTATAAGAGTATAAGTAGTAGGCTAAAGCAGTAGTGGAAAATAAAATTCACTTATTTTTCTTTAGCTAATTCATGTTTTTATTTTACTTTCCTTGTACCTATTTGTAATGAAAAGCTCAGTGTTTACCTCGGGTTAAAGACTTATTTAGTACCTCGAACTATTGGTAACAATGTACTACTGGTACTATTACTGGTGCCTGTTCCATAAAACTAACCTTGTCTACTTATGTGGTGAAAGGAGATGTTCACTTAGTTCATGGGTCGCTTATAGTTTGTATGACAATGCATTGGTGGCAGACTTACCGTCATTCTCAACAGTAGTAGTTGTAGGAGGTGCTGGAGTGACCGGCTGTGGTGGTCGCTCGCATGCCGTTGTTGGAGGCGAAGGCACTTCACGACCCAAAGCTCTTCCCGCCGCGCGTAGCAACGGTGACGGCTCAGCACAGCAGCGGTTGTTGAAATCGTCCAGGTCGATAGCCCAGGCTGTGACACCTCCCAAACCTTGACGCATTGCCCAGTCCACCTATATTTGCAAGGAATAAGAGTGAAGAATAATTATTGATGATTAATAAATATTATTTAGTGACGAATTAGCGAAATATATTTTCAGGTAAAAACAAAAATATACAAAGTCGATTCCTGGTACCAATAAACTCGGCTTAACGTTGAAATAGTTACACCGTGTTTTGTCTTTTGCATTGCCATGAAGTTTTAAATTCGATCGAAAGAGATAAAACTATTTCGAGGTTACGTCGTGTTTATTAGTAGTAGGGTAATATATCTCTATCGAAGTTCTAAAATTAAAAATACCTAGTTAAAAGGTCGTGTACCAACTTGACAACTTTTTTTACCAATGTAATATATTTTTTAATTCAATAAAATAAAATACAATTTACCTACTTACATCGATAGATTGAGTGCGCGCTGTCGCTTATTATATAATATATGGACAAAAATATTTGTTTATGAGAGTTCAATTCAATCGGTCGCATTCACCTTCACAGAGTAATTTTATATAAGCTGAAATATATAAATACGTTTACCTTTACGTACACGTTTATACTTCATACCTTTTGTGTTATAGATCTCGGATCATCGTAGCCCACCCATTGGTTGTCTAAGTACGAGTATGGTCCTGCATCATTCTGGCGACCAGATTTCCAGCGTAGGTTTTTTTCTGCAACAATAATAAGATCTTAGGGCAGCCCATTCAGTTCATAAACATATAAAAAAATAATTGATCAACTCTTCGGAGATGCCTTTTAGATCACTAGTTAACTTATCAGGCTGATCATGATGATGATGAAACAAATCATCGTATTTATTAATTTTCGCTTTTGAATTGTTTATTTACAAACCTCTGTAACATATTTCATAGTAAGCCAGCATTCCTGGTTGTTTCGTGAACTCGCCCGGTTCGCCTGGTCCAGCTGCAGGGGCCCCAGGGCTTTTGCTCCCCCCTTCTACATCAGCTAGCCTGTACGACTGGCCGTAGAACGATAAACCAAGAAGTAACTTCTTAGGGTCTGCTCCACCACTAATGATTGCTTTGATGGCGTATTCCTGTAATTCCAAAAGTGAATCAGAATCAGAATAATCTTTATTGTAAACTGTTGAAAGTATTAGATGGTAGGAATATAATTGTTATAGTACAAACAGTCTGCCTTACTCGAGCGTTCAATGCAAAAAAAAATTAATGTTTAAAACACTACATAGGCAATAAAATTTTTATGAGTTTAACAACATTAAAATAATTATCAACTAACTAACTTAATATTGTAAAGGATCTTTATTTACTTAGATATAGCATACTCTTACTTACCTACTATTAACACTTATTTAATTGCTTACCTATCTAAGTAAATCTTTAAAAGGTATACCCAGACTATTTCAATAGTAAAGCAACTTGAGCTAAAATACAATTATTATACTCACGATAGAATAATATGCTAAGGTATCCTTTGGCGACGGGACTAGTGGAGTATGGTGAGCAACGGCTCTTTCCCAACCTCCGTGGTAATCGTAAGTCATAGCACTCAAGAAGTCGGCTTCTCTTGATATTATGGTTAAGTCGTAAGCTGATTCTATGACTTCCTTGTAACCAGAAATAGCAACACCGAGCTCCATATTAGCTCCATGTAGAGCTTTGGCGAGTTCCTAAAACGCAATTTATAACAAATATAATGTGCACATTTTTGATGAAATATCAACAAAATGGAATATCTCGGTAGTAACAATCACCTGTATAAGTTTTGCGTAGTTGGCTTTATCCGATTTAGCCCCTTTCTTACAGTTACTTTGCCAGCAAACAGGGTAGTTCCAATCCAAGTGAAGACCATCAAAGTTGTTTATACGCAAGAAAGGAATCAATTTTTGTATGAACTTGGAGCGCGCAGAATCAGAGGATACCAATCGTGAGTATTTATCACCTGCTGAATCTGTCCAACCTCCTAGACCCAGGAGAACTTTGACGTCTTTTAAGGATGTCACTCTTTCATACATATCTGCAAAGCAATGGAAAGGTAAATACCTAAACAGGTATCTAACTCACAATTTGCAATAATCATTGTTTGAAATTGTGATGATTGTAACTTACTATTTGTACTGTCAGTCCAAGGATCAAACTCCTTGGCGATGAGATCATCGGGGGATAGGGATGCATATGCATAAACCACGTGGCTGCAGAGCCTAGTGTCAATCTGCTCTGGCACGAATTTACCCTCACCGCGTCTGTAGAAAGCCCAACTCGTCATGTAACAGACGACTTTTTTATCGCTTACTTTACCTAAAAAAATATGGTAAGTATTAAAATATTTTATAAATACTTTTGTCTACACTAGAATTAAAAACAAATAAATTGTTCAATTACTTCTTTTACTGTCCATTTCATCATATGAAATTAACCGTTCTGGCTCTCTACTCATGGTCATTGGCATGTTTTTTGGTGCATCGACGTTCCACTGCGGACGTAAAAATATTTAGGTAAACATTTTATTTAATAGATAACAGTTTAGTTTGTATAAGTTGTACCTAATACTTATCATGTGAAACTTACTTCAATATCGTTTTCGTAGACTTGAGATAAATAACGTGCAGCATCGTCCACACTTATCCTTAAACTCTGCCCTGGCATACATTTTCCAACGTCTGAATGTCTATAAAAAATTCCGTTAAACATGATTATGTAAGTAAAATACTTTGAGTCTTATAAAATTATGAGGCCATTTCTAAAATTACCCGCAGAATCCAGTTGATGGATCATACAGTCTCTTTTCTTCACAGTTCATTCTGTAACTTATTCCACCAGTACAGAAATGGAAATGGGCGCAAGACTCTTCATCAGATGCGAGGTAAGGACTTTCATTCTCACACGATCCAATCTTAAGCGAAGACTGATCTGTTTGGAATGTCTCACCTACAAAGATTGATTAATTAAAATAAGAGCAAGTAGATAAACAATATTAGCAAGAGGAATTACTAGTAAGCGGCATATACTCTTCATTTTTACCGTTCAAAGTAGAAGATATGGCGCTCAAAATCGGAAACGGTGTACCACAAAGTCCTCGGAAGTCATCCATGTCAACAGACCATGCAGCAGCCCCAGCCAAACCAGCACTTATCACGAACTTCATCTAAAAATCAAAGAAAAACTGTCATACAACACTTTAAAAATATGACTTGGTTGATTTGAATGTAAATAACCACCGACGTGAGTAAGCTTTCATATGTAATCATAATAAACAAATAGTACTGTTACGTTACGTTTGATATTTTTTATGCCCAAACTTTTGGAATTTGATTAATAAATAAAAACATAAATAAAACAATAATCACCTTCTCCAGAACAGTAGCTTGTGTGTCATATGTCACCCACTGGTTATCAAATACTCCATATGCATTTCCAGCGTCGTCTACGCCACTGACTCCTTTGCCTTCTCTTTCAGCCATGCAGATCTCGAAATATGCGAGCATGCCTTTCGTCTGAGTGTATGGACCTTCTTCACCCCAACCACTAATCGCGGCACCTGGTGACGGCGGAGTCGATGTTGCAAGTGTGTAGCTTTTTCCAAACAGAGGAATCCCAAGCACTAACTTCTCTGCTGCCATTCCATGTCGTATAATATACTTCACCATAAATTCCTAAAATATCAGGGCTATTATCTTTAGAGTTCAAAAAAAAATTTTATTGATACAAGATAAGTGAATATTGCTTACGATATTGTCGTATCTTTGGTCCCTGGAAGTTGCACCAGGATCTTTATGTAGTGCACTGTGTTGAACTGCCCTTGGAGGTGGCTCATCACGTTTTCCATGTGTCATGTCCCATGCTTGCAAAATTGTATAATCAGTTGCACCGCTCACGGCGCTTAGGTCATAGCCGTCTTCTATTTGATACCTATAAACGTTTAAGATAGTTGATAGTTTGATTTTATGAGCTTCAGTTTTTAAGTCTTAGCGATCTTAATTTTTACCTGAACGGAGGCAAAACCGTTGAAAGGAGGTATCCATATGAGGAGAACTTTTCTCGAAGCTCGTAGAGTAGGGCTGTCAGTGAATCTCGCTCTTTGTCATCTTTTTCTCCTAATGTTGAAAGAAAGAATAAATTAATAAAAAAAATTAAGAGAAACAAGGTACTGATAAGTTGTATATATATTTAAACTGATATTACCTGAGTAAACCCAATGAAGATCTAGGCCGTCAAAGTCATGTTCCTGGAGAAAGGTGATAGCGCTTTCGATGAACATGCCCCTCCTCTTCGGTTCCTGGACCATTTCACTGAATAATCGATCCGTACCTTCGCCTCCCACGCTTATTATCACTTTAAGACCTGGAATTCTTTGCTTCAAGCCCGTTGCGATTCGGTAACCACCTGCAAATGTAATTAATATAATTGTGTTTACATACTTTTGCCTTACTCTAAGTAGGTACACCTCACTATGCTGGATTGACTGTTTCTTCTTTTTTATTATTTTATAAAAAGAAGAACATATGAAAGGAATAAAGCCTCAAGTTTCTTGCCGGTTCTTGTAGGTTTGGTCGTGTGGTGCTGGTGTCTAGATTCAAATGCCTTTGACTTTGAAAACAAATCATTTTACCAAAAGTTTTCGATGAGAATTTAAAACATACCTTTGACAACATCATAGTCTTCGTTAGCAGGCAAAACAGAGTAAGTGTGGGGATGTAGAGCAGCAAATGCATAGTGCAAGTGTGTACATGATCGTGGCGTCAAACCAGCGGTGAACGCCAGAGGAGGTGCTCGGTACGCAGCCCAGGACTGCATATAGCATACAACCAGCCGTCTAGCTGAAAGTCCTCCTGAGGTTTGCTGCATCTCTTGTAAGTTGGCATTACCAAGTTGCAACCTCTCGTCATTACGTTGAGTACTGCTGTAGTAGAAAATATTTTTTAGAAGTGGTTGTGAAATTAATGTGATATCAGTTTGATTAATAGCTATACTTACTTGTTCATATGAAGGGCTGCTCCATAGTAGTGTTTTAGACCTTCAAGCCCAATACTCTCAGCATCCTGTGAGAGAAAATTCGTAATTTTATTTTCATAACTTAATTTGTATAGATTTAGCATTTTATTTACAAATACATACCTCATCTACTTCTAAATATTTAAATGCGGATTCTCTATCGATAAGTGAAATTGGTCTCTTTTCGACTGCATCACGAAGAGGCAATCTTCCTTCTCGTTCTTCACGAAGTGCTCTGTGAAAAAACAAATGTGTTCATTTCCTCAATTCAAACGCTACCTTTTCATTTTACGTCTTAAAACCACTTTTATCAATTAATTACCTGAGGGGGATGCTTTCGACTGATGCTCGAATAGGAACTGCAATTGGTTCATGACGAGGGATAGTTTCCACATTACTACGAGTAAAAGAGGATTGCACTCGTGGTGATGCTACAGCACTTGTGCATAACACTAGGGCCAATGCATACTAAAAATCAAAACATACAAGATTAAAAACTTGAAATCCAGATAAATAGATGAGTAACCTTATAACGCAATTTTTATTAATTCCAAACGTTCATTCGTGCTCTGTTTACCATGAGTTTGTCGAACAAAACATCTAAAGGATGTTGACCCTCTACAAAAAACCTTTGTGTATGTACATCTTAGTGTTCGACAATACGAATAGGAATCAATTACCTTGGGACACTTGAATTAGGAATCTGATACCGTTACCGAAGGTGTGCAAAAAAGTGATAAAGCGAACCGTTGTCTTTGTGTTTCCGATACAATAGCGATATAATAGAAGAGATCCAAACAGGTAAGCCGTTTATGAAAACTACAATAGGTTTGGCCTTTTTGATTTACCTCTAGGTATGTATACCTACTGAAAACTAAAAAGCGTGGACAGATACGGTCGGTGACCCATCGATGAAGTATCGCACACGAAGTTTGCGTAATTTACATAACTTGACAGAGTCAAGATCAACACTTGAGACTGGTTTACTTAAGTTTGTGTATATTTCTCTATATTTTGTTTGATAGGAGTCAACGACCACCGGCATTTGAAAGTACCGTAACCAAAAAGATACCAATAAAATAATGTTAATGATGTCACCTATTATTAAGATACGGGTCAAACTACTTTTTAAATTAAATTTTGTACAAACATTGAAACAATTCTTTTACAAACTTCAAACAGTACCAAACCCTAGGCGGGTACTTTGACTTTTTGATTTGATTGCTGTATGTGTGTTATGGTCGCCAACACATCAAAGGCCTAACTCTCTTATTTATTTATTTTTTTTTTTTGTGGCATCTGTCCGTCTTGCGGACAATTTTGCCAATGTCAAGTGGGGTGGGTATTTTTATTTGAGCTGAGACACATTGCAATTGAATTTGATAGTTGAAATTGGGCCTGTCTGAAATGACAGTTTCTAAGAATACTAAGGAGGTTTACACGATCGAAACTTGAATTTGATGATATTTTGTTACGAGAATGGGGTATAATACCTGAGGACTTATTTGAAATGAAGTAAAGTTTTACTGAGAAGTTCTTCATTCTTTATTTATAAGAATTCAAACACATTAAATTAAAATCAATGCGTCGTTTTACAGGTAAGAGTTGTCATTTTATACAAAATAACCGGTGTGGAAAACCTGGAGATCTGATCTAATAAATTAATGCTAAATTATCTGTAGTAGGTCCATTGACTCGGGTTGTTCAGAAAACAACGCAATTTGCATACAAGCAAAGCAAGCAGAAGCAGGTAGCTGGCTGCCTTCGGGGTCATCGTCATCATTCCAACCAGTCTTAGGTGTTTCCGTGCGACATTTCGCTAACGATTAGGATGAAGCTTTATATTTTGGGACCAAGCTTGGCATAATTTAAAATCATAAACTTGACGAGTCGATGTGATTGCCCTAATCACTGCATCCGATTTGCATTAATTGACAGATGAATACGATTTCGAATATAGGAATAGAAGCTTTTGAGCTTTTAAATTAGTAAATGCATTTTTTTATGAGATTGTGTAATCAAAATCGGGTCTAAAATGCCTGCCGTGGTTTCAATGGTTTTAAGAGTCGTTTTATGCCAGTGGTTAAAGGCCAAGGGCGCGCTGGTCCTGCACGAATAGCATACAGTCCACAAATGTATACAGTCCGTGTATTAAAACTTTGACCATATAGGTAGAGGCAAGTAAATTTTACCGCAAATAAGTCTGCAATTTTTTTAGTTTTTACAGATTAAAAAAACAAGCCTGTGCATCAATATTTTTAATCAATTCATATATCTTATTCTGTAAAGTTTTTTAAGCCAATATTTTTTTCTATTTTGCATATACCTACATTTGTATGTTGTAAGCCTAACCGGCACACTTGAGATACCACAGCATATTTGACATATTTAATGTAATGTACACAGTTGTACAACAATAAATTCAATTGTAGATGATTTATACAGCGTGGGAGGCAACTTTTTTATTCATGTCTTCCTCATGCTGTAGTACCTGGGACAAGTTTTTAGATGAAGTAGCCTTGCTCAGCATCTATTGCACTCTCACAGCTAAGCTGGCATTATCCACAGGAAACACATGCAGAGCTGACTAAGCCCCGCGTTTCCGCATGATGTTTTCCTTCATCACTTGAAAGGATTAGTATTGCGCATGCATTTTTTTCGAATAAAAGAATAAGTTATATTATGAATACTTATAAGCACCTCACCTCACAGTGATGTTAGAACGATCTTTTAGACTCTAGACTGTATAAAAGCTGACAAAGGAGACAAATGAGTAGATAGCGCTGGTGTGCTTAGAATAAAAATCGGGTTCATTAGTCAATCGAGGTAGAACAACAAATTGATTTACATTTTGTAACTTGTTGGTCATACTAAGATAAAAGCATAGGGTTTTCTAAGTTCAGTCACCGACAAAAATAAACGATTCAATTACTCTGTTTCTTCGATCGATTTACAGAAAAACGGCTCTGATCTTTGAATGTGTGTTAACATTTTTACCAGAAGAAAATAATGAAATGGTCAAGAAAACGGATAAGAATAATATAATAATACATTGATTTTCTATAAATTATAGCTACAGAAAAAGTAATTTTGCAAAAATTAAAAATAATTCCTTCTATATTTCACTCAAGTTCAAACAATTCAAACATAAAAGCTTAGGCTTCATGAAATAAACATGATATGCTAGTAAATATACTAAAATCAATCTAAATAGCTTAAACAACCTTTAGTAGGTACACGAGTATTTGTATTTTGTACTGTATTTATTTATCAAAAAAGAAGGCTTATTATAATGTTGGTTAGTAAAACATCGAACACCTAATAAGGTTTGTGTGGATGTTAACACTGACTCGAGCTGTTACGCATTATAAACATTTATAGGGACAGAGTACTTTTATATAAACTTAAATCTATAGTGGTTAGGTTCAAAATATGCATAACTACAAAATAGTGCAAACGGTAAACGGGTTCGAACATTAAGGAGGACTGAAGGTCTTATCCCGGTTGTATGGCCTTAATCCTGCACTGTGGTCTCAGTGTCGTCGGTCAAGTGAAATCGATGCACGTGGTACTTTCAACCATTATTGATTTTTATCTAGGTCGAATACCGTGCATATGAAATGAGCCAATAATTTTCACTTAGACATTTTGGGAGACTTTATTTGGCAAACAATATATTTTTAATGAGTTTTAGTAAACATACCACAGCATCATGCATTAAAAATTATTTATACAGCGATAGGGGCAAATTTCACTCATACTCCTATTTACGAGACGCTGTATTGCGTGTAGAAGTAGAGAGTAAGTAGAAGCACAGCATATAATTATTAATACGTAGTCTACACTATATCTACACTATATTATATATATATAATATATAATAATAATATTATAAAGAGGAAAGCTTTGTATTTTTGTATTTTTGAATTTTTGTATGTTATGAATAAACTCAAAAAGTACTGGACCGATTTTAATAATTCTTTTTTCATTAGAAAGCTACATTATCACTGAGTAACATAGGCTATATTTTATTTTGGAAAAAAATAGCGTTCCGTAAAATATTTGGGTTTTTCAGACACAAGATGTAAAAAATCAACCAGAAAAGTTACTTATTTTGCGTACGCTGCCTAAACTATAAAAGATAGAACCATAAAATGTTCTACATAATTGTAGATCTTATAAATATCTACAAAAAAGTCACCAACACACTATACCTATCTATGTCGAGTGAGGCACAACAACCATTTTTTATTTAAAAATCTTCAATTTTTTTTGGACTACATTTAAACGCATTTATTTTACTCATACTATTAATCCTTATCGAAATAAATTATTTTATCACTAAGTACAGTTCATGTAGATAATATTTGGTCTTCAAATGATTAGAATTGGACGTTTGGTTTTGAAGTTATGGCGAAATTAAAATATTACGTTTTCTGCTGCACGGCCCGTTGCGAAGTGAGCGTCACCAAGTTGGGAGTGCGCGTGCAAGGGAGTAGTTTAGATCTATGAGTTAGGTACCCGCGAGGCTCCGACGCGAGGTCGGCTCCCTACGCAGGTGATTTATAAAAAGGACATTAATTCATAATGTAATATAGTTTTATGACAAAATCTATACAAATAAATAAAATTGAAGTGTCTGTTTGTAATATTAAAATAACGCTTTTTACTACATGCATAGGAATGTATATACGATACATATACCAAAATAGCATTTTTTTAAATTTTTGTCTGTCTGTCTGTCCGTTTGTTCCGTGTAATCTCTGGAACGGCTGGACCGATTTCGACGGGACTTTCACTGGCAGATAGCTAATGTAACAAGGAGTAACTTAGGCTGCTTTTTATCCCGAAAAAATAACGGGAACTGATATAAACTGCCACGCTGGCGAAACTGCGAACGGCCGCTATTTTATGCCGTATTAACGCCATCTGTTGGTGACATCGAGTACTACTTCAGTTAAGATTTGTAAGTAAACATGTTTACCGCCCAACGAAGTGGGCACCGGTCAGCTAGTAGTAGATAAATGTCTAGTAGATAAACCGAAATAAAACCATGAAATAGATCAGAACGCGCCATTTATACAGGTACTTACTCGAATTTGATTTGATAATCTATTTCGTTTGGGGCAATAAAAATAGAGCAATAAAATGATGCTTGTAAAATAGAGGTCGATAACATCGGATATGTTAAATGAATAGAAGATTAATAAATAATTGTTTAAACTATTAGCGTGGCGATAAATTAAATACTCCTTATAGGTTATACAATGAGTATTTGAGAAAAGTCGTCAATTAACCTTAATAAAATTAAAAGATTTCCAGCAAGCACTGGGCACTGGCACTTTGCCAAAAAGATCTAAGTAAGTATTGATAGTGATCTAGCAAAAGCATACCGGCTAGTATTTTGACTAGTTGTGCATTCGATTAAGCCTATGTTTTGTATTTCATATTTTTTTGGATAAATATATAAAAAACAAATAAATAGAACGCTAAAATGTTTTAGTAATTACATGTACCGAACGAGCTTTTATGTTTGTTTAGATTAATAAGTAAGTAGTAGTAATTTAGTTTTGCATTGTCGATTTAGTTTTGAACTGTTAGGGAAGTAAAAGGAAATAAATTAATAAATGAATGTTTAAAGTGTAATTAACTTAAATATTTACAATCACTTACCCACGGTGCGATGTAGTGCCCCATAATGGGGAACTTTTGATTCCACTGATGATATCTGAAATGCCAAAAACCATTTAGCAGCGCACCCCAATTTCAAACTTAAAAGCTTTACTATTTTAGACATAGTCATAAAAACGTTATTTTAAAATTGTCCTATTTTATAAATCAAAGACCTACCTATATTATTGTTTTGGTACCGAAGGCCCTATCTTGAGAGACTTCGCCGGTGTCGCGTGTGTCGTGCGACTGAGCGGGCGGCCCGCGGTACGCCTAGTGTTAAATACTCGGACTTCGGCTTCACATCTCGTACCCATAAGAATGTATATACCTTGTTAGATTTTTGGGACATTATCTTAAGCCTGAGGAAAAAGAGTTATTTACTTTAAGTCAAAGTCAAAGTCAAAGTCAAAAATCATTTATTCAGTAATATCCGCAGGGATCATCTTGAAACGTCTTAAATCTAGGTAAGGTCTATCTAAGGAAAGGACAAAAGCACTCACAACAAAACAAAATAAACGATAGAGCAAAAGCGATCTAAGGCTAAACAGAACATTATTGAAGCAGAGTAACGTAAGGGAAAAAGTACGCGCACTAAAGTTTTTTTACAAACTAGGGTAAGTTATTATGAAAAACAAACGTAGGTATGCACCTAATATATCATTTAAATACGTTGCTTTACATTTCTAATGGTCACCCCACAGTGAGACAAATCATCGAATAATAATACTACCGGTTCCTATAAGCTTTTATTATAATACTGTGTCAATGTTCCTATAAATCATCCTATCGAAAATAAATCATATTTGTTCAAAAGAAATGGCGTCGTTTTATTAAATCCTATTTAATAATATTTCCAATGTATTTATAGTAAATAGTATTTTTTTGAGTCACAATGCATAATATACTTGCATTATGTCTACTTGAATTTGATATTTACTTAGTTACCTAGGAATCAGTACTATTTTATTCTACTAGTCACGGTGATCACGATGAAAAAAGTGTCACAATAGAAGTACAATGTTACAATCCCGGTTGACAGTTGCCCTGTAAATTGGTTAGTAATTTTTGATTTCTAAAATTACTCACTCAATGTTTCCCGGTGCAATTGTTTGCAGCTAATATTTTTCACCGTGCAATATACAAGTATATTAAGCAAGTGACACTTAATTTTGGTTCTACATTGATAGAAATGATACGCATTCTAGCCTCAGAGTAAGTAGGTAGTGTATGGCGGTACGCGAGTATGCTACTCTACATTTGCCAGCAGTCGTCAACTATGGGCTCTCTCCTTAGCCTTTCCTTTGCACAGTTCTATTCCACTAGTTAGATCAAAATCTCATTTAATAATACCATGTTATTCAAAATGCAAGAAATAATCAAAGTTTATCTATTATTTTTATAGTGCTTATCTGCACCTATGGAAATCACAGAGTCATGCCCCGAGTGGAATTTCAAATACTTACCACTTTCAGGATAATATAATTTTTTTTTAAACCGAAAGTTAATTTATGTTATAGCAATAACACTCAAAAATATTTTTTCAAATACCTAAGACGTTCACCTTATTCAGGGCTAGAAACCACGAAGAGACCCAGCGACACAACCATGATGATTATTTTGCATTAATCTCCATACAATAGAGGTTTTTTTTCCAAGTGGAAGTTAATTTTGGCCGGAATTAGGTACCTACCTACGCAATTGCAAGTGAAAAGTACCTAATATTTAGATACCTACTCATATTCGTTGGGCTTCTCTAACCTCTTTTTAAATCCTGTAACGATGCGCTTAGTCTGAAATACATAAATTGAATACTTTTTAAAAGAATGTTGTCCATCTCTGGATGTTGGCTGTCAGGTGGTGGACGGCTACGTGGTGTCTCAGGGCACCGACTGGGCGCCTCCATCATTACTATGCATGCTGCGTCTCTTCCTTTCTTGCTGCCAATGTCACTTGCATTGTTTACCGCCAAGGCGTCGTCGTCAGCTCCACACCAACTAACTGTAAAGTAAATGGACCCTGAAATTGGCAATGCCCTTGTTTTCAAAACCATTTAACCAGTGACCTAGCTTTTATATCTAGAATTAAAAGTTTCTTTGACTATGTGGACAAATCTAACTCGATGATGACATACATATTATGTACCCTTAACCCGAAGCACTGAAAAAACTCAACTGAAAACTACACCGCCTCAAATCGTCTGGAACTTTGACGGCACTGTTCTAACTAAAACTTAGTTAGTGTGACTACACTAACTGCTACATAATGACAGAAAGAGTATGGTAACACGTCTCAGGAGTTACAACGAGCTTTATCACCAGAAGCTCAACTAAGTAGGTGCTGCTTAGGTATATTATAGGTTTGTAAAGTTGTATTTTACAATCGATTATTTTTGCTCGGAATCTGGATCATGCCCTTTTCGAAGGTCTAGGCGGAACCGGTATTATGTTTACAGTTGACCAGTATTGTAAATGAAGACGAGTGTGGGTACATTGCGGAGGGATGCGGCGGCGGCGGCAGCTTGGCGGGCGATGGCCGGGAGCATCCCGCGTGCTCTTCAAGGCGAAGTTCAAGGCGAGGCGTTGGCATTTATTGCACGATTCGTCAACATCGGTGCGAACACCACTCCCTCGCCCACTCGCCGTCCAAATGTAATTAAAGGTTCATTGCATTTCTATTGTCAAGACAAATCTAACGGGAGTCTATTTTGACCTACCGCATCGGAAACATTTAATTATCATTGATTATCGTGACTTTTTCTGTTATGTACCGGCGTATAATATCATACCTAATATTATAACTGATAATTTTTAGGGTTCCGCACCCAAAAAAATATACAAAATATACTAAGTTTTTATTTTGATTCTGATTATAGTTAGTAGGTATTCCAGTTAATGTTCCAGCAGTGGCGATGGACTTGTGACTTGTTATGAATGGAATACCAACTTCTGAAAAATGTGGGTACTTATGTACCAAATGTTATATCTGGACGTACCGTTGACTAAACCCTTAAACATCCTCAAAGAATCTCGAGTAGGTACTTAGTACTAAAAAATCTGAGGGGATATGTATACCGTGCTTGGAGATTCCAGTCGTGATGCAATTTTTTTTTTTAACTTTTGTGGTGCTCGTATCATTTTGGAATAAATGTATTACTTTATTTTTAGTACTTCTGTCAAACTACAAGAGGAGCCATCCTAAATTGTTCTAGATCAGCCTTGTTGAGGTTACCGTGTTTTTTCTTGGTATTATTTCTTGGTAATTTAATATATTATAGTAGTAGTAGAGCTCTTTGGGAAGTACTACCACTACCACCGTACCTATTTCTGCCGCCAAGCAGTGATGCTCGCATTGCTGTGTTCCGGTTTGAAGGGTGTGGGTGCCGATGAAATGACAAGCACATGAGGTTTAACACCAGTGCCTCAGGTTGATGGACGCAAGGTAGTGCATAGTCGGGCACGTACCTAACGTGCGAGACCTATAAAACAATGCTTTGTTATAGTTGATGGTTTCCAGTTAGCCACTTAACATCAGGTGGGCCTGCTGTTAGGAACATATGCTCGTTCCTCCACTAGCATTAGCATAAAAAAATGGTATTTACGGACCGCAAGTAATAACATTGTAAAATCTAATTTCAACATCATATCAGCATTAATGGATGGCTCGCATAACAACAGTCCTCTGTAAGTAAGGAGAGTATGTTTATCTATCGCTTATCAGTGTTTGTGATTTGTTTACATACAATAACCTATGCGCACAGACGATACCAATTATATCTACTACGGTTCAGACAAACATTTTTCAGATCAAAACATCCAGTAGTTACAAATAACGAAGCATAAGTGGTAGTCGTGACCTAGTTAGATATATTTTCAGTACATTACTGCTAGTTAATTCATAATGGTGTTGCCCATACAATTGTTTCTAAGCAAACGCTTAGTTACAGAAGACAATATCTCTAATGGAGGAGTATTGGTAAATGAAAATGGAGTTATTGAAAAACTCCTAACAAGAGGACAGGCCAATGAGTTAATCTCGGACTCCAGTGGAAAGATCACGGTAAAATTTCATTTTTAATAAGTCCAGAATTCGCAGTATGTATCACCATCCAATTTTTATTTGAATTGAGGTTCATAATTCCATTTATATTGGGTTTGGATATCTTAATTTTATGGTGGTCGTGGTTTGATGACGCCTATCAAATTTTGACTTCTTTAAAAGGGTTTCATGTTCCAATCAAATGAAGTGAAGTTAAAATTACCTACTTGGAAATAAACACTTGTGTATCATTAACGGTTAAACTTATAATCATCCACTAAGTATAGCAATCCGTGTCTATTATTAGGTACCAACCTAATATACTTAGCCAACCAACATAGGTACTATCAATGTGCTTCAGTTTTTTATATACTCGTTGCCAATAAACCACGTGACGTTGCGATAGTTAATGTCAATTCCATATAACTTGAACTTTTCTACTATTAATAGGAAATTATAGCCTTACTTATTTAAATATTTTAAATAATAATAGTTTAAACAATGTTTATCTTTTGACAAAATCTGTCAAATTGTTTAATAAATGACAAACAGTGAGGAGATATTTTAAGCTATTTTTAAATTAAAATAACGTTTCTAAGTGTGGAGGTTAGTCAATAGCTCCATAAGCCCTATTGATTGCGGGGCCTAGGGTTCTGATGTCAATATACAAGTAAGCAAGGGTGGTCTATTTATATATTGGAAGGTCGTGGACGGCGGAGAGTTAGCGCTTCTGGCTGGCGTAGTAGACTCGCACGTGCATGTCAATGAGCCAGGTCGGACGGCATGGGAAGGGTTCCGCACCGCCACCAATGCAGCTGCTGCTGGCGGTATCACCACCATAGTTGACATGCCTTTGTAAGTAATACTAAACACATAGGTACCTATTCAATTTATAATATTAGCTATGTAATTATTTAGTTTGGTTTAGTGATAGTAGGTTCTATGTTACATGATTATAAGAAAAATATAAGTCCGATGACGTATAAAACTTTTCTGTCCTTTATGAGCTGTGGATTTTGTTAAATAAATAAAAAAACATAGAAGTAAAAAAAATTGTCAGAAGGCGAAGTAATAAGTACTTTTATTGCGACCACTGTATAGTTGAATATTTGATTTGTTAGGAACGTTTTCTTGCATATTTATTACCTACCTAATAAACAGCCATGTCCAAAGTGGTCTACATGTGAATTCGATGTGCAAGAGGTCCAGCCTCGTAGCCACGCTATACTTTAACTGTCCGCTTAGCTGGCATAAAAACTGCGTCTTAGGGACGCTTTCGTTTTCAATTGATTTGGATCAGTTGAGCAATCTATCTTTGAGACAGCTGGGCTGTGATACCTACACTGATTTTTAGCACTAATATGACATCTATTTAGTCCATAAATATTAGCGAAAAACAAACAACAACAAACAAACAGATCACGTTATATATTGGTCAATCACGTAGAACGAACCAGAAGGAATAAAACCAGATTCTTAAAAGTGCAAAATAAATTAAAAAGTGTCTGCTTTATAGTCTAGAATAAATAACACTGCAATAATCGGTATACTCTGTCCTTCTGTAAGGTTGTATCACAAAAACATTTTTAATATACTAATTTAGGTACCTACCTAACACTTTACGGTTTTTTATCGTTTTCAGATAGGTACCAGTCTAACCTTCCTTTTTATTAATCTTTGGTGTCGCTTCACAGAAATTCCATTCCTCCAACCACAACAATAGAGAACCTCAAGACGAAAGCGGAATCAGCCAGCGGAAATGTTTTCGTGGACGTTGGTTTTTGGGGTGGAGTAATCCCGGGAAATCAAGTGGGTAAAATCTGTATCTATAATTTTTAACAGCATCTCTTATTTTAAATTAACGTTACTCGTAGGTAACTTAACGGCTACTAGTCGGTATCTAAGTAATAAAAGTTGTCGGTAGCTGGTAGACAGCTTAACGACAACTTTTACATTAACTAACCAATGTAAAATTCAAATACAAGTTATAATAACCTTATAGTAATACCTATTATATTATAGCTGTTCTTTAGCCAACACTTTGAAATAATTGTAGAAAAGATTAGAACTGTATTGCGTCATACAAATATGTGGCCACTTCGTCCCGCGCACTTCGCGCTGTTGTTTAGTGCATACCCGTATCAAGGGGAGGCTGGTAGGTTCAAATCCCACTCGGGGCATAACGTTTGGGATAATATAAAATATTTTTAATTTCTTAGGGTAAGTGCAGCTAAGCACTATAAAAGTAAATGATAATAAACATATTGTAACTATAATTAGTTTCTGTATAGTTTATACTAATTCATATAAAATTTTTTTTTGCTCATTCTGTTCACAGTCATAAAAAAACGGGTCTGAGCTGAAAAGCTAAGGCAACTGTTATCTAACAAAATTTGGTTAATTAGGGCTTCAGCTGCATAAAATATGTCAAAGTTCTTTAGTAGATACATACATTTCTACGCACTAAGACGAATATATGCTGCGCGTTGTTTATATGTCAGTCAGTCAGGACAGATTCTTATACCTAATTAGTGTAAATTTTTTCATAGTTGTCTCATTTTGATCTAATATGTTCCTCTGATATCTACCTAATACTTATTGATTGGTGTATGCCTAACGATATAAAATATTTTATCTTATGGATATACAAGACAGACAGAACAGGTTTCAAATATGTATATCAATAACTGTCTTTTAAATCTTCTAACGAATATTGAGTACATATTTACCAAAACACATAACTAAATGAAAGAATACATTTGAAATCAGATATTTGTATAAAAACTTCAACTTATTAACTTTTATAGCTCTTTTACCGGCTTCGCAAACAACATAGCCGCTATATTTACATTTCGTAGAAAAACAAGTATAGATCTAGGTAAAAAATTTGATACTTAAGTTAGGAGACTATCATTGTTATTTACAAACTATTATTTTTATTGGTTTTTGATAATGTAAATTGTATGTTTTATTACCTACTATTTTTATTTATGTCATTCTTGTTTGTTCACGGCTTTATTTCTATTTATCTTTAACTATGTAATTGGTTTCAGCCGCGTTTATTAAAATAAATAAAACATTGAACCCACTAAGTTGTGTAAGTGTTGTCAAGCAACAATTTTTTGTAGCTTGAATACATTTTAGATCATGATTGAAAAGAATTCATTTGACTTCTTTTAAATTATGATCTAAAATGTAATTTCCTTTGATAATATGTACTTCATAATAGTTTATTTCAAAATATCACACGTATTAAAATTCAAAGTCTCATACGCCTTTCCAGATCAAACCCACAAGCACCCAAAGTTAGATTTTGTACCTGCTCCAAACTAAATAAAGAAACAAATCAGTCTTAAATCAGGTTCAAGATTTATGTAATTAGTGCAATCGGTTCGCTTGTACCCTCTTATACATTTTCCTGTATTATAAAGCATGTTGTTTTTGTTGTTATTTAAGTTTTAACTTGTTTTAGGGATCGCTTAAAGACTTGGTTGTCGCTGGTGTGGTGGGATTCAAATGTTTTCTGTGCCCAAGCGGTGTGGAAGAGTTCCCTAATGTAGAGCGAGAGGACCTGGAGAAGGCATTCACTGCTTTAGAAGGAACTGGGTCTTTATTGGCAGTAAGTAATATTACAATATAATACAAGTAATATTACAAAACAGAAATGATCAAAGTGTTGAGTAAAAAGTGGAAATTTGAAAGACTAAATAAGCGTACCTATAAGAATTTGGGGGGGATTTGTCAAGCGGTCACCAATCTACCTGCCAAAAGCTGTGAGCACTTCCTCCAGATTGGTGACCGCAGCATTGGTATTGATAAGTACTTAGAAAATGCTGCTGCACATTTCTTGGTGCATTCCCAAGTCGCCTCCACATCCACAGTCGAAAGAGGTGATAAAGCTGTTCTATTCTAAACCGAGCCCACCACAGTCCAGCCAGTCTACCAGTACTTTTAAGAATAACTAAACTAGTAGTAGTAGAGCTCTTAGTGAAGGGCTCGTCCAGAGAAGTACCTACTACCATCACGCTCATTTCTGCCGCCAAACAGCTTGCTGTGTTCCGGTTGGAAGGGTTTGGGTGCCACCAATGTAATTACAGGCACACGAGGCTTAACACCTGTATGCCTCGGGTATGTATATATGTATGACGCAGAGTAGTGCATCGTAAGGGTACGTTTATATAACGAAGGTGACCTGCGAGGCAATGCTGTGTCATTGGTAATGGTAACCACTTAACATCAGGTGAGCAATCTGCTTGTCCCATCAACATGTCATAGAAAAAAAGGCGAAGATATTTGTATACATAAGAGACACAGTAATATAGTTCATAGGTTGTTGGTTTTTTTATAGCATCAATAGCGCGTTGAGCTCTTTTGTATGAAAAGTAGAGGCATATTTCAATATTGTATGTATGGGAAACTACTAATGTACAATCTAGTACCAATAGAGTTCTATATTTTATTTAAATCAAATCAAATGTATTTATTGGATCAGAAACAAATTTTTGTAAAAAACATGAAAAACGTTGACAACTGCAAAAGTTTAAAAACTGAGTAGCAGTGACAGCAGCGCCCTCCTTCAGAACAGAACGAGAACAATGTTCCACAGTGTAGATTAAATATAATTATTAATTTAAAGTGCTGCAGTTCGTGCAATTTCATAGTTTAATATGATAAAGTACACGGCACCTACGAAATTTAATTAAATGATTTTCAGTTTCATGCCGAAATAGAGGAAGACAACACTACTTCTAAACCTAAAAGAAAGCTGAAAAAGAAAGGTTTGTTCTTATACGTATACTTGTTATTTTTTTTCTTGTTTAGTATGCTATGTACTACCTTGCCCCTCCATATTTTCAGACCCTGAAGAGTATAACACCTATCTTGAATCAAGGCCTCCGATAATGGAATTAAATGCTATTTCACTTATTACCAGCTTTCTCGAGAGCACAGAGTAAGTAGGTAGTTATTTATTTATTGTATGTCATTTTATGTACTCAGGTAAACTTGTTACAAATGTATTAGTTGATAGCAGTGATGGAACCTGTCACGAAACAAACACTAACTACTTGTAGCTTCTGCTGCTGTTTTGACATTCTCAAGGTTCGAGTACCAATAGAACTTGGGATACAAAGTGAGCCTTCTTCATCACACTAATATGCCAGTTTTTTATAGGAAAATGCGCTCGATTTCGTCCGCAAGAAGGTGTTTTCATACAATTTTTACCTCCTGTGACCCGTTTAGGTGTTGAATTTCGGGAATTCCTTTCTTAGTACACCTCTACGCACTGAGACATTATCCAATACGTAATAGGGTACTTCACTAAGAGCTTTCATACTACTAAAAGTTTCTTTCATAAAGGTTTTCTTTCCAAGTTTCCTTAGTTCTTAGTTCTTCCTTAGCGTTCGAGTACACATCGTCCACGTATCATCGGCTGAGGTAGTTCCGTTACTGGAGGAGGCTCGTCAAGCAAGACGTGAAAGCGGGCATAATTCCTGGCATGCAGGGGTCACCGCTGAGACGTGCCACCATTACTTGACGTTTAGTGCTGATGAAATACCTAAAGGGAAGAGTGAATACAAGTGCGCCCCACCAATCAGAGACAAGGGTAATAAGGTGGGTACCACGTTTTTATTGTTCTTCCACACCTTTTGTATTATACATACCTACCTACTACTATACGATACTACTAAAGCACTACCGTGCATCCATTATCCTGAGGCCTAGACGCCTGAGGCATACTGGTGTAAACCAAGTGGCTGTAATTTTACCGGTGGCACAGTAACGCTGTGAAAAGTTGAAATTAAATCAAATTTATCATATTTAGTATGATGAAACAAACGGTTACTTTACTAAACTTGTAAAAATATTACTTGTTTGTTACAATACTTATTGTCCGGCTACCAAACGAGCGAAGATGTGTATGTACCTCTGCCTAAATATAAAATAAAATGAAGTTGACTTAGGTCTGCTTGCACAACGACCAATAAACGACATTTAAATTAAATATTGCTGTCACTATTTATCTTTACCAATTTGTAAGAGATAACAAATTTTTATAATTGTTGTGCAAGTGGGCCTAAGAAACAATTTGGTATTTTCCTCAAAAAGTTTTTTTATCAACAGGAAAAACTATGGGAATACTTACTGGATGGTAAGTTGGATTTGGTAGTGTCTGACCATTCGCCTTGCACACCAGAACTTAAATGCAGCAATAACTTAGAAGCTTGGGGTGGCATCTCTTCTGTACAATTTGGTGCGTAAACCTACATTTATTTATAAGTAAACTAGCGATACGTATGTGACTTCGTCCGCGTGACTTCGTTCTATTCATATAAGCTGCAACCCCCGCTGTATCTATTAAGGGATTGAATTTTGGAAATACCTGTCTTAGTACACCTCTACGCACTGAGACAACTGAAAATACTCTGAAAATTTCAAACCTTTACGACCAGGCTGTGCGTTGTCTATAATATGTCAGTCAGTCTGTCAGGACTTATAATTATATATAATTGGTATAGATACACGTAGATAGTGAAAAAAATATACATGTCGACAAAACGTTTTTGTAAGTTGGTGAAAGAAACATACAAAACGCGGAATTTGTTGAGATGAAACAATATCGGAAAAATTGTTTCCGAGTACGCATCGAAAACAGCTTTCTGTAGTATTTTTAAAAAAATGTTTATTGAAACGATGATTTAGGTGGCTGAAGTTATGTTAGTCTACCATTTCTAACTAGGCATCCATTAAACATATGAAACCATAGCAAACATATAAGTGTAAAGATCTAATTGCTATTATTTTATCCACAGGCTTATCTCTATTTTGGACCTCAGCAAGCGCACGTGGACTCGACCTTCGATCAATAAGCAAATATTTGTCTTCTGGTCCAGCTAATCTATGTGGTCTTCAAAAAAAAGGAGCTATCAAACCAGGTTTAGATGCCGATCTAGTGTTCTTCGATCCTGAGGCTTCTTTTACCATAGAACCTGATACTATAAGGCACAAAAACAAGGTGATTCATAATTAGCTTTACCTACTAATTGCAGAGTCTTATAAAAAAATATTCACATATCAAACATTTATTTTTTGAATTGGCCGAATTACTAACTAAGAATAAAAATAGCCTACGAGCGGACTACTAGTAAAGCTATTTTCATATATACTTCCACCCCCGATGCACTCCTTTAGGGGTTGAATTTCAGGAATTATTCTTTTAGTACATCTCTACCCACCAAAACAAAAACATCCTGAAAGTTTCGCAACCCTAAACTCATATGTCAGTCAGTCAGTCCGGACAAAGATTTTTATAATTCATGTAGTTAAAGATTGAATGAACCAAACTGAATTTATATTTACTTGTTTAGATAACTCCGTACGTTGGCCGAAAACTGAAAGGTGTCGTGCAAAAGACATATCTTCGTGGTCAGTTAATCTTCGATGGAGAAATTGTTGGTGAACCTAAAGGGGAGCTATTATTAAATAATTATTGACATTATAATACGTCTTTAGATACTAATATGAAATAGGTACTAATAACAATACTTCTGTTGTGAACTTTAATATAAATTGTTATCTGAAAGTATACTACTAACTTTCTCCTTTATTAGTTATAAATTGCCTATTTCGTTAGATAAGGAAACCTACCTGCCTACCCGAGCATAATATTAATTTACTTTTGTAGGTATATAGAATATGTTAGTCAACGTATACGTCTACTTTAGGTGACTTATTATTTCCTTACCAATAGTTATTTTCACTAGGTAGGTTACTGTAATTTTTTTTTCCCACCAATGTTATATCTATAAAAGTAATACAAGCTTTATATCTGATAACTTATAAAATATCATTCCTGGTCCATACAAAATAGATACGTTAGAGACTAACATACCTAATAGCTTATATTACACCACGCACATAGAGGCAGGTGGGTAATCTATATACCTACTATAGAGTATTCTATGAAATTGTGTCAATGGCATCGACAAGATAAGGTAGGTTGGTTAGAAGTTATTTACTAACTATTGAGAGAAACCTGGCTCTGTTTGTTTTTTTATACCACTAACTCCCTAAGGGTCTAAATTCAGATACAGGAGCCTCGCGGGCTCCCTTAATCATAGAACTCTATAAGTGAATCACTGTAGGGCAGCGCCCTTACAGTAATTTCACCCACAGCCTTCAAACCGATGAAACACAGCATCGCTGCTTAGCTGTACCAAGGCAACAGTAAGTTAACAGTCATTGAATACACGCTCTAAGAATCACGGTGGTGCTATCATCAATAGCCCTCGAGCCGATATACCATTGTGATAGTATTTACAACAAATTTTTGGCTATAAATGTTTTTTTTCGGTGGGTATCGAACCCACCACCACCTACAGCGCAGAAGGTAGAGCTACTACGAACTGAGCTGTGACGGTTGTCTATGTATTTGTTGTTTCGTGCAATGTTTTTCGATGTGTACACCTTTACGTAAAGATAAAAATAAGCAACTGATGGAGCGTACAATCCGCTTCAGTTCATCTCTCACTATTCAAAGGCAACAGTCATTTGTGTCATGTTTGCAGTATGTGGCTGTTAAAAAGGGTTTTACCTAACATTATTTTCATATGTAAGTACTATTGTATTTGATTATTTAGAGACACAATCAAAGGCTATTTCACATAATATATCACACTCCTTCATAATATTGCAAAGGCATTTGAATATTTAACGTTATTTTTTCACAAAACTATATTGTCATTTTATTTTAGTTGGAATATCATGCAGCTTAATAAGCCCACCTTCAAAATACATGGACAAGCAGTTATTCCTTAGTCGACGTGTGGTGACTCCTTATGGGGAGTTCGATGGTGGAGTAATGGTAGACGAAAGGGGCATTATTAATGCTGTTCTGACTAAAGACTCAGTGAAGGCTCTTCTTGCTGAAAACTACAATAGTTTTCAGGTAAGGCGTTAGAGTTAAAAAACTGGACTACAAAGTAATTAAGTTTGAATTTATTACAGTTACGTATAGTTACAGTGCTACAGTAACAGTAGATTTTGTAGATAATTGATGGAGGATACCTAGCTCTAATGGCCGGTGTGGTTGATTCTCATGTGCATGTCAATGAACCTGGCCGGACTTCCTGGGAAGGATACGTGACAGCTACCGAAGCAGCTGCAGCTGGAGGCATAACCACTATCATTGATATGCCTTTGTAAGTAACTACATATCTTTTACCTAGTATTTACTATTTTTCTAAGTAATAAATAATCGCCTGAGAAGACCTAAAAAGTTTTTTATGCTGATGGAACAAGCAGAAGGCCCCACCTCATGTTAAGTGGTTACCATCACCTATAGCAAAGTATTAGGAACGTTCCATACGATGCACTGCTCTGCGTCCATGAACCTAAGGCATACGTTTTAAACCTTATATGCCTGTAATTTTACCAGCACCCACACCCTTTAAACCGGAACACAGCAAACTGCTTGGTGGCAGAAATAGGTATGGTGGTAGAACTTCACTAAGAGCTCTACTACTACTACATACACGGTTAACATTATCTAGGTACTATTCTTTGTTACAACTATTACAATGATACTTTTATTTTCTTCTCAAAATATTAGATTTAGCGAAGTAACTGCTCTGTCTCCTGTCCTACAGCTAACGCTAGTTCAGGAGCCAGGGTTTCTACTGACACTGAATTGATTTACTTAATAAAGCATTCTCATTCTGATTATAGTTTGGTGGAGTTTTGTTGTTAATTCGTTGTTTTTTCTAGAAATTCAATCCCACCTACGACATCAGTAAAAAATTTGAAGATCAAAGCATCTATTGCGAAAAATGAGATTTATGTTGACGTTGGATTCTGGGGTGGAGTTGTTCCCGGTAACGAGGTAAAGCAAATTATAAATTGTAACGAGTTTCGTGATCATTTTTACCTCCAACCATACACATAAAATAAAATTTGGTTGATATTTTTTTGTATATAGTGAAATATAACGTATATCATTGAATCACGATTGACTTGATAAAAAACCACACAACTATATTTTTTAGGAAAGCCTTTTGATTCGACTAGAGTTCGAGTTTTATAACTATTGTAGCTATCATCGTTTCTTTTCTGTTACTACTCCATCGTTACTAGTTCCGCAATAAATTTTTTTTTTTTTTTTTTACTGTCGGTTAGGTAATAATAATGTGTATGGTTATACATAATATCGACATTAGCCTAAATAAATCCCCTACTGAAAATAGGCTTCATTCATATTTGGGAACCGTAGTATGGATGTTATGTGCTCAGGAGACGCTGCAGCCCATCCCGGTGCGTTCCTTTAGTCGCCTTCTACGACACCCATGGGAGATGATGAAAGGGTTCTATTCTAAACAGGGACGACTACAGTACTTATATGTATAATATGATAGGGCTTAATCGATTTAGGTTTAATGAGCACTTTTTTGCAGCTAGAACTAGAAAACATGGTCCGTGCTGGAGTGGTAGGCTTCAAATGCTTCTTGATAGACAGTGGCGTGTCAGAGTTCCCTTTTGTTACAAAGCATGACTTGGAAGATGTATTCACAGTATTAAATGGGACAGGGACGGTTCTAGCTGTGAGTACCAGACTCCCCATAATCTACCTTCTAATTAGTCTACTAAGAAGTAATGTATCTACCTCTGTATTATATTTATTATAATACATCATGTAAAACATACCCACCTTTACCCAGATTGCCTGAATATACGTCAAAAGTTATTAAGTAAGTTGAAAGGTGTGGGTGCCGGTCAAATTACAGGCACATGAGGCACCTGTATGTCTCAGGTTGATTAACGCTGAGAAGTGCACCGTAGGGTACGTTCCTAACAAGTGTGACCCACGAGGCATTACTTTGTTATAGACGATGATAACCACTTTACCATCGTCTATGTATTTGTTGATCGGGCCATCTGCTTATTCCATCAGCAAATTATATAAAAAACTTCCTGTTATTTTAACGGGTTGAAATTATCTCATTCAACTTGCTCGTTATCGCTGTCTAGTTTAAAATGTTTTGACATTATGTATTTATGGCACTGAAACGTGATACCTACTTCTGTGACTAAAGATTTGTTTTTCCTAAGCACCACGATAACACAAACATAAACTTACAGTTTAACTGCAGTTTATGTATTTTATTACGAGGCAGATACAATGTATTTTTTTTTAATTCTTAGCGTTACTATCCAGCCAGATCCAATGCAAAATATTATTGACCAAAAAATGAAGTAAACGTTACTTCACAACTGATGTGTTCCCATTGATTTAAGGTCGTTTGTGTATTTTCATTTTATTGTATTCTTCCTTTGATTTATAAATACTTACCTACTCGTAACTAAGTATGCATTGTTTTAACTTTATTTTCCAGTTTCATGCTGAATTACAAATTAGTAATACATGTTCTACTTGTGATGGATACAATTGCCCCAGTAAGTTTGTGCATAATTATCATCACCGAATAGCATAACTTAAATAAAAAAAAACAAATATGAAATAGCTAGATAACTTGAATACTAAATTAAAAACTATTAATCCCTCAGAACTCTTAGTTCCAAGAAGTTATCCACCCAAGATTCTTTAAGAAAAGAGGTGTAGGCAGAGGTATGCCCAACCTTTACATTTGGCATTTGTACCAACGAACTGTTACGACACGAGATATTTTTTTCTATTGTTGCACATGTTATAAATTGTAGACAAAATACCCAAAAATAGGCTTAACATTAGCGGCACCCACGCGCCAGTAAATGCTACGCTCTCTCTTGTCTCAGTCTCAGTACCTACTACACAAGATGATGAATAACGTTTCAAGGTTTTCCATTTGATAAATTATTATAAGTAAACGAAACATTTACCAAAACGCTAAACTATTATTACCATGTCTAATACCCGGTTTCAAAATCTTACAAGTGCCCGTTAGTATTAGGTACTAAGAATCGTAATTTGTCGGGTAATACTCGATTCTAATAACATATCTCAGTAACTCTTAGACCGGGGGTTAATGGCTGACAATCTCGTGAATGTTGCAAAAGTGCTAGCTTTTCTGCCTTTCTTAGCTAAAAACATGTCTCGACTTGCTTTTTTAAAGGTTTTTTATCTTTGAATTTTTTTTATAAATACTAAGAACAAAGGTAAAGGTATTCCCAGGGTTGCATATGGTAATATGCAAATATGGCGAAGCTAAAATTGGCGGACGTTATTGTAGAGTACGACCACGGATTGCACTACTCTAAATTAATCACTATATTAATTAGCTTCAAACTTAGCTTAGCTAATCAAAGAAAGTACCTATATAAAATATGCATTGAATTTAAAAGCTCTGCCGCGGCATGCTCAAATGTGCACTGGTGCTAACAATACTTGTCTATTTTTTCAGATCCTTTTTTATATGAAACCTATTTGGCTACTCATCCAGTAGAAATGGAATTAGCAGCTGTTTCTTTAGTCACATCGCTGATAAACAGAACGGAGTAAGATATTTTTCTTAACAGAGATTTAATTAAATTTTAAAGAGTTGCGATTGATTTAGATTTTCAAATTTTGGTTAATATCTAAATATACGTCCAACGTCTAGTAAATGATCAAAATAAAATTACAGATAATAGCATAACAAGATACTTACGTAACTAAAGAACTCTTGCTCCAGTAATAATACGGCGTAGAGATATTCGTAGCAATGCCTACGTAGACAAGACCTGCCCTCCCTCTACAACTAGCCAAGGCTGTAATAATACTTCATACATTCTACAGTTTGCAGAGTCCTCCAACCACTATTATCTGAGTTCTGAGATAAAGTCGCGCGCAGGAGAGTAAAGAGGGTCAGGTTGTCGTAGAAAAGCTCTACGTCGCGTCGGAGCAAACCGTAGCATTATTTAGGGGTTTCCTTTACTTGTCTAGTGTCCACGTGCACATTGTTCACGTCTCTTCTGAAGGTGTTGTGCCGATTCTGGAGCGAGCGAGACAGGAGAGGATTAAAGCAGGATACAACGGCTGGAGGGGAGGTGTTACGGCTGAGACCTGCAACCATTACCTGACACTCAGTTCTGAGTACATCCCACCAGGACATACCGAATTTAAATGTTCGCCTCCTATCAGAGATAGTTCAAACAAAGTAAGTAGGTAGTAAGTAAGGTTTTTAATTTAGAATTAGCTAGTTCTGTAAATTGGAAGGTTAAAATAGGTTCTTATGATCACAAGTAACTTCTTTCAGAAAAAGCTGTGGCAATATATTAAAGAAAAGAGACTAGACTTGATCACTTCAGATCACTCACCCAGCGTCCCATCTCTAAAAGGACCAAATTTTTTGAAAGCATGGGGTGGAATATCTTCAGTTCAATTCGGTAAAGATATTGAAAATATAATATTAAATAAATATACAAAAAAATAATAAAAGATTTTGAAAGTTACCATTTCTTTGCTATATCCAGAGAAACGGGGCACCACTGAATAACGGAAATTTACTTTTTTCGCTGACTGAATCTACATAGGTATTACGTGCTTAAACCTAGCAGCTTGATGTAACTAACTTACCAACTTATATTATCGATCTTTGACTTTAAATCTTATGAAAATTTGTACTCGTCTCAGATCTACCGTTATTTTGGACGGAAGCAAAAGCCCGTGGCTACAGTCAAAGTCAAAGTCAAAGTCAAAAATCATTTATTCAGTAATATCCGCAGGGATCATCTTGAAACGTCTTAAATCTAGGTGAATCTAAGCGCCAGTTCCTCGCGACCAAGCCTAGAAGAACCGGCAAGAAACTTACGGCTTGGTTCCTACCGTTTTTTTGTATGATCCTTTTACAAAGTAATAATAATGTAAATAATGAAACTCCAGTGTGGTGCCAATCTAACTTAATAAGGTGATTGCAAGACAAAAAACATGTTAAGGCAATCATACCAAGATCTTAATATACAACAGAAGTTCAAAAGACAGCACACGCTACGCTTCAACTAAGAGTAATGCTTACAATCTAATGCATTCAAATAAGAGAATAGTACAGACATTGCAAAAAAATATCCTAGCTGCCGACGGGTCGAGCGAGCGGAACATCTGGCCACGCCGATTTATCATTAACGTAACTATCTAAGGAATAGTAGGCTTTCTTTATAAGATTTGTCTTAATGTAGGCCTTAAATTTCCGAATAGGAAGTTTAGTGGCATTTTGTGGAAGTTTATTATAGAATCGCACAGTGTTCCCCATAAATGACCCATTAACCTTTTGCAGTCTAAATTTTGGTATATATAATTTATTATTGTTTCTAGTGTTAATACTGTGCACATCATTTTTTTTCTTAAAACTACTTATGTGCTTATGAGTGTACAATAGATTTTCATAGATATACTGCGAAATTACCGTGAGAATATGAATTTCCTTAAAACGCTCTCGCAAGGAGTCGCGCGGTTTCATTTTATAAATGGCCCGTATGGCTCGTTTTTGTAAAACAAATATTGTTTGTAAATCAGCAGCTTTCCCCCAGAGAAATATACCATACGACATTACACTATGGAAGTAACTAAAATATACTAGTCTAGCTGTAGCTTCATCAGTGAGCCATCTTATTGTGCGAACTGCATATGCAGCCGAACTCAGTCTACTAGCAAGTGTTTTTATGTGTGGACCCCACTGCAATTTTGCATCAATATTAAGCCCTAAGAAAATAGTAGAATCTACAAGACTAAGTGACTCCCCATTTAATACAATATTTGTAGGGCTTAAGACCACATTAGGTAAAGTAAATTTAATGCACTTAGTTTTACTAGCGTTAAGTAAAAGATTATTAACGGTGAACCAGTTAAGAACTTGCGACAGAGCTGCATTCACGTCACTGTAATCATTCTTTTGTCTATCGACTTTAAAGACCAAGGAGGTATCATCAGCAAAAAGTACTATTTCACATTCTTTCTTACTACTATTCTCTATAAGATGTGGTAGATCATTTACATAAACTAAGAATAAAAAAGGACCCAATATCGAACCCTGAGGTACCCCCATTTCAATGAGTGACCCGGAAGACCTCTCACCGCCAACATCGACTTTTTGGACTCTATCAGTTAAGTAAGACTGTATGAGGTCAATTGCCCGGTTTAGGATGCCGTAGTGTTTAAGTTTAGATATTAAAGTGGCGTGACTCACACAGTCAAAAGCTTTAGACAGATCACAGAATACCCCGATCGCGTCTTGTGAGTTTTCCCAGGCATCGTATATATGCTTTAGGAGCATTGTACCGGCATCAGTCGTTGATCGACCTTTGGTGAATCCAAACTGATGGCTATGAAGTATCCCGGTATGATTAAAGTGTGATAACAACTGAGTAAGAACAACTTTTTCAAAGATTTTACTTATCGTAGGCAATACCGAAATTGGTCTATAGTTAGCTGGATCTTTTTCATTTCCTGATTTGTACAAGGGAATGAGTTTACTGTGCTTCATAAGATTAGGAAAAACACCCTTGTCAACACATCTATTAAAAATATAGGCTAGGCACGGTGCAATATCTATTATAATAGAACTTAGTACTTTTGTAGACATTCCCCATAAATCTTCAGTAGCTTTTATGTTTAAGGATTTAAATGTTGATACAATCTTATCAGCATTAATGTATCTGAAACTAAAGACGCTCTCATATTTTTTTACATTTGTCTCTAATAGAGCTGTCGCTCTAGAAGCAGAGGAATTCAAACATTGAGTCAATGCTTTGGGTATACAAGCGAAATAATCATCAAAAGCGTTTGCGACATCTATATTTTTACTCAAATTTTTATTGTTAACGTTTAAATTGATCTGTTTATTACGCGGCTTTGATTTGCCCGTTTCGTTATTAACTATCTTCCAAGTAGCTTTAATTTTATTTGTAGATTTTTCAATTTTATTTCTTATATGTAATGATTTAGCTGCTTGACAAACTTTTTTGAAAATTTTTGAGTAGATTTTTACGTGTAAAATAAACGGTGGATCATTTAACATTAATTCCCTAGCAGCGTATAATTCGTACAGTTTGTTCCTACTTCTATAAATACCTGGTGTCGCCCAGTCAGTGAACTTAACTCTAGCGCTAGCTTTACATGTTTTTAGTTTAAACGTATCATTGTATTCTTTATTTATTAAATTGAACAAATTGGTGTAAAGCTCGTTCGGGTCAGCCAAGCAAGGCATAAGGGATATATTTAGCTCAACATTGTTCTAAAACTTCTTTATACGGTTGTCTGTAATAGGCCGATAGTTAAATACCTCTGGTTTATCTACTACATAAGGAAACCGCGCGCTATGACCGTAATGATCGGAACCGAAATGCTTAACCACTGATTTAATAACTGGTACATGACTGCAAAAAATATTGTCAAGACAGGTGGCCGATGTTGGTGTCACCCTTGTTGCGTCTTCAAATAGGTGGTCTAGGTTAAAACATTTAAATAAATTTAGAAATCTGACAGTCTGACAGTCTGAACAGTCTGAGCACTGTCAGCCACTACTTATCAGCGGGGCCGGCGCAGCTATGCGGCTTGCAAGAGAGAAAAGGCACGATACGGCCAGGTCTTGATGCTGATCTGATATTCTTTGACCCTGATGCTTCTTTTGTTGTCACTCCGGAAGTGATCCGTTATAAAAATAAGGTTTGATCAATTTGCTATCTACACAGTAAGAATAAACCGCGATATGGATCTCGAGACGCGAGAAAAATGTAATAGAGATATTTTATGTGCACTGGGGCGTGCCAAACTGGCTGCCTTGCCCATTCAAGTTCAGGAGGTTCAAGTACATTTGTGCCAGTGTTTATAGACAGTGTCGAATATACCTACATACCCTGAAAATAAGAAGTCTCTACGATCAGTGCTGTAGTTAAGGCTATGCGTTGTTTAGATTTAGTCAGTCAGTCAGGACAATGATTCTTGTAATTGGTATAGGTAGGTAGATAGATAAATATAGATTGTGAAGAGTGTGTTCCTTCACCTGTAAAAATATAGCCCGGTTTACATTTACAATGGATAAACCGATCAAGTTTGAATGGCAACAAAAATAAGGCCTTGTCATATATGTAGCAACAACCCTCAACAACTTAGATTCTTGATAGCATTAGCCTAGAGTAGGTACCTACTTGTTGGTACCAAACATTTTTTACCGCAGGTGTGTGTACTTTGCACCAAAAAATTAGTACAGTATTTTGTTACAGATAAGTCCCTACATGGACAGAGTTCTGAATGGAAAAGTGAAGGAGACTTATATAAGAGGGCAGCTTGTGTTCGCCGACGGTGATTTAGTCGGCAAACCGAAGGGGCAGTTGTTACTTAGCGAAGATTTTATAAAGAGCGACTAAATTATATCTACTTGCACCTTCAATAATAACACCTTTTTATTTATAAGTAGGTACCTACGCTCAGGTGGTACCTACTTAAGTAGGTATGTAATAACAAAATATGAAAATATAGCATCACAATTCGTGATGCTATTTCTTCGTGATTCACGGCTATAATCCCCAAGCATGGTAGATATCCCCTCCATCCTCTAAGTAATAAAGTACCTAAGTAGGTACTCGAGATTCTTCGAGGATGTGAGGATGTATAGAGGGCTAGAAATTCTTTATATCATCATACCTACACACACACAATCAAATAAGGTAGGTAGGTAGTTACCTACCTACCTAAAGCTACCCTAAACCTAAAGGTAGGTACCTAGGTGCTAAGTTCATACCTACTAAATACAGCAACCTACACTTAACCTACACTACACCATTGTGCCAAAATTAAAGTGTGTTTTTTATCGAACGCTCTGAACCTCTCACTTTACCTATGTCAGGAATCTTTAGAAACCACCAAATTATCACAGGAAACTTTTATTGTTCACAGGAATTATAGACGCATAATGTATTGTATTACAATGGACAATCCACACAGCATTATTTAGCCCCAAGCTAAGCAGAGCTAGTGTTATGACTGATATTCTTAGCACAATACATTGGTTACTTACATAGATATTTTTTATTATATATAGAAAATACCCAGAACACCTGAAATAAATATTTGCAGATTGTACAAACGTTTATCCCAAGGCGGGAATCGGAGTTCATCGGACCCGCAACCTCCTGCGTTGCATGCGGGCATTCGCCAGCCGCGCCACACCGGTAGGGGTAGGTACCAACCATAGAATAAGAAACTAAGTCCATATTCTTTGGTACCAACCATAGTACCAACCTTCATGAAATATTTTACGGGTGCCGTGATTACACAACCATGGAATACACAACCATACAAAACACAGCCAGGAGTTTGTGCACATTTTGGCATCCAATTCCGTGATCGTGTATTCCATGGTTGTGCTTTCCAGTACGTATAAAATTTTATGTACACCCTTGTAAAACACGACCGTAGAATTGGGTGCCATAACTTATGCCTCGTTTACACTCACTTTCTAACGCGGAACCGACTCAGATAGGTTAGAATATAAAAAAAAAGCGTGAGGCAAGTGAGCGTGCTTCAGCAGCAGCCGCCGAAGCACTAGGAATAAAACTGCATGACCTACCTACACTAATCTCAAAATAGGATGGTACAACTTGATTCTTTAATTGCGTCTAAACTAAACGAAGGAAGCCTAAGCTTTCGTTCGAGCAATCAGAGCAATGGTTGCCAATTCCCAGGTCGTGTATTCCATGGCTGTACATTAATTGGACATCTACAAAAACTATATCATAGTAAAACTATATTGGAAAAATTGTTCGAATGGCGGACCCATGCCACAATAAAAACAAAACAAAGTAAATCTTTGGGTACTGCCGATAGAAGTGAAAACTAGGCCAAAAAGTACACGTATGTCGTACACAGTATACATACAGCTCATGGAAAGCGTTCGGTGGCAATGATACGAGTTCCATGATTTTTATTTACCCAAAAGTGCTCAACGCACAGAAGTTTTCACTTCAAAAACCCTACAACCAGTTTTTGGGACATCTACTGCAAACCCAAAATACAAAAAACAAAAAAAATTACATAGACTCCTCCGCTGTCTATGGAATCTTCGACATAATTTGAAATTGTGGTAGCATTGTTCGTAAAAAAGAAAGAGGAAGTCGTTTGTTTGATTCGATTCCGTTGTAGAACTCTGATTCAAAGTAAAGATCAACAATTTTTTAAGTGAAAAGTAAATGTTAACTACATAAATAAAATAAATGGTTGCATTTACAATCACCTGATGCTTTGAGGTTCGAAAGTCGCCACCGTGTTATTAAAAAAGGTATGTTTTGCTTTGTTTGTTTTTGTCGAATTTGACATGACAACTAAGATGATTGAGATTGAGTGAAATTATAATTGAGTGAAGTGAGATAACCTAGAAATAAATACGTTCGTTGTTTAGCTATATCAAAACTAACTTGGAGAAAACTTGGTTTTCTACAATTAACATGCTGTGTTGTTTGTAGATGCCAACTCTGATAGGCAACATTGTTGACGGATCTCATTTGGTAGACGGCAGCAAAATGAATCTTGAATCTTTGGAATTAGCAGGCTGTACCTTGGACCGGTATATTTCCGCTGATAATTCGCGCCCTTCGTTTTTAGAGGTTTGTTTTACCCTTTTATCTTACTTCTTACTACTATTCTCTAAATCAGTACCTCTTTTACTGAATTGGAGTTTCAATTAAACTTCTACTGCAATAGTAAATTAAAAAACAACCTAATATTATCTTGCAGATAACCGGTATAGCTGCCCAGAGAGTTCCAACATGCAGTGGCTTGAACGCTGGAGACTACAGAAATCTTGCAGCACTCTTGAACCATCCAAATTTATCACAGTTGAAGATCCTAAACAAAGTCCCACTGCCACCTGAGATCATGGAACACTTCGCTCGTATCCTTTTTATCTTACTTAAATAGTTCGAAAAGTATTTGGGGCTAGATTAACTTTTTATGCATTATTTTCTTAACTCATGTGATCAGATATGCAATGTCATTGTTTAATGGGAGTGTTCCCAGAAATCAGCAGAGTATGGCTTGCAATAGACAGTAATATCTATGTTTGGGCATTTGAACATGGCAGTGATGTAGCATACTTTGATGGTTTGGGAGAAACTATAGTCAGTGTAGGCTTAGTAAAGCCTAAAACAGGAGTCTTTCAGGGTTTTGTAAAATATTTGCTGGTTCTGACAACCACTGTAGAAATTGTAGTTTTAGGTAAGTTTGTAAACAGTATTCTTATTGTTTGAAATTAATGTAATTGATGTAACCCAACCTTTTATTGAACAGGTGTAACTTTTTCAAGTAGCAAAAATGATGGATCTGGAGAATTACAAGAGATTCACTTGGTGCCAGAACCAGTTTTTGTTATGCCCACTGATGGTGTCTCAATGATGTGTGTGAAATCTACTGCTAAAGGAAGAATATTCATGGGTGGCAAAGATGGATGTCTTTATGAAATCACATATCAGGTTTGTTCTAATATTAGTTAGATTCCACCTGTGGCTTTTCTCATGTGGTACTAGGATAAAATATATATTTTGTCAGTTATTATTAATATCCTTTACCTGGGCTTCACAAAAAATACACAAAAATCTTAAAACCATTGAAGACTATAGCAAAAGCTGTGTAGTATTTCAATAAATAGCCAATACAGCCGGACAGAAAGATATATTGAGAAATTTAGCTGATGACTTTTTATGAGCTCAATGACATGATAAGTTATCCAATAAGTGGTACAAATGTTTTCCTACTTAAAAATTTCTATCATACATATATTTTTTATTTTTTTTTCAGGCTCAATTAGGCTGGTTTGGAAAACACTGTAAAAAAGTAAATCATTCCACAAGTGCACTTTCGTTTTTAGTACCATCATTCCTAAATGCTGCTTTGTATGATGAGGATCCAATTGTTAAAATTGAAGTAGACAACTCACGACACATTTTATACACATTGACGGAAAAAGGCTGCATAGAAGTTTTTGATTTAGGTCGTGATGGCGAAGACCTGAGTAGAGTTGTGAGATTATCACAAGGAAAAATTGTGTCCTTATCCATGGAAATTGTTAAGTAAGATCCTTCTGTTATGCCTTAAAAATTGTTTAAGCAAAGTAGCAGATTCATTAACTAATTTTTTACAGGACATTGGAGGCAACAAACTTCAAGCCAGTAATAGCAATATCAGCTGTTGATGTTTCTGAGTGTGAACATTTAAACCTAGTAGCTGTTACACAGACTGGGGCACGATTGTATTTTAATACTGGAAGCGGAGAGTAAGTTGCTTTACATTTTTATTTATAATAATTGATGGAAGTGTTTTCCACACATGCCGCTGCCCTGGCATCAACTTTTATATGGATTACCTTCTCGAAAGCCGGGTTTACCGGCGGCATTACCGTCGTTTCCGGTGGCATGTGTGGAGGCTCTAAAACTAAAACATTACAACTAGTTAACATTTTTGGTTTTGAAATTTAACAGCGCGAGCCAAGGCGATGTTCAAAGACCGCACTATCTCTCTCTACTCCACGTGAGATTACCGCCTGGATTCACGCCCAACGCTTCTGTACTAAAGCCAAAACAAGTACATAGTGCTGTTTATGAAAATGGTAAGATTGACTATTGATTTAGTATGACTATAATCTTTGATAGTAATTAATTTCTTTGCTAACATGGGTCGTGCTCACACACGCAAAAACACTGAGAGCACTGACATTGCGCACATAATTTTTTGAAAACCCACTACACTACCGGTGCTCTACGCGTTACGTTAGCGCCATAATAAAAGATATTTGATAGGTCGATAAATATACGTACATATAGTATAAAGACTTGCCTGTCTTTCTGTTCTTTGTATACTAAATAGAACAACTTTTCAAGGAGTATCTAGGGCCCGCCAGTTCGTACCTTAAGCAATAACAAGTTACGAGAAGCATACAAAACAATCGTTTTACCTATTGAAAATGACATTAGTCAACAAACATAAATTCATATTCTTGGATATTTTCATACTGCGCTTACGTAAATGTTATGATAGCAGTAACATTTGTCAATAACGATAAATGCCTTTAGGTTCCCTCGTAATGGTGTGTTCTGCTGGAGGAGGCGGCGAGGCAGAAACCCTGTGGTGTCTGTCGCGAGCAGTCTCCGGCGGAGCTGCCTTTAGCGAAGCGCATACGGTTCTCGCACTCGACGCGCCGGCCTGGGCGCTCACTGCATTACCACCGCTGCACTCCGCACATCTGTCACCCGCCTTGTTATCCAAAAAAGGTAACATCAACATGACATTCAGTCATTGGTGTCTGATCTGTCGAGCTGGTATCCATATCTACCATCCAATGGCATGATCAAACTCTGCTTTGATAAAGTAGATTTGATGACTACTTAGCCGCTATTAATTGGACGCCGCTGTCATCGGTATACGTTTGGATCAGTTTTGCCACGTTTAAAATTCCTTCCATATAGTGTTCAAATATACGAATACATTTAATCAAAACATGGACCGTGTTCGCACATAAAACGCTGCTTTGGCGAGTTCCAACATCTCAGAAATAATGAATAAGACAGTGAGCATTGATGGTAACCACTTAATATCAGGTGGGCCATCTGCTTGTTCTATTAGCAAGTCGTATGGGAAAAAATATAATAGATAGATGTTTAATTTTCTAGAGGTGTGGGGAGTCTCCCGATGGGCCGTGGTGACGGGAGGCGGAGCGTGCATCGCGACCGCCGGTTCTGTCCCGGACTTATTGCGGCAGCTGTTGCGCGACTGTCGCGGCCCGGACGCACCACCTGTCAGGGACTTTTTCCAGGTAGTTTATTCATCACTTGCTTTTTTATTTACCACTAGTCAGCGACATAGTAGATTACAACACTCATTTTTATTCAGTACCCTTCTCTTCTGGATTTTGCAACAAAATGGCAACCTTAGTGTGCAGTTAGTCATGGCTCATGGCGGATATTCTAATTAAGCTCAAACATTTTTTTTTAATGTTACCTATTTTTGTCCCTGACTGCTCACAGCCGGTTATAAATAAGATTTAAGCTATTTCAGGTCGAAATCTCTGTCATATTCCAAGTTTCGTCTAGAAATCAGTCTAGTCATTAATGGTTTGATTAAGTCAAACAAGTTTTCCTATTATTGATATAAATCATCATCATCAGGTACAATTATAATGATTTAAGTAACGTGTTTGTATATAAACTTGTTAACAGCTACACAACGTTGAGCAAGCGTGCGCATGCGCGGTGTACCTAGCCTGTGAAGACACGACAAGTGGCGACCTCTCTATCAGTGAATGGGCGACGCGAGCATTCTTTCTCCATGGCAGCCAAATGCAACCTGCGCCTTTGTATCAACCCCCATCGCAAATGCCATCTAGTATAGGTAAATAAATAAACAGCCCCATTCATATAATCCTGAAACTCGGATTCCCTGTGTCTGTGGGTATAAAACTATGGCAGATGCCATAAAAACTAACCCGCATGGTATCAGTGAGCCAGATAAACCATTTTGTAAAAAATCTCCCATTTGCTATGAAATTGTTTGTGTTACAAAAAACAAGACAGCAACTAGTACTTTTTTCGGTATGAAACAAAATAACACATCAACAACTTTTAATAGAATAATAGGGCGTGCTGTACATTTTTTTGTCTCTAATCTCGAGTCTTCAGTCGCCATTAATAACCCTGGAAAGAGTGAAAGTACCACGTAATGGCGCTTTGCAGTAACTGAATAACAGATACTTCTGTTTCTTGAATTAATTTTTCTCGCAAATAAGAGAAAAGTATTATACAAGATGCACAAGAGCGGTCGCCCTAGAATCTGAAATGTGAGAGGAGGCCTACATTCTGCAGTGGACTTCATTTGGCTTAAATGATAAAAATGATGATGAATTTCAAAAATCAGATAAATTACTTTGAATGAATTCTAACATTGAGTTTTTATTTTAGAATCTCCTAAATTTTTGCCACGTCAGATGTCAACACCAATGAACGTCAGAGGGCAACTAGGGCAACCACAATCAGGGAAAATGAACCAATCATATCAAAGCCAAATGAACCATAGCTACCTGGGATCACCCACTCGGACAATGATGCCACAGTCGCCTTACAATCAGAACCCGATGAGTCCCACTCTGTTAAACCAATCTTCATTCATCGGTAACATAACGCAACAACAGAGAGATCCTACCTACCCAATGGACTTCAGTGCAAAGCATAATGGACTTTATATCTATGTGGGCAGGATTCTATCTCCTATTTGGAATTTGAAGTGTGTGTCGAAATCACAAGCACCGGAAAATAAGGAATTCGTAAGTATTCTTACACTAACTTGCATGCTTGGAAACAACAAACTATCTGAAATATGTTTCATATGGCGCAGCCGGTATGGATTGCAACACCGCAGTTTTTAAGTAAATTACTTGTATGCTTTCAGATGAGTAGCAAGGTTACGGGTGAAGATTGCGCGTACATCGTGCAAAAGTTGCAGAGAGTGGCTGCATTTATGCAACGCACGCTGGCTCCACCTCACTCTGAGGAACATGCTTCATTGCAAGCCTTGAAAATATATATTAGTAAGAGCAACAGCTTACCCTACTCTATGAACTTATTAACAAACTGTTGCAAAATCTGCCCTAAAACGCAAATCAGTAGGTTTACTTTACAGACATGTAATATTGTCTATGTCTAAGGAAAGCATGTTTTATCAATTTTATTTGTTGTATTTTTCTATGAGCAAATGTAATCGAGCTGTGCCCACCTAGTGGTAGTTGCACCGATACCCATACCGGAACACAGCAATGCGAGTATCGCTGTTCAGAGGCATATATATGGGTACAGTGGCAGTACTTCCCCTAACGAACTCTTTAACAAAGACCCCTACTACTAAGTTTCAATGTTAATTTTACTTTGACTCGATTTAAAAGCAAAGATTTTGTTTTTCAGATATGTCAATAGAAATGTTAAGCTTGTGGAAAGTGCTATGTGAGCACCAATTCCATGTAATTGCAGCCAGTCTACCTCAGGAACAACAAACTGCCTTACATGCTGCATCTTTCAGGCAAGTGTATTTTAATTTCGATTCTCCATAACGATTTCATTGAACTAAAATAATGAATAATATTACATCAATGTGAGAAGAGTACCAATGTATTGTTATATTTCAGAGAGTTACTAGTAGGCGGGCAAGAAGTGGCTTGCCTACTCTTAGGATCCCTAGTTGCTGGATATCTGCGAGACAATGCTTCTGTGGATGGTATCTCGCAAAAACTGCGCCAGCTTTGTCCCACGCTTTATAGACAAGAGGACGCAACTTGTTCTAAAGCCAACGAGCTGTTGATATTCGCGAAACAACAAAAGAATCCGTCGGAGCGAGAAGAGATGCTCCAGCACGCTTTGAAGTTGTGCAAAGTAAGTTATTTAATAAATAATTATGTTAGGCTTGTATGTGTAGTTCATTTAGGGCAAATATAGGCTGGAACAGATTTCAGTGTACCAAACATTTAGTTTAATTTTGATAAGATTGTCTTGTTTATATTTTGCTAGAGGACTAGTTTTTTTAAAGGCGTGCCTTTTTTCATTTGTATTCAATATTCTGTAGTCGTGCCTAATCATAAAATAAGACTATCAGCTCCATTGGGGTGATTGCAGCGAACCCTGCTGAAGATGACATCTGATGATGGTGGTTAATATTATAATTGAATAATTCTCAGGATGTAGCGCCAAATGTGAACCTACCATTAGTATGCAGTAAGCTAGTATCAGCCGGATTCTACTCGGGAGTGGTTGAGTTGTGCGTGGCGTGCGCTACTAAGCTAGATCCACAGGACAAGGCACTGCATTTCTACAAGAGCGACCAACCTTCTCAAGATCGAGAAGGGCACCTTACTTATTACAGAAGGTTAGTAAATGCATTTAATTTGAACTCTAAATATTAGCTTTACGGACGCAGTGTGGTGCATTGTAGGGCTCGTTTCTAACGTGAATGGCCTATTAGGCAATACTTTACTATAGGTGATAGTTACCACTTAACATCACGTGGGATATATACTGATTAAACGAAATATAAAAATAAGTTAAATAAAAATAAGTAAAAATAGTTAAATATGACAGCCGTCACAGCTCAGTTTGTAGTAGCCCTGCCTTCTGTGCTGTAGGTGGTGGGTTCGATCCCCACCGAAAACAAACATTTGTTCTGTGTCTGGGTGTTGTATTGTATTCTATGTATGTATTTACAAAAAAAAAAGTATATAAATATTCTATCAGTCATCTGGTTCCCATAGCACAAGCTATGCTTAGTTTGGGGCTAGATGATGTTGTGTAAAAATGTCCTGACATATTTATTTAAAAAAAATAATTACCTATTTAAGTTGGAGTGAATATGATCTTTATCTCTATATTGTTGCAGAATGGAAATCTATCGGGAAGTGTGCACGGCACTGGAGCGCTTGTACGAGCGCAGTGCTGAGACATCAGGCACTGAGCCTGCTTTGACGCTATCGCAGCCTACGAACGATTCCATGCTGAATCTGTCTCCAGATGACGCTAACTTCCAGGTAAAAATCTATTGTATGACAAGACTTGCCTCAGTTAGTATTTGCTCTGCCTTATGCGCTGTAAGTTGTGGGTTCGATTCCTATGGAGAACAAACATTTATGCGATCTAAATGAATATTTAGATTTTAATATTTTAAGTCTGGTAAATAATAATAATAATGCTGGACAATCCACACAGCAGAAATAGTATTATAAGTAGACAAAGATAAAGAATTAATTGCTATAAAACTAGGAGTAAAGTTACATTAATATTGGTATTATATCCAACGTAAAAGATTTTTAATTTACTACACAAAAACACACAACACTTATGTGTTGTGTTTTTGTGCATGTACTTAAAAAAAGTATGTATGTATGACTATCAGTTATCTGGTTTCCATATAAAATTTTTTTCTTAGTTTGGGTTTAGCTGGCGTGTGTAATTTTATTTTTCCATTTGTGACCAGATAACGTTGCCGCATTTTTGTATTGTATTTTCAACTAAATTTTTGTCTTTTCTTAGGGAAGAAAACTAGTTTGGGAATGTTTATCGCGAAACGATGAACTACTACATGTTGCAGTTTACGAATGGCTTGTTTCGAAAAACTTAGGATCAGGTAAGGATTACCTATTCTTATGACAGCCATTGCAGCTCAGTTCGTAGTAGCCCTGCCTTCTGCGCTGTAGGTGGTTCAATCCCCACTGAGAAGAGAACAAACATTTGTGTAATGAATATAGTTGTTTGTTTTGTGTCTGGGTGTTATATTGTATTCTAACTACATATGCATTAAAAAAAAGTATATAAGTATTCTATCTGATATCTGGTTTCCATAGTACAAGTTTTGCTCAATTTGGGGCTAGAAGTCTGATGTGAATGTGTGTCAATATTAATTTATTTAGTTTTAACTCATTATTAGTGGAAACAGGCGCGACCACATGAAGCTATTTTCATACAAACTTCAACTCCCACTACACCCCTTTAAGGGATGAATTTCGAGAATTCTAGTTTTATTACACCTCTACGCACCAAGATGAATACAACCTGAAAATGTTCAATCTCTACAACCAGCAGAGGTTTAGGCTGTGCATTGTCTATATGTCAGTCAGTCAGGACAAAAATACAGAAGAGATTTAGAATATAGTAAAAATTGTACATTACCATTCATTATAAATGAGTATGTTTGCCTGTGTACTTCATTATTATTCTCCCTACAGTGTGTGCTTCACTTCACAGAATTGCTCTCCCTCGGTGCTTCGCCTCCCCCCTCGCTGCGGACGTACCTGCAGGCGGCTGCGCGCGCTGCCTCGCCGCCTGCCGCGCTGCACTTACTAGACCTGCTCTGGAAGGTTCTGGAACAGTGCGGTGATCACTTCGCGGCCGCGGAGGTGCTGGAAGGCCTCGCTACCCGTCCTGGGTGAGTGTTCGCACCTGTCTGTTTTTATATTAACTAACTGACCCGTGCCCAATTTGGTCAGTACAAAGCTTTCGGCTTTTCTGTACTATAATATGTGTGTATCTATTAAACATATAAACCTTTCACTTGAATCACTCTGTCTATTGCTGAAAACATTTGTTTTTAGAGATACCTAATTATTTTAATAATTAATTTTACAAATCATTTAATCCATTGAGTAGTTTAAAATATCTAAGCGAACAGCGGAAGCGACTTCATTTTATACTATGTAAAGAAGTGTGGGTTCGATGTTCAGATCCGGCGCGACTCTATCGCAGCGCATGTCGTGGTTGTCGGCGGGCGTGGTGTGCGTGCGGGGCGCGGGCGGCGGCGGTGCGGGCGGCGGGGAGCTGCTGCGGCGGCTGGAGGAGGCGGGCGAGGTGGCGCGCGTGCAAGTCGCCGTGCGCGCCGCCGCCGCCGCCTTGCCGCGCGCGCTGCAGCCGAACCATCAACAGATGCAGCGACTAGACGATGAACTACTCGAGATCACACAGGTACTAACATGCACTGTAATCCAACAGGCTCAGTAGAGACCTAGTGTGAGGGACAGAGCTACGTCAGCTACTCAAATTGACAGCCGTCACACATCAGTTTGTAGTAGCCCTGCCTTCTGCGCTGTAGGTGGTGGGTTTGATCCCCACTGAGGACAGAAATTTGTGTGGTGAACAATGTTTGTTCTATCGAGAATTTTCGGAAATTTAATCTTACGATACATCCATGCTTGGGCACCTGAATCGTTACGTTTTGACATATTCGATGACACAATATGAACCGTATCACGATGGAATACATGTCATGGAATCTATCCAAACTGAACGTAGGTAGGTCTTAAACTGAATCGCATTAAGACTTGACGGTACGGCTTGCTGTCCCGACCTTGATGGGCTCAATGTATTTCAATAGCACTGATTCATATTAGTGGAATTCCATAAAATTGTCGGCCACTATATTTACCTGACGTTCGGTCTGTGCTGTTACTGGAACTGTAATGTGAATAACTGCTAGCGATCACAAAGGTACAAAGGCAGTTTTTTCACATCATTTATAACACTTAACATCAGGTGGGCTATCTGCTTGTTCTATCTACAAGTGGAATATAAAAAATTGTGATTGGTTGTATATTTTGTTTTTACGTACCGGTCACTAGCTACTTAATAAAGGATATTATTCTTTTATATTAAAAAAAAAAGCATATTGTTATTCTAAATACCCACCAAGTTATCGAATCAATCAATCCAACAGTTATACGAAGAATACGCCGACCGCTACAACCTATGGGAATGCAAGCTTGCCATTGTGCAGTGTTCCGGTCATAACGACGCTATTCTCGTGGAGAACATTTGGAGCAACATTCTGGCCGAGGCCGGGATAGCGGCGCAGGTACTTCCCTCCACCGACGAGAGACTTGCGTCGGTGCTAAGCAAACTGACGTCACTCGGCAGGGAATATGTGAACACGGGACACTGTTTCCCATTGTGTAAGTCCACTCATTGTTTTCACGACTTGAAGCACGGAAAACGTCTCTGTACTAGGCAGCCGGATTACAGTAGTGAACCTAGTTCATGTTTTTTCCTCTACCTACACTAATCTACAGGAATGAAATAAAATACAGGAATCCTTATTGACTGACATAATTATAGACAACGCACGGCCTACAACTACGACCAGCGGGCCGTACTGACTTGAATTTTAGGGTATGTTTATCTTGGTGCGTACTAGAAAAAGTAACGGCGGTTGAAGTTTGTCTTCACGCAAACGAAGTTGCGCGCTGTTCTAGTAGTTGTCAAAAAAAATACTAGTAAGCGTAGGTTTATAGCACAACAGAATTATGATAGTTTACAGTTGAAAGAGATCGTTAACGAAAACCGGTAAATTACTTTCTAAGCTTAGTGACCATTGTATTTCTATAAATAAGTTATCGTAGCATATCCAACAGTTACTATTACTGTATCCGCCCGTCAATTTGGTGTGAACATGACCTTTGGGTCAAACCACACTAAGCGTATCGTGCGTCGCGTGACGTAAAATATATATTAGGGTTTACTTAGTTAGAGGCTACAGGGCGTTGTGTGAAATGTTAACAAATATTTGTATATTTTATGTTTTAAAACGATATCGCGGCCCGGCTATGGTCACGCTTTAGAATTTTTGCATTGTGCGAATGCCAAATGCGTTTCGCAAGTTACGTGTGTTTCGACCTTTAATAAATTTTGCCACTGGTTTACATAGCAGCAGAGGCAAATAAAACTCATTAGAGCCTGCCCGCTAACTGTTTGCCTGATGTATGCTATGTCACGACTTATAGTAGGACAGTCGCATTGTAAAGTTAATGATGTTCCACATAGTTTTATGTGTTAACTCGCTTTAATGTAAACATGCGGTTGAAACCAAATTGCTCTATTAGAATTTATGACTAACAACTTTCCTACTTTCAGATTTTATCGTGCGTCAATTAGAAATAATGAGCTGTAAATTGTCAGCGGACCAAAGTATGGTGTTCAAAACAATTCTGAATATTGGCGTTACAATCGAACAAGTTTTGGATATATATATCAAGTGAGTACAATTAACGCAGACAATTTGGAGAGCACTGGCGGTTGCTAGTGAGAGCGAACCTGCCTTGTCTGAACTTAAGGTCGTGGGTTCGAATCCGATCGTGCACCAATTAATTTTTTTATTCAAACGCATGTACCACGCAATAATTGTGTTCTGAAACAGTGAAGAAAAACACTGTGAGGACACCAGTTAGTATTCTAGCAGCGGTAATGGGTTTGCAACCTCTCACGTATGGAATACCAACTGCTGCAAAATTGGGTACCAAATCAACCAAATCTGAGGGGATATTTGATGTGCATAGGGATGAAAGTCGTAAAGCTGTTGGTTAGATTCATTTGTTTTGTTAGATTGGTGAGCGTGAACGAGCGAGTGTGGCTGGGCTGCGGCGATGAGACACATGTGTGCGGGGTAGCGGCCTTACTACTGGAGGCGGCTCGCGGCGAACTGGCACCGCTGCCGGGAGCATTGCGTCGTCGAGCGCTCGCGCGGTGCAAGGACCTGCACGAGGCTGCGCTCTCTTCTCTGCAGGTGAGACTATACGATGCACGATTAAACTGTCGTAACGTAAACTTATCGCGATCATGGAACTTTGGTCGACCAACTGATTTTATCTATCGAATTTTACCTACAAAACTTCTCGAATTTATCAACCTAGCATTTAACTAAGTTCCACGCTGCCAATCTTGATAATTTTAATAAAACCCTGCTTTATCGAGATTTTATGTAAAATTTTATCTATCTATACATCGATGCTTGGGCACCTGTTGGTACGATACACTGTACGGCAATCAGAGAACAATCCGCAATTGAAATATCAATACCGCTATGTAATTCAAAAATACCATACGCTTACGCCACAAATGTTAAGTTTATTAGAGCTAGGCCCCCGAATAGTAAAATAAATAGAAAGTTGAACACATGCTGGCGAAAAGTCTGTGTGTCATAAATCAAAACGGAAGTTTTCGCACAAGTATTTTATCACTTGACACTTTCGCATAATTATAAATGTGAAAGCACACTATATTACGATTACGTATTCCATTATTCTGAATCAGCTTCATCGTTGTCACTTTCGCGCGGTTTCTGGGGTGGTGACAGCGGTTATCCTACAAAATTTAACATATTATTGAGTCATCCGTGGTTCTTCTTTCCGTTTTGTTCCGTCTGTGTATGGAAACTACTTTCTTTAGTTAATTATGAGCTAAGAGTTGACCGTTGTGAGAGTATATTTGTGGAACCAACCGTCGAACCAAACGAGAGTTGTGATTCAAATGCATAAAGGCAGTTAAGTATAAAATCATTTGCGCAGTTACTTTACTGTCATGTATATTAAAGTTCGTTTAACAAAGTGGTTGATCCTTGTGAATTTCATACACCACTATACGAAAAACACTGTCGTGAGATTTTCCAATAATAAATATTCGACTGTACATAACCCTCGAGAAAATGCGAGGACGGGCGTTCAGTAGAATAACAATATGTAACAGACACCGACTTGAGGTTAGTGATTGGTATAATACTAGCAAAAACAATTTTATACTCCTTCTGATGTCCTCCAAGTCGTAATCGATTAGGGCGAACACAATTTAGTTTTTTACAACGCACAGTAGAAGACTGCTTTCGGAAATCAAAGCTTCTATGCCTAACATGCGAGACCTTCACAGTACATCAGCATTGGTTATCCAGTCTTGCACCTTGATTTCCAAAAGATAGCAAATGCATTTTAAAAAAATGTATTCAACGTCTTAACATCAGTTTTATAGGGGCAATAAGACTCTAGTCTTCAACAGCATATACGAATAAAAGGATTGGTAATTAAATCGTACCTAATGCCAGTTTTATCATTACAGGCGCGACCCAACACAAATGCACTCATAGAAAGACTGTCACTGGCGCAGGCGCATTTAGATCGCATGGATTGAGCTAGCAACATAGTTATACTATTCAAATTGTTAGTTGTAATTTTTTAGGGCTTATACATAATAATTGTATTATTAAGAAATATCAGGAGCTATGCACCTACTGATCAAAAATACAAATATTTAGCTACCTCTGGAAATTTAAAATATTTTTTTCGTTTAATAGTAACATAATTTATTTTTCGGTACTTATTGAAATACTGTTTGTTTCTCGTAGATTTAAGTTTTATCAAACCGATTAATAATATCTCGTAATATGTTAAAACACGTTAAATAACCTAATGTTGGTCATATCAAGGTGAGGTTTATTAGGAGAGTACAGTAAAATGAAATAGACCTTATTGTTCATAAATTTCTTATAATGAAAAAGACAATTAAGTATGGCGATACAGTAACAATTAATTATTCTACGTCATTACATAATATACTATTGCAGTAAGCCACATTGATTACTAATTGTAATTTGAATGGCAGTGACTGATAAATTAATTTTATTTTATAATCTAAATATGTTAAATTGATTTCTAAAACACAAATGTAATTCTGGCGCCTATAGATGTATGAATTTATAAAAATGTAAACAGGTTGACACGATTTTAATAAATATTGTCTATCCATAACATGCTTCATTAATATTTTGCTTTATTAAAATACTTAACTACAATCATGTTGGTGTATTAAGCGTTAGTGAACCCACTACTAAAAGGCACTAAAATGGTATCTATTTTTGTAAATAAATGATTATCTAAGACAGTCGTTTTTATTAACTACCTTATCTGAATTATAGTGCAAATTAAGCGAGATCTAAGTTATTTACAACTGTCGCTTATCTCTACTAATTGCATTTAATGATAAATACATACATGTTTCACAGTAAACATTTAAAATCCAGATTCTCTGTGATAAGTAGTGATTCCACTAGCTTGCGGGTCCTTCAAAATGAATAAAATCATTAGAAAAATGAAGTACAACATTACGTGGAGTCATCATCGAAAGGGTTCGTGGTTACCTGATGACCGTGATGGTCCTCATCTGGGTAAGTATATAAGCTATTTTGTGCTCCGCTAATGGTCGGGACCCCGACCATGTTCATTGGAGACATCTGTGTGTACTGCTGTCTCGATGGTTCCTTCCCAGCGGAATTATTTCTTTTAGTGATTGTTGTGTAAGTTGGAGTTGATTTTGTTGGGATGTCTTTGATCCTTGTTGCCGCTCTGTATGTACCGAACTCATCCGGCGGCGGAGGCAACGAGAAACCGTCCGACGTTTGTGTGATTTCAGATGTCTCGTCGCTTATTTCTTTTGCTAGTTTCTGGCGCATTTTTCTAGGCATTGTGTAGAATGTGTTCATCTGCAAACAGAAGTAAGTTAAATTTGTTCCTTTACATAAATCTTTTTAGGTATAGAACTTCGCTGATGCTTACCGGCCTTGGAACATTGTAATTCGTTTCAGGAGGTAAATGTAGTACTAGATGGTCGCATAACGCATCCATGTCTCTCTTCCGACTAATATTCTGCATTGAATGCACTCTGCAGTTGTTGCCATGTCGCATAATTTCGTTGCATTTGATCTCTGGTTCTACATCGTGCATGTATCGCGCTGAGTGGAACGAGCTGGTCCTTCGGACGTCGAAGTTCTTGGAAGGATACCGGGACACGGCTCGTCGAAACGACTCGGTACGTCTCACATTACAATCGCTACCGTCTTCGCTGTCGTGGTACGTTTCGCAATTAGATTCTGCAATTTCAAGACCAATATAGAAAGTAATGTAAATGGTGATTAATGATTCAAGACAAGTCTGTCCACAAAAACTCATCTCAGACAAAATGAAGATGAATCAAGATAGATTTGTAATGGTTATTTTTAAATTACTGTTATTCAATAAAAAGCAACGGTAATTTTTTGAATAGACTTGCTTTCGATTGTCTGATGACTATCAGCTTATGTAGAGAATTGTTAATTTGGCCGGCGAACAAATGAGCCGCACAAACCACAGTGAGAGTCACGTAAATTAACTACCATATACTTTATGCAATTTAAAGTTGTTTTTTTTGTTCGTTTTGCTTTTTCTGTGCCGAAAGTTTTCTCTGTGTCTGTTGTATGTTAAATAAAAAATAATTCATTTAAATTAACCATGCATTTTCTGATGTCTCTTTTTTTAAGATTTAGTCTTGAGTCAGTTCTGATGTTTACAGTAGTAGTAGAACTCTTAGTGAAGGGCCCATTTGGTTATCGGAACACACTGCGCTGCTGCTTGGTGGTAGAAATAGGCATGGTGGCAGTACTTCGGACAAACCCTTCACAAAGAGCCCTACTTTTACTTACAACTACCGTGTACTACTAAGACCCTTATATTCCCTGATATATGTTAGCTGCTTTATAATATTTTTTGTCAGTTTTATCAACAGACTTATCGGCCGTTAATGGAACACTCAGCGACAAATATGAGTAAGACCATACGTACCTTCAGTATTGTAGGCACACAGCGGTGGGTCAGAGTGCGCTCGCGGCAAGTCAAGCGTAGAGCCGCGTTCGTGCGAGCAGAGCACCAGTCCACAAGCTAACAGCGCGACCAGCAGTACTCCTCCGAATAGAGCCAGCGCTAGCGTTGTTATATTCGACACTGCACCGACTACACAGAAAATCAAAACGGACCCTGGTAGATTTGCGGGAAGAAACCGAACCTTAAAAAAACTGGGCAGCAACACTAAAATGGTGTCATAAGTATAAACTTATGTCTTATAACTCAACAAAGCAAAACATTGTAGATAGGTATATCAGGCAGCGGAGGAATATTTTTACATGTTTGCGTTGTCGCAATCGTCTTCACCTTTCAGATCAGCAATAAGAAATATTTTATAAAATAGTGATTAAGTTGCAGTACTAGAGTATAACCGTGTTGGTCACGTCTTAGAATAGGATCCTTTCATTATCTCAGAAGATATCGTGAGACTAATAAGAATAAGGGAATCTCTCTTTGTAGGAAATATATAGGTAATATCTGTAGGATAATAGTGTAGGTTATCAAGTATTACCTGACTTATGAATAACATCAGTTTTCTGAATATCCACACTCTTGCTTTCTCCTTTACTGTTGAATGCTATAATAACAAACGTGTAGTTCTCCTGTTCAGGCTCGGGAATCATGAATTCGGGGTCCCCATTGATTATTGAAAGTATGCTATCTTCTGTATCTGGTGATGTCACGATGAATTTAAATTTCTGTAATTAAAATTCTTCGATAATGAGGTTGCATACCGTGTAAAATGTGTTGTTTGGGCATTTACTTGATAGTTCATAGTAGGCAGCTTTAACTCATCACTGCTGCGGCTGCATAGACCACTGCTGGGCAATAAGCCTTAAAATTACACGTCTCTTCAACTCCTTTTGCATCCAAGTCTTTCCCTGTACAGCAACGATGTCATGCACCCCCCCTGGCTGTTGGTTTACCAAGGCTTCTCTTGTATCCTCTAGGCCACCACTCTATCAGCCATACTCCACCTGATATGACCAAATTTTGCCAAGTGTTCTGCTTAGCTCTACTTAGTTTTGAGCGACTCGCATTTTGTGCACATTCTCTTAAGTATATAGGGAAAGTGAAGAACACAATATAAAAGTCTAAACCTTAAACATGCAGGAAGTTTCACCTGTGTTAATCCTCCATCATGTCCCTTTTCGCACTTGACGATGATATCTTCAGCGGTATTCTTGACAGCCTCACAATTCGCTGGTGGGCGGGGAATAGTTTCATCTGTCACTAGAAACGTGCACGGAGTGTGCAAGTTACCCTTTTCAGAAACGTTGTTTACTCCCCAACAAAAAAGAGTGCCTGTAAAAGAACTAGATATTTTAGAAACAATACTATTTTCTTCTGGTACCCAAATAAAAATTAGCTTGATAATAACAATAAATTATAGATGCTTTAAATTATGTATTTAAGTAGGTACCTAGCATAGGTCACTAGGGAAGATCTGTTCTTAATTTCGTCATAATCCGCCTTGACGATACGACGTGATTGATGCCCAGTTTCTATTCTCTACAAACATCCGTTAGTAGCGCTACAGATCGTAGACTTGTAGTCTGACAGATATTCTCTCATCTTTTTGGGTAGCAGAAAAAAATATTGAAATTTGTTTCGTTTCAGCGAGACTAACGCAAAGGAATTGATTTTTATATGCATATATAAAGTCTCTTGTGTAAACTCTATGTATTTTTTACAAATTTGTATCAGTAACTGTTTTGCCTAACTGCGCGACAAAAAACAGGACATTTTACGGATTTTTTGCTTTGGACAGCGTTTTAAGTCGTCTCAAGATAATCCCTGCGGATATTACTGAAAAATGCTTTTTGACTCTGACTTTGAAATAACGTGATGTTCTTACTGTAAGTCGTAATGTTGATCCTTTCATATAAAAGCATGTTTTCTTCAGTCTCGACTGTGGTCTGCGGATAGTTTTTCATCGTAGTGATGTTGACTGCGTCGTTCACTAGCACCCAGCGGTAAGAAGTCGGTTCGGGGTTCGATTTCACGTTACATGTTATGTTTATCGACTCGTTTTCTCCCAATCCATACTCTACTATGCTCGTGTCTTCGCAGTACGATGGATCTGTAAACATAAATAAACAGGTCGTGTCAGAAAAAAATACTCAAATTACAATTTTTATAGACATCAGAATTGTAATAATTAATTAAACAGCGTAATGAGGGCTTATTATAATAATATAATTTTACTGGCTTACTGGATTTTCATGTTAGCTTAGAGTAGTTTATGATTTGACGATAGTCTTTAGGGGTTATATAGATTGGGTCGGGATGTTTTTAATTTAAAATATGTTAAAATATGCTTAATATGTTTAATATGTTAAAAATAATTTAGAATCCATACATGTTACTTCGATATTGATCGGCTCGCTGTAAGCCAATCCTTCGTCGTTGGTGGCCGCACACAGGTACTCGCCAGCATCGGCCTCTGATATATCCACCAACTCTATGAATGGCTGGACGACTTCGGAAACGCCTTTGCTGTGAGTCATTCTGCCATTCTGGAACATACAAATTAAACGACTTGTTGGGTAAGTAGTTTCTGATTAAAATTACACAGAAGGTAATTAATTACTAATAATAAGAAAAAGCGCGTGGAAAAAGTATTAAAAATTTCTATCCCTTGATGTGACTAGACTAGATTTTTAGATAATAATAATAATAATAATGCTGGGCAATCCACACATCATCATCTAGCCCTAAGGTAAGCAGAACTTGTGTTATGGGTACTAGATGATTGATATACTTAATGCAATACATTACATAAGTACATAGATATTTTTTATTATTCATAGAAAATACCCAGAACACCCGGAATAAGTATTTGCAGATCGTACAAACATTTATCCCACGACGGGAATCAAACCCGCAACCTCCGTAACAATTATATTCCTACCATCTTAAACTTTCAACAGATTACAATAAAGATTATTCTGATTCTGATTCTGATCCTGAGTCGCAGGCGGACATTCGCCTGCCGCGCCACATCGGTCGTCAGATGGAATAAGCTTGCCCAGCACCTTACACACCTATTAGTCGATGGTTGATGTTGACTGTACTGCGTGTGAATAAGGCAGCCATTTGTGTGAACTCTAGTTCACAACAAATTAAAACGAAAAAAAACTTCACTATCTAAAATATAACTTTAGCTTAAACGAGACAGCCATATATTACCCACATGCTCCATAGGATTGAGGTATGATTAAATTTTTTTCTTAAAACTATTACCCGTTCAGGAATTAGTACCTCATGGTGCCAGATCAACTCAATGACTGCAGGGTTGGCCTCGAAACTGCAAGCCATCCGTATTGTCGATCCTTTCGTAACTACTAACGTGTTGTTCTCGTTCAGATCTTCCTCCACTACGATATTTAACGCAGGAGGATCTACAATACATAAAACGAATTATACATAAAAATAATACTGTTATCTACAGTTTTAAAACGTTTGCCCACACTTAGGCAATCGGATCAAATGTAACTGTTAGTAAATGTACTTTTATTGACCGAGCGAGCGAAGCGTGTCAGTTTCGAGATTGGTCAAAAATGCTTTTGTCCGTCTGTCTGTTCTCGCCTACAGGTCGCATTTTTCAAATGATTTTGACGACACTTGGTTTTACATGTGTTTTATTTCATGAATGTATTTTTTAACTAAAAAGTCTCTTCGTCTCCTAAACTGACTTTGGTTCCGATAAAATCACCTCTGTAATATCCTTGATACAAAAGATAGACAAAACTTACAAAGGACAGCTAGAGGTAACTTCTCAGCACAAACGAACTTGTCGTCATCCCGCGTGTACGACGGCGCACAACACGTGAGACTGGATTCATCGAATTTAGGCTCCATCCTTAGCTGAATCTCGCTCACCACTAGTCTCTGAGAGGATTCGATCTGAAAATGGATTTAACTATCCTTACCTAACGCCTACGAAAGAACTCTACGAAAAAACTAAATTACTAAATCTTAAGCAACTATATACATATAACACTTGCATTTTAATAAAAAAAATCACGACACATTCAATCCAATCCAATATATTACTAACATATAAACCAAATAAACATAATCTAAGAAACAAGTTTAAACTAAATATAACTAAATCGCGAACAAATTATGGTAAGAGAACAATCTTGTCTGAGGGAGCACAACTGTTTAATGACTTACCTAATACTATAAAAGAATGTACTACTATAAATATATTTAAAAATAAACTTAAAAAACATCTTTACACACAATTAAAATAACTAATTTGTAAGGCCCTTGAGGCTTTTATGTTTACCTTTATTATAGATACTGTATCTCATTTTAAGTGAACTCTATAGTTTTTATGAGAAATAAATTTCTTTAAACCTAAAATGTAAGGTAAGTTAACCGATGACGCTGCAGGTTTGCTGATCGGTTTAAAACTTTTTTCAAACAATATCCCCCATGTTTTGAATATTTGCTGGTAAGATTTGTTTGGTAGGCACATTCAGCATAAAAGACAATATTCTTCTAAACGTGTTTTATGAAGTAAACTAGCAATTTTTTATCCCCTAAAAGTATGATTGAAAAGTGAATTCTGATGCTTTCTCCTTTCCATCATAGGACGAGTAAATGGACGGCTCAGTACCACCCTTGGTTAGCATACCTCCCGTTCGCACTGAGCGTTTCGGTTCTAGATAGAAACCAAAGGAATAGTCTATCATGTTAAAAAAAAATGCTGACTGCACATGTATAGTAGGTAGTGAAGTAGTGTAGGTACAGTATTATAGTAGCCGTAGGGTATAGCGACTGCTTACTAACCGTAAGGTTCTGGTCTAAGTTGGGCAGTTGGTTATCGCCGAGCCTCCACATGATGGGCGGCGGCGGTCGGGCGCCAAGCACTCGACATTGCAAGGCGATGGACTCCCCCGCATGCACTCTTCCGTTCTCGTGCCCTTCGGCACGGAGGGAAACCAGTTCTGGAGGCACTAAATCGATGCTCAATTAATTTTCTAGAGCACAAATAATTATAACTGGCAAAATTATCTTACATCCAGGGCGTGCCCCTAATTAATAAAACTGAAATAAATACCTTAAATCTACCTAACATGAAAATCCATTGAGCCATTCTCGTTACGGCATAGAAACTAGACGCTAAAGAATTTTTGTTAGTAGAATTAACCACACACTGGACAACTAGGCATTAGACTCACATAACATGTCAACAATGACATCGATGGATAGAGGCGTGGTCCTGTCATTGTTCTGTGCAAAGCAGCTGAGGACTCGGCCGTGATCCTCCCGTCTAAGCGGGCCATACATTATGTCGCTACGGACACGGTGTTCCGAAAGAGGGGTAGATGTGTCTTTTAGCAGTCGCCGGTCGGACCACCAAGAGAGGGTGGCTTGTGGTTTGCCTGTAAAACAAAATATAATTAAAAAGTTATAAATAGATTAAAAAGAGAGCGCACTAGTTGGTGGTCTAGTGGGTGTGACCTCGCCTTCTGATCCTAAGGTCGCAATGTCAGCGCTCTCAAACGGTGGAGGAAAACATCGTGTGGAATCCAGTTAGTATTCTAGCAGCGGCTATAGGCTTGCAACTTGTCACCTATGGAATATCAACTATGTACCGCATAATGTGGGTGGTTATGTACATACCAAAATGTAATATCTGGACGTACCTCTGACTACCCCCCTTTTATTTCAAGATTCAAGTCGTGATGTTTTTTTATAAAAAAGTTTTTCACTAGTACTTAGAACCTATAGCATTTTAAACTAATGTTCATATAGTTACCGCCAAAAGAGACACAGAAGAGATGCACGGTATCTCCCACGTAGTAAGGCCCGATGTTCTGGCTTATATTGACTCCAGCGCTAGCCTTCGCGACTTGCGTACCGTTCTCGTGGATCACCCAAAGATGATGGGGAGGTTCTATAACATACAACTACTCAATTAATCATACGGTGTAGGAAAACATCATGAGGAGTTAGTACTCTAGTAGCGGCGGTGGGCTTGCAACATGTCACAGATGGCATGCTAACTGCTGCAAAAATTAGGGTAAATTTGTGTCAAAAATATAATATCTGGACGTACCTGCCGTACCCTAGACATCCTCAAAGAATCATGAGTCTATGCTTGGTACTAAGAGTACTGAGGGAATATTTGTCGTCGTCGTAAAGCTTGTGAATTCATTATTGCATGCGCTTGTTAACCACAGACTTAGATAGAAGACATTATTTCTGAACGACCCGCCTTCAAATGCTTATAGACTTTTATTTAATCAAAAACACACAAAGACATACTTATATAGTAGGTGCCTGTGTGCTACAGCAGCAAAAGGGTCTCGACTCAGCGTATGTATGCCTCATCACTGTTTATACCTAATAGTTGATAAGTTTGTCTTAGGCTAGTGCTTTTGTTGGTCTACCTTAGTTACTTAAATATTAATCGGCGAGAAACGGTTACTTCAAATAAAACAGAGTGCAAAGGTTAAAAGATGTAAATGAGTGTGCATTTAATGATGTAATATTTACGTTACAGTAATTGTTTAATAAATAGAGCAAATTGTTCCGGTGCTGGCCTGTCAGCATCCTCATTAGTTAGCCCGCGGGCCAATTAGTGGGCGTGCAATTCTATTTCGCTGGGTAGACGAAAGTTTCCTTTTATTGGAAACGAAAAATCAACGGAACTGAACTGCGGAAACAAACTGTTTCTTTGTCAGTGGTCCTTGGTACGCGAAAAATAATTATTGGTTTTGGATTTCATGAATTAACCATTATTATTATTATTTCTGAACGACCCTTGCCTTCAAATGCTTATAGACTTTTATTTAATCAAAAACACACAAAGACATACTTATATAGCAGGTGCCTGTGTGCTACAGCAGCAAAAGGGTCTATTATTATTATTATTATTCATTCAAAAGATCAGCCTTTATAAACCATGAATAAAATAGTTAAAAGTAGTAGTTATATTAAAATTGTAACATTCTCTTTTTACTGAAAATATAATCGTACCTATCAGAACAACCAGACCAGAAATAAATATTTAACCCGGGGCAATAAGTATCGAAGCGTAGGACGTCCTCCTACCCGATGGACTGACGTCATTGTTAGGACCGCGGGAAGTCGATGGATGGAAAGGGCTCAGAATCGTTCTTCCTGGAAACGCGTGGGGGAGGCCTATGTCCAGCAGTGGACTTCTATAGGCTGATGATGATGATGATGAAGTATCGTACCCGCATCTTTCGCGTCTCTGCTGGACGACTGCAATCCGCTACACCACAGGGGCCGTAACTTTTTGGGTAAGCATCGTATTTGTAGGAGCGGTAATAAAAAACTTACCATTAATTGTTGCTTTAAAGAAACTGAGCGCAACTCAAAATGCATAGGTACCTACCTAGACAGAATCATAGTCGATAAACAAACTCACCAATAACACTTAATTGCACAAAGGTCTTGTGCGCAGGACTGGCAGCGAAGTCAGCGAGGCACTGGTAGACGCCCGCATCAGACGGCTTCACAGTGACAATCTGCAGTTTGTCGAAGCCATCGGCATCGCTCGTTACCAGCCGGTAGCGACCACCTGACGCGACAGGACCCTCGGCGTCGTTGCGCAGGTCGCGACTGCTAATGCATAATTTTTTTAAATGTCTGCTGTTCGTTGGAAGGTATACCTACCTACATCTATATTACCTATAAGAATCATGGCCCTGACCAACATGACAATGCACAGCCTGAACCACTAGTCGTAGACTTAAAATTTTCATAGAAGGCATTAGGTAGTTGGTACGTTACGTAGGTGTACCAAAGAAAGGAATCCCAGAAATTCAACCTCTAATAGTGTAGGTACCTACGGCGGGGGTTGAAGTTTGTATAAAAAAATTGCTTGCCATTAGTATACCTATCTACCTAATGCAACAAGCATCGTGGCATAAAGGGAATAAATACCCTTTACGGCTTTCAGGGGGGTGCCGATGAAATTAAAGGCACATGAGACAACGAGTACCTACCTGCTTTTATAAATACTGATAAGATACCTATGAGGCTTAACACCTGAGTCAGGCTTGACGCCTCAGGTCGATGGACAAAGGGTAGAACAAGTTACTAACGAGCGTAACTAGCGTGCAAGGCAATGTTTTGTTAAAGGCGATAGATACTACTTAGGTAACATCAGATGGCCATCGGCTTGTTTCATTAGCAAGTGGTACAAAAAGAGGGACATTTTTATCTATTCACCAAATCTGGTTACAACCGTGTTAGGTTTCAAACACTCTTTCAGAACTACGTACAAACCTATATTACCTATACATCTAATCTGTGGTTATACCTATATTATACTTACTGTTTCGTCTTACTGCAGCTGCATGCAGCTGTGTTCTCTTAATTCCAATTACCTACCCAATTTCCTGAATCAGAAAATTCATGCCGGTTCGGTGTCGAAATCATCGTACATGCACATTTTAAAGGTAAGCTTGTATGACACATAATATGTCTTTGAAATGTACCTGCACGATGAATTCGACACCGAAACCGTTAAATTCACTACCTTAGGACCAAGCAATGCTCTGAACTGAACACCGAGGTGTGTCAATCTCTAGAATATTATTTGTCACTTTGCGTCATTATACGGAAGACAGCCTACCTATAGATGGCCGACGGCGATCCATTCCGGTACCAGGCAAGAATATTGAGTTTGTCGTCATCCACTTCAGCTGTGACATTGCAAGGCAGCTCTGCACTTTGACCCACTACAGCTTCCACTAAAACCAATAATCAAAAAATCTAGCTTTGGTAAATTAAAACCTCCGCGTTAAAACAAAACTAATTTATCGCGATGCATTTGGGATCTATTTCATATCCATTCTATTATATGTAAAACTTTCAAAATGGTATCACAGCAAACAATAATGAAATCAATCATCTAATGAGCTAATTTGGTTTTTGAGTAATTGCTCAATATGTTATTAATTGTAACGGGTGTGTCAGCATTTTAAATTTTATATATTTTAGTGCAGCTGACTGTACATGCTACGACGAACGGTTTTCATAAAGTATTATTTTTCATATTTGCCGGAAGTACCTACCTAAGTATCTAGATTTCGTGGGTAAGTTAGTGATTCACCTGCAAACTTGTATTACTTAGAATCTATCACCCAGGTGGTATCTCCTAAGATTTGGCAGAAAAAGTGTTCTTAGATAACTATGTTTTTTATACCATGGTTCTAGTTTTAACCATCAAAATAGAACTAAACAGCTCCATACATAATGGTCATAAATCTTAGCACCCTATTACCAAACCTAACGATGAACGGAGGTCTTTATCGACAGGAATCGGCAAATTCGTCGTTTCCTCGACAATCTTTCGTCGAAATTATTGGTAGGTAATCAAACATGTAGAGCTAAATTATTTTATCAAGAGTAGGCTAACTACAATACAATAATAAATTTAATGATTCGGTGTATTATATACCTACCTACCTACCTACTAAATATTAAGAATTATTAAACTAAAATAATTAACTTACCTGTCTCAAAAATATCCTGTGCTTTCGATTTATTTAGAAGAACAGTCACAATTAAATAAACTATCCAATTCATGTTAACACGTAAACATTTAATCATGTATCGTCCAGTTTTATATAAATTCACTGTCGTTTCATCCAAAATATCGCGGGAGTGGGCACGTCCGGATTGGGCGCGAGGAGCGGACACGCGATTCAATTGGAACACTCGGCTGCAATAAGGTATCGCCCGGTCGCTCTCTGTCCAGAAGCGGGGACTCCGCTGCCGGCCGGGCTCGCTCACTCCCGGTCGCCGCCGCCGCCGCTTCCGGAAGGTCCCCGCGCGTGACGTCACACCCGCCTATCATATAGGTAGCTATTGCTCCTTCTGTGCCACCGCGCGCCTGTTCAAACACAGCCAACCCGATTCATCATTTACCTTACACTTTTTAATTGGTGAGGTCATAACAATTGGGTCACTACAACTGGATTTGCTTATTGTTTACTGAAAAACGGAAATGTTTTATTTTCGGCAGTAATTCGACTTCCGGTTTGTGTAACTGGGCCTTTGTTTGACTTCAATCAGTTACAAATTTGCAAACTTTGCAAATTGAGAGATATAGGACAATTAGAATGAAACAATTCGCCATTGGATGTTTTGCTATTTAGATATTCCACATAGTTGGATATTTCGCTCCAAAAAAGTGGCAAAACATTATTCTGAGCTGAAAGTTTTGTTACTAGAATTTGATTGTGGTCATGGGGCAATTAAAGCACAGATTACAAAAAGTCAACAAAAATATTTATTAATTTTAAAGAAAACAAATAACATGGGATATGCATTAGAATTAATTATAATTGGTATCAAAAAGTTTAATATGAAAATACCTACTTATTTTATTTGTTTTAGAGACCTCACAAACAGCACTGTTAATACAGCCACCACTGCACTACCGACTGCTCCTACAATCAATTTCTTATTCTTTTTGTTATCCGAGTCTTCGGTGAGTGTCTAAAATAAATGTGAGATAAGTTGAAGCTTTTTTAATTTCATATTATGAAGGTTTTTCAGTTGAGAATGTTATAAAGAGAAAATAAAAACAAAATTATACATGGGTTCTGTTGGTACCTAAAATGTTCTTTTAGGTACCAAGGGGATAAAATAGGGGATGAAACTTGAAGTAAAATAGGTACTTCATTACTACGTTGAACTATTTTAATTGAAACTTTGTCAATTTTAAACCGTCAATTTTATTATAAAATACTCATATTTAGGTAAGTACCTTTATCTTGGTATGCAGAGCTAGTTCCATTGAATTCAAAATGTTTGTGATTTCATTTAGAGTACAGATTGCAATATCAGAGGCATATTTGTCTCTATAAAGTACACTATCAATTATTTTTGTTGTCCTCTTTAGAGCAGTGGAATTAGTTACCAAGCTGACATAGATCCTGTTCAAGTGCTGAGAACTCTCTTCCAATATATCTGTTAGTTCTATGGGATTCAAAATACTAGTTTCTTCCAACCTGAAAAAAGCACAAGCTAGTTAATAAATTTTAGCTTGTAAGTATATAAGTTAGAGAGAGCTGCATTCTAGAACAGAGGTACTTTACTTACTCTTTCTTACCTACAGTTTACTTGTTTGAGTTATACTTGGGACTTGTTTGAAACATGAGCTTTATTCTGAAAAGCCAAAGCTACTTAAATTAAAATTTATTCTTACACTTGGGTGGACAGTTCTTCAAATATAGGAAGGTTTTTGACTCCCTCAGTTATTTTCTTCCTTATCTCCTCATCATCTATTCCAAGCTTTGCTAGATCTTCTTCTGTTAATTCAGTCAATGTGCATTGCCCAATGTTATGTTTCCTGTATGCAGAAATAATTATTGGGTATCATGTCACATTATCTTAGTATAACTTACTTGTAGGGTGATTAACTCGTCTAAGCTTGTACCTACAGAGTAGGTGCTGCCATACTTTCAAATATATCCAGTACCGATACTACTACTAAATCTAGATATCCTCTCAACTCTTTCAATATTTTGATACTTTACATCTATCTTAATTTCTCATATCCTTTAATTTCTAAATAACAAGGTATTATTAATTACATTTAATAATAGTTTGATTAGTTTGAGTCCTGATAAATAGTTTTTTATTTAGCTTGTTTTGTCCCACAGCAATATCTTGATAAATTACTGAAAAACCCATACATTTATTTACAACCTCTTGACTTAAACAAAACATACTTTCATACACACAGCAACACCAAATCATACAAATTGTTTGAGACACCTGCACTCGCTCAATCAGCAGTTGCAAGTATTGATAGTACTGGGTATTCTGAGCAAGCCAGTTCAGCCAAAACTTGGGTTTCGAGATAGGTATGTAGGTATCTAGATATTAAATACTTACCGAAATATATCCACATATTTTTCAGCCCCAACCTGGGTGAGAATTGTGCTAATAGAAATATCGAATCCCGTGGGGTCTAGTTTAACATCAGTAGACACAAATGCAGATTCTCCTCCCATTATAAATTTAGGTCCAAGAACGAATTCTAAACTGCAGGATAAATAGAAAATGGATCAATGCTAGTGAAATTGCTTGTAGAAGGTAGTCCAGAAAATACGCTAGGAGTAACAGTGATCTGTGATACTATTACAGGTTGTCTACGTAAGTAGTTAGGTAGCACCTACCTACAACCTTCAAATAACATTCACTAAAAAAGAGATTTTCAAGTCAAAGCATTGAATCGCTGAGGTACCTACCTACTTACTTACTTTTATAAAAAAATAAACATTGAATTTACAGAGTACTTTTATATTTTGTATTACATTACACAAACACGTATCTGTAGATAATGTTTTTTCTACTGTAAATTAAACACTAGGTATTTATTATTATTTTTAGTTTTAAAAAAGTACCCACCTTGTCTGTGAGATCAATCACTAATGTTCAATTCAATGGCATTTGCGGAGACAATAATTAATAAGTTTTGTCTTTATTTAGACTAGAAGTTTTCAATCCATCAGGTTTTTGTTTATGTTTATCCGCTGCCGGTATTGCCAGCACGTGATCCCAAAAAAGGCCAGGCCAGGCCAACAAAGCCCAGGGGATCTTTACCTTTTACCAGGGGATCGATCTAAAGGGCTTCACACACAGCAGCTATAATGTAAAGATGTACATTATAGCACGGTACATCTCATTACATCTTTCTATAGAAATCGTCAGGAGACCACACACGACAGCTATAATGTATTATTACAAACAGCCTTGGGTTCATGAAAAATACCACAAGTGACACATCTAGCGAACATTTTTAAGTCAACTATGGACCAACTATAACATTTAAACACAAGTCTAGGTAAAACAAATGACCAACAGTGCTAAAATACGTCTAAAGCGAACGACGGCTGTCGATGAAGTGTCCACAGAGTACCACATGGTGTGACCATTTTATACCACGTCGCTCGGCTCAGCCCGGGTTGCAGGTAGAGTCTCTAACACGGCCTCTCCTGACCGCGAGGCGCCCTCGACCGCTTGACTTGCGATAGACATCTCGGAATCTAGGAGGTCATGAGCAGGTTGATAGCTGCCTGCAAAAGAACACTTCGTTATTAAACTGAAAACAAACCCGTTGAAGAGCTAAGTCCGTTAAACATTACGATCGTAAGCGTGCACTCAAACGATCGCAAGCAAAACAGATTTCACTCAATATGCAATTTGATTTATTTAAACGACAGTGTGCACAAACAACAAACTCCGGATCTTCGTTGTTGTGCCGCATAACAAAAGCATTAGGTATTTAACTGCAATTGCTATGCCCCGCGATGGAAGCTCCCAGTTCGCTAATCGCGTCTCCTTGACCACAGACTAAGCACCAAGTTCGCGTACTATGGCCACCTACTCACATAACAATGGCATCAGGCTTGTTGATGCTATCGCTATGCCCCACGGTACAAGCACCCAGTTCGCTTACCGCGTCGACACATATGATCATAGCCTATGCACCCAGTTCGCCGGCTATGGTCACCGTGACATACTACATCAACATGTAAAATACATCACCAGGGCACACGCCCCCAGTTCGCAGCGAAAAACAGGCCAAAATATATGTCAATGTCCACGCACGTCAGCTTTCAAACGATACTCGTCAGTACCCAATGATATCTATTCACAAACATACAGTAAGACGTGCAGAAACACGCGCAGTAGCACGTAGCAAAGCGTCATTGAGCACGCGCAGCAGCACAAAGGTGTGCATGAGCCCACGTCACACCATACGAACATCACCACAGTTTCGTTGCTAGACATTAACTCTTTCACAAACGCTTCGACTTGATACTTGCTCGGCTTACCTGACCATTACTGGGGCCTAATTGCGCTAATTATTTTCAGCTGGATTGGAATTGAACTTGAACCGAACCACAGCTTTTTGAAGGATTGGTAGCGCGCTAATAATTTGACGTTTGGTTCAAACGTTAGTCAGTCGAAGTTCGTACGTTTCTCCTGTCAACCAAACGGTTGAGCTAAAGTTGGTAGGGAAGCAACTTTTTCTCAACCGTTTCTCGATCGTTGGGAATTGTTTTGTTTATTTTAAGCTTATAAACCCTAATGTACGCGTATTTTTAATAGTAGAGGAGGTAGCTAGGAGTAGACGTAGCTGTAGCTACGTCTAATCACCAATTCCGAGCCAATTGACCTAATAAATCTACAAAAAGTCATCCTATCTAGAAGTCTAAAAAGAAGCTAAATAAAAGCTGGCCAAAGGGCTAGCTGGTCAAATAATTACCTTCACATGCCACCTTCTCTACGTTGGGATGCTTTGAACTCGAAACCAAGGTAATAAACCTTAAATATGCTTTCATTTTGCAAGAAATGAGTAACTTATTAGCAATGAAAACTACTTTGTTTTAGCTTTTGCTGGCCTTCTATGCTTCTGGTTCTTATCAGACTACTGTGGAGACAGTAATATATATTGTGTTTCTCAAGTCAATGTCTCCAAAGCCATCCATCAATTGATAATAATTTGAACAAAACAATTATGAAAAAATAAATACTCATTTCAACTGCATTATAGAACCAGTTAGAAGATAGTAAGTAGGTAGGCATTACAAATGAAAAGTTGAATCAGGTAGGTACCTACACTCTTAGTACATGCTGAAGATATTACAGCCTTGTGTTGCGGCCCAGACATATTTTGTTTTAATCAGTCATTCTTTTGGGAAAGAACTATGTATCTATGTATAATCTAAGTACTACCTAACTACCTGGTTATAGAAAAATTACCTAATTACATATGATATTTTTATTATTCCGGTTTCATAGCAAGTTTTGATTATCTAAATTAAAATAATGTTTGTCTTTGCAGGTGCCTGTTGGTGGTTAGAATGCTTATGCTCTTCTCCCTGTAACTGCTGCTAAAATAACAAATGCATGCCATATGCTGCACAATCTACCACATATTCTGTTCACTTTGCTGACAGCAAAGTAGGGGGCTAGCAAGCTATCTCGCAAGTGATGATGATTTGAACAAGACCATTTTGAAAATATAAAGCTTTCTCATTTTAACTACATTAAACCAAACAAAGTAAGTACTACAAATAAAAAGTTAGCTCAGATACCTACCTATACTCCTAAAAAGTACATGCTGAAGATATTAGAGCCTAGAGCGGCCCAGACATGTTTTGTTTTTTTTCCCAAATTTTGCAATACTATTCGTCAGTTCTGAGAACTTATACAATCTAAGTACTTACCTAATTACCTGGTTTTAGTAAAATTACTTTATAAATGATACTAATATTATTCAGGTTTCACAGCAAGTTTTGATTATCCAGGTTAAAAGAATGTTTGTCTTTGCAGGTGCCTGTTGGTAGTTAGAAAGCTTCACTCTCCCTGTAGCTGCTGCTAAAATAACAAATGCATGCCATGTGCTGCACAGTCTAGTGCATATCCTGTTCACTCTGCTCACATCAAAGGAGGGGCTAGCAAGCAATCTTTGATAAACGGCATCAACACCATAGACTGAATGTGATGCAGTGCATGCAACCTCAAGAAGCTACAGCTGCAACTCTCACGGCAGCAAACATTTATGCAAGACTTGTGGGCAGATAAGGAGATTGATCTTTAAAGTGTAATTGACTGAGGCGGGATGTTGTTCATGGATACATTCAATTTTGTCATACCTGTGTTTGTTGTATTACTTAAATATGGTGAATTTGTCTATAAGTTATAATAATTAAGTATGTATTTATAAAATAAATAATGTTCATCTATATAAACTGACTGATTATTACAGCCGTTACAGCCCAGTTGGTAGTAGCCCTGCCTTCTGCCCTGTAGGTGGTGGGTTCGAACCCTACCGAGAACAAACATTTGTGGTGGGTGGTCTAAGTACCTACGTATTTACAAAAAAATAAGTATACAAGTATACTATCAGTCATCTGGTTCCCATAGTACAAGCTATACTTAGCTAGATGCTAGATGCTTGGCTAGATGTTGTGTAAAAAAAAATGTCCACATAATATCAAAATATTTATTTATAATCAGTTTTACTATATGTTGGTACTTATTTAGTTGGATCTCAGGATTGGGGGTGCCTAAATACTTATAGCTTACAAAAAAAAATTAACCATTTTAATTTATTTTACACACTAAGTTTGCTACTTACATAAATCATTTAAGCACAATTATAATTAATTGGAATATAATTGAAAGAGTAAGGGTGAATGTATGTACCATCTGTAATTTACTTGTAAGCACAATCAAGTGCTATGATGATAGGCACTTATTAATTATTGCTAATCTTACTAGAACATGGATGATTGTAAGTTTAGCTGCGCTGACTTCCATCCTAGTAGGTAGTACCTTTTGGTAGTAATCATCTTACTAATAAAAATACCTACCTATTACAATATAATTGTTAAAATCTTTTGTTTTACTTGTAAGTACAACAAACTAAAACTTAATTATTCTGAGTTATCATACTAAATACTGATTGGCTGCACTGGTCTTTTAGCTATTGGTCTAGACTCTAGAGCATAGCTCAAAGTAGCCCCTGCAATTTTCAAAGAAGCCTCTGCCTTCATTTCTTCTATGTGGAGGATCATCTTCTACTACACTTGGTAATCTTCTAATACATTTCTACCTGCTGAAATTGAAATATATTAGGTTTTGGTAGCTACTAAGTGTTAACCGTATAGTATAGTAGTAGCTAGTTAATAAATTTGTAACATAAAATAGGTATAAGTACCATTATAGTATGCAAAAGTTTTATTTGGGGCCATTCATTTTATATGTATTTAGGAGTAAAAAAAATCATTAAACAAGTACATAGTACTTACATAATTCGAGGCAAATTGATCTTTTTTAACCTCAGTCAGAGGGCCAACATCTTTGCCAAGATATTGGTTGCAGACTCTTCAAACGAAATCAAAGTTTGTGTAGTGCTAGCTAGGTCCGCCTCCAGTAGCTCTATAACTATCATTTAGAACTAACTTTGCTTTGATTATGTACATATAGTCATTAATGCCTGAAAGAAACGAACATTACTATTAGTTTATTGAGTTCTATTTTGATATTTTCATTTGATATCTACGTTATTATTTTTTGTTATTACACTTATCAACTTCATACAAGTAATCCCAGCAAAACTATACATAGAAGTGCTACCGGCGAGAAATAAAATAATAAAGATTAGGTAATTAAGTTTAGTAATCACACGAAGACAAAACAAAACATTAATAATTTCTTGTTTGTTTACATTTTTCCTCAAGAAATTCCCCACAGAATGCACAAATACGTCATTTAAAACCTCACTGTCACTGTAAGCTGTCAAAATTGAAGTTCCAGACGCTGTTTGATTGTTGATTGATTGATTGCTACACGTAATCCAATAGAACAACACTATGAATATATATATTCTGTGATCGACAGCGTCTGAACTTCGACTGTGAAACGTTTCAATTGTGGTTGTCATTAGAACGTTATCGCAATACGGATATGGCTCATCGGTCGGTCGTAACCGAACTATAATCGCAACTGAATTGCAACGTAACTTCGACCGTTTGAAGATGTGTAAAATTAGCGCAATCAGGCCCGATCGTTTGACCTACGTAATGTCAATCGGTAAACAAGTAGGCAGAACACTTCAGCAAAAGATCAAATATTTTCGACCGTTGATGATGCTGATTGCATCTATATTTTTTCAGCCAGGTATTTCGTTCAAAACTGACTACTGACTTAGTAGGTACAACACTTAGCATTAGCACTAGACTGTATTAAACAACAAAGCAGAAAGAAGACGCTGCCTGTACACAAAACTGCACTTGGGAGTAGCTACGACTAGCAATGTGCCATGCGGCTCGCTCGACAGAGCCGATGTCAGTAACGTAAAGAAAAGACACAATGGTTTTGGCGCCGTCTATACTGCGCACTCCAAGTAGCAACCCGCATTGTCTGCGCTCGCGCTACAACGACTTCGTCAGCGATCTAGAACTAGTCGATATGTACGAAGCCAACTAAAAGTTTTGACGAGTGAGGTTATTACGCGAACTATCACAATACCCACGTGAACTATGCGTAGGTAATTGAACGCCTAGGGACTTAACAATTTGTCTCGATGATCGATCGAATGATTCTGTCTTCAAGAAGGTATCGACGAATTTCCGTGCAAAACGGCACTCACAAAATCTACTCCTTCTACCATCGTCAAATGTTTCTCGAGTACCTAGGTAGGTACCTATATCACGAGCTTTGAACAAAATCACGTCCTTTGTATTGAACATAACCCTATCCGACACTATTATTTTTACCAGAAAGTAAAATGAGACTTACCCACCAAACTACACAAATTATTTTTGACACAAACAACATTTGCTCAAAGTGCACGACAAAAACAGACAAAAATCAGAAGGCAAAACGGTCATAGGAACACGTGTGATCCCACTTCTGATATTACAAACAGCCTTGGGTTCATGAAAAATACCACAAGTGACACATCTAGCGAACATTTTTAAGTCAACTATGGACCAACTATAACATTTAAACACAAGTCTAGGTAAAACAAATGACCAACAGTGCTAAAATACGTCTAAAGCGAACGACGGCTGTCGATGAAGTGTCCACAGAGTACCACATGGTGTGACCATTTTATACCACGTCGCTCGGCTCAGCCCGGGTTGCAGGTAGAGTCTCTAACAGTATATTTTTACATCTTCGAATCTTAAAATACAGAGCGATACGAAAATATACATTTATATTTCGATACATCTTAATACATCTCAATACATTTCCGTATGTCTCTCTTCGAAAAGGATGTTCAAAAAGTTCAAAATGCCAATGAAATGAAGGGAAAGATACATTACCTGGGGCCTGATTGCGCTAATTTTACACATCTTCAAACGGTCGAAGTTACGTTGCAATTCAGTTGCGATTATAGTTCGGTTACGACCGACCGATGAGCCATATCCGTATTGCGATAACGTTCTGATAACAACCACAATTGAAACGTTTCACAGTGGAAGTTAAAACGCGGTCGATCACAGAATATATATATTCATAGTGTTGTTCTATTGGATTACGTGTAGCAATCAATCAATCAACAATCAAACAGCGTCTGGAACTTCAATTTTGACAGCTTACAGTGACAGTGAGGTTTTAAATGACGTATTTGTGCATTCTGTGGGAAATTTCTTGAGGAAAAATGTAAACAAGCAAGAAATTATTAATATTTTGTTTTGTCTTCGTGTGATTACTAAACTTAATTACCTAATCTTTATTATTTTATTTCTCGCCGGTAGCACTTCTATGTATAGTTTTGCTGGGATTACTTGTATGAAGTTGATAAGTGTAATAACAAAAAATAATAACGTAGGTATCAAATGAAAATATCAAAATAGAACTCAATGAACTAATAGTAATGTTCGTTTCTTTCAGGCATTGAATGACTATATGTACATAATCAAAGCAAAGTTAGTTCTAAATGATAGTTATAGAGCTACTGGAGGCGGACCTAGCTAGCACTACACAAACTTTGATTTCGTTGGAAGAGTCTGCAACCAATATCTTGGCAAAGATGTTGGCCCTCTGACTGAGGTTAAAAAAGATCAATTTGCCTCGAATTATGTAAGTACTTGTTTAATGATTTTTTTTACTCCTAAATACATATGAAATGAATGGCCCCAAATAAAACTTTTGCATACTATAATGGTACTTATACCTATTTTATGTTACAAATTTATTAACTAGCTACTACTATACTATACGGTTAACACTTAGTAGCTACCAAAACCTAATATATTTCAATTTCAGCAGGTAGAAATGTATTAGAAGATTACCAAGTAATGATCCTCCACATAGAAGAAATGAAGGCAGAGGCTTCTTTGAAAATTGCAGGGGCTACCTTGAGCTATGCTCTAGAGTCTAGACCAATAGCTAAAAGACCAGTGCAGCCAATCAGTATTTAGTATGATAACTCAGAATAATTAAGTTTTAGTTTGTTGTACTTACAAGTAAAACAAAAGATTTTAACAATTATATTGTAATAGGTAGGTATTTTTATTAGTAAGATGATTACTACTAAAAGGTACTACCTACTAGGATGGAAGTCAGCGCAGCTAAACTTACAATCATCCATGTTCTAGTAAGATTAGCAATAATCAATAAGTGCCTATCATCATAGCACTTGATTGTGCTTACAAGTAAATTCTGTAATTTACTTGTAAGCACATTTACCCTTACTCTTTCAATTATATTCCAATTAATTATAATTGTGCTTAAATGATTTATGTAAGTAGCAAACTTAGTGTGTAAAATAAATTAAAATGGTTAATTTTTTTTTGTAAGCTATAAGTATTTAGGCACCCCCAATCCTGAGATCCAACTAAATAAGTACCAACATATAGTAAAACTGATTATAAATAAATATTTTGATATTATGTGGACATTTTTTTTACACAACATCTAGCCAAGCATCTAGCTAAGTATAGTTTGTACTATGGGAACCAGATGACTGATAGTATACTTGTATACTTATTTTTTTGTAATTACGTAGGTACTTAGACCACCCACCACAAATGTTTGTTCTCGGTAGGGTTCGAACCCACCACCTACAGGGCAGAAGGCAGGGCTACTACCAACTGGGCTGTAACGGCTGTAATAATCAGTCAGTTTATGACAATAGATGAACATTATTTATTTTATAAATACATACTTAATTATTATAACTTATAGACAAATTCACCATATTTAAGTAATACAACAAACACAGGTATGACAAAATTGAATGTATCCATGAACAACATCCCGCCTCAGTCAATTACACTTTAAAGATCAATCTCCTTATCTGCCCACAAGTCTTGCATAAATGTTTGCTGCCGTGAGAGTTGCAGCTGTAGAGGTTCTTGAGGTTGCATGCACTGCATCACATTCAGTCTATGGTGCTGATGCTGTTTATCAAAGATTGCTTGCTAGCCCCTCCTTTGATGTGAGCAGAGTGAACAGGATATGCACTAGACTGTGCAGCACATGGCATGCATTTGTTATTTTAGAGTGAAGCTTTCTAACTACCAACAGGCACCTGCAAAGACAAACATTCTTTTAACCTGGATAATCAAAACTTGCTGTGAAACCTGAATAATATTCGTATCATTTATAAAGTAATTTTACTAAAACCAGGTAATTAGGTAAGTACTTAGATTGTATAAGTTCTCAGAACTGACGAATAGTATTGCAAAATTTGGGAAAAAAACAAAATATGTCTGGGCCGCTCTAGGCTCTAATATCTTCAGCATGAACTTTAGGTATCTAAGCTAACTTTTTATTTGTAGTACTTACTTTGTTTGGTTCAATGCAGTTAAAATGAGAAAGCTTTATATTTTCAAAATGGTCTTGTTCAAATCATCATCACTTGCGAGATAGCTTGCTAGCCCCCTACTTTGCTGTCAGCAAAGTGAACAGAATATGTGGTAGATTGTGCAGCATATGGTATGCATTTGTTATTTTAGCAGCAGTTACAGGGAGAAGAGAATAAGCATTCTAACCACCAACAGGCACCTGCAAAGACAAACATTATTTTAATTTTTTTTTTTTTTTTTTTTTTTTTGTATTCTGTATTAATCTGCAATCGGCTCCTAAGCCATAATCAGATGATTTCCTGGTTTTATTTGGTTGGGGTGTGCTTCCATTAAAACAACACCGTTCATTGTAGGACTGGTCAGGTCCTCTGGTCTAGGTCGAGAATTTGCCATCTTTTTAGACGTTTCACGTTGTCCTGCTCAGTTAGTAATGCCCTGGCCAGTTCGTTGGAGTGATTTTCCAGTCTCGTTTTGTATTTGGTGCAGTGTTTTCTGACTTCCTCCTTTACGGTTGACATTTCCAGGTATTCGTGGATTTCGGAGTTTCTTACAAACCAGTGTGCGCTTGAGACAGTTCTAAGGGCTATATTTTGGAATCTTTGAAGGATTTCAATATTGGAGTTACTAGCTGAACCCCAAAGTTCTATTCCGTAGGTCCAGATTGGTTTTATGATTGCCTTGTACACAAGGAGTTTATTGCTTAGAGAGAGTTGGGATTGACGACCTAACAGCCAGGTTAATCCCTTGTACTGTATTGTGGCTTCTGCTTTTTTGGCTTTTATATGGTTGGCCCAAGTTAGTCTTCTATCTAAGTGTAGGCCTAAGTATTTTACAGTGTTTTGGCTTGGAAGAGGTTTGTTTTCCATGTGCACAGGTGGGCAGTCGCCTTTTCGCAGTGAGTATGTTACATGTGCAGATTTAGTAACGCTAGCTTTAATTCTCCATTTCTGCAGCCACACTTCTATTTTGCTGAGTTGTTCTTGTAGCTTCAGTGAGGCCATGTTTGGGTCTTTGTGACTTGAGAGGCATGCAGTGTCGTCTGCGTATGTTGCCGTTACAACGCCTTCTGACTCAGGTAGATCTGCCGTGTATATTGAGTACAGAACCGGGCCGAGCACCGATCCCTGTGGAACTGAGGCAGTGATGTGGTATAGACTCGAGGTGTCATCTTCGTATTTTACTTGGAATCTTCTGTGGTCTAGGTAAGATCTAAGAATCATAAAGAATGAGTTTGGCAACAAATTCTTTAGTTTGAATAAAAGTCCTTTATGCCATACTTTATCAAATGCTTGCTGTACGTCCAGGAATACTGCTGAACAGTACTCTTTCTCCTCAAGTGTCTGTCTGATTTTATGCACCACTCGATGTACCTGTTCCACTGTTGCATGCTTTTCCCTAAATCCGAACTGATGGTCAGGTATAATTTTGTTCTCAGTAAGGACTGGTTTGAGTCTTACTAAAAAAATCTTTTCAAAAACTTTTGATAGTATCGGTAGAAGGCTTATGGGTCTGTCTGTATGAGCCAGGTTCTGTTGGGGGTTTCCCCGGTTTTGCTACCATGCAGATTTGTGATATTTTCCAAAGTTTTGGGAAGTGGTGTGTCCTAAGGATGGCGTTGAATAAGGTCGTTAGGAATACAATAGCTTTCCTTGGTAGCTGTCTAAGGACTTCGCTTGTTATCAGGTCAAAGCCAGGGGCTTTTTTGCTTTCAAGGTAGCGAATAGTTCGTGTTAGTTCCCTTGGGGTGACTGGTGTTAGCGGTGGTGATAGCTGCTGGTCACTATTGATAATTTGGTCTATTTCATCTTCAAATGCCGTCATTGTCGACTCGTTTGGAGTAAAAACGCCGCTAAGGTGTTTAGCGAACAGTTCGGCCTTTTCGCTTCCACTTCTAGCCCATGGATCATTCGAGGACATTCTTATTGGTGGGACATGGATATGTGGTCGCCTAAAGTTTTTTGTTATTTTCCAAAGTGAGTAGTTGTCTCTTTTGTGCGATGAGAGTGTTGATAATTTTTGCTGGAATGTTGTGTTATGGTTCTCTGATATTAATTCTTTTAGTTCTCTTGAGATTCTGTTGTATTCTGTTCTATCTGCATCTGATTGGCTTAAATGTAGTTTTCTCCTTTGTTTACGTTTTTCTGAAAGTTTATTACGTATTGTCAATGGTATATTATTACTTGGGCTGTAGAGGTTTAAGGACGGGGTTGCACGCCAGGCGGCAACTTGTATGAGGTTAGTTATATAGAATGTTGCTTCATCTACGTCGTCATCAGTCTTTAGTGGTATTTTTAATTCAATTTCTTCTTCCAGATACTCAGCAAATGCAACCCAGTCTGTTCTATGATTGTATATTGTTGGCTTCTGTACACTGTGTACTGCTGTTAGGCTAAACGTTGCTATGATGGGTGTGTGATCAGATATACTATCAAGTGATGATTCCACGTCAAAGTATACATCGGGTAGCCCTTTTACAATGAAAAAGTCTATGAGATCAGGTATTTTATTTGCATCGGTTGGCCAGTATGTCGGTTTGCCAGTGCTTAATGTTATAAGTTTATGTGTGTCAATACTTTTTTTCAGTTCGCGTCCCTTTGTGGTGGTTAGTCTCGATCCCCAGTAGGTATGTTTACAATTCCAATCGCCGCCAGCTATGAATCTATTCCCTAGGCTTTGGAAGTAGCAGTCAAACATATGCTGTTTCAGTTTGTGTTTGGGAGGGCAATAAATTGCGCTTATATTGATAGGTCCCATACTTTCTCGTACAGTGATGGTGGTGGCCTGCATCCAATCTTCTCTGAATTCACTATGTAGGTTGTGTTTAATATTCTTTTTTATAATAACTGCAGACCCCCCATGGGATGTAGTATCAGGATGGTTGGTATTATATACGCAATAGTTGTCTATTTTGAGAACTTTGTGGTCATTGAGATGTGTTTCAGATATCAAAGCAATATCCACTTTATTAACTTTGAGTAGTATTTCCAGTTCATGTTTATTTGGTGCCAAACCATTGATATTCCAGGTGGCGATTCGTAGGGACATCATTGTGGCATTTTACTGATGAGTGTAATGATGAGATTCATCATTGTGCTAAGCTGTGTTATTAGTTGGTCAATTCTTTCAGTCTGTCTTACTATTAGCTCTTCCAGATTATATCTTTGTTCTTGGCTGTTTTCAATTCTAGCTTCTTTAGAATGTGTTCTTTGTGATTCGTGATCAGCGTGGTGTTTCATATTAGTTCTTTGCGACTCCGTACGGTCATCGTTATTTCTCGTATTTGTTCTGTGTGATTTGAAATGGTCATCGTTGTCTTTCGTGTGTGGTCTTTGGCGCGGCAATTGGTCACCAGTGTCTTTTGGGCATATTTTGTGTTTTTTTGTTTCTGTTAGATCTATTACATTGTCATTGTCTGTTTTACTAGAGGGGTTCTTTTTTGTCCAGTTTTTTACAGCTCCACTGTATAGTTCAAGGCTTTCCATTACAGTCAGGTGCCGGCTTTTTGGCTCAGTAGTGGTAACTGTCTTGTTAGATCTAGTTATTGCAGAGGTTGATAGGTCGTCCACTCTAAAGGTAATAGTGTCAGTGTTCGGAGTTATGAAAGTTGTTTTTATTTTTGGTTGCTGCTGAGGTTTGTTTCCAGTTTGCTTTCTAGCTAGGACTTCTTTATACACTTGGCATCCTTTATAGCTAGCAGGGTGGCTGCCTGAGCAGAGTGTGCATACTGCTGGAGTGTTGTCGTCTATTGTGCACATTGTTGTTTTATGAGCTCCGGCACACTTCACGCATCTATACGGTCTCATACAGTTATTTTTACTGTGTCCATACTGCTGGCATCTTTTGCATTGTACCACTGCTGTTCTTCTTATTGGGTCTTCAATTGTCACTTTTTGGTTGTATATAACTTTTATATCTTTGGCAGACTTGTTATTTTTATCTGGGGCTAAATTCACAAAGAAGGTATTTAGTGGTTCCTTGGTTCCTTGCTTTCGTGCTGTTACTATTTCTCCTTGTACTCTATTGCCAGTTTTCTCTATTGCTTCTATGATGGCTTCCTTTGGTGTACTAAAATGCAGGTGTTTGATAACTATCCTTGTACATTTCTGGTCTTTACGGGTGAAGGTATGTCCTATCAGTCCTTTACTTCTTATGTGCTCTATTAGGGTCTTGTATTTATCGACTGTTTGGGATGATATGATAAGTTGATTTTTTGATACTATTTTGTAGGTATAATCGTTCCTTTCAACTACTTCTTCAATCAGTTGAGTTAGTTTCGCGAGGTCGTCAACACCATACAGTATTATTGGTGGTGGTTTAGGTGTCTTTTTTGCCGGGGCCTCTTCACCCTCTACATCCAACAGTGAGAAACTGTTGCTAACTTCCATTTCAGCGGTAGTTGTTTGGTCAGGATTGTTTATTCCTCTGTGCTCATTTATTATTTTTTCTCGTCGTTGTATTCTTTTAGCTTGGTTAAGTCTTGGTTCTTTTTCATCCGGAGAACGACCTCTTTTTTGATTTGGCACACGTTGCCATGGTGCATGGGGGTTATAAAGTTTGAGTTGCTCGTTTTCTATGTGTATGTTGCTAGTGTTTCTTTGTGTCGTTTCGTTGGCATCACTAAGAGATGCTGATCTCTGGCGATTAAATAGGCCTGGATGGAAAAGTTGTTGCGTCAATGTTTTCTTTGGTTTTTCCGGTAAGATTTCCTTGGGTTGCAATCCTTTGCCCCCCCCAGAATACGTGGGGCAGCCCGAGCAGTGCTCGGGGAGGGATTCTCCGGCTTCGCCGGTACCCTCCTGGGGTAGATTTTCTTTAAGTCTTGCTTCTTCCATAGTAGTTGTTATTTTCTTCGTTAGGGTTGTCTTCCCTTATTTTGTGATTTTTTCGTTAGGGTTGTCTTCCCTTAGTTGAATTTTTTCGTTAGGGTTGTCTTCCCTTAGTCGGGTGATCCGGTTAAAGCGCCGGAGATTCGCTTTCGCTCTTCATACTTGGCTACTGCGGTCACGAGGTAGTTCTTATGTGCGGGGCTCGTTAGAGACCGCAGCATTGCCCGGAGGAGACGACCCACATGGATGTAAGTATGTGGGTCCATCCCTGCACTGCGGCGGCGGCGCAGAGATGGCGTGGACGTGTATGAAGAGCATTTCGGTGCGTGCCTGATAGCCTAGCTCCGCACACCTAGGCGTACACAATGGTATGCTTAGCATTTTTTAGAAGTGTGGTCCCCGACAAAGGCCACACCCCACTAAGACCTAGCACCGACCCCCCCCTAATTATTTTAATTTAGATAATCAAAACTTGCTATGAAACCGGAATAATAAAAATATCATATGTAATTAGGTAATTTTTCTATAACCAGGTAGTTAGGTACTTAGATTATACATAGGTACATAGTTCTTTCCCAAAAGAATGACTGATGAAAACAAAATATGTCTGGGCCGCAACACAAGGCTCTAATATCTTCAGCATGTACTAAGAGTGTAAATACCTACCTGATTCAACTTTTCATTTGTAATGCCTACCTACTTACTATCTTCTAACTGGTTCTATAATGCAGTTGAAATGAGTATTTATTTTTTCATAATTGTTTTGTTCAAATTATCATCAATTGATGGATGGCTTTGGAGACATTGACTTGAGAAACACAATATATATACTGTCTCCACAATAGTCTGATAAGAACCAGAAGCATAGAAGGCCAGCAAAAGCTAAAACAAAGTAGTTTTCATTGCTAATAAGTTACTCATTTCTTGCAAAATGAAAGCATATTTAAGGTTTATTACCTTGGTTTCGAGTTCAAAGCATCCCAACGTAGAGAAGGTGGCATGTGAAGGTAATTATTTGACCAGCTAGCTCTTTGGCCAGCTTTTATTTAGCTTCTTTTTAGACTTCTAGATAGGATGACTTTTTGTAGATTTATTAGGTCAATTGGCTCGGAATTGGGGATTAGACGTAGCTACAGCTACGTCTACTCCTAGCTACCTCCTCTACTATTAAAAATACGCGTACATTAGGGTTTATAAGCTTAAAATTAACTCAACAATTCCCAACGATCGAGAAACGGTTGAGAAAAAGTTGCTTCCCTACCAACTTTAGCTCAACCGTTTGGTTGACAGGAGAAACGTACGAACTTCGACTGACTAACGTTTGAACCAAACGTCAAATTATTAGCGCGCTACCAATCCTTCAAAAAGCTGTGGTTCGGTTCAAGTTCAATTCCAATCCAGCTGAAAATAATTAGCGCAATTAGGCCCCTGTTGTGTGTGTGATACATTAAGATAATTTAAAGCTATACATCCCGGGATGTAATGTACATTAATATACATTATAGCTGCTGTGTGTGAAGCGCTTAATATCTGTAGCTAGAATAAAAAAATATATGAAATAAAAAATTGCGGCATTTTTCTTCAAAACCAAAGGGAAATATTTTTCTTTATCCAAATCAGGATGTCACAGCCCACTTTAATTTCAACTGTTCACACTTGTGCTAGATCTCAAGTAATATTGGTGAAGATGCCACCGAAGTTACACATTACTTAAAATAACACTAGAAAAACAATTAAAATGGAAATAAAATGTTGCTTCCAAAGATGACAGAAAACGAATCCAACAGTAATAGGTTTGGGTGACTCAGCACGTGTGGCAGCACTTTAGTATCGGCACAATTTTTCAAAAGTGGGAGCCCCACACTTTAGCTGAATTGTGGTAACATAAACGCAAATAGCACAATCCTCGCCAATGCCTCGCGCCTCGCGCGAAGCACACAGCACTACATACGCACAGCCATTCAGTCTATAAAAAAGTACTCTGTGCGCACAGCCTCGCTCCTCGCGTGTGCACACTTGCGTGTGAGTACTTTTTTATGTGACGCACAGTGCACAGTCGCTACATGCAGACTCCCTCGCACTCAGCACTTCGTTCCGATGCCGGGTTTTTAAGTTCTAATAGGTAAGTATACCAAATTACCTTGCTGAATGGCTACTATACTTTAAACCTACCTACTTAATTAAATTTTACGTTTACATACTCTTGGACTAAGCTTCATACATTTTTTTGATGTTCCCGTAATTTTGGGTAGGTAGGTAGTAGGTACCTACTTTAGGTATAGGGTAGGTAAAAAAAACGAAGTAAGATAATATCATAACATTTTGTATATTTTTAATTCATACCTACAACCTATTTGAGCAACAATTTGAGCAAGCATTGATTGATTTTGAATAATCTAATTTGGTTTGGGTTCTATCTTGGTAACCTACCTACCTAGTTGGAGAATGCTACAAAAAACATGTAGGTAGGTATTCTGAGGTTGAAAGTAGGTAGGAAAGTACCTAGGTACCTACTTACTTAGGTACCGAAGCTAACGAACCGTAGGTAGGAAGATACCTAACAATTTTTGAACTTTTTTGGTAGGTTACGTAGTTTCTATAACACAAAATACAAATAAGTAGTACCTACTACATACCTAAGTACCTACCTACCTAAAAAGTAAATAGGTTAATATTTTTGTGCTTAGGTGTACCTACTTACCTAGGTACGATGATCATCATCATCAGCCTGAAAAAGTCTATTGCTGGACATAGACCTCCCTTAAACGTTTCTAGGAAAAACGATTTTCAGCCTTTTCCATGCACTGGCGTCCTTGCTCCTAGCAATGACGTCAGTCCATCGGGTGGTAGGGCGTCCTAAATTACGTCTTCGGTTTATGGTCACCATTCGAGAACCTTTATTCCCCAACGGCTGTCGGTTCTAGGAGCTAAGTATATGGCCTGCCCATTACCTTGGTACTAGGTAGCATAGCTCTCTCCTTAGCACGTTGTGCGACTTTGAGCTTGCTAGTGTATGAGGCCAATATAGTAAGCGACCGCGTCTCAGTTCCTTAGGTCATCACTGGTAACACGTAAGTACCTACTGACTATGGATTTTTTTTTTCTAGCCTTTGCGGTATGGGACGAGAATGTGTGCCGTAATTTTCCAAACGCGAGTTGGATTCGTCGCCTGGCCTCCTCCTCCTGACAAGTTGTTGGTCAAAGTAGAATTTTATGAACTACTATAGCATATAAATAAATAATTCTTCGATTTTGGCTGTTTAGTGAGGTAAATAAGTAATAGCGTTGCCAACCGTCCCCTATTTCATGCATAAATGTCCCGTCTTTTGGTAAATATAGTAGGTAGATAGGTACGCACTACGCACTGAAAAAATCTATGACCACCCATGCTTGGACAAATTAATGTTTTTTTCTGTCCCGGGTAAAAATGACCAACCCTTTAAATTCATAATCGTTTATCACTTGCGGCTGAAAAAAAGTTGGCAACCCTAGGTACTAGGTAGGTAGGTACACTAGTAGGTACCTAACTAGATTGGTTGGTACCTATCTACAATGTTGGAGATAAATTATCTACAATAGTTTTGACTGCTTGCCAAGTTTCACGAGCTGTAGAGACTATCTGGGATCCTGGCAGTAGGAATCCATATGGTCCCAGCGAATCCCGAAGGTCAACATGGTACGCAAACTTGATGCCGGCGCGGGCTTTGGCCCAGTCATGGGCCATTCCAGAAGCTGCTTGTCGGATATCAGATGCAGTCCCAACCTGAAAAAATGCTATTGCTTACCAAAGATTGTCCCTTATTGTTATCATTATTATTATTCACCAGATGCTAATACTAAAGGTACCTACTTCACATAGGTATACCTAAAATACGTACCAACCTACCCCTACCTCACAAAAAGCCAAGAAGGCCCAAACAAAGTTAATCAACTGTTACTGTTATACTTGAGTTTTTTATTAGTAACTATGTAGGTAGGTACCTACCTACCTAATACTTTATCCTGCCGTTGTTTCCGCTATGTTTTAAGTTGAATGGAAAGTGTGCTTTGAAAATTTATAATATTGACTTGCTTTGGCTGATAATAATTTTCATCTTCAGTTATTAGCTAAAATGTTAGAACATGTGGTTCGCGTTGGGGGTCGCGGGGGTGTCAAGATGTTTACAAAATAGAAAAAATCTTTTTCAAATCAACAAATGGGGCACAGCGCAATTGGTGAGAGCTGGAATAAAGGTCTGGTTAGGGGAAGATAAAACAAATACAAAAAGTAGGTAAAGTAGGTATACCTAGATGTAATGTTGTAATAATGGATTGGTAGTACCTAAGTTGTATGTGTACCTGATACTTGGTCCCATACATATCACCAAGAGCGGCGACGGCTAGTTTTCCCATTTCCATGAGGATGCCATCATCAGCGAACGACAACGTAGAGGTGCTTGGTATCAGCCACGATTGCGAGTATGCGTGAAGTGTGATGAACACCTGCAAGAAGAAACGTTAGAAAGCCGTTATTGTGGTATTGTGGTTACTTTTATATCTAATAAATAAAAACATACCTACCCAAAAAACTATGCTGATAAGTGCCCAAAGCACCGAAATAGTGCTTCTATTAGTGCTTCTACAGTTTAGGTATTTAGATATTTAGGACAATGACTGAGAAAATTATAATGTATCGTTATACCTATGATAATTTTGACTTGTGTCCTCAACTGTCTGAAATAATGCTTTCTACGCTACGCTACGTGCGAAGTTTCATTCAAACCTCTTGATAGTGTTTTTGAAAGTGCCGATAAAACCGAAACGTTATTCTGTCACAATTTCCCGCGTGCGATCGATGTGCGGTCTACCTTTACGGATTTGAATTTGAACCAATGATAAATGGCTGCACTTGCCAGCACATCCAATTTCTGATTTCTATTCACGCTAATAATATTATGAATGCGAGCGATCGCGTCTTTGTTTCGTATGAAGGTAATTTTCAAGCTTTCATAATTATGTATTTTAAGCAGTTATTAACCCATATACTTACCTCTAGCCAGACCACTAACATAGAATACATTCCAAGAAGTGTTGAAGCAATGTACTGTCAACAAGTAGGTACTTATACTATCTACACTACTCTAAAGTAAAAAAAAACCGCAAGCAAGAGCTTTCTTAATCAAACTTATATATTATACCCCGAGTGAAAACATTTCCTCGGAACTAATACTGTCTCGGAGCTAATGCCAACAGCTCAAATAAGTGGGCAATTAGAACTCAGGTCGGTAATTGCGTGTAATAGTGTGTGGATTGAGAACACGACTTAAAAACATCGGTAGAAATCCTATATAGGCTAGGTTATGAAAAGCTATATTCCCCGAAACAACTTTAAAAATGTTTAGTCACCTTGAGCATGCCTCTATGTTCAGATAAAAACTCAGAGACAGCTCGCGTCTCGGGCTCGCTGAAGGGATGAGAACCGGCAAAGTTGTCCGAACAAGGGTCCTTCGAGGAATCCTGCTCTCCCCAGTGGTAATCCCAATTACGGTCCGTGTCCACACCGATGCACTCGGTTTGACCCCAATTCCAGGGAAACCTAAAGAATGAATAATGCACACATTTGATAAAATATATACATTTTTTTTTTTTTTTTTTTTTTCGAACGGACTAAAATGCTGGTATAATCGCCTAGCGATTTCCGACAGCGTTACCGGGCTACTGGCGAGCGCAGAAGGCGCTACGCCATTACAAAATTGGTTTTGTTGGCAACGAGCACAAGGGCACCACTTAGGTACGGACCTCGGCTTGGGCTGTTGCCGGAGAAGGGAGCTACGGAGAGACTCTTCGCCCTGAAGGGGCGTTAACGGGGAGACGTCTTCGACCCCGCCGCCGGGGTCGGTGTGATTGTGGAGTGTTTCCTGTGTCCGGACTCGATGAAGCGACCTCCGCCGCATTCGCGGCGGTGATCGTGAAAATATATACAAATATATTACAGTAATATATATAACTAATACTATTGCTGATGACAGACAACCAACGCAGAGCCTAAACAAAAAGTCCTACCTAGGTCTTAAAACTTCTGGTTTAGGCTGTGCGTTGAAATAAGTTTGAAATTTGAAGCATTTATGTTGTAGTGTAGGTAAAAGGAATTCCCAAAACCTAACCTGAAACGGAGTCGGGAAAGAGGGAATTTAAGTTTTTCCGAAATTAATAATAATAATATACTAGCGGCCGCTCGCAGCTTCGCCTGCGTGGCAGT